>OX485804.1:42678165-43928165 GCA_950295325.1 Polytrichum commune
TGAGGGAATAAAGTCCAAACTTTAGTGGTGCAAAGAGAAAAGTATGAGATGAGGTCCTAGTCTTGTACTTGTGCTTGGTTAATGGAAGAGGGGGAATAGACATGCCAAACTAGGTTGGGTAAGCTGAGTAATTGGGGGCCATGGCTTGGAGGGGCCTTGGATAAAACCAAGAAACCTCTTAGCAGTGGGCTTGTCCGGGCGGGGACAAGGTGATGGCGCGTGCTCATAAAAGTGCTACCCGCGAGCAAACGAAAGTTGGCGCATGGGAGTCATGAACCCATGTCTCGAAAGAGCAAAGTGGGAACCGAGTCGGGCGGGACTTGGCATCACCCCCGTGCGATTGAGGCGTGGCTTAACAATGGAAAGCCATCTCGGAGTTGCAACCGAGACAACTTAGTGGAAGCGTTGAGGTCTCGCCTAGATGTGTCACGTTAGGCTAGTGGAGCCTAACGGGGGAGGCCCCAAAGGAGGGGCAACCCAAGTGAGTCCCAAAGTAGGTGGGTCTAGTATAGGTTAGGTCCTTGGAGGAGTTCCAAGGTCGCTAACGGACCACCTAGTAACGACACCTTTGGGACTATGCCAAATTTGAAGATGCATTGTGGGGGTCGCGCCCTAAGGTAAACACAATGCCGCACCATAGAGGATGGCAACTTGAGAATTGGTGTGCCGACTACGAGTATAGTCGATGAGGGCATCGACTCCGTTTGGTGGGGGTGAGTGTCGCGCACCTCTCCATGAGGAGTGCCCGAAACACCATGGGCACAAGGGGGACCCCGGAGTGACACCCGGGACTTGTGGCGCCGTTGGTGAGAGGGCCCAAGTGATCCTAGTGCGGGTGAGGGCCCCGGGCGTTGGAAACGCCTCCCACCCACGAAGACTAGGAGGCACAAGGGTAAGGCCATGAGTTATGCGTAGCTCATGGCGTGGTGATTCTAGAAAGCTCAAGAACACCTCAATCGGAGGTGTGAGCTAGGAGTTATGGCCATTTGAGTGGGGCGCTGTCCCGGGACAGCGCCTTGGTACAGCAGTGCCTGGGAGTGATTCCCGGGACTGCCAAGGTTCAAACAGGCATAACGTCCTCAATACTTGCCCGAATGGGGCAAGTGAGGAGTCCATCGGCATCTACGTGAAGCGTAGATGAAGATGGAGTGGTTGGTTGTTATGATCAGACATCATACAAGGAAGTTATGATGGTCTGAAGCTGCTAGGGGGTTCTAGGCCCAGCAGCTAAAGGAAAATGTCCACTTGGCCCCAACTCTTGGTAGAGAGACAAGAGGTTGGTTGACGGTGGGGTAGGGGCCCCGCGTGAAGTCCTAGAGGCTTATATGGGTGAGGTGGTGTGGCCTCACCCACCCGAGGCCGAAAGGCACGGCCTCCATGGGCATTGGCCCATTGTGAGGCCATAGTTGCCTAGTATGGTTCGGGTTGTTGTAGTGTTGCTCCGGCAATGCGATGATCAACATGGGATTGGACTTCCCATGGATGGAAGTCCACATCTAGGAATGGGTTACCGATTAAGGGGTGAGTCTCGAAAGCAAAGTAGGAGGGTTGGTTCCCTCCTATGAACTATAAGGTCCGGGGTAGGAGGAGCTAATCATTAGCATGGCGGAATGCGAATGGTTAGCACTCGTAACCTTTGCTGGAATTGAAAATTGGCAAGATTGTCAAGGGGGGCTAGCAAGGGTTGCGACAGAGATTGTGCTTTAAGTGGGGACTATATCTTATGTGAGGGTAGTATATTGGGTGGGGCCGTGGTGGTTTTTGTTTTGGGTGGGTATGTTGTTGTGGGGGGGATGTTGTATTTCTTAGTTGATTGGGTGGAGGGTAATTGATTAGGTTAGGGTAGGTTCCTAGTTCATAATGTGGGTTATGTTTTGGATGAGATATGTATTTTGGGTAGTTTATGTATTTTGGATGGGATCCGTGTCTTGGATGAAGGAGGTGCCTTGGATGTGGTATGAATTTTAAGTTTTTAACGGAGTCCGGGTTGTGTATTATGTTATTTGATTGTTTAGGTGTGAGGGAGGGATTTAGTTTTGAGTACGTCCTTTGTTTAGGATGCAACTTATATTTTAGATGTGGTTTGGATGTAAGATGAAGTTTGTTTGTTGGTATGGTGAAGGTATCTTTGATTTGGATGCATGATGAAGGTATCTTTGGTTTGTTCTTGTCTGATTTGTGGTATTTGTTTGGTGTGTATTTTGTTATAGGGGGGGTGATGGGTGGGGTGGGTATAATGTTTTTTAGTTGTTTAGGTATGGATTGTAATTTTGTATGTTTGCTTGTAGTTAGGTTAGTTCCCTAATATTGTGTAAAGTTATTTTTGTATTTAGTTTTATGGCGAGGCCGGTAGGCCGAGGCCATTTTATTTTTTGGGTATTTGTAATTTGAGTGGTAGTTTGGTGTTGAGAACGGTAGTTTATTAGGTATGGGTTGTGTTTTGTATGTTGGGTGGGGTTTGTATTTTTGGTGGAGTTTATATGTTTGGTGGGGATTATATTTTGGGTGTAATATGTATTTTGTGTGGGGTTTGTATTTTGGGTGTGTATATTGTTTCGTTTGAGTTCTGTCTTTGTGCATGTGTAAAGTAAAGTGATTGTATTTATATTTCATATGGTATTTTGGCCGTCGTATGGTATCATGACTAGTATGATGGTATCTTTTATTATAGAGTACGGACTTTGTTGTAGGCGTGTGTATGATGTTTGGGTATGGTCGGGTTTTAGTCTTATTTATTCTTTGGTTTTTTATGATCATGTTTTTGTTTATAGTGAAAGGGTTAGTTTTGGCGGGTGTTATGCTTTTTATTTGTTTGAGTAGGGAGTATGTGTATTTTGGATTAATTGTATGGTATTTGTATTTTGTTTGAGTATAATGTTTTGTTTGGGTGTTGTATTTTGCTTGAGTGTGGTATTTTGCTTGAGTATAACATTTTTCTTGAGCATGGCATTTTGCTTGAGTATGGTATATTGTTTGAGTATGATGTGTTGCTTGGGTGTGGCATTTTGTTTGAGTATGGTATTTTGCTTGAGTACAGTATTTTTTTTGGGTATGATATTTTGCTTGGGTATGGTATTTTTCTTGAGTATAGTATTTTGTTTGAGTATGGCATTTTGCTTGAGTATGGTTTTTTGCTGGAGTATGATATTTTGTTTGTGTATGGTATTTTGTATGGTATTTTGCTTGGGTATGGTATTTTGCTTGAGTATGGAATTTTGCTCGAGTATGGAGTTTGTTTTCTTATAAAGTAGATAACTTGTATTTCATATGGTATTTTGGACATTGTGGGATACTATGAGTAGTACGATGGTATCTAGTATTTATTCTAGGTGAAATAGTATATAGAATACTATGTGTAATACTATGTTTAATACTATGTCTACATATGTGTATGTATCTAAGATAGTATTGAAGTAAATATTTTTGTTTTACCCGGCGATTTGTGGTCAATCCACATGTGGCAGGTCTTTGATCATAAGATTTGGATTTACCAACCCAGTAATTTGTTGCATCCCGGTAAGTGCCATGGTTAATGTGCTTTGGATGTCCAACATTTGCTTCTTCAATTTTTCGTTGATGTCATCTACATAGTTGTGGGCCTCTTTGACTATGTCATCCTTCAAGACCTTCATCTCTTCGTGTAGTTCAAGCTTGAGTTTCTTGTTGCCTTCTTCAATGGCCTCCTTCATGATGGAAAAAACTTCGCTTTTGGTAGCATTCTTCTCCCCTTGGTTTTGGTTTTGGATTGCTTCAATGGTGTTCACCAAGCAAGTGTTAGTATCCTCAAATCCAAACTTGATCAACAAATCTTTGGAGGGTTTGTCAATACCATCAAGACTTCTACGGTGTGGAGTGATTTCCACATGATAAACACCAATTTTTTCCTCTTTTCCTACAAACTTTTTGTATACAAAGGGGTTGAGGCATTCAACATTTGCACTACCATTGTGTCTAATTCCATCTTGCTTATGGAACCAAATAGAGACAACATTCTTGGTTCCAATTATCTTGCAAATTTCAAGAGATGTGTCATCAATGCTCATCAAGATGGGAAGGTTGTAGAGGGTGAGAGTTAGAGCTTCTTTCCTTTGTTTTTGCTCCAATGTGAGAGAAGGCCCTTTCTTCACTTGTCCTTCCAAAATTTCATGGTGTGTTGCAACTTGGAGTTCTTGAATTTTCTTGGCTTGTGAGGGGGTCGGTGCAACAATGTAAGCATGGTTGTTGGAAGTGCCCTTTTGCACCTCTACAATCTCAAATTCATAACCTCTCCTAAAGCTATTCTCTAGAACATCTTTGAAGAGCATGTGTGAAGAGACATCAATCAAAGTTTCACTAGTGATTTTGATTGAGAGGTTGTTGTTCCTAGCTATGGAGTGGTAAGTCTTACATACCTTTCCAAGAGTACCTTGGGTTGATTTGGGGTCCAATTGTAGTATGAATGGTCTAAGTCCTTTCAACAAGGCCACACCATCAATTTCGGGGTGGAGAAGGTGGAGTTTGGCAATACCCGCCCAAACTCCTTTCTCTCCACCTCTCTTGACACTCATGCACATAATAGATATGGGCTCAATAAGGTTAGTACCAAGTGGTATTTGCATCAACTCAAGTCTTTTCTTTACTAGTTCTTTCACATGGTTATAGAGGAGAGGGGTGTTGGGTAGTTGAAATTCAATAGCAACATGGAAGTCCAAAGAGAGACATGTATTGGGATCGATTGGGATATCATATGGAATTTGTGTTAGGTTGAGGTGTTGTCCAAGGACACCATCCTCCCTCTTACCTGGGTAATAGATTTGGGGTATCCTTGGGAAGGATATTGTGACCCCCTCCATCTCTTCCGCTTCCTTCCTTGGTACACCCCTAAGTACCCTATCTTCAATGGATTCACCATGAAAGAGCTCTTCCAACCCCTCTTCCATAGCCAATTTCTCCATGTTAGTGAAACCATACCAAAAATTTTGACGGAACCTTCGTTCCGGGAAAATGGAATTTACATGTGTGGCTTGTGGGCGTCGTTGTGGAGTTTGGTGTAGAGACTTGTTCGGTGTTGTCTTCTCTCGGGTCCTCTTGGTGCCTATTTCCTTCGCAGCTTGATTCTCCTTTGCCTTCTCCGCTAGGAGCCGCATGAGGTTTTGTGAAGGTGTGTCCACCTCCATATTGTCATCATCCCCAAAGGCGGTACGGAATGATGAGGGTGAAGCCATCGCGGTAGGTAGCAGCTCCTTCTTGGTTAGTTGGTGATGCCTCTGTGCTCTACGTAGTACTGGCTCTGAATGGGTTAGACTCCAGCAGTCTACATACGTAGACAGGTGCGGTGCTTTTTCAAAGTTTTCTAGGTTTATAGGACTCTTATGCCTTGTGTTAGGGGGTTTTTTATGATGAGACTTCGGGGACTACTGAGGTTAGGTTCGGAGCCTTCTGCTATGTTGGGGATTCTTAGGTGAGGAAATTCTAACAAACTAGGTGTGTGAGGTTCTGGTTTTACTGGTGGCTCCGGGACCTTTCTGATTTCTGGTTTCGGAGGCTCTGAAGTGATATTTTGTAGACTCTAATGCATTATTGTGTAATTACAGGGATCCTAAGGTTATGAGATTACGTATACTCATAGTTATACTTTACGTACCCTCATAGACTTTTCAGATTTGGAAGTTGTGAGGTTCAGAAACTTTTCAGGTTTCGAAGACTCTGTAGTTTTGGAGACTCTGGGGTTCTGAGACTCTGAGGTTTCGGGGGTTCTAAGGTTTCAGATTTTTAGAGTTACAGAAGCTATGATATTCGTAATCTGTGAGTATTTCTAAAGCTTTACTTTGAGACTTTCTTGCTGGGTTTGTGAGTTTAGCAGGATCAGGGTGAAATTACTCTGAGGTTTCGAGGACTTCTGAGGTTCTGAGACTCTGAGGTTTCGAAGACTCTGGGTTCGGAGACTCTGAAGTTTCTAAGACTCTGGGTTCGGAGACTCTGGGGCTTCGGAGGTTCTAGAGGTTTCAGAGTTTTTGAATTACAAAGACTCTGATATTCATACGCCTTTAGGATTTCTGAATCTCTACTTCGAGACTCTCTTGCTGGGTTTGTGAGTTTAGTAGAGTCAGTTGGTGATTTTTCTACTCTACGATGTGGGTGCAATCGCTCTGAGGTTTCTGAGATTCTGGGGTTCGGAGACTTTAAATTTCGGAGGTTCTAAGGTTTCAGAGTTTTTGTCTACAGCGACTCTGGTATTCATAGGCTTTTAGGATTACTGAAGCTCTACTTCGAGGCTTTCTTGCTGGGTTTGTGAGTTTTAGCAGGATCAGTTGGTGATTTTTCTATTTTACAATGAGGATGAGATCTCTCTGAGGTGGGAATTCGGGGATTCTGGAATTCGGTGCTCTCTACTACTACTGATCTGGTTCGAGAGATTTCGGGGCCTCTAAAACTCTGTTATGAAGTTATAGAGATTTTGAGGTTCTAAGGTGAAATTCTGGGGTTTTATTAAGATGAAGTGTTTAGGGGTTTTTAAGGGGTTTTTGGGTTTCTGGTGCTTTTTAATATTCTACTGATCCGTCTCAGGGTGTTTCGGGACCTTTAAGCTGATATTTTGTAGACTTTAGGACTCTGATATGAGATTGCAGGGATTTTGAGGCTCTAGTACGGGAGTTTATGAACTCTAAGATAATTTTCGGAGTTTCTGGACTTTTTAAGCTGAGATTACGACCACTCTAGATGAGATTTCGGAGTCTTTTGAGTTTTCAGGGATCCTAAGGTTGGAGATCTAAAATTTGGGGACTCTAAGATCAGAGACTTCTACGGTCAGGCTTTCTTGCCAGCTACGTGAATTTCAATCCAGGGGAGTCAGGGGTTCTAAGATCTTAGGGTGTGGTTACGGTTATTTAAGGTGAGGTTTTGGGGGATTCGAGGATTCGGAGATATTGAGTTTTCGGAACCTTTTACGATGAAGCCTTTTTATGTGGTTCGTGAGTTTTGGAAAGGGCAGCCTGAGATTTTAGTCCTTTAAGGTGGGATTGGGTTCTCTTCTAAGGTGGGGTTACTGATAATCTGATAGACTCTATGGTGTAACTTTCACACAAGATTCGTGAGAATAAGCAAAGAGCAAACGAAAATGAGTAAGGTGTGGGTTTGAGACAAATCTGGTTTCGGCGTGTTCGGATTCCGTTCGGTGTAGGCAGTTCTGCTCCGGTGCGACTTTATGTTGTGACTTCCCTGCACGATTTGTGAGGTTTTAAACAGAAATGAACATAAATGAGCAAGGGATGGGTTTGAGTCAAATCTGGTTTCGGCGTGCTCTATTCTTTTTTCGGTGTAGGCAAATCTGCTCTGGCAGCTATCTCCGCATGCGTAATGTGTTGGTTCTGATTTGTTGTAGGCAGTTTGGGACTTGCCGCGTAAGGGTGTGTTGGTTACCCTGGATCTCCTAGATGTGTTGCTGCTTCGCCGTTAGCTTCTACACACCAACTATGCACACACTCATGGATCCCAGCATGCTTCAGTTCTAATCCATTTTGAAACATCTACAACACTTCAATGAGATTTGGGTTTTAGATCTAACACTCTAAAATGTGGATCACGATTTGGGCGTCACTCCTCCCGGTCTCACATAGAGCTGTTTAGATCTGTGAC
This sequence comes from Polytrichum commune, assembly GCA_950295325.1. Taxonomy (NCBI): domain Eukaryota; kingdom Viridiplantae; phylum Streptophyta; class Polytrichopsida; order Polytrichales; family Polytrichaceae; genus Polytrichum; species Polytrichum commune. Next base: position 42,685,780 of record OX485804.1, read on the forward strand.
CTAACACCTCCCATTACGCAACAGTCCCTCCCCGTTTCTTCAGCCCCGCATCAGCTCCTCCATCAAATTATGTGCACTACTGTTATTGTAACAAAAAGTCTTCGGTCCTGCATGCAAAGCAACATAAAGTTCCCCAGCTGTGTTCACTATTGATTGGAGTGTAGTTAACGAGATTTGAAGACGTAGTCCAATCTCTTTGGAGCATGTGTCTTTATGGTGTTTTCTCTTCGACCCTCACCTAACCACATACCATTCAAATATAGGAATCCGATTAAGAAGCGGAACCAAAAAACACATGCATACCTTATGTCTACATAGCTTTTGGTGAGTATTTTGGATGTCGAGACAAAGTCCCATGTACTTCATCTCTCCTATTTTCAATACCATGTTATGCATGCTTGGGTTCCAAAAGCTTGAGACCGGTGGAGGCATGCCAAAGGACGGGGTACGTACTTATTGCCGCTGCATGGTGACTCTATTCACCCTTAAACCCTTAAAGGACGTGGGGTTTCAACATACGACCAAATACACTATTTATACGGTCGTCATCAAGTTCATGAATCGTATTTGACATATTTATGGGTTTGAGGTTTTGTTTTATATGTTGTCTTCATGTCAAAAAGAAGATACAAATTTGCTTATATTTGACATTAATCACCAAAATACAATGTATGTATTTGCATTCAAGGTCACTTGGATTGCGCATTTATTTGAATCCCCACTAACATCAAGATAGTCAACCAATTTCAAAAAAGTTTATTTGAAACACAAGTTACTTTTATGTAGGGTCAATTTTCATGCGATTTGCTAAAAACAAAAAATGAAGCTCAAATACATGTCTTTATGCATGGAGAGGTATAGTTTGGGCCTATTATTAGATGCTTAACCCTTGAAGTACATGGGGTGTGTTTATACATGATACATGACGACTTATAGCCTCCCCACACTTGCTAGTGGTGAGGCTAGTCGGCGACTCCCACCAGTAGGGTTGAGCTTTTTAATAACTTTATAGTAGTGGCAGTGATTGGTCGCATCGAACCTACCACTTGCTCGTTCATTGTTGCGATCAATAATTTCACACGCCTCTATAATTTTGTACTATTAGGAAATCTTGAGCGAGAAAATTTCTCATTTCTGGATAATTTCAAGCGAGATAAATCACTACGCTTCACCTTCGCAATGAGTGAGTGGCCACAAATTCATATCTCTCTATAACTACACTGAATATGATATTTAGGCAATGACAAGGTTGTGGATACGCACATATACCAAATATCCAACTACTACCTAAAGTCATGTGTTAGGCTTGTAAAGCATCCCAATCTCAGCCAAATAACCTTATCATTATTATCATCCCACAAAATGACTAGTCACAAAATCCTCCAAACTTCCTTAATCACTTAGATATATACCACATACTTACCATCCCACTAGGCACCATCTGATACTCCCCTTCCCCCATTTTTCCACCTTACTACCTTATAGAATCCCTCTCAATTTCATCCCCAACTTTCTTCAACAAATCCCAACACCCCTCATATCCCTATGTCATACTACCTCATCCCTCATGACCCAACACCCACCTACCCCTGTATCAAGAAACCATTAATGGATGATTGTACTAATACCTCCAATACCTCCACCTATTATATGACTCCCAATACCACCCTCTCTCACCAATCTACTACCTCTCCAATTCCCCCTAATGAATCTTATTGAACATATGGATCTTTCACCCCACCAGATTCTCATGGAAATGGTAATCTAGTAGGCTCAAGCATCTATAACGGACCCATCGGCACCTACATCACTACAAAATTACCAGGTTATTTGAATATATTACGTGCCCTCTTATATGCAATCCTCTTTGTAGTACAACATAGACAACACCTCCAATCCAATGTCCACGTATTTATAGATAGTCTCAATAGCCTCCATCTTCTGGCAAATCATCACCATCAACCCTCATCACAACACAGTCACCTAGATAAACTTCTTTATAGCAAACAACATCTTCCATATCCAACATACTCCCCACCAAATCTCCATACAAAAAGTAAGAGCACACAACCAAACTATTGGGAATGAGGAAGCCAACAAACTTGCCAAACAAGGATCTCTCGACATCCCCATACCACTTTCACTTGCCCCATTTCACCTAATCGGACATTGCATCCCATATTGACTAGCCAACATTCCAACCTCAACACAACTAGACAGCTCCATATGTAACCTTAAAATATACATTGAAAAAGCATACTTGAGCTCCTTAGTATCTTATGCCTCCAATGCCTTCCCTTAAGTCACCAAATGACTCCAAAACACAAATTTGCACCATACACGGTCTAATTCCTTTTGGACCTCCCCCAAAATAACAAACACCCAACTCACCCAAACACTAAAGTTAGGCAACTACTGTAAACAAAAATACTAAATCACACAATCTCCCCCATTGCAATTTGTGCCGTCTTCACCAAAATGACACATACCCTCCACCTCATGTTTGATGTACAAAAGAAAATCATCAAGAATGTCCACTCCACTCGCCACGACAATGCTATACACGCCGTTTGCAAACACTCCACTCTCCCATCCCACCACACGACACTTCACCTTAATTCACCCAAAACACCCTCCCTTCATGGCTCCTCCCTTGTTTTTGCTTCCTACCTAGATGTAAATGTCTTGCTAGCCTCTGCCCATACATGCATTGCATTATAGGTAACTCTCCCATATTACCCCCCCCCAATTCTCACCATTCAACTCTTCAACAATATAATTTATCGAATTCACATACCATGGTGACAAATTTCCTAAAGAAGCGATTGCACACAAAAAATGCAAAATATGTTGCCCTCATCCCTCATCTTTGAAGCCTACTAGGATGGAACACCCTTCCCCCTATGATCTTACCGTTGGAATCCGTGGAATCATACATCAACCATCCATTGATCCTTTCGTCGACCTCCACATCCCTTAACATACAATCCAGTCCCTCATGGAAACAATCTCTCTAAATTTTAATCAAACACCTCACTAACATCATCCCTATCAAACGTAAAACTCTAGAAAAGAAATTCAAACTACGATCACTCCACCATAAATAATTTCCCTCTTCTACACACATACATTCACCTGTCAACCATCCACCTAATGCAAAATGGGCATTACACCATCTTCCTCTTACATTTCCCTATGGAATTGTTAAGTAGATGGCTAACGGACCGGCTTTACATCGGCTCATAGCCAAACACTCTCTTCATTTTCTTTCTTTATTCCAAAATGTCACATGCTACACTAATTCTCGTTTATCATGTCATGCACATCCATGTTAGCATGACAAATCTCCGTAATAGCACGTGCACTTTGGTTGCCATAGGCGTGACATTATGGAGTTTAAAGTGTACACCTAATTTCTTCACCCTTGTGATACGTGTTGACATGGCCGTTGGAAGATGTGGGCTCCTCCAAAGGCAACAACATCTTCCACGTCTTCCAATGCAAAGCTGGGCTTTCCAAATCTCCAATTATCAATTGGCTGGGCGCTTTTGCTAAACCCTAATACTTTTGTTTAGTATTATCATGTATTTTTGGCCCGGGGGTAAGGGTACATGCAATTGCTAATTATTCATCCAAGTGATAGGAATCATCTACACCTTTTTCTTTATCTTTTTCATCCTCGTGAAATGTGTCCACATTGCCGTTGGAAGATGTGGGCTCCTCCCAAGGCGCCAACTAGGCAACATCCCTCTTTCCACTTTTCCCAATGCATTTGCCACTTTGACACAAATCTCCAATTTTCCTTTTTGAGGGTTTCTTAAATTCCCCAGTACTTACCTGCCGTGGCTGTCCTGAGGGCCACCAATTTAAGGAAATAAGGGGGAATTTTTATAATACATTTTACAGCCTATATTAACACGGTGTCTCAGTACTACATAACCCCAGCTTCGGCAAGGAGGCATGGGATCCTGAGGGTCACCCGAACCTAGAAGCGTGTGGTGCCGAGCCTGAAAGCCTCCCCCAAGCCTACGTGGAGCGGTTGTGTGTTGACGACAAGGGGTGTAATAGACCTTAGGGCCACTTCACGCAGGAGACTGAAGGCCCGTGACCATTGCATTCTAAGATCTCTCATTGGTCGAAAAGGCTGCGACCGTTCAAGTTTACTTCATGTTTAGAAGGTGAAAGCCTGAGTGTTCAGAAATATTACCATGGATGAAAAGTCTATGTGGAGTCTTACATGGCAGAATGTGGATGATGTTTCATGGTATGCTGGAATTTGCGTCAGGGGGAAACCATGACAGTGGTACGGCCTTTGGATGAGAATCAAGGGCCCTCATAGTTACGTGGTCACAACCTTTGGCTCGTGTGTTGAAGTGGCCCTTGGGCCTAGATAAAGTTAGATGTCTTGCTCCTCCTCTGCGATGTCTCCACCAATCTTACCTACCTATCTACATTATTGTCACTTATTATCATGTAAGTTACTCCATTATAGTGAGCCAAACTAATAGAAGTTGTATAAACTAATGTTGGGTTTGATACCATCTTCTTTTGATGCCATTCGGGCATCTAGAATGAGGATTCCACATTCATTGATACCGTAAAGTATGGGTATTTGATACTATTTTTTTTTTTTGGCATCATTCAAGTCTATATACCATTGCAAGTGCTTTTCATACCTAGGAAAACCCACACTAGTATCAATATGATTCTCAAATGGTTGACCCATATAATAACCTGGGTATACAAAGATTCGCTCACCTTGACATACCCACCACACATCAAAGACTGTTGTTCATGAAACTATGAACTACTCATTTTAGTGGTTTTACATATTAGATGCATGCAATGCTATAAGGTAACTCTCAACCCAACACATAACCTATGACTATCCACATGGAAGGGGACATGGGAAGGGCTTGACATCCAAGAATCTCTCATCGAACAAAACTGTCAAAGTAAAGCCCCCCTTTTCATCTGGATGGTCATAAGTTCGGTGCTGGTGTTGGGTATAAGTACCTCAAGTATTCATCTTAAAGCGTCACTTATTTACTACTATTTACACAAATCTTTTATGTTCTATAATGTCCAAACTATATATACACGGATTTAGTGCGGGCCACACTATTCACCATCGACATACACCAATGAACATCAAGTTAATTTTCATGGGTTCTTATTCTTCGATCTCGGTTGATAAAAGACCGAGTTTCATAGTAAAAGTTACTCCCTCTGTTTCACAATAAAACCATGGTTTCTGCATAAACTCCGTGCCAAAATAAAACCATGGTTTCGTTACGGACCTCCTCCGGGCATGACAGAGACGTCGGCAACTTTTCGGCAACTCCCAATTTTGGTTAAAAAGCGCATTGTGGTTCAAATCCGGTCACTGTTCTTAATCCCGCACTGAAATAGAAACCACAATTTTATTTTGAAACAGAGGGAGTATACAGTAGCATCACGATGTATAAATTCCACATAATAATTGATACTAAGTACTTTGATCGGGCCCGGAAGCTTTAAGATGACCACCTCCATGGCTGTGATGCGCTTCCCAAGCCATGTGCCAAATATAATATATCTAAGCCCACGAGTTCCAAATTAAGGTCGAAAGTGCTGTTGCACAAAGAGCATCTCCGAATGCAAGGTGGAGCAGTGTCCGGGCCGATGTTTGGGCATAATCGGTCAAGATCCTAGTGTTTCCAAGTCCAACCGGTTACATTGTTGTGTGATTTTGCGGTTTTTCTTAACAAATTGGGGATCTATATGTTCCATAGATTCCTCCAAAACGATGGGTAAAATTCTCTGAAGTCTTGAACTTCAACTGGTTATTCTTCAAACTCAAACCGGTTCATCTATAACTAGCAGTCGGTTCTCCCCATTCATTGAGGTCGAGCTCAAAGGAATTGCTGAAAATCGAGGGCTCTTCACACTATGGGCGTCCAAGTCGAGAGGCCGTGGGATTGAATGGCCAACCTTTGTTGAAGGTCCAAAGAAATGGGCTGAAAATAGCCAATAAAATACAGGAAGTGAAGCTTCCAAAGACCAAGCCCAAAGTCCAAACCCTTTGGTCATGAACTCCCACGGCCTCTCGGCTTGGACAGCCATAGTGTGAAGCCTCCAAAGGCCAAGCCCAAAGTCCAAACCCTTTGGTCATGAACTCCCATGGACTCTCGGCTTGGACAGCCATAGTGTGAAGCCTCCAAAGGCCAAGTCCAAAAGTCCAATCCCATACCATTTGACCGGAGCATCGCACTTTATTCCTTGCCCAAAACAACCCCTCCAATCTAACGGGCCAAGATCTTGTTAATTTTTTATTTTTTTTAATGAAAAAAAATCGACCGCCTCTCAACCATAGTTAGGGTTTCCAATCCTGTCCGACCCAAACTTCCTTCGAGAGTCCGTCACCTTGGTCAAAAAGTACTGCCATGTAGACATTTTGGAGAGGGATAACCTTTGGACTTTGGCCTATGGTGTGAAGGGTCGAGAGACTGAATTCTTGGTTTCTTGCAACCTGATTGGTGGAAATCGACGGCCTCTCGACCTTCGGCCATAGTGTGAAGTGGCCCTAAGTTGAGTTACCCTCTATGATCGGGGAGAACCGGCAATTAGTTACAGATGAACCGGTTGAGTTTGAGAAATAACCGGTTGAAGTTCAAGACTGCAGGAAAATTACCGATCGTTTTAGAGGAATCTATAGAATATACCCCAAATTTAATAAAGGAAAACCGGAGGATGTCGACATGTAACCGGTTGGAGTTGCAAACACTAGGATCTCAACCGGTTATGCCCAAAAATCTCCCCGATCACCGGTTACCCTTGTCACCATGAGAATCTATACATGGAAATACTACCTATGGGTGTTGGTCAGCGCCCTATGGACTGATTCTGAGAGCAAGTCAATGGCATGAGGAATTCCGCAATCGTGCAACAAAAGCTTCCCGACCTCTATATATATATATATATATATATATATAACACTTGGGAGATGCGGATATGTTTGCATTAGATCTTATTGTGCACCGATTTCGAGAGTCTTGTGCACACACAAGCCTAAGGTAGAAGTTGTGTAATTTCGGATATGTTTTTCTATGCACCCACTTCTTGTAGTAAGGATATGAGACACGCAGTTAGTGTGAGATAGTCAACAAATCCAAACCCGTCTTGTAGCCATTTGTCTCATAATTGTGGGAGTTCATATGGTTATCTTGGTCATCGCCAAAGTGAAAGTTTGTGTGCTCATGAAATGGTCATACATGTCCTCTCTAGTTAAGTTCATTATGGAACCTAGAATAGTTAGCATATTTTGTGGACGTAGTCTAATCTCTGTTTTTGAACGCATGTGTTTTTGGAACCTGTTCTTGTTTCACACCTCATCACACACCACTCAAATACGTGTGTCCAAAATATTGTTATGTTGGGTTTAGGCATGTTTGCTTTATTGTGGTAAGATAGACACGTCTTATTCAAACACCCCGCCCTTGTTATTCAAACACCTACTTTTGGTTGCCAGTTGTTAAATCTAACATTACTTACTAAAACAAACATAACTTTACTGAGCTATGCAACTAAGTTCCTTTCATGTTTGGGAAGTGGGTTCACTGTAGGATATAGAATGCATGTGTTGAGCATTGGATGGGGACGCTCTTATGAACAAGCTTACAAGTATTGTCATGGGTGACTGAAACAAAGTTTGGTCTTTTATACTTCCTAACAATTATGTAATGAAATGTTGTCATAGATGATCAAAATTTGGATGAAAAATCACTTAGCAAGTGACAATAATTACAACATCATAAATCTCTAATACCCAAACCTTTTCTTTTTGTTTCTTTTTTGTTTTTGCCTAGATTGACAAACATTATCAGGTTTACATTCAGCGTTGAGTATGACAAATAGAATTGGTGACACTAAACATGATATCATTTAGTGTCCAGGTTCCAGAAGCGGGATATTTGATCCAAGCCCACTTTTGGGTTCAGTAAATTAAAACGTGGCCGGTCAAAACCCAAGTTCTCTGCATTTTGATGATTCCAAAAGTTCATTTGTCCAAAAAACCTTCGGGTTGGGCCACCCATGCTCTCCCTGCAATCTTTTCCCAATATCTAGTCACTTAAAGTCACACTTGCTCCATGGACTCACGACAGCCAAACCAAATTCCACAAGCCCTAACTTTGAAAAGAAAAAACCTATAAAATCATAAAGAGGACATGCCCGGGTGGCCGGATGTATACCACCACGTATTCACTAAACCCTTAGTAGAGGCCCACGTATCCGATAAACCCTTCATGGGTCCCACGGGTCTTTTGTGGGCACGAATGCGCCATAGGGAGATGTTTGACGTCGCCTTATTGTTTTAGTTGATGTTGTCGAAAGTGTCTCATGCATAACATCACTCAAGTGTTGAGCTCTGGTCAGTGGTCCAACAATAGATTTATAACATAGAAACCCTCGGAGTTCGAATCGGACTGCTTCCGACTGAATATGAAGTCAAGGCAATCGGAAACAACTCATCAGCTAAGTAATGTTATGTGATTCAGAGCTCATTTAGAAGTTAACTAATAGCCCACCCACACTAACAGGTGCAGGCCACTGCACTAAATAGGATATTTAGTGTTTGATACACTAAATACGAACACATACACTAAATATCAATAACCCTATGAAAGTAAGTAACGTTAAAAGTAAACTTCAAACACTAAATATCAACTATGGTAATATGTGGAAGTTACATGTTTGAATTTAGTGTTAGCAAGGATATGAAAAAAATTATATAATAAGGGAGGTGGCAGCAGGGAAGGTAGCCGCACATTTATGTCTAGCACTAATTATCGAGGAATTGAAAATTAGTTAGTGTTGAGGAAGGTAGGGTGATAACAACAGTAAATATAATCAGCCACTAAATATCCTATTTAGTGTAGTGAATGGTTCTCAGCAGCGCCGGTTACATCCAGTGGCTCTCATTGACCAAAACCAACTCTCTAAAAGTGACCCTTGCTGATAGGAGTCATTTGCTGGTCGCCCACACCAGTAAAGGTGGGCATGCTATAACAACATGTCTAATTGTGTTCTTGTAAGTGGACCGAGATGAGAAGTATCCATAAATACCCTTACAATTAATGTTGAGTGAAAAGGTGAGAGCAGAATTAGGAAGAGGGCCGGATCCCACGTAGCCGTTCAAGTACCAAGGCATGTGGTATTACGCTACCATATGCGTATGGCCGATCCGGATACGTCTGGCTCCCGAATACTATACGAATACAGTACACCTTATACCGCGGCAAAACGGTCCCACGCACGGTTTGTGACGAAGGCTGTTTTGTTTCCTGATCTCTGTTTGCTTGAAGCTTGAGTCGGGTCCGGGACTTCCAAGGCGATTCCCGAAAGAATCATCTGGGCCCTCGCCTCGGGGCCACACACAGACGCTCCGAATCTCACCACCCGCGCGGCTTTGCCCTTTTGGTGCGCCCCAAACCAACACGAACAAACAAACTCAGTTTGCTTCCTCTCAGTTTGCGCAATTCAGTTAAGATTTGAAAAAGTGGTGTCTGTCACCGTGAGTTCAAGGGACTCACATCATCGGGTTGGATGGGATGGGTCCTTAAGTGTGAGCGACCAATTCCTGCTGCTCCTCGGAGGTACAGGAAAATCCTACCCTCATGCCTCATGTGTTGCTGTAAATTCTCTTCAGCAGAATCCGGTGGAGAATTGGAAACTTTTTGGGTGAGTTCTGGTTCTGCAAGCAGGCGTGATGACGATGAGGAGGAGGAGGGGGAGTTGTGGTGTGATGATTTAATGTCGACTGTGAGTTTTTCGAGAGTTTCATTGTCGTGAATGGTGAGAGTTTTGAGTTTCATCGCATCATGTCTCGAGGAGGAGTTGAGAAAGTTGCGTGAAGAAGCTTAAAATCTGAGCTAAGATAAGCTAACCTAAGCTACCGAAGAAGTTGTTGGAGTTTCTGGGACCCGCATGTGGGTGGAGTAATTCACATCTTGCGTTGTGAAGTTCAACCGTGTAGGTAATCTGTGTGGGCTGTTTCTAGTGAGACTCACGAGGGGGGAATTACATTTTTATTTATTTTTGGTTTTGGTGAATCCGGTGGTGAATTGGAAGGCTTTGGGGATGAGTCGTGGGTTTTGTGGCGGATGTTATGATGATGGTGATGATGGTGATGATGTTTCGAGAGTTTTAATTGTATGAATGGTGTCTACACTACTACTGCGAGAGTTTCTTCGCGTCATCATCATCGTCATATCTCGAGTAGTTGACAAAGTTGCGTGAAGAAGCTAAGCTATAGAACTTACCGGAGTTGTTCGAGTTTCTGGGACCCGCATGTGGGTAGAGGCATTTCGCTCTTGCGCTTTGTTGAAAATCCGTATTCTGTGTGGACTGTTTCCTTTTTCCTGGAAAAAACAGACTCGCGAGGAAGGTAGATTGTTTTTTTTTCTTTTTTTTTGTGTTTCTTCGTTTTTTTTTTTGTGCCCAAATTTTTGGGCGTGCATTTTCCGTGTTTGTGGACTGAAGTCATACATTAGACTCTGTTGGTGGGTTTCAAGCATTGCTATGAAAATGTTGGAGAGAGAGAGAGAGAGAGAGAGAGAGACTGTCAACCTCGCACTTGAATTGTAGTTGAAACGCTTGCCCAAACCTCGTCACAAGTTGAAACAAACACAGCGGCAGTTTTATGATGTCTTGGGGGGTAGGGATGAGACTCTTTCTAACCTCATTTGTATCCTCATAGAATTTTTTTGAGTATTGAGGTTCAAGGTGGAGCGTAGTGAGCTTTCTTTGTTCCAAGTATTGCACCCCTCATTCATTCAATAGTGGAATCTTCTTCACCCGTGTGGGAGACCTTGGTTCGTCCGCCGCCAAAACTCACCTTCTTTCAGTCGAGCTTTATGTACACAGTTTCCTCCAGGCTGTTTCCGAAGACTAAGATTTACAACAACTTGTCAAGCTTATGAGACGATGTTGGCGGGGTTGGGATGATTTCGCCTTAAATCTAACTCCCTTCGTGTGACCATTTTGACCAACCGGCCTCTTGTTTTTCTTTTCTTTCATCGTTTCTGTCTTTCTCAATGATCTTATGTGTGCCTCAGGTTTTGGGTTCTGCAACAAGCAAGCACCTGCGAGCAAAGGAAAGGAGCAGCAGAGCGGTGAACCGAGCAAAGAGATTCGCGGTGGTTGGTCGTCCACCATTCAAAGACCTCAAACGACCCTCCGGCTCAAATTGCACATTTGAAGCTGTTCTCTAGTTTCGGCCCACTTTCTCTCTTCCGTTGACGATATCTCGAAGCTCGGTTTCTGCTTGCAAAACCAGTGGAGAATTTCCCACTTGACTTCAACTTCACGAGCAAGGGAGCGTGTGGGTGAAGGAATACTAAGGAAACTCCTTTAATTGTAATATACAATATTTCAAGGTTCTGGCAATTTTCAAGTGTCCAGACGGAAGACTTGAAGAATCTTTCGTTTGGCGTGAAGACTCTTATCTATGGGTAGTAAGCGTGTGATGCGCATGCAGGGTATTTGTTAGTCAAGGCGACCTTTCGACTTGGAAATTTTCAGGAAATTGATTGATACCCAGAGAATTAAGCGAAGATGAAGGAAGATGAAGCCGGCATGCGGCACCTGGGTCCATTGGTGAAGGCAGATCTGGCCAACCTCGATGCGGATGCTGAGAGCCGCCGCATTGCACTCAAATCCCTCAAGCAATTTGTGGAACAGCTGGACACTGCATCTATGTCACGGTTTCTCACACAGGTAAACATCCTTCGGAATCCCTCATTATTATCTTGGTACTCAAAAAGCTCTCAGATGAGCCTACTAGCCACTTGCCACGATTTTTAGTATCATTCATTCGGTGCCCTCATCATGAAATGTGGTCTGAACTTGCACCGAATTTCTTGGAATGGAAATTTGTGAATTCTTTCCAAGATGTGCAGATTTCCCTATTAAACCCCAAACTTTCAGCAAGTGTCTTCACCTTGCATCCGTGAGGTTTGGAGATGCGCATGTACTTATGATGTTCTATTTTATGGGTAGGATGTAGTTTGTTGCGGGATTGGTCGTAGTTTGCATCAAGTGGATGCAAGAATTGTCAGCATTGTGGCATATCCGCAAAGGTTGATTGCAATGATCAATGGAGTTTTTCGCAATAATTGTACATCAATTCTGCAGTTAATTTTCTTCTACAGGATGATCTTTGGAAGTTTCTGCAGTAATTGTACCCCAATTTAGCAGTGCCTTTCTTCTAGAGGATGTTCCTCGGAGGTTTCTCCAGTAATTGTACCCTAATTTCCAGTCATTTTCTTTCAGAGGATGATCCTCGGGGTTTCTGCAGTAATTGTACATCGATTTTACAGGTGTCGTTGGCCTCCACAGGATGATCATCATTGGATGTTTATGCAGCAATTGTAATTTTATGATATCGCAGGTTGCGGAGTCTCGAGAGTCCGGGGGTTCGCGGTCGTATGCGATATCACTGTATGAGGAGGTGGCGAGGGTGCATGGGAAGCTGATCATTCCCCATATTCCGAGAGTGACGAGCTCCCTCATCCGCTCTCTCTCCGGGAGTGGAAGCTCTCCTCAGCTGCAACAAGCATGTGCCAAGGTCGCAGCGGCATTGGCCCAACACTCCATCGACGCAACCACGTCGCCTGCAGAAGCCGAGAACATCATCCACGAGATCTGCGACCCGCTTGCGGATGCCCTCGCTGGTACACCAAAAATTCCACCAAACTACAGTACTCATGAGTCTCCATAACTCATTTTTTTTTTACATGTATGATTTCTCCAGCTTACATAACCTTCACAAAGCTCCAGTGACAAAATGCATTCAATCACGGTTTCTTGGATGTCACTCCTCGCCGTAGTCCATCATTCCCAGGTGGACTGATTGTGCAAGATGGACGTCCTCCGTAATTGATCCGGTTCAATGTATGAACTTAGCCATTAAATGCCCGTCACAAAATTTCCACGAAGCTCCAATGAGAATAATGGTTATCTACCATGTGGTCTTGGATGTTACTCCTCGGCGACTTCAAGTGGGGTTTTGCGTAGTCCATCACTCCCAGCAGGACTATTGAATATGGACGTCCCACATAATTAATTTTGTACAACTATGGACTCAGCCATTGAAGATCTTTACAAAGTTCCAGTGAGAATGGTGTCATTTCACGTGTTCATGGATCTGTTACTCTTCGACTTCAAGTGGGTTTTGCATAGTCGATTAAATTCGCAAGAGGGACATGCACTTTGAAAAATTGTATAAAGTCCATTACTACTGTCCATGTGACGACGGCTTCAGTGTGCGGAAGGTGTAAATTAGGTCAATTACTGAAAGAAACACTGCTGAAATCACATTGTGTAAAGTAGGTCAATACGTTTGAAGATGTGGTTTGCCGTCACAATTGGCAGGGAAATTGGAGCCTGTGGCCGCAGGGGCAGCGGCTTGCATTCACGCGCTCGTGGAAACCGAGAAATGGAAGTACGCGTCGCACGAAGTCATCCACGAGGTATGCCAACGCACGAGTGTGGCATTGAGCGAGAAGAACACCCGCACAGTGGCCCACATGCAGCTGGTCCAAGCGCTGGCCGCCGTGAATCCAGACATCCTCAGCATATACGGTGCCAATCTGTTGCGGACGGGCGAGGAGATTCTCAAGGGCGCAGCTAACCCCTGGCAGCATCGGAAGGCTGCTGCCAAGCTGCTGCAGTCAGTGCTCACAATTCTTGACAGGCGAACGTTAGAGGTTGAGCTCGATTCCGCACTACATGTAAGTCACATTACACTTCAATTTGGGCTTCTCTAAAAACTCTGATGACATTTGGTCAGACTCTGTGAATTACTACTTCAATGCCACTTTCTTCCGCACTTGATTCAAGTTAATCCAATGTCTACGTATTCATCCGATACTAAACTCAAAAGTGCCTAAAAACATATTCAAGTAGTTTGTCGCCATGCCTCGCAAATAGGTTTTACAAATCTTTCTGAGACTATGGATAATTAATTGCATACACTAACGAGGATTTCACCCATTTATAGGCGTTGGATAGTGCCTATGGATGAGTTGAACTTTAGACTGGGATTCTGATTTCTGTGAATATCTTCAAAAACTCTGTTGTCATTTAATCGGAGACTTGAATTGCTCTTTTATGGCCAATTCTGAAGATTCGAGTCTACTTGCTCGTTCGATACTAAATTCAAAGTTCCTAAAACATATACAAGTAATAGTTAAGATTCGACAGTTCTTAGCGCCAGTCAGGTTGCGCTATTGGAGAACATCACTTAATTACAGGAAGGCTGTTTGCTTGATTTTCACATAGAATGTCGCCATGCTTCGCCGAATGATTTCGCAAAATCTTCCTGGGACTATGGATACTCGATTGGCTGTTTGGTTGCTCTTTCCAGAGAATGTGGCCATGCCTCCTCGCAGAATGAGTTGACAAATGTTTGTGGGATTATGGATACTCAATTGCATGCGATTGACGAGGATTTCACCCATTTGCAGGCATTGGATAGTTGCCGTCTTGACAGGATGCCGCACGTAAGGGCGGCGGTGAGTGAAGCGTTGCACACAGCGAAGATGTTAGCTTCCGGTGACCCGACACGCACTTCGGTGGGCATCGCAGCTAGCCCTGTGCGCAAATCCAACGAGCGGGGCCGGGGTGGTTGGAACGAAGACGCATTGCTCTCTCCAGCATCGAAGCGAGGCCACAGTCCAAGGTCGCCTGCATCATCCACCTCAGCCTCTGAGTCCAGGCAGATCCCTTCCTCTCCCGCCCGGAGCACCGGCAGGAGGCCAAAACGAACACCGCTACACTCCGCTCGAGGCATGGGGTTTGTGCAGTCGCCTCGGAGCGCCAGTAGCCCAAGCACCTCCCCTTCCAGTTCCATCACTGAAGAATGCGAGTCACCTTCGCATAGATGTGAGTGCAAGAATTTGCAAGATTGTTGAAAAAAATGTTCAGTTTGTTCACATGTGTGCGGCACATTCCCATCATCTAGTTTTTAACTATCAGAATGTTGTGAATGTTGGTGGAAGATTCTTCATAGCATTCTTAAGTGGTGTAAGGTAGTGAGTGTTGAACACCCTAGATAAGCATCTTGGAGAGTAACTTATATACTCGGTGAGATTCTTTTTGGCAAGTCCTTTAAGTGGAATCTTGGTAGATGGGAGAAGGCTTTGTTCGAAGATAGGTCACAATGAGGAGTCCACATATGGGAGCTTGCCGTAATCAAGGACTTTGATTCTTGGATTTATATTTGAATGTAGAACAGAACCGAAACGTCCTACACATGATGCTGAAGAATGCGATAATGATGATGTGATCCAGATAACTGGTTGAAGTCACAAATTTAAGTGGTTGATGTTACCCCACTGAATGGCCAACAGATGAATGATTGATAGATACAGTGAGGCACAAATAGAGTGTACACCTAAGAGAGTCAAACATGACCATTCATCATGTGTGTGAGTTTAAGGGGGATGTTGCAATATCGCTAAATGTCACACTTCGGACAAATTCCAATACCGCGATGTTTCAACACTCACCAAAGTCCCGTGAGTCACTGAAATGGCAAGGAATTGTATTGAAATCTAATTCATTGAGCGATTAGGGAACAGAGTGACGTTCTGCACACATGTGTGGACATATCCGATCGTCGAGTTTCTGATTTGGAATGGTGTTGTCTTTGGATGTCTGCTGCAGTGGGTGTCAAGGAAAATGTACGTGGCGTAGGGATGAATGGCGCTCACTCGCAAAAGGTAGGTGTGCAAGGCAGTTTCAAGTACGTGCCGCCGCGAGCTCCTGCGACATCTGGGGGTGTATACACTCCTATGCTTCCAACCCAATTGGACACATTCGGCTCCGAGCCTCCGAAAATCTCAGCAAAAGACTCGGCCAAAGCTTTAACGCATCGAGCCAAAACATCGGACATGGAGAGTGTAACGGAAAGCGAAACAGATTCTGTTGCTGAAGACTACGATGACGATGGACTCGCGGAGATCGACAATGTGCGACCATCGGGTGCTGGAAATGGCCTTGAAGTCAACCTCCCTCGATTGAGGGTTGGAAACTCTAACAGCCCTGATCATTTCAACGTCAGTGCTTTGAGAGGAGGATCGTTGCAGAGGAGGAACAATGCTATGAATGCCGTGGTGCAAGGTACAGTGGATGAGGATGGTGCAAATGGAGATGTGGAGGTGGAGAAGCGAGAGGTTTTGGTGTCTACTACGGATGTGACACGCTCTGCTAAGGATTTAACAACAGGAATGGATGGGATTAATGATAAGAAGTCGATGCAAAGGTTGGTCAGTCCGGCTGGGCGATCCAACATTCTGGCGCAACATTATAATGCTCTGGCTCATCTTCATGGCAGCCCACAGGAGGAGGTGAGGAACCCCGGAAACCCAAACACATTCTTGTCGCAAGATGAATGAATGTCTGGTTTGTGGGCCTGAAATTCAAAGGAATATTGTGATGCCAATTCGGAGGTGAATTAACTCAATTGAACTTGCAAAAAGTTCGGAGAGTGAGTTTTGGAGATGACTCAGAAGGAGTTGCGTATAGATCTATGTTTGTTGTCTTTTCGATTTGTGCATGTCATCCTCACAGATGGGCCTTTTTTTTGAGATAATTCAATAGGAGAGAAGGAGAGTTGGGTACAGATGAAACCAAATTGATAGAACCAGAGTATGGTAGGACTTGCTGTTGTTATCTCTTCGTATTTGTGTATGTCATCTTACACTGAGATGGGCCTTTGTTTTGAGATGATTCAATAGGAGAGGAGAGTCGGGTGCAGATGAAACCATATTGATAGAACCAGAGTACGGAAAGACTGCTGTTGTTGTCTCTTCGGATTTGTGCATGTCATCCTCAATGGGCCTTTTTTTAAAAGAAGCAAAAGGAGAGGAGGACAGTTGGGTGCAAATCAAACTAGACAGAGCTTGAAAGGATTCACTCTTGTTGTCTCTTTGACTTTGTGCTTGTCATCCTTACAGATGGGCCTTTGTTTTGAGATGACTCAAATGGAGACATGGGTCTATCTGTAAGAATGACAATGCACAGAATGATCCTTAACAATGTTTATTCCAACCAAATTTAGTGAGTATCGTTGATGACCAATAGACATCGGCTTGGTGTCTCTTTGGCCAGGATCATTGCTCTACCTCTCGATCCTCGACAGTGACTAATAAGATTCTGCTGGTTTTCTTGGATGTTTCTTCACAGAGGTCGACGCCAATTCTTTCAGGGAAGGATTTTCTGCCGTTTGCTACACCGAAGAGGTTGATGCTTGCCTTGCAGAAAAGTCAATCCAGCCCAAAATTGAGGGATGGTGCATGGGACCGTGGCATGCGTCTTTCTCAGGACGATGCGGCGCCGAGTAGTCGGATGATGATGGCGCACATCCCATTAGCCGACATGGACTTGGAAACATCGAGTGAAGCAGGGTGGAGTGTTCGTGACAACCCAATTGCATCCGAGGAGTCTTTTCGAGCTGGAAGCTCCGATGATGAATGTCAACCCTACGACCACGGAAGCAGGGGAGGAGTGTATGAAGCTTATGCTTACCCCAGGAAGGTGACTTCGGCAGATGGTGTCAGCCCTCGAGAGATTCACATCGTCTCACCGTTTTGTCGAAAGACAGATAACGAATCATCATCCACTGCTGATGATTGTAATGGAAACAAACATGTGGCATCAAATAGGAGAGTGCAAGAGTGTGATTTGTTGTCTGACCAGACACATTGCCCTTCATGTGTTGTGGATGAATCCAAGCCCAGAGTGTGGACTCAAGCATCATCAGCAGCCAAGGATTTGACATCCGAGGCTGGAAGGAAGCCAGGGTCGAATAATGGAGGGTTATCCAGCCTGCTGCACAGCGATGAGTTGAAGAAAATTGGACTTTTCTGTGGAGATTGTGGCTCCGAAGCAAGTGACGGAGGCTCGGTGACTGAAGTCGAATTGTCTGCAGACGATGAGGAGGAGGAAACAGATTCTTTCAGGAAACCGGTGGCGGAGAGAAGTCGACGGAGCTGGTGGGAGCGAGGATTAACCCAGTTTTTGTTTGTGCGGTTGATGAAACGGAACTGGAGGAGGTGGTCATGGTATGTTGAGGTTTTCTTGGGGGGATCTTTGTGTGTCATCCTGGCCTTGCCTCTGGCTATGGTGATCGCCAGAGCTCTTACTCCACCACGAGAAATCTACCTTGTTCCTACTTAGGGTCTTTTTCCTGTAATGCATATAGATAGTGTAATATATAGATTGATCAGTCACTGATGAGATAGAACTTGTTATGAGTGATTACTTCGTCGATAGCCAGTGCGTGCACTGAGTGTGCCATCTCTGTGGATTGTATTAGGAAGAGTCATTATTGTTCAGGATTTGGCAAGAGCAAATGCTTATTTATCATTTTTCCACAAAGTTACTGGTTTTGTAGGTAGTTATGCTAGATTCTGCTGGCCACTATAGTTTGTCCTCATCTGTGCTTATTCTGAGATATGCACATGTGTCTGATATTTGTATGTGATACTTTGTTCATCTCATGCTTTAGCTAAAGAGGTAAAGGAGGCAGTCTATAATTGCTGGCAATTTGCAATGGATGATAATGCATTGGGGGTTGTGGTTTAGATTGCTTTGGTATTTCATATACTCATTCCTTTATGAATATTCGATGATATTGGAAAGCCTTCCTGTTTGACAATGGTTCTTGAGACATCAGTTTATGCTATATGTGGAAATGTATTACTTTCAAATCAACGTCCAGGTTGCCAGAAGCATAAAATAGGCCGCAACACCACCGACGTCCAAGTAAATGGATTTCAACTGACACAGTGGAATACTCAACTATATTTTAAATTTTAAATTTGGATGCACTCTAATAATGAGCAGGGGAAACCCGTTTTGGCCAATGAACAAGGGAATTGTGGAAATACTGGACCATGTTGATAAGTATCAGCTCGTATAGCAATTTAGAATTTGTGACATCAACTTCTAGACATTGTAGACTTAGAGATGCTGCACTGATGGATTTAAGGCATTCCGGTAACAGACACAACTCCAAGTCACATAACATCTCAGTAGGACACCACTATAACATATCAAATGCACATTTACAAGCCATTTGTACTGATAAAGCCATCTCATGAGAGCTGAGAATGGAATTGAATATTTGAGGCCGAGAATAATCACGGAGTGATTGTCACCAGCAGTTAACACTCTCCCTGCCCTATTTGCATGCTTGGGAGATTCAACATCACGTTGTGCCTCACACCAAAGAATGCTCAAAATGCAACAGATATACCTGAAACTAAAAACAAATCTAAGAACATTTCTATGACTACAAAACTGAGCTGCTCTCCCCTTTACCTACTTACCGTACAATCACAACTCCACATTTCTCGGTAAGAAAAATGTTCATAGTAACCAGCCCTACTACATCTACAATCTGTACATACAGGGAACACTGTGTACAGCACAAGTTCTAATATAACCACAACAAAGCAACTGAAGAAATTGCAATGAAAGTGAAAACTAAGACTCTCGAGTACCTTCGTGTCGTTGATGCAATCGAGCTGCTGCTTGCAGCGGGTGTCTCCTTTACAAGCCCCACAATGAAGCGGCAGGTTGATGTTGATGGATCTGTGGTAGTAATCTGGCCCAAGCCTTGGAAGAAACAGGCACTGGGGTCCTGGTTCTGGAACTGGAAGTAGGCATTGAATGAGTAAGATGCATTTTGCTCGAGTGTCAAAGATGCACATGACGATCCAGGATACAAAGGTGTACAGTCAGCTCGAGAACATGCATATTCCACATTCTGTGTAAGGTTGGTCCGGTCCGCATTCGTGTTCAACACACAGTATTGAGCACTCATGTAGGGCGGATATGCAGCACTCTGTAGAGATGTAGCTGCATTCGTTGTACCAGCTGCAAAGAAGAAAAGAAACAACAACATCAGTCGTGTAACAGCAGACTCGATAAAGATATCCTTTAAATTATGGGACATTTCGTCATGTTGGTACCCTATAATTTCAATACAATATCAATAATTTCTTTCCATTTGTGGTGCATTCTCGGAGGTAGAGTTTGAACTTGAAAGAAGAGCAACCAATTTCGGTTCATTGAGGGACAAACACATTTTAGCACCTCTTGGGATGCCAAGATAACGAGTTTGACCTTCAATGAACCAATATTGAATGTCCTTCGTTTGAGTACATTGCCTCCAATTATACACCAAAAACTTAACAAACAACACGGAAGGTGCTGTATGCAAAACAACCAACTCCGGACCAAAAGTTGAATTAGAGGTCATCCCTAATTTCAAGAAATTTTCTGAAGGAAAATCATTCCTTGTCAGCATTGTGGAAGGTGTTGTATGCAAATCAACCAACCCCCGACCAAAAGTTATCTTCAGTTGACACATGAGAGAAAGGATCAACAATGCAGGGGAGATCAAATGCCCACAATGTGGCTCATTCCTAATCCTAGTGCACAAAAAAGAGTAGAAGTGCAGTGTGCAGACAGACCTTGAAGGTTGAGTGCGTATTTGGCAACTCCATCATAGTAGAATAGTCCCCAGTGTCTTTCAAATGGACCTGGAAGTATACTCTTGATGTTCTCATCCAGAAGACTAAACAGATAGAACTCAATGAATGTGTTTGGGCGCAGAGGGGTGCCTTTACCACTCTGCATATGATTAACCAGCTCCTGATTGAATTTCGCAGCAAGCTCTATGGTGGCAGAAACGGAGCCATCAGTCGGCCAGCCTATTTCCCCAAGAACTATAGGCATATTTGGGAACCCAGCAGCTGAAAGAGCTGAAACTAATGAATCGATACTTGCGTCGATTGCATTTTGGTATACAATTGAACCATCTGTTACCGGGCTGGTAGTCCCGTCAAAAAAGGCATAGTCAAGTGGAAATGATGGATCCTGATACTTGCTTATAAATGGGTACAAATTGATACTGAATGGCGCACCCGAGCTGTTGAATATCTGCAACATGGGCATAATCTGCGGCAAGTATATGTCTTGAAACCGAGTTTGTGAAGGGTACTGAGCTCCATTAAGGATATCCGCATTAAATGGGATGACGGCTTTCACAAGGCTTGCATGTCCTGCGTTGGCTAGAGCATTCTGAATGTTGTTCAGAGCCGGTAGGGTTGTGTTGAGATATAACCCATTGTAGGAACTCAAGAAAGGTTCATTGCCCACTGCTACATACCTACAAAACCAGAGCAACAGTTACATTTGGAAAATTAACAAACACGTGTACAATCTTACATGGTTTTTTGCACTGCCAGTATGGACATCACATCTCTGTATTTGCATCCAAACCAGTATATCGACAGATCTGAACAAACATTTGGCCTCGCCTGTTCCTAGTTTCAACACAATTTTTCAATTTCCATGTGACTCAAGAACACCATTACCTCGCACTCTCACGGAACCATACACTTACCCAATGCCAAAAACTGGAAACCCATCTCTGTCCACTTGACAGAGATTGTGGTTTAACTCATTGTGATCAATACCTTTGCCATCGAGGCTAACTGTCCTGTTCTGCCTAAAAGGGTTCAATGACACGGAACCATATTGGGCAGGGCATCCTATGAATTTTATAGCTGAAATTTGGGTGCAATATTTTCAAAAATTCACCTCAACGAGTAGGAACATAATAATAAGAAACACTTGCTAATGTGAGCAAGATAATGGAAACGCATACCCTTAACCAATTTCAAAAACTGGAAACCCATCTCTGTCCACTTGAATAAGACTGTTTTTGACCCATTGTGATCACTACTTTGGATGCAGTGGTTGCCATCGAGGCTAACTGCCCTGTTCTGCCACAAAGGGTTCAATGATACGGAGCCACATTGGGCAGGGCATCCTATGAATTTCATAGCCCAAATTGGGGTGCAACGTTCTCAGGAAATCATCTCAACGGGTAGGAACAGAACAATAAGAAACAAATGCTAATGTGAGCCATGTAAGCAATGCGAGCAAGATAACCCACCTAATTTTGACACCACCGGTGAAAAGATACTGAGTCACATTTTCCTTCACCCAAGCGGGAGCTGCCTTGGGATCGTTGGCCAAACTGTAGAGCATGTCGTTCGGAGCGGCCACCGTCACCTCAATGCCGGTGTTAGCCAGGGATCTCACCACGTCATAGTCGGCATCAAACAGCTTCACCTTATTGATGCCATTCGCTTGCAACATCTTCACCACATAGCCAGGAGGCAGAGGATTGATGGATATTGTTCCCCAGTTCACTCCCAACCCACTTGCGGTCTGTGAAGCCATCAACAACATCACCACGACCATCCTCAAACAGGCTCCTCGAAACGTTCCTGCCATCATCATCATGCTTCCCCTCCAAAGCAATAAATCCAACAAGGACTTCACTGCGAGCCTTGCAATGAGGATTGCCACTTCCGGGGTCAGATCAGATCATTTCCCACAAAAACCAAACTCCAATGCTCGCGTCCTCGAACAGGCTGAGATTCTCCGCCAAACTCCCAAGCTAAACCCAAAGTGCAAAGATCACTCCAAAATGCAATATAACACAATGCAATGCAGATCCTATGCACCCACTCCTCATTCACTCACTCAACTTTTCTGCTAAGAATAATGCCCAAGAACTCATTCAACCAACACACAAGCCATATACGAATCTACCAAACGGCGATACGCCAGGTAAATCTCAAAGGCAGTGCATGAGTAATGTTGGCTATGAATCCTTCAAGTGAACTTAGGAAGGTATAAACACTCTCTCGCACAGCTCAGACTTAGCTCAACCCAAAATGCAAAGACAAACTCAAAAATGCAATGCAATGCAATGCAGTGTAGGTTAGGTCCTCAAATCATCATCATCACCACCATCTAATGAGCTAACCCCCTGTCCCTCACTTCTTCTTCTTCAAAGCAACCCAACCGAACTCACTCACTCATTTGCTAAGCACAAAAAATGCCCAAGAACTCATTCAGTCAATGATGTTTGATGGTAGCCATTCCCGGCCGGAGCATACTACAGCAGCACGTAGAAGAGTGAGAAGGAGGAGTTGCGGTGTGATGAAGTGAAGTTGAGCAGGATGACGGTGGAGTGGTACAGCGACGCAATGACTTGAAAAGCGTGCAACGGACCGAAAGCGAGGAATCTGGAAACGAAGGTGCATTCCCTGCCCCGAATAACTCAAACTCCAGCCTCCGCAGGCTCTGCCTACCAAAACCCAGGTTTTCTGTTGTAGGTAGAAAGCCAGGGCGTTGGGTAAAAGCGTCCCGGGTTTCGCCTGGCTGGGGACCGAAGGTCAGTTATTTATTTATTATTTATTATTTATTCTGGTGTAGAGGTGAATGAATGGCATCAAGAATCAATCAATATGATGGGTATAAAAGAACCTAGCCATGGGTATCAAAATTGTAATCCCAATCTATGTTCGGGGAAAACCGACGGCTAGTTCATTATCAGCCGATGGATTTCCCCTCATGGCCGGTCCAAATTTCCAACCATTGGATGGCAGTTCGATTGTAATTTCAATCCTCCGGCAATTAGTCGATGGACCAGAAAATGTCCCGGAAATGTAGCCAATTCTTCTTGTGAGTTACTGGATTTCAACCGGAAGCATCCAAAGCGCTATTTGTCTGGGGCATCTGATCATGCACTTGAGGAAGTACCCTAAACCTTAAACTTTTTGAATTATGCAACCTTTTCATGACCAAATCCAATTGCTTCTATGAAGAATTGGGGGACCC
Organism: Polytrichum commune; assembly: GCA_950295325.1. Lineage (NCBI taxonomy): Eukaryota > Viridiplantae > Streptophyta > Polytrichopsida > Polytrichales > Polytrichaceae > Polytrichum > Polytrichum commune. The sequence continues at coordinate 42,709,534 of OX485804.1, forward strand.
TTGGCCTTCAAGCGGTGAAGGCATTGCTAGGTTCAATTCCTGCCAAGGATATTAACTCTTCAAATTTAAAGTTTTGAACATGCCTTTCTTTTCACTTATTCAAGATTTTGTACTAAGAAATGATTTCTAATAACTTTTCATACATTTTTTAAATAATTAGTGCCGATATGAATTCCATTTAATCGGATATTGGCCAATGAAAATATGAAAATATAGGCAATTGGCCGATTGATTTTACAAAAGACCGGCTCTTGCCGATGTAAATTGGAAAAAAATCCGACCCTTCGTAGCAACTACCGGCAATTAGCCACTAAGGCTTCAAAAACTTCCCGAACTCTGATCCCAATCAGTGTCCTAGGAGATTTTCGGGCATAATCGGTCAAAATCTTAGTGTTTCCAAGTCCAACCGGTTACATGTTGTGATCTTTCGGGTTTTCTATATTAGTTTTAGGTATATTCCATAGATTTTTTTTAAATGATCGGTATTCTTATGATTAAGTTTCCAAGTATTGTCATCCCAACTTACTTCAGTCATCCACTTTTAGTTTGGTAATATTCAGCATCCTAAAATTTATGTAATGAAATATTGTCATGAATGATTAAAAATTGGATGAGAAATAATTATATAAGATTACTTATTTATATTATTTGTATTTGTATTTGTATTTATATTTAGTGTAGCATTCTCAATTGGAAATCATATTGGATAGATCAGTGTGTATGTTTGACAAATTTCATTCGATGTTCAACTTCATATCCAAAGTGTCACGTGACATTTTCAAGAACAAAATACAATGTCAATTGACATGTAGATTTGACATTATAGAATGTCACCTCAATTTTGGATTAAATGACATTTCTATATATATATATATATATATATATAATCAAATATATGCTTGATTTGTAAACAAACAAAAAACTGTTAATCAAGTGCAAGTATCCTTTGATCTCGCATATTTCACATGGTAGGCCAATCCACTGCATCTACTTCAAACTCATAAAGAGAGACCTGCATAAGAGCATCAAGGGTCCTCAAGTTCAACCTATTGCGCAAGTGGTTTTTGATTGCATTTTGCTTTGAAAATCCTCACTCACAAATAACTATACTTGATGGAATGAGCTTAACATTTTGCCAAAGCTGCATAAGTTTAGACCAATTTGTATGCCACTCCAAATTGTTACCACATGCACGCCAAGCCTCAAATATCATTTTGTTCTCACACTCATGTTGAAGTGTTTCGGTAAATTCCAAAAGTTCTATCTTACACATGTCACTTTCTTCTGTAGTATATTGAAACTTCGACAATATCCTTTTGGGCCACACTCTCAGTATTTTGTGATTCGATCACTATCATCACTTGGATAATGACAAGGGTTGAAAAGTTTAGGTGCATTGAAAATTGGGAAGATTTGGGTAACAATCATTCAAAACATGAGCATTTTTTTGCACATAAGTTGCACCCAGGAGCCTGCATGTGCAATTGTTATGGGACATACTTTTAAAGAAACTTGTAATCCAATGCAAAGTTCTCCAACTGATATGGGATTTATTTGAGTTGCTTATTAGTACAAGTCACTTCAATTTCTAAAGTGTCAATTGACGCGTGATTTCTTCTTCATGTGTCAAAGCTTAAAATGTGCATGTCAATTGACGTGGATTTTATTTTTGGGTGCAAGTTTTTGCATATCAAATGCCAAAAGCTTGCAAAAACTTTGTCAAAAATACACACTGGGATAGACTATGCAAAGAACTTACCAAATTTATGAGGTATAGATAGAGGGTGTGTTGGCTGACATGATGTACCTCCATAAGCTGACTCTGGCTTTTTAAAATTCATGATTTAATTCCTTTTAGCTTAAAGGTTTCTTCATGGTTGATGAAGATTGTTTTGGAGTTGGATGAATGTTGACTTGCATCACATTGGCATGGATGAACAATCTTGTATTAAATCCTTTCAAATTTGGGATCTGTAGCCATCAATCCTCGAGACTGTGTTGGATTAGCTCGTGAAAGACCTATAGTGTCCATGCCTAGCAAAGGTTTAGCCCTCAAATTTTGTACATTAGATAAGGCCCTTAGCCCATAACAATTGCAAAACGGGCTCGACTCATGCAATGCCTTGTACTCTTATACACACCTAGCGAGAGGAGCTTGATGAAAGGTTGCAATAGCAACAAGAGATCCACCTACTCAAGCCATTTATGAGAGCATAATTGGCATGCTCATAGACAAAATTGAAGGTTATGAAACAAAAAGGGAATATTTGTTTCCACCTTTGATTTTCACGTCAGTTAGAAAGGCCTGTAACATAACTCAACCTATGCTCCCATGTACCTTTTTAAAAAGGGGAGGGGAAGGCAACATGACATCAACGCTGAAATTTTGATCAATAGATTGTCCTACCAGCTAATTGTAGCCAAGCAGCTAGACCCGGCTAACATATTCCCACTCATAATGATTTTTTTTATTCAAGGAGCTGCAATTAGTGAATCATTGGCCAACCATGTTTTGATGTCAAATACATGGGAAAAATATTCAGGCTAAACACAACTCGTTAGAGAAGCCCAAAGTAAGGGGCACATAATGCCTAGTAAATTCCCGACCCCATGGTTCATCAGCCTACTGAGTAATGTTATGTCACACCATTGTGAGACGCATAATTTTCTTAAGTTCTTTGAGAGATGTTATGCCTTTCATAATTAGCTTGCTAGGAAGGTCCCTCCCTCCTTTTTGGACAAAGACAATGATGTTATACTTCTCCATGTTGTTGGAATCAACACACGGTTGAGCATAGGATACAATTAATGTTGGAAGCTTCACAGCCTCTCAAATCTATTTAAAATTATGTATAATCTTTGGCAATGCTCACAAATTTTCCTTATTCTAGGAGCTCTAAACAAGTAGATGCAAGCTTAACAATGTAATGCATTTTGAGACGGAGATTCGCATGGAAGAACAATATGGTGTGAGCTCTAGATCATGTACAATATGATAAACCTCTAATCAAGCACGTAAAACCTTAATGCAAGACCCTTAATTTGATCCTTGTTTTTTTTTCATGACGTATGACTTTGTCCTTTGTTTCACCATGGTGAAGGGATTCCACTAAATATTGTAGGCTGTTAGCATGTTGGGCGGAAAATAATTCAAAATAATTAAGCCTAATTTGTTTGGAAATTATTGGGCTAGATGGCCTAAATGAATGAATAAATAAACATCAAAATGCATCAATTTGAGGAATTTTGGTGCACTTAAACAACATGTACATAACATGAGCACAAAATGACATAAACTATTGCTCACAACCCTCATTAGCACACTAAAACAACTTAATCTAAACCCTCAAGGCTAATATCGCACACTTAGTTGCCATGAATGAATGAAAAATAAGTTCCACTACATGAATTTGTATGTAGGACGTGCTATGTGCCAAAACAAATAACTCTACATGTACATGTTTGCTTCACGGGGGGATCACACCCCCTTACATTTCATAACCACGTGCGATAAAAGTTTGCTACCCTATATTACATGCCATAGATAAATTTTAAAATTATGATATTTTTTCTACATACACATAACCATTGATAATATCTTTTGTATATTTTTTTGAAATTTTTAGTCATCTTCATTTTTTGTAGTAATTTGTTTAGTTCAATGTTGCGTCATTCTAGTTAGAAACGGTATGTTTTATAAAAAAAAGCAAATCATCAAATTTGGTTACCAATTTTTACTATGTAATAGATACTATGTATATCTACTCATGAAAAAAAAAATCATAAACTTTTGAACCATTTTGGTGATGCTTTTATGTAAAAGTAGATTTTGTTTTATCGCACGTGGTGTTCAACTTGACAATGAAGTGCACCCCCCGTGGTTTGCTTGAATTTTCATAAACATTTTTCCTGACTGCCTAAGCCCTTTTTTTGAAATCAATTAATTATTAGACAAAATGTGCCCAACCTGCTATCAACCTATGCATATGATTTCATGTGGCATTAAAATTGGGTGCCATGTTGATTAGAGTGCTAATTGCAACTTATTGAATGTAGTATCAAGTGTCATATAATGATCCGCCCTCTTTAACTTTCACTCGGTGATTGCAAGGCGATTAGTGTGGGCAACACGAAATCGGATGTTTTAGGGCCACTTCACACATGAGACTGAGAGCCCGTGACCATTACACTTCAAGCACTCTCATTGGTGGAAAAGGTGGAGCCGGTCCAAGTTCGCTTCACACTACTCTTGAGGGACCAACATAGTATGTGAATGCAAGATGGATGTAAAGTCTACATGGATTCCTACATGGCATTGAATGGATCGGGTTTCATGGTCACTTGGACTATTTTCAAAAACCACCTCTTGGAGGTAGGCCTAACATAAAACCATGAGACCATGGCACTATGAATGCTCACAACCGTTGGTTTATTCTATTTTATCATGTGCGAGGACCCGCATGAATAAAAATTCATTGAAATAGCATTTGGTTGCGGGCTTGGTCACATATGACTTCACACTACACTTGAAGATCCATGACCCACACTACATGATTTCGGAGTTGTGTTGGGACGGACTTTGGACACTTTCTTTTGGGCTCTCACAATTTCATGGTCTCGGCTCTTGGCTCGTGTGTGAAGTGGCCCTTAGTGTACCTATTTCTTGCATTATGAGTTTGTTGTGAGATGCACATTGAAGTACCACTTATAGAAATTGGAGCTTTAGATCAAGTGGCCAGAATTCAAAACATGTAAAGTGCGTTTTGAATTGTGTTTTGGAGTATTTTTGGTGGATGGTGGTTGGTGAGAGTAGATAAGCACAAGATTTTGTTGGGCAAAGATGACGAGGGTGTTAGGTAAAGGGTACTAAAACGGTCACTCTAAGCAACGAGCACGGATCCTATTATTATTTCAAAAGTTGTACATGATTTATCTTGAGTGATTTACAAGGGGTTTCAATGCACCAAAGTATGTCTTATTTGAGTTGGGCCATATGCAAAAGTTATGAAGGTTCAAAGTTTGATTGGTAGATGACATGTATCCAAAATGGGAGCTTGATGTCAATGTGGTGAACATTTTCAAGCTCAATATGTATTTATTATGCAAGATCTCATGGTGTTGGTTTCAGCACCGTCTATCTTATGATGGTATTCTAGGTCACATTGCTCTGATGAAGGAATTTGGTTGCACATTCTTTGAAACGTTAAGTTTATCATGCACTTTGTCATAATTTATTGTATCTTGTCAAGAGGAATCACATGCATGGTCTTACCACTACATTGTTTGTGGCATTCAACGTCACTAACTTAATAGTGTCACTTACCCTATTCTAAGGTCTATGTGTAAGTTACACTAATGATCAACAACTTAACCTTTAGCCTATACCCACATGATGCTTGGCATTAGTGTGCTTACTAATATCTTGCCATTAGTACGCTCAATAATATCATGAGGTTTATGACTATGTTACACAATGGTCAACAACTTGATTGTAAGTGTAAACTTGTGACACTAAGCATTAGTATGCTCAACAATATCTTCCTCTTGCATACTAAATTGTGAAAACATGACACACGACATGAATATGCTTAATATTATCTTCCTCTTGCATACTAAAATGTAAAACTATTTATCTCAAGTACTCCAATGTGCTATGCTAAATGTCATATGATACAAAATCATTCACTTCAAAAAATTATATGCATTGACAAATGGTGTCATGCTGACATTTGATGGTCGTGACATTTCTAAGCCTCCAAATTGCCTAGTTAAGACCCTTTGCAAATAATATACATGACACTAAATCCATAAACAATGTACCTCTTTTCCACTAGACGGTTTTATAATCTACTATGATGATGGGTTTAAAATCCACACACGTATAATTTATAACCACTTAGTGAAAGAGAACCAATGATAAGACCGTGCAATTTATGAAGTGTCTTATGTCCCATGCGTAGAATCAATCCTCCATTCATGAAATCCAAGATAATCCACTTTATCCCTATGGGGATGATGTGGTCTTCTCATTTCACACTTCAAGCATTCTCATTGGTGGAAAAGGTGGAGCCCGTCCAATTTCACTTCACACTACACTCGAGGGACCAACATAGTATGTGAATGCAAGATGGATGTAAAGTCTACATGGATTCCTACATGGCATCAAATGGATCATGTTTCATAATCACTTGGACTATTTTCAAAAACCACCTCTTGGAGGTAGGCCTAACACCAAAACCGGAAGACCATGGCACCCCGAATGCTCACAACCACTGATTTATTCTATTTTATCATGTGTGAGGACCCGCATGAATAAAAATTCATTGAAATAGCATTTAGTTGAGGGCCCAGTCACATATGACTTCACACTACGCTTGAGGGTCCATGACCATACTACATGACTTTGGAGGTGCGTTGGGACGGCCTTTGGACACTTTCTTTTGGGCTCTCACAATTTTCACAGTCTCGGCTCTTGGCTCGTGTGCAAACTGGCCCTAGCTAATAAGGGCCACTTCACACACAAGCCAAGAGCCGTGACTGTGAAATTGTGAGAGCCCAAAAAAAAGTGTGCAAGGCCGTCCCAAGAAACCTCCAAAATCATGTAGTGTGGTCACGGACCTTCAAGTGTAGTGTGAAGTCATATGTGACCGGGCCCTCAACCATATGCTATTTCAATGAATTTCTACTCATGCGGATCCTCACACATGATCAAATAGAATGAACCAACGGTTGTGAGTGTTCAAAGTGCCATGGTCTCCTGGTTTTGTGTTAGACCTACCTCGAAGAGGTGGTTTTTAAAAATAGTCCAAGTGACCATGAAACATGGTCCATTTGATGCCATGTAGGAATCCATGTAGACTTTACATCCATCTTGCATTCACATACTCTGTTGGTCCCTCAAGCGTAGTGTGAAGTGAACTTGGACCGGCTTCACCTTTTCCACCAATGAGGGTGCTTGAAGTGTACTGGTCACGGGTTCTCAGTCTCGTGTGTGAAGTGGCCCCAAGATGAGTAACCAAATGAAGCCCAACTATATATCTGATCTGACGGAGTTCATTAAACACCCGAATCATTGACTTGACGAACTCCATATCATTACCATGCTTGGCCTATGATTGCAAGTAAAGTGTTCCGAAGCGCATTTGTTGACTCCGAACTTCGTGATATTACAATAAACGTCAGCTGCAATTCTAGTGTCAGTCAGTCATATAGGGACATTCAAATTCAAAAGAACCAACGGTCAGTATATATTATAACCTCCCTCAAGGCTCTCGTCATCAGTAGTACTGGTGCAATTGGGTGTCGATGTCCTTGTTACTTGTATCTTTCTCACATTCATTCATTCACATACATACATACAGGGCCGCTTTTACCTTACTTTTTTTGAAGCAAAGGGAAAGTAGCTCCCCGACTGACCTTAGAATCTCTTCCAGATGCAATTTGCAAGGCTCTGTGTATGATACATGTCAAAAGGCTTTAGAGTAGTGTTGCCCAGTTCCACACTAATTAGGGCCACTTCACACATGAGCCAAGAGCCGTGACCTTGTAATGGTGAGGACCCTTGACTCTCATCCAAAGGCCGTACCATGGGTGTTGGGAAAGCCATTTTATGTAGTCTTGGGTCCTCAAGCATAGTGTGAAGTGAGAATGAACCGTGTTGCGGGACCATTGCATATTTTGTTGGCGGAAAAAGAGGGGAGGATTTGGTTTAATATAATATTTCTCCAAGTTTATCAATTTAAGATAATTACTTGGTGGTGTTTGTCTGTCCTGGAATCTGTTATGGAATCAGCCATGCAATCTGTCCAGAAATCTGTCATGTTGGAAAAAAATATTAAAAAAATCATGGTCTCCCGGAATTTGCGTCAAGCCCACCTCTTGGAGGTGGGTCTGACGCAAATTCCGGTAGACCATGCACCCTTATCCACAACCAGCCATGTAGGACTCCGTGTAGACTTTTCATCCATGAACTTTTCTTTGGGCCTTTAGGCCTTCACCTCCTAGTGTGAAGTGAACTTGGACGGTCTCCACCTTTTCGACCAATGAGAGCTCTTACATTGCCATGGTCAAGGGCCTTCAGCCTTGTGTGTGAAGTGGCCCTTAGTTTGAGTGCCGAAAAGCGACACTAGAGTAGAGGCGTCCATAACCAATCACTTAAGAGATTCTGCACCAATGATCGGGGAGTTAAAAGGTAGAAATACCATAACCCGTGAAAATAAGGTGGTTTTATCGCATTGAAGGTCTGGTCTGACAATCATGAGATAATTTTCCAAGATAGACGAGAAGGATTCATGAAGAATGCAAGTTGTTTCATATTTTTCTGCTCTATATCAAAAATGATACAATTTTTCAAAGTGGAAAGTTTGTCCAACACCCCACTCGTTCACTAGATTCTCCCTACACCGAATACCGTAATCTGCGTTTCCATACATAACATCATCTAAATCGGTTACCTCGTGAGTACATTAACACTTGACTCCCATTGGCTACACTAAGTGTGCATGCATCGATATTGCCGCCGAGCCATGATTGGTTTTAGAAATGGCAGTTCACCATTATGACAACGGTCTAGTGCACGGCTAGAGGGTGGTTAACGGGTTATGGTATTTCTACCTTAACCGGTTGAAGTTCAAGACTTCAAGAGAATTACCGATCATTTTTAGAGGAATTTATGGAATAAACCTCAAATTAGTATAGAAAAACCGAAGGATGTCAACATGTAACTGGTTGGACCTGCAAACACTAGGATCTCAACCGATTACGCCCAAAAATCTCCCCGATCACTGTTTTGCGCCACATTTGGAGAAGTATGAGGCGGTGCAAATTGTTCCCCCGTGTAGGGTAATAGAAATTAAGAGGACTGCAATTTTGTCTGGTGATTTTATTCCTTCAATTGAAATTACTGTAAACTTTTGAAGCCAAAAGTTGGTCCAAGTATATTATTAATGTCTAGAGTCGACCGTAACCTCTCATCCCTCCTCACTTTAGCACTTAAAACCAAGACATGTGTCATGGCACTATTGGTTTTGGCTTGATCGAAATCAAGTCCCAACCTGATCGAAATTCCAGTACTCTATAAATTGCCGATTGGGTTCTGATTGGGGATATGCACATCTACTATGAATACTCTTACTGAGGTGGAAAATTTGCAAAATGGTGAATGACCACTATTGGTGCAGTAGACAATAGTAGAGGCGCCTATTCCCGATCAAGGGCTCCTTGGGAATTTATAGGATGCCATAATTTTGATAAGGTTGGGGCTAATTCTAGTAATTTTTTCATGGGTGGTTAAAATAAGGTTCCATGTTTCATGGTTTCTAAGGGTTACTTTCCATGTAGGTGCTCGCCCACCAAATTCTAGTGAAAATGTACATTCCACTAGAGGAATCTACATTTCCACTAGAATTTGGTGGGCAACTGGCCCACATGGAAACTAACCCTAAGTCTCCAACTTCAGTTTTGATATCACTAGGGAATCAATAGTGCCATGACACATGTCCTTGGTTTTGAGTGCTAAAGTGAGGAGGAATTTGTCTCAAAAAGAGTAATTATGGCAAACTCTAGACATTGGTAATGTGTTCGGGCCAACTTTTAGCTTCAAAAATTCATAGTAATTTTAATTTTAAGGAATAAAATTACCAAAAAAATTGAAGTCCTCTTGATTTCTATCTTCCTACACAAGAATCTATTAAGTGATCAGTTATGGGCAACTCTGCTCTAGAGATAAAATGATTCTTGTGTGGACCCAAAATGTCTATTTGTAAAAGTGGTGGCATGTAAAGGATGTAATGATTAGCCGGACAGGTGTTGCTTCACACCACTTGCAATCACTTTTGGGTACGATTAGCCATTTTGTGTGCATTCGTATGTAGAGTAGGATATTTTGATGCTCAAATTAGGGAGACTTTAATATATAAGCAGGGGGTTTGACTTACTTGCCTCTTTGGAAAAAATGTGACCACTTATTTACAAGGAATGTAATTATGAAATAACTTGCATTCCTTATCATTTTCTCCACTCCATCTCTAAGAAGTATTGCACAAATTTCAAGCCACTCCTTCTAGCCGAATCAACTTATTCTCATCATTTTCCATATATCTACCTAGTGTGGGTGTAGAATTAGCATGGAAATAGTTAGTGTGGGCTACATTGATTTTTCAGTCAAGGTGGAATTAGCATAGGTCCAAGATCATGGGTCTTCCTTCCCCTAATTCTTCATGAAGGCTTTCGACCAACACTTGCTTATAGGACAAAAGTAGCACACAATAAAACAATCACCCACACTAATTTTTCTACTAGAATTTAGTGTGGGTTGAAAATTAACGTGGCCTACATTAATTCTCATTATGAGAATTGGTGTGAGCTCTAGAAAAGTATTGTGGCCCACAATACTAGGATTGTTTAGTGTAATTTCCATGTTGGATATACCATGGTCTCGACCCAATATGGATACAACATGTGGTAACATTCTTCTAGAGAATAAATATTGTGGGTTAAACCAAACAACATTCTTTGAGGAGCTACTATCTAGAGAGAGAGAGAGAGAGAGAGATGCTTCATCTTGATCATAGCAGTGAGCTCGTATGTGAACCTAGAATGGGTTTATTGAGCATGGCTATGGGACAAGTATTCTGATCTAGACAATATCCTATTGCATCTTGGAGATGATGTTGGCGCGATCACCACACTATAATAGCTAGATAGCTATGGTATGCTAGCCAACACTAAGGTACACGAATGTTATTTGAATTTAATTTCCTTGTTGTCCATCTTATGTGGATCAAATTTACGTCTTGAAAATTGCGTTGCATTAGTACATCAACAAATTAAAAATCATACCTCCTTTTATCTAATTATGATTATCACAAGTACATGTCATAACATTATTCAATTGCATGGTTGTGTTTCATTCCATATTTAGCATTTGACATGGGCCTCCACTATCTTACCTTCTTAGGAAGAGACTTAGAAAATAAGAAGAAATTGATGCTAATATGAATAATTAATGATGCCAATATGAATAGTATGAATGAATAGTGTGAATAGTATTGGTATTTCCAATGATAGTGTTGCTATGAATAATAGTTCTAGTGGATAACACCAGGACGAACAATGATTCTTGTGAATAATGCCGGGAGTATGACTCCACCCAAATTTCCAAGTCTAAACATGAATGCATGAATAGTAAATGAATATTCTTACTTGTTCAGGGGGGGGGGGAGGACACAAAATATAATGGACATATTCAAGGGTCATGAAATTGATCCATATGGTGTGTTGATTCTTTCAATGAATCCATATGATCCCCTGATTTTTTTCCATGTTTGTTGGGTCCTTTCTCAAGACTTGATCTACGTTACAACAACTTGAACCACGTCACAACAAAAATAAAATCTTCCCCAACCACATGGCTCCAGTGCACACTTATAATTGCATCGGTGTAAGGAAAAGTCCTCTTGAAGGAGGTTGCTCTCTTCATATGTGTGCACATTACCTTTTCCATATCTTGAGCATTTGAGTGTTGCGTGGCTAACTTCCATGGGAGTCATTCTCCATGCTCGCTATGGGCAAATTGTTCACATGTTGGTTGAAGTTCACTTGCAAGTCACTGGTGGAAGCCCCTTCCCCGTTGTTCACATGGTTCAATGAACCAATGACTGATTGATATTGTTTTTTTCCTTTGCTTCTAGCCTCCCCCCCCCCATTCTCATATTGGAACCCCTAAGGTAGACATGGCAAGTTCAAACACCAACTTTTGGGTGAATGATGGTTCAATATCCTTCATAAACAAACAAGAGTTATAGTTTAATTCCATGGATTAATATGACGGCTCATTAATTTGGATAGCCAAAAAGTAGACATAAAACACCCGCTCAACAATAATCACTTCACACACACCTATGTAGCCACTAAGGAAGATCACAAATATTCTCTTTTAAAATTTGTCCCAAGTTGAGGTTTAGTCTCCTTAATCGAGCCATTATCATGGCAATGGATTTGTACAAGACTCAATGCTAATTGACAAGGTTTTTCCCTCTTGAATTTATTGCATATGAGAAGAGCCCAAACCTCTTGGAAGTAATTGTAATACATGTGTTTGATTAAGTAATGTGCTTGTAGTGCCTTGTTGATCCCAAAATTTGTATTAAAGGTCTTGAATTAGTGTAGAGGGATCCACTCAAGGTGAATAAACCACAAACCTATGGGGTTCATATCTTTACTAGACCCCTATACCTTAATAACAGCGGTGAGGGCTCAACTCAAAGAGGTGGGCGTGTAGCCCTGGATCTAATAGCTTAGTTGCCTGGGCTCAAGATAGAGATGTGTTATTTGAAAAAAATTATCTTTGCATCCACTTGCTGTAGGATGTGAAACACGGAATTGATACGAGATAAATAACAAAGCCAAATCAAGCCCCATAGCCATTCGCCTCAAAAAATTTGAAGCTCATATCAATGAACGGGGAGAACTAACGACTAGTGAGAGATGAACCGGTTGAGTTTGAGAAATAATTGGTTTGAGTTCAAGACTTCGGGGAAATTACCAAACATCCTAGAAGAGTTTTAAGTTGCTTAAAACGAATAAAGAAATACTAAAAGATGTCAATATATAAACGGTTGGACTTGGAAACACTAGGATCTCAACCAATTATGCCCAATAATCTCCCCCGTCACTAACTCATATGAGCATCGTATTCATTCTCAAAGTGAAGATTCTCGTTCTCATTAAGTGGTCGTACAGATCCTCCCAATCACGTTGATAACTGAACCTCGAACGACTAAGCATATTCTTAAATACACTAACGTAGTCCGCTCTCTTTTAAACACAAATCTTTTGGTGTCCGTTCTTAGATCCACACCTAACCACATAGCACTCAAATGTACTAGGTGCCCAATAGACAAGTGTTGGGTGTTGGAATGAATGTATGGGCATGGAGGTCTATAACCCAAAAAGGAAAGAGTTGTTATAGAGGTCTATAACAAGGGGTTTCAACGGTCACCAGGTTTCTGAGCAGGGTCCGGATATTCATGGGGGTGGGACTGGTTAGTTATGGACTCACTTTTGGATCACGTATATAAATGCCTGAATACTATATTATATACGTGCCACGCCAGGTGGCACCCAGGCCAGGTGTCTCATGAGGAAGGGGGGGGGCGCCGTCATGGATGAATGGTAGAATAAATCATCTTATCGTGGATGTATGATATCACGCTTGTATTGGCAAATTCCCTCATCTTGAGTAGAGGCGCTCATTGCCGATCACACAAGAGATTTTGTGCCACATCTGGAGAAGTACAAGCTGGTGCATTTTTTTAATTTTTTAATTTTTAATTTTTAGGTGCACTAGAGGCACCTGTTCCCGATCATGACCCCATTGGCAATTTATTGGGTATTAGAATTTGGATTAGGTTGGGATTGAATTTGAATTAGGCTGTTGGGATTGAATTTCATTTTAGGTTGGAATCAATAATGCCATGACACATGTTCTTGTTTTGAGTGCTAAAGCAAGGAGGAGAGCAGTTATGCCGGACTCTAGACATTGGTATTATGTTCAGGCCAACTTTTGGTTTCAAAATTTTATAATAATTTCAATTTAAGGAATAAATTTATCAAAAAAATTTGTAGTCCTCGTAATTTTTGTCTTCCTACATGGGAAAAATTTGCACTTCCTTATATTTCTCCAAATTTGGCGCACAATATCTTGATAGGTTATGGGTCCCTCTACTCTATGTATATCAATCTAGAGAGAGAGAGAGAGAGAGAGAGAGAGATCATCATTGTAGAAATCGACAACTATGTGGAAGCTAAGGCATCATGGGGGCCTCTCTCATGGGGAACCCTAGGACAACCCAACACCATCAAAAATCAAATTTGATGGTCTCAAGAAGGTTTTTCTTGCTAAAGAATGGAACTCTTTCTATCTCTTAGGGAAGAAACTACACCATTTTATCCCAATTCATGCAAGTTACTATTCGGGGTTACACAATGTTGTAACTATTAAATGACAATGTAATATTCTACCAAGCAAAGTCATTTATATTCTATGATGTCTGAAAAGCCTATTGAACCTCTATTAGTGAAAATGGAAACTCTTTAGTAAGGCGTTATTGCACTGCATAACTTTGAATAGTAACACACACTAATTTGGATAATCAATGTAAATTACCTCCACCTCAAGGGTTTTTTCAAATACGAATGTGAGTTGTACTTGAAGCAATTATTGACACCACCATAACGCAAGGTTATTGCCGCTTACCACACCTAGGAAGTGTTCTTAATGAACAAGATATTCATATGATCTCCAAAAAGTAAGAAAAAAGTGAATACGGCCTTGATTTGGATTTGCTAACCATCTTGTTCTAATCTTGCGTTTCATATCCTAAGAGAAGTGGTCTAATTGCAAAAAGTAACCATTTAACACCCATCTACCTTAAAAGGACTATCTAGTGTAGTTACCATTGACAACGTAGTGATGGGATGACGAAGGTCTTCATCCAGAGCATGGGCAGGTGAAGATTCATTCATCCGCGCTCAACCCTACGTTTCTTGCTCTCGGCAGGCTCAATCGGCACTCATCACTCGCATTCTTCCCATCAATTTGCGCTGGCCCTTCCTGTATCTCCTCAGCACTTGCAGGCAAGCAATCTTGGTCCCTTTTGGTAACTTTCTGTCCAATTTCTAGCATCTCACCGATCCATGTGTTGTTAAGTCTCTGCCAAAAGGGAGGACGTGAAGGTCGAGGGTTTGAGGAGCTCTTGCATGCATGTTCAAGGGTGTGATGCACTTTGGTGTTCTTGTTTTTCGTTCTGCTTGTGTTCACCGTGCATTCTCCTCGTTGCGTTCTGCCGAAAGTGTTGGAGCATTTCTGTCTCTTCTTACCGTCAGAGCATTTAAATGTGCCAAGGAATCATAATTTGTCTACACTGCATGTGGAAATTGAAATTTGATCGTGAGTGGTTCATATGGTTGTTGAAAGGGAAGAGAATCGAAGCCCAAAGCAGCTGAGTCTAATTTGGGAAAATTGTGGAAATGGTTTTGGGCTTAAAAAGTACCTTGTTCTGTCTTGAAGGTTGGCAGGGCGAACAAACCAACTTCTAGCATGAAATTGGTATGCATTGAGACGTTGATGATGGATTCTGTTTAGTGGATTCCAAATGTGTTCGAGCAATTCTGCCTCTTCTTTCCCGCAGAGGATCCAAATGCCAAGAAATTACTATTTTTCTTCACTGCATGTAGGAATTGAATTCTGATCTTGAAAGGTTTCAACGGTTGTTGAAAGGAAGAGTACAGAAGCCCGAAGCCGAATCTAATTTTGAAAAAGTGTGAAAAAGGCTGCAGGCTTAGAACGTGTCATTTGCTGTATTCAAGGTTGGCAGGGATAACTTAGTGTGATAATTGAAGCATTGATGATGGGTTAGGGTTTCAAGTGAGGTGGGAATATGAGATTGGGAGTCCTCAAGTGCTGTGGATTACATCCAATGAGAATTTTCGTTAGGTTTATTTCAGCAAGTAGATGATTATGGATTTTATGGAATGGTTGCGTGCAGTAATTGTGGCAAGTTTACCTGGCTGGGATAATCACACGTAATTCCAATGAGAACTTTGGATGACTTATTTCAGCAAGTAGATGATAATGGCTTCAATTGGGTGGTTGTGTGCAGTAATTGTGGCAGGTTCACCTTGCCAGGATAATCACACGTAATACAAGTGTCAGAAAGAAGCAGCAGCAGGTGTTTGGCGATGGCTCCGCCCTTGCTTTCGAGGTTGGCCTCTGTGGCCGAGTATGTGGCCCTTCCAGGGGCAATTTTGGTAGCGTATTATACGACCAGGGGCACAGCTCCGGCCAAAGATGGCGGTAGTAAGTAATGGAGTCTTGCAGTGTGCTTGTGTGATCTACCTGCATTCACACATTCATGCATGGCTGTTGTTCTGCTTAGTCTTGGCTAATGAACCTTAGCATGGAGAGAAATGGCTCTCTCTCACAGTATCAGGGCTTGAGAAGTGGGGAATAATCGTAAATTTTGAACGTTTTGTTTCAGCATCGCTGTCGAGTATGATGAGGATTTTCGTCATGTTGTTCCTTTTGTGAGAATTCTGAGAGATGTGTAAGTCTTCAGACTCCTGCTACTGATGTGAAGGCAACTTTTTGTGGTCTTAACACTGACATGATAGGTATCTACCCCACATGATACATGCTTCTTTGATTTTGGTCAAAAGACTTGTAAGAATTTTGTAGCCAGCGGCGCTAGCTATTGGTAGTCTTACTAACTGATTGATCCAATTTGCTGGAGACAAACACGATACTTTTATGGCACTTTTACTTCATACGAGAGGCTCGCTGGATCCCTTGTACGTTTCAGGATTTATAACGGGCTGAGTCTGAAATTATTCTTCCTGGAAGCTGAATGCAAAACTCATCATTAAACTCTGAGAATTTTTGGTGAAAAAGCTTAGGTATACATATATACATAAATACCACAAACTGGCCAGAAATCTCACAGGGTCCTGATTGGATTTCAATAGGGTTGAACACCCAACCAACTGGCGGATGGTGTCCCCTGGGAGATTTATTTCACAGTATTGTCCATAATGTCAGCACTGATGTTAAGAGCGAGGACCGAGTGTTCTGCGACCTGGAATCAAAACTTGATCCAAAACATTGGAGGGGCACTACTATGGAATACAATATGCATGGCAGGCTGGCAATGTGGGCCATGTGAAGCTGCCCTCGTCGCGGTTGCTGGGTGATGCTCGCTGTTGCTGAGTGGTGCTTGCTGTTGCTGAGTGGCGCTCATGGTTATCTAGACCACTAAGCAAGGTTGATGGGTGGAAACTGGCGATGCCTGTTGAAAAGCCTAGGGTCCTTTCGTTGCGCCCCTCCTCTGCATCTGCCTGCCCCAGTTCCTTGCTGAGGAACCCCATGACGTTGGGTTTAGAGTCAATGAACTCAATGTTTGAGCATCATGGTCACCAAGTTGCATGAATCATCATGTTTGGTCTTAGGGTGCTTGTTAAGGAGCTTATCTTTATAACTTGGAACACCTTCACACATTCTTAGACTCACTGACATCTTACATTCTCTCCATGTGATGTGGGAGTCATCTTGAGGATGATTGGGAATGGACTTTCTCACCTTCGTATAAGTTATATAGAATTTGTTGTTTGAAAGTCTTCCTCATTTCTAGCCTATATTGATCCACTGAAGGAACATGGGAATATAATTTGCACCATTCTACTTCAAATTTCAGATTTAGATTGTTTGTCACTGGTGTTTGTCGTTGATTTGCTATTGATTCATATGGCAAAATTAGATTGTCGATTTATTGTGAAGGGCATTTTTGAAGGAAGTATACTTTGAAGGGCAAAATCTCGGTTGAAGGGTTGTGAAGTTTCCAATCTTGAACACTACTCTTAAGTATCGGATCTTGTGGTCTGCTTTACATTAGAAAATTTTAAGTTTTCCAAGATTATCGGATATTTCTTAAGCTCTAGGTCTCACTTGTAGTGATCTCACTTAAAATCATAATTGGATATCTCTTAGCATTGGGGAATCCCTCTACAATCTCACCCACTACAATCAAAATTTAAACACAACAAAATGGGGTACTAATAGGAAATGCCCACACCAATATTTAATCTAATAAAAATGCAAGAAGTGCGCATGAAATGTCGAAGTGTTAATGTGATGTTATTATCATGCCCTAGACATCATCAATGAGATAAAGAAATAGATGTAAAGTAAGCAAAATATCTCACGAAATTGTCTTATTGAGAGAAAAAAACTTTAAAACAGGGATTGATGCTAAAAAGTGATAAATTGAATAGTATGTTGACCCAAACTCTAAACAAACACAATACATTGAATGAGATGCATCTATAATAGTTCATTTTAATTTACAACAATATTATATGCATGTTACCAACAATAATGCGGAACATGTGAATTAATAGGATGATGTCGAATAAAATAATAAGCATACAATATAATTGTAATTCTATTCTACAATTGAACAAATGTTATTCACATATACTAGAAGTCCACAAGCCTATAATGCATAATAATTATGAAGAACAAGGATAAACATTACATGTAAGTAATCTACTGATGGGGTATAAAATGTGCTCAAATTATATTTAATTAAACTAATTAATAAACAACATTAACCTTTTGTAAGGGTTTGACTAAATCCAAAATAAATGATGTTTAATATGTCATAATGTTACATATTACGTGGTATAAGGGTGTATGTCATGGTATATATAATTACAGACTAATCCAAAAGCTCCTTTAACATGCAGTCAATGAAATTTAAGGTTAGGAAATTTATGCTAAACTCTAAACCTAAACCCTAAAATTATATATATACATATTCAATATACATGTATGAAAATATGGAAACCATTCAATTTGAATGGAAGTCAAATAAAACCCTAAACCCCTAAATCCTATACCCTACAAGATTAGTTGTCACTCTATCATGTATGGAGAACGAGCCCCTATAAAAAAATGACGTGAATTATGATGTTGCTTCATCTTTGAGTTGGTCATGCACTCGGTAGATATCTTAATGAAAGCATTTGAATTTGTTTAACCAGTGGAATGTGACTCTACAAGTGCATATAATAGTACTTCATATGAGATGAGTCGATCATTGAAGTTGCTACTACAAATCCTTACATGTACAATCTACATGGAGGTGCTAACAAGGGCAGGAGTACACTTACTTGGTATGCCTTCTTTGTCAATGACAAGCATAACTAGCTGCATTGCATTCGGATCTATACCCAAGCGGGTGTGTCTCTTCCCACATAAATTCATCTCTGTCCTCTCCATAATCGTCCACCGACTAGTCGACTAGCTATGTAGCACAAATGTTTGTGTGATACACGCCCAACACATCGTCGGCGGCCTTCTAAGAAAGAATGATACTTCAAAGAAATCATGAAGAAGGACACCACCACAACCATTCAATATCCACTAACATGGTCATCCATGACCACTACATGCAAACATTATATGTTTGCATGTATATATGAGCATTTTTTTTTTCATATTGAAGAGCCTATCCACTACGGGCTACAGTGCAATTATCGGCCCTATGAATATCATGCATTTGAAAACAAGTCCTTCGTAGATTTGGAAGATTCCAATTATCTCGAACAAATTCCTCCCCGATGAAAAATCTTGGCGCCGTGCAAACACAAACTACAAGTTTTCTCTGAACCAACTCACTTCCCTTACAATCAGGTCTTAGAACTTCCTTGGCTGAAACTTTGAGGAGTCATTTCGCCTCAGTGAAGTTTAGTCAAGTGAACCCAAAATGAGCTTTCCAACACCCCTGTGCTTGAATTAGCTTAACAATCACTTCACCTTTTAACATTTGAAAACATTCTGAGTATTACTCCCCGTTCGACAATCCCCACATCTCAATACATAGATTGACACACGATTGCTCCCAGGCTCAACTGTCGACTAAATTATGCCTCAATTACTCATTGATGTTTTAAATGTTAGCCCCAGTTGGCTCACTTTGATGCTCGCGAAGGGATCATCCTAGTGGGATATAATCCTCGCTGCCCACACGTGAAAGTAAATTCTGGAGAATCGATACCAAGGTGGGTAACTAGACGGGATACGATAACCAACAACGACATAATATAATCACTGGTGCCAGGAAAGGTCCTCCCCTTTGTATTTTTTTCCTCGGGCAGGCCCGCCAAACCCATACAGCCTATGTACAACCACATGACCTTCATAGGGCAGTCACTCCTAAACTTCACCTACAATTACCGGTCGTCGCCCTAAACCCACCCTTGCTCCTACCCTGTCCAACAACTGCGACAAGGGCAGCTTTGCATGGCCCACATTGCCAGCATGCCGTGCATGTTGTATTCCATACACTACATATCACTCCCAAACAATGATTGATCCTTGTAACTGAGTTCTCTGGTGCTACTTGTACAAAGTGAACAATGGCGTGAACACACACCATTTATCTCTCAGATTGCTTCAGGATTGCACTCACTCAGATTAATGAATCTACTGTCACAGAAACTTCAATTTAATCTGTAGGTAGGAAGAGGATCGCTTGACTTCCCTTACATGAATGATTCAATGTGATACCTTCAATCACTGATATCGAAGTGTCTTATTCTTGTTCTATATAGCCTGCCGAATCTAGGTGCGAATCCAACTTAACAACATTTCAGCCCTTAGATACCTATCTTCATTTAGGGTGCAAGCCTGAGCAAATGGCTTTGAAAATCATAAATTATCACTCATAAAAACTGACCATCAGATTGGCAAGACTTTCAGTCGTGAGTTTTTCTCCAGATCAGTGTGTCCTACTATTCAAAATAATAAAAAAAGAACCTAGCAGCAAATGCATTTCTGCAAGTGTTGCAGTGACAAGTCATGCCATCTGCCACGTGATACATTAGCCTGATTGCTATGTGCACACTGCACAGTGGTGGTAAGAATTCTCAAGGTCCCTGGCTACTCATGATGAGTCAACCTCAAATGTTGAATAAACTCTATTAACATTCCATGGTACATTTCAGTGGCCAAAATTATGGACTACTTCCTTTGTTGCAAACCATATGTGTCCTCCAAGCCATCCTTTTGATTCTTCCGTCTTTGCGCAATCATCTCTGTATATGCCTGCCAACCATGAGAAAATAAGCTTGTCTTGCATCAGTGAGCATTCCAGAAAGGTAAATTTAGAGAAAATTTGCAAATGTGTCTTTTAGCTACATCCTTCTATTTTAATCTAAAATGAACTCATTTTCCATTGTACTTTTCCAATCGGTTGAATATCTTAATGTTATTAAAGATTCAGGTTCAAATACACAACTTGTTTGCTTGTGGATGCAAATACCTATGTAGTAT
This sequence comes from Polytrichum commune, assembly GCA_950295325.1. Lineage (NCBI taxonomy): Eukaryota > Viridiplantae > Streptophyta > Polytrichopsida > Polytrichales > Polytrichaceae > Polytrichum > Polytrichum commune. Next base: position 42,730,424 of record OX485804.1, read on the forward strand.
TTTTACACATGATAATTGAGCCCTTGATCCTTTAAAGGTTAACCCTAACTGTATACACCTGTAAATGCAAGTGGAGAGCTACTGGCTGGATACACGTTGATTAGGAGGATCAAAATGTCGACTAAAGCTTGAAGTAGTCCAAATTGAACCAATAGTACAAATTGAAATCGGTGTCATACATGTGCCGTGGAAACACTGTACTGATCCAGTCCTGGTATGCAGCCAGGGTTTAAGGAATGGCCGAACAAAAATAAACTTCGATTGAACTGGAAGTTCAGTTCACCTGTGGGTAAGAATAGAGGAAAATGAACCACCATGCGGCCACCAAAAGTGCCACCACTCCAGTCAAAATCGCAGAGCGAACCAACAGCCATGAGAAAGCAATGCCAGTCACTCCTGTCAACACTATTGTCCATGGCTGGCACCTGCAGTGAGAGAGAGACACACACAGAGACAGTCGATGAATCAATTCAATTCTCCAACACCACCAAAAACTGTGAACCACAAGAAACCTGAAGGAGAATGAGCTCTCCCCTCCACAGATACAATTGCCATTATACAGAAATTAGTATTTTTCAGGAATTGATCACCTGACTTCGATCTGTGCTATGGTTGCAAGCTCAATAGCACAACGACAGGGAGGAGTGCAATGCAGGATTGGTGCGACATGAGGAATTTCAGCCCATTAGATTGCAAATACATCGCAGGAGGGCAGGCAGGAAGAGTGGCCCCTCTCCAAATTGTACTGGAAATCGTCACAACCTACACCATCAATTGAACAATATGCAGTTTTGAAGTACAAAACATTATGAAGCCTTGTGAGCTTATGCCCTTTCTATTCAGACTTGAGGAAATCGAGGCCCTCGTTTTTAGTAATAAACGCAAGGCATAGCCCTGACCATCTCAAACCTCATTGTCATGTCATGTCCTCATTGGACACAAGCACGCCGATTATAGACCGCAACACACTATGCTCATGACATGATCACTATGCTGATGTTGTACATGTGCCACCCTGCTCCGGGATGTAGCACGGGGACATCTTGCTACAGCCCGTAGCATTGCGTACCATATCTGGTTCATAAGTGCCCGGAACGGATGAATCCTATAACTTATCCGTAACAAAACTAACTCCCAGCAATTCTTGCACATTCTGGCTTGACCCACATTCTTGGTGTTGCATTCATTCTCCTGTGGGACACCTTGACATCCTTTCTGCAATCCAGCTCGCTCCGAAATTCAAACGGAATGGCGAATGCGCACCCAAATAAAATTTTACTTATGTGACCACAAACAAACCCAAGCGCCCTGTGAGTTATGTTCTCTCGGACGACCTCCCGTCAGTGCCCAGAATGGATGACTCCTGTGACTTATACACAGAAAAAACTGCACACTCTACTTGGCCCGCGTTCTTGCTGTTGCATTCATTCTTCCGTAGGCCACATTTGACATCCTTGGTGCAATACAGCTCGCTCCGAAGCTCAAACAGGATGGCGAATGCACGCCAAAATTGCCCACTTATGTGACCATAAACCTTAACTCGTGTAAGTTATGTTCTCTCAGGCGACCTCCCATAAGTGCCCAGAATGGATATACACACAAGAAGTGCACCATCTAATTATTAACCCACATTCTTGCTGTTGCATTCATTCTCCCGAGGGACACATCCATTTGAAATGCGAGTGAGTAATTGAGTGGACATACATACCATGCTGGTTTAGTGTCCCACACATTGTCATACTCGATGGCCAATTCATCGAGATAGCGCTCCATATCCCTCACCACCCCTTCATCATCGTCGTCGTCGTCTGCGCGGGCTCTCACCACACCCACTACCCTCCTTTTCTTCTCTTTCTCCTCCAACTTGGAGAACCGTCCCACACTAATCCTCCCCTGCACTAATCTCCTACACTCTACGCTAGTTTGTCTTCGGAGCGAAGCTCGAGTACTTTGGCCTTTGTGAGCCAGTAGTAAAGGCGGTGGCGCCCGTGTGTAACTACAAACTGGGCGTGCCCAGCTTGTTGCCACCGCCATAGCCAACTCAACTTTTTGGCCTGTCCTGCAGGCTCCACTCTTCGGTGAGGAAGATTCTCAAGCTTTTATCAGGCGCACATTGCAATTCGCACCTAACCCAATCCAAGAGACCACCAACCCAGCTGCTCTGCAAATTAGGTTAACCTTGATGAATCCAGCTTGAATGCAGTGGCAAACTGTTCGTGTGGTAGCGAATGGAATCTCTCCCTATCCAACTCAAGTTGAGAAGTTACCGATCGATTCAAACAAATTGAATTTCTTGACGTTCGGCGGGATCACTTACCTTTGTAAGTTAGGAAGCATGGAAAGTGACCTAAAAGTGCCGCTTTTGGTGCACAAGATAGGATGATGGGAGCCACCTCATATCTTCACCCTTTAGTTGCCAAAGGTGTATTTCCAATGAACTTGGAACTTTCATACCACTCACCCTTGATGTCAATGGGAATGGCAATTCCGCTCACTATCACCAATATATATTATAATTTGATATGATTGCTTTATAAGGAAGATCTTTTTGTTTCAACAAATTTTTGAGAAGATCTAGTGGTTGCAAGGTTGAAGTTTTCAAGTAAAGGTAACTACTTTTAAAAAAAAAAAAAAACTGAATACCAGGATAGATAATCAATTCAATGTGAATATAAAGGTTTGTGTATATTTAGAATACACATATGTGAGACTTTAAATTCTAAATATGGAGTTTGTATGCCTATTCTAGAGGTGGTCAAAGTTCATTCTCTGGATGATGAGTGTCTTTCATAATGAACTATAATGCTAGTTTTGAAACATGTTTGGTACAAGGTGTTGGCCACACTACTACCATAGAGGGCTCCTATTTCATCTGTACACGTGTTGCAATGTAGATTCCACGTGGGATTTAAATGGTCTTAGAAATTTGAACATGACACTTGACAAAATTTGAGGGGGATATAATTGCTTTGTGTTAGAATAGAGAGCCCTCTACAGTATAGATGATTGATATTACAACATGCAACACCCACGGCCATGAAAATTTCCTTCCTCCTTCCATTTTTAATGACCTTCTCCAAGCTTCAAACAAACTTCATAGCATCTTCCTTCTTGGGGGGGATCAAATGAGACTTGGACAGGTCTATTCTTGAAACAAAAGAGAATCTCCATCCCCAATGGGGCAGGGGGATGAAGTCGTGAAGTGGCTCCAGGGTCGTTTCTTTTATTGAGAAGATCCCATGGGGACCTCTTCAACAACATAGGGTTAATACATGATGGGGATGCCACCCAGATTGTTAACAGGAAGGAGGTCTCCAACATTCAGAGGACCTAAATTGGAGCTTGAGCCATTCTACCACAGGTCTCCCGAAATATCACTTGCAAAGGGGTGCCCACCCTTGTGTAATTTTTGTTACTTTCAACTTATATTGTTCCAAATTGATTGGATGACCTAAATTCCACGTCTTCAAAATTCATTGCCCTAATTGCTTGTCCTCTTCGTCCAAAAATACACCTTTTCTTCCTCTTCTTCTCCTCGCATCTTGCCCATCAAATGGTCCATGAATGTGCTACATAGGATTTTGTGAACGTGCGTGGCAGTTTTGGTGAGTGCACCCTCTCATCAATGTCGGCCATGGCTTAAGTAGCCAAGTGGATGCCAATCCAATAATTGTCATCCTAAGCTTAATGGGAAGAACCCTTGCAACAACACTTTTAGTTTGAGTTGCAAAATATTTACTCTAGGGAACATGCCTAACAAAACAAGATGCTCCACACCCCCACAGTAACCGATGGAATGTATCGTTTGACTATCCACAGCTCATGCATTCAACAATTCAACACCCTCAAGTCCAATGGCAACCATTGTCATGAGCTCTCAAGCTAGGTGACTTAATTCAAGTTGAGTGGCAACCTACTCTCACTTATGAGCCCAATCTTGAAACAATTGCCCGCTTGAAGTGCTAAATTCATCATGATTCAAAATCACTCAACTTCCCAATGTTGTCGTTGCATGCGTTTGCCCTCTATACATTGGTATATGTCCAATGCACTATGAGTATTTTGGAGTATCATTGCATGTAGGCAACACTTTTTATCCCTAAATAGATATAACTCTTGTTTAAATACATATACATATGTGTATATGTATATTGTATTAAATTCACTTCCAATATGCATTTTTCTTTTAAATATTGTTGAAGTACATATTATTGTGCCCAACATGTATCGGTATAAGTTTTGGATATATCCATAGACCAAACTACTAAAGGGAGAGCTCATTAGATTCCATAATGCGGCGCCTCTAAATGGAGTGACCCGACATTGTGCTAGTGGGCCTAGACCTTTGGGTAGTGCCCAAGTCCCGCAAAGCAGCGGGGTGGCTAAGCAAATGTTGGACACTAAAGAGGTGCTAAGGGAACCCACTAAGCCTCATGAAGACCATGCTATTAAGGTTGTGTTGAATGAAGCCTCATGTTGCCTCCTAGAGGCAACATCACCTTTTAAATGCCTAAAATTGGATATTTATCCTATTCGAGTGATTGAACAATCATTAGGAGCAGTGGTGATTTTTCACAAGGTCCCCAACATGTCCAGGGACATGTTCATAAAAAACAACCTTTCCAGTGGACATGTTCTTAGAAAATGAACCGGTTTTTGGACGTGTCAAATTCACTTTGGACGGGTTCTAAAAATAACAATTTTTTTGATAATTATTTCCAAACAATATAATTGGTACAAATATCAATTACATTATGTCATATATGACATGTGAATATAAGCATAATGCAATCAAACCACTAATACCCAATCAAAATATCCATCTTGAAGTGCTTGATACACCTACATACATTAATTCATCAACCACAAAATTTAGAACCTTTTTAATATAATGTCAAAGATTATAATTGAAGGTAAACTTAGCAATTGAATAAGAATTAGTATATATAAACATGCTCAAATTTTTTTTTAAAAAGAGGATAGAGTGTGGGGAAAGAAATGGGAGATTGAAGGACAAGAAATAAAAAGAAATGATGGTGGCAGAGGAAATTAGAATGGAGTGTACTGGAAAGATGAGAATCGACAGCAAAAGACAAATAACTGACGAGCATTGAAGGCATAATTTGTGAAGATCCTATTGTTTCCAAGTGCAAACAGTCACATGTCAACATCTTTTGCTTTTTTGTTTTTTTTTTGTTTTTTTTTAAAATTACCAACATTGTAAGAGACTTATTTATACGTATTGCGGGACGGGTATTTTCATTTCTAAACCAGTTTTGGGACGGGTTGTTTTTTCTTTAACCTTTCCATGGACGAGTTGGTTTAGAAACTACCGGTTTTGGGACAGGTTGCAATTTTTTTTGCCTTTCAATTCAAGGTTTTTGGACGTGGACGGGCAAAAACTTTGTGAAAAATCAGCCCTGATTAGGAGTTTCTTTTCAAAGGCATTTCAACAATGTAACAAGGGGATGTAAGCTACAGGACCCATCGAAGTCTGGCAGCATGAACCCCAAAAGTGCTGCTATCAAAGAATTTTCATGAGTAAATCAAGGAAAATCCTTTTTTTTTGGGTGGTTCATCACAGATTTGTTAATGCATCGCAAATTTCAAGACGTAAATATGACCAAAAGAAGATGGAGAACAAAAACAATTGACCAAATAACACCCGCATGCTTTATCCAACCATTCTTTGACTCTTTCATCCTTTTTCCCTCTTCCTCCCTCTCTTTTCCCTTCCTCATTCTAAAGTGGACCCCGGCATCCCGTCACCCCTCAAAATTACAAAAAATTAAGAATAAATCATGGCACGTTGTCAATACAGATGACTCAGATTCCAACCAATATGAATGAAGTTGGAAATTTACTAGGCCTAGTAACAAATGATATTCTAGTCTACTGTACTCACAACATCCCTGAAAAATGTTTTCCACATTTGGGGTGGAGGATGCAGTGAATGTATAGCTTACAACCCATTCAACACTCCATGCGTAAAAATGTAAGCAACAGAAGCTCCTAATCTGAGGGTCAAGTGACTTTTTAATGCTATCAGGAACCTTAAACACACCCTGGAAAGCAGACATTGATGAATTCAACGCACCTCATCTCTCTCAAGTCATCTCAATTGGACCTCATTCTCTGTGAGAGGAGATGCAGGTTTAGGGTTAGAGGAAAAATGGATAATAAGGGTTAAAGTATTGCACATCAGAAACTCCTTGTGTCACACTGCAAAGCATCTGACATTCAAAAAACTTGTGATACAAGCACCCCAAGGTTGTACTGACCTTGATGTTGGATACCATTGAAAATCACACTTGAAGTCAAAGCAACTCGAGTACTCCATCATTGCAGAATGCGAGCGACTAACTCAAACCATCAATTCAAGCTTCCCCTGAGAATCTTCATTCAACAAATATTAAATTGCATACAAATAAACCAGATCAGGATTTTCTGTGTCAGTGATTGCTGACTAAATGATACAAAACTGCTTCCCTCTTCGACCAAAAGTAAAGTGGCCCCTAAGAAATACACAAACAAACCTACAGGAACAAATCGGCCATACTGGTGGGAGATTGAGAATGGAGCATATGTGTATCAGATCCAACCACCAAGATAAATGGTACACAGGCGTACATATTTGAGGTTCACTTGTCAACTAGCTTTGGACCATTCTCAGCTCTTTTGAGTCATGGAAAGGATTGTGCTTTCTAAATGGAGAAGCCATTTCTCGTAACATCGTGACGGAGCATTAAATCAAGGACCGTGTTGTTGTTGCCACTCTACATCCTTGAGGCATTTGCACCCCACTTCCTGAAGAGTGGAGGTAAGCAATTAACTCAAAATTGATCCAATGTAGAAGAACATTGCTTTGCTAAGGTGTTGCTGCTGGTGGTTGGGGGCGCAAAATTCGATGCAAGTAATCACGTATTTCTGGAATTATTTTTTGAATAAGAGCTGGGTACCTGCATCATGCCAGAAACACCTATCAAACACTTCACAACACCAATCTGCCAATAGACCTTACACCAGAAGCTTCAACTGCAAAAGCATCTTGTTTGAAACCATCAAATCTTCCACCAGCACTGTAGGCCTCAAAACAAGCAACCACAACCATATTCCTCATGCTTACAGTACGCTTACCCAGGCATGTTGCACATCTGCTCGTGCTGTTTCAATATAAACAACACACAAGTATGCCTAAGTGATAGAGCATGGTATGCCTCCGCCAGGTCAAATACATTAGCAACGTTTTCCACTGTTAGATCCTGCAGTTTAACAATTTGGACGGTGTCAATCTCCATCAAATAAACAGGACTTATTATCGGTGATAGAATACATGGAATCAAAACAAGGATGAGCCTGAATTATTGAATCTCATCTACATGTGACACATCACAAAAGCATAATTTTACAACCTATAACCACTTCCAACATTCTACCTGCATCTTTCACCATTCTACAAGCTACAGAAATTGAAACAGATGGAAGTCAGCTCTGTATGAATTATACCTGTGCTATGGCATATTCACATAACTGCTTCAAGCCTTCTAAAAGATACTGGTCGGCAGCCCTAAGAAGGTCTTGTGCTACATCACTGGTCACTGTAACAGTGCCCGTGTAAATACACCTGAACAGAGGAAACTGTTAGGAATTGGGAATAGAGCCTCTCAAGAGCCACAGCAAACTAAAACTAAATGAGCCCTGCCTACCATGTCCCAAATGATTTTCAAAAAATTGATGTGCACCAGAATATAATATTTGCCCCAGAACTGTCACACATTCTATTTCTACTTATATATGTGAATCAAGTACAACAAGCCATCCCTAATCCAATGCACTTTTATCAATCACAGGCCCATTCGACCCTCAGCTGCAAGTGATATAGGTTGGGATCAAATCTACCTCATCATGAGCTCAAACACTTTCCAACTTATGTTGGGAATTTCAATATCTTTGGCTTCCTTTTCCTGCATGAACCAATATATGTATCATTGAACTGGTCAACAATTTAATACTACAAACCTTCTAATAATCTCATGAACTTGCCCAAATTAACATTGACAACAGTATACACCAGAATACAATTGTCTGGGAAATTGGAATAGGTACACCAGATGGTTCAACACAAATCAAAGTACTTAGTGGCAAGATTACTCTGTAGCCACCATCAAACATGGCACGAAATGCATCAGAAGAAGCCAACAAAGCTATTCGGTGAGCATAGAAGCGCCTCCCTGCAAAAATGATATTTTCACAGATCCACAATCAAACTCAGTTGTGAACCAATCTCCTAGAGACCGTAAAAAAAAAAATCTTCTAACTCCACCTCACTTCCACAATAACTCACTGCAAGCTACATCAATCAACCTCTCCTTGCAGATATCCTACCTACAAAATGTGATGAAAAATTATTGCAATGCAACCTACACTGTTTCTTCGGACATAAACCATAAAGACCATAAAAATCTGTCAAGCAAATATTGACGGTTTAATCGAAGTGCTAGTGAGCACCTTCCACAAGAAATGTCACATCAGAAAGTGTGCAGCTATTCACATACTGTTCACCAAGATACACCTGCCATCACATTCAACAAAAAAGCAAGGTCATTCATGTGTCAATCCAGAAATGGAGTATCTTCATTGCCCCCATCTTCATCATGTTTGAGAGATCAGGCAAACTCATCAGATCTCATTTTCATGGCAATGTGACCCTCCTTGTAGCAGTCGCAATTTCTTCATAGAGGAAACAAGTATTTACAGACATCACAATATCAACAAAAGACTGCCTATGGATAACAACTTATCACAGGGCTTCCTGAGTTGCATCACTCTCTGCCGTTACATCTCTTCCATCATGTAGCTCTTCTTTACGGCCCCTGGGGGTTTCAAACTTTTCAAGGTGTAGCAATGACTTTATGTATCTAGCTCCAAGTTGTAATACAGGTCAAATAGCCATGATGAAATATCTTATCATCAAGTATGCAGCTTAGAGAGAGCAGGAAAAGAAACAGAAATATCTTATATAGTACTTTCACCTAACCATCTCGCCCACAAAAAGCTGACCCTCCATACCCAGTTTCCATGTACACACGTGCGGGAGGTGAAAGAATTCACAGCCACACTCACCTGAGGCGTAGGAGGAAGTGGTGCAGCATCAATAGGAGACAGTGCATTTGCTTTCTTGGCCAATGTACACAGAGCAAGGGAGCCATCCCGCTGGTGTTTTGGGATCACAAAAGCACTCAGCATCTCCAATAGCACTTCCATCCCTGTCCACAACATTCAAAATGACTCCCTTAATCCACTGCAAGCATTTCCATAAATTACTCGACTCACCCACACATTTATCTTCACAACAAGTAGAATTCATTCACAAGATCAACAAGATTCTCACCATTATTCTCAATGAATATGGTGCGCTGGTCATCAGGTGAACACAAGTGCGCCAGAGTAGTGGCAACCCTCCGTTGCACAATTTTGTCTGCGGAGCGCATCAAGTACAGAAGATGTTTCAACACCTGAATCCACAAGCAACCATGTAGGCCACTCGGTCAGCATGGATTGAAACAACTGTATACATAGAAACACAGGCCCAACATATTCTTGATCCAACCCCAATCGTATGCTTAAATATGACATGCCAAGTCATTTCTCATACCCGTCCCTGGATCTTCTCTTCCAACCGCTTTAGTGTTTTCTGGACGCAATCTTTAGATGCCTGTGTCATACATAGACTCATTTGAGTAAATTTTCTGAAGCTGCTGCTAGTACCAACAAAACTGCATGGAAAGTCACTAAACACATGGAAAAACCATCCATTTACAATCACACCCTATTCAAACAAACATTCAAATGGGGGCATGTGACTGATTGTCGTAATTCTACCAAGGTGGAAGACAAGCACTTACTAGGCAATTCAACAACTATTTCAACAAATACACAAGTACTATAATCAACATGCCATAAGCTTTGAAAATCCCACCAAAACCAAATGTATGGTCTACCTGCACAATGAGATCACCATCGAACAGTCTTTGTACACCACCTTCTTTTACAATATCCGAAACATTGTCCTGACAACACCATATATTAGACTTTTGGCTGCCTCCATCCTCAAGGGAAATCCATGAAACAACCATATTCCTATACTTTAGGTCATTACATGCAAGGCAAAACTGAAACTGTAACCAGGAATTCCACCTCACCTCATTGTCCGCCAGGCCATACAGAGCAAATGCAGCATTGTGTTGCAATGATCCATTCTTTGAATCCAGAAGCTCGAGCAAAGGCCTTAGCCCACCATCATGAACAATTCCGGCTTGGTTGTGTGTGTTCTGCGAAGACTATATAAAAAGTGTTAATATAAGAAGTTCCAACAATTAACATCACATTCCAATCTGCAGTAAGTGATGAATGACAGGTTACAGGTAAGAACCAAGCAGAAAATATAACAATGAAAGTACAGGATCCATGAGAATTGCATATATCATAAATAACACCCAGCTATGCACCAAACTCGGCTGAAGCTATCAGAACCTGAGCTAGGCGACCCAAAGCAAAGGCTGCCATTTCTCGGAGCTGAGGATCTGTAGCTTCCAGCATCCTTATCAGAGGCCGTACTGCACCCCTTTGGACAATATGCACCTGAACACGCACCACAAAGGTATAATGCTATGCTGGTGAATTGAAAATATCCTTACATTGCATCAGAAACCAGAGAACTTGTGACCAGAAGACACCAAAACTCAGCAGAAAAAACAATATAACAAACCATCTACATCAACAAATACAGGTGAGGTCTTTCACACAATCACATGGTGGATGTAAGGCAATGCATACACACAACAACAAATATGACTCATCTGCAGTTTGATTTCTACACTATACCAGAATGGTCCATATGAAACTTTACCCTAAAGAGTGCCAACACAAATAGCATAGTACCTTGCATTCAGGGTCCGTTGTGGCAAATTGACCTAGCAAGAGGGCTGCCTCCCTTTGGCTTTCCTGACACCTTGAACTAACCACACAGAAAATACACAAATCAAATAAATCACAAATCCAAGAGACGACTTACAAAATGCCTAATCCATCTGTCTTTTGCGTATTCATGTCATATACCATGTATTAAACCATTCAAGAAAGAACATTTTCAAACTAAAGTTCTGAAAACAAACTCACAGTGTTGGATAAAAGGCTCCAATACAACATGAACTTTACCTAAGACAATGGACAAATGGATCCACTAACAAGACCTTAACCAAGTTTTATACCTGAGAAGGCCAATTACAGGTTGGAGAGCTCCAGCTGCAAGGACCTCTTTCTTAATATTCACTGAAGAGTGGACAAGATTCCCAATCACACCAACCTGTTGCCATGCATATGAGTTGAACTTATCAAGATCTAGCACATTGTTTGCAAAATAACCTCTAAACACAACTATTGTAACAACCAATTATGTCATCAGTGCCAATGCTAGTTCACACATCGCCCCTCTAGAATTGATTTGAACCAAGTTCAAGCAGACTCCATACATACCGCCTCGTAGTGGATACCGACATCCTCTGACCGCAACATAAAAATTAAAGTAGGAAGTGCATTGCCCTCCACAATCTGCACACACCACCAAATGCATTGCTTCTTTAGGGCACATCAAGGATACCTCTCCCCTACTCTACAAATCCTCTGCAATCCAACAACTCGGGTCTACTCTTGAATCTCTGTGACCTAAGATGACTGGGAATCATCAGTGCTCTATATTTCAAAGCAGAAGATTCATTGCCACAATAAACATAGCATATCATTGTCCATAACATTGCCACAGGTCACCCAACCACACCCCAGCTGCTTGCCAGGTGATTGCGTAGTCTAACATAAACCTAAGGGTTTTCACCTGATTCTTATTTGCTTCATTCTTGAAAGCTAAAGTCCGCAAAGCACCAGCTGCTGCACGTTGAACCTTGCTATCGGTTGACTCCAACAGCTCCACTAGTGGAGGAATTCCTCCTTCCGTCCTGTCAAAACCATACACACATCAAGACCTCAAAAGCCAATGCCTCTACCAGCAAATAAACAGAGTTTAAGGTCCACAATCACTGGAAGGATGTGACAATCGGCATGTACAACACCTTACCTTACACGGGTTTTGATGTGTGCATTTTCATGAGCAAGGTTTGTAATAGCATCAGCAGCACGTCGAACCACACCGTTTACAACCCGAAGATTCATAGTGCCTCCTTGTCGCCTTAATAAAGCAACCAATGAAGGAAGTGCTCCGGCGTCTGCAATCAACCTTTGATGCTCTGGCTGTAAACCCAAAAGGTCTGGGTGTTAATACACAATTCACGAAACCCTATCCAGGAAACTACCATGCCTCACATACCACAATTCCAAAATCCACGTACCATAGAGGTTGTAAAGATGTTAGGGCTAGCAACAAGTCAGCAACAGTTCCAAAGTATGTTCCCAAGGTGAAAATAGTCAAGAGATGAAGATAATGTAGCAACCACCGCTCAACTTGCCATGGTTCTTGGAGCTTTCCTTACTAACCTTGACTGCAAGAAGGCCTAATGCAAATGCTGCGTCTTTCTCAACTTCGTGTTCACAAGCGATGGGACCCTCTCCTTCCTCTACAATAGGAGCGCATAGGTGTGGTACAAGTGCCTCCACTGCTCCTTCCTTCACGATAGTATCGACATGTTCTTCTGAATCATTTGCCAAATTGGCTGATAGTCAGTCTCGGAGAATGGTCATGTAAACTCAATTGAAAGCATACATATGTACGAATAGGTTCATTTGTTCGACGAAACGTCTGTAAAATTTCGACATGAAAGCACAAATGCGAAAACAGCAGAGTATTCGACTGACTCTCACCATGTTTAGCGAGCTCTGCTAGAGCATGCGCAGCGCGCCGTGCTGATGTGCGATCGCTGTCTCTCCAAGATAGGCACGTCCTCAGAACATCCACCTGCCCTCGCACCTCCGCTATAAGGTGATTATTCGGTCCATCTACAGCTGATAACCCTAGCGACGTGTCTGCGAGCTTCCGTTTGTGGCCCTTCCTCTCACTACCAGAGTGTGATTTCGTGTCCATGCGGTCGTTCCCTACTAAAGATCTGGTCTCCATAGGTTGCAGCTTCCCAAGCACTGCTGCAAATAACACACTCCTAACGCAAGCCGCAAAGATGAGTACTGTAACGTCTCATCCCACGATATCCAACCAATGATGAACCGACATGGACACGAATCCGTATCTCACCTCGACCAAAACAGTTGCACAAACAGAGACGACAGCCTCTCGACGTCAAATCTGCCGCGGTAACTCACTTGGAAACAATTCTCCATTGCCAGACAGCCAGAAACGAAGCCATCGCGTCTCCTCCCCCTTCAAACTCGCACGGTGTACAACAACCTGTCAAGCCTTGGTGGAAACACCTTCCTCCTCCGATGACTCAGTGTCCCTGCGGGCATGGTGCCTTCGCCTGACTTCGACACTCATGTTCAACAACATCCTGCCACGCTTCCCTCCCCTATTCCTTTCCTTCCCGAACAGGGAGCTCGATAGAGCCTGCAATTGGAATTATAATTTCAAACTACGAGATATACGGTGCCTACAAAGGCCGTGGCTTTCGTAGCTCACAAATTAGGCGCAACGACGATGAAATCAAAAGAAACATCTGGATCCCCTCTTAGCATACATCAGGCATGCCGATTATATCAATCCCTCCATCCGACGTGCCAATCAACAACAAGATGACGTCACCAACGAGGTAAACACCAACAATCCATCACCAAATTGCCGCTTCGGTCCTACCGAAACCGAGAATTTCCTCCGCAAGGGACTTCTTCCGGCTGGTCTGATCACAAAGCAAGGACACTGCGTCGCGAGCAGAGTGGAGCGGGGTCGACAAATGGCAGCAGCAAGGCACGCCAGCAGGAAGAGCAGAGCAGCAGCAGCAGCAGATGATCACGACGACGACGATGATGATAATCCCCGTATGGAGGACGTGCTTCCAAGCAAGTAAAGAACGTGAAACAATTGGCGAGATGCAGTCGACCGAGCAACTATACACACATGCGACGTTATGTTCTGTTCTTGTGGTTTTGCAGAACGTGGAACCTCTTGCGGACAAAAAAAAATGGCAAGAAGGATTGGGAGGAAAGAAACGAGGTAACAAGGGCTACACAGGTGGAGGAAGCAGAATCCGGCAGTAGTAGTGGCGGCAGCAGCAGCAGCAGCAATTGCTGCAGAGTGATGATTGGTGAAACTAAGTGATAAGGCTTTCTACGTAACTAAAGCTTCGAGTGAGTCTCGGTGGATGTCTCTCTTCTCCTCCTCCTCTCTTCTCTTCTCTACTCTCTATTCTACTCTGCATCTCGCTCCCTCCGAGAAAGACCGGCAGCAGCAGCTGCTCGACAGGCACGCAAGATTGGTTTGCTTACTCGCTTGCTTGCTTACAAGCTAGCTCTGCCGGGGATGCCATTGCCGACGGAGCACAGGGCAACCCTGCTTGCTCGATTCCTTCAATCCCCTCGCGCCTTGCCTTGCCTCCTTCCTGTGAGTCAGGCTGCTCGCCGGGCCGCGCTATCGCCCGCGCGGTTCCACCCCTCGATCGCCCCACCTCACCCGTCCCCACTTCCAATTCTCGACTCCTCAAGGTCCCCGGGCCATCCAGCCAGGGCCCTCCGCTCAAACGGTTTCCTCACCTCCCCCACTCCGCCTTCACCACCAGCATCTACGGACACCGTAGATGCCCGCTTTGACTGAACACGAAGGGAGCCCTGTCTCCGTTTCTACTGACCACCTTTATAACAAGGGATGGGCATGACATCTTAATGTGTGTCGTTCTATATATAGACTGCAGCTAACTCACCTCTACTTCCCAATGGTGGACGTCCCATGTAGATTTTAGACTTTTTAACAACAAGAGCGGACACACCTTTTAAAAAGAGGATGCATGTGTATAGTAGGATGCCTTGAGTGGATGACCTACGTGACAATTAATCCAAGAAGGTTCCTAAAAAATAAGGTGATTTTTGAGTTCGAAACCTTTGTGGTTGATTTCCAAATGGAGTGAGGCATAGACATTTCCCCATTGAGTAGTATGGTTGCAAATTCATAACATAGTGTTTGATTGGTAAGTGGTGTTTTGAAATTTTTGATATAAATATACAAACTTGAGAATAAGCATGTTAAGGGGGATGAAAATGCCATCTATATGAAGGGACTTACTGAACTATTAAGAGTTTCACAAGAAAAGATAAAACCTAGAAGGTGTTTTGGTGTTTTACTGAAGCTTCTCTCTCTCTCTCTCTCTCTCTCTCTCTCTCTCTCTAATGTGCAATGACTACTGCCTAGTAGGCATGTATGCTCCCAACCAATATCAAATAACTAATATCGATTACCATGGGCCTCCCATGGACCCCACGGTGTGATACTTCATTTTCTTGCCATGTACGGCAAATGTTTTGATTATTACTTGGAACAAACATTCTTTTATTTGGGATGTAAGTGAGTTAGTCTCAAGTCAATCAGGTCACAAAGTAGGCCTTTATTGAAAGATGATTATAAACATGCATGCAAAGAGGCTCTTCATTTATGCTTGCAACTCCACAAAATATATGTTATTTGTTACGTATTAGAGATATATTCCTTGATACATTGCAGTAGTTAATGATTAAAATTATTATATTGCAATTAGATTAGATGTAGAACTAATTTAATTTGTGTACATGTATGGGAACCTCTGAATTTTAGATAATATTTCCAAAATTGATTGCCAAAATATATCAAATGAAAGACACCCAAATTTGGACATTGAAATTGTCCTCCCAATCATTGAAATACACCATAAAATATTACATGCGCTTCACCCTCCGAAACTCTATAATCTCATGCTCACAAACATATGTTATTTGAAGGATTTGTACTTAAACTTGTCACTTGTTCAAGCATAGTTTGATTTGTAGTTTTACTATTATTAGACACTACCTACATGTAGCACCGTACAGTTCATTGAAGTTGTGGATCATCTAACTTTCATCCATATCTTTCCACATGTCTCAAATCCACATATTCTTTCAAAACTGTGTAAATGATTGGAATAAATGCTTGGGGTTCGGACACATATGGTACAAATCCGGGGGCCAACCTAACATGGTTGCCTTGTTGAGGAATGTTAAGTTATTATTTCTCCACGTGTTTTGAATTTTGTATTGGTTGTTTTGAGATTGTTATTGTCTTCATGAATTTTGATATCACGATGTTGTGAAATATGATATGCTAATGCTATAAGTCAAATTAAAAGTCTCACCCAATACCGAGGGTCAATTATAAAAGCACGCGTGGCTCGCCCGGGTGGGCCACCTAATAGCCATTATCTATTTCTGACTGGACTATACCTATTACCGTACGTTACGGTAATAGGAGAGGGGATGCAACTCCGCAATATTACAAATCTAGGTCAAAGGGTTCCTCTGGGGTCAACTGGAGAGAATCAGGTTGAGGGGGGGAATCAGGGTTTAGGGTTTAGCGTCATTGCCCGTGTCCGAGGATTGGGATGCAAGATCGTTGTTGCATCGGAACAGGGTGGCCATGGGGATGGCCAAGGCGGACGCGTTGGATGACGGCCTCTCGCATCTCATTTCCAGGTTTCATTTGCTCCATGGATCGCAATCCGCCGCTGAATGTTTTGAATTGGCGCACGCAGGGTTTGGCTCTCTGTTTTTAGGTTACATTGCATTTTGGGGATTCGATTCTCGTGAATTGCGATACTGACAATCGTGGAATGCGATTGGGTGGGATGTATTACAGTAAAAAAGGCGTGGAAGCACCGGTGAAGACCGCTGTCGATAAATTTCAGCTCCTACCGGCCTTTCTTAAGGTGCCGAGTGCGACCTTGCATAGGAATTTCTTGTCTGAGAAGATTTTTTTGTTTCGAAATTGTGAGACCGATTGGTGGATTTGTCCACAATTGAGGTTGAACTCGGTTTTGGAAGCAGAGGGGGTTTCCTGGGGAGAGTTGTGACAAGGGGTGGTTTTATTTGTTTGTTTGGCGGGGGAATAGGTGAGGGGCCTGGTAAAGCAGCATATCGACTCCTTCAATTATTTCATCAATTGCGATATTAAGAAAATCATACATGCTCAAGGGAATGAGAAAGTGACATCCGACGTTGATCCCAATTTCTATCTGAAGTGAGTTTTGTTTTGTTTTCATTACTGTACCTGATGGCGAACAATCTAGGCCCAGAGTGACCATATACAACCGCCTTGCTTAAATTGTGAGCAGCAGAATCGTAAGTCCATTTGTGTTGAACTAGTAGCTGTTGCGTATGCTTCACAGGTATCTAGACATTTTTGTGGGGGAGCCATGTGTGGAGCAAGATTACATCTACGAGCCTATTACACCTCATCAATGCCGCCTCCGCGATATGACGTATGTCTTACTCCAGTTGATCCTAATGATTTAAAAAAAAGGAAGGAACGTTAAAATTTAGAAAAATGGACTTATTCAAGCACTAGGAGTGTGATTTCTTATGGATAATACAGTACAAATTATCGATCTTTTAGATTGGAAATATTCAATCAACTCATGTTGACTAACTAGGACGAGAGGAACGTTTACGACTCATGCACCTTGCAAATTAGCATTCAAGCAACCACAGGAACGTTTGCAGCACAAGAGCTGGGTGCATTCAATCTTAGAAGTTCAAAATATAAATCAGCTACCTGCAATTGAGAATTAAAAGGTGACAAAGGACTACCTATCTTTATTTAAATCAGCTTCCTTGATTTTTCTTGGTGCTACACAGGTATGCAGCACCAATAAGTGTGGATGTGGAGTACACAAGAGGGAAGGAGATTGTTGTACGAAGAGGAAAGGAGGGAAAGCAGGAGGTGCAGATTCTGTCTTTTCATTCTGAAATTCTTGCCACGTGATATAATGAATTGTGATGATCAGTCCTTCTGTCAATTTTTATTTCTTAGACTGATCTTTTGGTCTCTGAAAGCTTTGAATCTTATAATCTAAAGAGTAACTGCACAGCGGAAGAAGGTATTGTGTTGCCCGCAGTCTATGCCTTACAGAGGTGACCTTGTAGTCTTCCCGGGTTTCTGCAAAGTATGTGTGATTAAATTGTGTTCTTCTTTGGTCATGGGTGCAGGGAGCAATCGTCATAGGGCGAATGCCACTGATGTTGCGATGTTCCCGCTGTGTCCTCTTTGGAAAGAATGAGCCACAACTTGCCAAAGCAGGTCTGGAATGCTCAGTTGCTTAGTGGGTGTTTTCTCACTGTTTCTTTTACCTCATTTGTTTATGTTGCCACATTTGTGCATCATCACAACCTTATGTCTGTTGCTGATAGTATCTACAACTATTGTTGCAGGGGAGTGTCCTCTTGATCCCGGCGGATACTTTGTTGTGAAGGGAACTGAAAAGGTTGGACAGCCGCACCTTTGAGCACTTCATTATCATTGAGTATCACATGTTGGAATCATGGGTCTGGTCTTCTTGGCCTCTTTTCTTAGTTGGACTGTCTTGATTTGCAGGTGATATTGATTCAGGAACAGCTCTCAAAGAATCGAATCATCATTGACACTGACAGTAGTGGCAAGTAAGTGTGGAGTGTTGACCGTCCTTGTAGTGTGTGGATAAGTTGAGAACATGGTTATATAGTCTACTTGCTGCCACATTGATGTTTATTCAAGTGTTGGGACAAGAGTGATCAGCTCACATATATTCTGATGTTGTTGTACCTAGTACTTGAATGCTCTGGAATACATTATTGTTTCAGGCACACGCTCCTGAACAAATAAACCTTGGGTTGGCTGTTTTCATAGAAAGTGGTGCTTGATGATCTTTTGAGAGTTGAAACTCTAATCCCTTATGGCAAGAGGAGGCAAATTGTCATTTGAATGTCTGGGTGGTATCTTGCAGTGTGGCTGCATCAGTGACAAGTAGTACTCATGAAAGAAAGAGTAAGACAAACATGGTTGTAAAGCATGACCGAATATTTCTTCGGCATAATACATTTTCTGATGATGTACGCTCCTTGACTTCGTTGTTCATCATCTCCTCTTATTGTGTTTTAAATTGCAGAAAGTTGCTAATATTGGGGCTGGTACTAAGCCAACTACTAGTGCTAGTCCCTTTCTTTGTGTAGGTATGGTAGATGAAGTATCTCAAGCTCATAACCCTCAATACTTAATCCCTCAGCTAATCTCTGAAGAAATTTTGTCGACAAGGTTGCCACAATAACCTTTTCATTTTAATACTATCAATGACAAATGAATTCCTAGTCAATCAGGGTGAACTTCCTAGTCTATGTACTTGACATATAATGATTTATGTAAAACAAGGGGATCTTCCTTGCATGTTTACTCAAACAAGGTGGCTTTTCTTGTTGGATGGTTTGGTGCAGGTGCCCATTGTAGTGGTGCTGAAAGCAATGGGCATGGAATCAGACCAAGAAATTGTGCAAATGGTTGGTAGGGATCCAATTTTTGCTGGTATACTGAATCCTTCACTCCAGGTTTGGACTGGCATCTACGACACTGACTTTACTGATGCATGGTGTAGCCTGTTGCTAGATGTACATCTCCTCCATGCTGAACGGCTTCCATGTTAGAAGTAGCTAGATATAATGATACGCTCAAGGGTGACATGCTTGACCAATTTCTTTGACTTCACAGGAGTGTGCTGCTCTTCGTGTATATACAAGTCACCAGGCGCTTGAGTATCTGGGAAGCAAGGTGTGCTTTTGATTTTGAGTTTATTTCATTAGGAGACATGGTCTTCATGTGCAGAGATGTAGGAGAACTGGAGCATTAATTGGGGTTGAACTGGCATATCTGTGTAATAGTCCTTGTTATTCAAGAATTGCCTACTTTTTAGTAGTTTCTAATGTTCTCACTCTTGCTTCATGTCTTCCAATTTATCCTCTTCTATCTAATTATTACCAGTGTGAGCTATCCCCTTGTAACATGATCATTGAACGCTCTTATGAAATGAAAATCTTTGGTTCTTGCCAAATTAGAGTCTACGTATGCATCACTTGAATGAGCTACTGCAAATCGTTGCATTTATTTTATTTGGTGTTGTTCAGGTTCGAAGCAATAGAGGCATGTGGAGCAAACAAAAGAGGACTAAGGTATTTAATGTCTAAAGTCGTCTGCTCCTCCACCTAGTTTTCTGTCAAACATGTTTTGCACCATGAAGCAGCAATCATAGCTGGTACTTAGTACTAAATAATGAAATATGGAGTCTTCTACAGGTTGATGAGGCCCGTGATATTCTCGCAACTGTGGTGTTCGCCCATGTTCCTGTAAGATCTCATCCTGTGTTGTATACTACTTTCTTTTGGTATGTGGCATTGGCAAGTAAACAGGATGGTATATACAATCACTTTTAGTTTGCCCATTTGATGCAGCTGCTGAAGGTATAACCAAAATGTTTGATCTGGGATATACTCTGGATAGGCGATGAAATTTATCCAATAGATAACCTAATTTATCGACCATTCACACTCTTGTTAGCACGAGTGACATAATTATGATGGACAGACCTGCCCAATAAACTGATCATAATCCTGCTGGTTACAGGTTCATCAATTTGATTTTCGACCAAAGTGCATCTACATAGCGGTCATTATCCGCAGAATGTTGGAAGCCATGCTTAATAGTGATGCTGTTGATGATAAGGTATTTTCTGCTTTGTTTAAGTGCTTTTTGCTCACAAGCAGCTATTAGATGCTGATATCTTCTCCAATCTGCACATGTAGAGTCTATCAATTGTATCTATGAAATAAGGTCACTCAACAAGTACTATGCTAAATTTAGGGTTGATTTTCAGGCTGTGAATGGCAATCATGTCAAATATTGGCCTCCCATATTGAGTCAGTCTTTTCTAGCAAATATGTGCATTTTCCACCTTATTACCTGCTTCCATGTTTTTGCTCATATTTATGTATTCCAGAAAAGCATAGGTTCCCTCATTTTGTAGCTACCACCATTCAAAAGGCTGGGATTGTCTTTGTGAAGACAATTACTTTCTTGTGGTGCATGCCCTACTTTTGTAATTCCTTCAGAGAAGACCGAAAGTCTCCAATGTTGACAAAATCACATTGCTGCAGGATTATGTTGGGAATAAGCGGCTGGAGCTAGCTGGTCAGCTGCTGTCTCTTCTATTTGAGGTGTGCTTTGTTTACTGTTTTCCAGTTGTATTGAGATCTGTTGAGGCAATTTATAATTTTACAACTGTTCTAAAATTTCACTCTCTCAATGACTATGGGTGATCCACAGGATTTATTTAAGCGAATGAATGCAGAACTGAAGAAATCAGTTGATATGACTCTTGCAAAAGCTAACAGATCCACCCAGTTTGACATTGCTAAGGCATGATATGACTTCACCCATCAATTCTGTTCACTTCGTATTTTGATTCAATTGGGTATGGTTAGTGGTGTTAACAACTGTTAACCTTTGATTTTGGTACTTATTATTAGGTTCATGTTCTGCTCTTTCTTCTTGGATTGCATGCTCTTGTGTTTGCATTTGGGATTGAAAATGGCGTTTGTGCAGTAGTGCTGCTAGTCATTATACTCTGACTTGGAAAGCATTTTTGAATCGGCAGTGCATACGGCCAGATACACTGAGTAATGGGTTGGAGCATGCTATATCTAGTGGAAATTGGGCAGTCAAGCGGTTTAAAATGGATCGTAAAGGTGTTACCCAGGTCAAATTTTCAGCTTTCAGTACTTCTAGCTTGCTAATATGTTTTTGTGAAACTTCACTACGTACTTGTTGCCATCACCAGGCAAATTCAGTTGAAGGGCTGGTATGTCTACTGGTTGAGTCATCATCCAAGATTGAAGGGCCATGTAGTTGTTTTGTCATTCCACCTCAAAAGTTGAATCTGGTCTTCACATATTAACATGGGATCAAGTCTTTATGCTACAAGGTGCTGACCATGTGTTCATGGGGATGCGC
This sequence comes from Polytrichum commune, assembly GCA_950295325.1. Taxonomy (NCBI): domain Eukaryota; kingdom Viridiplantae; phylum Streptophyta; class Polytrichopsida; order Polytrichales; family Polytrichaceae; genus Polytrichum; species Polytrichum commune. The sequence goes on from OX485804.1 coordinate 42,752,406, forward strand.
TTATGTTGATGATCACATGTTCTACTAGTTTCTGAGTGTAGAAATTACTGCAATTGGATCTAAGCAGGTTGTGTCAAGGCTGTCGTTTATTGCTGCCTTAGGCCACATGACAAGGATCTCTTCCCAATTCGAGAAAACTCGTAAAGTTAGTGGACCAAGGGCGCTTCAACCAAGCCAGGTAATGTCATGCTCTATGTTCATAGTTTTTTGGACTTGTGAACAATAAATATTAGGTGGCAGGCTAAACACCCATGTTGAGAAGGTTGTGCCTGTCATTGAATGGATTTATGAGATGATCTGGTTGTAGGTACATCCCGATCAGTTGGGGATGCTTCTATCTATTGCATCAGCAGATCACTTGATTCTATCTGTGAAAGAAGATAATATGTATCATTCATTCCTTAACGTAAGTTATGTAATGTTGTTTTATGTTGCAGTGGGGAATGCTGTGTCCCTGTGATACTCCAGAGGGAGAAGCATGTGGACTTGTAAAAAATCTGTCTTTGATGACCCATGTAACCACTGATGAAGAGGAGGCTCCTTTGATTGCATTGGTATGTATCACTTCATGTTTGAATTTATGAAGCATCTCTAGTTAGAGCCATGTGCATGCAACTTGTTACGATGAGTTTAATAAATTCCACATGTTGTGTCGGACAATCTTGTGAATGGTTCATTGCTATGTAAATGATTTTCTCTGATTCCTGCTGGATTGCATTTGACACCATTCTCTGTATGTGCACAGTGCACAACGCTTGGAGTGGAAGACTTGAGCCTGTTGTCCGGAGAGGAACTTCATTCCCCCAGAACGTACATTGTCTTCTTCAATGGAACTATTCTTGGGGTTCATCGCCGTCCAAATGTATGGTCCTTCTTACTTGAGGTTTGAAATGCTGTGTTTTCTCAGCTGATAGGCTTGCATTGTGCATCAGGGGTTACATAATTGAAGTGACATAGTGTTTGCCTATTCTGTTGCTAGTTAGTTAATAATGATGTCTTTCCTGTGTGCAGCGGTTTGCAGCAGTGTTGAGGAGATTGCGCCGGGCAGGGAAGATTGGCGAATTTGTTAGTGTCCATGTCAATCCAAAACATGTATGGTGGAGCACATTGAGTCCTCTTTGCTCTTTTTTGGCTACTTGATGTTAGGGAGAAGCTGCTCTGTGTTGTGCTGAAGTATTTAGTCCTGTATCAATGTTTAAACAAAAGGCTTATGTAGGCTAAAGGATTATGTCATAGTGGTAAATTTGTAATTATTTGTGCTGTCTATCTAATTGTCAAAGTGCTGAACAGCGGAACATTCAAATTGCTTCTGATGGAGGGCGAGTATGTCGACCTTTGGTGATAGCTGATCGAGGTGTGTCCAGAGTCAAGGAGCATCATATGAAGGAGCTCAGGGTTATCTCCTTTTCTCTTCTTATATTGTTTTATCTCGACAGACCCCTCCTGCAATTTTCTATTACAAGTGAAGTCCTTCTAAAATAGCCATTGGATCTGTAGAAGTGTGTATATTCTGAGTTTTCTTGCTTGGTGTTGAATACTCAATAAATTGGAATCGTGTTGATGTGGTGATAAGTTGCCATGTTAATGGTAAGTGGTTGAAGTGTCTGCACCCGTGTCAAGAATAGCACTTTTTTTAATTGGGAGATTACTGCTTGGTCCTCACAGAAGGGTGGACATGTTTATTCAGGATGGATTCCGAACTTTCGATGACTTCCTACGAGAAGGGCTTGTAGAGTACCTTGATGTGAATGAGGAGAATAATAGCCTGGTATTGTTTCCCCTGAATCTCTACAACCCATGACGAAATGTTACTTGTTTCCAATTCAAGTTGTGAATGTCCACTGCCTTTTACTTTGGTCAAACCCATGTTTGTTATTAGTATCATGTTTTCACGATTTGTTTCGAATTTATTTTTCTCTTGAAGACCTCATATTGTTATCACTTATTCTATTTTTAGTTTTTTGTAAATTCTCTATTCAGCTTGAATTCATTAGGTTTCTTGAATTGGAACATGTCATGCATTCTGTGAAGTGGTGATGAAATGAAGCAAAATATCATTCTATGTAGAGTTACTATTATTGAGCTCTCAAATGTCTCAACAAATATATTTTGTGGCCTATTGTTGTGTTGTTGAATCCATTTGGAAATTTTTTTTGATGATCTTTATTGGTTGGAGACAACTGAACATTCAAGGATATTTGTAGATATTCTGGTTGTTTGACCAAGATTCGGCCATTAATGGCCTTGTAGGCATTTAGGTTACAATTGTTGCACTGCCTCAGTCTACTCCATTTTTCTCTCTAAACACCAATTTTGATTAGGACAATTGTGGGGTTGAAACAGATAGCACTTTATGAAGGCGATGCAGTACCTCAAACTACACATATTGAGATCGAGCCATTCACAATATTGGGTGTTTGTGCCGGCCTTATTCCATACCCTCACCATAACCAATCTCCACGTAATACGTACCAGGTATGGCTTGTGGGTGTATTCAAGCCTTTTAAAGGGTATGTCGGCATTTATAGTTTGAGATGCACATTTACTAATACATTGTGTAATGGATGCCAGTGTGCTATGGGAAAACAAGCAATGGGTAACATTGCATATAATCAGGTCAGACTCCTATTGGATTTGATGGTGGAGAATGTGTTCAGATATGATGGTATCTGTTGATTTTGTTTGAATCTGAAGGATCATTTAGTAAATTTATGACAGCTGGATGGTTGGGCTGGATGATCATGCAGTTGCAACGGATGGACACACTCCTTTACCTTCTGGTGTACCCACAAAGACCTCTTCTTTCGACAAAAAGTATTGAGCTGGTACTTTCAGAACACCTGAATATATTCTGATGCTTTCTGCCTACTTTACTCTGAGTGTGATGTGGTGATTATGTTCGTTAATGTCTTGTAGACTCCAAGCGCACTTTGGGAGTGTGCTGAATGTGTTATGGCCCCTGGTTATTGGACAAGTACTAAAAAATTACGAACCATTGACTGGCTGAGATGATCATGATCTGATATTCTTAGTAGGTAATTTTGGTACTTTCTGGCTCTCCCAAAGGGTAAAACAACTTATGTTGTGATTGGAATTTTATAACCAACATGGTTTACATCTTCTGCCTCACTCAGACGTCCAGGCCTTAATAAGTATCTGGGTAGGGGAGGGCTGGTAGGGGCAATGTGGTGGCTAGGTAGCCTTTCACAGCCATTGGAGATTTGGGCAAGAGCATACCTTTTTGTTAAGTGTCCTTCGATCATTAACTCAATCCTCTTCAGAGGTAGATCTGGTACTTCATGTTTCGTTCAATACTGAGGAAGGTTGTCCAATGCAGGTGGGTTATGATAAGCTTGGGGCTGGACAAAATGCAACTGTTGCAGTCATGAGTTACAGTGGTTATGATATTGAAGATGCCATTGTCATGAACAAATCATCTCTAGACCGAGGTTTTGGTCGATGTATTGTCATCAAGAAGTAAGAGCTGTGAATATGCTATTTTCCTCTTAGTGGTGTGCATTCCTTTCTATTTTCCTTATTCTTGGTGATGTGCATTGTTGTACACTTTGTTATGCACTTGTTGTTCATTATTGTAGTTGTATGGCAGGAGTGTAGTGCCTATCAAGAAGTATCCAAATCGGACGTCAGATCGAATTGTAGGACCTGAAATTGTTAGCTCAGTGAAGGGAGGTGTTCAGGTTGCTGCTCGTCATCAGGTGAACAAACAATGTTTTTCCTATGCATTCATGCCAAATTTGGGATCCCTTCTCTTAACATGGGCAGCCTGTTCTTTTAACACTCCCATTCCAAAATGATACGTAGTTGTATTATTTCCTGTTGTAGTTGGGACTTGGGAATGCAGTACTGAGCTAGCTCTCTGATATTCAGTTACAAGACCAAGATGGAATTGCTGCAGTGGGTGAAATGATCCGTCCAGGAGACATCTATGTGAACAAGCAAAGTCCTATCAATACGCGTGATAATGTGAATAACCCCATGGCGATGCCTGACTCGTAAGATCTTCTCTCCACTTCTGCCAAGCATCCATATGAAGCAGTTGCAAGATGATGTTTTCTTAGCTTGACTTATTCTTAATTTCCAGGGTGACATTGGTGGATTTTAAATGCATCCGTAGCTTTGCTCAAGTATTTTGAGCCCTCACTTTGTGTTTACAAAATAATAAGAGCCTACTTGCACATTACGATTTGGGTAACATGTGATACTGGAAGTTTACCATGAATTTGTTGATCAATTCTGCTTATGGCTTTTTTGGCTGGTTGATGTGGACAGGGCATACAAGAGAACACCTCAAACTTATAAAGGGGCAGCAGGAGAGTGTTCTGTAGTTGACAAAGTACTACTTACCAGCAATGATGAGCAGCAGTTTGTTGTGAAATGTCTCATTCGTCAGACACGGCGTCCAGAGGTAAATGCTGTAATTAACCATATGTAGTATTCAAGATATGATATGGTGTACAGCCTAGTCCCATTATATGCAGGACAAGAGTGAATGATTTACTCAAATAGTCATGTTTGAACACCTCAAGCCATCTGATAAGACTGTTTTTGTCAATTTTTTGAGATGGACTTAAGTTCAACAGTCTTCCAATGGCAGTTTTACCTTCCCAAGTGTAATCAAACCTGTCATTGTGTTTCTAGGCAGCAACATTTTAGTCCTTATAGTCTGTGACAGTCTTCTTTCTCCTCGCTTTGTCGATCTGGCAAGTACGATGGTCAATGTTAAATCATTCTGAGATTTCAAATGTTTGGAAAGACAGTTACTATTTCAAGTGGGGTAAAATGGGATACTTGTCTCAAACTATTAAGAATGCTTCAAGAGTTTCTCTTAGCTTTCTTGACTGTAGTTTATTTGTGTTGTTGTCAACCATTCAATTTCAGGTCCGTCAGACAAGATATTTCTTGTCTTTATTTTTGGTTATTGATGATGTTTGTTAGATTTCACTTCTCTTTAATCAGCAGATTCCCCTGTTATGAGATGCGACTTTGCCAGGTGTCGTGGTTCTTGTTGGTGTGATTGATGCATGTATAATTGATCAATCTGTGATGGCCAGGTGGGTGACAAGTTCAGTAGCAGACACGGTCAAAAGGGAGTGTGTGGAACGATTGTGCAGCAGGAGGATTTCCCGTTTTCAGAGCTGGGTATCTGCCCAGATCTGATCATGAATCCTCATGGTTTTCCCAGGTTTGCTGCTTGCATAACTCATTGGTGGATGATTCATAATCAGTCACACAGATGATAATAAGATAAGCAGGTTGCAAAATGGATAAACTGAGCAAATAATGAGTGAAAACGCAGACTGGACAAAATTGGCATGGTTAAGTTGAATTGGGAACATTTTGAACACTCCGGAACAGTCTAAATGGCTTAAGGATAGAAAGTACAGCCTGAGTGTACACTCAAAGGATTCTTTCTAATTTCAGCAGATTCTGAGTTTGATTGTTCAATCCACTTCAACTTGATACGATGAAACAAAACCAACTAGAAGTACTTAAGGAGTTATGTGCTCAGGGATAAATTCTATTCATTGACTTAGGTTCCTAAGCACCTTTGCAGTATTTGAATTGAAAAGACTATGAATTTTCTGAAACAGCCCAAACTGATAAGAAATGCTTCCTGAGTCATGCGCCTGAAAAAATTCATGATGTGTTAAGAACTTCCGAAGAGAATATAGTATCTCTTTTGCACCTATGACATACAAAGAAGTGGTGATAAATTTGAAGCATTGAGGTTACAGATGCAAATCCTTCCATTTACTCTACCTCTGTCTGTCCCATTCTTCTCATCAAGCAACCAAAATTTTAAAATTTGGATGTAAAGAGCTCTGAAGAAGATGAATTAGCCTTAGTTTTGTGGAACACTCCACAAGTCCTAATACTTTCAGACATACAGATAATTTGGTTATCCCCATCATAAAATGTTATAAATGATCTAAGGCTCATGCATATCCTTGAGTATGCAATGTAGCCATGAAGTCCTGATGCTCAAACGTATGCCTTTTTATATATGTGGTGTTTGACCTGAACCTACAGTTGGTGGTGTAACATAGAGTGCAATGGCATGTCTAGTTTGTGTACATTGCCGATTGTTGCTTGGAAGAGCAACATTATCTCTTTAGAATGTTCAATTCTCACACAGCTGATTTGGTTACATGGTTTTTAGGCATGAGGTCATCAGGTTGACATTTTTTGATGTGACCTTTCTTCTTGTTGCCAGTCGAATGACAGTAGGAAAGATGATTGAACTACTTGGAGGAAAGGCGGGTGTGATGTGTGGTCGATTCCATTATGGGAGTGCATTTGGTGAGCCTAGCGGCCATGCTGACAAAGTGTCTACCATCAGGTCTGTGCTCAACCTGCAAAAAATAACACTCTTGTATACCACAAAGCTTCATGATGTATTAAAGTTGTCATCGGAGGTGTCAAGGAGTTCTTTTCTGGATGATTGTTCTATTTGCACTCCACCAGAATTTTGTGCCTTCCACAAAGCTGAAGACTTTGCATGTGTGTGGTGTTGCAGTGAGACACTTGTAAAGCATGGTTTCAGTTACAGTGGGAAGGATATCATCTACTCAGGTGTGCAATTTAACTTTTGTGATAATGTGCTCAATATTTTCAGTTGGTGTAAGCTCAGTAAAACCTTCGGTGTAAACTTTGCAACATACTGCTGGTTTTTGTATACTAGAACTTATGGGAGAAGTGTTATGACCATCCAGGCATAACTGGAAACCCCTTACAAGCCTATATATTTATGGGACCCATTTATTATCAGAAGCTGAAACATATGGTAAGCATCTGCTATTACTGAGGGACTCATTCATTTTACCTGCCTTTCTATACCCTGCCAGTCTTGGACCAGCTTATAATACGATTTGTGCATTAAGTAGGAGGGTGGAATTATATCTGAAAACCGTGGGTTCAATTTGTTGTATAATAGGTTATGGACAAGATGCATGCACGTGCTCGAGGACCTCGAGTGGTGCTGACAAGGCAACCTACAGAAGGAAGAAGTCGTGAAGGAGGTATTTGAACCTGCTGACTATACTATTATGTCTTAACCAACTTTGGTACCTCTTAAGAAATGTACTGAAAATTAAGAGCCACTTTACACGTGACCATGAAATTGTGAGAGCCCAAAAGAAGTGTCCAAAGGCCGTCCCAAGACACTTCCAAAATTGTGTAGTGTGGTCGTGGGTCCTCAACCAAATGCTATTGCAATGAATTTCTATTCATGCAGGGTCCTCACATGATAAAATAGAATAAATCAACGGTTGTGAGATTTTGGAGTGCAATGGTCTCCCGGTTGTTTCTTACACCTACCTTTAACAGGTGGTTTTTGAAAATAGTTCAAGTGGCCATGAAACTTTAGATGCCATGTAGGAATCCATGAAGACTTTGCATCCATCTTTGAATCCATGAAGACTCACTCCGTTGGTCCCTCAGGTGTAGCGTGAAGTGAACTTAGACTGGCTCCACCTTTTCCACCAATGAGAGTGCTTGAAGTGTAATGGTCACGGGCTCTCAGTCTCATGTACAAAGTGGCCGTAATTATGCCATGTATTATGCTGCAGGTCTGAGGCTTGGTGAGATGGAGCGAGATTGTTTGATAGCTTATGGTGCCAGTATGATGATTTTGGAACGACTTATGATCTCAAGTGATCAGTTCCAGATTCAGGTTTATTCCTGCACTATGAATCTTCTAATTCATCTTCTTGTCAGGATAAGATATATGAATTGAACATGTTGTCAAAGTCATAATGTTTGAGGTCTAGAACTAAAACAGGAAGAACTCACACTTTCGTTTAGATTACATGGGTCTTTGTTCCTCTTTCCGGTTCTTCTCATAGATGTGGTTACGTTGTGTGTTGAGATCAGGTGTGCACAAAATGTGGGATGTTTGGTTACTACCATCATAAGCTAAAGATCAGCCTGTGTTCCACGTGCAAGAGTGGAGATAATATTGCAACCATGAAACTTCCATATGCTTGCAAGCTTCTTTTTCAGGTACAATGCTGTCCATGTAGTTAACTGTATTTCCTACAGTAGTAGAAATCCAAGAATGGTTAACTGGCATAGACTAGATTTCACTTTGCTCTTGTGCTAAGAAGCTGATAGAGTATTTGTCACTGCTTCTCTCACTGTTTAGGGACTTTGTTACTGGTTGCAGGAGCTTCAGTCTATGAATATTATTCCACGCTTGCAACTATGTGAAGCGTGATTGCTGAGACCAGGGGCATGGGAGGATTCTAGGTAGCAAATTTTTCTTTGAATCATCAAAGATTTGTCTAGTCATGAAGTCTGTAAAGGTGCAGAAAATGTAGTATTGATCACTAGGTTAGAACAGCATTCAGAACGCTGTTCTGTTAGCCCTTGTTTGTACATTGTGCTACAGATAGAATAATATTGACAAAGACATACAGGAAGTGATATGGTTTTATGGCTGCATAGCCAATAGTTGCAGCTTCTCTTGCTCATTGAAGTCATGCCAGTGGATCCTCATGTGGTCACTTCAAAAGTTCATCTCTTCTGCACTACGTTTGAAACAGAGTCAGTCATCCTCTGCCGATAGAGGAGTCTGGCCTCTAATGTACTCGTTAACTTTGAAGAAAGGTGTAGTGCCTGTGTACTATACATGAATAGACAACATGCACCTGGTGGCATTGCACTTCAAGTCAAGGCCTGCTTCAGTACATGTTCACTTGTGACATGATTTATTCAAAGTGCTTATAGTTGTTTCTTTGGTTTGCTCAACTTCTTAACAATATTATAATGACTTACTAATAGTACTATGGTGTGTATTGATGTTCTTGGTCAGCACAAGCACTAATCAGGTGATATCTTGTAAATTGTGAAGAGCTATTGATTCTCTAATCATACTCACTGCAACCAGATGATCAAGTCAAAAATGTGCTTCTATTCATGCCTGCTTCCTACTATCAGCTGTTTATGAATAACCCGCGAGTCTCATTTTTAGCATGAATTCAAGTTGCAAGATGAACTCTGCATCCTATAAGATGGGAGTGTCTTGGTTTGTTCGAAGTGCCTGAAGCTTCACCTGCAGGTTTCTAATTGTTTCTATCAAAAGTTCTTTCTTTACCATGCGAAACTGGATTGCTAGTTTCAAATTCTCTGATAAATCACCTTTGTGTAGAATATCAATGTCTTCAGAAATGCTTGTTGGAAAGTTTGCAAGAGCTAGCATACTAATACCCACAAGAGTCCGAATGACCTTATCTTCGTCTACAAATTGGAGAAATGATGAAGAACCCCACTCTTGTAATGCCTTCAGATCTATGATGTCAGTACGATCCACATCTTTGGCATGCATGACCCTTACTGCTGCAAGTAATCGGCTATCAACAATCTCTGCACCTCCCAAGGTAACCTGCATCCATGCCGTTGCCAAATCAGATTTCAACAGCAAAATCTGTCGTCAACATCATCAGTGCAGTTTGCACATATGCTTACTGAGAGACAGCTGGAATATGTACACTCCTCAAACCTTGGGTAAAATTAAGGTTTGACTGGACTCTATTACTGTACTACTCTGATAGATACAGTTCTCTTGTGAAAGATTTTCAGCAGAACATTTCACATCAAGTACGTCACTAATATCATATGATGCTCTGGATGCATAAGAAGGGGATATCTTCATAACCAAAATTCCTCACCATCTTTGCAGAACCAAGAGACTCATCAAGCTCTAACTTGTCAAGAATGGCTTGCTTCCAAGGTGCTGGATCTCGTAACGAGCAAAAACTGCTCACACCTGCTGCATTGCAACCAGCATCGAGAAGCTGATGGTTGAAGCAGAGATCCACCCGGTCATGTAGATTTCCAGGTACAACAAACCCATAGTCAAGTAGTAGCATCTCATTACTCAGAGGTCCGTAGTCTAACACAAGACTTTCTCCTTTTTGTATGTCTTTGGCTGCTACTACCTGCCACATGCTTCAGGGAATTACATCACTTGTAGGCTCCTTCATGCATTTACTCATTAGACGAATACAGGAAGATGGGAGAATCAAGTGACATCGACTTTAACGATTGTTAAGGTGCTCATTAGATTTATCCTTTGACTCAATGGACTTCTCATCAGGAGTTGGTCTCCCATGATTTTTCATTGGTTGTTTGGCATACAAAATCAATCATTTCTTTCCAGTTGTGGTGCATCCATTGAATTTGAATAAAAAGCATTCTGTTTCAATTTGTTGTAGGCCAAACTATATAGGACTTCTGGGTATCCCAAAATGAGTTTCAACCTCAATGAACCATCATAGAGTGTCCATTCAAACCTTCACACTACCACTAAGCATGCACCGAACACTTACCAAACATGGAAGGTGTTGTATCCAAACCAGAAAAATCCCGACCAAAAGTCATAGTGGATTGAAGGATAACTCTTTTACGTCATAGACCATCAGCATAAAGAAAGCCATTCACAGTGCATGAAATTGTTGGGCACAGCCAACTCACCTCAAGAACTGGTAGAGGACTGGCAGGAGAACCATATTGCACAAGCCGCCCGGTGGGTGTAAAGCTATGATTGCACATATCAACCAAAGGGAGCAGTGAGGGCCCTCCCCCTAACTTGTGCAAGTGAAATGCACGGCTCGAGACAGCTGCCATGGCCCAGCCAAGCGCACCAGGATCAACTTGGTAGTTGTTGAATGGGTGCTCATGCGCTGCCATTTGATCCGTGGTTGCTGGTATGTCCTCTTTAGCAAATTGAAGTAAAAACCTGCATCTCTTCTTCACCTGCAAGCAAATGGCTTCTTAGGCACACAACATTCGCATTGATAGTTGGCACTCATCAGTTGTATCTTTTTACGATGCTAATTAGATATATATAAGGTGGATGTGTGTTATTTGGACATTTTTCTCTCTGCAACCACTTCTCATAGGATATGGAATACAGAGTTAGTGCGAGATGATTAGGCAATCCAAATCATGCCCGTTGCCATTTGCCTCATAATTTCTGGAGCTCATATGAATATATTATTTCATTATCAAAATGAAGATTCTCGTGTGCATTAAGTAATCATATAGGTCCCCCCCCCCAATCATACTGACTATTGAGCCTAGAATTGCTTAGCATAGCTTGCGCACGTAGTCCAATCTCTCTTAAACATGTCTTTTTGGTGTCAATTCTCAGATCCACACCTAGCCACATGCCACTCAAATATAGGTGTCCAGATTATTGTGGTGGTGGAATTAGGCACCTCTACCTTAAGTCGCATACCAGTATTGCACTGATGGAACTCCCACTGGGCCACAAAATTCTTAAGCCTTGTAAGGACACTCCCTTTCTATTCTACCTTCAAGAATAGATTTCCAAGGCCTATGAATGCCGAGCATAGTCAAGTGGCAAGCTCTCATTAGTGGAGACCTCATTGTTGCCTATCTTGGGACATGAAGTATTCTTTCATCTACCAAGATTCAGTTGGAGAGGTGCGCCTTAAATGGAATCATCTTAGGCTATCTGGATTAACTATAAATTATTCCATTTGACGATGTTAATGGTAGGAGGGGGACAAGAAGCAAAATACCAATCATTGCATGGTTTGCAATTTGGAAGCTTTGAATATTGATTTGAATCCATTGCATGGGATTGATGAAGAGTTAAATCCTAGGGCTGAATGTGAGGGAGGATGAGTTGTCTTTACTTGATGTATAAGCGGGGGATATTGAAGTGCTTGAACTTCATCTGCAGAAAAGAAGATTGGCACCGTGAATTGTTGGGGAAGATTGTGAATATAAGGCATCCAAAAGGAGTCTAGCTTTGTTCGCTCGGCAAGCAGATTTAGCGCCAGCTTGACGGTCCACAACTGCTCTGGCCCAACCTCAAATGTAAATGTTGAGATGAATCAACATTTGTGGTGTTGCAAGGTATATGGCCTACAACTTTGCATATCCACTGTTAAGGTTAGACATTACATGTATAACTTATTCACAATAGCAGACCCATGATAGAAACATGGTTCCTTATTCCTGCAAGAAAATTGAATGATCCTTGTCCATCCTCAGCAAAAGCATTCAAAGTACTCTTAACACATGCCTGTCCGTCCTTGTGGTGAGGTATGTCAAGCAAACCTTGCAACAAACTTCATCAAATATGCACGAAAGAAAGATTTGTAGAATGGACAATCAAGTTAGAAATTCACGAATGACTCATTCACAAAAGCAGACAGATGATAGGAACATCGTTCCTTATTCCTGCAAGAGAATTGAAAGATCCTTTCAACGACCTCGCACGGTGCAGGAAAGCATTCCAGGCATTAGGAACACATGCCTCTCCGTCCTTAGGTGATGAGGTTATGTCCAGCAAAAATTGCACAAAAATCCATTGCCCGCATGTCCGAATTCATCGAATGTGCACGAAAGACAGAATTGGGACATGCGGGCGCATTGAAGCTTGCATTTCAAATCATTCAACATTGGGTGGGCCATCCAAAAGACTTGGGCCATGAACTTGTATGGAGCTGAGTTCGGTGTGAATGAGGATCAACCAAACAGACATGCATAAAATTCATGAAATCAATGTAAGAAGCTCCGAACAGACCTGGAATCCGGTCGAAAAGGGCGAGAAGCATGGGATTCGCGGACTTGAGCGGCAGGGGGAGATGCGGAGGCAGAGCTACGAGTGTATCTCCTGCCTTCACATCTTGAGTGACCGCCAACCCCCTTCCTCCTTCCTGGCTGACCTGCTGCTCCTCCAGCGCAGCCACTTTGCCACCTTGCTGCTTCACCCAGTGAATGAGATCTTCGCCGCTTTTGGTGCTTCCCCATCGCCTACACCCCCGCCTGGCTACGAATGCGACACCCATCTTCACCCTTTCTTCACACTATGGAGCAAATGAGCCCATTTGTGCCTGTCTGCGAGTATTCATTCACATGGCAGCGAGTTTCTTCTAGCCTGAAATGCGCGCGAAGGTATCAGTCACACATTAAAGTAAAACGAAGCTGGAAGGTGCTCACGAGTTTGTCGCTAATCGTGGGAGCATGTAAGAGGCAAATCGAGAAGCTGTTTTTGTAGGAGAGGACTCCAAACCCTAATTTCCTAAACCCTTGTAATGGGTTTCCCTTTGCTTCATTTGCTTCGCGGGGCCAAAGGCTCCTTCATTTGCAAAATGGTCACTACAGATACCCAAAGCTTATTGAGTTCAGATTTGGAGGCATTGCGGAATGTGGACACGATCTCTTCACCTCCTCTTCTTTCCAGACACCAGTAATCCTTCACTAATTTCTATGTCCATCTTTCCGTTAACACTTTTCTGACCCAATTTCAGTAATGGAATCCTGAATATGGTCCACAATTTTCATGAATTTGCATAGTTCGAGAGCATAGGACGCGACCAATGCACATTGTGACAAGAATGCAGCGCTATTTGTTGGAGGTTGGGCATTGAACTATTCAGATGTGACTTGTGAGAGTTGATATAAAGCACTTGCCCACTACCATTGCCCTGATTTTTTTCCTCCAGGAGTCACACCAGATGCAGCACCAATCTTTTACAATAGCTCAGTGTAGTTTTCAAGAAATTTGTCACTGCTCTAATAAATGTTCATGGGAACATGCGTGGGAACTTCATTGGGAACGACAACACGTGGGGAGGAACTTCTTGTTGGGACTGTGCTTGGGTACATGGGAACGACTTGGAGGATTCCTTGCACAAGGTGAGTTATGGATATGGGAACAATATATGGATTGGGTAATACTTATATCCATGCTTGCCTCCATAACATGCATCATGTACACCGCTTACATACAATACTGATAATATTCATTATTAGGTGCCAAAGTACAACATTACACTGCACATATGGAGACATGATATGCATGACACATCTTTGAAAAGCCTTACATTAAGGTTGTGTGTACACCACACATGAAGGTATGTCAATGGTCGCAATGTGCACGTAAAGCAATATTGCGAGTATGAACAAAAAATACTTCATTTGGATTTGCGACCGGCCGCCCTATCACCTAACAAAAAATACACCGAGCACGTTTGTCTTCTCTAATTCCGTGTGCCCCGTGTCTGTGATCACCGGGAAGGGTGTCCCCTGGACTTTCGTCTGCCACTTGCTTGTCCATGGATTCCCTGTTGCGAACTAGATTCCCCGACGTCCACCCCAGCCACCCTCCTTCCCCACTCTGCTGTTGAACAACGTCGAAGATTATCTTTGGCAAATCCAATTTGCTCTGGTGGAATAGTAACCTTTAAGGGCTCAACATCTTGATGTTCTGGCAGAGGCCAAGCTGCCAAAATGCAATCGATTGGTTGCCAGTCAGGAATGGAGTATTTCAAATCACGTTTCCACTTGAAGTTGGGGTTTGAGTCCCAGCCATTCCACTTCTTTGATAGGTCTCTGGCGGTTGAAGTGGGAGTGAACCATTGTACTAGAATTTGACATGGATGCTCTCCCGTGACCGCCAAGTTGGGCCTAGACAAAGCACGGCAAACCCAAATGGGCCTACCTATATCTTGTTCTTGGGGACGCAATATTAACATATGTCCCTCGTGCACATTATCTGCGATGCGGAAAGCAGCTGCGGGACGAAGGTTTGCTGGACCAACATAATGGTCATCCGGTTGGTGCTCTTCCTGAAACTCTCCATTGTGGGTGAATGGATGTGCATCTGCTTCGACTCTGCTCCGTGGCTAGAATCCCTCGCAAAATGGCAACCCGGCAGTGTATACATTTGTGAGAGGTGTTTCCAATGCCTCCTTCACCCCTATCCAATATTGCAAAATATGCATGTGTGAACCCATATATGCTCCTGTCGTGTCATGGTCACATATTGATTGCCAATAGTCAATGAACCCTTGCAATCCCACAAGAACATCTTCCAGTTTGGCCATACCTCGCAGTGGTGCAGGAAAGGGGTCCCCGGATGGAAGACATGGCTTCCCTTTTATATTGGATTTCCACATCTTTATACCATCTTTGGGCAACCACTCCTCATGCGTGCTAAGCACTTTGTATTGCATAACAGGCCAACCATCATCTCGGACATAGAATTTGAACTGTTGAGCCTTCACATGCCCAATGAGTTTCTCCTTACTACTTGGGATATGCTCACTAACATATGTTCTCCAATCTGGAAGTTCCACTATCATATGTGGAATGACAGGAACCTTTACCATGTCTATGTACGATTTCATGAGGAGGGGGATAGTGAGGTAGTCGTGTTCACGCAGGTCCATACTCCATCTTCCAAATGATGCATCGATGTCGTCGTGGGTGTGGCCAACCAATAGATAAGACACATGTACCTCTGTGAATATTCCTTTCGCCGTGAGCATGGACCAAAATGCCTTTACAAACCTACACTTGTTGTCCTTCCAGCAATTATCAAGCTGAACATGCAGAGTGGGTGGAAGAGGAACTGCTGGGACGGGCTCCGTGGGTGGGGCTCGTAATCCTTGCAAACATATATCGCTCCCATGAAGAACAACACGATAAAGAGGTGAACGCCCAGCTCCATAAAAAAGGCGACGAGATGATTACATTGGGGGTTCTTCCAAATCACGGAGAAGTCTCGCGAATGAACCTACAGTGTGGTTGCAATCTCCAGGGTACATGTCCAATGCATAGTGGGCATATCTCTCATCTCCATGTCCATGAGCCATCATGCCGGTTACAGAAAGTGGTAGCTTGGTGAACATATCAGTATCTTTGTTCTTGGAAGCAAAGCAAGGAGATGTGGTTTTGCCATGGTCCATTTTGTCGTGAATAATCGTCAACACCTTCCGGGGGTGCTCAATTGAAAGAGCCCTCATGCAACGGTAAGCATTGCGAGCAAATTCTTGTTGCGCTTGGTGCTTCTCCAATTGTTTCGAAAAACCTGTGTGGGCAGCTGAACCTTTCACATGTTGGAGAATAATGGCGGCAAGCGAATCACACTTCCCACAACGAGCAAAATTGTCACCAACCATTTTTTTATATAGTGCTTAAAGTAATTATTCTGAATTTTGTTGAGAGTTGAAAGAGAGATTGGTAGCAGACCGCATTTGTCATTCACCTGCACATATGCGAATATCAAAACATTAATTATATTTCACACGAACATCAATCCAAGTCATATATGTGACAGTAATAATTACCCATTCATGTTTATTAATTACCCACGAACACGACTCACATTTTGGTGACCGACACATACAAAGCGGATAAGTGGACTATAACATATGCTTACCTCGTTGATTGTAACCATAAACTTCTTCCATTTTGTTCCACGAGGCAAGACCATTTCAACAACACGTGTACCATTTGGCAATGTGCGGGCCTTGTGAGGCATCATATCTGCTTTATCTTCCAATAACATCGAAAGTGTGGCAGTAGCTTGTTGGGTGGATATTCGATTCTTTTTCATGTTTAGGTTCCCATGATCGCGTGGACGCATACCGCACTTGAATTCTGACCGGTTTCTATAGAACGTCGTTTTAGATATGGCAAATATATGTCTCCATGCTTTTTCACACACATTGCGACCACTCAAGGTGACCACCTTCGTTGAACCTCCCACTCGTACATGCAATTGGCCGTGGACCTCGAGTTGTTTAGCATGTCTCATCCGTGTAGAACAAGTGTAAAACTCAGTTCGTAGCGCAAGTGCCTCTTCCTTGGGAAAGTATCTAGTGCACTCGCTATCACAACACACACTAGCAGATAGTTGATGGATGCTATTATTATTGAGTATCTGTGATTTTTTTGTCGGTCTAGTCTGCGAGGTCGTGCGTGATGTGACATATGCCCTCTTCCCCTCCTTCCTTCGTCTTTCTAGGAGCGTGGTTTGCACACGCAACCTACGTGAGCTCGCTAGGAGGTGGTGTGCAAGAGTATACCTCTGGTGGAAAACACAACTAATGGGCCACGTTCGCAAGGAGAACATCAATCCCATGTCCATCATTCCCTCCAATGGTTCCATAATAAGGACACCAACATTATCTACTCCGAGACATTTGTCTTCCACACAATCCATTAGATCGATATTACGGCAAATTCCTTTTGCCACATTTTGTCCAGTTGCATTTACAAGCATCATTGGAATGTTCAGCCATTCCTCCCTTCTAAGCCCACTGCAATCTACATCAATGTCAATACCAACATCGTTCTCTTCTTCCGTGAACACCGCTTCAGACAGTGATAAACCCTGCATCGTATAATGATGTTAATATGTTTACCTTTTAACGTAAAACCCTATTACCACAATATAAGGTTACAACACAGCAAAGTACAACAATAACTCACCTCCTCGGAGCTCAAATGCTCTAGGTCCATTTGCTCCATTATCCTGATAGCAAAACACGTAACTTCATTGATCCCATTTCACTTATACTAGATAAATAATCATGAAGATATATCCCAACAAAATTTTGTATTCCGGAAATTGCATTCTCTACGGGAACTCTCCGTTTCCCAGACTTAAATATACCCACAAGAATGATCCTCATACCCAAATATTTGATGCACTAGATTCATCGTCGTTTATTCATGTTAGTACAACAAATATATCATTTTAATCAACAGTGTAGTGAAACTTCAAAAGGGCGTCCCTTTCACATCTGGATCCAAGTGACCCTGGATAACCTCTCGAGTGAGTGGTTCCATTTCATCAGGGGTAATCCACTAACTAGCCGAATCTACGCAGCCGAGTGGAAGTACCACACACATCGGCAGTTCCACGAGGACGAGTGGAACCAGCATGTGTTCAAGATGGAAACCCTCATTGGAGTTTCATTTTGAATGGCTCTCAAATTTCAACACTTCAGTTGAAGGGCTCATTCGATTCCAAGACCTCAATCCATGAATATAGAAATGAAATATAAAACTCCTTTTAAACTTAGTTGATTCATGATTCCTCGTACTTGAAACATGTACCATTTGGAAGATGCACTATCTAACTCTACTTGTAGTGACAATGCTCTATTTGTAGTGACAATGCCCTACCCAAGTGGAAGGGCGAGTGGAACCAGGCCAGGTTGTTCCACTCGGGCAAGTGGAACCTACTAGCCACTACCACTCTATTGGGGGGAACCTCTTGGCGAAACTTCCACTCGCCCGGGCCAAGCCTGCCCGGGGAAATTTTAGAATTGGAAGTCAAGGTCCTGATTTCAAATGGCATCACTACAAATGAGTACACCATGCATTGATGCTGTCAACCTCAAGGGCCAAATGCGCGATATTTCACGATGTGGCAGCCATATTTTATCGCCACACACACAGACGAACTCATTTATTTAATCAAACTCAAGGGCTTTCATATGTGGTACTCATGATGTGAGTTCGATTTCAAGTCGCATCAGCCACACAATCCCATGATGTGAGTTCAATTTTTCATGCACTCAATGGCGATGAGGATAGAGAAGCGGCCGGAATATGATGAAGCTCCGATTTGGCTCATACTATGGCTTGACGCGATGTCTTGGGTCGCGGGTACACATCACCTCGCTTCATGTCATGATATGTCATGATATGATCTTTGTTTCTACTCTTGGAATGCATGGCTTGGATTCACAAAATGTATTTTTTGTTGGTGTAGATAAAACTATGAACATGTCAATCAGTTGATTTGATCCCTTGATTAAACACAGCCGAACGCCATAACTAGTGCAAGGGATTGTTTGGTCGGCTGGACTGGGAGCTAGTCGGTACAACAATCATCATGGGAAGGGGGAGTTGATCCCAGCCATCCATGATGACGGCTGAATCCCCACCGTCCAATCGGGCGGAGAGACACCGGGTGGAGTCCCTTCGCATTGAGGACGACTCATTTCTCTCCGCACCTCCGCACCTCCTCTCTTCCTCTTCCTCTCATTTGTCTTGCTCTCATTTCCTCTTCCTCATTTCTAATTCACTTCTTCCTCATTTCCGATTGTCTCATACATGATTCACTCCGCATTATTCATTTCTGCATTTCTACAATTCTGCAGTTCTGCATTCCTCATTCTTCATGTGCATTCCTTTGCATTTCTGCATTTCCTCATTCCTCATTTCTGCACTCCACTCTTCCACTCCTGGTCTTGTGCATTCCATCATTTATGCAATTCTGCACTTCTGCATTCCTCATTCCTCATTCCTCTGCATTTCCTCATACCTTATTTCTGCATTCCTCATTTCTGCACTCCTCCATTCTTCCAATCATGGTCTTCTGCATTCCTTCATTTATGCACTGAATTTTCCTCATTTCTGCATTGCTCCAATCTTCCAAGTTTCCTAAACACTTGCTATTTTCCTGCGCTTCTTGGATGGCGATCTTTTTACCAGGTTGGTGTGCTGAGATCCATAGCTAAGATCTGCCACAATCTCCAACCCTGTTTCCAGCAACTTGTAAGTATTGCAAATTTACTTCTTTAATTATATTGTCGTGAACTTCAATTCCAATCAGGGTAGTCTACAACTTTATGCATAACGTTTACAATTTCCCGTGTAGGGGCCATGGACAAGGATGTGTTATGGACAGACCTTGTTGGGGATATGCAAGTAGGGCCGAAGGGTGTCTACTGGGATTTGAGGGACACTCACTTGAGACATTGGTCACTTCAAGTACATAGAAAAGACAGTGATTCTCCGTTAAAATTATCATTTGTGTACCGGGTGGAGAAGAGCAGGATTCCAAACCTTGGAAACCCAATAACCGAAGCTACGATTGGAGATCGAGATAAGCTAAATGTCTCGGTCCTTGAAGGACTCGAAGAACGCCTACTGTCAATCGATTGCAAGAGGCACATATTCCACCGGGAGCTGTTTTCACAATCAATCTCGACACTTTCCCGTGCGGACAAAGAAGAAATGGAGAGAGTGATGACTTCTGGGATGTTGAAGAAGGCAATTAATTTCATACTGGAGGCTCTAAGTGATATCAATGAAAGAAAGGCGACCGAAAATGAGGCTTCAAGGAAACCAAAAAAAAACAAGCGGAGACTCTTAAGTTGAGGACTGAAGATGCAGGGGGTAAGAAACACAAGTAACAGAAACTTGCCGAAGAGGATGTTGGAGGAACAAGTGAGGTGGCGAAGAAGTCTAAGAAGGCTAGTAACCCGATGCCTATTCAACAGAACAATCCACAAGAGACCGCATGCGCAAAAAAAACCGCGGTCGCCAAGAGGACTTTGTCATCAGAGAAGAAGATAAAGCAAAAAAAGATGAAAGCCACTGATCCAACGGATGATACTCCCTTGGTTCTCACTGCAACAGAGAAGGGCAGAATTATCGCGCATGGAGAGGAACCAAGTCTGGAAGAAGCTGCAGCGGACCGCAAGAAGTTCGGGCAATTGTTTGGACACATTTATCCTTTCAGTGTCGAGAAAGTCTTCCATGTCAATATCAAGAAAATGAAGAGCGTTAAATCGTATCAAGTTACTCGACCACTAGATGATGCCGGAATAACGCTAATGAAAAACTACCTTATTCAAACTCCACCAGCATGGCCTCATCATAATCTATGTCTCATGCCGAAGCTGAATAAGGGTGAAACTTGGAGAGAAGGGATGACGTGGGATGACATCAAAGATAGCCAATTCATTATTACCAACGGTCAACACAGTGTGGCTGCATCGAGGCAGATTATAGGGCACAAAGATACGGAACAATCATTGAAAGACAAATTGAAGATATGGCCTTGTACAATTGTCTGGACCGAGGATCCAAGCATGACAGTTCATCTATCTTATATCCTAAATAACTTTAATTCTTTTAACAAATTCACTCCTACATGGACAACACAGATTATGTATTGTTGTAGGGTGTGGGTGAAACTAGGGAGGCCCCAAAAACAACGTGCTAACGTTGTGTCGGCAACGATCGAACCTAAAATGGTGGAGGCTTGGAAAGTAAGTTCTCTAAATTTGGTCATGTATTGTTTCTTGCTTTCTCTTTTGCAGCGTTGGGAGAGGGAAATTCCACTCGACCGAGTGGAATTTTTATCCCCCTCTCACTCAAGAATTCTTGCAGTGTTGGAGGGAGAACTTCTACTCGACCAAGTGGAATTTCTATCCCTCTCTCTCAGGAACTCTTGCAGTGTTGGAAGGAGAACTTCCACTCGACCGAGTGGAATTTCATCCTTCCTCTCGCTACCCTCATCTATACTCCTTCATTTGTGTTTGAAATCACATCTAACACTCATCATTATCATGCAAAATTTTAGAACAAGCATAGAAACATCATTTACAGCCATTGCTAGAGATATCACACGCAGATCTCAATGCTGAGTTCAACCTGATCATGGCGGAAGATCAAACCTCCAAATTATGGAAGAAAATCTTCATCGCCCACGAGAAAGGGACCCTTATGAATCCCAACAAACCAGGGTCGAGGAGAAACCGTATGTGTGCAAACCCTTGACTCGGGAAACGTTCAGGAAATGGCCGGCCTAACTCGGGCCGACTATCTCCTCTGTGGGAAACGAATAGTGGATGTGAAGCCTGGCAAGGAAGTTTCTAGAGTGACTTTCAGATCCACAAAGAATCCGAAAGTCTCGATCTTGAAGTCGTGGTGTAATTTTAGGAAATGGAAGAACATTTTGCTGCAAGAGTTGTCTGCACGCGATCCGAACCATCTTGGCATCTGGGGCAAAGACTCGGAAGGTTTTGAGGGCCTTAACCGTTCCGTCTGGTCAAAATTCAAGAGGGACCACGGTATCACAAAGGCCAGGTGGGTGAAGCTTTACCAGGTTGCAGGTGATACTTGGCTAAACAAGAAGTACGCGGCCAACAACAAGTTCCTGGAGGCATCCCCAGCATGTGACCGTTTGTTGCAAGAGTGGCTTCAGACAGACCTACACGAGAGCCATGCCCAGGTGATAACACGTTTTGTGGACTATAATTCTGTGAAGAAACAGTTGGTGATCCCTAACCAAGACAAGGTTGACCGCGAATGGCTCTCGAAGTTCACGGTATTTGCAGGGTTTATCGATTTTAGATTTATCCCAGGGAGTGTCGATCAGCCAGTGTCGTCTTCCGTCGTAGAGTCCTTGGTCAAGCATATTGCCAATCCACTATGGTCACCTGGTCTAAAGACAATTCCGGCCTGAATGATTGTTTCAGACTTGCGCAACCACCCCGCAGCTGTGGAGTTCATCTCAATACTAATTCGCAAGCATCCGGAGACGTTTCTGAACGTCACGTCGGTTTATTTGCCTTGTCCAGCCGAAGATCTTCCTTATCACAAGGAAGTAGACAGCAAAAGGAGTTCTCCCCTTCTTTACGTGGACTTCCTTACATGTTCATGCATCTTTCCACGCCACAAAGTGTTCCCTTGCCCGATGTTGGCGCCTTCATCTCGCTGTTATGCCGTGAACCCGAAGCAGTGGTCCGAACTGTCTTATGAAGTGAACCGAGGTGAATTGCGAATGGAAACTTACCTATCGTTTCTCAACCACCTTGGAAGCTCGGGTGGAGTTGTAATAAATATCTTCGGCGGGTTGAAACCTATTGTTGCGTCATTTATGAGCGAATTGAATGTTTATTCGTACATGGACTCCAACTTCATGCACACGTTGCCCGAGAAAATAGAACACATTCGACCATTTCGAGCAGTGGACTTTGAAGAAGATGACGATGAAGCTGAAGAGGAGGGAGATCAGCAATTTCATCCTGAGCAACATGGATCCTCCCCACTGTTGTTGGTAAGTCCCCCCTTCGTTTTGTTTTGTTTTGTTTTGTTTTCTGTCCTCTCGCTTTTGACTTCCACGGTATCGAAATTTGGATGCCATATTCATCCTTATACTATATCACTGAATTGTCTATATTTCATAACAGGAGGATATCCCCCGAGATCGTTCACCCGTTGCGGACCTCGATAACATGGACATTGATAAACACGACTCGGATTATGAGGAGCCTGAAGACGATGACGACGATCGTGAGGCGCCCAGCGAGCAGGATACTGACGAGGCCGCCAGTAGAGGGGAAAACGACCATATGGAAGCGCATTCGGAAGAATGCGACTCCATTCATACACAATCGTCACCACGTGATTTTGGCGCTTCCCCTATGCACGCTAGGGTTATGGACTTTGCCACTTCAAGTCAAGCCACCGGTCCGGATCATGTGACCTCGCTAGCCGATGATCCAGCAGATGATCCGTATCACGAGGTTGATCCCGAGGGTGCTCACGATGACGAGGACAATGCCTGGTACGAGGACGAGCACGAAGCTGGGGAGGAGGAAAATGAGGTCATTGAGGACCTTCAAGAGGTCGGCGAGGAAGAACAGAAGGACGACCAAGAGGTGGATCACGAGGCCGTTGTCGAGGAATACACAGACAAAGCCGATGCGGACATGCACGCACCCAAGCTTGCAACCACCTCCCGACTAGCGTCGCCATCACATCGTCATGAGAGTGGAGATCTTCCACCGCCCAGTCCCCCGAAACCCAAAGATCGGCAGTCCAAGCGAGGCAAGCACAAAGACCGGCAGTCGAGGCGTCATAGTACCCGATCTCAAGAACCTGCAATTACGGAGAGTTTATTAGAAGACAAAATTGTGGGGATCTTGAGCAAAACTTTGCCCACCATGCTCTCGGGCTTGCTCCAAGAAACGATGGGCCTATCTCGAATTCCGACCCCCCAGCAAGCGCCTCAATCAGCACCTACAGTGGAGGTCGCCGTCGGATCCGCCGAACCCGCAACGGTGATCGATCAAGTGGTTGCTACGCAAGAGGTTGGCGTGCAAGGAATGGAGGTGGATCACGTGGATGGAGCTACGCACATGGAAGCGTCACCGACCACCATGGACACCTCCAACTGCGCCGAGGCCAATGTAAGAATTCGATCCCCGTGAATATTTCAACACTTTCTTTTCACCATGTTCAAGTGACTGAATCTCCACTTGGATGTTTGATCCAGGTCGGAGACGGCGCAGCATCTTGAAGCCTCTTGTCGACTAGGACGCCTATTTCTTCAATACATAGAGTTAGGATAGTGTAGAATTCCTCCCTTGTGGGAAGATGAGGCCAGATGTGCGCCAATTTATTATAAATAAAGTGTAATCATTTGGCTTTATCATGTACCATCTATTTTGCATTCAGGTGTCTTTAATGATGTCTTGCAATTCACAGGTTTCCTTGCAGAACCCAGAACAAGTGGATCCACCACACTCTGCAACATTGTCTCCTCAAACGTCACCTACTATCAAAGACGATCCCATGCCACTCTCGCCCATTATGGGTCCCGTAAACGCAACGATATCAATGGTGCAGAAGCGTGCTCCACCTACGGACTTAGACCCCTCTCCCAGTCAAGATGTGCCAGCGATCATCACTATTCCTGAGAGTCCATTATCGCCAATCCCATCACCGCGGACGAACATCTCCCCAACTAGTGGGGAGGTATCAGTCCTCCCAGTGGCACATTGTACTCAGCCTCCACGACAACCCTCCGAGGTGGAGTCTGTCCAGCCAACATCGGTTGTCGTTGAGTACGCATCAAATCTCGCCGTAAAGGGTGCTAAAACAGATCTTCCTCCGGAGGTGCAGGCATCATCGAGTGCCGTCAATATCATCCCGTTGGACTGCCACAATCCAGAAGCCACTATAAATGCCCCACAAGCAGTGAAGAGGTATTTGACACGTTGGCCACGCGGCGAAAAGGCTCCCCATCCCGTATTTGACAACACCAAACTCCATGATTTCCGGACGATGCACAACAATCAAGATGAGGACAAACGGCATGCCGCTCTTGCCAAAGTGATGCCTAGTCATGTCAATGTAAGTTTGCTCCATTCATGGCTCAAGGTTATTAGTTTTGATTTACATATTTATATTTCCACGTTTTCACTTCTCTTTCATTTATCCTCGCGTAGTTTTGGGTTCAGGGTCCACAACACTCGATAACGCCTATGGATGGGCCTATACCAAAACACATTGTCTATGATAAGCTCTTTGTTTACGATGACACCTACCCAAAGGTAAATAGGCCTATCCAAGTATTCACAAGGGAGATGGGAATTGCGTGTGCTAGAAGACTAATGTCTAAGTATCCTGAAGATCCTTCCTTAGGGTACTCTGCTCGATGGGAATTCAATCCGATACACTACGAGGTATTGGTCCGGGCCCATAAATCCATGCACGTTCGAGTTCGCCCATACGTCTCGCATACCACACGTGGATTACAAATCAACACAATCAAGTCATTAATGGTCTGTTCTATCATGCCTAGATTTGCAAGGTCATTCTTTGTTTAGTTCATTTTAGCAAATTTCAGAAGCTCACAGTGGATTCATGTCGGCAGGCGCCTGCTGCATTGTCCGCCAAGAGGTTCATTGTGGTGTTCGATTTAAACGGCATATTTTGCCACTGTACCCCCCGTCACAGCAATATGGGGACTGTCCCCACTTGGGTAATGCACGATCGTGTGCCGGACAAACTTCCTGCCTTGGTAGGGCCCAAGGTTGTCCTCCCTAAACTGGGATACAAGGTGTTTTGGTACCGGATGTCTACAATGTTTCATCTTTGCATATAGTCATCCATGAAAAAATCAACTGTCGACCTTGTGGTGGAGTATCTATTTGCTGGGCTGCCAAAACCAGCATTAGTACTTGGCCAAGAGGATTGCACCACATTCAAGGACATGTGGGGCAATGTTGTGACGAACCCTTTGAAGCGTACAACTCCATTGTTTTTAAAGAGTTTGGTCAGGAAGTTTTGGTGGCCACCTATATCTTTTGATTCTGGGAGGATTACAGCTACAGAGTCAAACACCATTCTAGTAGATGATTGCCCTTACAAATCTATTTGCAATCCGGACGAGTGTGGTATATTTCCGAATTCGTTCACGAATAATCGGGTCCATGACGTAGACATGATGAAGGTTCTCCTCCCTTTCTTTGAATCATTGTACTACTCACCAATGTCTGACGCACGCGATTTTGTGGTCAGACGTAGATTTGGGCAACAACCTATACCGCATAACGATGCAGTCAAGATGGCAGTTATGCAATCCAACAAGTTCAATGGACCCGAGTTGCAACCTGTAGAACTCAAGCCAATGGAAATAGTACATAAATAAGTAGGTTCAATGGACCTTGAGTTGCAACCTGTAGAACTCGCTCCGCTAGAAGTAGGAAATAAATAAGTAGGATTGTATGGCATGTAACATTGTATTTTATGGTATCTCCAGTTTTCTCCTGCTGGGTACACAGCTTCCAGTTCCACGCCCTCTGCTTTTGTGTGCCCGACATTGGGGCATTCACGCAATCTAATCGCGGCGAAACACATTTCACAATCGAGCAAGACATTGGAGGTGCCACCAATGAAGACCTGTCACTCTGAAGACCACTTGCACCACTCCCAATGGACTCATGGATCCCCTATGGTAATTTTAAGTTATTTCACACTTTGACAATGTTATTGTGTACATGTTATTGTAATATCAAACACACATTTCATTTCCAATTGAGGCTCATTTGTATAAATATACATGAATGTGTATGGAATTGTGGTTTAGTTGCACCAGTATGTGTGGGGCATAAAATCAGGCTTAGTTGCAATCATATATATGTATGAATATATATGGCGACAAAAATGTAAATTAGTAAATCGAAGCCCTGCTTGTCCTTTGTCACCGTGCAGGGTGTTGACCTCAATATGGAACCTGCAGTGGAAGAATCTCCACCCCCTTGTGATACGTTGCCCATCGTGCGCTCCACCTCTACACGCGAGTACCAAATTTTGCTTATTGAATCAAGGGGCCCTAATTCAAGGGGTGTTCAGATGTTGCGTGCTGGATTGGCGAGCATTGGCAAAACATATGACCCACAACCCGTCACGGCCACAGTACCAACGATTCTTTTGAACGCGCAGGTTGTTGACCTCAATATGACCCCCCCGCGACCCCTTGCTACCCGCGAGCATCAAATTGCTCTTATCGAGTCAAGAGGCCCTAATTCAAGAGGTGTCAATCTATTGCAGGTTGGATTGGCTGACCTTGCCAAGATCACACCCCCTCAACCCGGTTCGCCAATGGTCAGCCTCACCTTGGAAGCCCTAAAGGGGAGCCTTCCCTGTGATGGACAAATCTTCCGTTTGTACCCTAAATATGCTAGAAGTTGAACCAACCCGTACCAAATGTGTGTGGGAATACATATTGTACCCAATTGTTAGTGCAATACTTAATATATACAAGGTGGCCAAACACTTGCACTACCCAATGCATTGTCTTCCGCCAAGTCGGTACAGATGTCAACCATGCTCCCAATGTATGGAACTTATTTGTCCTCCATAAGCAATTCCATGATTGCTCCCAATGTATGGTTTCTGTTTGTCTTGCAACAATACTTCACACGGAAGCTCCCAATGTATGGAACCTATTTGTCTTGCCCAAACACTTCCATGATTGGTCACAATGTATAGACCATGTATGTCTTGCCTTAACATGACCACGGTAGGTACACATGTGTGGACCATGTTAATCTGCCCTTATTTGTTGTTGAATTAATCACACGTGTTGGTACAATTCAGGATGTCGTGGATGGGCGTCCCTCCTCGGCTCCCCGGCCAACTGGATTTGGGGAGTGGATCCGGAGAATGCAAACAGTTGATCCGGATCGCCCGTTAGACCCTACAATGGAAATGAGAAGTATGGACGACGAGTTTATCAACTTAGCCAATGATATTGATGTGTGCACGGAATGGTTCATGCAACTACAAACGAATATGACCACTGCTCTAGATAGATATCAAGGATGCCGCTTGGTTGGAATGGATGCACACATGCTTGGGAGATTGGTGCATGCAACTATCGATATAGGGCTCACCAGCCCACAAGTGGAGTTCCTCCAACAACGTGTACCAGATTTGTACTTGATAGAGAACTCCATGTGGGAAGCCACTCAAGAAATCCTACCTCATTTACATGACCTACTCCATCCTGTCCCAGAAGCAATGGTGAACCATGTATATGACAATACGGAGGAGAACCTCGCAATCATAGCATTGTTGGAAGCATGTCAGTTGGCCCAACCATATGATGAGGAAAGAGGCCTGATGGAGCCCCCAATGGGAGAGCGTACAATTCACGAGGAGTTTAACTACTTAGCAGAGGAGATTGATAAAGTTACGGGTAAGTTTATGAGACTACAAACGACCATGACCACTGCTCTAGAGAGATATACGGAGTGTCTGTTGCTCAGCGATCGCATATACAACCTTGAGATGGTGGTGTTTGCGGCACAACATATTGGGTTTGACTCTCAACAAATGGCATATATCGAGAGCAGAATCCCAGACTTGGTGTACATGGAGAAAGTTACGTGGGAACAATCTTTAGAAATCAAACCTCATTTGGAAAACATATTTGAGTCCATGGCCAATCAATAATTCATAGTTTACGAATGCCAAGACACAAATGTAGAGTACTTCCAGTTCATCCAATTAATTTGTGTGATATTTGAGTTATCCTTTAACTCAACCGGAGTTTTAGTAGGGAGTTGACGTCTCTTGGCATGCCAAAATGAATTTGGTACCCAATGACCTAATATGGAAGGTCCTTCGTTCGAACCTCCACATTGACTCCAAGCATGCACCCACAACTTACCGAACATGGAAAGTTATGCATGCGAAACAACCAACTCCCTACTAAAACTCCGGTTGAGTTAAAGGATAACTCTATTATACTTAGCACAATATCAAAAAATTACATATCTCCCAGCATAGACATAGTGTTTCATTCAAGGACATTCTGGGTGCAATTCCCATATTGTATGACAATTTATGTTTGATTATTAGTCTCAACATGCAAGGCACTTAGTGCGGACCCATCACTTAGGTCCCCAGTGGCTTCATGTCGTTGGATACCCACATGGCTAATGCAAACAACCATTGGAATCAAAGAGTATTTGTGTCGCATGTGTTTAGGGATTCATGTTCCCTGTGAGTTCCCAATAAGCTCCCAATGGGTTCCCAATGAGTTCCCCACTTACATCACAAAAGTCCCCAAATTACCCTAAAGTCCCATAATGTTTAATATCGTGTTTATGTTCTAAGGTCCCATGGAACAAGAGCTGCACGTTGAGTAATGTTATGTTGCGTGGTACGTGCCAAGGTTTCTAGTTAAGAATGGATAGATAGATAGATAGAAACTCCGGTCCCTTTTAGGGGCCGGCGTGAATGGAGTGTCCGTTCGTAATGCCAACAACCCGATGCCCACAGGACATGGGGAAGCTGGGACAAAACTACTCTCCTCTTTCGAGGATGGACACTATAGTAACCGAGAAACAAATAACGTGGGCCGATCATGGCCCACGGCGGTGCATGCCTTTTAGGTATAATTAGTGTTTTTGTTATGAGAGTGAACGCCAAGTCATGATTCCTCGGTTGGTTGTGGGAGGATGTTTGAGTTAAGACGTTCCGGGTTCGATTTCAGTCGAGTCCGTATGATCGTCTAAAATGTAACGCGTGACTTGGTGCTGCAAGTGAGTAAAAAACAGGAATTTGTACCAACCAACCGGCACCAATCCCTCATTCTGAGTTGTAAATAGATACTAAATATTATATAAGTTTTTTTTTTTAAAAATAAAATAAAAAATAAAAAATAAAAAAATTGGGTGGGTTTTATGGAGGGTCTAAGTTTTGGGGGAGCGGTTGGTGGTTTTCAATTCTCCTCTTATGGAGGAGGATGGACATGGCATATTGTATTGCAATGGTATTAATGTTTTTAAAGGTATTTTTGATGGTAACCAGGGGTATTTTGAGATTTTCTTCTAGTATTTTCATAGATGGGATGTGGGCCGTAGCTCGGGCCCCAGCTGTGATGACAATAAGTGGTTCGATTTTCCATCCTCTGGAAGCAATACTATCAATCAAAGGTTTGTATTTGTTGTTTTTTGTTTCTATTGTTTCTGGGGAAAATCTGTCGTTACAATATGTGAATTCAATAAATTGTATGGTGAGGTTAGGGTCAATGTCAATGGGAGGGTCATTTTGATATGGTAATCCTTTAACGCAGAGTATATCAGGTCGAAATCTTGCGTTGCAATGACATCTTTGTGTGTTACATGTACAGGGGAGTAGCCAATTGGGGACTGTATTTTCTTGGGGGTTATTATTGAAGGTACCGGCATTCATGAGAGTAAAACATCGGGATTTTTCGGACGAGATTAGAAGCTTCCTAATTTCTCCGACTGCTTTGTTATGTCTTTTAATTCGTAGTGAGTGTATATGTTGTTGGTTGCATTTCAGTAGAACATGTAGCCAAGTGTCTGGATCGTTTGAATTGCATATAGGGCATGTGATAGAGGGGTACCTCTGGTGACCGAAGAACATTTGTTTTCTAGCATTACCCATGTATGTTCCTGTACGGAATTTAATAAGGCATGATTTTTGTTTGTCTGTGATTAAGGGATTTGTCCAGAATTCGTTGGACAGTTCTTTGTCAATGTCTCTATTTTCTGTCCATTTACACGTGTTGGGGGTTTGTGTGGCCATGATTGCTATATTGGTTTCCCTATCATATTTTTTAATTTGTTTTTCTAAGAATCTTACTGGGCCTTTGTCTGGGACGTCTGCCATCGAGGCCCAGACGTCCTTTTGGTAATAGTACGGGATGGCGTGGGCATGTTCGTATGGGTGGATGGCAATTCTGTGTTCTAATTCTAACCCGGCTTTTGCTAGTTTATCCGCTTTTTCATTACCGTCAATGTTGACGTGTGCTCTGACTTTGTATAGTGTGATTGGCTGTGTACGGTCTTGGAGGATTTTTACCATGGAGTTGAGTGTGGTTTGGTCGGGGTGACTATTGTGGAGAGTGGGGTGTTTAATTTGTGTATTGAGTAGGTATAATACGTTTAGACTGTCTGTGAATATGTATGCGGGTTCATTAGGGAATTTTGTATTGATGATTCTTAGTGTTTTGTGTATAGCCATCATTTCTGCACGTAGTATGTTTTGATGCCCATGGAGTCTTTTGGCGATATTTAAGCCTTTGGGGCTATAGATACCGTATCCAGCTCTTTCTCTTCTCCATACCCCAGGGGCAATTTCTTTGGGTTTTATAAAGGATCCGTCCGTGTAGTAGCTAAATTGGGGGTGGAATTTTAGCGGTAAGTTAGTTTGGTAGTTTGGAAGTTGTGGGGTGGGGATATTATTGTGTAGGGGTGTGTTTGGGTAGTTTGATTTAGCCCATTTTTTACTAGGGTTAACGGTGGTGTTTAGAGGGGTGGGTGGTGCAGTTTGTGTGTGACTTTGTAGTATTTGGAGGTTATTTGCTGTGTCGCTTATTAATTTCATTTGTTCGTAGGTGCCTATGTTATTGTTTTGGTGATGGATACAAAATATTTGTATGGTAGATGGTTCTTTTCTTGTGGTATTGAGCTCGGAGGGTATTGTGGGTTCCTCATACGTGATCGTATCAGCGGCGAAATGGGCAATGACGTGTGTGTCTGGGAATGGGCCTGTGTGTGGGTTGGAGTTTTGGTACCAATTAGTATCCGGAGATATAAGTATAGTGATTGTATATGGATCATTTTGGGCCGCTATGCGCGCCCAGTGAATAGCTTGTTGTAGGTCTGTTGTATTATGAGGGTGTGCGTAACCGAGTCCTTGCCATTTATGGTCAAACGCTTTACCTAGGGATCCAAATATTATGTCTCGCGAGAATGGTGAGTAGAATTGGGTGAATTGTGTGGGGCATGTAACTAGGGATGAAAAATATGAGTGGTTAATATTGAATGTTGTAATCAGGAGATCTAATATTTGGGTTGGTATTGTATATTGGGCTCGTTTGAGTGGGTCATTTTTTGGGATACGGTATTTGTACCTTTGGTATAACCAAACAATTTCAGTTTCGAACGATTGGGTAGATGGTTCTAGACCGTGTGTGTTGTTTTTTGCCAATTGGAATTGTTTCCATAGCCATGTTAGTCTAGCTTTCGGGATGGTAATGAGGTGTCGGCCATTGTCTTCGTATATGTGAGCGACATCGAATTGTGTTTGGATGGTATCAGAGTTTGTTTCGATGTCGTTTTCTGGGTTGCATTCATTAATAGAGATATGTGCTAGTGGAATTATTGTGGTTGGTGTGACGTATCTTGTGTCTCTATGTTGTTCTGTGGAGAAGTAGGCATTAATTATGTTTGAAAAAACTTTGTGTTGTCTTTCTTTGTAGTAATGAATAAGTAGGTCTGTGTTGTGATTACATGTGTTGGCTTCACAGTAGGGGTATAGGTCCCTTTGAGTTCGCCATTTGTTATATGTGTTGTTATTTGTTGTAGTCCATTGACATAAGTACGACGTGACTGTTCTTTTTATTCCGTTATGGTTATTGGATTGTTTTTGTTTATGATCGATTATTTTGTGTATGGGGAATTGTCGGGGGTCTTTAAGCATGTTGTTGGGAGGAGGGGGTAGAGGGGGGATGGGGAGGTTAGGGGGGTGTA
The DNA here is from genome assembly GCA_950295325.1 of Polytrichum commune. Lineage (NCBI taxonomy): Eukaryota > Viridiplantae > Streptophyta > Polytrichopsida > Polytrichales > Polytrichaceae > Polytrichum > Polytrichum commune. The sequence goes on from OX485804.1 coordinate 42,784,802, forward strand.
CGGGGGCGGTTGGTGGGTGTGGTAGGATATTGTGGTGTCTTATTATATATTTATTTTTTAGGGATCTTAGTGGATGGTGTTGTTGGCATGGTAGGGGACATTGATTTCCAGGAGGGTGGCAAAATAATTGATTAGCTATGTTAAGTGCACTTTTGATAAGTTTAGAAGGAGTGGAGTGGTAGATTTTGAATTCGTCCGGGTTCATTAGAGTGGTACCATTAGGCATGGTAATTTGGTCTAGTGTGATTATATTATGTACAAGTAGTTTGTGTAGTAATTTAAGTGAGGTGTTGGAATTTAGGCCATGAAACATTTGTGCTTCCTGCATCCATGCAGTTTCAAGTGGGGATGGGGTTAGTAGGAAATTGTTTATTGTACTTTTTAGGTGGACTCCGGCTTTATGTTTGAGCAAGAATAATGTTCTAGTGATGGGTGATCTAACACAGTGGTGGTATTTAATGCGGGTGATTTCCTTAGAGCCCCCATATTTGGCGAGTATGAATTGAAGTAGACCAACATATATTTTCCCAATTCTACCTTTATCATTGAGTGCGTTTTGTAGTTGTTCTCCAATGCATCTTAAATAGGCATTTTGTAGTGAGAATGCTTCGATTCCGAATAGATTGTGTGGGAGTTGTGTAGCGATGTTAGATGTGCATTTGGGTATTCCGCATATCGTTTTGTGAAGTGCTATGATTTTTTTATCGAGTTTTTTGATAGCTGGTATGGAGTGTGGCACTGCGTAGAAGCTGTATGCTATTCCAGCACGTATGACTGTATCTGCCATGTTTATTTTTTGTTTCATAGTAGCTGGGCATGTTACAAGGGCTTGACACTGTTTTATTACTTTAGCTGTAGTGGTATTTATTTGTGTTTTCCATTTGAGTGATGGTGCAAGATTTATTCCTAGATACGTGTATGGTTCATGTTGGTTTAAGACTGGTATAGGTTGGTTTCTGTAGTTGATATTGGTAGATTGGATTAGGGCTTTAAAGGTTGTGGGGTGAAGTTTGGATTTGTTTGGGCATCCAGTTATTGCGCATTTGGGTATTCCAAGATCCATTCCTGCCCATTCGCAGAATTTGTCTAGTTTGTTGAGTTGTGTTTGTAGTGTCTCTAGTTTATTGGCGATTGCTGCTAGGTCATCTGCATATGCTGCTGATGAGATTGTAATTTTAGATGTACCAAAAGTGTATCCATTATTCCCTTGTTGTAGCCATCTGAGGAGGGGTTCTAGGAATATGATAAATAGATATGGGCTAAGGGTATCACCTTGTATTGTACCTCTTTGAATGGGGATTGGTAAGGTTTTACCGAAGTGTTCACCAGTGAATATTGTTGAGGATTGTGAATATATGTTTCCTATGAGATTTATGGAGTCAGTGGGATATCCCAGATATTTCATTATGGCTAAAAGTCTGGCGTGATCAATGGAGCCGAAGGCGTTTTTGAAGTCAATGTAAAGAATATATATATCTTGGTTCGTGAGTCTTGCGTCTTCAAGCGCTGCGATTAATAATTGGATTTGCTTAGAAGTGCTTCTCTCTGCTCTAAACCCTTCTTGATTATCGTGTAATATTTGGTATTTTTCTCCATACGCTGATAGGATAGAAGTTAATGTACTCGTGTAGAATTTATATATGGTGTTAGCTAGTGCAATAGGTCTATGGTTTGTTAGTTGTGATGGGTTACCTTTTTTGTATAGTAAAACTGTTAGACTGGTTTTCCATGATGCAGGGATTTGTTTTTGTTTATAACAATGTTTAAAAAATATGAAGAGTAATTTATGGAAGCGTGGAGGCATGTTTTTTAGAATTGAATTGGGTATTTTGTCTGGGCCTGGGGCTTTGTTATTACTTAGGTTTTTAAGACAAAAGTCGTATAATTCTTGGTCAAAATACGTGTGTAGAGGAGTTTGGGGTTCTCCTCGTTTGTCAATGATATATCCGTCTAAGTCATGCCATGGATATTGCCGGACTCCACATGTGCAGTGTAATGGGTGTGTATTTTGATATTGGCATGTGGGAACTGTAGGACGGTTACTGATGGATTGTTGCGTGTATATTTCTGCTGCGATGTCTTCTGGGTTAGTTAATATATTGTTTTGTCTATCAATGATGGAGTCCAGGGGTGAGGTTTCAGTGTTCTTGAAGACTTTTCGATTTATCTTTTTGGGGCTTTTTTCATACATTTGACGGTATTTTGATACGGCCTTTAGAATGCAGTCTTTGGTGTATTTTATGGTGATTTTCCTGGCTTCTTTATTTGCATTTTTTGCGATGGTTGCTATGGCATCAATCCATTCAGTAGGAGGTGCCGTTGTAACAGGTGGATGTGGGATGTTTGTGTGTTGGTGGTTTCGTATATCGTTTAGGATGGGGTGTGCTTGCCAGAGTGGATCGTGTTGTGCAATGTATATGGTTTTCCTGATGAGGTGATATGTGTTGAGGTGTCTTTTCCATTTTCTCGCAAGTTTGCGTGGCAAAAACCCACCTTGTTGTGATGTTCTGTTCGTAAGGTTGGGTAGTGGGTCTGCTTTACAGGTTTCTTCAATCGTTTCTGAAATTTTGTATACAATGTGGTCGAATGTCGTACAGGCTTCCGCCCATTGATCCGGGCTTAAGTGTTGGTGGTTTTCGAGTAGGGTGGTAAGGGCTTTTATTTGTGCAGAGTTTTCTTCGAAGAATGTTATGTTGAATTTTTCGATATTTTCTGGTGGTATTGGATTTAGTATTCTAGTTGGTGACGTGTTTGTGGGGGGTGGGGATCTGGCTATAAGGGTGTTGTGGGGGATATGTAGTACAACTGGATAATGGTCTGAGTTTAGATTCATGTTTGTGATTGTGGTAGAAATGAATTTGTTGTTGTCTGGTGAGTGAATGTAGAATCCATCTATTAGACTTGTTGATGTGTAATTATAGCCTCCTTGTCTGGAGATGCTAGTGTTAGTTGGGATATATTCTAGGTTGAGTGATGCGGTGAAAATTTTCCATTGGTAATCTTCTTCTTGTGGAGGGGTGTTAATGTTGTTATTTTGTCTGCCTCTAAGTGCGATATCTCGGTTAAAGTCCCCACATAATAAATACATGTGATTGGGGTGTATAGTGATTTCGTTAGTGATTTCGTTCTTAAGTTGTGGAATGAGGCATGTGTCTTCTAAGTGTGTAGGCATATACATGTGTATGATTAGCCAAGGTATTAGTGGATGGTTGTTTATTTTAATTATTTGTAGGTATGGAGATATATTTACTGGCGTGGGAATTTTGGTGATATTCCCAGGGAATGCATATTTCTTGTGGATAAGTGTGAGTAAGCCTCCTTTTCCAGGGGTATAGGGCATTCTTTGTTGTATGCATCTTGTGAGTGCATGTGTGTTGTTGAAAATCAGTTTAAATTCTGGAAATAGGTTTTGTATGTATTTTGTAGATTTATTTGCGGTTAGTTTGGTTTCTTGGATATGTATGATTGCTGTGTTGTTTAGCGAGTTGTTTATTAGGCTTTGTAGGTTTGGTAATGATGTGTTGAGTGATGACGCATTCCATGTTATTATGTTTGTTTCGTGCTCGGTGTCGGTGTTAATTCTTGGGGTTGGTGTGGGAGTAGCTGGGGGTGGGGGTGGGTGTGAATATTCGTTGATGCTTTCTAGGCATCGGAGTGCTTCGGTGATCAATTGATTTGGGAGGAAGGGAAATTTATTTTGAAGGGTGATTGGTGTTGGTGTAGTATCTTGGTTGTGGATAAATTCATATATCTCTGTGTGTATTGAATTTTTTGGGTATATTATATCTTGATTGTTTTCTACAAAAGTTGTGTAGGGGTGAGGTGTTGATATATGCCTTTCGGGGGGGTTGGTGAGGTTGGCCAGTCTGATAATCAGTGTGTTCGTCCATATGTTATTAAAGTGATAGTTTTGGGGTTGGGCTAGTATGTTATTGCATGTGTCTATTGAGGGGTGGATGGTGATGATTAGAGCGTATAGCATATGGGTTAGTGGTGATTGCCTTTGTGTTTGGATATATTGATGTAGATGCGGGTAGGTGGTTATTGCTTGAGGGTGTAGTGGGTGTGTGTTTTTTAGTATGGGGGTAAATGTGTTTGCTATGTGTTGGTATTCAGGTTGTAGTTTTATAGTGTTTGGAATGAAGTAGATGTTGGCTCTTTTTTTGTGTGTAGCAGGGTGTGTATGTAGGATGTTAGGCATTGGTCCGGGGTTGGGTTCTATGTCCCCGCATTTTAGCAATTCTAGTTTGTTAATAAAGTAGTATCCGTGGGAATGGAGTGTTTTTGGATTTTTCATGTGTGTTTTTAGATATATTATGATTGTGAACTTGGTTGTAGTAAAGAGGTTAGGTATAGCGTGTATGATGTTTTCTATTTGTTTGGGTGAGAAGTGTGAGTTTATATTTTTTATAGATTTTTGGCTTGTTATTGAGTTAGGTCTCCAGTTATTTATGAAGTGGTATATGTTATTATTTGTGTGGCGAGGCCGGTAGGCCGAGGCCATTGTATCTTTTGGGTGAGGTTGGTATTTTGAATGAGGGTTTAATAGGTGTTTGAAATAGGGTTTGTGATGGTGTTTGATGTTGAGGTGAGGTTTATTTAGGGCGAGTAGTTTATATTTACTTCTTGTAAATAGATTAGGTAAGGCAATTATTGTTTTTTGTGTAGTTTTTGGGAGGTAGTGTATAGGTTTAGTATGTTGGTGGGTAGGCTTTGTGATTGTGTTAATGATGGGGTTGAGGGAGTTGTAATGTATATATCTTGTTAGTTTTATTTTGTGGTGAGGCCGGTAGGCCGATGCCGTATTGTGTACTTTGTTGTATTGGTTAGGATATTGTTGTATTGTGAGTAAATAGATTTGTTTTTGTGAGGTGTTGGGGGGGTTTTCTTTGTGAATTTTAGTATTCATGAATACTATAGGTAGGGTTTTATTTTTAATATATATTAATAATTTAATTATGTTTTTGTTTTTAGTATATAAATATACTATAAGTAATTTATAATTGTACGCCGCCGGGATGTTTGTCGAAATTAGTTTGTCAAGTCCATATTGTTTTCAATTTCCGATATGTCCGGATGAGCCGCTTCTATAGCATCCAAGGTAATGTTCATTTGCCTTTGAAGGAGTTGTATTTGAAGCTTGGAATTCTTGTTTGACTCCGCTTGCACATGGTCGGCATAAACCTTAGCCTCTTGCACAATCTCATCTTTAAGGTTCACCATTTCCTTTCGTATTTCATCCGTCCCCTTTTTTACCGCTGCTTCTACCATTTTGTTGAGATCTTTGTTGGTGATGTTTTGGTGCGGTCCATTCTCCAGAGCTTGGATGGTGTTTGCAAGTGCGGTGTTCACGTCTGAAAATCCAAGTCTAACTAGCTCTTCTTTACTAGGTGCATTTATCCCGTCTAGACTTTTTGGATGGGGGGTAAATTCAACATATTTACCAAATATTTTTTCATTTTTCTTAACAAATTTCTTGTAGACAAACGAGTTGAGGCATTGGACATTGCATGAGCCCGTATGCTTCCCGTTCTCAAGTCTAAAGTAAAAACCGAGAACATTTAGTTCTCCCATGCATTTTCGGATTCCTTCTTCGATTTGCATGGTTGTTTTTACCTTATTGAGGTTACGGGCGATTAGAATGAGTGCATTCTTTCGGGCTTTATCATCTTCTGAGAGTTTTTCATTACTTGCAAAGTTTACATCTACTATTTCATTAAAAAATGAAAGTTTGAGTGCTTTAATTCTTTTGGCTTCCTCTGGAGAGGGTGCTTTAATCCAAGCAAACTCTGCATCCACCGATTTTTGCACATTCGTTATTTCAAAGTCAAGGCCCCGTCGAAATCCATCCCCAACTATTTCTACAAACAAATCATACCATTCTTTACCCTTGATTGACGGGGTTGTGATTTTGACGGAGAGCATGGATGCAATTGCAATGGTATCAAAGGATTTACACACTTTGCCTATAGCATGTGTAAATTGGCCAAGCTTGAGGATGAAAGGTCTCAATCCACAGAGAAGGCCATATCCATCCATTTCAGGATTTTTAAGGTGGAGTTTAATAATTCCACTCCATCTTTTGGTCCCATGAAAACAAAGGACAGCTATGGGCTCTCCTAGAACTTCCCCGACCTCTATCCTCATTGTTTTTAGTCTATCCTTTGTTAAGTTGAGTATCACATCTCTATCCAATTCTATTCTTTCAATTTCAAAATGGATAGATATGTGATAGTCCAAAGCAAATCCATGGTCACCCACTTCCACATCCGAAGGAATCTGGGTGAGATTGTAGTGCATTCCCTCCTTACCATCCGTTCGTATAGAAGGCCACTCTTCTTGGGCAACGAACGGAAAGGAGGGAGATGACTCCACCATTTCATGTGCTTCAGACTCACACATACATTTTTTGACTAACTCAGTGAAAGAAGGTGTTTGAATGAGAGGCATGTTAGCAAATTTTGCAATTGTGTTCATAGCTTGAAAACCTAGCCAATAGGGGGGGCGTGTTCTCTCAGTGGGTGCTATTCCTTTAACCTTCTTTTGACTTGACAATACCACAGCAAGCACTGGACGTTTTCCACTTGTAGAATCTATATTTTCATTTTCAAACAACTTACGGGATGATGAGGTTGGAGTGATGGTTGCCATTCTGATATAAGCAAAGCAAACAAACGTTTTGTACTTTAGTTTTGAATGAGGTATACTTCTTATTTTCTTTCCTCTAATTCCTTTCCACAAATTAAGTTGTGGGCCTCCTAGGAATTGAGAGTGAAAGAAGAAGTGATTTGCACGTTCTAATATCATATGAGTACTAGTATGAGTACAACTTGCATTCATCCTATGATAACACCTTTTCCTATTCATATGAATCTTCATATTAGTATTTACAAATTGGTTGTAAGTGCTTTTATGTAGATTATGATTTGTCACAACTCTAACATTCCATTCATCTCCTAAGCATTTGAGGCAAATATAACTAAAAGCACAAGCATCTACCGTTACTACCACGGATCCATTATTTCTAATGGAACATTCATTTATGTTATGAACATTAAGGTTGTTATACCATACCTTTGGATTTATGATGTTCTTATATGTGTTTTTAAAGCAAGAGTTTGTAAGGCATTCCCATGTGGTGTGAGAGTTGACACTATGAGAGTATATCCAGTATGGTGTGGCTAGTACTAGCCACATAATGATAACAAGGTAGGTTGCATATGCAACCTTCATTTTGCTTACTATCCTAACAAACCTATCAATGCTATGATGTGTCTAAGACTATGTGTGTGCCTATGTGCAAATAATGAGAAAACAAATTAACGTGTAAACTTACCAAGCGGATGAAGGGCAGCAAAACGACAGTCAATGACAGTTCCAGCAGCAACACTTCGCCTTCAATCTCCTTGATGTCCTAGCACCTTCTTTTCTTCCCTTGGGTAGATTTGTGTCGCACAATGGACCTCTAGCAGCTCCTCTTCAGCAGCTCCTCAGAATTCCAAGCCGTTTGCTCCAGTTTGGACAGCAACTTCGCACACCAGCTAGCTTACTTGATGTTGGAGTGCGTGTTTGATGTAATAGCTGTGATTACGCTCCAATCATGTCTGCAGCCTTACAATTGCTCCAACCTCTCCTCAGGCTTTGGCAGCTACTGTTGCTCTCCGCTGGATCCTCTTCCTCTCCTAGCACCCTTTGGCAGGCTTCTGTAACTTCGGCCCAGACTCTGTTGTCTGCGCTCCGTACCTCCTGTTGTCTGTGTTCCGGCAGCTTTGATATTGGCAGCTTCCTTATATCATTAGCTTCCCTCTTTCCACACCTTGGCAACTTCCTTTAATTCGGCAACTTCCTTCAATTCAGTAGCTACCTTCAATTCGGCAGCTTCCCTTAGTTCGGCAGCTTCCCACAATTCGGCAGCTTCCCACAATTCGGCAGCTTCCCTCAGTTCGGCAACTTCCCTCAATTCCGTAGCTTCCTTCAGTTTGGCAACTTCTCTTGGATTCGGTAGGACTACAGGCTTTGCTTACACTATCTGGGTGGTGGCACCGAATGCAGCTTTCTTCAAGGCCCTGCGGTCTTGCTTATAGTGTCGGGTTCTTGTCTGTAGTCCTACTGGGACTACTTTGTATTTCTATGGATCTAGTTATGGGATTGGTCTACCGAAGATCATGAAATGGGTGCAGTGTATCAGATCTACTTCTATGTCTCTTTTTGTTTTTCTGTGGACTTGCTCTCAGGTAGCTAAGAAGTTATGGATCTAGGCCATGTAACTGATGCGGCATCACTTCTTGATGCTTCGTGAGATTTTCGGTGTTCGGTGTAGTTTCTTCGGTGACAGATCTGGGGGGCTCCCTTCGGTGATGCGGTCCGGGACGGCGGCGTGTGTTGGTGGTAGGAGGTCGGGTGGTGTGTGCGGTGGCGGTGGCGGCGGCGACAGCAGCAGCAGCTTCGACTTCGGTACCTGATTGTTGGGGATCTGGCTGTGGGGGCGTTCCGGCAGCGGGAGTCTTCAGCTTGTGTTTGTTGGGGGAGTCAGATCTTTGGTGTGAGCAGCATCGGCACTTCACGTTCGTACTTGGTTGCAGAGGATCTGCCTGTGGGGGCGTTCCGGCAGCGGGGAGTCTTCAGCTTGTGTTGTTGGGGGAGTCAGATCTTCGTTAAGAATGGACACCATAAAGGCGCACGTTGTTACAATGAGATTGGACTTCATGCTCAAAATATGTTAATTGTCCTAGTGATCACGTTCTATGTGATCACTTGAAGAGACAAAGAATCTTTAGTTTAACCTCCTACAAGTTTTTGCAGCTTAAGCTCAAATCAAATTGGAAATGACAATCTGAGGCAATTCCTTATAATGCAAAGGCCAAAATTGTTTGTGGAGTTGGAAGTGCCCACCATAGGCCCGACAAATTATGTGCAAGTTCATGCTTTAGTGCACGTGGAGGCCACAAGAGTTTTAGGGGGATTGAGATCAACTTGTAGGAGTTGCTCATGAGGGCCAATCGCTAGATTTTGAGATTGGCCATCACGAGATTTTGAGTGCTAGAAGCAATTGATTCCAAAACATAATTCAATAGAAAAAACAAAAACTCTAGTAGCGGCCTTTTAATACCATGTATGAACTAATGTAAGTGTAAAAAGAGATATTACCTTAGGCCTCGGGGGGGGGGCAGTGTGTTAAAAAGTTAAGGATATAGGTGCGAACTACCACTGATTTATAGGGGGGTATTACTTTCAATTCTCTCCTTTTTTTCACATGCTATCATTATAAAATTTTCTACTTTGGGTTAATAGAAAAATGGCTTGCATTACTTATAATTCCAAATTACCTATTATTCCATACCCTATAGTACTTTAAAGATGTCCAATGCCATTTTTGATACCCTATATTACTCTTAAGTCCATTTATAAATTTTTGCCCCCATGTTTTTAAAATACCCTATCATTTGTTCGCACGTATATTGCTACTCCAACCAATGACTACACCCCCCGAGCCTTAGGCATTAATTAATGTACATATTATACATAAGGGGGGAAGTGTTGTTTTTTTTCTTTAGTAGTGTGTACAAATAAAAAGGCTCTTAAAAATTCTAAAGTCATCTAGAAAGTCTTGATAGTGTTGGGAGGGGTAACTACTACACATTTGACTATAAGAGCTAGAGATACTAATATGTAGGCCATACACCTCTACACGTAAAAAGACATAACAAAGCAGTATGGGAAATAAGGAAATTACTAATCTCATCTGAAAAATCCCGATGCTACACCCTTATGAACGTTGGCACCTTTAATGACAACCCCCAAGAAAACACCGTCCCTAACTGGTTATTACCCTGCACATGTGGAACCCAAAGATGCCACTGCAACTCCCGTTTTAAACCCGACATTCTTTGCGTTAAAGGACTACCATATCAAAATACACCCCCCACAAATGTAGACCAAACAATTACCATACAATTCATTGAATTCACATACTGTAATGATAGATTTTCACCAGCAACTCTAGAAGCCAAAACTAACAAATACCAACCACTGATAGAAAGCATTGCTGCCCTAGGTTGGAAAACCGACCCGCTTATTGTTATTACAGCAGGCGCCAGAGCCGCAACACACATCCCATCAATGAAACTACTGGAAGACAAATTTAAAATACCTATGCCATCCATCCGAAATACCTTCAAAAACATTAATACCATTGCGATACAATACGCCATGTCCATCTTGCTCCACAAAAGAAGACTTGAAAATCACCAACCTCTACCCCAAATACAAGACCCCCCCTAAACTCCCTAGATCAAACTAAACAAAACAAACCCTATATTAAACCATCCCTTGGGTACAGTCTCCCTTTGTGCCACTAACCAATATTGGTTACTGGCTCTTATTTGTTACTGGTTACTTGTGACTATAGTGTCTACTCTCGAAAGGGGGAAGTAGTTCCTCACTTCTACTCCTATGTCCCGTGGACATAGGTTTAGGGGTGGAACGAACAGACACTTCATTCACGTCGGTCCCCCCGAGGATCGAAGTTTCTTCTCTAGGCCATACACGTTGACTTTTTATTGTCCACATGATCTATACCTACACATTAATGAATGATGTATGTAAATACACCAGAAGTAGAAAACTTGTCATTAAAACCACCCATTGTGACTTGGCCATTGTGACTCATGGCGAGAAAATGCATAGATAAATCATTTTGGTTATCAATTGAAGGTTTTTGGCTATGGTTTTTGGACAATAGATAGCCGAAACGCTTTGGTGGACAACCAAAATGATTTATTTGTGCATTTTTTTTACCATGAGTCGTAGTGGCCAAGTCGCAGCAGATGGTTGCAATGGACAAGGTTTCTTCTAGTGATAAGTGCTCTTAGGTCAATTTGTTGTCACGTCCACAATACACCTAAAGTGAGTTGCATGTGTGTTACTTGTCATGATGTAATGGTGGTTCTAAGTTTAACTTGGAGTGATTCTTAGTGCTTCATTTTCTTCCACCCATTATGAAAACATTGATTATGTGAGTAGAGCTTATCTTTACGAGTAAGGTTTACATGTCTAAATCTTGTTATATATCTCGATAAAGACACTTATCTAATGAGGGTTTTGGATCTAAGAACGAACATGTCCACTAGTGCTGGGGGGTGGGGGGCACTCTTCATTGGAATACTAAATGACGTGCGTGGGTGACTATGAAATAAAACTCCCTATGTACGAGAAATTTACAAAGAACAACAAATGTATACATATTGATGGTAACTTAGAAAATGGACTCATGTATTTATACTCTAATTATACTAAGGGCCGCTTTACATGAGGGGTTGAGGCCTTCAAAATGTGAAGCCAATTGACTTGGGCCAAGAAGGGAGGAAACTTTGGAATGGCCCAAGGAAGCAAACTGGCTTATCATTGTGGTCTGACCCAATTCTCTTCCTTTGGGCTATGTTAGATTTTGTCTTTAGTTCATTGAATTTTATTTTCACCTCATTAGTATATGAATTTGAGGGAATGGCCTTGACTCCATCATGTAAAGGCCTTAGGCTTGATTTAGTGGATTGGACCAATCACATACAAGGATTTACACATGTCAAAGCCCCCAAATTGACCTTGACTCATCATGTAAAGTAGCCCTAAGCTTTTCAATGTGATGTGATAAATGCCCTTGGGGGTAAACTCTTCATACCATGTACGAATTGATATCAGTGTAAGGAGGCGTATAATATCAGTCATTAGTGTACACAATCTACATTAAGGGATAGGTATTGTTTTTCTCTAGTGTGTACATTGACAAAAGGCTATTAAGAATTTTGAAACGGAGGTGTATTTACAAATCGAGGGGGGGGGGGGGGGACGGGTAAGGTTTAAAGAAAAAATTGACATCGATGTGCTAATTTGATCACCTTAGCTTCAATGACATGTGTTTTAGGGTCAGGTTAATATGAGTTAAATCCTATGGATGTATAATGTGCTCAATGACTTTTTGATGGGAAAGTGAAAGTGGATTGTATATGTAATAAAGGATTATGTTTTATGATAAATAAATAAATAAATAATGTAATGAAGACTTTTATCAAATTAGATTGAAAAGCTTAGTACAAAAACATCAATCTATTTTCTAGGCTATCATCAATATGTATACATTTTGGTTTTTTTCTATGAATTTCTCGTACATAGGGGTTTTATTTCATAGTCAATCATGCATGTCATTTAGGTTTTCAATGAAGTGTCCATCCCCGAGTAAATGCCTTCACTACATATATGAACTATTTATCATGAAAAGAACATGCCTTTATTACATATACAATCCACTTTCACTTTCCAATGAGAAAGTTGAACATTTTTATATCCTTAGGATTTAAATCATAATATTTTGATCCTAAAACACATGTCATTGAAGCTACAACTATGAAACTAGCACAAATCTATCATCAAACTTTTCTCTAAGCTACATTGATTGTTCCAATTAGTGAGGGTGGGATAATAGTGCGTGTGGGAAATTGGCAAAGTTGATACTTAATTTCTTTATGCTATAAAATTAGTGCCACCAAAAGATCTAGAGTTTTAGGAGCCCAAAGTGTTAAAGATCCGGAAACTCTCTTCAATTTCTTAGTGTTAGGAGATGTCTCAAGAGTGAGTGCTGTAAACTGAAAAGAAGAAGAAGAAGAAGTCTCTTCAAACTCACCAAAACAACGTATGCACTCTACAAACACCTTAAAACACACATTAATTTTCTTGAAAGATATGATATATGAGCGTGTATTCATGATCAAGATAAATATCAACCCTCACTAATTTGAAGATTTGGCAAAATAGTGTGTGTTTCGGGAATTAGTACCACACGCACTAAATGGGATAATTAGTGTAGTTATGGCGAACCCAATTAAAGAAAGTGCGTTTTGGGAAGCTTATGGGGTGAGTCGGGCCACGTGGCTCAGATGAAACAGATGAAAACATGTGCCGACTGCGGAGTCGACAAATTTCTTCATCCATCCACGCATGCTTAGGAACAAGGGCCCCTATCCACACACTGCCGCTTCCTCCTCTCCTCTCCCCGCAAATCCTCATCCAACAAACGAATTCGTCTCACTCTGCCAGGCACAGGGTGATGTGGAATTCGAGAATACAGAAACAATTACACATAATTGGGGCGCCGTGCCACATCTTCACCCGTTAGATTGCCCCTGCCGATCTGAGATGAGCTCTTGCAAATGAAAGTGAGCAACAAGAGTGAGGCGGATTGAGGTGGAGCGACGAACACCTACGCTGTTTTCCTGTGCTGCAGCTGGAACTAACTTGCGAATTGAAGGAAGCCGATAAGCAGCTGCGTTGGTGGTTTGTCCCCTGTTGCTGAAGGGTGAGCCCTGAATTTCCAAGCACCATTTTTTCTGTTTGGTTGTGTTGTGAGGTCGTTGGATTGATTCGGCAGAAAAAACTCTTGCCGTAATTCTTTCCACGACATTTGAAATGCGTGCGTGATCAGGAATATCTGCCCGGTGTATACCTTCTTGGGTTATTCGTCTAACGGAGAGTGTAGGGATGAGCTGAATTTGCGGGTTACTTGTATACCGGAGAATGTAGGGAAGGGTTGAATTGTGTGATTTTTGAGAATGCAGAGACGAGTTGAAGTTCTGGGTTTTTTTTTGTTTTTGTTTTTGTTTGGATGGGATTTGGGGGTAATGCGGCTTGATGTGTGTGTGTGTGTGGGCGGGGGGGGAGGGAAGAATTTGGAAACGGCGTGATACTGGATGTGGTTTTTTTCTGTTGCAAGAACCAATTTTCTGTTCTGTTTCGTTGTAAGTTCTTGGATTGATTGGGCAGAAGAACTTCACCTTAATTCTTTCTACGTCGCTTGAAAGGCGTGCATGATTAGGAATCTCTTCCCGGTGTCTGCCTTCATGGCTTACACGTGTAGCGAAGAATGTAGGGACGGGTTGAATTTGTGGGTTTCCTGTGTGAGATGGAACTTCGGGGCAATACGGCTTGATTGATTAGGAGGGCAGGGAAGAGTTTGGAAATGGGCTGATCCTGGTTGTGGGGGAATGTGTGGTTGCGTCTCCGGTAGCAGGGTGGGAGAAGATGGCAACCATGGCTGTGCAGGCAGGGGGAGCGGTGACAATGCAACACGCTCGCTCGGAAAGGAATGCACTAACCGCATCCTCATCATCTGCTTCTTGTTCATCTTCCTCGACCATGTGTGCAATGTCCCTGCCACGTTCCTCTGCATTCTTCACTGGGGACAACAGCAACTGCGCATTTCTGACCTCCTCCTCGTCCTCTGGTGATTCTGGTAAACGTTCAACTTTCTCTGCCATCCACAGTTGCCCTGCTGCAATTTGGCCTGTGAGCCTTAACAACATTATAAAGCCCACTAGTGACCGTCAGAGCCAGGATTTCCATTTAGTCCAAAGGACTGGGCAGTACAGTCTGCACCTGGGATTATCAAAATATAAATTGGTCCGAGTGCAATCGCCCTCGGAAACTGCACATAGAGACTGAATGAGGAGGCTTGGAGTTGAGTCAGGCTTTGACCTCACATACTTCCCTCTCCGGTCTTCCCTTCTTTAACTAACTATCCATCTGATTTAATGTGACAGTACAATTGGTATGCCGTGTTACTCAGAGTGGTCTTCATGACTAATGTAGCAGCAAGAGTCATATGACACCCTCTCTAGTTGCCACCCTATGAGTCGATGATGAATAGTGTGGGCCACGCTAAACCAGATGTTCAGTGTAGTTTCCATGGCCTTTGCTGGGTATTATCAATTTTGTTCAATCCGTGATTACCTTCTTGGCTGCCACGACAGAGCTAAATCGACTTTGATTAGAGCATGGCATAAACCATGGACTCAGAGGGTGAAATGTGACGCTTAAGATAGGTACATCATATTGATGTTCGTTTTGGTTCTGAAAATTTGCAGAGAGAAGGAGAGGTTTGAAAATTGTGGCAACGAACGCAGCAGCGCAAGCAGCAGCTGTCTCAGGAAGCACCCCGGTTCGAGCTACCAGCATCCTTGTAGTGGGTGCTACAGGAACTCTTGGCAGGCAGGTGGTTCGGCGGGCACTCGACGAAGGCTACGACGTGCGGTGCCTCGTCCGCCCTCGTCCCACTCCTGCCGATTTTCTCCGGGATTGGGGAGCCACCATTGTCAATGTACGATCTCGTGAGCTCTCGAAGGAAGTAAACTTTTGGATTTTGTGTTTCGTGTTTCAGGGTTTGGTCTTATCTCTTGGTTTCCTTGTGTCGAAATTGAGGTCTTAGTACACATGCTATAGAACAATGTGCTTGAGGTCTTCCCATTACTTCTGGAGACTAGTAGCAGAAACTCGTCAAGACAAGGTTCCACTGTCGCAAAACCGTTGAGGCCAGGGGGATTGTTTTGGAAGGTGGCCTCTTCCGTGCAGAAGATTGTTGTGGATGGTCCCTGATCAAATGGCTTGCCACTGTTTGGCTATTGCCGCATGCATAATTTTGTCTTCTATTTTATTAAATTTCTAAATGCTTTCTTTTGATTGCTTTAGATTGGGTATGTACCAACTCTAAAAGCCTCGGATTAACCATCTCTCTTGATTCTTATTTTATGGTTTACTGGTTACCTTTACCTGTAAGTGTTGTGTGAATCCGGATACTTACAAGGATATTTCATTGTGGGCGTGTGGGGTAATCTCTCAAAAGGGGGACTTGAGCAAGCCTGAGACACTCCCAGCTGCGCTTGTCGGAATTCACACTGTGATAGATTGTGCAACAGGACGACCTGAGGAGCCCATCAGAACAGTGAGTCTCTTCAGATTCTATGATTGCCCTTAGAGCAGTGCATTGGAGATTCCAACGTCAGGATATCACTGGCATCAACATATTTTGATTATCGGCTCTGAAAGTTCCATTGAGCCAATCCAGGTTAAGTTGAGTATGATGTGGTTACTGAACTGAAGAATGAATGTCTCTTCTCAGCAAGGATCTGATGGCACTGCAGGTAGACTGGGATGGCAAAGTGGCCTTGATACAGTGCGCTCAAGCCATGGGCATTCAACGCTTTGTTTTCTTTTCTATCCACAACTGCGAGAAGCATCCTGAGGTGCCACTTATGGAAATCAAACGCTGCACTGAGAAGTACATTGCCGACTCTGGTTTGAATTACACCATCATCCGTCTTTGCGGTTTCATGCAGGTATTCTTCCCATTTCTGCTTTGGAAGCTCAAACCAAGAATACCTAAGCTCTGGCATATGTGAAATTGGGTGTCCCGGTACCAGGACCCAATTGTGTAACTAATTTCTTCCAATTATCGTGCAGGGTTTGATAGGACAATATGCTGTGCCAGTTCTGGAGGACAAGTCAGTTTGGGGGACTGATGCGCCCACCAGAATTGCTTACATGGATACCCAGGTCTTTATTCTCCTCTCCCATCTTTCACCACTATGGTGGGATGCTTTTTTTTTTGACTTGAACTGTATCATCCACATTGTAAGCTTATAAAATTGTGAATAACTTGGACAGATTAGGCCGTGAGAAGAATGATCAATCTGGTTGCTTGGATTGGTGGAAACATTTCCTACTCTTTCTCTTTGTTGAGTACAAGTCAGTTTGTGGGATTGATGCACCCACCAAAATTACTTATATGGATACTCAGGTCTTTGGTGTACACTCCCATCTCTCACCACTACGAAAGCTGGTGAGATGCTAGTAAAGTTTACTTAACTATGTCATCCACATTGTAAGTCAATAAAATTGTGAATAAGTTAGACAGATTGGGGCATAGGAACAGTTTCATCCATCTGGTTCCATAACCGGTGTCAACATCGCCTGCTCTTCTTCGTTATGTAGTGACAGGTTTAGTATCTTTGTGGTCGTGAATTTTCAACTCAAGTCTGTCTGCATGCAGGATGTAGCTCGCCTTACCTTGACAGCACTTCGAAATGAGAAAGCTGAAAGGAAAGCTATGACATTGGCTGGGCCCCGTGCTTGGACTACTCAAGAGGTAACTTGTTTTTCCAAGGACCTTGCATTGCATTTGATGGGCCACACCATGCAAGTACTTGGCATATAAGTGCTTTCATCAGAGCTGAACAATTTTCTGGAATAATTAATGCAGGTCATCAGCTTGTGCGAGCGGTTAGCTGGGCAGGATGCTAAGGTGACAACTGTGCCAGTGGGTGTTCTGAAGACTACTCGTTTGCTCACCCGACTTTTCCAGTGGACTACAGACGTTGCGGATCGATTGGCATTCTCTGAGGTTAGGCTTGCCACCATTTGGCTATTGGCATGCGTTTTCTATTTCATTCTAGTTTTGATTGCTTACTTTTAATTGCATTGGATTGAGTATGTAACTCTTAAAGCTTCAGATAACTGTCTCTCGTTATTCTTAGCTTGTGTTCTACTGGGTACCTCTGTCTGTAATTGTTGTCCGAATCTCAACACTTAGGGCCCCTTTTGCACTAAGCCCGTGACCATGACACTGTGAGGGCCCTTGAAAGTTATTTGAAGACCATACCTTGGAATGTTTTAACTGAAATTTGCATGGAATTGGGCGTTCACTTGTAGTGGAAAGACATATGTGACTGGTGCTCAACCGAATGCTATTTTATTACCATCCTATCTTGTGGGTCCTTCTACATAATGGAAAGTTGAAATTGAAATTAGTGTGGTCATGGGCCTTCAAGTGTAGTGTAAAGCTCTATGTGACTGGCGCTCAACTGAATGCTATTTCATTACCATCCTATCCTTGTGGGCCCTTCTACATAATTTTTTTTAATTAAGTCGAGGGTTCAAAGATTTAGAAATGTCATGGTCTCCTGGTTTTGTGCGAGACCCACCTCTTTGAGGTGAGCGAATTGCAAAATCCAGCAGACCATGAAATGATATCCATTGTCTCCTGATTTAGGATTCTATGTAGGATTCCTTCCTTAGGCCGTCAACCTCTAGTGTGAATTGAAGTGGGATAGTCTTGGCAGTTCCTATGAATTAGAGATTTTAGATTTCAATGATTACAGCCCTCAAGCTCTAGTATAAAGTGGCCTCTACAAAGATATTTCTGCGGTCAGGATCTGGTTTTCTGTCAGCAGTTGTGACGTAGAGGGGACTTGTATTCTGACTTTCTATGGAGATGGATGCTTTGAAACAGCTCATGCTTCAGCATATTGTGGCTATATCGATCTGACAGTGTCTGCCCTGCAGGTGCTCACAAGTGATGTAGTGTTCTCCGCACCTATGACAGAAACATATGCAATGTTGGGAGCTGACCCCAAGGAGACAACAACCTTGGAGTTGTACTTACAGGAGTATTATGCACAGATCCTGAAGAAACTAAAGGACTTGAAAGCATCATCCAAGCAAGGAGACTACTACCTGTAGATCACCTTCTTGACCAACTCTTGACCAGAGACTCTTGTGAGACGCCATTAGATTACTGCTATTCTGGCGTCAGCTTGTACCATGTTGCATCTTGTAGTAGTCTGTATTCTGTACCAATCTCATTCTTTTTGCAACAAGTGATGGAATTTTTGACAGGTTGGGCCTTGCAAAGGTAAAGCTCTCCTCTGTATTACATACTTAATATGTGCTTTTTTTTGACATGTCTCACACATGCAGAGAGGACACTGCTCTGGTGTAACCCTCTCAGAATTAGCCAGAATCTGCATTCATGGAGTGGACTTGGGAATGTTGTATTTTACACTTTTTTTCTTTCAATGGTGGCATATGCTTAATGTTCAAATCTTGCTTGAAGTTATCATGGCATTTTATTTTAGTTTAATTTTTCTAGAATCTCAAGAATAAATTTTCAATCAATCCAGTTGTGTAATTTAATTGAAACTGGATAAATGTGACGGCGATGATAATGACAACCACATTCGAACATGCATAATAAAGCAACTCTACTTTCTCAATGCTTCGGATTTGACGTCGGTAAAGCCCCGGGTACGCAACTCCCATATTATACGCAGGGGGCATCGTATTAAAAACGGTTAAGAGGATGGCTTTTGTAAAAATTATATCAAATTATATCAAATTAAAATGATCAAAAAGTTGGGTGAAGACCAAATTACATGAAATGAGATGAAAAAAAAGTTGGGTAAAGACCAAATTAAATAAAATGAGATGAAAAAAAAGTTGGGTTAAGACCAAATTAAATAAATGAGATGAAAAAAAAGTTGGGTTGCATATTTATTAAGCCTCTCATTAAAATTATAAGCCACAAATAGTTGCCTCCCATTACAATTATAATTCATTCACAATGTTAAATTTTTATTAAAAAGTCCCAAAAAGTTGGGTAGTTTGACCTATGGTACATGTATTAAAAAAAATCATATAATTAGGTTTTTAATGCAATTATATGCTTCAAAATATATTCATTTCCTATATATAATTACATTTTTTGATTCCTTGTTAGAAGGGCTACAAGGGTTTCCTACATTTAAACAAATTGTATCACTCAATATTAGACTAAAATGCATTATAAGTGATTATAATCAGGACCATATAATACGGGAGTTGCGTACCCGGGGGTAAAGCCTAATTTTCTTCTTGGCTGGCACATAGAAGTGTGCCCTACTGCTACGTCATTAGCATATATGTAATGATGTTTTTAGCATTGTAAGCAAAGTCTTGACATCATTTTTAAATACTTCCAAAAATAAGAATAAAATTGGGATAATGTCCGAACAATGAGTTTGTGTCCACCAAGAGCAAGAGGGGAAGTGTACATGCAAATGCACTTCTCATTCATCCAAAGTAAAAGTCATGAAATAATATGCAACCTAAGGGATACTTGCATAACTCACTCAACACTGGGTGTTTGTTCAGTGGGTCCTTAGAATGTGATAGTTGAATGCTTGGAAAGTTGTCTAGGGAGAAATGAGCTCCCAATCTCCAATTGTTATATTATGATAGTCCACTTCGCTAAGTAATGTTAAATGCCTTTGTTATTTGGGATTGTAATTAGCATCACAAACCACAAATTAATCAAGATGAAGTTATTTGAGATTGAATTCGACACAAACTTAATGGGTTCAAGTTTTCGAGGAGGAGGGCCTATATGCCTTTCCCGAAATGCCGCCCTCTCAGGTGGCCACGTCACCGATTTGTTTTAGGGTTAGGGTTTTTATGTTGGATGGATGAGTAGTAGGCTCGTATGCAATAATATTGGCCCCACCAAGATGCAATCAAGAGAAGCAACTTGGTGTTAACTTTAGGAGGCTTATGCGCCCTCCCCACTTGACTTTAGCTAAGACTGGGTCTTAAAGCTAAAACCACCGTTATATCCGGTGGTAGGGTATTAGGGTCCACCACCAGGTTTGGCAAGGATGGTAGCATGGGGCCTAATACATGGGCCGGTCTCAACGCTTTTTTAAAAAATAAAAAATAAAAAATTATCAACCTTCTTCACTTTGTTGCTAAATCTAAGGGGAGGGTCCCAGCCTTTGGCAAACATTAAACACCCCTCTACGAACTTTGGGGGGTATCAGATCCGGGCGGGGGCAACCCTCCCGGGAAATTTTTGAACCCGACCGAAAATTGTTGCCTGCCCCGCCCAACTTCGGAAAAAACATTGCCCTTGCATTCTTGAAGGCCGCTTGACTACAAATCCCATATTGAGTGCACTCAACCTTCAAGGCCCAAAAT
This sequence comes from Polytrichum commune, assembly GCA_950295325.1. Classification (NCBI taxonomy): domain Eukaryota; kingdom Viridiplantae; phylum Streptophyta; class Polytrichopsida; order Polytrichales; family Polytrichaceae; genus Polytrichum; species Polytrichum commune. Next base: position 42,805,412 of record OX485804.1, read on the forward strand.
CCAATATATATGTTCACTTTCAGTGAGTAAATAAGCAATTGATTGGGATCTCGTTATCAAAGTGAAACCGTCAATAACGCATGTAATTGACTTGGAAGTCAAAAATATTACAAAACCCTCACTACAATTGAGGTTATAATTTTTGTGACTTACAATTTGAATTTGTCTTTGTCATTCTAAAATGGAACTTAAATTAGTGTGCTGATTTAGTATGTATATTTTATATTAATATTTTAGGTAATGTTGTCTACTTTCATATGTATTCATACGCATTCAAACTAATTAAATGTGATTGAATGTAATTAATTCTAATTAATCCCAAATAAATCAGAAAGTATGTTTACCAAGTTAAGTAAACATAATTAATTATAAAATGCACTGTAATTAATTCCAATGAATTAATTCTAATAATCTGCTGCCACAAGTTGTTTTCGCTGTCCACATCCTAGTCGAAGCGTTGTTCTTGCTCAGAGTAAGCTCTGCATTTCAGAGTGCAAGTCGGGTCTTGAGAGATTGAGATTCAAAGCTGCACCGAGCTAATTGCTGCACAGTAAGTATGCATAGCTGCAAGTTAATTTCGTGGCAGGCATCAAATCCTAGTTCAGCTACATAGTGGTGTAGTGGTATTGTCATTGACGGAGGCGTTTACATGATTCTGTTTGTGCATCGGAATAACATTGCATGCTCTGAAAATTGCAACCACATCGACGAAGGGTTCTGCAGTGCTTAAAGTACAGGTGTGGGACGACACTAGAGCTCCAAAAGATTTGAGCAAGAAAGGTTCAAGAAAGTGCTCCAAAGGAGTGGGTAAGAACTTGGAAACCAAATGCAGAGGTAGGTAGTCGTCGAGGAAATTGTCGCCGAAATTACTGGCAGCCGTCTCTGATGCAAGCAGAGCCACTACTAGTAGTTGTTTGAGGAATTAAGGAGCTGCATCTGTTCGCAGTCCTTTGCAAACAGTTCGAACGACTCAAGCAGAAACTCAGAAAAGATCCCTAAGAATTTGGAGCTGAACTCACCAGGGTAGCCGCCAAAGGGAGCATTGGGGCTGGAGGGGACTTCGCCAAAACCCCAACCAGAAACGGTAGCTGCCATGCGATGAGATTGCAAGCAGCAGGCTGGAACTTCGGTGAGATTGCAAGCCGCAACTCCGAAAGCTTAGCTCACCACTACCACAGTGTATTACCTGCGTTGCCGAAATCCCTACCGGCACAGGCACTGTGCAGCTCACCACTACCTGCACCACTCCGAAATCCCTTCAGAAGGATTGTCGCCGCTGGCGATTTCGGTGATGTGCATCTGAATTTTCCGTTGGTTCAATAGACCATTACTCGCCTACAAGAAGTCCGCTTTATTGGTAAAGTTAGGATTTGAGGCGAGATAGTAAAGACTACAGTGTGTCTAATCCCATGACGATGTCTGTGGGCCTTAGAGATGCTAAAATCCTTCCGCATTCTTAGCAGAGGCAACAAGCCTCGGCATATGAGTGTAGGATCGGAAATATTAGGATGACATATGAAGCTTGTCAACTCAGCCCGGGACTTAATACTGGCTCAGGTGGGTAAGGCCGGTATTAAGGACCGAGTATTATCCTAAAACCCACTTCCCTAAAAGTTAGGTGGAGAGGGGGTTTTATCTCACATACCAATGAACCAACATCAAGACCACAAAGACCATGCAAAAAAAAGTGGTGACATCGAAAGATGTCTTTGAATCAAGAATGCTCATTTTTCAAGTGATCTCTCTTGTTAAATTGCTCTAGGAAAGCCTTACGTTGTCTTGCTCCAAGCCATCCTTGCATAGGGCAACACATATTACCCAAAGTTTACCCAAATTTCATTTTGATAATGATTTAAGATATTCAAATAAAGTGCTCAAATCTTATCAGGAAAATAGTTAAGGCCTCAACTGGGATTTGCTAATCATCTCATACTAATCACATGGTTAATAAGATGAAATTAGATGTATTTAGCTAAATCAGAAAAGATAAGCATTTAAGCCCCACCGTCTACCTTAAAGTTACTTATTACATTATTCATGTGAAGGTTCTAAGAAAATATAGACACTAAATATAATTTTATTTAGTGTCCCCAATTCTATTTTTCTTGCTCAATATTAATTGTAACCACCTGTGTACATTGTAGTGTCACCAACATTAAATGTAAATCCTAATTTTTTTTTGTCACACCTTGTAATAGACAATTTGGGCATTAGAGATTTACAATGTTGCAAACACTGTCACTTACTAAGTGATATTGCATCCAAATTTCAATTGTACATGACAATATCCCATTTAATGACAATTTATAGAATTGTTGGAATTTTGAATATACCAAACTTTGTTTCAATAATTGGCATGGAATTCATCCAAATTTCAATGATTTATGATAGTACTCAACATAAACTTATTCATAAGATTCAGTCTCATTAGAAAAGTTACCCCAGTGACATAAAATACCATGATATGATTGCTAAATACGATATTTAGTGTAGCCTTTGTAATCATGTTGAATGAGTAACAATGCTCACTTGTCACCACTCACTTATTTCGGGTTATTTCGTTATATGACCAGAAAATGTTGAATGAATTTTGGGAAACGTTAAAGGACCGTATGTCCAATTCGGCCAATTTTTGAGCCCTTTTTTTGGGTAGAATCGGCAGCTGAGGTGGACTGCCGATTCTGCCAGTCATAATCGGCCAGGCCTGCCGATTCGGCAGGGTCCTTTAATGCCAGAGAAGCTGCAGGGTAGTGCCGATTCGGCAGTATGGTTCGGCCAGCTGGCTCGCCCTACGGGCTCGCCCAGTGACCTCACCATACTGCCGAATCGGCACTACCTTGCAGCTTCTCTAGTACTTGAAGGTCTTTGAGGAACCCTGTGAAATGAAAAGAAGATCCGTAGGCAGAAGAGAAGCACCCACGGGTGGAACAGAGAGATTTCAAGAATAGGCAAAATGTCTGGAAAACGCCTGGTTTTGACGAGGTCAGGCGTTTAAATTAAGGTAGATGGGGTCTTAAGTGGCTCATTTTCTTAATCGGATCCTTAGATTTGGTTGATATGTAGCTAGTTGCTGACACCAAAGAGTTTGAAACATCATAAAGACATATGTTTAAAGAGATTGGACTACGTCTTCAAATATCAATAACTACTCTACACTCAGTGGTGAACACAATTGGGAGGACCTATGTATCCAGTTACGAAATCAATGATTATGCACTTCTGATAACAATGACTAAATCAGGCCTGGGAGACCTGAATTTCAATCCGTTTTTTTCAGATGTTTTGTTGTAGATTTGCTAATGCAACACGAGTTTTGTTGTGTAAATCTAATCGGTACGTAGAAGCTGGAGAATATGAAAAACACACACAGACCTACCTTACTTCATGCTTGCTTTGACGGAGGGCTGTGCAGTGAGTGCATCTTGCACATTTGAGAATTGGAGGAAGAACATTCAAGTCACCTTGGAGTTATGGTCGACGTTTCCGCCCCGTGACAGCAGCAGCTACTGTTCCAGCTTTGTGTGAATGGGTCCTGGATATGTTTACCTTCAGGCTTACATTCGGAGCCGCAGCATGACATCAGCTAATTATTTACCCTAGTCTGTCTTATATATGTTGTAGCTAAATTCAAAGTATGTCACAGTTAAGCTTCAGGTCCATTCATCTCACCTTGATTATCACTCACTACCGATGATACCTAGCTCGGAGTAGCCAATCGAGGAGAGATGTATGGCACTCCCATCGTGTAGGTTTCACGTAGAGAGTGAAGCCGCCACAGTTATAATTGTTTGACATGTGTGTGTGTGTATGCCGAGTAGATTAATTACTGGTATTAGAGACCTGCTCGAAGACTACAGACATCTGGTCGCTGCATGCACTAGTATGTACTAGATTAGCATCAAAGGCTCTAGAGCAGAATCAATCAATTTAACCCAATGATGGGGTAACCAACCCGAAATAGCTTGAATCATCAGCTAAATCCGAAAGTTATGTTATGTTACAACATTCACGAGAATTGTGGAAGAAAGTGGATATTCTCCCGAATGCTCGCTTAAATGCTTTTGTGGGTAATGCCTGGATATGAGTCAACGCCTAAAAATCATTTCGGAAAGCATTTTCCTCTGGAAAAGGGCTTGCTTCCAGATTTAAATCCAATCTGCCTCTTCGGTGACGGACGATTCTAACCCCCTTTCCATATTTATGTTCTGACGCTGATAATATTTCCACCACAGTCATGCTGGCGGAAAAGTAAGAAACTGACGTACCTGTGCATCTATGATGGTTTTATTATTTGTTTCTTCGGTCCCTTGGCTCCATTTGTGATTCATGAGCTCTAACTTAGTACCACCTCCACTTTTAATCATCCCTTTTGCTAAATGTTTCTGGCAAATTAGCAAACAAGGGATCCACGTTATGTCCAAAGCAAAGCATTCGCTCAACCGCCACATGGCTCAAGTGCACACTTGAGGAAGGAGAAGTCCTAATGAAGGTTGATGCTCTCTTATATGCGTCCAAACCCACACATTTACCTTCCATCCTCAAGCATCTGAGTGTCGCGGTGACTTGCCTACTTGGAAGCCCTTTTTCCCTACTTGCTACGGGCAACTATCCACAAGTGGCGCTTCCTCCCCGTGATAAGTCGTGGGGTTAATTGAACCAATGAGCAATAGGAGATTGTCTTTTTCTCCGCTTTTAAAAGTGTCCCGCAAATTTTTTCAAAATAAACAATGTATGTCACTTGTACCTTGGGGCCCCTTATTTCCCTGGAAACATACTGCTACCACATTTTAAGCACAAGAATGATTCGACTAGCTATCATACTGGCTGCTTCAAGGGAGTCTCCGCTCCCATGCTCCGTTCCTGGAGAGTCTGGAGATCAACCACTCTGGTAAGTTCATATAAAACACCATTCTGGTGCTTTGAAATTCGTCAGAATTGTGTAAATATTCATTTTTGTCGTTGGCTCATTGGCTTCCTGTCTCCAAAAGTTATTAGAAAATTACAAGCATAGTTTACAATATATGAGAATAAAATTCCTGCATATCGTGTTGGAAAGTCTCACTCGAGGATCCTACCCCGAATATAACGAATATTATCCATTTCCCTGTACATCGAAAAGGTACCGCCTAGTTTGTTTGTTTGTTCTTTTTACTTTTTTTGTTTTTTGTTTTTTTCCTTTTGACGATCCCAGGAGCATATGATGTGCAACTTGAGCGAGAGAAAGACATTCGTCGGCTACTTTCACGATGCACGACACCTGAAATCTGCAAGTGCGCTCATCTAGCTAGGGACTAACTTATGATCAAATGGTTCAGTGCTCCGATCGATCACGCATAAGTTGGTCCAACTTTTTGGGAAGATTAATGGTTTCAAGGGCTCAACTGCAGCTGCTACCTCGCATATGCCATTATCCATTTGCCTTTCAATACTCCCGAGAAGCCGCGGTTGATTCAATTTCTTAACATGAACCCATGAACTCTGTATATAAATATGCAACACAAACAGAGTCAACCTCCTAAGCAACACTAGGGGGAGGCTTACCCTCCGCAACTGCACAGACTTGCACTTCGTTCCTCAAAGATGCCTCTCAAAATCGTTGGCTCCCCTATCTATATCAGTGTCCGAAAAGTTTTTGAAGTTATTGAGGTTAATTGCCTACCTCTTTAAAAGGGCATAGGCTATTTCCCTCATGGCATAGGTTGCATCCTACAATATCAATTTTTTGTAAGTTGAAAACCTTTTGAGTTTTTAAGTTACCCGCCAATTGCCTTCAAAACTAATTTTTAGTAGGTTAAAATCCTTCATATCTTTTAATGTTGTAGGCTTTAAATTCAAAATTTGAGTACTAAGTGGTATCCTTGGCAGGAATTGAACCTGGCTAAGCCCTTCACCACGTTTGAAGGCCAAGGATTAACCAACTCCAGCAAAAACCTTGCACACACACACACAGAGTTCAAATCGCTGACCTCGCACACACACACACACAGAGTTGCTTGATCTGCGACACTTGAATTTCAACGTTGCTTGCACGAGAGATTGAGAGAGTTGCTTGATCTGCGAGACTGCGACACTTGAATTTCAACACAGCGAGCGAGCGAGAGAGAGAGAGAGAGAGATGCTTCACAGAGAGAGAGGAGCTAATGAGAGAGGAGTTGTGATAAATGGTATTTGTAAAGATTGGCGGGAAGGGAGTTAGGGCTATTATTGATATCCGTCTATGTGCCACCCAAGAGCCCCGAGTATTAGCCTAAAGATATGTACTTAGGTCAACTAATTTCCCAATTTGAAGAAGGATGAATGGCTAAAATCCTCTCTTTTAAAAACTTTGTAGGCAAAATTTCCTACATGTTTTTTATCACATAGGTTGATATCCTATGTTTTTAAATTGTCCATAGGCTCTTTGTCCTACACTTTCAAAATTTTATAGGCTAAGTCACAAATTTTGTAGGCTGCATTTACACTAGCCTTAGGCTCTTGGCGGACTATGATCTATATATCCATCCATGAGCACTACAGTACTTCACTGCAGCCCTCGTCCAATGCTGTGCCAAAAATATCTAACAAAAAATTAAAAAAATTAAAAAATTAAACCAAGGGATCCATATCATGGGTCCATGTACAATCCATAGCCCAATTTAACTTGCAATTTTGTGACTGCACTAATAACTTGTGTTTCTCTGCTCCTAGAACCCCCCAAATATGGCAGAGTACAGTAATTACTTTGCAGTGTTATCTATGTAATTCTGGAAGGGATTATTTCTAAATTGCATATCAAAGAAACAATCATGGATCTGCCATGGGAATCATTCTGTTCACCTCCTCGCAGATGCTGAGATGATCCGGCACACGTGACCAGGTTAAGTCACGGAATGCACGCGTCGCCTACCTAGCTAGTTCCCTTGATTGTTGATAAATATTAAAGAAGGTTCGATTGAAAATTAAGAGGGTAGCTGATGAAGGTGTTGGGTGTCGACGGTGTGACTGGGGGGGTGTGGCAATGCGCCTGAGATCTAAGGGAGGCATTAACCTTGCAGGAAAGAGAGGATATGGGAGTATATCCTGTACCGTATAGCCTACTGTACTCTTGTATAAAAGATATAGTTTGTTCTTAAGTGCTTCAAGGACCGGACCCGACGTGACTCCCCTTTCAACCTACCAGGTCAGCTCCTGCTACTTGTCCTGCTCCTGTCTATTTATCTATCTTGGCTGTCGAGCAGGAGAAGTTGGATTAGTTGATTGCAGGTCCTTCGATTTCTTCTCTGTTGATGTTGATTCATTGACCTCAAATTTTATAGCTAGAATTTAAAGGGCAGAACTTGGACATTGATTCTCAGACCGCGGCATCCATTCTATTCTGGATTGATGAGCATGTGATGAAGTGCCGAATGATGCCAATCTGGTTTGAGGAGTACATGGCTGTGTTGAACCTTCACAGACATATATAGATAATTTTGTTGTCTCGACGTTGATCCAATATTCTTGAATTATAGCATGAATTCGAAGGGCAGTCTTTGGAATCATCAACCAAACCTCAGATCCTACTTATTATCAATTCTACTTTGGAATTGACGAGCATGTGAAGTTCTGTATTCCAATGTAATTCTTGGATATCGTAATATTGCTTTGCACATGACCCACTATTTGCTGCACAGGGACCGCTAATTTCATTAGAACCTCCATCTTCTTCACCGGTGGTGGTGTGTGATGTTCTTCAATTCTGTCGTGTGATGTGAGTTTGGTGGACATTGTAATGGCAGGAGTGGAGTCTGTCAAGATGGCTCGATCGGTGCAGATGGTTCTGGTGGCACTGGCACTCATACTGATCTTGGAGCCATGCTATGCATCGGCTCATAGCATGAAGAACAGGGTGGATCCTCACCAGCCCTTGTCTCGCATTAATCTGCACCGGCAGCTCACTGCCCTGAACTCGGCAGTCAGTATCAGCGTCCCCAATGACACCCTTGGCATCAACGTACGCACGCCTTCTTTCACATTTAATCTTTTCTCAACCAAGTCAAAAGGGCTAATGCTGCCATGATCTTGGCAGTTTAAACAATCTCCCTTGAAGTGGATATACATGCATTTCGATACACAGCGAGCCTTTCCGATCGGTATAACTGTCAGGCTTGTCATTAAGAATATTACAGAAAATTCCAGTATGTCCGGCGATTACCTTCCTTAGAATTCTACACACAAAAGAGTCGATTATAAAGAAGAGTCGTATAGCAGACAAGAACATCTTGACACACTTGTCAGCCCATTGAGATGACAAATCTAGATTCGCCCATTGAGATGATAAATTTGGAGAGTTGCCTCTATTGCTATGTTCTGTTGCTCTGTCAATCTTTCTCTCAACTAAGTCAAAGGGGTTGTTACCATGGTCTTGGCAACTTAATTTTCACTAAAGTGCATACCCATTCATGCACTTCGATACACATTGAGCCTTAAATTCTATCGGCACTATACATCAGGCTTTTCAAGCGGAACAGTACAGAAAATTCCAGTTTATTTACTGCGAGAACCTTTCTTAGAATTCTACAGACAAAAGAATCGATTATATAGCAGATTATTGCAGTCAAAACACACTTTTCAACTTATTGAGTTGACATTTTCTCTATGTGACGACATTTAGTTGGGATATGCCTCTGTTTCCCTGTTCCGCAATTATAATGGGAACTCCAAGCATGCAAGGAGCAATGCCACAAAAGAGAATTTGAGCTCTGTGGGTTTGTCATAAGAGCGACGATTTCTTATTACCGATCCTGACATCTACGTCTGTAACATTGAGTGCAGGGGGAGTCATTCGCCTGGGTCACTGTGACTTTCTCAAAGACTGTGGGAGCTGCTGCCTCTGACTGGATCGGAGTATTCTCCCCAGCCAACTTCAAGTACGAGCAATAACACTTCCATTACTGTTTCAAAAGTTTAACAGGGCGATTAACAAGACTCTAGCCTAGTTTTGATACATTTGTAGTCCGATTGCAGTTTTAGAGATAACCACTCAACACTGCAGGTGTTAAACGCATCATCCTCCACGGGCGCTCTCAACCACATCACTGGAGATGGCTATAGGCTCTGAAGTACAGTGTTTTCTTAGTAATATGCTTAACAAGATTCCCTCTGGCTTCAGGTGTGAAGAGACGTCATTTTGTTAATTTGGTGGAATTCCTGGGAGCTGAATTAATCGGTAATGTAATTTTTTTCTTTCATGTTATAGTGGTTCACAATGCCTGGGAGATTTGAATCTGACGAACGAGGTGGACCAGGCACCCTACATCTGCTCTTCTCCCATCAAGGTAAGATAAACATGAAACAACTCCCAATCCATTTCCGGGGGGGCCTTGAAACTGTCCTTCAGCTTATTCAATCAGGTTTTCATTTCTTGCTCAAAGTTTAGCAACAAAAGCCTTGAATCGTCCTGGACATGTGGGCAACCTCCGGATGGAAAAGTACTGATGTTTTATGCGCTGATGGTGCAGTATTTGTGGGCAAACATGTCTGCCAATTATGTGAGCTCCGGATCGGGCTCCTACAAATTCAGGCTGATCAACCAGCGACAGGATTACGCATTTGGGTTCTTCTCTGGAGGTCTCGATAAGGTGGGAAAATTTACTGATATAATGTAGGAATTTAATGTCCTCAGATTTGACAACCTGCCAGATTGTTGCCGCTGTTGCCAACTCAACTCCTCGTTTCTGTGGTTCGTAAACTACGTTGCTTCCAATATTATATGGATATTCTTTCTTGTGAGATCTTGATTGTTGACCTTGATCATATATCCAGCTTCCTGTATTTGTGAGAGAATATAGTTAGCAAAGTGATTCTGCTCAAAAACATATTTTTTATGATGGATGTTCAAGAGTTTTAATGGATCATTTTGGTGTACAGCCGGTTCTGGAGGGCCTGAGCAAGGCTATCAGATTTCAAAACCCCAACGCTCCACTGTGGCCCAGGTTGGCTCTTGGAGAAGAATGGGACGAGGTGAGCAGAACATTATGTATCCTGGAGATTTATGTCTAAGTATCCCTTTGAAAACTGTGTGGGGAATGTGGGGAAGATTTGAAGCATGCAAGATTCAAACAAATTACAAAAACCTATTGCATAAGACAGTTTACAGAACTAATTAATTGATTCCCAAGATTATTTATTTACACTTGCAATTTGGAAAATTGCAGATCACCGTGACCTGGACTAGTGGGTACAGCCAAGTAGATGCAAGGCCAGTTGTAGCTTACAAGTGGGAGGAAGACAAGACCTGGACCACCGTCCCCGCCATCACTCGCACTTACAAGAAATCTGACATGTGTGGTGGGTTAATTAATTTCTCCTCTGGACTAATCATTTTCGGTTGTAGGAGATCATCTAAATTTCTGTTCAACCAGCGCAATCTGAGAACATTCAAGTGAAATTTGACTGTGGGTTGATCATTTCAACAGGACCACCTGCAAGTACCATTGGATGGAGAGATCCTGGATACCATCATACAGCTTTCCTCGAGGGTTTGTGGCCTAGCTCCATGTGAGTTTCCTTTGTCAACCCTGGGGAAGTGTGCCAACAAGCACTAGTAGAAAAAAAGGGTCTTTTTAACACGGTCCATATGACATTTGTCACCTAAGATCCATAAAAAATCCACAGTTTAAGTCAAATGTGTGCGAAATAAATGATTTTGTCACAAAATGTGATGTTTTTAACATGTCATAAATGACAGTGTGTCAAAGAGGTTGTGTCAGAACCCCCTACTAGTGAACATTCAGTTCCCACCACGTCATCCCTGAGTGTCAGTCAATCTTGCAAAAAATTGACAGTTTAATTTTGTTTCGAATCTGAAAAACTGCACACCCGTGATATCATTGCAGGTATTCCTACAAGGTGGGCCACAAGTTGAAGAGTACAGGAGCTTATGTGTGGGGCGACGTGAACACTTTCAAGTCCAATCCCGGCGTTGGTGAAGAGTCTAAGCAAAGTGTGGTAATCTTCGGAGACATGGGAAAGGTAAGTATCAGCAGCATTCCAATCCTCTCAACTCCCTAAACAATTGATTGTTACATTAACAGGTGAAGGTAATAATTTCTCAATTCCTTAATTTAGTTATCTTGCTGCATTAACAGCACGAGCGCGATGGATCTACCGAGTACACCGACACCCAACCCGGTGCTTTGAACACCACAGACACCTTGGTGAAGGATCTTGCCAACATCGACCTTGTTTTCCACAACGGAGATATCGTCTACGCAAATGGATACATCGCACAATGGGATCAGTTTGTAGAGCAGGTTTCCAACATCTCCAAGCAGGTGCCTTACATGGTTTCTAGGTAATCCATCGCAACCCTGCTTCTCGCAGCTGCCCGGCTAGTACTTAATCTCTCCACATAACCCCGTACTTACATACAGCTCCACTCGGCACTAATGATGAAAGATGCACTGCAATCCGAAGGTTCTAACAATCTTTTCACTCCATGTTATGATCACAACAGCGGTAACCACGAGCGTGACTGGCCTGGCACCAGCTCTTTCTATCAAAACAAGGATTCTGGCGGTGAATGCGGTGGACCCACTGAGACCACTTACTACATGCCCACTAAGAACAAGGACAAGTTCTGGTGAGTCCTGCTGCTATAATTTTTGGCAAAACGTTTTGGAGCTGCTTCATATTATGACTTCTAAGTTCTTTTTTAAGTTTCTGTGACGATAATGTGACAATAAACACTTAGGTTGTGTGGATGGTGACCCATGCTTTTACTTAATTGTACACCTTGTCTAGTTCAGTATCTACCCCCTCTCTCAGGCATATTGCACTGACTCTTTCTGAATTAAAAAACCATTGATATAATAAATGCGTCAGAAGTGATCGAGAGCACCTGTTGTCAAGGGGAGAGTTTCCACACCATGCCACTCCTAATTCGGTAGAACAGAAGGCATATTGTGAGAATACCAATCATGCCTCATGAAATATAAATAATGTCAAGGCCTAGGTGTTGTGTACCAGGTATTGATAAGCTTGGTGGTTATGCAGGTATGAAGTGAACTATGGTATGTTCCACTTCTGTGTGGGCGACTCGGAGGAAGACTGGAGGAAGGGGTCCGAGCAGTGGCTATGGCTTGACAAGTGTCTGGGAGGCGCGGACCGCCGGTCACAGCCATGGTCGATCTTCATGGCCCATCGGGTGCTTGGATACTCATCTGCTGACGAGTACCAAGTCCTGGGCACGTTCGGCGAACCCATGGGACGTGATAATCTGCAAGAATTGTGGCAGAAGCACAAGGTGGACGTTGCCTTCTTTGGCCATGTGCACAATTACGAGCGAACTTGCCCCGTCTATGAGGTAATTTACCTATGTTTGAACGATAATCCTCCCACAATAATAGTAATATTTTTCCCACTGTTGTTATTATCTTATCTTCACTGAATGCGCAATTATCCTTCGATCATGCAAAGAATGATGGAGAGTTTGAGTGTCAACATCATCTGTTTTGGAATGCGATTTATAATATATTACAGGAGCCTGAGGGGCACAAATTACCACCCATTCATAAGGGTTAATCTTAAGTGGTGTAGTGGGTGCTCTCCCTACCCAAGCATATTTGAGAGTACATAATATTGGGTGAAAATATTTTTGGCAAGCCTGACTTCTGATTGAATCTTGGTATATTCATGAGAGAAGGCTTTGTGTCCGAAAATGGGCAACAACGAGGTCTCGACTAATGACAGTATGCTCACCATTCATGCATATTGTAATCAAGGACCTTGTTTCTAAAAAACTTGATATTCTTGAAGGTTATACAAAATCTTAGAAAGATAACGACGCCCTTAGTACACATGATATGACTCCTAAAAACTAAAAAGCTGTATACGAATGTGTAGAGCAACTGCGTGCCCCTCACCAGCAGCTTTACCAACGCGTACGCGGGCCACTTCAATGGCACCATCAACATCGTGGCCGGAGGGGCAGGCAGGGAGATTGCAGGCTATGGCGCCACCAACACCACCTGGTCCATCTTCAAGGACATAAATTACGGATACACCAAGCTCATCGCCATCGACCACCAGCACTTGTCGTTCGAGTACAGACACAGCTCCGACAACGCTTTGGTGGACAGCTTCACCATTACCCGCGCTTACCACGATGTGCTTGGCTGCGACACCAGCTCCTCCCCTGAGTGCATGCCCACCACCACTGCCGATCTCGCCTAAACTCTCCTCTCCACCGCCTGGAACAAGAAGAATGCCATGACACCATATCTAAGTGTAAGCAGCTGCAATCCTTATGATTCTTTCAAACACTTCTCAATGTAACTTCTTCATAACAAATGCAAGAGCTCTTGTGTTATTTCATCACAATACGTGGGAGCAACATGCTTGGAAAAAGCGAGCTCGATCGATCTGGTAGGAAAAAGGGGTTTTGTCAACAAATGTTTCACCTAGTAAGATCCATTATGTCGAGATCATTGTATTATATGTCAAATGTGTGCGAGTGAAATCGATCATTTGTCAGAAAATGTGATGTTTTAAACATGAGTGTCAAAGGGGTTGCGTTAAAAAGACCCCCAGTCCCTACTAGTGGAGGCAATGAGAGGATTTCATTCATAGCATTTATGTGTGAGTTAAAGAGATTTTCACTTTCTTATATTTTTGGATCTACATCGAAACATTTCTGTCTAAACCGTAATCCAACTATACCTTCTAGGTAGTTTTTTTGAGTTTTAAGAAAGTTCCTAGAAGTTTGTGTCATAATATGCTTATAATACTAAAGCGGATAGGTTCCAAACAATGCGTCAAAAACATTTGTTAGTAGCTCTGAACCATGCTGTAAACACTCCGTTGACTCAGAGAGTTGCCACCACAGGATTAATCAGCTTCCTCACGAAAATCTGCAATTTCCTGTCTCCAGGTTTGCTTCAAGAATACCAATCAGGAGATTTCGATCATACATGTGACTCCAAAGGTGTTTCCCGAGCGATATGTTAATATTCTGGTGCATGCATTGACTTGGCTGATCAGTGTAACTTAGGGAACAAAACACCCAAAGATTTGGGCCTCAATGTGATTACTCGTGTCCATCAGTTGAATTGAATAATGTCTTCGGCCTTGAATGAAAAGTGGATTTTTTGCGCTCTTATGAAATGTTGATCTGTGTTGGTCAGAAGTTATGGGGATGGAATTCTATATGATTATACTGTATACATTTCTGATGTGCATTATCGAGTGATCTTATTGGTCATAGTTAACACTACTAGGATCTGGGTCCAAGGCATGAAAAATGAAGTGGCACAAATGTGACACCACTTTTCTGTCAGATCTTGACAATAACAACTCAAGAAAATAATCTGGAGTCCTAGTTTGAGGAACCAATCTTCAACCAAATCATGAGTCCAAAACTAAGGGATGTTTTGGACCTTGATGTAAACCCATCCTCAGTTTAATGTCACTTACCCTATTTTGAGTCTTATCCTAGGTTACATTAATGATTAACAACTTCACCTTAAGTGTCACCTCAAGACACTTGGGTTCAAGTGCGCTTACAAATATCTTGGCATGAGTATGTTCATTAGTGTTATGAGGTGCATGCCTATGTTACACAATGTTCTACAAGTTGACTAAAGTATACGCAAATGACACTTGCCACTAGTATGCTCAAGAATAATATCTTCCTCTTGCATACTAAAATGTAACACATGACACTTACCTTAATAATCTTCCCCTTGCACACTAAAACTCAAGACTGTCATCTCCTAATGTGCTACTCTAAATGTCATAATAGTATATGTTGAGGTTTTTTCACTTAAAGAAGTATATGTTGAGGAATGGAATCACATTGGCAATTGTTGGGCATGGTCATCTAGTTTAGACCCTTCACAAATAGTTTACGTGGCACTAAATACTATAAACGGTGTAGTACTAATGACAAATCCAATACGGCTTGTGATTTATGATACTGTGAAAATTGGATGACATCAATCCAGAATGAATCTAAACTGCAGAAGCAATGTAGTGAATGGCAAGTTTTCAAGGAGGACCAATTTATTTGAAGCTGACAGAGCCAAAAATACTCAGGTGCGGCCAATTGCCATGTTACTGCAACAGTAGCATTAGGCTCTCCACCTACATACCATATTACTAGTTCAAGCATTTCCAGAGTACTACCAATCAAAGTCGAACCAACTGAGTGAATTTGACAGGTCTGCGCCTTCCTACAGAGTATGAAACTGTGAAACTGTAATATGAGATTGCATCAAGCCCATAGATATTGAAATATATATGCAGCTAAAAGCAGACCGAATAGTGTCGCACACTTGCTTTTCAATCTACTGCCGGCTTAAAGATGATCAGCTTGCCACTGTGAAGTATTTTCTTAGCTCGTCGAGTTTCAAAGGGCTCAAAGGGAATGATTTCTGAAGAACCACAGTTGGGATGTCAGCTCCAAATATCGACGACCCTGAATTCTCACGCCCGGGGTTCTGGCAGTTAAATGACACGCTCGCGACGGCCGGCCCCTTCCCGACATTCAATTGGAAATATTGCAAGAGTCCTCTCGGGAACACTGTGGCGTCGCCTGGCATGAGTTTAATGTGCTTGTCCACAGCTTCCTGCTCTGGTCCAAGAATCCCACCAGAATGGTCCCGCTCTGGCACACTAGGACTTCAGAGGCTCGGAGATGTCAATGGGGTGGGTCGATTGCACCCACCCCAAAGTTGATCCAGGCCAACGCAAGGTCTTGGGTGTTGAGGCCTGGGAACGTACGTAGTTACATTCGCCATCATGATCGCCGTCCCGTAAGGTGAGGTGTTAGGATCACCGGCCGTGGCCAGACACAAGGGCGATTTACAACATTCCCTCTTGGCACGATTCCCTGTTGTGTGTGGGGAAAAAAGAGAGGTAAGAATTCCCTTCAAAAGGAAGGAATTATGTCAAACTGGGAATGTTCATAGTGGGAAAACCATCCCTTTTCCCATGCGGGAATTTTCCAAATGCTCCTTGTGAGAATGCTAGACTTGAAATCACCGTTCACAACCGTGCCAGGGTCTTTGCATGGCATTCCATTCACCCTCACGTTGCTGGTCGGTCATGTCCGCAATGCAAAAATCCTACAGAGGGTCAGGACCCGAAGCGGAGGCTATGCCTATCCATGTTGCAGCAGCAACTATATATTTATTTATATAACCAAGCCCACTTGGGATTCAAATAAACTGCACATTTCCATTGAACGGAATTGTCGCAACCCTTGCTAGCCCCCCTTAATAATCTTACCAATTTTCGTTTCTAGTAAAGGTTACGAGCGCTAACCCTTTGCATTCCGCCATGCTAATGGTTAGCTCCTCCTACCCTGGACCTTATAGTCATAGGAGGGAACCAACCCTCCTACTTTGCTTTCGGGACTCACCCCTTAATCGATAACCCATTTCTTCGATGTCGACTTCCATCCATGGAAGTCCAATCCTATGTTGATCATCGCGTTGCCGGAGCAACACTACAACAACCCGAAGCGTACTAGGCAACTATGGCCTCACATTGGGCCAATGCCCATGGAGGCCGTGCCTTTCGGCCTCGGGTGGGTGAGGCCACACTACCTCACCCATATAAGCCTCTAGGACTCTACGCGGGGCCCCTACCCCACCGTCAACCAACCTCTTGTCTCTCCACCAAGAGTTGGGGCCAAGTAGACATTTTCCCTTAGCCGCTGGGCCTAGAAGCCCCCAGCAGCTTCAGACCATCATAGCTTCCTTGTATGATGTCTAATGCTAACAAGCAACCACTCCATCTTCATCTACGCTTCACGTAGATGCCAATGCACTCCTCACTTGCCCCATTCGGGCAAGTCTTGGGGAAGTTATGCCTGTTTGAACCTTGGCAGCCCTGGGAATCACTCCCAGGCACTGCTGTATCAGGGCGCTGTCCCGGGACAGCGCCCCACTCAAATGGCCATAACTCCTAGCTCACACCTCCGATTGAGGTGTTCTTGAGCATTCTAGAATCACCACGCCATGAGCTACGCATAGCTCATGGCCTTACCCTTGTGCCTCCTAGTCTCCGTGGGTGGGAGGCGTTCCCAACGCCCGGGGCCCTCACCCACACTAGAATCACTTGGGCCTCTCACCAACGGCGCCACAAGTCCCGGGTGTCACTCCGGGGTCCCCCTTGTGCCCATGGTGTTTTGGGCACTCCTCATGGAGAGGTGCGCGACAAGAATGATGTGTTGCGCCGTTGTAGGTGTTGATGATAGGAGTGCTTCAAAGGTTGGAGCTTTGAACGGATGAATATGATTGAGGGAGTATTGAGGATTGGTATAGTAGGTCATGTTTTTATACCTGTTTTGGACCTGCTAGCTTGATGTTAAGTTGTTGACAGTAGATCTAGTTCACCTCATCATGGTTCAACCATTTGCTTAACATTCGTATAATTGCAAATTGGCCGCACCCGTGAACTCCACGTGTCATCCGGAAGTTACCATTTTTAACGCCAAAAAAAAACACTTGCATTTGGATATATGTGTTATCATGGGCTTCAACTTGTACCCTTTTCCTAAAGTAAATTTCGATGTGACCAAAAAGGATAGAGGAAGAAGACACTACTAGGAAACGTGTCTCCATATGACTACAAAAATCTGTGAAAGATGGGGGATGACAAGTGCTAAAGGTGGGCATGATGGGGGAAACTAGAAGGAGGTGTGAGGCATGAAGATGAGGTGGCAACATGGCATGGGCAATAGGAAAAAGTAGGGTAGTTTTATTTTATTTTATTTATTTGTCATTTTCTTAAAGTGCTCCATGGGGTCATGGTAGTGGGTTATGGGGGGCTTATGAACATGGACATGAACATATGCATAGGCATATGATTGCATGGATGCATGGGTGTATGGGGTTGGGTTCATTTGGGATATTGTTGGATAATGTGCATGGTTGCAATGGGCTACAACATCATGGGTTCAGGGTAATTGTTGGACATGGGAAGACAAAGGAGCGTGGCAAAGGCAAGTTGCACTAGAGAGAGGGATAAATTATTGCATGCAATCGTGCCTCCAAGATATAAGCTCTACTAAAATAGTATGCATCCCAAAGATTTTTGATGGGTTGATTTGTCAATAGAATCAACTTTAAAAATCCCAAATTAGTCTAGTAGTCCAAGGCATTTGAGACACATTGGCCACAACCTAAAGGGGGTCAAGTTTTTAAGTTGGATAAATAAGAGGTATGCTTGTATGCAATCATTCTCTCTCCAACTAGATCTCACAAGATATAACAAGGTGTTAAGTAGACAACAAACAATAATAGCTTTCAATCCTGAATTACTCTAGTCCAAGCCATTTGAGATGAATCAACCACAACCTAAAGGGTGTCAAGTTTTTACATTGGATGGATGGGTGATACACTCATATGCAATACATCTCTCTCCAGTTAAATCTCACAAGAGTTAACAGGCAGACAACGAACAATAATAACTTTCAACATATTCCCACTTTCTTGCTCCCTATAGGTCCCAGATACCTCACTAGCGACATATTAGAAATAGGGTGAGAGATAATATAGGGTATTGTTTGTTTGTACAAAATCTTTTTTTGAAAAGATTCAATTTGATATAGCATCAATTCTATATGGTATCTTGTAATGCCATGTATTACTTCTTTTTTTAGAACTACATATAGGGTATTATGTTTAGGATGGTACAAGTCTTTTGTTGATGGGTTGCCTTATGTTACTAAGCATGTTCAAAGCATGCATGCATGCTCCGGTTGTACTCACCGGTGTGTTACCTATGTGTTCCTTGTGTGTTCCCTATATGTTCCCAATGAGTTCCCTACTATCTTCATAATAGTCCCAAAATTGTGCTAAAGTCCCATAAAACATCATATTAAACATTATGGGACTTTTGGGAGTCCCAAAATTGCAAAACATGTACATTTTGACCAAATTCTATGTGGGAACGTGAATGGGAACGTGCATGGGAACTTGCCAAATATTATGTGCGTGTGTATGGGAACGTAGGAACACGGGGGGGCGGGGGGGGGGGGGGCACTCAATTGGGAACGTCAATACGAGGAGTATGGACGAGATTGGGGAACTTCTATGGGAACCATGGCACATGGCTGGGCCATAACGTTCGCCAATGTACACCACTTACACACGATATTCATGATATTCATAAATAGTTGCCTGCGTACAAATTTTCACAACACATACGTACAGTGTCCCACCGCACATGTTTGAAATTGCGGGGAAGTTAGGGTTTAGGGTCCCTACATTGAGGTCTGAAAATCCATACATTAATGGGACCACACCATGCATGATGATATGACATTGGTTGAAATTTGCACATATAGCAATTAAGGTCGTATCGACAAAAAAATGAGATGTTTGGTTCCAAACGTACTGCCCTATCACCTACCGCAGATCACTAGGGTCTTGACACTGGCTCATCTAATCCCGTATCACCTTCAATTCCAGTGTCTTTGATCACCGGGATGCGCGTCCCCCAGATTTACGTCTACCACCTCCATGTCCACGGCCCCCTCGTTGCCCACTAGACTCCCCGTCGTCCCACCCACCCTCCCTGTTCCCACGCTCGGCTGTTGAACACCGTCGAAGATTATCTTTGGCAAAACCAATTTGCTCTGCTGGGATAGTAACCTTTAATGGCTCCACATCTTCCTGTGCTGGCAGAGGCTAGGCTGCCAAAATGCAATCGATCGGCTGCCAGTCGGAAACGGAGTATTTCAAATCTCGTTTCCACTTGAAGTTTGGGTTTGAGTCCCAACCATTCCATTTCTTTGAAAGGTCCCTCGCGGTTGAAGTGGGAGTGAACCACTGTACAAGTATTTGATGTGGATGATCTCCCGTGACCGCCAAGTTCGGTACAGACACAGCCCGGCATACCCAAATGGGTCTACCTATATCTTGTTCTTGGGGACGCAATATTAGCATATGCCCCTCGTGCACATTCTCTGCGATGCGGAAAGCTGCTGCAGGACGAAGGTTTGTTGGACCAACATAATGGTCGTCCGGTTGGTGCTCTTCCTGAAGCTCTCCGTTCTGCAAGAAGGGATGTGCATCTGCTTCGACTCTACTTTGTGGCCAGAATCCCTCGCATAATGGCAGCCCAACAGTGTATACGTTTCTGAGGGGTGCATCTAATGCCTCCTTCACCCCTATCCAATATTGCAAAATATGCATGTGTGAACCCATATATGCTCATGTCGTGTCATGGTCACATATTGATTGCCAATAATCAATGAACCCTTGCAATCCCACAAGAACCTCCTCCAGCTTGGCCATACCTCGCGGTGGTGCAGGAAAGGGGTCCCCGGATGGAATACATGGCTCCCCTTTTATATTTGATTTCCACATCTTCACACCGTCTTTGGGCAACCACTCCCCATGCGTGCTTAGCACTTTGTATTGCATAACTGGCCAACCATCATCTCGGACATAGAATTTGAACTGTTGAGCCTTGGTGTGCCCAATGAGTTTCTCCTTACCACTTGGGATATGCTTGCTGACGAATGTTCTCCAATCTGGAAGTTCCTCTATCATGTGTGGAATGACAGGAACCTTTTCCATGTCCATGTATGATTTCATAAGAAGGGGTATAGTGGGATAGTTGTGTTCACGCAGGTCCATACTCCACCTTCCAAATGATGCATTGATGTCATCATGGGTGTGGCCAACCAATAGATAAGATACATGTACCTCCGTGAATATTGCTTTCGCCGTGAGCATAGACCAAAATGCCTTTACAAACCTACACTTGTTGTCCTTCCAACAATTATCAAGCTGAACATGCAGAATGGGTGGAAGAGGAATTGCAGGTGTGGGCTCCGTGGGTGGGGGTCGTAATCCTCCCAAACATACTTCGCTCCCATTGAGAACAGCACAATACAGAGGTGCACGCCCGGAACCATGAAAAAGACGCTGGGATGATGATATGGGAGGTTCCTCCAAATCGCGTAAAAGTCTCGCGAATGAGCCCACAGTATGGTTGCAATCTCCAGGGTACATGTCCAGTGCATAGTGGGCATATTTCTCATCTCCATGTCCATGGGCCATCATGCCTGTTACAGAAAGTGATAGATTTGTAAACATATCGGTGTCTTTGTTCTTGGAAGCAAAGCAAGGCGATGCGGTTTTGCCATGGTCCATTTTGTCGTGGATAATCGTCAACACCTTTTGGGGATGCTCAATTGAAAGAGCCCTCATGCATCGGTAAGCGTTGCGAGCCGATTCTTGTTGTGCTAGGTGTTTTTCCAATTGTTTCGAAAACCCTGTGTGTGCAGCTGAACCTTTCACATGTTGAAGTATAATTGCGGACAACGAATCACACTTCCCACAACGCGCAAAATTATCACCAACCCTCTTCTTTATGTAGTGCTTAAAGTAGGTATTTCGAATTTTGCTCAGAGTTGAAATAGATATTGGGAGCACTCCGCATTTGTCATTCACCTGCCCATATAGTATTAGTATAGCATTAATAATACTTCACATGAACCATGAACCAAAGTGTATGAAATACGTTCATAATTGCCCCCTCGTGTCTATTAATTATACACAAACCCAACTCGATTGAATGTTTGATCTCCACTGTCAATGCGGGTAATTGGACTATACCAATTGCGTACCTCATTGATTGTAACCAAGAACTTCTTCCATTTGGTTCCGCGAGGCAAGACCATTTCTACAACTCGTGTACCATTTGGCAATGTGCGAGCCTTGTGAGGCATCATATCTGCTTTGTCTTCCAGTAGTGTCGAAAATGTGGCTGTAGCTTGCTGGGTGGATGTTCGATTCCTTTTCTTATTTAGGTTCCCATGATCGCGTGGACGCATACCATTCTTGAATTCCGACCGGTTTCTGTAGAACGTCGTTTTCGAGACGGCAAATATGTGTCTCCATGCCTTTTCGCAGACATTGCGCCCACTCAAGGTAACGACCTTCGTTGAACTTACAGGTAGTACATGTAATTGGCCATGGACTTCGAGTTGCTTAGCATGTCTCATCCGTGGCGAACAAGTGTAGAACTCCGTTCGTAGCGCAAGTACTTTTTCCCTGGGAAAATATCTAGTGCACTCCCTATCACAACACACGCTAGCAGATAGTTGGTGGATGCTATTATTATTGAGAATCTGTGATTTCTTTGTCGGTCTGTTCTGCGGCGGCGTGCGTGATGTTACATATGCCCTCTTCCCCTCTTTCTTCCGTCTTTCTAGCAACGTGTTTTGCACACGCAACCTGCGTGTGCTCACTAGGAGGTGGTGTGCAAGTGTATACCTCTGTTTGGAAAACCCGATCAAGAGGCCATATTCGCAAGGAGAACATCCATCCCATGTCCATCATTCCCTCTAATGGCTCCATAATAAGCACACCAACATTGTCTATTCCTAGACATTTGTCTTCCACACAATCCATCGGATTGACGTTGCAGCAGATTCCTTTTGCCACATTTTGTCCACTCACATTTACAAGCATCACAGGACTATGCAGTCATTCCTCCCTTCTCAGCCCGCTACAGTCTACATCAATATCCTCTATGCCAGCATCAGTGTCGTCTTCCGTGAACACCGCTTCAGATAGTGAAGATCCCTGCATCGTATTATCAGGTAAGTATGTTTGCCCGTACTCGTGTCAGATACCACAATATGAAGTTACATCACATTACAAAGTGGGGCAGTAACTGACCTCCTCGGAGCTCAAATGCTCTACTTCAGGTTGCTCCATTGCCCTGATAACAACACATAACTTCATTAACCATATTATTGTGCCGCCTACATAAAGCTCTATTACATGAGAAGTATACACGAATATGGAAACCCATACCCAAATATTAAAGCACAACACTGGGCGTGGACATTCAGTAGTTTAGGCGAACATTGATCAACAATAACAAATACACATCATATTTTATTGACCATGATCAAACAAATACACATCATATTTTAGTATGCCTTCATCATGGAACAAAGATAATGATGACACTTTCGTTGTTCAAGTGGGTAACATTTATAGAGGGGTCCCCACGAAATTATGTGCCTATTTTCGGAATTCAATGGGGCTTTATCAATACTGATTACACTGCGACCTTGACAGTAGCAATTAAAGGAGCCCAATTGAATACAAGGATATTAGACACTATGCTATACGCGGAGGTTAGTATCATTGGAACCTATTCAGAGCACCGATTATAGGGTTATGACAATTATGCGTTTATCCGTCTTGTAGATTGAAGATGTGTTCGAGGATGTAAATACCGGTGGCCGCCCTTCACAACACTTCATTATGTTAAAGGATGAGCTACACCTACACCTACACCTACACCTACACCTATTAATGGATTAAATGATTTCCTCTCGACCGTGGAGATTCCTCTCGGCCGAGAGGAAACTTCTCTCCATGGTCTTAACACCCCGCGGGCGCGTGACTGGGACTAGCGGACCATGTCCAATTGCTGATCACATGGAACCATTCTCCACTTCAGTCTTCAAAGTTCTCATTTGGATTTAGATTGGAGAGCAGTTTGGCACCGTAACTCGGCTTTCGGTTCATCCCGCGTCGCCAGTTCTGATAACAAAAATTGGCCCAATTGGAGCTCTCATTCGGTGCCAGGGTATAGGGTGTCGGGTTTCCTCTCGGCCGAGAGGAAACTTGGTGCCAAGGTGAAGGGTGTGAGTTTTCCTCTCGGCCGAGAGAAAAACTTAGTGCGAAGGTGAAGGGTGCCAGTTTTCCTCTCGGCCGAGAGGAAACTTGGTGCCAGTGAATATGAGAGGAAAACAGGGCTATGTCAGTTGGGCCGTACAACTGTACGGCTGCCACGTGGATGAAGTTGTACGGACAACTGATCGTAGGATCAACGGCAACAGAAAACATACACTACTTGGACCGGCACCTGTAAAAGAGAGCATGTGTTGGGTTCTGAATGCGTGTAGTGTCGACAATGAGAGGTATGGAAATGCCTCAAGAGTGAGAGTCGGAGACGGTTGTGGGTATGGGCCTTATATAGTAGATGGGAGATTGGTGGTTTTGAAATAGACGGGATCCTCTCTTGTACGGAGAATCAGCAGTTGAGGAGGTGTAGAGAGAATGATTGTTTGGCGAGTAGATGTGCTTTCTAGTTGATAGTACATATAATGTACATTCTACACTACCTTCCATTGAATGCCACTGATCTCAAAATTTCGAATTTAGTGTACATATATCCTCTCCAATGTGTTCATTGATTGTTGATCGTGGTCTAGTGTGATGAACTCTCAATTCCACTGTAGTCCAATCTCCTATAAACATGTGCCATTATGGTATTTGTTCTTTCACAATCACCGAACCACGCACCGACCAGTGGGCCATGGTGGCAGCATGCAATATTTAGTAAATGTCAAAAAAATTACCCTAAACCCTTAACCAAAAAAACGGCAAGATGAACCATCATTAATATCCATGGGCCCACTATATAATTGCACTCAAAACAATGTGCCATTGATATATGAATTTAAGACATTAAAAGGTAGAGTGGAAAAAAAGGCTAACCCCAAACCCTAAACCGTCTTGGAGTGTGAAACTAAACATTGTTGTAACTTAATATCATGTCACACTTGTCTGTAGCAAACATGATCCAGTGGGTGACTTGTGGCGAATTCCAAAAATCTGGGGTCAATTGCCATTTCGTAGATGCTTCCATGTTAAGTTCTTTGTTTGTTAAAATTATGAAAACAATCACTACACTGATTACCCAAATTGGTGAGGGATGGCTAATAGTGTTGTTGGGAAAGTACACTAAATAGGATGTTGAGTGTTTAATACACTAAATGAGAACGAATACACTCAATATCAATAACCATTAGTGTTAGTAAAGATATGGGAAAAATTGGGATATAATAAGGGATGTGGTAGTCGGGAAGAAAGCGGTACATTTATGTCCAGCACTAATGGTTAAAGAATTGAAAATTAGTTTTCAGCAAGGTAGGGTGGTGGTAGCAAACCCCAAATATAATCAAACACTAAATATCTTATTTAGTGTAGTGAAGGTGATACTAAAGTTCTTTATGCTAGGGATTTAGTGGCAGCAAAAGACCTAGGAAGCATTGGTCATCGTGAGTAATATTTATAACATCATTATTCATTTAAAGTATTGGCACTATTCGTTGACAAGCAATGTGTTTGCATACGAAATGTTTAATCACACTACTAGCACCTTAGAGCATGCACTAATTTTCTCAAAATGAGCATGTATTTGTGAATTCAAAGATGTATGTGGAGTTTTAGAATGAGTCTTCGTATTATTATAAGATAGCTATGTCCAATTTTGGTTTCTTATCTTAATCAAACACCTAGTATATGTCAGTGATATGTGGTTTGATATGGCTCCAAGAATGGATAATAAAAAGGAGCTTTATTTTAAGGTATGAGGAGCCAAAAAGCTCGCGATGGGACTAGAGGTACATGTTGTCAAAAAGGCTAATTGCGTGGAGTAATAAAGCACAAGGGCGTCTACGAGATAGCGGCTGATATCAACTTTATGATCCACTCGGAAAAAGACTTGAGAGTACTATGATCTAAAATAGGGACAACGGTCAAGATCATCATATGGTCTCCAAAAATGATTAAGAAATGGCTATATCATGACTTGGATAAGGTAACCACTTGTTTCATATCCAACGATAAGTGGGTGCAGAGGTAAAAAATGTCCATATAAGAAATGCTTAACTTAGCTCACTTACTTATTGACTTTATTAGTTTTTTCGGTAGCTATGATCTCATAATTGACATGATTAAGTATGCCTCCTTGATGCCTTTGACCTTGAAATGTGAGTGTATCTAATCCAGTATAACACCACAATGGGCCCACAATATATGTGTGAAATAGTGGAAGGGCAAGATTTAAATGAGATGCATGAAAATGGGAAAATGTTTAATGCACAGCCACATTTTAAGAACTAAAAAGAAAAGAGGATGTGGACCCAAGCAATGGGAATCATTACTAACCAACTAGATGATGGTCTCCATAACATTATTTAGTTGTTATTGAGTGTTCCGTTATAATAATAGTAGGGCTCGGGGCAATCACACCCCCCTTCCATTTCGTTATCGCGTGCGTTTACCGGGTACGCAACTCCCGTATTATGTGGCCCTGATTATAATCACTTACAATGCGTTTTATTCCAATATTGAGTGATGCAATTTGTTTTAATGTAGGAACCCCTTGTGGCCCTTCTAACAAAGGATCCAAAAATGTAATTATATGTAGGAAACAAATATGTTTTGAAGCATATGATTGCATTGAAAACCTGATTATTTGGTTTTTTTGATACATGTACCATAGGTCAAACTACCCAACTTTTTGGAATTTTTGATAAAATTTCAACATTGTGAACGACTTATAATTTTCATGGCAGGCAACTAGTCGTGGTTTATAATTCTAATTGGAGGCAACTATTCGGGTGGATTTTTAAAACTATGTGTAGGCAGTTTTTTTCTCATCTCATTTTATTTAATTTGGTCTTCAAAAAAATGAGGGGTTGATATAAAACTATTCCCAGTAGGCAATGTTCAGAAGGCATAATTTCAAGCATCACATCCGATTTAATGAATTCTTCAAAACCAAGTCCAGCCTCCATGTAACAGGTGAGGCTATATTTACAACGTTACAATATTACACCATGATTATAGACACATGGATGCATTAATGATCAAAGTCGGTTCAACATTTTGCCATTACCATTTTGTAGATGTGATTTTTCCACTCACAACGTGAACTTTGGCCTAAATATTATGAGTTGCATGGCATGGATTTTAAAAGAGACATGTGCCCAACTTGGAGGTCATCTCATCATAATCAAAGTGTTGTAAGGTCAAGGTTTTGTGTGCCAAATAAAACTATGTGTTACAACTTAATGTATTTCAAGTACCTTCTCTTCCATATTTATCATATGTTCTTAAAGCAAATATGTTTTGTGTGTTTATTATAGTCAAATTTCATGAAACAGTTTGGCACGCATATGGAAGATTTACTCATCACTAGTAATGCTTCTTATTTGAATGAAATACTAATGTTTTATAAAGATGGGTTGAGATAATTTGAATGAATTGCTCATGTTGTATAAAGGCAATAATTTGAAGGGTTGCTTGTATTTCATAGGGAAGGGTAACTCTAAATTTTCCCTTTCAAAATGAAGGGTTACCTCAAAAACTGCCTTTCATGTATGTATTGAAGTGTTTGTTGAAAGTGCACATTACCATGTTTATCATTTAAGCGACGTTTAAAACTATAAAACAAGTAAGACCAAAGAACACACATGGTTAAAAGATAGAACTATTTCATTAATGAAACATGGATGTTTGAGTACAATAAAACGGTAATGACATCTCAACATATTGATATCAATGATAATCTCGAGGACAACAAGAAAGCAGTAGTATAAAGATGTAAGAAACTCACAATCTAAATCACGTTTGAAATCTTTTATGAATCATTCATCCACCTCTCCCAAATATCTTCAAAATCAAGAGACTCCATAGGAATCTTCGCCATACTCCATTTTGAAGGGTTTAATAAAAATCACCCCTTCTTTTTTGAAGGGTTGCAAAATTTTTTTGAAGGGAGTGTGAAGTTCTGGACCCCAAGAAAAGGGTAATAGCCATTCAAATTTTGTCCCTGCTTTATATCATGGTGCTTGCATAATAATTTATCTATCACTTAACAGACGAGGAATTGCCAAAGCGCAAGAAAATAAAATTGTAAGACAAGATCCATGTTCAGGGGTCTCTTTTGAGGTATGAAGCCCGCCTTTACATAAATATATATAGGTTTGCCTAGGTGCCCCCCCCCGGTCCAAACGTACTCTATCGACACATGTCGATTGGAGCTCCCCTACACGGGCTATTAGTCGGTATAGAGGGTCATCATGGGTAGGTGAGATGATCTTGGCCGTTTATAATGACGGCTCAATGTAGGCCGTCGATGCGGGCCACTATCCGAGGCCCCCTGGTGGAGTCCCTTCGGAATCATTGCGCCTTTTCATTTCTGGCCGCACCTCCTCCCTCCCCTCCTCCCTCCCTCCCTCACTCCAACTCTCTCCCTCTCTTTTCCTCGCATTTCCTCACATTTCCTCGCATTGCCTCACATTTCCTCGCCTCATTGCATTTCCACGCAATCTCCCACTACTCCAGGTTTGGGCGCGGAGGTGCATATCCAGCGGCTTCGGAAATCTTCGGCGCGCCTCACAACTTCTGGTGAGTATTCCACCACTACACCAGATTTTGCTTAAAACTTCATGTTTGAATGTTGGTATGGAGCGATTTGATGCACATTCTTTGAGTCATTATGAGTATGTTTGTATGTGCTTTGAATCTGTTGGTCTTGTGCGATTTCTATTAACATCTGAAAATAACTGGTGTGCATCTCTCAAGTCAGATTTGTGCTCTCTCCACTTAGAATATGTGTTTGAGTTATCTATCAGGGTTGAATGTGTTGAGTTGTTGGTTGGGGTGCAGAAATTTCAGGGTTGAATGTGTTGGGTTGAATGCTTTAGGTTGCTGAAATTTCTTGCTTGAATGTGTTGGGTTGAATGCTTTAGATTGCTGAAATTTCTTGCTTGAATGTGTTGGGTTGAATGCTTTAGGTTGCTGAAATTTCTTGCTTGAATGTGTTGGGTTGAATGCTTTAGATTGCTGAAATTTCTTGCTTGAATGTGTTGGGTTGAATGCTTTAGGTTGCTGAAATTTCTTGCTTGAATGTGTTGGGTTGAATGCTTTAGATTGCTGAAATTTCTTGCTTGAATGTGTTGGGTTGAATGCTTTAGGTTGCTGAAATTTCATGGTTGAATGTGTTGGGTTGAATGCTTTAGGTTGCTGAGATTTTTGGCTTGAATGTGTTGGGTTGAATGCTTTAGGTTGCTGAAATTTCTTGCTTGAATGTGTTGGGTTGAATGTGTTGGGTTCATTGTGTTGGGTTGAATGTGCTTGGTTGCTGAAATGTCAGGGTTGAATGTCTAGGATTCAAAGATGTGTGATTGCTAATTTGATCTTTTGAATCAACTGAACTCAAGTAAGCTGCAATGAGATGTGTTGACCACAACTGTTCTTTTGTGCCAAAGACTATTTTCACACTAACCCTCTGTCCTTAGTAAAAGATTTTCTTGGGTGGTAGGTGGTTTCTCTAAACTTTGGGAGGCGATGCTGATTGCATAGTCTGCTTGCAATAGTGAGAGTGCACTTTCTGCAGATACAGTGAGAACTCGGATATAAGGTGGTTATTTAGTTACGTTTGAATGCATCTTACTCCCTCATATCGGAATAAGTAAACATAGTATCTTCAATGTTCTGTTCCTCAACTTCCTCAAATAATGGTGGA
The DNA here is from genome assembly GCA_950295325.1 of Polytrichum commune. NCBI lineage: Eukaryota > Viridiplantae > Streptophyta > Polytrichopsida > Polytrichales > Polytrichaceae > Polytrichum > Polytrichum commune. The sequence goes on from OX485804.1 coordinate 42,834,737, forward strand.
TCTAGCTGAATATCAATGTAGCAATTGTAGCTGTAGTGGCATTCATCAATGTAAACACTAAACTCTAGAAACTAAACTAAGCAAATGTTCTTCTTTTCAATCTCCAGTGATTATATTGTATTTGCTGTTGCCGAACTAGTTCCAAAGTTTGTCTTTCTTCTGCGTTAATTGTTTGTGTGATAATCATGCAGTCTCATTGAAAAATCACATCTTATTGCAAGAAATTGAGCCATTGCAGTCTGATAGTGCCATTGACACAATAGTTATGTTTTGGCATGTGCATTGATATCAATTGCATGAATTCACAGTCGATATTTAATGCTTGATTCAAGTCAATGTTACAAAACTCAAAATAGTGTCACAAAATAGTGTGGAGAACTTATCCCTCACACAAACCCTCCCTCACAAGCACCAGGATGGGAGGGAAAACTTCCTCTCGGGCGAGAGGAAGTTTTCCCCTGATGGTTCGCATTTTAAGAGCCCTCACCACCCTCACACTCACACTTGAGGAGAGGGAAAACTTCCTCTCGCTCGAGAGGAAGTTTTCCCTGGTGGTTCGCATTTTAAGAGCCCCCCCACCCTCACACTCACACTCACACTTGAGGAGAGGGAAAACTTCCTCTCGCTCAAGAGGAAGTTCTCCCCTCACTAGTAGAAAACATGGTAAAAAAAAACCATAGTCATTTTCCCATTGCGGTTCTTTTGACCGCTATTTTCCAAGGTTTTTATTTTCTGGACCAATCTCCAATTTTCGGTCATTGTCGTACGAGTTTCCAACTACTGTTAACACTATATTCGTTAAATTGAGACTTTCTCTAGTCTCAAATTAATATATGGATCAAAGAACTTGAAGAGGCCCGAAACTATATTGTCAACAATCTCAATTATATTATATGTTCTAATATCCCAAATCTATGATGTGCGGACATAAGCACATATGGTAGAGCACTCGACACCAACTTCATCAACAAAAACACATTGGGTAGAGCACTCCAAACAAGTTTCACCCAAAAAACATATAAACTAATTTCTATTATTAGCATGCACAATAGAATATAGACATTGCAACATACAAAGTGCATGTAATAAATGCATATTTCTTCATTCGACAATATAGTCCTAAACATAATAATAAGATGAACTTCATTTTTTTTTGAAATATAGTAAATGGATATTCATCCAACTCCAAACAATATAGTATTCGTAAGTTCTACCCAAACTCTGCCCCAATTTTGAAGAGCACACATATGTGTAATTTATATTGCTATAATTACGTATTAAACTATAATCATGCTAACACAATCCTACCAACTTCTCATTTAACGTGGGTTGCTTCTTGTGCAATCCGAGCAAGGTTGTCTTTTGCAAAAGTTATGTACTTTTGAGGGATGGACACTGATCCACTATGGTTTTTCCGTGGTTTCCATGCTATGAATATGGAATCTGTATCTACCCAAGATGGACCGTGCTCAGAATCCACCTTCCACCGAAAGTTAGGGTTTGTATCCCAGCCTGTATAATGCCAAATCACATCTTCATTCCTTGCTGTCGGTCGATAGTACTCCACTTGTATCTGTCGAAAATGAGGGCTGGAAGTTACAAAATTGGGTTTGGACAAAGCTCTTGCCACCCACACTGGCTTTGCATATGTCTCGTCTCCAGGACGTAAAATGAGCATATAACCTTCATGACAATCCACTGCAATGTGGAAAGATGGTAGGGGACGACTACTAGCCGGCCCCACGTAATGGTCGTCCACATCAAACTCCTCTCGAACCTCTCCATTTCCCAAAAGACTAGGCTCCGAAGCTTGTACATCGACTCGTGTTTGTGGCCAAAATCCATGCCTCAAAGTATGAGGGCTATCTTGGTGGAGGTCTGCCAAGGCGGCACGAACACGTGTCCAATAATGTATCCAACTCCCATAACGATGCCAACATGATCCGCCAACATCCGCTATTTTCAAACTCTCCCAATATTGTATGAAGCCTGATATACCTTTCAAAATATCCTCCAAATTCTTCATGGCTATTGGCTTGCAAGGCCTAGGCTCCCCATCCGGTAACATGGTCTTTCCATCCGCATCCACGCGCCACACAAGAAGACCCTCAGGCGGGCTCCAGTCTTGTGTCGTGCACAACAACTTGTATTGCATGGCCGGGACACCATCGTCACGCATATAGAAGCGGAATTGTTGTGCCTTCATATGCCCGATCAATCGGTGAGCTCCACTTCGAATATAAGGTTCTATAAATGCCTTGAAGTCTGGCACCTCCTCAATCATATGGGGGATGACCGGAACGTTATCCAAATCCATGTACGACTTCATCAATAACGGGATTGTAAGAAAATCCTCCTCCCGCAACTTCATGCTCCACCGCCCAAAAGATGCATCAATATCATCGTGCGTGTGGCCTACCAATAGGAAGGACACAAAAACCTCCTTGAAAATGCCTTTCGCAACCAACAACGACCAATATGCAAAAACATATCTACTTTTATTGTCCTTGGCACAATTGTCCAATTGGACACGCAAAGTGGGAGGCAACTTTTTGGCAATCACGGGATCATTGGGTGGCTCTGGCAACGAATGAAAGCATACATCTTTTCCATCCAACAACGCTTCATATAGAGGTGTTGAACCCGTGTTTTCAAATAACAATCCTGAAGAATAGGCTGGCGGTTTCTCTAAATCACGTAAAAGCCTTGCAAATGACCCTATTGTGTGGTTTGAATCCGCTGGATACAAATCAAGAGCATAATGAGCAAACTTGGCATCACCGTGTCCATGTGCAATCATTCCTGTAATGCCAACCCAACGTGATTAGATATAATTAAACCATTTTGAGTGAATCCATGTTCTCAAGTACATCACGGAATAAAAAACCACAACATTTAGGGTATGTCATGACATTGTTTCGAAGTTCACCTGTAACCGATACAGGCAACTTAAAAAACCCATCCGTGGCCTTGATTCGATTTGCAAAACATGGGGAGGCTGTTTTGGCATGGTCCATTTTGTCATGGATGACCGTAAGAACCTCCAAGGGCCTGGAGATGGACAAAGCTCTATTTGTGTAATAATCATTACGGTGTGCCTCTTGCATGTTTACGTGCTTGAAATAGTTCAATTGATGCGCTGCATATGACTCGGTACCCATCGTGTGTGCATCCCGGAGGCGCTTCAACTTCTCGCAATTAGAACACCTGGCAAATTTGTCCCCTCGTCTTTTTGTAATGTATTCGCTAAAGTTTTGTTTCTTAATTGCACTCAATTTTGACAATGAAATTGGCTCCAACCCAATCTTCTAGCCAACTGCATTCACGTCCAACAATATGTCTTTCCATTTTGTGCCTGTGGGAAGAACTTTCTCCACAACCTTTTCACCGGTTGTGAGCGTGCGTGTTTTGTGCGGCATTGCATCGGCAAGGGGGACAATGATGGTTGCTAGAGTGGCCGTTGCTTGCCTTGTTGCTTCCTAGGCTTCTTTAAACCCACATTACCATGGTGACGGGACCGGCGGCCTTCCTTGGCATAAGCAGCTTGTCGATAAAAGTCCGCTTTCGACACACCGTGAATGGTGTACCATGCCTTACAACACACGTCCATGCTTTCAATGGTGATGACCTTGCGACCCATCCCATTCACATGTATCGCCCTATGGACATCAAGTTTTCTTGTGGATCTTAGACGGAAATCTCCAAGCCACATTTCTTCGCGGATGGCCTTCAATTTATCCCTTGGAAACAATTGGCAACAACGATGCACACAACAATCCTTTGTGGCAACTTCTCTAATGGACTCCTCCCCGAGCAACCTTTGACGTTTACAATCAGTTGCAGACGGAGCAGGACGTGCCAATGTATCGTACTTTCTTTGACCCTTGCGCGGCCGCATGTTTGCTTGCACCTCCTTTTCGATTTGCATGTGTCGTTGCTCATGTTCACACAAGCTAACTCCATCAATTGTGACATTCCTCAACGGCCACCTGCGGAGGGAGAACCTATGAGTGGGATCCACCTCGGAATGAACGACCGACTCCAATATGACAACCCCAACGTCCTCGGTGCCAAGCGGGTTTTCATCAATGCAATCTTGCGGATGGGTGTTACGGCAAATCCCCTCCGCCACAACAACTCCACTATCGTTAAGAAGTATCACCTCCAAATTCACCCACGAAGCCCTTGAAAGTCCCGTACATTCAACAATGGGACACTGCGGTACGGAAGACGAAGGTAAATCCAAATGATCTTCATCCGCACTGTCAGCCATAGTAGCCTCCCCGACAATGTCTAAGTCATCATCAGATGCAGATGGCCAAGTGGCCATGTCATCAGATGACCAATCCCCAATTTCACTAAACCCATCCATTCTGCCTACACACATGAACATTGAACATTGTCAAAAAATTACAAAAATTGTAGGTTCAAATCGAAGACCACAAAAACCATCATATATAAACAAAATTGCAAATACTCAGTGCTCATACAAGTTCATATGACTAATATGCCATTGGGTTCGTAAAGGTTTTGGATGGCCAGTGGCCACACTGTCATCCAGATCCCATCCACACTTAGAGGCTGGGTTTGGGTCGAGCGACCCAAACCTTTTGGGAGGATGGGTTTAAGGTCACGACAAGGAGCACCCATACTTAGGGGGCTGGGTTTGGGTCGAGTGACCCAAACCTTTTGGCAGGATGGGTTTAAGGTCACGATAATGAGCACCCATACTTAGGGGGTTGGGTTTGGGTCGAGCGACCCAAACTTTTTGGCAGGATGGGTTTAGAGTCACTCCAGAGAGCACCCACACTTAGAGGGCTGGGTTTGGGTCGATCGACCCAAACCTTCTGGCAGGATGGGTTCAGGCTCACTAAAGACAACACCCACACTTAGAGGGCTGGGTTTGGGTCGAGCGACCCAAACCTCGAGGCAGGATGAGTTCAGGCTCACTACACACAGCATCCACACTTTGGGGCTGGGTTTGGGTCGACCGACCCAAACCTTTTGGCAGGATGGGTTCAGGCTCACAACAGTGAGCACCCACACTGTAGGGTTGGGTTTGGGTCGACCAACCCAAACCTTTTGGCAGGATGGGTTCAGGCTCACAACAGTGAGCACCCACACTGTAGGGCTGGGTTTGGGTCGACCGACCCAAACCTTTTGGCAGGATGGGTTCAGGCTCACAACAGTGAGCACCCACACTGTAGGGTTGGGTTTGGGTCGACCGACCCAAACCTTTTGGCAGGATGGGTTCAGGCTCACAACAGTGAGCACCCACACTGTAGGGCTGGGTTTGGGTCGACCGACCCAAACCTTTTGGCAGGATGGGTTCAGGCTCACAACAGTGAGCACCCACACTGTAGGGCTGGGTTTGGGTCGACCGACCCAAACCTTTTGGCAGGATGGGTTCAGGCTCACAACAGTGAGCACCCACACTGTAGGGCTGGGTTTGGGTCGATCGACCCAAACCTTGAGGCAGGATGGGTTCAGGCTCACATCAGTGAGCACCCACACTGTAGGGCTGGGTTTGGGTCGATCGACCCAAACCTTGAGGCAGGATGGGTTCAGGCTCACAACAGAGAGCACCCACACTGTAAGGCTGGGTTTGGGTCGACTGACCCAAACAATTCCGCAAAATCCGCCTATTTATTCGGGTGATTCTCTATTAATCTATATATAACCTATTTGGAACAACTGAACTCGTAGATATTTGTTGTAATTAGCTGCTCATGAATGGAAACGTACACAAACCGTGTATTACAGCTCCAACTTAGAGAGCTTGCAGCAATCTCAGGATTGGGACATGAAAGAAAGAACCAGCATTTGGGGGGGTTGGGCTCTTTATACTACCCGCCTCCGCTTTGGGCATCCTCTTTGGATGCCTTTCCCGCCTGGTCTCCTTTGGACGTTAATTCAAACCTTCTGACTCAATTTCCCGCTTCTTGTCAATAATAGACAATATATATTTAGCTTGGCTCTTCGTTGCCCCAACCATCAAATGAATAATTCAACATATATTATTTAAAGTTGTTACCACCCTAACTTGGTCAACACTATTCTTCAACTCTTTCATAATTAGTTTTATACATGAATACACCACCACCTTCCCTATTGCCATCTCCTTTCTCCTTTTATCATTGTTGTATTTTTTTCTCACATCCTTACTAATACTAAATTCCTATATGTAACTTCCATATATCACCACAGTGGATATTTAGTGTTTGAGTTTACATTTAATGTTACTTACTCTCATAGGGTTAGTAATAGGAAGTGTATGCGTTCGTTTTAAGTGTATCAAACACTAACTATCATATAACTAAAAAGGATATAAAGATTTTGATACACTACATATGAACGCATACACTGAATACCAATAACCCTGTGACAATATGTAAGATTATATCTATTAAGGGGTTTTACTCTACTTGTAGTCAAACATTATGGTATATTTCAAACAATATATTGACAAAAGATGTGCATGTATTACAAAACTTCATATACTAAAAGTCACTAAAAGTCACTAAATATAATAGTTAATGCAATTACTTACACTCTCACATGAGGACTTATATTTTGAAAACAAATAATTAATGCCATGACAAACTTGAATAATTTGGCCAACTTTCAATTTCCGCTAGTTAAAAGAACATTTGTTGTGTTGTAATGTGTGCACCCAATATTGCTTCATCCTCAAGGCTCCAAGTGTGACAATAACCTAGTACCTATGTGGAAGTCATTAATGGAACCATAAACCACAAATGACATTTGGCACATTCAATGTTTCAATGATGTTTGAACCTATCGTGAAGTCCCTTGAACTCTAGCAATGTGTGTGAGCAAAACATGCAAAGTTCAAAAGGTATGTCCTCATATCATTCACAACATGAAATCTACCTTAAATTAATATATAATATTTCACTATTCCAAATAACATGTTAACATGAACAACATCCTATCTATTATAATCTAGTTCTTATGCTCTTCTTACCAGGTGACAAGGTTATAGGTTAATATTGTATCACCTACTTGTGAGCACAATATCATTTATTTCCTTTAGTGCGTTCATTCGTGAAAAACCACACATCCATCTTTCACGTTTGTGAATTAGGATGTTGTGATGACATTATACATTTGTATTGGAAACTACAAGCACCAAGGCCCATGTCATTTGACCTATGTGCCATCCAGTTATGGTTTGTGTTGTTTAGGGTTTAGGGTTTAGGGTTTAGGGTTTAGGCATCATCAAACATCAAATTGAATGTTTAAATGACTTCATATGATATGTGAACTCCATGGGGTTGCAGTAGATACATTTGTAATCATTTGTTTCTCCCATGTACTTCAAATGTGAACTTCTAAGTACATATATTAATGTTCAGTCTAATGCTACTTGTTAGGGTATCCATTATAGACTAGAGCATTGTCCTCTACCAACAACCATCATATAAATTACAATACATAATCCTAAACTGTTAACCATGTGAATGGTTACCATATTTATATTATTGCACCGTGTAATTGCCTTTGTGGATTGCAATATAATTATGACTTACTCCTCTTAGACTTTGTAACACTCTCATATGATTCCATAAATTACATTATTCATACACCAAAACGATAATGGCTACATTCTACGATGTTATCAATTCCAACGGGTGATCATTCAATTGAACACCATTAAAATATGAGTTGGCGATGGTGTTAATTTTGTGGAATACCTTAGTCCACGTAGGTTTTTGAGTGGTATTGAATTGCCGCTAATGAATAGCGGGTTAGAAGGCCGGGGCCGGGCGGCCAAGAGAGGCGCCGGCCCTCCTATGTCCCGCACCTAGGGGCAAGGACAACCAGGAAGGCAATCTGCCTAGGGTGGCAGGTGTCAACACCACAAGCCTCGCGGGCAACCACCTTAACCAAGGAGGTGTCGACACCTGGCAGGGTGTTGGCCCGCGAGGCTTCTGAGCCGTTGATGGGCCCGGCGCAATCTAATGGCCCGGATTCGAGGGTTTAGGGTGACCCCTTCTGCTCTCTCCTTCTCTCCCCTCCTCTTTTTTCTTTCTTTCTTTTTCTTCCTCTCTTCCTCCGCGCCAAGCGCCGCTCTTGGAAACGCCGCCGCCGCTTTCCATAGCGCCGCGCCAAGCGCTTCCTTTCGCACCTTTTGCTTTTGTCTTGGTCGCGCCGCTTCCTTTCATTCTTCTTTCTCCTTCATTCCTGTCCTCCTCTCTGATGTTTCTCCTCCTCTTCTCTCATTCTATTCCTCTTGTTATTGTCTTCCTCTTGTTATTCTCTCTTCTTGGTCCAGAGTGTTAGCTTTGAGTGAGTTCGGAGCGGTTTATTGTGTTGAACTCCTTACTTGTTTTGTAAATTTCATGCATGGAGTGATTTTAGGCCGAGTAGAAGTGAGCACGGTCGAGTGTGATAGAAAGGTAGAGGTCTTTCAAATTAGGCCTGAGTTTGCAAGAATCAGGGGGTTTGTGAGAAAGTTTTAGGGTGCTTGAGAGATTCATTGTGTTTCTGAGGTCTTTGTGAGAGTTGTTCTTTAGTGCCACAACAGAGTTTCTGAGTCTGGTTGTAAGAAGCAGATTGTGAGAGCAGCTTTCAAGAGTTTGAAAGACAAGGTAAGCAATTTGCATCAGTGCACACAATTTGCATCATTCCCTTTAGGTTCCTGTTACATATACAATGCATAAGCATTGTATATGTTGCCGAAGCATTAAACATGCATATGGAAACACAGTAGTTTGGGGAGACGACCCAAACTCATATTAAAATATAATAAATATTTGAATTGCAGCCTAAAATGAACTAAATGTTTGGGTCGTTCGACCCAAACATTGCAGCGTCTTGTTTGGGTCGAGCGACCCAAACATTGCAGCCTCATTATGTTTGGGTCGCTCGACCCAAACATTACAGGGAGAAGAACTAAACCACATTGTAAAATATAAAAGAACTTTGAAAATTAAGTAAATGTTTGGGTCGTTCGACCCAAACATTGCAGTCTGAAATGAATGGGTTGAGCTTCCTAAATTTGCAGCCTCATCATGTTTGGGTCGCTCGACCCAAACATTACAGGGAGAAGAACAAACCACATTGTAAAATATAAAAGAACTTTGAAAATTAAGTAAATGTTTGGGTCGTTCGACCCAAACATTGCAGTCTGAAATGAATGGGTTGAGCTTCCTAAATTTGCAGCCTCATCATGTTTGGGTCGTTCGACCCAAACATTACAGGGAGAAGAACAAACCACATTGTAAAATATAAAAGAACTTTGAAAATTAAGTAAATGTTTGGGTCGTTCGACCCAAACATTGCAGTCTGAAATGAATGGGTTGAGCTACCTAAATTTGCAGCCTCATCATGTTTGGGTCGCTCGACCCAAACATTACAGGGAGAAGAACAAACCACATAGTAAAATATAAAAGAACTTTGAAAATGAAGTAAATGTTTGGGTCGTTCGACCCAAACATTGTAGTCTGAAATGAATGGGTTGAGCTACCTAAATTTGCAGCCTCATCATGTTTGGGTCGCTCGACCCAAACATTACAGGGAGAAGAACAAACCACATTGTAAAATATAAAAGAACATTCAAAATTAAGTAAATGTTTGGGTCGTGCGATCCAAACAATGCAGTCTGAAATGATTGGGTTGAGCTACCTAAATTTACAGCCTAACATGTTTCGGTCGGTCGACCCAAACATTACACGGAGAAGAACTAAAACACATTGTAAAATATAAAAGAACTTTGAAAATTAAGTAAATGTTTGGGTCGTTCGACCCAAACATTGCACTCTGAAAAGAATGGGTTAAACTACCTAAATTTGCAGCCTCATCATGTTTGGGTCGCTCGACTCAAACATTGCAGGGTGACCACCTAAACTACAATTTAAAATCTAAAAGATCTTTTAAAACGACTTTGAAAATTAAGTAATGTTTGAGTCAATCCTCCAAATGTTAAATGCACATTGCAATACTTTGGGTCGATCGACCGAAACTCACAGTTTCGATTTCTTGGGTTGTAGATGGCCCCTAAAAAGAGACCAGGTGAAAGGTGGTTCATGCTCGCGCCATACCACCTTTGGCAGGAGTATGAAACTCCACAGGACGATTCTTACGTCCCAAAAGATGGCGTCGTTCTGGCATGGTCCGTTCAGGTGGTGAAGGCATCCATGTTCAAGCTGCTATTCGTGGTGAAGGTGGGGACCCACGAGCAGCACACCTGGGCAACGCTGACGGGATGGGAGGTTGCGTCTGTCCAGTCTCTCGGGGACTATGTAGACGTCATACTAGAGAACTCCGCCGTGCAGAATGTCCACATGTTCATGCACCAGTTCTCCGAGCCCTTCGACCCCCTGTACGCCAAGGAGACCTGCGTCGACCTTGAAACCATACAACCGGAGGCCATATTCATAGATGGCAGTGTAACCAACACGAAGGTTGCGAGCAGGTTCACGAAGTTAAAACATGCCATCACGGTTCTAAACAAGGCGCTGCAAAGCAAACCCAAGACACAACAGCCTGTGAGGCGGAAGGCAACGACGGAAGAAGGCGCAGGGTCCTCAAGACCACAAACTGTGAGGAAACCGCGGGCGGTCCCTATGGAGTCGAGACGGACAAGTACTACAACAACGCCGGCTGATAGCGAGACGCCAACGCCATCAACAAGCCGTCAAACGACCCCTTCCAAAAGGGGAAGAGAGTCATCGGTGATGACTGACGAGCCTGTTTCCCCGGAGCTCCGGATGCCGAAGCCTGGCCAGGAGGTGGATGCAGGCGAAATACAAAAAATAAACACCAACTTCGAAACAAAATGCCTGCACTGCTTCTTCATGGGCAGGGACTTCAAGTTCGAGGTCAACATTGCGCAGTGTCGCAACCCTTGCTAGGTCCCTTAACAATCTTGCCAATTTTCGTTTCTAGCAAAGGTTACGAGCGCTAACCATTCGCATTCCGCCATGCCAATGGATAGCTCCTCTTACCCCGGACCAATAGTTCATAGGAGGGAACCAACCCTCCTACTTTGCTTTCGGGACTCACCCCTTAATTGGTAGCCCATTTCCCCAATGTGGACTTCCATCCATGGAAGTCCAATCCTATGTTGATCATCGCGTTGCCGGAGCAACACTACAACAACCCGAAGCATACTAGGCAACTATGGCCTCACAATAGGCCAAAGCCCATGGAGGCCTTGCCGTTCGGCCTCGGGTGGGTGAGGCCACACCACCTCACCCATATAAGCCTCTAGGACTCTACACGGAGCCCCTACCCCACCGCCAACCAACCTCTTGTCTCTCTACCAAGAGTTGGGGCCAAGTGGACATTTTCCCTTAGCTGCTGGGCCTAGAACCCCCCCAGCAGCTTCAGACCATCATAACTTCCTTGTATGATGTCTGATCATAACAACCAACCACTCCATCCTCATCTACGCTTCACGTAGATGCCGATGGACTCCTCGCTTGCCCCATTCGGGCAAGTCTTCACGAAGTTATGCGTGTTTGAACCTTGGCAGTCCCGGGAATCACTCCCAGGCACTGCTGTACCAGGGCGCTGTCCCGGGACAGCGCCCCACTCAAATGGCCATAACTCCTAGCTCACACCTCCGATTGAGGTGTTCTTGAGCATTCTAGAATCACCACGCCATGAGCTACGCATAGCTCATGGCCTTACCCTTGTGCCTCCTAGTCTTCGTGGGTGGGAGGCGTTCCCAACGCCCGGGGCCCTCACCCACACTAGGATCACTTGGGCCCTCTCACCAACGGCGCCACAAGTCCCGGGTGTCACTCCGGGGTCCCCCTTGTGCCCATGGTGTTTCGGGCACTCCTCATGGAGAGGTGCGCGACACGCAGTGCCACCTTGCGCCACCCGAGAAATGTGTCCGAGCCAAGGAGGACGCCTACGTCGACTGGATGGTCGCTCAAATCTTGGGCGGGCAGTTCAAGGACGACAGGCAGACGATTGTTGTCATGCCACAAGGGTTGAAGAGAATGCCGACGCCTTATATGTGGCCGACAATCTCCAAAGGAGACTTCTGGTTGATTGAAGGGCAGCACAGTGTGGAGGCATAAAAAAAAATCCAGCTGATGACCGAGTGGAACTGTCGCAACCCTTGCTAGGTCCCTTAATAATCTTGCCAATTTTCCTTTCTAGCAAAGGTTACGAGCGCTAACCCTTCGCATACCGCCATGCTAATGGTTAGCTCCTCTTACCCCGGACCACATAGTTCATAGAAGGGGAACCAACCCTCCTACTTTGCTTTCGGGACTCACCCCTTAATCGGTAACCCATTTCTTTGATGTGGACTTCCATCCATGGAAGTCCAATCCTATGTTGATCATCGTGTTGCCGGAGCAACACTACAACAACCCGAACCATACTAGGCAACTATGGCCTCACAATGGGCCAATGCCCATGGAGGCCGTGCCGTTCGGCCTCGGGTGGGTGAGGCCACACCACCTCACCCCTATAAGCCTCTAGGACTCTATGCGGGGCCCCTACCCCACCGTCAACCAACCTCTTGTCTCTCTACCAAGAGTTGGGGCCAAGTGGACATTTTCCCTTAGCCGCTGGGCCTAGAAGTCCCCACAGCTTCAGACCATCATAACTTCCTTGTATGATGTCTGATCATAACAACCAACCACTCCATCCTCATCTACGCTTCACGTAGATGCCGATGGACTCCTCACTTGCCCCATTCGGGCAAGTGGTGAGGAAGTTATGCCTGTTTGAACCTTGGCAGTCCCGGGAATCACTCCCAGGCACTGCTGTACCAGGGCGCTGTCCCGGGACAGCGCCCCACTCAAATGGCCATAACTCCTAGCTCACACCTCCGATTGAGGTGTTCTTGAGCATTCTAGAATCACCACGCCATGAGCTACGCATATCTCATGGCCTTACCCTTGTGCCTCCTAGTCTCCGTGGGTGGGAGGCGTTCCCAACGCCCGGGGCCCTCACCCACACTAGGATCACTTGGGCCCTCTCACCAATGGCGCCACAAGTCCCGGGTGTCACTCCGGGGTCCCCCTTGTGCCCATGGTGTTTCGGGCACTCCTCATGGAGAGGTGCGCGACACTCACCCCCACCAAACGGAGTCGATGCCCTCATCGACTATACTTGTAGTCGGCACACCAATTCTCAAGTTGCCATCCTCTATGGTGCGGCATTGTGTTTACCTTAGGGCGCGACCCCCACAATGCATCTTCAAATTTGGCATAGTCCCAAAGGTGTCGTTCCTAGGTGGTCCGTTAGCGACTTTGGATCTCTCATCCAAGGACCTAACCTATACTAGACCCACCTACTTCGGGACTCACATGGGTTGCCCCTCCTTTGGGGCCTCCCCCGTTAGGCTCCACTAGCCTAACGTGACACATCTAGGCGAGACCTCAACGCTTCCACTAAGTTGTCTCGGTTGCAACTCCGAGATGGCTTTCCATTGTTAAGCCACGCCTCGATCGCACGGGGGTGATGCCAAGTCCCGCCCGACTCGGTTCCCACTTTGCTCTTTCGAGACATGGGTTCATGACTCCCATGCGCCAACTCTCGTTAGCTCGCGGGTAGCACTTTTATGAGCACGTGCCATCACCTTGCCCCCGCCCGGACAAGCCCATAACGAAGAAGTTTCTTGGTTTTATCCAAGGCCCCTCCTAGCCATGGCCCCCAATTACTCGGCTTACCCAACCTAGTTTGGCATATCTATTCCCCCTCTTCCATTAACCAAGCACAAGTACAAGACTAGGACCTCATCTCATACTTTTCTCTTTGCACCACTAAAGTTTGGACTTTATTCCCTCAAGCCAAAGAACAAGTTCATGTTGTGGCATAATTAACCTCGAAGCTAAGTGTGCTACTAGCGTCTCTCCCCCACTAAAGGAGATTGATGTCCTCATCAATGCCTACGCTTCATTTTATTGGAATCCTTAGCCTTAGTTTCTTCAAAGTGCTTCACCAATTCATTGGTGTTGACCATGTCTCTTGCCGCCACCCAAGCGGTTTCTTTTTCATGGTATCCTCACCATTTCACCAAGTACTCTTTTGTACATTTTTTTCATTTTCACTTGGGCTTCCTACACTTGAGGGTGCCCTCCTACCTCATGTTCCAAATGACCTCCACAAGGTCGGGAGGTGGCCTAATCACTTGCTTGTGATTGGGCCACAAGGTGTCGTCCTAAAATGACTTTCGTAATGAGACATGAAATGTCGGATGCACTTTGATCTCGGGCGGTAATTCCAACTTATACATGTCCTTGAACACTTGTTCCACAATGGAAAACGAAGCTCCAATTTTGGACATGAACTTTTGAAGTAAGGCCTTTGGGCAAGGTGAAGTTGTCCACATTCAACAACACCTTATTGGCCCACCTCATACTCCACTTCGCGTCTTCCGGCATTGATTTGCACTCCGTAGCACCTTCGGGCTTTCTCCACCAACAACTTGGTCATCTCCAAGACTTGTTTACCATCCTTGGCCAAGTCCTCGCCATCTTGGTTGAACTCTAGTGTTGAATGTGCCCCCTCGAGAGCTAGGTTAATAGGTTGGAGCGCATCCACTCCATAAGCCACCACGAAAGACCACCCCTTGGTAGCCAAGTGCGTGGCTACATTGCAATTACACTCCGCTCGACCCACATAGACCGCCCAATCTCCTTGGTCCGCCCCCACCAAGTTCCTCAAGTATTGCTTCAAGACTACATTCACATGCTCCGCTTTCCCATTCATTTGGGAATGCAAGGCCGTGGTAAACCTTAGTTTCATCCGACCTCCTTAGAGAATTGCATTGAAAATGCACTTGTGAACTTTGGATCTTGATCCCACACAATCACTCTTGGCAACCCGTGGTGCCTCAACCATCCTTTGAGAAAAGGCTATGCGGTCTCCAACACGGTGGCGGTTCCCACAATTGGCACCATGTGTGCCAACTTGGCAAACCGCTCTACCATCAACAAGATGGCATCATACCCATGTGACTCCGACAAACTTGTGATCAAGTCCATGCACATACTATGCCATGGCCCCGACGGGATAGGCAACGGTTGCAAGAAACCGCCTTGCTTTTGGTAAGAGGCTCGGTTCACTTGGCACTTCATCCAAGCCTTCACAAAGTGGGTTATATCCTTCTTTATGCACCGCCAATGGTACCCCCATGACACCATTCTATGGCGGCTTTTTCTTTCTCCTCTATGGCCGGCAATAGGACTATCACATTCTTCCTTCAAAACCGATAGCCTCAACTTGCCTTGTGGCACATACACCCGACTTTGTTTACACTTGAACAATCCGTCCACCAACTTAACCTCTTTGAGCACCTTGCTCTTGCGAAGCTCACCTAAAAACATTTGTGCTTTGGGGTAGTAAATTTACCCCTCCCGTATCTTGCATCACAAGTTTCCTTCGCCGGCACACATTAGCCACAAGGTTTGGATGGTTCTCATTGCTTGGAACTCTTCCCGTCTACTTAGCGCATCCGGCACCACATTTCCACGGTCCGGTTTGTGGACCAAATCCACCTTCATAAGCGCCAAGCTATCATGCCAACGCAATGACTTGGCGCTCACTTGCGCTTGTATGTCAAAATACTTTTAGGACACATTGTCCTTGTAGACCTTTACTTTGTGCGACCCCAACTAGTGTCGCCACATCTTCAAGCAATGCACTACCGCAAAGAAGTTATTTGTCATGAGTTGGTTGTCTTCTTTGACAACCATCGAGCTTCATGCTCGCATATGCAATGGCCATCTATCTTACATCAACAATCCGCCATTGGCAACGTCATTCACCCCCGTATGCACCTCAAAAGGTTTGTCAAGCTCCGCGACCTTGAGCACGGGCGGCGAAGAGAACTTGGTCTTAAGCTCCCCAAAGACTCGTGACAAATATCATCCCACTCTTGGGATAGCCATTTCTTCCACAAGTCGAACCATCGAGCTTCATGCTCTCATATGCAATGGCCATCCATCTTGCATTAACATCCGCCAATGGTAAAGTCACTCGCCCCCCGTATGCACCTCAAAAGGTTTTTTCAAGCTCCGCGAACTTGAACACGGGTGGTAAAGAGGAACTTGGTCTTAAGCTCCTCAAAGACTTGGTGGCAAGGCTCATCCCATTCTTGGGATAGCCATTTCTTGCACAAGTTGGACAAGCTTCTACAACCATGGAGCTTAATACTCCTATAAGCAATGGTCCTCCATCTTGGATCAACATCCGCCAATGGTAAAGTCCTTCGCCTTCATGTGCACCTCAACATGCTCATGAAAACCCGGAAACTTAACCACATGTTGTGAAGAGAAGTTACTCTTGAGCTCCCCAAAGGCTTGGTGACAAGGCTCATCCCACTCTTGGGATAGCCATTTTTTCCAACATGTTGACTAAGGTTCTAGCAACCTTAGAAAAACCATGAATGAAATGGTGGTAGTAGTTGTCTAAGCCAACAAATGACCTAAGCTTTTTTCTTGAATCAAGGGCCAATTCTCTTCTTGGATTGCCTTGACATTCTTCATGTTCGTCCACCAACTTCCTTTGTCACCACATACCTCAAGAACTCAATCTCTCGTTGAGCAAAGTTATTTTTCACTTCTTGGCGGTAACTTTTTGGGCAACACATTGGTGAATACATCCTTGTATCTCACCAACATCCCACCAATGTGGTTTGGAGGAGGCCCATCTTTCCTAACCTCCCCATTCATTCCTTGGAGTTGCTCCAATCGAACCACGACCATTATGTTTTCTATTTTTCATTTGGTCCATTAAGACCAAATTCAACTTGGGTCCTCCTACCATAGGAGTCCTTGTCAATTTGAACTTCAATTCTTTGCCATTATGACACATCATAATGCACCGCAAGCTCACCGGCTTGCACCTCACATCTATCATGTGAGTTTCAAAGTAGGCGGCCTTCACAATGACATGCATTTCATCTATTTCACATGGTGTGAAATTTTGACAAAAATCCAATGTCCCACATTGAAAGGATACATGCATCGCGGCCTCCTTTGTCTCATGCGGTTCGTCCTTTCCAAACCGCACCTTGGTGGGCTTGCCCGCTCTATCAATCGGCAAGCCCCAACTTCCTTGTGAGTTTTGGGCTCAAGAAGGAGTGGTAGCCTCTTTGTCAACACATGAGACATTTCTCCCATTCATTGAGCCTCAAGGTACAAAAGATTTGGCCTTGGCTTAAGGCTTCTAGCCTTGGCCACAATGCCATCGTCTTACATTCGGTCCTCGGCAACTTGGCTTGGCTTGGTCCGCAAAGCCAACTTTAAACATTTTGTCCGCGGGACAAATTGGTTTGGTGGCACAAAACCAATTTCTAATAGTTTGTCCGCAAAACAAACATGTTTTGCCTTGGTAGCACAAAGCCACCTTCCCACACTCCGTCCGCGGCACAAACATGAATTGCCTTGGTAGGACAAACCCACCTCCCAACATTCCGTCCGCGCCACAAGTATGATTTGCTTTGGAAGCATAAAGCCACCTTTCAACATTCCGTCCGCGGCTCCAACATGTTTTGCCTAAGTAAAATGGACCAAACAATTTGCACTCATTTCTTTGGGACCTACTTTGGCTAAAGCCACTTGTGGTGATGCGTCGCCAAACTTCTCTTTGGGACCATTGTCTTCAATGCTCTTGCAAACTTGATGGTCCCCACCATGTCCTCAAGAGGCCTTAGGGACTTAAACAAGGCATCCACCACCTGCTTTTAAAACCCCACCTAAAAGGATGCATTTCTTAGAAAGTTCGTCCATTTTAGGTGTATCCTTCATTTGTGCGTTTGAATAGCGCACATAGGCCTTAAGAGGCCCCGGGTGCCTCATTAGCACCAAATTCATTCCAACATCAATACCTTCCAAGCATTTCGAATTGGAATTTCAATCCAACATTAATGCCCTCCAAGGTTTTGGGTGCATTCGGTATTCTAGGCCCCAAATGTTTTTTTGAGGTGTGCGGGAGCCCTTTCAAAGGACTCCACCATTTTCCTTACTAAATCCACCATCATGCCCACCATTGTCATTAGAACTAATGGTATGGCCAAATTCCATTTACACATAATCTTTGTTCCAATTTGAGCCTTACAACCTTTTGGAAAACCCGGGCTCACCATAATAACCCTCAGGTTTGATAGCCATGTCTCCCTCAAAGTGCTAGCTCAAAATATTGGAACCCTGCTCTGATACCAAGTGTCGCAACCCTTGCTAGGTCCCTTAATAATCTTGCCAATTTTCCTTTCTAGCAAAGGTTACGAGCGCTAACCCTTCGCATACCGCCATGCTAATGGTTAGCTCCTCTTACCCCGGACCACATAGTTCATAGAAGGGGAACCAACCCTCCTACTTTGCTTTCGGGACTCACCCCTTAATCGGTAACCCATTTCTTTGATGTGGACTTCCATCCATGGAAGTCCAATCCTATGTTGATCATCGTGTTGCCGGAGCAACACTACAACAACCCGAACCATACTAGGCAACTATGGCCTCACAATGGGCCAATGCCCATGGAGGCCGTGCCGTTCGGCCTCGGGTGGGTGAGGCCACACCACCTCACCCCTATAAGCCTCTAGGACTCTATGCGGGGCCCCTACCCCACCGTCAACCAACCTCTTGTCTCTCTACCAAGAGTTGGGGCCAAGTGGACATTTTCCCTTAGCCGCTGGGCCTAGAAGTCCCCACAGCTTCAGACCATCATAACTTCCTTGTATGATGTCTGATCATAACAACCAACCACTCCATCCTCATCTACGCTTCACGTAGATGCCGATGGACTCCTCACTTGCCCCATTCGGGCAAGTGGTGAGGAAGTTATGCCTGTTTGAACCTTGGCAGTCCCGGGAATCACTCCCAGGCACTGCTGTACCAGGGCGCTGTCCCGGGACAGCGCCCCACTCAAATGGCCATAACTCCTAGCTCACACCTCCGATTGAGGTGTTCTTGAGCATTCTAGAATCACCACGCCATGAGCTACGCATATCTCATGGCCTTACCCTTGTGCCTCCTAGTCTCCGTGGGTGGGAGGCGTTCCCAACGCCCGGGGCCCTCACCCACACTAGGATCACTTGGGCCCTCTCACCAATGGCGCCACAAGTCCCGGGTGTCACTCCGGGGTCCCCCTTGTGCCCATGGTGTTTCGGGCACTCCTCATGGAGAGGTGCGCGACAGGAACGACCCGAACAACCAGAAGGAGAAACTAAAAGTTTAGAAGGCTTTGGTGGTTTGGTCGGACAACGAGACGGTCCTCAGCGACATCTCCAGGTTCTTCAACATGGGGAACAAAAAGAGGGCCTATCAGGCATCGTGGATCAGAAACATCATGGCCTCGAGGGAGGTGTGGGAGTTTTATGGCAGGCCTCCCAGGGAAAGGGAGAATGCTAAAGATAAGAACCCCAAATGGGAGGTGAGTATGTTTGGGTCGACCGACCCAAACTCTTTCATTGTTTTAGTGTCTTCAACAAATTCATAGTTTGGGTCGCTCGACCCAAACTCTTGCATGGCTTTGTTGTCTTTACCAGGTTTATAGTTTGGGTCGATCGACCCAAACTGGTGTTACATTTGTTATTCCATGAGATGTTGTCTAACATGAATTGTTGGCTACGTGTGCAGGACTTCAAATATCAGATGATCAATAAATTCTCCTCGATAGACAATGCTAGCCACAAGCAAAAAAAGTATAACGAATTGCGAGGAGAAATATATTTGATCACCGCGTCCGACTCCGTGTGGGGAAAATGGAGGAGTGTTTTTGAAAAACACGAGACGGGGGACCTTATGGACCCCGACACCGGCATGCTCTTCAACCAGACTACGCGCTTCAAGCAAATGAAGCCTCTGGTGAGGGAGTTCTTCAGAGCGCTTCAAGGTCTTTCCGAGACAAAGATGGGAAAAGCGGCGTCCCACATCCTACACGTGGAGACGACGGCGAAGAGATGCTGGGTCCACCCCAAGATCGTCTTCACCAAACCCAAGATCTTCGTCCCTTCATGCTACATGTCGCGCACCTCTCCATGAGGAGTGCCTGAAACACCATGGGCACAAGGGGGACCCCGGAGTGACACCCGGGACTTGTGGCGCCGTTGGTGAGAGGGCCCAAGTGATCCTAGTGTGGGTGAGGGCCCTGGGCGTTGGGAACGCCTCCCACCCACGAAGACTAGGAGGCACAAGGGTAAGGCCATGAGCTATGCGTAGCTCATGGCGTGGTGATTCTAGAATGCTCAAGAACACCTCAATCGGAGGTGTGAGCTAGGAGTTATGGCCATTTGAGTGGGGCGCTGTCCCGGGACAGCGCCCTGGTACAGCAGTGCCTGGGAGGGATTCCCGGGACTGCCAAGGTTCAAACAGGCATAACTTCCCCAAGACTTGCTCGAATGGAGCAAGTGAGGAGTCCATGGGCATCTACGTGAAGCGTAGATGAGGATGGAGTGGTTGGTTGTTATGATCAGACATCATACAAGGAAGTTATGATGGTCTGAAGCTGCTGGGGGGTTCTAGGCCCAGCAGCTAAAGGAAATTGTCCACTTGGCCCCAACTCTTGGTAGGGAGACAAGAGGTTGGTTGACGGTGGGGTAGGGGCCCCGCGTAGAGTCCTAGAGGCTTATATGGGTGAGGTGGTGTGGCCTCACCCACCCGAGGCCGAACGGCACGGCCTCCATTGGCATTGGCCTAATGTGAGGCCATAGTTGCCTAGTATGGTTCGGGTTGTTGTAGTGTTGCTCCGGCAACGCGATGATCAACATAAGATTGGACTTCCATGGATGGAAGTCCACATCTAAGGATTGGTTACCGATTAAAGGGGTTGGTTAGCGATTAAGGGGTGAGTCCCGAAAGCAAAGTAGGAGGGTTGGTTCCCTCCTATGAACTATTGGTCCGGGGTAAGAGGAGCTATCCATTAGCATGGCGGAATGCGAAAGGTTAGCGCTCGTAACCTTTGGTAGAAATGAAAATTGGCAAGATTGTCAAGGGGGGCTAGCAAGGGTTGCGACACGCTACACCATGAAGGAATGGACGGAGAACAGGAAGAAGAAGACGACCATCGTCCAAGAGCTGCACAAGCTGGTGCCTGAGAAGAAGCTCATCGTGGACGGAGAGGTCGACGAGGCGCACTGGAGGGCCTTCAAAGCCGAATATAAGTTCACCAGTGCGTCCATGGCGGCACTCATGAGGGAGGCGGGAGACGACTTCCTCAGATCCAAGCTCGTGAAGGGGGGGAGGAACCGGGTGCTTCCCGAACACTCAGCGCGGGCCTTCTCCAACTTCATAAAGGAGAAGAAGATCGTCAGTTTCGAAGGCGATGCGCAATTCAACATGGTCACCGTCGAGCCTCTCAGGATCCAAGGTTGGCCGGGCTCTGAGTCCAGGAAGGCGATCAGGACTAAAGCCGGGGACCGCTTCCCCTTCGGAATGATAGACTTCAGGAATATCCCTGGAGCCTCATTCGAGGGGACTATGAGCACCCCTTTTTACGATCCTTTCTTGTCAAAGTTCGTGGACTACGCCAGCCCCAAATTCAGGGAGGTCGACGTCTGGCTCTGGATTGTCAAGGACAGGAGGGCAGAGCAGGTTTACGAGATCGTGCGCAAATTGCAGCCGGAGTATGCCGTCTCGAAATCTCACTACGTTGCTGCACCGGCGGAGGGGGCGTACAACACGTTGAAAGACAAGAAGACGAAGATCGTCAACGTGTTGTGCTTGTACTTTGTGTACAAAGCTGATCTACTTAAGGTGCCCAACCATCCTATAGCCAGGATGGAAAAGCTCTTCCAAGTCCAAGAAGGGTTGGGTACCAGCAGGAGCTTGTATGACGAGGCGAAGTACGCCAACTACCCCGCGGATGAGCTGCGCATGGAGTTCTACCTGCGGATGATGAGGACCCTCACCAAGAGAGGGGACTGCATCTTCAACGTTTTCGGGGGATCCAAACCGATTTTTGCAGCAATGGTAAGCAAAGAACCCTGAAAGCCCTATACGGACGGTTTGGGTCGAGCGATCCAAACTGGGTATGCCCATAGTTTGGGTCGAGCGACCCAAACTGGGTATGCCCATAGTTTGGGTCGCTCGACCCAAACTGTGCATGCCCTAGTTTGGGTCGCTCGACCCAAACTAACTATTCTTATTTTATTTTGGATGTCATTTTTCCTTACTCTTCATTAGTTTATACTAATACTATTGATTTGGATTGTGCAGATGTCTGGGTTGAACATCTACTCCTATGTGGAGGATGCCGATGTTCAATTTTACAGGACCCAGAAGGCACTGGCCAAGAAAATGGACATCCTTGACTGGATACCCGGATCCTACGTTGAAGAGATAGTCGAGGGGGGCGAGAATCCTTTGGATATGGCGAGGCGAATCAACCCGGGTGAATTCGCCATGCATGCCCCCGTTCAATTGCCAGAGCCGCTCATCGGGTTGCATCCGGGCAATCCGTCGATGGGAGCAGGTGGCGAGGTTGGGGAGGAGGGGGGGGGGAGGAGGAGGAGGAGGAGGAAGCAGAGAAAGTGGAGGGGGAGGTGGAGGAAGGGGCAACAGGATTCACTCAAGAATCCGAGGCCCCTCAGCGGAAGAAGGCCATGCGGGCTGCCACGCCGCAAAGCAGGCTGGTGCCCGCGTTGACGGTGGACGACGCGAAGGACATGTACTCGAGGGACGCGACGGCCACCTTCAGGGAGCGGAGAAGGATGAAGGGGAAGAAGCTGTACGGGAACTATGCGGTGGAGGAGACAATCGCAATAAGCTCAGAGGACGAGGACGACATGGAACTCGCCAAGAGGCTGAGGTCGGATCCTGCCTCCCCCAGAGCGTTCGCCGGGAATGTGAGGGTGAAACCGGAGGTCCTCACCGTGGAGGAGGCGAACGCAAAAATGCTCCGAGACGAGGAGCAGCGTGTGCGACTGCAGAGGGCTGCCGCCGAGGAACCCTCAGTCCGCAACGAAGTGGCGGAGTTGAGGGCTCTCCTGTTGGAGCAGGAGTGGCAAAGGGCGATGGCCCAAACTCCGTCCCAAGCGGAGCTCATCACGCAAGTGATCCAGGGCATGCTGGCGCAGGGATTGGTGATGGCTCCCCCGAGTTCATTCCCGCACTTGCCCGCAGGCTTCCCGCCACAGGATATCGCCCCGCGGCCCACGCTGCAGCATTCCTTTAGCTTCGCACAGTTGCTGCAGCCGCACGCCCGTCCTTACGCGCCCGTCCAGCAGGTGGACGACCCCAACCTTTGGCGCGTCCCCGGAGCGTCCAGCTCGTTGGCGCCCCCGCCGCTCCGGCCTCCCATCCTCTCGCCCCCACACCACCAGCGGGACGACCCCCACATGTTTGGGTCGTCCGACCCAAACAGTGCCGACGTTGCAGCGTCCCAGAGCGACGCTCGCCAAGCAGCAGGGTTTGGGTCGGCCGACCCAAACCCCGTCCCCGACCAGACCCCGGTGGACGAAGGCATGTTAGACGTTGAAGGCCCGCAAGGGCCTGGTGATACCTCTACTCCTAACCCAGTCGATGAACCAATGCATGATGCGCATGCGGAGGTTGGGTTGGGACAAAGGCCTGACAGTCAGCCTTTGCAGGAGCAGGTTGCGGCTGACGTCGTCGTCGGAGGCGGCGGTGACAGAGGTGGGGCAGCGCAGGCGATGCCGGCATCAACGTCGTCAAGGCACGACCAAGGCGAGGTAATGCACTGACCCCACTCAGTTTGGGTCGGTCGACCCAAACTCCATGGGTCTTTGTCTTCTTGCCTTGGTCGTGTCCCCTAGCTACCCTAAACTCACACACACGTCGCCCCCCCGGCACTCGCGCCCTTTGCCACATCCCCCCGACCATTCGTTCGTCCACCTACCCCGGCTTGCGACCAAGTCTTCATCACGGCGGCCCGTCTCTTCAAAATTTTCTAGATTTAGAAGTAGGCTAGTTTGAACGCATCATTCAACGCGGCTCCCCCCAATCAAGATGTACATAGAGCATTGTATACAATACAATCACCATTTTTGACTCCTATATACTTGTATATTGTGTTTGAATGTATTTTGTATGCTCTTGTCTCTCTTGTATCCCTTGTTGCACCCCCTCCAAAATGAATCAATTGGTTTTGTGTTTGCACCAAGAACACTCGTTTCCTTAATGCTTCGTTTGGACATAGCATGACATAAGTCGCCCACCGTTTTCTCTCGATCGTATCCGCAGGGCTCGGAGCATAGCGTAGCGGCTCCCCGACGCTCTTCTCCAAGGAGCGCAGAGGGCAGCACGGCGGCCCCCCCGGTTTTACCCGCCCCACCCCCGCTGCCGAAGAAACGATTCCTGGTGTTAGACCTGAACGGTGTCCTCGTGCAGTGCGTTCATTGCCCTAGGGCCCCCACAGTGCCCTTTTGCAAGCCCGAGGACGCTAATTACGACGGGCCGCCCACGTTCATAAAGAGCAAGCTAGTTCACCTCCGCCCGTGGCTTCGGACCTTCCTCCAGATCGCCCAACAACGATGGTGGGTGGTCGTGTGGAGCTCCATGACGGCCGAGAACACCAATGCGGTCGTGGAGTTCATCTTCAAGGGCATCGAGCCCCCCTGCATGGTCCTAGCACAGGAAGCCTGTAGAATATTGTACACACAGGACGGCAAAGTCGTCAAAAAACCAAACAACCCCGCTTCCCCCCAATACCTCAAGGTCTTGAAGCCCATTTTTTGGGACCAGCGACCGTCCTTGATAGGCGTCCCCTACGACGTCCGCCCCACCCGCGAGAACACGCTCATGGTGGACGACAGCGCCGCAAAGAACATGTTGAACCCGACGGCCAACTTCATAGTGTGCCCTACGTGGATGGTCGAGAAGGTCCGGGACCGATTTTTGTTAGACCTTAGTAAATACCTCCAGGCGCTCTGGGGAAGCGGACTTCCCGTAAACAATTTTGTTAGGAATAATCCCATAGGCGAGAGATACTTGGATCCACGAGACCATTTGTACAGAGAGTTGTTATCTCACGCGAAATTTAACAAGCTCATTTGAGACAGTACGTGTGTTTGTATGTGTGTGTGTGTATATGCGCCTGCCCATTTTGTGTAATTTACGCTTCATATGTATCTTGATTTTCACGCGCTCTATCTCCCCCCTTTTCTTTGGGTTTTGTTTTGTTCCAATTTTGGCTCCAGCGTTTGGAGCCCTCGATTGACGTCGTCAGCGAGTCAGACTTGGGGAGCTTCTTCTACGAGACCGTTTACGACGCCGCGTCAACCATCGACTACTCCAAGGAGCCTCTTGACGCCGGCGTCGTCGATAGCCCCCCACCCAAGCAAATCTTCCGGCGATCTGCGTCCCCGTCACCGCTCAAAGGCATAAATCGCAAATGCGTCCGGACATCCCCCTCTCGGCCCGGCGGCAGTAGTACACCTCAACGGCGGCTGCGGATGGACGCTCGGCCTACGAAGAGTGGAACCCTTCCTATTCCTTTGCGGGATGCCTTGCCCCTCCTCGCCAACTCCGACGGGAACGCCCCCGGTGACAAGGTGAACCCCCCCCCCAACCCCCCCAAAAAACATGGTTATCCGCGCATTACAATCATTTTGCACTTAAAAAATGAACGTGTGACACGTTTGGGTCTTCCTCCCTAAACTAACACATGTGTTCTTGCGTTGACGCGTTGCAGGTTGCTCCCACCCGTAAACCTATGCGGTCTAGTGCGTCCATCGAGTTGGAGCGTTTCTACTCCATGACCAGAAATGCAAGACAGTCCACTTCATCGTATTCGAATTCTTCGTCGTATAATTCGGGCGGCCGACGGAATACAAAATGTGTTATTGATGGCGTTCACCCCAAGAATGGCTATAGTCGCGGGGCGGAGATTTTCAGGAATGTTGAAGCAATGCGAGCAAAGAGGCAAAAGAAAAAAAAGCAAAAGAAAATGAAGCAAAAGAAAAAGAGGTAGTATCCGAGGTTAGATAGGCCATAGTAGGCGTAGGGTTTTGGGCCATAGGCAAGAACATTTTGGGTCGCACTATCCAATGCATGTGTGGTGTTAGCATGATATGCATTTTACATGCCACACTTTGTATGTTTTTTTTTGCAATAATACAAGTTAGACATGATTTCCCCTTCCATATGGTCTAAGGTTTGGATTGCCCTACCTAAACCATCACAAATATGAGTTTGGAATATTTTGTATGCAATATTATATTGGTTAACATATTAACCCTTCAATAAGATCTATGGTTTGGATTGCCCTACCTAAACCATATTCATACAAGCTCTAATATTTTGTGTGCAATAATATGAATGTTTTAAGGTTTCCCCTTAAATGTGGTCTAAGATTTGGATTGCCCACCCTAAACCATCACAAATATGAGTTATTTATGGGGTTCTTGGTCTAAACACCTGCTTCAAAGTGTTCGCATCTTACAACTTTCTCCAATATGTGTTCCATTTATCCTTGTTCTTATTTATGTGAATGTCTCAAAATGCCCAAAAAGTCTCAATTTAACGAATATAGTGTTTGTTGTATTTGATGATCAATTTGCCGCTTATTAATTCCACGACGACATGCATCTAATTAATTCTTCTCCACAATTATATGTGGACACTGATTGAGTGATGTTCATG
This sequence comes from Polytrichum commune, assembly GCA_950295325.1. Taxonomy (NCBI): domain Eukaryota; kingdom Viridiplantae; phylum Streptophyta; class Polytrichopsida; order Polytrichales; family Polytrichaceae; genus Polytrichum; species Polytrichum commune. Next base: position 42,861,277 of record OX485804.1, read on the forward strand.
GTTTAAATCATAAATAGAGAAGTCCCATGTGAACCTGTAATTGCAGACTGCATATTCAATTACTTGTTCATTTACCAGCTAGTATGTACTATGTATATACCATCTGCTGGAATTACATATATAACATTATGCATCGTCACATAGATGTTATACATCTTGTGCTTCGATGTTCTTTATTTGTAAATGTCACATGTTCATGCCTCAAATCATTCAATCACATATTAAAATTTGCTACATTTGGATTACATGGATTATGCGACGCAACGGACACCCATGCACACAAATAATTTCTAGTTGTATGTCAGTGACATCTACCTGTCACCCAGATTTACTGTCGCGCTAATTGTAGTGCGAGCTGCAACTTAGTGACGACTGAAGTTGAATGAACACCCGACTTCAAGTGCCGCTCGAAATCCAGTGTCAGTCAAAATTGGTTGTCACTCAAATTCCAGTGCAACCCGGGATTGAGTGTCGTTAAAAAGGGACTGCAGGGAGAAGTGAACTGACACTCAACATCAGCATTCACCCACAGTCGGCTGCGGAACGAATTCTACTGTCATATGCAATCCACTGTCTCTCAAATTCGTCTACCTCACGTTTGCACAGTTCGATTAACGGTATGCACAGCGATTGGTTCACTGTATATGCACCTCACAAACCTCTGAAATCATCCAATTCTAGATTTCAACACTATAATGCAACAGGGCTCTTGGAAATCAAGGTGAGCGGATTGCAGAGTGAAAATTCCTAGGTGGCGGTCTGTGCTTTGTTGCCCAAGCATAGATGTGGCACGCACATGATTCTACCAAGGAACTTCACAACACATACATTCCAGATGGTTTCATGCTCTAAACACATTGCAAGGAAGACAATAATTTCAATGATAAGTGTCGGTACAGTAGATATTGCCATATATATGTGTCCACAACACTATAGTACTTCTGAATACTCGTTGTAAACTGCCCTTGTGATGTCACTGACACTTAATTGGTCCCGAACATTAGTTTTCATTTAAAAAAAAAAAATATGCACAGTACAGATGTAATGTTGCAACTACTGTCATACACCAAGAGTGACCTAGGCCAACTTGAAAAAAAAATATTGATCTTTACACCATGCAGTAATGTCAGGGGGGGAAATATACCGAGCACATCGGAACTGTACTGCATTGGGGTGAAAATCATAGTGGATCGTTACCCCTCCAAATGATATCAGAAAAGCTACCCCGGTTTTGAACAGTACCATATGCCACCAACAATTTCTGCCTGTCATCAAGTTCGAGACCCTAATGTAGTTTGAAACCATATCCACGTTGTATCCAACAACCTTAGCCTACATCCCATGCCTCCAAGTGCTTGTTGTTGTAATCTTCCCCGCACAATGATCCCCCCCAGGTTGATATGGTATAATCCCTGCACACCATGAACCATAAGGGCTAATAAAATAAGGGCTCATGGAATTGGCATAGGAAGACTGCATTCCAAAAAGCCCAATGTGACAACATGAACACCAATCTTTTGCACAACTGCAATGCTTAATACCCCAAACAGATACAACTCTTCTACAACTTAGTTATTATTAAGGCATCTCAAAATCAGGGTACAAGTTCGGGTAGTACCTTGTGCACAAGCACCAACTCCCTCTAATTTGTTAACAAATATTTGCTGCAAGAATGTCTCGCATTAACGTCATTGGAATACTCTGGGTAGTTCTCGTGAGCCACACTTTCCCCTTCTGCATGTAACACTGTAAAATTTGTTCACATAAATGTGAAGGACGCAAGCTGATTCAATCACCTACGATGTCCACCAACATCAGCCTGTTGTGTGTCTTCCACGTGGGTACCTCGCACTCAAAAAACACACCAATGGTCTACCGACCGAAAAAGTTAGTCCCTAGGCGTTTCCACAAACAGTACCTGCCCTCCTATTCCATGAGGCCTCCACATTCAGGTCATACATTCAGAGCGCATCGGCGATATATGTGACTCCAGTGGAACCACAAGTATGAGCAATTTTGCACAGGGAGGAAAAATAGTTCAGCAGCCACCCTGGGTTACAATACGTTGTTGACATCAAGAATGGAAACCAGGCAGTTACTTGTCGTGATATGCAAGCAGCATATCACGGAATGCCCCGACACCTCTAAGGTGGCACTAATAACAATTGTAACACTGCAAGATATCCCACATTGGGCATAGAGATCACACAATGGTACGCAAGCCAAGAAAGGGCCCACACACAAGACCAAAAGTAATCTATGATGCCTAAGAATGTAGTGCACACGATGGACCACCAGGAAATCATGCATGCACGAAACACTGGCAATTGCTATCAAAAACAAAAACGCATGGGCACTTTGCAAAAATTTGCTCAAGGCCCTTCGCCTCGCCATATTCCTGCACAAATAAACATGATGGAGGATAGGTGCATCAGATCCATTACTACTTGCCGATGTAACATAGACATTCTTGGACAGGTATGCTATAGTTAATTAGTTCAATTTCCCCCGGGGCAATCTTCCCCTTCCCCTCCCCCTACCCGGTCCCCTTCGGCCCCGGTCTCTTCCATGTTCTTCCTCTTCATGTCTCTCACCCCTGACCAATGCATTCAACCTGGCAATCTCGGCTGCGGGAACTCTCTCCCCAGCATGGCCTGGATTTGGGCGGAATTCCACCGCATTCATGTCTAGTGGCAATTGCAAACCAATTAGCTCTCCCGATATCCCAAGAATTTGTTCATCATTGTTATCCAAAACCCTCCTGGATCGCGGCTCCTTTTGAAGGACAATGCGCCACCCAGGCTGACGCCAATCTTGGATGAAGAACACCTGCTCCATGTTTGGGAATAGCTACCGTATCAAATGAGTGAGTCAAACATGAAAGCACAAGCTTCATCCAAGATGGTAAATCCCAATGTTGTGACAAAGGAAAGCACATTACTATATGGAACCAATTATGTGAACTACTTTGAGTACCTGGCGGACCGTAGCGGGCAACACATATGGTTCCCTATTTCTTGCAACTCGATCGTTGAAGCGTACCATGGTGAAGCCATATTGGTCTATCTTTGTTGAAGACCGTGGCCCAAGATCATTGCGGATCCACGATCCACGGAATACAACTCTCCTTTGGGCCGAGTACCTTACGACAATAATCTCTTTTAAAACTCCTACCATGCTCACCCCTGCACTCCGTCCTTCCTCTGCACCAAATATACTAGCAATGCCATAATCTTGCGTGACGAACCCAAGTTCAGCTCTTTCGTTCTCCACCCTGTAATGGTTCCCATAGGCCCACATTTGTTGGTAGGTCTCGGCTTGCCTCGAGGGGAGAGAAGATAGCCGTTGTAATTCAATGTCGACGTTGCTCGAACCATTAGCATTTACCAAATGGGTTGTGTACTGGGGCAACCATTCTACAAAGTCCGGCAGATCATGTAGTAGTTTGTCTGGGTATAAATATTGGGCTCTTCGATGTAGTCCCCTTGCTGCAGCGTCCCTTCTATACAGTTCCCTTGCTGCCTCTAGCTCCTCAGCAAGTGTTTGGTACTCTCTGCCCCGTCAACAACTTTTAAAACAATTTAGACAGAGCCACAACGTGCAAACATTGGAGCTGGCTGCCACCCAATCTTTGCAAAGTACACACTAATCACACCAATGGTTTTCAGTGGCATACCTCCAAGGCTGCCGAGTTGCCTCTGAATTCCTAATTATCCAAGAATGGATTCCTCGTCGCTCCTCGCTTGTTAGTTCACGGTTTGAGGCCTTCCCTTCCAGCACTTCTCCACAATCGCCTAGCTCCTCCTCGTCGTCCCAAATCCTTCGTCGTGTGTAGGGATACAACTTCAGGTACTCGGTGCAGAATCCTAAAGCTTCATCATACATATAAGCATTCGCAATGGCACCTTCGGGATGTGCCCTGTTACGGATATATTTTTTCAAAACATTCAAGTGCCTCTCCACTGGATAGCACCAAGCATTAGCAATTGGTCCACACAACTTGACCTGTCTAACAAGGTGGATTGGCAAATGCACCATAATGTCAAAAAATGAAGGGGGAAACCAAATCTCCATCAAACACATAGTCTCTGCTGCATAATGTTGGAGACGCTCTAATTCATCAACATTTATCACTTTCTTGCAAATCATTGTGAACAATCTTGCGAGACGGATGATGGCCTGTCGAGGCCCAGAGTCCAAAAGATGCCTTAGACAAACTGGAAGTATAAATTGAAAAAAAATGTGAAAGTCATGTGACTTCATGTTACCAATTCTTTTCTTGATGATGTGCTTCTTCATTGGCCCACAATAGCCCGTGGGCAATGTTATACCATCCAATTGCTCCAGAAATATTTTTTGTTCTTCCTTCTTGAGCACATACGGCGCCGGCGGCTTGAAATAATTCCCCCCTGCTAAAGGCCCCCATCGAATCCACAAGTGCTCTCGTATTCCCTCCTCTTCCATGTCTCGACGTGATGCTGCGGTGTCCTTGATTCCAAATAGAAGATTCAACAAGCTTTCGCATATGTTTCGCTCGATGTGCACTACGTCCAAAAGATGGCGAATTGGCAGCTTCTGCACCAAAAAAAACAAGCACATCAGATATAATCCAACATCATTCTTGGTTTCCATAAACATGGTGAGAGTTCCATAAACGGGCACAACATCCACGATGACTGAAGTTGGGTTCATGTACAAGCCAATATGCAGTGAATGCATCTCCTTCTTTGGCCAAATAGCTGGGTTGCAGTAACATCAGCAAAAATCTCATGGCTTCAGGGTCTGTCTTGGGTTGGGGCGCTCCATTATCCTTTGGGCAGCAGCTAACATGAAGTTAGGGGTTTTGGTGTTGTAATCTTGCTCCATTCTGCAACCTGAGAATGGCTGAATACACAATCATTCAAACTGCAGCCAATGGCTCTCCTTCGTTAGCGCTGATATACGAATATGCTCAAATTTGTTTTCTGAGCAAAGCCACAACAATAACGTGCATGCATTCATTATAGGCTTCCTGGTTAAAAAACACGAGCAATATGTGATATGTCCGGTATGTGTGGGAATGGGACGGGCTGCCAGAACCCATGGCATTCTTGCAGACACAATAACACCGATAATGAATTATACCTGTATGTGATGCAATCAGGCCGGAATGTGGACTCTGTGCAGGACATGTTTTATGGACCAGATTGGGCACATGGCTCATTGTGTTCTATACATGCAGTCATCCATAACATCCTGAGAGAATATCATTGTGTCAAGGGTGTGTGGGCGGCAACAATTCTAAACAATCAAGTGTGGCCAATGTAATGACTATTCAATCATAAATACGCAAATTTGAAGGAGTAAAGTCCTTTGCACTAACCCTCCAATATGGTAGTTGGTATAATGCTGAAACTCTCTTCACACCGTGCTCTTTGGCTGGGAATTCATTGTCATTCTCCGTGCCGCCACCGTCGATGTAGGCCTCTGAATCATAGCCACGTCGAATTGTTTGGTTTCCAGATAGCGGGGGCCCTTCAATTTCATCATTTGCTTCGTTGTCAAATGCTGCGTCCGCTCCACGAAAGTAATGGTCTTGTGGGAGATACCTTCGATGGTGGTTGCAGTACACGTTTTTTCGGAGTATTGTGGATCTCCGTGATCTTGTATGTGGCCTGCATACGGGGCAAGCTTTGAACCCTTTCGTTGTCAGTCCAGAAATCAACCCATAAGCGGGTAAATCATGCAGTGTCCACATCAGGACAACCCTCATATTGAAGTGCGACCTCCCCAAGTAGGCTCTCGCATCTCGTGTGCGGACCCCTGCCTGATTCCAAAGCTGTTGCAATTCATCTACCAATGGCTGTATGAACACATCAAAATTTGAACCGGTTAGACTTAATTTTGTTGGAATTAAAAGACATAACATAACAAAATATTTTTTTGTTACCATCCATGGAGGCAAATTGTAATTGAACATTATAACCGGAGTTAAATTTTGGGTACTTCGTTTCTCCGAGTATGGGTTCATTCCATCCAGGGCAAGTCCTAGATGGATATCCCGTGGATCCTGTCCGAACATATTGTTGTCCCCTTCAGCCTCCAATTCTGTGTGCACAAAATTCCATTGTGGAGAATCAGCTGTATGTCTCATCTTTCCATCTAGGCTCTTGTGAAAATGATGCCACATGTTCAACTTGGACAACTTCTTCGAACTAAACATTCTTTGCAACTGTGGAATGAGTGGAAAATGACGCAATATCAGACTAGGTACCCTTGACCTCCCACACATTCTATATCTATCATGCTCACAAACCGGACACTGCTCTTTGTCCTCTAAATCACCCTTAAATAAACAACAACCATTGGGACATGCATGTATCATATTATAGGCCAAACCAAGTTTGCGAAGAATTTTGCTCGCCTCATACTCTGTTTTGGGTAGGCAATTCCCCACGGGCAGAATGCTCATGCTTAAGAGCATAAGTAGTTCGTTCATGAACGTGTTGGAAACACCATGTGTTTTACAACAATTTACTATAAGTAAAGTGGCGCACAACATGGACAATGTGCTGCCCTCGTACAAGGGCAATGTGGCCGCAATGTCAAACTCAGGCTGCGATCCCATGCAATCATTGGGAACCTGTCCCAACAACTCCTCCACATCCTCGCCATCACTAGAAGCACAGTCGCTTGCATCCCACTCCTCATCACTGGAAGAGTCACCGATGTTCTCTTCCGGGCCCCCATTCTCATCTGAGCCAAAGAAATCTGCATCTGAATTAGTCCCTCTCTGGGCGTCGCCTTCTCCATCCCCAGTTGTATCCTCGTTGGAGCAGTCACCAGACGCAGAGGAATCTGCCTCCAGACTTGCTGTGGAATTGGATAGCATATCCAGGTCAGGTGCGGAGCCATGCATGTGGCTTGCTTCAGAGTTAACCAACTCATCATCATTTTGTTGCACATTTATATTGTGTGCATCAGCAAAATCTTGGCCCTCAAACATATCATTGTCCACGGGTAATTCGTCTGCATCATCATCGGAGGGGCTATCTGGCACAGACGCACGGATGTGTATGTCGTCCGCACGCGCAAAAGCGTTCCTTACCATCATTCCAATCCCAACCCCCTCATCTAGAGGTATCTCGGCTACTGGCTCATTGAGGCCGAGAAATGCTCTAGCGTGTCCCCCAACTTGCTGGTCCCACTCCTCGTCCGAGGAGTCGTAGTCGTCACCCTGTTTCACAAAATCAAATAAATAAATGAGCGTTCGCACACACGGCTGGTTGCATATCATGAATGCAGGACTTTAATGTTTAGGGAACATGCCTCATGGCCACAAAGGTTGGGAAATTGGTTACATGTGTCCATCCTCGTAGGGCACCATGCCTGCCTCGATACCTCAGGTGTCGTGCAACTGTGGCAATCTTGTAGGGCCGCCTTCGACCTCCACAAAGATTGCAGGGGCACCTGTACCTACACAATTGATTTCTATTTGCACGTTCCACATCCCTTTGTTGCAACTTTAAGTCCCTCGCCTTAATGCGGTGCGGGTGAGTTAGTGGTAGTCAAGCTACATGTTCACCCTCCATGTTCATATATCTTTCTAAACTATAAAACAATCAAGTGTCGAGGGCTTGAAGATTATACCTCACCGCAGCTCCTTCAGTGATGGACCTACAGAGTCAAATTGTTGTCTCCAGGCTTGACATATGAATTGCACCATTGCCTTTACAATTGAGCAAGCAATGTTCAAGATACAAGGTCACTACTAAGATTTGTGGAGGACTGCCGGGCACGAGGGAAAGGATGTCACCTGTTGTGAAAGACAGTGGGGCATCGTTTTCACATGCACATAGTGAAGATCATTACTGGGAACCAGATTTGGTGGGGGTGCCATGACACTGACCCCACTCTGCAACACACCGCATTATGGAATCGTTTTGACCACATGTCAGCCATCTACACCGCTAACTCCATAGCCAAATGACAAAACATAGTGCATTGGAATTAGTGGACTTGTCATTTAGTAGCCCCGCGACTACATAATAATTGTACACGTTGAATACTAGTATATAGTATTAACAACAATCTTTTCATAAATAATTTACCAACGACGATGCTGAGATGTACAATCTAGCAAAAAATGGTCCCAAGGCTCACAGATGCAAAATTCCAAAATCACAAGTACGACAAGAAAAAGGTTGCCATCTGACCTTGTCACAAATATCGAGCGCACATTGAAATGTGCAGTTGCTAGTAAAACCACACGCATGGGCTTATGCATGCAGTGCTACATACTTCTGCCAAGAATATCGAAACTGTAGGGCACTCCCTCCCTTCTTGGCCGCAATATGTGAGTGTGAAACATCAATCCAGCAGGCATTATTGCATGAAAAACATGTGGACAGTCAAACATATATGGCCAGCCCAACCATACATAGATGGTGAATCCATTGCTTTAATTTAGGGCAAGTATCAACATGTCAACATTAAGAATCTGTAGCCGGACACAAGATCCTTAACTAATGAAGCCATTGCTAGAATTTGAGCCATGCAAATAATTATCACAGATTTCCACCGTCGGTACTCAGATGATTATTGACTTAGAACGTTAACATACTTGTTATAGTGTGATTTACCTGTCAATTTATGCACTATTGTTGTGTAACCATCTGTTTTGTGGCAGCACAATGTGGCACACAATGAAGAACATGGCAGAACCATACAGATGTAACGCAGTACTCAGAGATTTGTGTTGTCATTTCATCACGAGAAATTTTTTTTGGATAATGATTGTGCCACTGAAAGTTTGTGAAGATGTCCCCTTATTAAACCTTACATCGAGGCAAATGGAAGAAAATGGGCACCTTAACTCGATACCTCCTCACGTGCCTCGTGAAGCCGTTGATCCAAGTGTGCATATATCAGCTATCATGAAAAAAAACACACATCATCAGCACGTTGACATTAATAAATGCTATAAGGAAAGTAAGACACCCAGTCATCCACAAGAACTATGTTATGTTCAGGTTCTCTCCACTGGTCAGAAATTGGGGATGCCCCGACTTATTGTATGGAACTGGTATCGATTACGCACAACACTGCGCGACTGTAAATTGGTCGTAAAGTCTGGGACCAACTACCATATGAACAACTGATTGTATCAACATTCGCTGCACTGATCACGAGCTCAGGGGCTGTGATCTGTTTCTATTACATTTGGAGTGCTTTAATGGCCCCTCACATAAACATAGAAGAAGACATTGCTGACACCACCAAGGTACCACTCTGAAGCCAGTGTTGTGCGGGTATCTCGGTTCAGCCCAGGCATCAAAGAGAATATGCATAGTGGCAACAGGTGCCTGAGTAGGATAGGATCACAACCTTCATTGTCAGCATTCATACCCACTCGAATTCCATGATAACACCTAAATACACATACAAGTTTTATAAATAATTTCAATATAATGACCTCCTAGCTATCACAATTTAAATTCTCGAAATGACCCTGTGTGTGGCACTAGTATAAGATAACCAAATACCCGTGCAACACTACCCTAAACCCCTCCAAAAATAAACTTGGGTATCATTTTCAGAGAGATAAACATGTCTTGAATGGCTAATCTTTAATGTTTGCTCACTATTAACAACTCTGATGTGCAAATTTTAAATATTGGCTGATCCACAAATGTGATGGGGTAACCATCAAGCGACTTGCAGAAATGTCGCTTGCAGATCGGGGCGGATTATGCCATCTAAATTGTGATGCAGTGAAGAAAAGAAATAGATGCTCGGAGATCTTTCTGTAAGTACTTAGACTACTTAGCACTGAAGAAGGTGTCACGTGTTAGAACGATCCAGCACATGCTTTTAATTTAGATGGCGGAGGCCGACTACGTACTTGCAGAAAAGAAATAGATGCTCGGAGATCTTAGCGGGAAGGAGGTTTCACGTACTGGCCTATTGTTGAACTGTTTGAGAACCAACAATTCGCGATCACTTCCATTCACAGCACATCCGAATATCAACATAGCACAATAGAGATTGAATATGGACTCTAGGTACAACCAGATATTTGTCAACCGTTGATAGCACTTTGGAAACTCCAACGGCAGCATCTCCAATGGCACCACGAGGCAATAGTAGACATGGGGACATGTGGAAACGAGACCCCGGTACGGCGGCAGCCCATCTACTGCATTAGGCGCCCCATTGTTAGACATTCATGACAACATCCCACAATAGCGCACATTCCATGCTCGGATCGGTTAATCTGCCCCGTGTATGTGCGCACAACCTGCACCACAGAAACATTGCCAAGTCGAATGGATAATATGTAGCAACAATCAGCGAGTCCGGCCCACAAAAACAAGTCAATACTGGGAGACGCATTTGAGGACCATGCACAAAGTTCCCCGGGTACCTTCTTCGCGGACAACAAACACAAGCACGAATATGATCTACTCCTCACACGACTAATGAGCCCGAGAGCAACCCATCACTGTCACATGGAGATCATGAATAGCGAGCAACAATAAATTATACCAAAGATCCAAAGTGCAGACTGCATAGCGGACACAATTGCACTGGATAACCCACTCATAGGAGTTTTCAACATTATATGGGAAAATCAGGAACACGTACAAAACGAGTAAAGTGGCTACATTGATCTCGCCATATCCAATCTAAACAATTGTGGGCAATGAAACCAAGAACCTTCCCACACCCATCCCACCTCATCCCGAACGACTGATCTGTGAACCCATCTACACATTTGAAATCCCAGCCGTGGGAAAGGCAAGGAGCACATGCAAGGCTAACCCCTCCCACTAGTGCAAAATTTCTGAGGGGTTGCCCATGGCATAAGATTGGCTGCACTCAGACATGCATTCGAAGCCCCGCTGCGTGTCGCGCACCTCTCCATGAGGAGTGCCCGAAACACCATGGGCACAAGGGGGACCCCGGAGTGACACCCGGGACTTGTGGCGCCGTTGGTGAGAGGGCCCAAGTGATCCTAGTGTGGGTGAGGGCCCCGGGCGTTGGGAACGCCTCCCACCCACGAAGACTAGGAGGCACAAGGGTAAGGCCATGAGTTATGCGTAGCTCATGGCGTGGTGATTCTAGAAAGCTCAAGAACACCTCAATCGGAGGTGTGAGCTAGGAGTTATGGCCATTTGAGTGGGGCGCTGTCCCGGGACAGCGCCCTGGTACAGCAGTGCCTAGGAGTGATTCCCGGGACTGCCAAGGTTCAAACAGGCATAACGTCCTCAATACTTGCCCGAATGGGGCAAGTGAGGAGTCCATCGGCATCTACGTGAAGCGTAGATGAAGATGGAGTGGTTGGTTGCTGGAATCAGACATCATACAAGGAAGTTATGATGGTCTGAAGCTGCTGGGGGCTTCTAGGCCCAGCGGCTAAGGGAAAATGTCCACTTGGCCCCAACTCTTGGTAGAGAGACAAGAGGTTGGTTGACGGTGGGGTAGGGGCCCCGCGTAGAGTCCTAGAGGCTTATATGGGTGAGGTGGTGTGGCCTCACCCACCCGAGGCCGAACGGCAAGGCCTCCATGGGCTTTGGCCTATTGTGAGGCCATAGTTGCCTAGTATGCTTCGGGTTGTTGTAGTGTTGCTCCGGCAATGCGATGATCAACATAGGATTGGACTTCCATGGATGGAAGTCCACATTGGGGAAATGGGTTACCGATTAAGGGGTGAGTCCCGAAAGCAAAGTAGGAGGGTTGGTTCCCTCCTATGAACTATTGGTCCGGGGTAAGAGGAGCTATCCATTAGCATGGTGGAATGCGAATGGTTAGCGCTCGTAACCTTTGCTAGAAACGAAAATTGGCAAGATTGTTAAGGGACCTAACAAGGGTTGCGACACTTGGTATCAGAGCAGGGTTCCAAGTTTTGAGCTCGCACTTTGAGGGAAACATGGCTATCAAAAATGCGGGTTATGATGGTGAGCCCGGGGTTTCCAAAAGGTTGTGAGGCTCAAATTGGAACAAGGATCATGTGCAAGTGGAATTTGACCATACCATTGGTTCTAATGACAATGGTGGGCATGAAGGTGGATTTGGTAAGGAAAATGGAGGAGTGCTTTGAAAAGGGCTCCCTCAAACCTCAAAAAACATTTGGGGCCTAGAATACCGAAAGCACCCAAAACCTTGGAGGGCATTAATGTTGGATTGAAATTCCAATTCGAAATGCTTGGAAGGTATTGATGATAGAATGAATTTGGTGCTAATGAGGCACCCGGGGCCTCTTAAGGCCTATGTGCACTATTCAAACGTACAAATGAAGGATACACCTAAAACGGACGAGCTTTCTAAGAAATGCATCCTTTAGGTGGGGTTTTAAAAGCGGGTGGTGGATGCCTTGTTTAAGTCCCCAAGGCTTCTTGAGGACATGGTGGGGACCATCAAATTTGCAAGAGCATTGAAGCCGATGGTCCCAAAGAGAAGTTTGGCGGCGCATCACCACAAGTGGCTTTAGCCAAAGTAGGTCCCAAAGAAATGAGTGCAAATTGTTTGGTCCATTTTACTTAGGCAAAACATGTTGGTGCCGCGGACGGAATGTTGAAAGGTGGCTTTATGCTTCCAAAGCAAATCATACTTGTGCCGCGGACGGAATGTTGGGAGGTGGGTTTGTCCTACCAAGGCAATTCATGTTTGTGCCGCGGACGGAGTGTGGGAAGGTGGCTTTATGCTACCAAGGCAAAACATGTTTTGCGGACAAACTATTAGAAATTGGTTTTGTGGCACCAAACCAATTTGTCCCGCGCACGAAATGTTTGAAGTTGGCTTTGCGGACCAAGCCAAGCCAAGTTGCGGAGGACCAAATGTAAGACGATGGCATTGTGGCCAAGGCTAGTAGCCTTAAGCCGAGGCCAAGTCTTTTGTACCTTGAGGCTCAAATGAATGGGAGATATGTCTCATGAGTTGACAAAGAGGCAACGGACTCTTTCATGAGCCCAAAGCTCACAAGGGAGTTGGGGCTTGCCAATTGATAGAGCGGGCAAGCCCACCAAGGTGCGGTTTGAAAAGGGCGATCCGCATGAGACAAAGGAGGCCGCGATGCATGTAACCTTTCAACGTGGGACATTGGATTTTTGTCAAAATTTCACACCATGTGAAATAGATGAAATGCATGTCATTGCGAAGGCCGCCTACTTTGAAACTCACATGATAGATATGAGGTGCAAGCCGGTGAGCTTGCGGTGCATTATGATGTGTCATAATGGCAAAGAATTGAAGTTCAAATTGACAAGGACTCCTATGGTAGGAGGACCCAAGGTGAATTTGGTCTTAATGGACCAACTGAAAAATAGAAAACATAATGGTCGTGGTTCCATTGGAGCAACTCCAAGGAATGTATGGAGATGCTAGGAAAGATGGGGCCTCCTCCAAATCACATTGGTGGGATGTTGGTGAGATACAAAGATGTATTCACCAATGTGTTGCCCAAAAAGTTACCGCCAAGAAGTGAAAAATAACTTTGTTCAACGAGAGATTGAGTTCTTGAGGTATGTGGTGACAAAGGAAGTTGGTGGACGAACATGAAGAATGTCAAGGCAATCCAAGAAGAGAATTGGCCCTTGATTCAAGAAAAGGGCTTAGGTCATTTGTTGGCCTAACCAACTACTACCACCACTTCATTCATGGTTTTCCTAAGGTTGCTAGAACCTTAGTCAACATGTTGGAAAAAATGGCTATCCCAAGAGTGGGATGAGCTTTGTCACCAAGCCTTTGGGGAGCTCAAGAAAAAGTTCTCTTTACAAGATGTGGTTAAGTTTCGGGTTTTCATGAGCATGTTGAGGTGCACATGAAGGCAAAGGACTTTACCATTGGCGGATGTTGATCCAAGATGGAAGACCATTGCTTATGGGAGCATTAAGCTCCATGGTTGTAGAAGCTTGTCCAACTTGTGCAAGAAATGGCTATCCCAAGAGTGGGATGAGCCTTGCCACCAAGTCTTTGAGGAGCTTAAGACCAAGTTCCTCTTTACCACCCGTGTTCAAGTTCGCGGAGCTTGAAGAACCTTTTGAGGTGCATACGGGGGGCGAGGACTTTACCATTGGCGGATGTTGATGCAAGATGGATGGCCATTGCATACGAGAGCATGAAGCTCGATGGTTCGACTTGTGGAAGAAATGGCTATCCCAAGACTGGGATGATGTTTGTCACGAGTCTTTGGGGAGCTTAAGACCAAGTTCTCTTCGCCGCCCGTGCTCAAGTTTACGGAGCTTGACAAACCTTTTGAGGTGCATATGGGGGTGAATGATTTTGCCAATGGTGGATTATGTGTAAGATGGATGGCCATTGCATATGGGAGCATGAAGCTCGATGGTTGTCAAAGAAGACAACCAACTCATGACAAAGAATTTCTTTGCCGTAGTGCATTGCTTGAAGATGTGGCGACACTATTTGGGGTTGCACAAAGCAAAGGTCTACATGGACAATGTGTCCTAAAAGAATTTTGACATTCAAGCGCAAGTGAGCGCCAAGTCATTGCGGTGACATGATAGTTTGGCGCTTATGAAGGTGGATTTGATCCACAAACCGGACCGTGGAAATGTGGTGCCGGATGCGCGAAGTAGACCGGAAAATTTCCAAGCAATGAGAACCATCCAAACCTTGTGGCTAATGTGTGCCGGCGAAGGAAACTTGTGATGCAAGATACGGGAGGGGTAAATTAACTACCTCAAAGCACAAAAGCTTTTAGGTGAGCTTCGCAAGAGCAAGGTGCTCAAAGAGGTTAAGTTGGTGGACGGATTGTTCAAGTGCAAGCAAAGTTGGGTGTATGTGCCACAAGGCAAGTAGAGGCTATCGGTTTTGAAGGAGGAATTTGATAGTCCTATTGCCGGCCTTAGAGGAGAAAGAAAAAATCGCCATACAATGGTATCATGGAGGTACCATTGGCGGTGCATAAAGGAAGATATAGCCCACTTTGTGAAGGCTTGAATCAAAGTGCAAAGTGAACCGAGCCTCTTATCAAAAGCAAGGCGGTTTCTTGCAACCGTTGCCTATCCCGTCGGCGCCATGGCATAGTATGTGCATGGACTTGATCACAAGTTTGCCGGAGTCACATGGGTATGATGCCATCTTGTTGATGGTATAGTGGTTTGCCAAGTTGGCACACATGGTGCCGATTGTGGGAACCGCCACCGCGTTGGAGACCGCATAGCCTTTTCTCAAAGGATGGTTGAGGCACCACGGGTTGCCAAGAGTGATTGTGTGGGATCAAGATCCAAAGTTCACAAGTGCATTTTCAATGCATTTCTCTAAGGAGGTTGTATTGAAACTAAGGTTTAGCACGGCCGTGTATTCCCAAATGGATGGGAAAACAAAGTGTGTGAATGGAGACTTGAAGCAATACTTGAGGAACTTGGTGGGGGCGGACCAAGGAGATTGGGCGGACTATGTGGGTCGAGCGGAGTGTAATTGCAATGTAGCCACGCACTTGGCTACCAAGGGGTGGTCTTTGGTGGTGGCTTATGGAGTGGATGCGCTCCAACCTATTAACCTAGCTCTCAAGGGGGCACATTCAACACTAGAGTTTAACCAAGATGGTGAGGACTTGGCCAAGGATGGTAAACAAGTCTTGGAGATGACCAAGTTGTTGGTGGAGATAGAAAGCCCGAAGGTGCTACAGAGTGCTAGTAAATGCCGGAAGACGCGAAGTGGAGAATGAGGTGGGCCAAAAGGTGTTGTTGAATGTGGACAACTTCACTTAGCCGGAAGGCCTCGCTCCAAAAGTTCATGTCCAAAATTGGAGCTTCGTTTTCCATTGTGGAACAAGTGTTCAAGGACATGTATAAGTTGGAATTACCGCCGGACATCAAAGTGCATCCGACATTTCATGTCTCATTACGAAAGTCATTTTAGGACGACACCTTGTGGCCCGATCACAAGCAAGTGATTAGGCCACCTCCCGACCTTGTGGAGGTCATTTGGAACATGAGGTAAGAGGGCATCCTCAAGTGTAGGAAGCCCAAGTGAAAATGAAAGAAAATGTACAAAGGAGTACTTGGTGAAATGGTGAGGATACCATGAGAAAGAAGCCGTTTGGGTGGCGGCAAGAGACATGATGAACGCCAAGGAATTGGTAAAGCACTTTGAAGAAACTAAGGCTAGACATTCCAATAAAATGAAGCGTAGGCATTGATGAGGACATCAATCTCCTTTAGTGGGGGAGAGACGCTAGTAGCACACTTAGCTTCGAGGCTAATTGCTCCACAACATGAACTTGTTCTTTGGCTTGAGGGAATAAAGTCCAAACTTTAGTGGTGCAAAGAGAAAAGTACGAGATGAGGTCCTAGTCTTGTACTTGTGCTTGGTTAGTGGAAGAGGGGGAATAGATATGCCAAACTAGGTTGGGTAAGCCGAGTAATTGGGGCCATGGCTAGGAGGGGCCTTGGATAAAACCAAAAAACTTCTTAGCCGTAGGCTTGTCCGGGCGGGGACAAGGTGATGGCGCGTGCTCATAAAAGTGCTACCCGCGAGCTAACGAAAGTTGGCGCATGGGAGTCATGAACCCATGTCTCGAAAGAGCAAAGTGGGAACCGAGTCGGGCGGGACTTGGCATCACCCCCGTGCGATCGAGGCGTGGCTTAACAATGGAAAGCCATCTCGGAGTTGCAACCGAGACAACTTAGTGGAAGCGTTGAGGTCTCGCCTAGATGTGTCACGTTAGGCTAGTGGAGCCTAACAGGGGAGGCCCCAAAGGAGGGACAACCCAAGTGAGTCCCAAAGTAGGTGGGTCTAGTATAGGTTAGGTCCTTGGAGGAGTTCCAAGGTCGCTAACGGACCACCTAGTAACGACACCTTTGGGACTATGCCAAATTTGAAGATGCATTGTGGGGGTCGCGCCCTAAGGTAAACACAATGCCGCACCATAGAGGATGGCAACTTGAGAATTGGTGTGCCGACTACGAGTATAGTCGATGAGGGCATCGACTCCGTTTGGTGGGGGTGAGTGTCGCGCACCTCTCCATGAGGAGTGCCCGAAACACCATGGGCACAAGGGGGACCCCGGAGTGACACCCGGGACTTGTGGCGCCGTTGGTGAGAGGGCCCAAGTGATCCTAGTGTGGGTGAGGGCCCCGGGCGTTGGGAACGCCTCCCACCCACGAAGACTAGGAGGCACAAGGGTAAGGCCATGAGTTATGCGTAGCTCATGGCGTGGTGATTCTAGAAAGCTCAAGAACACCTCAATCGGAGGTGTGAGCTAGGAGTTATGGCCATTTGAGTGGGGCGCTGTCCCGGGACAGCGCCCTGGTACAGCAGTGCCTAGGAGTGATTCCCGGGACTGCCAAGGTTCAAACAGGCATAACGTCCTCAAGACTTGCCCGAATGGGGCAAGTGAGGAGTCCATCGGCATCTACGTGAAGCGTAGATGAAGATGGAGTGGTTGGTTGCTGGAATCAGACATCATACAAGGAAGTTATGATGGTCTGAAGCTGCTGGGGGCTTCTAGGCCCAGCGGCTAAGGGAAAATGTCCACTTGGCCCCAACTCTTGGTAGAGAGACAAGAGGTTGGTTGACGGTGGGGTAGGGGCCCCGCGTAGAGTCCTAGAGGCTTATATGGGTGAGGTGGTGTGGCCTCACCCACCCGAGGCCGAACGGCAAGGCCTCCATGGGCTTTGGCCTATTGTGAGGCCATAGTTGCCTAGTATGGTTCGGGTTGTTGTAGTGTTGCTCCGGCAACGCGATGATCAACATAGGATTGGACTTCCATGGATGGAAGTCCACATTGGGGAAATGGGTTACCGATTAAGGGGTGAGTCCCGAAAGCAAAGTAGGAGGGTTGGTTCCCTCCTATGAACTATTGGTCCGGGGTAAGAGGAGCTATCCATTAGCATGGTGGAATGCGAATGGTTAGCGCTCGTAACCTTTGCTAGAAACGAAAATTGGCAAGATTGTTAAGGGACCTAACAAGGGTTGCGACACTGCGGGAGCAACCCATCTCCTGGGAGAGAGGCCCAGACCACGACGACGCACCCCACAAACTCTCAACACTATCTTGGTTTGCATTGCTCTTTGGCCCTTGCACGACCGCGAGGTCACACTGCCAAATGTGGCAGGACTCTCAAGATTGCGGAGTGGGTGGGAGCTGGAGGCAAAGCACGCAAATGGACCCAAACACAACCTGGAGGCAAAGAGGATGGAAGGCGAGAATGGAAGGCCAAGGAGATGGAAGTTGACGCTAGGGAACTCAAGGCATGGGAGACAACCATGGATGATAAAGAGGCATGTACGTGAAAGAAGCATGGATGGGGATGAAAAGTTGTGGCCGGCTCCGCCGGCGAACGACCACCTCCCAGCTGCCCGGGTTCATTTCAACCGTGGATGCGCTAAACCCTGCCCGTAGCACACCTTCCATAGCTGCCCGAATCAATCTCCACCGTCGATGTGGAACAACCTGCCCGTAGCCCATGCCCCATCATTACCGGGGGCTGGCAGATTCTAGGTACTTGGATTTAGCACTTTGAAGTGTGGATTTGTTGCGGCCCGCGACAATGATGGCGCCAAATCCACGTCATTCCCACTCCCCTTGTGGGGTCATTATTGGTGTACTAACCGAGGCCCCTACCTGTCTCTATGGAGATCTATCAATTGCAGAAGCTCCTTGCTTGTCTCGGTGACACAGCCGATGGGTTGGCAGTTGGCCAACTACGCAGTCCGAGGAGGAGCCTTGTCGCGCACCTCTCCATGAGGAGTGCCCGAAACACCATGGGCACAAGGGGGACCCCGGAGTGACACCCGGGACTTGTGGCGCCGTTGGTGAGAGGGCCCAAGTGATCCTAGTGTGGGTGAGGGCCCCGGGCGTTGGGAACGCCTCCCACCCACAAAGACTAGGAGGCATGAGGGTGAGGCCATGAGCTATGCGTAGCTCATGGCGTGGTGATTCTAGAATGCTCAAGATCACCTCAATCGGAGGTGTGAGCTAGGAGTTATGGCCATTTGAGTGGGGCGCTGTCCCGGGACAGCGCCCTGCTACAGCAGTGCCTGGGAGTGATTCCCGGGACTGCCAAGGTTCAAACAGGCATAACTTCCTCAAGACTTGCCCGAATGGGGCAAGTGAGGAGTCCATCGGCATCTACGTGAAGCGTAGATGAAGATGGAGTGGTTGGTTGTTATGATCAGACATCATACAAGGAAGTTATGATGGTCTGAAGCTGCTGGGGGGGTTCTAGGCCCAGCAGCTAAGGGGAAATGTCCACTTGGCCCCAACTCTTGGTAGAGAGACAAGAGGTTGGTTGGCGGTGGGGTAGGGGCTCCGTGTAGAGTCGTAGAGGCTTATATGGGTGAGGTGGTGTGGCCTCACCCACCCGAGGCCGAACGGCAAGGCCTCCATGGGCTTTGGCCTATTGTGAGGCCATAGTTGCCTAGTATGGTTCGGGTTGTTGTAGTGTTGCTCCGGCAACGCGATGATCAACATAGGATTGGACTTCCATGGATGGAAGTCCACATTGGGGAAATGGGTTACCGATTAAGGGGTGAGTCTCGAAAGCAAAGTAGGAGGGTTGGTTCCCTCCTATGAACTATTGGTCCGGGGTAAGAGGAGCTATCCATTAGCATGGCGGAATGCGAAGGGTTAGCGCTCGTAACCTTTGCTAGAAACGAAAATTGGCAAGATTGTTAAGGGACCTAGCAAGGGTTGCGACAAGCCTGTCCACGATGCTTTACTCTCATTCCCTTACATTTGAGCATTTTTGCGGTTCATGGTTCCTACAGATTGCCTACTTGTGATTTTGTGTCCTTCGGATTATGTGGTCCATTGCTAGTTCCTCAATCTGGTCACCTTGTTTTGCATGGCTCTCTTTCGCCATATCATCGCCTTGTTGAACTTCTCTCCCATTCTCGTTGTGGATCACGCTGCTCAGGGGTATTGTGAGTGGGGTTTCTTCATTTTTGTTGCGAGGATTGTGATGTTTGACTACGGGAGGGTCGATTTAGTGTAATTTCATATTTTGTCACAGTGGCGAAGTCATCGCTCATGGGTTCGCATTTTGTGGGGACCCGCTTGCATTTCTCCACATTTCCACTTTCTGTGTAGTGGACGCCATTGGAGAGGTGGTCGTTGGGGTTGGCGAGGAGCACAATGAGGTTGAAAAACACTTCTTTCCTAGTTAAACTCCATCCACAGGTTGCAGTGTGTTGATGCAGACTTGGAATCTGGAGTGAATATAAGCGGTATTGAAATGAGCCCGCTAAGTTTTTGAGTCATCCATGCCAAACAGCATAAACACACTCATCCAAATCCCCTTCCCCTCAAGCTTGTGTTTGGTTTATGTTGCCACCATGGAAATGTATCAGCCATATCTGGTTTCTTTATATTTGCCACAAAGGGGTGTTGCAAAGATTGATGCACACAGTTGCTCTGACTTGGTGTTTGGATGCAACGCATTGTTTGATATGAATGCTGACCTTACTTGGGCCTGCCATTTGTTTGGTCGTCCTGGCACTTTAGTAATGTGTAACCAGACTAACTTAGGGAGAACGTCCAACAGTCAAGTATGTATGAAATTTCCCCTCAGGGTTTGGCATTCCAGTTGGTGGTGTCAGCGCCAAAGTTATTTTGGAGGCTTGACTACACTATTTTTTGGGTGCATATTGTTCGTGTCCCAGCTGCTCCTGGTCACGATCGTTGTTTGTGTTAGCAGATCTTTGTTGAGTTGTTCATGCGGACTAAGTCGCGTGAACACCCCAGGTTTAATCCTCACACAGTGATCTTGTGGTGTAAGTTGAAGATGAAATGATCCGGCGTGTTAGATGTTCCAGGTCACGATCGTTGTTTGTGTTAGTACATCTTTGTTGAGTTGTTCATGTGGACTAACTCGTTTGAACACCCCAGGTTTTTTCCTCACTCACCGAACTCGTGGTGTAAGCTGAAGATGAAATGATCCGGCATTCCAGATGTTCCAGGTCATGATCGTCGTTTGTGTGGGTAGATCATTGTTGAGTCAATCATGCGGACTAACTCGCGTGAACACCCGGATTGCATGGTTGTGCAGGTTTCTACGTTGACACATAAGTCATTATCCTTTTAGACGCAACAGTTGAAACGTGAACTTGTCAACTACGGCCCACAACCACCGATCTACCTTCAGGCCTGTACTGCTTCTGAGCAATTATCCGAGTTTTCGGTGAAATAAAGGATCGGTGGTAGTGCCGAAGGTAAGTAAGTAACTTTCACAACGTTCTTGAGATGCATTCATAAGCTCAAAGTTTTGGAGGAGTTGTATGTTTTTGGGGGTTGAAAATCATAACTGTGTTTGTGGTTGGTCCTCGAATTGCATTTGTGGGGGTTTTCTGTATTCCCCTGCTGTGCAGGTGTTGATGCTAGCTTTTGTTATATTGTGTCAATCTTGAGGATGTGTTGGTGGCATCCTGGGACCATCCCCCCTAGCCTCCGGGTTAGGAGCAACCAGTGTGGGTTGGGGCCCATGTCCTCCTCGACTCCGCACAAAGTTGCAGGGATTGAGGCTTAAATTGATCCACATTCCACCATTACAGACAGTTTGTGACAAATGTGGTGGATTTGGCTATGCATGAAACTAGCACCTAATTCGGAAGTGGCAGTAGTGGCCACTTTGAAGTCTGCTATGTGCAGCATCTGTGGTGAAGGATGCCGAGTAAAGTGTTGTTTACATTTTGTGTTGGTGCCACTATATGGGGCAGATTGCAATTAGTCCATTGGAACACCCCCTTGCCTGGCATAGGGATGAGCTTGGACATCCGAGATGGGACTTACTGAATTTTGCATATCTGAACAGCTCGTAGTATTAACTTGCTGTTGTGGACTTGGTCGAAGTTATCATATGTTAGCCGTTAACCTACCCAAGGGATAGCAAGTTTTTGAAGAATTGAATGTCCAACCCTGAACCTTGTACAAACATCTGGTGTCACTCTGTGTGTACCTTCGAAGCTATTATCTGTAAGTCGTTAATTTACCCAAGGGTTAACGGCATTTCAGGTGAATTGAACTCTGAATCATGAACCTTAACTCTGAAATCTGAACAAATTGCAATATCAACTATGTGATCTACAGTTGGTCAGTTTTTTCAAAACAACACTCACGAAGTTCTCTTATGCAAGTCAGTAACCTACACAAGACATTTCAGGTGAATTGAACTTGAATTATGAATCCCAAACCCCGAACGTTTTTGGTCACAAATATCCTTAAGTATTTCCGAACCCTCTACTTTGATAGTGTGTGCTCTCGTGGGCCGTGGACAATTGTGATGAGCACATTGATTGGTTGTTTACTATTGCTGAACAGGGGAAACCAACAGTTTTCATCATACAATATGCAAAATTGACGATACGCCCTGTGGAAGAGCACCGAGTTGCACAATCTGTTCCGGTAAGTTGGTCCACTACCAGGTCACCTCGTAGGTGCAGCAAAACGACTCGGTTATTTAGTTTACTTTATGTTTGTGTCTTAAGATCCAACATCACGGATTCCAACCATGACTGTATTCTCTACAGGTAGACTTATGATAGAGGACATTGTGATGCCACCAATAATAATATTTCCATACAATGTTTTTTAGTGACAACATGCTCAACTTTGGGTCATGTAAACACGGAATGTCTGATTCTCCCATGTATTGCTATAACTTGTATGAAACCGAATATGAGTGGCACGACTGAGCTACACGATTGCTCACTATATCCAATTTGTATTGATGGGTGGAGAGAGGCAGAGTGGGATGTAGGCAGGCCTTACATTTGGGAGGCAAAGACTGCAAACTGGTTTTATGGATGCAGAGAGCCCAGTCAAAATTTCCCCTGTAAAGAAATTCCTTCCATCTATGAATTGCATGTAGATCAACTAGAATTGTTCTCATCCATATTTCAACTTGGATATAGCTGTTGAGGATACCGCACTAGATTGCTCCAAATAAGTTTATTTGAGGTTATTATTATTAAACACCAGACTAAAATTGCTGACTTTTTTTGTTTTGGAAATGTACAATGTAAAGGGCGTTGAGAGATCAAAAGAACCATTAAGCTATAAACCTCTATACTGGCCATTAGACTCTTGGTGACACGGCCGTCATCTTCGTTGCCATGCAGCTGGTCCAACATTGGAGCGTGCTGGTATCCTTTACATTGAAGCTAGTGGCGGACTGAATAAACAACTGACAGGGGTTAGTTTATTTTATTTGAAGCCCTTCAAGTTATTCGGGTTGAGAATAGCTCTTCAATTAGTGGACATGTGTTTAAGATTCTAGCGTGTTGGCTGCAATTCTTTTTGGGGAGTTATACATGAAGATCCCACATGCAGTTGTTGTTGCAAAATTATTGTAGCCTACACTGGTTGTTCGTGGACTGGACCACAAGTCTTATTTTTCAAGACGAAAGGTATGGCTCACTCTTACAAATCAATAACTGGTATATTTTTGTTTGCGTTTCAACCATTTTTTTTTTTTGAACTTTTGGCATGGGTGTTGCTAAATACTATACCAATGACACCCTCTAGATGAACAAATATACTACATATATTGTGTCAATTTTTACAGTCTATGCCATTATCTGAATTTTTGTTCCTTGACGGGTTCTTCTACTGTTTGTAACTGCTTGTAGTTTCAGAGGTGTTTTGTTTTGTGGGATTCCTCTATCAATTTTTTTGGTACTGGGGCAACAATGGGTTGTTGACCATTACAAGTGGACATTGCGATTCTTACTGCTTGGGACCTTTCTCGTATGCATCAACTTCAGTGACATCTTTGATGTGGACTGGTTTTGAGGACAATCCTTGTGCTTGCTGGGTCGTTTGGTCAAGCTGAGAGCATTACAAGTGCACTCAATATAGGGCACGGGCTATTAAAGATGAATGCACTTAGCGTTGTGTGTGGAAATCCCGGTCAAACTGATGTCGTGGTATGGGAATTGCAGAGATAAATCATGGATTCCCAATATGAGAGTGTGAACGTCACAGACTTCGACGTCGTGCGAAGTACACAATTTGTGGACGAATTGTCACGTGGGGTATGTGTCCATCCATTTTTGGGTTATCAGTTGTAACTGTATGATGCAAAGCCTTCAAGCACTGTAGATTGCACGTCCGGATGTGTCTTGTATGTACAGAGTTAAGGTGAAGGGCGTCCGGTATTTCCGACATGAAGCATTAAATTTTTCCCTTCTATTTCTACAGGGTTTTAGGGTCGGACAGTCACAACCTCAAAGGTTCGAACGTACACAGGTACACCATCTTCATAATACATGACCCAATAGCAATTGCCCATTTTTTCAGCCTCCAGTTTTGTCTCCTTGCTGTTCATTTTGATATTTACGCACAGCTAGATCGACACTTGCATGACCCAAACATGCCACACTACAATCCCCCTGCCAGATTGTTGCAAATTTCCTAGAAAATGTCCACATAATGTCTTTGAAATTGCTTTAAGACAGCAAGTAGGTTGTTGCATCCCATATTATTGCCCACACATTTGTTTACTTTACAAAAAGGGAACATGGACTAAGAGTGTAAGTGGACATTATGTGCGGATTTTTGGAATGCCTTATCCGGCGAGCTACCATCAAACCCATAGTACAATTCCTTGGCCTAATGCCCAACCAGTCTTTGGCCAAATAGGTCCGCCCGGTCAGTCGATGTACAGTCCATGCATTGGGACACCTGTCGCATCTTCAAATGCATACAACAACCAGTTGACATACGCAACACAACCAAGAGGAGGTCCATATGAAGGTCCGAATTCCACCCATGTTTTGGCACCGCTCCCCAATCTGGCACAAGGTGCAATTTTGCACTCACAACCCGGCCACCTAGCAGGGGGAGAGTTCTACGCTTCCGCACAATTCCGGGGATCCGCACATGAGAACACACAATTACCACCCCGGTCCAATTGTATGCCATTGGAAGATTCAGAGGGACAGGCCATGCGTGCAATTGGTCAACCAATGGAACAAGGCCAATGCGGGGTGCAGAGAGAAATGCATGTAGCGAGAGATACCAAGGGGGTTCGTGCGTCTCCCTGTGCAGACAAATCGGCAGATCATGCAGCAGTGGCTCCGTCTACATTGGAGCGTCGAGCAAGTAATCCAACTTCAGGTGCCTACACAACATCAGGACTAGGTACCTTGCATGACCAGCATGACTCCACGATGGAGCAAATGCAAGTGGCCCATACGAGCAATAGTCCAATACTGTTAAGTTCAAACTCCAGTAAGTCATCCCCACCTTACACGTTGTCACAAAGAAAGCAACTTAGAGTAGAAGAGAAGTTGTATTTAAAAGAAGTGAAAAGATCCATAGCAGAAGGCAGAGTGCCACAAGTCCGCCTGCAACAAAACAACAGTGGAAACATAGTGCAATACAAGGCGCAGTTCCTGAACGCCTTAAAATTAGCTGCACTTGCAATTGTTCCGAACGCTGATATAGACACTAAAAATCCATCCACGATGCAAGAAATCATGAAAGAAGTGAGGAGGCAGTTCATAATAGAGAAACCTCTCCCAGATGGCATGGTAGAGGGATTTCTACAGCGTCTATATAAGAGAAATAGAGCAGTGTATCATCGTCATTGGATCCTACACGGTGACGAGAGGAAGCCTGACGATTGTTCATTAGCTGCGTGGTCACAATTGGTAGATTATTGGTCGTCAAAGGAAGGGAACAAAGAATGCGAAAGAAACAAGACAAATGCATCTTCAAAAAAAAAGGCACATGTAAGTTGTCTTGCCCTGGCCTCAGAGTTTTTAAATATTGGCATGATGTTCTCCGTCCACTGTAATTTGTTGGCGTTGGGTTCTCCAGACCGTTGCTGGCAGTAAGTATTGATACAAGTTTAGTGCAATGTGGTTGGTCGGGTTCTTAACAGATCCCGAATGTATTGTGTGCATGGTCCCATGTAGGAGAAACGCTCGGTTGTCCGTCAAGAGAAGAGAACGGCAAGCGGCAGCAAAGATGATATGCACTTCATTACAAATGAACACGCTAAACTGTTGATGCCAAAAGTCTGCATACCCTAAACCCAATTTCAGATGTCCACTGGCGTTTATTGGGCAATACCTTCCATTCATTAAATCTTTTGGCATACCAGAGTTTCATTTTATGCATTATCTTTGTGAACTATTTTATGTATAATGGTAATGCTAACATGTGGTGTGTTGGGATTGCATGTAACAGCACAAGGAAAATGCCAGCAACCATAGGGCACAGCCCCGTCGCGCACACGCCACACCGTCAACCAAGATTGCCTCCTCCGTGTCGCGCACCTCTCCATGAGGAGTGCCCGAAACACCATGGGCACAAGGGGGACCCCGGAGTGACACCCGGGACTTGTGGCGCCGTTGGTGAGAGGGCCCAAGTGATCCTAGTGTGGGTGAGGGCCCCGGGCGTTGGGAACGCCTCCCACCCACGGAGACTAGGAGGCACAAGGGTAAGGCCATGAGATATGCGTAGCTCATGGCGTGGTGATTCTAGAATGCTCAAGAACACCTCAATCGGAGGTGTGAGCTAGGAGTTATGGCCATTTGAGTGGGGCGCTGTCCCGGGACAGCGCCCTGGTGCAGCAGTGCCTGGGAGTGATTCCCGGGACTGCCAAGGTTCAAACAGGCATAACTTCCCCAAGACTTGCCCGAATGGGGCAAGTGAGGAGTCCATCGGCATCTACGTGAAGCGTAGATGAAGATGGAGTGGTTGGTTGTTATGATCAGACATCATACAAGGAAGTTATGATGGTCTGAAGCTGCTAGGGGGTTCTAGGCCCAGCAGCTAAAGGAAAATGTCCACTTGGCCCCAACTCTTGGTAGAGAGACAAGAGGTTGGTTGACGGTGGGGTAGGGGCCCCGCGTGAAGTCCTAGAGGCTTATATGGGTGAGGTGGTGTGGCCTCACCCACCCGAGGCCGAACGGCAAGGCCTCCATGGGCTTTGGCCTATTGTGAGGCCATAGTTGCCTAGTATGGTTCGGGTTGTTGTAGTGTTGCTCCGGCAACGCGATGATCAACATAAGATTGGACTTCCATGGATGGAAGTCCACATCTAAGGATTGGTTACCGATTAAGGGGTGAGTCCCGAAAGCAAAGTAGGAGGGTTGGTTCCCTCCTATGAACTATTGGTCCGGGGTAAGAGGAGCTATCCATTAGCATGGCAAAATGCGAAGGGTTAGCGACTCGTAACCTTTGCTAGAATTGAAAATTGGCAAGATTATTAAGGGACCTAGCAAGGGTTGCGACATGTGGTATCAGAGCAGGGTTCCAATATTTGAGCTAGCACTTTGAGGTAGACATGGCTATCAAAAATGCGGGTTATGATGGTGAGCCCGGGGTTTCCAAAAGGTTGTGAGGCTCAAATTGGAACAAGGATCATGTGCAAGTGGATTTTGACCATACCATTGATTCTAATGACAATGGTGGGCATGAGGGTGGATTCGGTGAGCAAAATGGAGGAGTGCTTTGAAAAGGCTCCCGCAAACCTCAAAAAACATTTGGGGCCTAGAATACCGAAAGCACCCAAAACCTTGGAGGGCATTAATGTTGGATTGAAATTCCAATTCGAAATGCTTAGAAGGTGGTGATGTTGAAATGAACTTGGGGCACATGAGGCACGCGGGGTCTCTTAAGGCGTATATGTGCGAATTTCACACCCAAATGAATGGTACATCTAGGATGGACGAGCTTTCTAAGAAATGCATCGTTTTAGGTGGGTTTCAAAAGCGGGTGGTGAAAACCATGTTCAAGACCCCAAAGCATCTTGAGGACGTAGTGCGAATCATAAAGATTTGAAAAGCATTGAAGCCGATGTTCCTAAGAAGAAGTTGGACGGCACATCACCACAAAGTGGGTTTAGCCGAAAGAGGCCCCAAGGAAATGAGCGCAAGTAGTTTGGCCCATTATACCAAGGCAAATCATGCTAGCTCGTGCCGTGGACGAAATGTGAGAAGGTGGTTTGGTGGTACCAAGCTAGATCATATTTGTGCCACGGACGGAGTGTTAAAAGTTGGCCTTGCGGACCAAGCCAAACTCATGGTGTTGCCGAGGACCAAATGTTAGACGATGGCTTTGTGGCCAAGGCTAGTAGACTTAAGCCAAGGCCAACTATTTTATATCTTGAGGCTCAAATGAATGGGACAAACGTCTAATGGGTTGACAAAGAGGCAAGCCATGCCTTCTTGAGCCCAAAACTCATAAGGGAGTTGGGGCTTGCCGATTGGTAGAGCGGGCAAGCCCACGAAGGTGCGGTTTGGAAAGGGCAAACCGCATGAGACAAAGGAGGCCGCGATGCATGTAACCTTTCAATGTGGGACATTGGATTTTTGTCAAAATTTCACACCATGTGAAATAGATGAAATGCATGTCATTGTGAAGGCCGCCTTCTTTGAAACTCACATGATAGATGTAAGGTGCAAGCCGGTGTGCTTGCGGTGCATTATGATGTGTCATAATGGCAAAGAATTGAAGTTCAAATTGACAAGGACTCCTATGGTAGGAGGATCTAAGTTGAATTTGGTTTTAATGGACCAAATGAAAAATAGAAAGCATAATGGTCGTGGTTCAATTGGAGCAACTCCAAGGAACGTATGGGGAGGCTAGGAAAGATGGGCCTCCCCCAAACAACATTGGTGTGATGTTGGTGAGATACAAGGATGTATTCACCAATGTGTTGCCCAAAAAGCTACCGCCAAGGAGTGAAAAATAACTTTGCTCAACGAGAGATTGAGTTCTTAAGGTATGTGGTGACAAAGGAAGTTGGTGGACGAACATGAAGAATGTCAAGGCAATCCAAAAGGATAATTGGCCCTTCATTCAAAAATGGCTTAGGTCATTTGTTGGCCTAGCCAACTACTACCACCACTTCATTCGAGAGTTTTCTAAGGTTGCTAGGACCTTATTCAACTTATTGAGGAAAATGGCTATCCCAAGAGTGGGATGAGCCTTGTCACCAAGCCTTTGGGGAGCTCAAAAGCAAGTTCTCTTCGCCGCCCGTGCTTAAGTTCGCGAACTTTGACAAACCTTTTGAGGTGCATACGGGGGCGAATGACTTTACCATTGGCGGATGTTGATCCATGATGGATGACCATTGCTTATGGGAGCATTAAGCTCCATGGTTGCCGAACCTTATGCGACTTGTGAAAGAAATGGCTATTCCAATAGTGGGTTGAGCCGTGTCTCTAAGTCTTTGGGGAGCTTAAGACCAAGTTCTCTTCGCCGCCCGTACTCAAGTTTGCGAAATTTGTCAAACCTTTTGAGGTGCATACGGGGGCGAGTGACTTTACCATTGGCGGATGTTGATCCAAGATGGATGCCCATTGCATATGGGAGTATTAAGCTTAAAGGTTGTCAAACCTTGTGCGACCTATGAAAGAAATGGCTATCTCAAGAGTGGGATGAGCCTTGCCCCAAAGTCTTTGGGGAGCTTAATACAAAATTGTCTTTGCCACCCGTGCTCAAGTTCGCGGAGCTTGACAAACCTTTTGAGGTGCATACGGGGGGACGAGTGACTTTGCCATTGGCGGATGGTTAATGTAAGATGGATGGCCATTGCATATGAGAGCGTTAAGCTTGATGGTTATCCGACCTTATCCGACTTGTGAGAGAAATGGCTATCCCAAGAGTGGGATGAGCCTTGCCACCAAGTCTTTAGGGAGCTTGAGAGCAAGTGTTCTTAGACGCCCGTGCTCAAGTTCGCGGAGCTTGACAAACCTTTTGAGGTGCATACGGGGGTGAGCGACTTTGCTAATGGCGGATTGTTGATGTAAGATGGATGGCCATTGCATATGGGAGCATAAAGCTCGATGGTTGTCAAAGAAGACAACCAACTCATGACAAAGAATTTCTTTGCCGTAGTGCATTGCTTGAAGATGTGGCGACACTATTTGGGATCGCACAAAGCAAAGGTCTACATGGACAATGTGTCCTAAAAGAATTTTGACACTCAAGCGCAAGTGAGCGCTAAGTCATTGCGGTGGCATGATAGTTTGGCGCTTATGAAGGTGGATTTGATCCACAAACCGGACCGTGGAAATGTGGTGCCGGATGCGCTAAGTAGACGGGAAGAGTTCCAAGCAATGAGAACCATCCAAACCTTGTGGCTAATGTGTGCCGGCGAAGGAAACTTGTGATGCAAGATACGGGAGGGGTAAATTTAATACCCCAAAGCACAAATGTTTTTAGGTGAGCTTCGCAAGAGCAAGGTGCTCAAAGAGGTTAAGTTGGTGGACGGATTGTTCAAGTGTAAACAAAGTCGGGTGTATGTGCCACAAGGCAAGTTGAGGCTATCGGTTTTGAAGGAAGAATGTGATAGTCCTATTGCCGGCCATAGAGGAGAAAGAAAAAGCCGCCATAGAATGGTGTCATGGGGGTACCATTGGCGGTGCATAAAGAAGGATATAACCCACTTTGTGAAGGCTTGGATGAAGTGCCAAGTGAACCGAGCCTCTTACCAAAAGCAAGGCGGTTTCTTGCAACCGTTGCCTATCCCGTCGGCGCCATGGCATAGTATGTGCATGGACTTGATCATAAGTTTGTCGGAGTCACATGGGTATGATGCCATCTTGTTGATGGTAGAGCGGTTTGCCAAGTTGGCACACATGGTGCCAATTGTGGGAACCGCCACCGTGTTGGAGACCGCATAGCCTTTTCTCAAAGGATGGTTGAGGCACCACGGGTTGCCAAGAGTGATTGTGTGGGATCAAGATCCAAAGTTCACAAGTGCATTTTCAATGCAATTCTCTAAGGAGGTCGGATGAAACTAAGGTTTACCACGGCCTTGCATTCCCAAATGAATGGGAAAGCGGAGCATGTGAATGTAGTCTTGAAGCAATACTTGAGGAACTTGGTGGGGGCGGACCAAGGAGATTGGGCTGTCTATGTGGGTCGAGCGGAGTGTAATTGCAATGTAGCAACGCACTTGGCTACCAAGGGGTGGTCTTTCGTGGTGGCTTATGGAGTGGATGCGCTCCAACCTATTAACCTAGCTCTCGAGGGGGCACATTCAACACTAGAGTTCAACCAAGATGGTGAGGACTTGGCCAAGGATGGTAAACAAGTCTTGGAGATGACCAAGTTGTTGGTGGAGAAAGCCCGAAGGTGCTACGGAGTGCAAATCAATGCCGGAAGACGCGAAGTGGAGTATGAGGTGGGCCAATAAGGTGTTGTTGAATGTGGACAACTTCACCTTGCCCAAAGGCCTTACTTCAAAAGTTCATGTCCAAAATTGGAGCTTCGTTTTACATTGTGGAACAAGTGTTCAAGGACATGTATAAGTTGGAATTACCGCCCGAGATCAAAGTGCATCCGACATTTCATGTCTCATTACGAAAGTCATTTTAGGACGACACCTTGTGGCCCGATCACAAGCAAGTGATTAGGCCACCTCCCGACCTTGTGGAGGTCATTTGGAACATGAGGTAGGAGGGCACCCTCAAGTGTAGGAAGCCCAAGTGAAAATGAAAAAAATGTACAAAAGAGTACTTGGTGAAATGGTGAGGATACCATGAAAAAGAAACCGCTTGGGTGGCGGCAAGAGACATGGTGAACACCAATGAATTGGTGAAGCACTTTGAAGAAACTAAGGCTAGACATTCCAATAAAATGAAGCGTAGGCATTGATGAGGACATCAATCTCCTTTAGTGGGGGAGAGACGCTAGTAGCACACTTAGCTTCGAGGTTAATTATGCCACAACATGAACTTGTTCTTTGGCTTGAGGGAATAAAGTCCAAACTTTAGTGGTGCAAAGAGAAAAGTATGAGATGAGGTCCTAGTCTTATACTTGTGCTTGGTTAATGGAAGAGGGGGAATAGATATGCCAAACTAGGTTGGGTAAGCCGAGTAATTGGGGGCCATGGCTTGGAGGGGCCTTGGATAAAACCAAGAAACTTCTTCGTTATGGGCTTGTCCGGGCGGGGGCAAGGTGATGGCGCGTGCTCATAAAAGTGCTACCCGCGAGCTAACGAGAGTTGGCGCATGGGAGTCATGAACCCATGTCTCGAAAGAGCAAAGTGGGAACCGAGTCGGGCGGGACTTGGCATCACCCCCGTGCGATCGAGGCGTGGCTTAACAATGGAAAGCCATCTCGGAGTTGCAACCGAGACAACTTAGTGGAAGCGTTGAGGTCTCGCCTAGATGTGTCACGTTAGGCTAGTGGAGCCTAACGGGGGAGGCCCCAAAGGAGGGGCAACCCATGTGAGTCCCGAAGTAGGTGGGTCTAGTATAGGTTAGGTCCTTGGATGAGAGATCCAAAGTCGCTAACAGACCACCTAGGAACGACACCTTTGGGACTATGCCAAATTTGAAGATGCATTGTGGGGGTCGCGCCCTAAGGTAAACACAATGCCGCACCATAGAGGATGGCAACTTGAGAATTGGCGTGCCGACTACAAGTATAGTCGATGAGGGCATCGACTCCGTTTGGTGGGGGTGAGTGTCGCGCACCTCTCCATGAGGAGTGCCCGAAACACCATGGGCACAAGGGGGACCCCGGAGTGACACCCGGGACTTGTGGCGCCGTTGGTGAGAGGGCCCAAGTGATCCTAGTGTGGGTGAGGGCCCCGGGCGTTGGGAACGCCTCCCACCCACGGAGACTAGGAGGCACAAGGGTAAGGCCATGAGATATGCGTAGCTCATGGCGTGGTGATTCTAGAATGCTCAAGAACACCTCAATCGGAGGTGTGAGCTAGGAGTTATGGCCATTTGAGTGGGGCGCTGTCCCGGGACAGCGCCCTGGTGCAGCAGTGCCTGGGAGTGATTCCCGGGACTGCCAAGGTTCAAACAGGCATAACTTCCCCAAGACTTGCCCGAATGGGGCAAGTGAGGAGTCCATCGGCATCTACGTGAAGCGTAGATGAAGATGGAGTGGTTGGTTGTTATGATCAGACATCATACAAGGAAGTTATGATGGTCTGAAGCTGCTAGGGGGTTCTAGGCCCAGCAGCTAAAGGAAAATGTCCACTTGGCCCCAACTCTTGGTAGAGAGACAAGAGGTTGGTTGACGGTGGGGTAGGGGCCCCGCGTGAAGTCCTAGAGGCTTATATGGGTGAGGTGGTGTGGCCTCACCCACCCGAGGCCGAACGGCAAGGCCTCCATGGGCTTTGGCCTATTGTGAGGCCATAGTTGCCTAGTATGGTTCGGGTTGTTGTAGTGTTGCTCCGGCAACGCGATGATCAACATAAGATTGGACTTCCATGGATGGAAGTCCACATCTAAGGATTGGTTACCGATTAAGGGGTGAGTCCCGAAAGCAAAGTAGGAGGGTTGGTTCCCTCCTATGAACTATTGGTCCGGGGTAAGAGGAGCTATCCATTAGCATGGCAAAATGCGAAGGGTTAGCGACTCGTAACCTTTGCTAGAATTGAAAATTGGCAAGATTATTAAGGGACCTAGCAAGGGTTGCGACATGTGGTATCAGAGCAGGGTTCCAATATTTGAGCTAGCACTTTGAGGTAGACATGGCTATCAAAAATGCGGGTTATGATGGTGAGCCCGGGGTTTCCAAAAGGTTGTGAGGCTCAAATTGGAACAAGGATCATGTGCAAGTGGAGTTTGACCATACCATTGGTTCTAATGACAATGGTGGGCACTAAGGTGGATTCGGTAAGGAAAATGAAGGAGTGCTTTGAAAAGGGCTCCCACAAACCTCCAAAAGTATTTGGGGCCTAGAATACCGAATGCACCTAAAACCTTGGAGGGTATTAATTTTGGATTGAAATTCCAATTTGAAATGCTTAAAAGGTGGTGATGTTGGAATTGGTGCAAATGAGGCACCCGGGGCCTCTTAAGGCCTATGTGCGCTATTCAAACGCACAAGTGAAAGATACACCTAAAATGGACGACCTTGTGAGACATGCATCGTTTTAGGTGGGAATTCAAAAGCGGGTGGTGAATTCCATGTCCGAGTCCCCAAAGCTTCTTGAGGACGTATCGGGAATCTTTAAGATTTGAAGAACATTGAAGTCGATGGTCCTAAAAAGAAGTTCGACGGCGTACCACCATGAAGTGGGTTTAGCCGAAAAAGGTCTCAAGGAAATGGGCATAAGTAGTGTGGCCGTTATACCAAGGCAAATCATGCTCGTTCCGCGGACGCAATGTGGGAAGGTGGCTTTGTGGTACCAAGCCAAATCATATTTGTGCCGTATGCGGAATGTTAGAAGTTGGTTTTATGCTACTAATCCATATAATGTTTGGGCCGCGGACGGAATGTTACAATGTGAATTGGTGGTACCAAGCTAGAACATATTTGTGCCGCGGACGGGATGTTAAAAGTTGGCTTTGCGGACCAAGCCAAAACATATTGTTGCCGTGGACCGAATGTTAGACTATGGCTTTGTGGCCAAGGCTAATAGCCTTAAGCCAAGGCCAAGTCTTTTATACCTTGAGGCTCAAGTAATCGGAGATATGTCTCATGAGTTGACAAAGAGGCAATGGACTCTTTCATGAGCCCAAAGCTCATAAGGGGGTTGGGGCTTGTCGACGCATAGAGCGGGCAAGCCCACCAAGGTGCGGTTTGCAAAGGGCGAACCGCATGAAGCAAAGGAAGCCGCGATGCATGTAACCTTTCAATGTGGGACATTGAATTTTGTCAAAATTTCACACCATTTGAAATTAATAAGGTGCATGTCATTGTAAAGGTCACCTTCTTTGAAACTCACATGATAGATGTGAGGCCGAAGCCGGTGTGCTTGCGGTGCATTATGATGTGTCATAATGACAAGGAGATGAAGTTCAAATTGACAAGGAGTCCTATGGTAGGAGGATCCAAGTTGAATTTGGTCTTAATGGACCAAATGCAAAATGGAAAACATAATGGTTGGAGTTCAATTGGAGCAACTCCAAAGAACTTATGGGGAGGCTAGGAAAGATGGGCCTCCCCTAAACCGTTTGGTGGGATGTTGGTGAGATACAAGGATGTATTCACCAATGTGTTGCCCAAAGAGTTACCGCCAAGGAGTGAAAAAAAAAAAAAAAAAACTTGCTCAACAAGAGATTGAGTTCTTGAGGTATGTGATGACAAAGGAAGTTGGTGGATGAACATGACAAATGTCAAGGCAATCCAAGAGGAGAATTGGCCCTTGACTCAAGAGAAGGGCTAAGGTCATTTGTTGGCCTAGCCAACTACTACCACCACTTCATTCGAGGTGTTTCTAAGGTTGCTAGGACCTTAGTCAACTTGTTGGAAAAATGGCTATCCCAAGAGTGGGATGAGCCTTGTTACCAAGTCTTTGAGGAGTTTAAGAGCAAGCTTTCTTAGACGCCCGTGCACAATTTTGCAAAATTTGACAAACCTTTTGAGATGCATACGGGGGCGAGTGACTTTACCATTGGCGGATGTTGATCCAAGATGGATGCCCATTGCATATGGGAGCATTAAGCTTAAAGGTTGTCAAACCCTGTGCGACTTGTGAAAAAAATGGCTATCTTAAGAGTGGGATGAGCCTTGCCCCCAAAGTCTTTGGGGAGCTTAATACAAAGTCGTCTTTGCCACCCGTGTTCAAGTTCGCGGAGCTTGACAAACCTTTTGAGGTGAATACGGGGTGGCGAGTGACTTTGCCATTGGCGGATGGTTAATGTAAGATGGATGGCCATTGCATATGAGAGCGTTAAGCTTGATGGTTATCCGACCTTATCCGACTTGTGGAAGAATTGGCTATCCCAAGAGTGGGATGAGCCTTGCCACCAAGTCTTTAGGGAGCTTGAGAGCAAGTGTTCTTAGACGCCCGTGCTCAAGTTCGCGGAGCTTGACAAACCTTTTGAGGTGCATACGGGGTTGATTAACTTTGCCAATGGCGGATTGTTGATGTAAGATGGATGGCCATTGCATATGGGAGCATGAAGCTCGATGGTTGTCAAAGAAGACAACCAACTCATGACAAAGAACTTCTTTGTCGTAGTGCATTGCTTGAAGATGTGGCGACACTATTTGGGGTCGCACAAAGCAAAGGTCTACATGGACAATGTGTCCTAAAAGAATTTTGACATTCAAGCGCAAGTAAGCGCCAAGTCATTGCGGTGGCATGATAGTTTGGCGCTTATGAAGGTGGATTTGATCCACAAACCGGACCGTGGAAATGTGGTGCCGGATGCGCGAAGTAGACCGGATGAGTTCCAAGCAATGAGAACCATCCAAACCTTGTGGCTAATGTGTGCCGGCGAAGGAAACTTGTAATGCAAGATACGGGAGGGGTAAATTCACTACCCCAAAAGCACAAAAACTTTTAGGTGAACTTCGCAAGAGCAAGGTGCTCAAAGAGGTTAAGTTGGTGGACGGATTGTTCAAGTGCAAGCAAAGTTGGGTGTATGTGCCACAAGGCAAGTTGAGGCTATCGGTTTTGAAGGAGGAATTTGATAGTCCTATTGCCGGCCTTAGAGGAGAAAGAAAAAATCGCCATACAATGGTGTCATGGAGGTACCATTGGCGGTGCATAAAGGAAGATATAGCCCACTTTGTGAAGGCTTGAATCAAGGTTCAAATGAACCGAGCCTCTTACCAAAAGCAAGGCGGTTTCTTGCAACCGTTGCCTATCCCGTCGGCGCCATGGCATAGTATGTGCATGGACTTGATCACAAGTTTGCCGGAGTCACATGGGTATGATGCCATCTTGTTGATGGTAGAGCGGTTTGCCAAGTTGGCACACATGGTGCCGATTGTGGGAACCGCCACCGCGTTGGAGACCGCATAGCCTTTTCTCAAAGGATGGTTGAGGCACCACGGGTTGCCAAGAGTGATTGTGTGGGATCAAGATCCAAAGTTCACAAGTGCATTTTCAATGCATTTCTCTAAGGAGGTTGTATTGAAACTAAGGTTTAGCACGGCCGTGTATTCCCAAATGGATGGGAAAACAAAGCGTGTGAATGGAGACTTGAAGCAATACTTGAGGAACTTGGTGGGGGCGGACCAAGGAGATTGGGCGGACTATGTGGGTCGAGCGGAGTGTAATTGCAATGTAGCCACGCACTTGGCTACCAAGGGGTGGTCTTTGGTGGTGGCTTATGGAGTGGATGCGCTCCAACCTATTAACCTAGCTCTCGAGGGGGCACATTCAACACTAGAGTTTAACCAAGATGGTGAGGACTTGGCCAAGGATGGTAAACAAGTCTTGGAGATGACCAAGTTGTCGGTGGAGGAAGCCCGAAGGTGCTACGGAGTGCTAGTAAATGCCGGAAGACGCGAAGTGGAGAATGAGGTGGGCCAAAAGGTGTTGTTGAATGTGAACAACTTCACTTAGCCGGACGACCTCGCTCCAAAAGTTCATGTCCAAAATTGGAGCTTCGTTTTCCATTGTGGAACAAGTGTTCAAGGACATGTATAAGTTGGAATTACCGCCGGAGATCAAAGTGCATCCGACATTTCATGTCTCATTACGAAAGTCATTTTAGGACGACACCTTGTGGCCCGATCACAAGCAAGTGATTAGGCCACGTCCCGACCTTGTGGAGGTCATTTGGAACATGAGGTAAGAGGGCATCCTCAAGTGTAGGAAGACCAAGTGAAAATGAAAGAAAATGTACAAAGGAGTACTTGGTGAAATGGTGAGGATACCATGAGAAAGAAGCCGTTTGGGTAGCGGCAAGAGACATGATGAACGCCAAGGAATTGGTAAAGCACTTTGAAGAAACTAAGGCTAGACATTCCAATAAAATGAAGCGTAGGCATTGATGAGGACATCAATCTCCTTTAGTGGGGGAGAGACGCTAGTAGCACACTTAGCTTCGAGGTTAATTACTCCACAACATGAACTTGTTCTTTGGCTTGAGGGAATAAAGTCCAAACTTTAGTGGTGCAAAGAGAAAAGTATGAGATGAGGTCCTAGTCTTGTACTTGTGCTTGGTTAATGGAAGAGGGGGAATAGATATGCCAAACTAGGTTGGGTAAGCCGAGTAATTGGGGGCCATGGCTTGGAGGGGCCTTGGATAAAACCAAGAAACTTCTTAGTTGTGGGCTTGTCCGGGCGGGGACAAGGTGATGGCGCGTGCTCATAAAAGTGCTACCCGCGAGCTAACGAGAGTTGGCGCATGGGAGTCATGAACCCATGTCTCGAAAGAGAAAAGTGGGAACCGAGTCGGGCGGGACTTGGCATCACCCCCGTGCGATCGAGGCGTGGCTTAACAATGGAAAGCCATCTCGGAGTTGCAACCGAGACAACTTAGTGGAAGCGTTGAGGTCTCGCCTAGATGTGTCACGTTAGGCTAGTGGAGCCTAACGGGGGAGGCCCCAAAGGAGGGGCAACCCAAGTGAGTCCCAAAGTAGGTGGGTCTAGTGTAGGTTAGGTCCTTGGATGAGAGATCCAAGGTCGCTAACGGACCACCTAGGAACGACACCTTTGGGACTATGCCAAATTTGAAGATGCATTGTGGGGGTCGCGCCCTAAGGTAAACACAATGCCGCACCATAGAGGATGGCAACTTGAGAATTGGTGTGCCGACTAGGAGTATAGTCGATGAGGGCATCGACTCCGTTTGGTGGGGGTGAGTGTCGCGCACCTCTCCATGAGGAGTGCCCGAAACACCATGGGCACAAGGGGGACCCCGGAGTGACACCCGGGACTTGTGGCGCCGTTGGTGAGAGGGCCCAAGTGATCCTAGTG
The DNA here is from genome assembly GCA_950295325.1 of Polytrichum commune. Lineage (NCBI taxonomy): Eukaryota > Viridiplantae > Streptophyta > Polytrichopsida > Polytrichales > Polytrichaceae > Polytrichum > Polytrichum commune. Next base: position 42,899,811 of record OX485804.1, read on the forward strand.
TGGGTGAGGGCCCCGGGCGTTGGGAACGCCTCCCACCCACGGAGACTAGGAGGCATGAGGGTAAGGCCATGAGCTATGCGTAGCTCATGGCGTGGTGATTCTAGAATGCTCAAGATCACCTCAATCGGAGGTGTGAGCTAGGAGTTATGGCCATTTGAGGGGGGCGCTGTCCCGGGACAGCGCCCTGGTGCAGCAGTGCCTGGGAGTGATTCCCGGGACTGCCAAGGTTCAAACAGGCATAACTTCCTCAAGACTTGCTCAAATGGGGCAAGTGAGGAGTCCATCGGCATCTACGTGAAGCGTAGATGAAGATGGAGTGGTCGCGTGTAAGCATCAGACATCGTACAAGGAAGTTATGATGGTCTGAAGCTGCTGGGGGGTTCTAGGCCCAGCGGCTAAGGGAAAGTGTCCACTTGGCCCCAACTCTTGGTAGAGAGACAAGAGGTTGGTTGACGGTGGGGTAGGGGCCCCGCGTAGAGTCCTAGAGGCTTATATGGGTGAGGTGGTGTGGCCTCACCCACCCGAGGCCGAACGGCAAGGCCTCCATGGGCTTTGGCCTATTGTGAGGCCATAGTTGCCTAGTATGGTTCGGGTTGTTGTAGTGTTGCTCCGGCAATGCGATGATCAACATAGGATTGGACTTCCATGAATGGAAGTCCACATTGGGGAAATGGGTTACCGATTAAGGGGTGAGTCCCGAAAGCAAAGTAGGAGGGTTGGTTCCCTCCTATGAACTATTGGTCCGGGGTAAGAGGAGCTATCCATTAGCATGGCGGAATGCGAAGGGTTAGCGACTCGTAACCTTTGCTAGAATTGAAAATTGGCAAGATTATTAAGGGACCTAGCAAGGGTTGCGACAAAGGGCCCCGAAAACAATGGAATTGGGTACTCCCTTGGCGGTCAAGTGGTCAAGCCACTTGACCTTACGAGATAGGTGAGTGGGTTTAGAGATGCGTACCTTAGCCGTGGTCCCTCCAATCCTAAATGGAAGACTTAAGGTTAGTTAATTTACCTCAATTTTCCTCGGTTGATTTGGGCTTGATGTAGGCCGAGCCGCTATCTCCTTCCTTGCTCCACTTTCCGAGCGTCGACCTTGCCTCCTTCTTTGTAACTAGTTTGGTAGTAAGCGTACCTTAGTTAACAATTAAAATATAAAGTGTTATTTTGCCCTGTAATTTAATCCTAAGCATAATATTTATACTTAGTGCACCAAATTATCTTTCCAATGATCTAAAAATCACTCTAATCGGATAAGAAATGCAAAAGTTATGAGGGTTGGAAGTGTGAGGTCGATTCAACCGACCCTTCCAACCCACCTATCTACCTTCTAACTTCAAAAATTCATAGCACATTCCTTACTACTTGGATCTAGGCTTTCCTTATACCATTGGAAAGCTATGAACAAGCTCTAACTAGAAAAAATTATGACATCAGCAGGTTAAGCTAATAGAAATTCAGCGGACTCCTTGTAACACAGCAGTCAATCAAGAAGGCTTAAACTATGTATCTCGCCTTCAACAATTCATATCTAATTCAAATCTTAGTCAAATCAAACGTTCTATATGACCCTGGAGAGATATTAAAAAGATGTATTTGATAAAAATATGTGATTAGAAAGGTAAGCCGAAGTGAACCCAGCAGGTCCTCTGTAATGCAGCAGTCAACCAAAAGTTCTCAAACTATGTGTCCCATCTTGCACAATTCATATCTAATTCAAATCATGCTCAAATCAAATGTTCTAAGCCATTTTGGAAAGCTACACAAAAGTTCTACTTGGGAAAAATATAATTTCTTGGAATTAAAATTCCTATTGGGCTCGCAGGTCTGATCCAGCAGCCGCTACCCACAAGACCACCCAGTTTTTTCTACTCCATCTTTGAAAATCCATAACTAATTGTCATCTCAACCAAATCACAAATGGGAAACGGCTATGGATAGCTATATGAAATCTCTCTAAGAGAAAAATGATAAGTATCTTGTTCTAGCTTTTGAACTAAGCCTTCAGGGCATTGGCAGATGAGGTCTATAATGCCTCTACTCAAAACTCTACCATCCAACCTACCTCTACAAAAGAAGGAATAATTTTGTTGGTGTGTTAATAAACACACAACCTAACTAGGAGAGAGAGAGTAGAGGAGGTTCTCAAGCCTTTCTTTTAGACCATTGAGAATACATGCTAAAGGATTTTTTCCTAACTACATTGAAGCAGGGCTTCGCCCAAAAACTAGAGAAAGAGAGAGAGCTACAAGGTGGAAGGAGGGGTTTTTAAACCCTCTCACAAAAGGGTTGGACCCCTCCTCCACCGGATCCATTTTTCAAACCCTTTCCCGAAATTTTGGCTCGGGGGTTTTCCCGGTTGAGGTTGCCACCCTCTCGCCGAGGTGGCTCCGACAAAAAACCTTTAGAAATCTTTCTAATTTTTCCGCCATCGAGTTGGCAAGGGGGCAAGTGGGCAAGTAGCCCCCTTACTCTCTTTCTTTTTTGTCTTCAAAAGTCTTCAAGCCGATTTTATCTTCTTACCTAAACCACCTCTAATAGTCTTGTGTGCTTCACACTAACTAATAAACTAACACTTGCTTAGCTAGCATTTACTAACATTTGCTTAATAGCTAGCATCTACTAATATTTGCATAGCTAGTTGTTTTTACTAGCTAGCACATTTTTTCTACTTTGCTATCTTCTAGCACTACTTAGTTTCATTTTGACCTTCCTTCTTCTAGGCTAAATGCTAAATGAACTAATTTTTCCTAAATTCCCTATCAATTCTAACTTTTAATGCTAACATTCTAACTAAAAGTGATCCCGCAGAGTGGTGGACCACTCAAAGGGTTCACAGGAACGCCTCCCATCCACGAAGACTAGGAGGCACAAGGGTAAGGCCATGAGCTATGCGTAGCTCATGGCGTGGTGATTCTAGAATGCTCAAGAACACCTCAATCCGAGGTGTGAGCTAGGAGTTATGGCCATTTGAGTGGGGCGCTGTCCCGGGACAGCGCCCTGCTACAGCAGTGCCTGGGAGTGATTCCCGGGACTGCCAAGGTTCAAACAGGCATAACTTCCTCACCACTTGCCCGAATGGGGCAAGTGAGGAGTCCATCGGCATCTACGTGAAGCGTAGATGAAGATGGAGTGGTTGGTTGCTGGAATCAGACATCATACAAGGAAGTTATGATGGTCTGAAGCTGCTGGGGGCTTCTAGGCCCAGCGGCTAAGGGAAAATGTCCACTTGGCCCCAACTCTTGGTAGAGAGACAAGAGGTTGGTTGACGGTGGGGTAGGGGCCCCGCGTAGAGTCCTAGAGGCTTATATGGGTGAGGTGGTGTGGCCTCACCCACCCGAGGCCGAACGGCACGGCCTCCATGGGCTTTGGCCCATTGTGAGGCCATAGTTGCCTAGTATGGTTCGGGTTGTTGTAGTGTTGCTCCGGCAACGCGATGATCAACATAAGATTGGACTTCCATGGATGGAAAGTCCACGTCTAAGGATTGGTTACCGATAAAAAGGGTTGGTTACCGATGAAAGGGGTGAGTCCCAAAATCAAAGTAGGAGGGTTGGTTCCCCTCCTATGAACTAATGGTCCGGGGTTAGAGGAGCTAACCATTAGCATGGCGGTATGCGAAGGGTTAATTAGCGACTCGTAACCTTTGCTAGAATTGAAAATTGGCAAGATGGTCAAAGGGGGGCTAGCAAGGGTTGCGACACCTAGGGTACTCTGAGCGATGGGAATTCAATCCAATACAGTACGAGGTATTGATCGTGGCCCATTTCTCCCTGTCGTTCGAGTTCGCCCATATCATACGTGGTTTGGAGGACTACACAATGAACTACTTAATGGTCTAGTCCATCGTGCCTAGGTTTGCGAGGTCATTCTATGTTTAATTTATATGTAGCACATGTCAGAAGCTCACAGTGGGTTCATGTCGGTAGGCGCCTGCTGCTACACCCAGTCGAAGGTTCATTGTGGTGTTCGATTTAAACGGCATATTTTGCCACTGTTCCCGACGTAACCCGGGTATGGTGACTGTGCCCACTTGGATAACTTACGATAAAGCACCGGACAAACCTCCGGCCTTGGTAGGGCCCAAGGTTGTCCTACCTAGACTGGGATACAAGGTGTTTTGGTTGCGGATGTCCTCCATGTTCCATGTTTGCATATGGTCATCCATGAAAAAATCCACTGTAGACCTTGTGGTGGAGTATCTATTTGTCGGGGGCCCAAAACCCGCATTAGTACTTGGCCAAGAGGATTGCACCTTGTTCAAGGACATGTGGAACAATGTCGTCATGAACCCTTTGAAGCCAGAAGCTCTTTTGTTTTTGAAAAGTTACTCAACAAGTTTTGGTGGCCGCCTATATCCTTCGATTCTGGAAGGATCACAGCTGCACCTTCCAACACCATTCTAGTAGACGATTGCCCTTACAAATCTGTTTGCAATCCGGACGAGTGTGGTATCTTTCCCAACCCATTCACATCCAATCGGGTGCAAGACGCAAACATGACAAAGGTCCTCCTTCCTTACTTTCAATCATTGTTCTACTCACCAATGTCCGACGCACGCGACTTTGTGGTCAGCCGTAGGTTTGGGCAACAACCTGTACGGCATAACGATGCAGTCAAGGTGGCAGTTTTGAAATCCAACGGGCTTGAAGAAACCGACTCGGAAATTGTAGAAAAGTTGCAAATCGATCGAATAGAAGTAGCAAAGAAATAAGTAGGATTGTATGTCTAGTAACATTGTATTTTATGGTATCTTCAGCTTCCTCCTGTTGGGTACACACCATCCAGTTCCACGCCATCAGCTTTTGCGTGCCCCACTTCGGGGCTCTCACGCGGTCCAATAGAGGCGAAACAAGTTTCAGAGTCGCACAACCCAATGGAGGTTTCACCAGTGAAGAACAACTTGCACCATGTGAAATGGACTAATGGATCAACTCTGGTAATTTATTATTGTGTCATTTATTGTTTCGACAACGTTATTGTGTAAAGGTTATTGTAATATCAAACACACATTTCATTACCAATTCAGGGTCATTAGCATAAGTATACTTGAATCTGTATAAATCCAGACTCGCTTGAAGGTGCATGTGTACGCAATTTTGGTTCAGTTGCTACCGCATATGCGAGTTATGAAATCATGATAAGTTGCAAACATATATATGTATGGGTGTATATGTGTATATGTGTATATGTGTATGGGTGTATATGTGTATATGTGTATGGGTGCATATGTGTATATGTGTATGGATGTATATGTATGCATGAGTGTATATGTATGCACAAGTGTATGTAAATTAGTAAGCCAAATAAATGCGTGTCACTTTGTCACCGTGCAGGGTGTTGATCTCAATATGGAACCTGTGAGCGAAAAATCTCACTCACATGTAAATACCGAAAAATTAATCGAAAAGGGGTTAATAAGGGTAAAGGGTTAATAAGAATAAAAGGAGGGGTCATGACGATGACCGTTATTTATTGAATGATATTTACACGAATAGCTCAGGAGGATGGGTAAGCGCCGGTCGGTTGGGTACTAATTTCATGCCTAGAATTCACTAGCCAAGTCATGTGTAAGACACTAAACGGTCAAACGAACTCAATGGGAATCGAACCCGGACCGCTTAAGTGTCGTACAACTTCCCTCTCTCAACCAACTGAGGAAACATGACTTGGTGACCACAACCACAACGACTCACAACTTATACCATAACATGAGCGTGATTACTTGGTAACAATTATGGTGGATTACTTTGTCTTATCTATCTATCTATCTATCCATCTATCTATCTACGAGTTTTAATTATCTATGAGGCTAGGGGGAGAGGAAGTCAATGGAAGAAAAAGGAAGTGGGGTTGCAAGAGGGAGAGGCCAAGGGAAAAGGTCTCAACCCGTTTTTTCCTCGGGCGGCCCGAAAGATGCCGGGCAACCCGGGAAAAAAGGTAGAGGTTGGAGGGGTCTCGGGAGGTAGGAGGTAGAGAGCCTCATTATGCATGTAGGAGGTTAGGGGAAGGGAGAGAAGGTGAGAGGGGCGAAGCCCTGCCTCGGTGGGGATTGAGGCAAGAGGTAAGAAGCGGAGTACGGAGGCGCTGCCCCACCTAGAAGGGCATTGCAGGAAGGTTTTGTTGTTCAATGGCCAAAAGTGGATCAGGTAGGAGTCATGGGTGCGGATGCTAGGACGAGGTGGACGATAATCTGGAGCAAGGGGAAAGGAGTGGTTAGGCAACAAAGTTAAGGGAGAGATAGAGAGAGAGGCAGGAAGAAGGGGTGCAGACTCGGAACTGCCAGTGATCAGTGGCCTAAAGGGAGAAGCACAAGCAACTCCAACAGCCGGGAGGTCATGAAGCGCCGAAGCCTTCCAGTGGGTTCCTTGGCGAAGGCGAACGTAGCAGAAGAGAGCTGAATCCGGAGCAGACCGGAGGAATCGCCCATGGGGAGTGATTCGGCAGCACCGATAGAGTTAGGATCTGGATTCTCCGGGCAACGAGGCTCTTGATGTTGTAATGAATCGAAGTGGATGATTTTGTTATGAGGGTGAGAGGGTGAGTTGGGAAGGGATGTGAATGAAGTAGGAGTGGTGGAGACAAAAGATCCACGTGCATGGACGGGAGTTAAAGAGCCGGGAGCCTGCTGATTCTTTTCTTTTCTCTGACTTGTGATTTACGGATTCAGGGTGAAATGGTGGAAGGACCTGTGGGAATGAGAGGCCCTTGAGGATGGTAGTGATAGAAGATGTTAAGTCACGCGGTTGGGTACTAATCTTGTGCACGGTGGGTTAGCTGTGGTCTTATTCTTGTTATGAGGAGGTATGGAGGCGAGAAGAGGGGAACATGTTGATTGAAGCGCATTGCAGTTGCCTCCCCACCGAGGTTGCATCGTCATTCCTCAAGCCGGGACTGTGCTCCATCCCCGCCCGGGCCCGGAATGTAGTGAACCAATTCATTAGTTTAGGCACCCAAAAGGTTATCTAGTCTTCCCCCATCTGGTAAGAGCTTGATTTGGACCCTGGTGGAAGGAGCGCTTGCTTCGGCAAGGAAGGAGACGACTTCGAATTCGAAAACCCCAGTGCGGCGAATTGGCAGGCACTTTGTGTTCACCTTCGGAGGTGGAGTTGGGGTTCCTTCTGAAGGCTGCTGCTCCGAACCGATAACCCAGTTAAGTCCTAGGCAATTCGGATTGGCAGCGGAAGGAGTGGCAAGAGGAGAGAAAAAGGAAAGCGACATTGGCTCAAGGGTGTTAGTCCTGTTGGGAAAAGAAGCAGAGGAAGCATTGTTCTGTACTACGGAGACCTCAACCCAAGCTCACGAATCCCACCGGGAGGTACCGCGGGGAAGGAGGCGACTCGGCAGGAAGGGTTCCATACAGAGGACTGGGGTCTGAGAGGGGGGTGGAGCCCTTGGATACTAGGATTAAGACATGCACTGCTGTGCCTAGATTTCCACGGCAGCACCGCAAGCATCGAGGATAGGAACGGCAGGAAAGGGTGGATACCAGTGTGACCAGCGTAGAAATTGCCACAGGCAGGGAAGGTAGCATTGCCTTGTTAATGCATATGAGTAGAGTAATTGGGTTTTAGAGTGGCTGCAAGGTAACTAGATGTGTGCTTGTGACATTGTAGGCGACTCGGTGTTTGTGAACACTTGAAAGTAATAAAAAGAAAGAAAGGTGTTATACACACCACTTCTTCCAATCCCTTTCCTTTGGTGCAATTGTTACTTGAATATTGAATGTAGTCAATGAACCCTCACCCGGACTAGGACGCAATTGAAGGGTGAGGGGGATTTGGCTCACATAATTGGTGCGTCCGCCGGGAGCAAGCAGAGTAGGAGAGGAGCTGGGGTCAAGTTGAAGGAGACTAATGAGAGGAAGGAGCGCGGCAAAGGTATGCGCTAACCTCTTTTCTTTTGGGTGTAAATTAGAGGATTAGAGCTGGGATTATGTTTTGTGTCCTTAAAATTGCAATTGGTGGGGAGTTAGGAGGGAGTGTGGGCTAGCCCCGACTTCCTAACACACGCACCATGTGTTAGGGAGATCCCCTCCTAATTTTGTGCTTGAGGCAAGCAAGGGGGCTCAAAGGTGAAAGGTAGAGGCCGCTCCCACGGTTGCATTGCAACTAGTGAGCCGTTGAGCCGAAGGGGAGAGGGCATGTGCTCGTGGATGGGACAAGAGCGTCCTCTCCTTCCCCCCCGCGCTTGACCTACCACCGAGGTAAGAGCAATTTAGAGTGAGTCTTAGAAATTAGGGGGCATGTGCTTTTCAATTTCAATGCAAGCATAGGTGGCAAGGAAGGAGCACGGCATGAGGTACGTAATCTAAACCCTCTTGGGATGCATAATGAAGATCACACTAAGTGTTGGGTATTGGTAAAACCATAAATTATGGGTGATAATTAAACTTCCGGTAGGAGTAACTTAGATAGGAGTGACTTAAGTTTTTACCGAAGGGTAATTGTTAAGTCCCCCTAGGTAACTCATGTTTTACTGTGGAGTTAGAATTTGAACTACCCTCGGTAACTTAGGTTTCTACCTAGGGGTAAGTATCCGAGTTACCTTAGGTAACTGATGTTTTTACCTTCGGGTAATTACTTAGGTTTACCTGAGGTAACTTAGAAATTTACTTTGTGGTAATTACTTGGGTTTACCTTTGGTAATTTCCGTTATTACTCTACAGTAAGTATTTAAGTTACTTAGGGTAACTTAATTTTACCTTAGGGTAATTAGTTAGGTTTTTATCTTAGGTAATTATCAGAAAATTACCAAGGTGAAAAGTTACTGGGGCATCATTAGCAGGCTGATTTGGTTAAGAGTTACACGTATGGAGGTAAACTAGGCCGAAGTAAGACAAGTAGTATCCGTGAGGGGAGACTAACCACAGGTGGCATGGAGTTGCACAAGGTACGTTGTTGCTACAAAGTGAATTCTTAATTAATGAAGGAAGGTTTTTTGTGTACTTGTTGGTGTCGTTAATTGGTGAGGAGGGTAATTCCTGCGCCATAGCATTATGGTGGGGGCGCGAGGGTCACACCTTGGCCACTATTATAATGCATGAGCAAGGGTCAGCCCCTCACACCGATATTGTGGCAAGGGAAAAATAAGGAAGGGATGGCATGATTAATGACTCTCATGCCTAATCAGAATTTCTCCCAAGCATGTATCCCATAAGGGACTTCGTCAATTTAAGTGGGCTTGCAGGTATCTTTTCCTCACCTCCCAAAGGAATCTACGCAAACCAAGAAAAGTGGAAACCTTAAAAAGAGTGAAGGTATTGAGGGGTAAGTTTGGTCTATGTGAGGGTTGAACGGTGTTAGTGGTAGATGTATGTTAGGACTAGATCGCAACGCCCTGAATTAGTACCAGGACTAGAGAAGTACGCAAGGAAGGCAAGGCCGGAAAAGGTTGAAGGAAGATTGGGAGAAGAACCCAAAGGTAAGGGTGTTAGTCCGCCAAGCAAGGACGATTTTAGGAGCTCTTGGTTAGAAGGTCCAAAAGTAATTAATCCGTTGGGAAGAAGGTCAAGTCTTCCAAACTCGAGAAGCGAGGAGTCGCAAGAGACTGAAGGGGTTGGAGTTGAACCCCAAGTGCTGAATAGAGAAGGAGGAAGTGCGGAGTCGAGGCCACCACCAATGGAGAACCCTCTGGGGGACGCGGTTCCACCTCCCCCACCTCCCCCACCTCCTCCACCTCCTATAGATCCTTTGGTCCGACCTAGGGGTCTTCCCGTTTTAGTACCCCATGACTTAGCAATGATGGACATACCGTCTAATCTGCCAAAGTTTTGGGGTACCAAGGATGAGGACCCTGCTAGACATATGGAGAAGTATATAGAGCGACTGGCTAGCTCATTGATAACTAATCAGGGGTATTGGTTAGTGTGGTTCCCTAGCACGTTACAAGGGGAAGCTTATGAATGGTACCGCGATCACTAGGAGGGGCACTTCACCGGATGGTTGCAATTACAGCGCGAATTCTTGAACGAGTTTAGACCAGAGGTTGGCCAAAGCATAGCCCTTAGGGCGTTAGCCTCGTGTAAGCAAGATAGGGAAGAAGAGATATCCGCGTACATCCGGAGGTTCGAGCTCGTGTGCGCAAGGTATGTGGGGGCGATGTTGAACGATGATACATTGAGGCAGTTCCTTATCCAAGGGTTTTTCAAGTCAGGAACGATTAGGGGAGTTTTGGAACGGAATCCGAGGACTCTGGCTGATGCCAAGAGGGCAGCAAGGGAAGTTGAGAAAATAGATAAGGACTATGAGAGATTGTGGCGTAAGGAGGATGAGTCCATTCCACAGTTCATTCCCATACGCCCAAGAGCGCCGGAAGGAGATCGAGGGGTGGCGAATAGTAGACCCCCGCCTCAGGTAATGGATGCTGGACCCAAACCATTAGCCTTTAGAGAGCCGGCACCTTTGTTAGCATTGCCAGCGCCAGGTTCCGAGGGAGGATTGGAGGGTGTTGAACGAAGGTTAGAGGCTAGTCAATTAGGATTTCAAGAGGCCATCATGAAGCAGATACAAAATCTCACCGACCAAATGACTTTAGTGGTAAGAAATCAGCAGACTAATTTACCCCCTCCGGTAGAGTCGGGTCGGCACGTTTCGGGTATGTGGTGTACCCAATGTGGTCAACCGGGTCATACTAGACAATTTTGTAAGGGGGGCGCTAGTCGGGATCAATGGAACAACGGCCCCCCACAACCACAACACTATGGGGGTAGAGGTAATGGTCAATATGGGCAAGGTCAGGCTAGGGGTGGTCAACCGGGTCCGGGACGACACGCGGGTCCAAGGAGGGAGTTTCACCAGTCTTGTGGTAGGTGGCACGTGCCGGGTCAATGTTGGTCTGAGGGTCAGCCGCCTAGCTGTAGCAACTGCGGAGGGAATCATCCTTCCGATGAGTGTCGACAACCGGACAAGGTCATTAATTTGCCGTACCCGGTGGCCAACCCTCATCAACAGGCTAGGGAGAACATGAGAGGTGAGAGAGGACAACAAGGGTGGAACCAAAACGAACTAAGACCGCCTAACCTCTATTACGACCACGGAAACGCAAGGCAAACCTTCCATCCTCCGGCCGGACTACAAACAGTGACGGGATACATTCCGATCAATCCGAGGCCTCCCGCACCACCGGCGAATGAATGCAATGTGGCCGGAACTAGTAATGTAGGGGGGCAACAGACCACTCAGGATGTACGGTTCATGGGCACTCCGCTAGAGTATCAGAATGAAGAACCCGACACTTTTGAACCCCGTCCTGAAGTCATAATAGGGTCCATGCATCCGGAAGGTAGCACTTGGCTACCTAATGCGAACGTTGTCACTCATGCGTTAAGGGGTCCGGAGGACATCGCAAGGGTCGTGCATCCGGCGGTGGCGGTAGTGACGCGAGCAATGAGAGAAAAACAACCCATGGAGGGGGATGGGTTGGGAGAAGAGGGTAGCTCGTCCGAGGAACCCCCGCAGTTGTCGAACTTGGGAAGAGTGGTGAGAGCGGCTAGGAGAGCCGCTAAGGATTTAAAGGACAAGGCTAAGAACTCACCAGAAATTCTAATGATCCCGGATACAGAAGAGAGTGTGAATGGCGATTGGGAGGGACCTAGAATCCCAAGAGAAGAATTTGATCCAGACGAGGGAAGGAAGGTGGAAAAAGGAGGATCGTACGACCTTTGGGCCGACTTAGGAGCTTTGAAGGCGGACATCACGTTCGGACAATTATTGGAAATCTCGCCCTTAGCTAGGAAGACCCTCAAGGAAGGAATGCCAGTGGTAAGGCGGAAACGGAAGGTAAAGGCTAACATCGTGGCCCGGGCTCAACTACCTGGGGGTCCAAGTGATGTGAAAGCAGTAGAAATAGAGGCAATGATAGTAGACAAAGTAATACCGAATGTCTTGGTGGATGGCGGTAGTGGTATTAACATCTTACCATCTCAAACTATGGATAAGCTAGGCCTTAGCTTAACCGGTCCTTCCCCTTTTGTGATCAACATGGCGAATCAATGTCCCGAAGTGCCTTTAGGACAAATCACGAATTGTAGGATACAGACGGGAGGAGAGGAATATGTGGTTACTTTTCATGTGATCCGAATGCAATCAGCGAAGGACTCGTACCCGATGTTGTTAGGTAGGCCATGGTTACGAATGGCTCGAGCGGTGGTGGATTGGGGAGGTAGGAAGCCTTCGATCACGTATGGGCCAGACAACAATCGGTCAAGGGTATCGATCGGACCGGCGATTGAGTGGGTAGGTGGTGATGAACCTCCAACGAGTAGCGACGAGGAAGGCAAGGGTGGTGAGCCCGCTAAGGAGAGGTTGGTTGGTCACGCCCAACCTAGGCGAGAGATAGGAACCGCGGAGGCTAAAGGGTTGAGTTGTATGGGTCCTAGTTTGTATCAATGGGCGGACGACGGTGAGTACGAACAATGGTTGAGGGAACATCCGAATTCCGCTAGTGATGTAATGACGGTTTCTCTCGTTAGCCGGGGAGCGTGGGAAGGAAGGCAAGCGACACGTGAGTGGGAGCCGTGCGAGGTATTGACGGAGGAAGAGTGGTTGCAAGGTGGGTTGACACCATGGGTGGATGAGGTGGCAGAAATGGACGCACTTGCGGTAGAGGTGGATGGTACGTTGGAAATCGAGGTAATACCGGATAAGTCCCTACTAGAGAACCCTTTGCACTTCAAGACCACTTCCACCGGGATAACAGTGGGGGAGGATGTGAAGGACTATCCGCATGTACCTCCGGACTGGTATAGGAACACGACGGAACAATCTCACGTGTCGGACAGCGATTGGACGAATATGGATGTTACGACCGAAACAGGCGAAATCCGGAAGATGAGGATAGGAGTCCAAATGTTAGAGTCGGAAGTCGAGGCGTATAGGAAGTTGGTGGAGGAGTATAGTGATGTCTTTGCATGGTCGTACAAAGACTTGAAAGGTATTTCGCGAGAGATGGTGGAGCACCGAATTCCCTTGATTCCGGGGGCGAGGCCGGTAAGACAAAAGGAGAGGAGGATGAACCCGAGGTTGCAGTTGATGGTCAAGGCGGAATTGGAACGATTACTACAGGCAGGGTTCATCAAACCAGTGGAAATCTCGGATTGGGTGTCGCCTATGGTTTTGGTTAAGAAGAAGAATGGTAAGATGCGAGTCTGTGTAGATTATCGCAAGTTGAACGACTGCACTCAAAAGGATCACTTCCCCTTGCCCTTCATCACGCTCCTACTAGAGGAAGTAGGGGGTCACGCTAGGTACACTTTCATGGACGGGTATGCGGGGTATAACCAAATATCGATCGCTTTGGGAGATCTGCACAAAACCGCTTTTACTACGCCTTGGGGTACGTTTATATGGCTAGTGATGCCTTTCGGGTTATGCAATGCACCAGCGACGTTTCAGCGATTAGTAATGTTTATCTTTTCCGATCTATTGTTCAAGTCAATGACTGTTTTCATTGACGATTTCAGCACTCAGTCGGAGGTCGGTGCCCACTTAGGGTGTGTACGGGAAGCGTTGAAACGATGCAGGAAGGTAAGGTTAGCTCTTAACCCGGAAAAGACCTATTTGGCAGTACAACGAGGGGTATTATTGGGCTACGTGGTGAGTGAGCGGGGTAGGGAACCGGATCCGGAGAAGATCGCGGTGATCGATGGGTTGCCAGCACCGACGAACGCCAAGGGCATCGCCAAATTGCTAGGACATGTAGGTTGGTATCGCGAGCTGATCCCGGGATACGCGAAGATCGCTCTTCCGATTACTAAATTGCTTAGGAAGGACGTTAGGTTTGAGTGGTCGGAGGCATGTCAACAAGCGTTCGATGAATTGCGAAGTAGACTAAGTACCTACCCAGTATTGAGGCCACCAAGATGGGATATTCCATTCCACGTATTCTGTGATGCTAGCGCGGTTGCGGTAGGAAGTGCGCTGTGCCAACCGACAGGGGTAGAGGAGAAGGATCAACCCGTAGCCTACGCGAGTAGGCAACTCACTGCAGCCGAGCGAAACTATTCGACCACGGAGAGGGAGTGCCTGGCAATGGTATTTTCAGTAAAAAAATTCCGGCACTACCTAATGTGTAATCCGGTAGTGTTTTTCGTAGATCATATGGCGATCAAGTTTCTAGTCAACAAACCGGAGCTCAGCGGTAGGTTGGCCCGGTGGGTATTACTGTTGGAAGAGTTCGATTATACCGTAGAGTACAAACCCGGTAGGATGCATTTACAGGCCGATCACTTATCGAGGCTAGCCGATCAGTTGGGAGTCGATCCAGTGGATGATCGGTTGGTGGACGACAACCTCTTCTTAGTCACAGCGGAGCACGAATGGTATGCGGGTATAGTGGGCTTCCTCACCACGCAGCAACTACCGGAGGGGTGGACTCGGGAGGAAAGAAGAAAGGTAAGAGTGAACAGTAGGCACTTCCTAGTATTGGGTAATAGATTGTTTCGTAGAGGTGCGGACGGTATACTTAGGAGGTGTGTATCCAAAGCCGAGGTAACTCCAATTCTGCAAGCCTGTCATGACAGTGCCTGCGGTGGTCATTTCTCGGGCCAACTCACGGGGCAAAAGATTTTAAGGGCAGGTTATTATTGGCCTACGTTATTTAAAGACGCTCGCGCCTACGTTAAGAGATGCGACGCCTGTCAACGATACGCCCGTAACGACTTGAGGTTAGAGCTTCCCTTACACGTGTCGCTACCGCTAGTCCCTTTTGAGCGATGGGGAATTGACTATGTCGGGGAGGTGCACCCTCATTCGTCCAAGGGTATGGCCTATATTGTAGTTGCGACCGAGTATTTGACTAAGTGGGCAGAGGCCAAGGCAGTGAAGACTGACACTGCCGCGCAGGCGGCCACGTTTCTGTTCGAAAATGTTATTGCGCGGTTTGGATGCCCGAAGATACTGATTAGCGATCGGGGCAAGCATTTTCTCAACAGCACTATCGAAGAGTTGACGAGTAGATTTAAGATCGATCACAGAAAAACCACCCCTTATCATCCACAGACTAACGGTCAGACGGAGCGAGTCAACGGGACATTGGTAACCATTCTCCGGAAAACAATTCAGGACTCTAAACGGGATTGGGATGTCAAGCTGACCGCAGCCTTATGGGCCTACAGGACAACATTCAAGGTCACGACTCAAGCGACGCCTTTCTCCTTGGTTTATGGTCTTGAGGCCACCCTGCCGATCGAGTTCGAAGTAGAATCTTTAAGGGTAGCCATCAATTCTCGCTTGACAGATAGTGAGTCGTTACGACAAAGGCTCACTGCTTTAGAGGAGCTAGACGAGTGTCGCCGGTTGAGCGCTCAGCACACGGAGGCGATACAACGAAGAAGGAAGATTGTCTTTGATAACAAACACAAGAAGCGCACCCTCCGAGTAGGAATGTTGATCCTACTACAAGACGCCCGGAAGCTAGATTTTCCCGGTAAATTTGATGCGGTGTGGATGGGCCCTTTTCTCATCACGGAAGTATTTGCAAACAACTCGGTCCAATTGATGACTTTGAACGGCGAACCATTTCCGACCCGGACTTCCGGAAGTCGGTGTAAGGAATATCGGCCGTGAACTAATGAGCGGACAACTTGCCTGCGGAGCAAGAGAGTGGTCCTTCCCCGATGGTCGCCAATTATGTGAGCGAAAAATCTCACTCACATGTAAATACCGAAAAATTAATCGAAAAGGGGTTAATAAGGGTAAAGGGTTAATAAGAATAAAAGGAGGGGTCATGACGATGACCGTTATTTATTGAATGATATTTACACGAATAGCTCAGGAGGATGGGTAAGCGCCGGTCGGTTGGGTACTAATTTCATGCCTAGAATTCACTAGCCAAGTCATGTGTAAGACACTAAACGGTCAAACGAACTCAATGGGAATCGAACCCGGACCGCTTAAGTGTCGTACAACTTCCCTCTCTCAACCAACTGAGGAAACATGACTTGGTGACCACAACCACAACGACTCACAACTTATACCATAACATGAGCGTGATTACTTGGTAACAATTATGGTGGATTACTTTGTCTTATCTATCTATCTATCTATCCATCTATCTATCTACGAGTTTTAATTATCTATGAGGCTAGGGGGAGAGGAAGTCAATGGAAGAAAAAGGAAGTGGGGTTGCAAGAGGGAGAGGCCAAGGGAAAAGGTCTCAACCCGTTTTTTCCTCGGGCGGCCCGAAAGATGCCGGGCAACCCGGGAAAAAAGGTAGAGGTTGGAGGGGTCTCGGGAGGTAGGAGGTAGAGAGCCTCATTATGCATGTAGGAGGTTAGGGGAAGGGAGAGAAGGTGAGAGGGGCGAAGCCCTGCCTCGGTGGGGATTGAGGCAAGAGGTAAGAAGCGGAGTACGGAGGCGCTGCCCCACCTAGAAGGGCATTGCAGGAAGGTTTTGTTGTTCAATGGCCAAAAGTGGATCAGGTAGGAGTCATGGGTGCGGATGCTAGGACGAGGTGGACGATAATCTGGAGCAAGGGGAAAGGAGTGGTTAGGCAACAAAGTTAAGGGAGAGATAGAGAGAGAGGCAGGAAGAAGGGGTGCAGACTCGGAACTGCCAGTGATCAGTGGCCTAAAGGGAGAAGCACAAGCAACTCCAACAGCCGGGAGGTCATGAAGCGCCGAAGCCTTCCAGTGGGTTCCTTGGCGAAGGCGAACGTAGCAGAAGAGAGCTGAATCCGGAGCAGACCGGAGGAATCGCCCATGGGGAGTGATTCGGCAGCACCGATAGAGTTAGGATCTGGATTCTCCGGGCAACGAGGCTCTTGATGTTGTAATGAATCGAAGTGGATGATTTTGTTATGAGGGTGAGAGGGTGAGTTGGGAAGGGATGTGAATGAAGTAGGAGTGGTGGAGACAAAAGATCCACGTGCATGGACGGGAGTTAAAGAGCCGGGAGCCTGCTGATTCTTTTCTTTTCTCTGACTTGTGATTTACGGATTCAGGGTGAAATGGTGGAAGGACCTGTGGGAATGAGAGGCCCTTGAGGATGGTAGTGATAGAAGATGTTAAGTCACGCGGTTGGGTACTAATCTTGTGCACGGTGGGTTAGCTGTGGTCTTATTCTTGTTATGAGGAGGTATGGAGGCGAGAAGAGGGGAACATGTTGATTGAAGCGCATTGCAGTTGCCTCCCCACCGAGGTTGCATCGTCATTCCTCAAGCCGGGACTGTGCTCCATCCCCGCCCGGGCCCGGAATGTAGTGAACCAATTCATTAGTTTAGGCACCCAAAAGGTTATCTAGTCTTCCCCCATCTGGTAAGAGCTTGATTTGGACCCTGGTGGAAGGAGCGCTTGCTTCGGCAAGGAAGGAGACGACTTCGAATTCGAAAACCCCAGTGCGGCGAATTGGCAGGCACTTTGTGTTCACCTTCGGAGGTGGAGTTGGGGTTCCTTCTGAAGGCTGCTGCTCCGAACCGATAACCCAGTTAAGTCCTAGGCAATTCGGATTGGCAGCGGAAGGAGTGGCAAGAGGAGAGAAAAAGGAAAGCGACATTGGCTCAAGGGTGTTAGTCCTGTTGGGAAAAGAAGCAGAGGAAGCATTGTTCTGTACTACGGAGACCTCAACCCAAGCTCACGAATCCCACCGGGAGGTACCGCGGGGAAGGAGGCGACTCGGCAGGAAGGGTTCCATACAGAGGACTGGGGTCTGAGAGGGGGGTGGAGCCCTTGGATACTAGGATTAAGACATGCACTGCTGTGCCTAGATTTCCACGGCAGCACCGCAAGCATCGAGGATAGGAACGGCAGGAAAGGGTGGATACCAGTGTGACCAGCGTAGAAATTGCCACAGGCAGGGAAGGTAGCATTGCCTTGTTAATGCATATGAGTAGAGTAATTGGGTTTTAGAGTGGCTGCAAGGTAACTAGATGTGTGCTTGTGACATTGTAGGCGACTCGGTGTTTGTGAACACTTGAAAGTAATAAAAAGAAAGAAAGGTGTTATACACACCACTTCTTCCAATCCCTTTCCTTTGGTGCAATTGTTACTTGAATATTGAATGTAGTCAATGAACCCTCACCCGGACTAGGACGCAATTGAAGGGTGAGGGGGATTTGGCTCACATAATTGGTGCGTAGTGGAAGATTGTGCATCCCCTTGTGAAACATTGCCCGTCCTGCGCTCTATCTCTACACGCGACCACCAAATCTCCCTCATTGAATCAAGAGGCCCTAACTCAAGGGGTGTTCACATGTTACGTGCGGGATTGGCGAGCATTGGCAAAACTTATGACCCACAACCTATCACGACCACAGTGCCAACGATTCTTTTGAACGCGCAAGGTGCTGACTTCAATATGAAACCATTGGGACCACCTTCCACCCGCGAGCATCAAATAGAGCTTATTGAGTCAAGAGGTCCTAATTCAAGAGGCGTCAATCTATTGCATGCGGGGTTGGCTGACCTCGCGACACACACAGAGCACGGTCCGCAAACGGTTAGCCTCCCCTTGGAAGGCCCAAAACACCACAATCAATGTGATGGATAGATGATTTGTCTGTACCCTAAATATGCTAGAAGTTAAACAATCCCGTGACCAATTGTGCGGGCATTCATATGTGTACACAATATTTAGTGCAACACTCAATATATAAAAGTGGCCAGACACTCCCAATACCCAATGCATTGTCTTATATCAAGTCGGTTCACATGTCAACCATGCTCTCATTTTGCTTACCATATCCACTTGCTTGTTTGCACCCAATGTATGGTTCTTGCTTGTCCTTCGTAAATCCATCATCGAGCACTCCCCCATGTATGGGTGGAACATGTAGCGCATAAACGATACGGCGGAAGCTCCATGTGAATGTTTTCGTTCTGTCTTGCATAACTGCTTCATGGGAAGCTGCCCCTTCATGTAACCTATTTGTCCTGTCCAAACTCTTCTGTGACTGGACACAACGTGTAGGGCGCCTTTGTCTTGAATGCACACTCCCAGAGGAACAACCCATGTGTGCACCATGTAAATCCGCCCTTAAGGTATAGACACCCTATAACCGATAACGATCCCATCACCGACAAGTAGAGTAGCTCATAAACGCGCATGGCTTTACTAGAAGTCGTTATGAATATATATAAAACGCGAGGACAATATGACTGTGGAGGGGAAGTTGTTTCCCATAGATATTGTCGGTCATGTGTGAAGCTATGTGTTGGTTATGGGCTCTGACCGACTTTCGCACAAAGAAATTTTACACAATCAATTTTGAAAAAAGGGTCATTATTCATGAACCTTATTTTCCTACGCACAAAAAATAACTCCTCCTTGATATTCCAAGATATGCTATGCTGAAATGCTTAAGTTTTCGGTTATAGGTATCTGTACCTCACATGTTGAAGCGTTATTCAC
This sequence comes from Polytrichum commune, assembly GCA_950295325.1. Classification (NCBI taxonomy): domain Eukaryota; kingdom Viridiplantae; phylum Streptophyta; class Polytrichopsida; order Polytrichales; family Polytrichaceae; genus Polytrichum; species Polytrichum commune. The sequence continues at coordinate 42,919,154 of OX485804.1, forward strand.
ACTTGTTCGTACTATTCAATGCCATGTCAGGATGCCCCTCCCAACCCGGCCAGTTCCCCCCCAGTTCCCCAGCCAACTGGGTTCGGGGAGGTCATTGCGAGAATGCAAACAGTTGAACTGGAACGCCCGTTAGGCCTCCCAATGGAAAGGAGGAGTATGGACGACGAGTTTAACAACTTAGCTTCAGATATTGATGTGTGCATGGAACGGTTCATGCAACTACAATCATTTATGACCACTGCTTTAGATAGATATAAAGGATCATGCCGCTTGGTTGGAATGGATGCATACATGCTTGGGAGATTGGTGGTATACAGTGCCGATATAGGGCTCACCATCCCACAAGTGGAGGCACTCCAACAACGTCTCCCAGAGTTGCACTTAATAGAGAACGATATGTGGAAAGCTACGCAAGCAATCGAGCCCCATTTAGATGACTTACTCCGCCGTGATTCAGAAGACATGTTGAACCATGTCTATGACATCACGGATGAGAACCTCCCAATCACACCATTGTTGGAAGCCTGTCATATTGCCGATCCACAGAATGATGAAGGAGACCCAATGGAACCCACAATGGGGGAGCGTAACATTGATTACGAGTTTTACTACTTAGCATCGCAGATCCATGACGTAACGCGCGAGTTTATGGGACTACAGAGGACCATGACAACTGCTCTACAGAGATATATGGGCACTCTTTTGCTCGGCGATCGCATACACCGCCTTTGTATGTTGGTGTTAGCGGCAGAACACATTGGCTTTGACTCTCAGCAAAAAGCCTATCTTGGGAGCAAAATACCGGACTTGGCTTACATGGAGAAAGTTACATGGGGTCAATCTCGGGAAATCAAACCTCACTTGCCAAACATCTTTGAGTCCATGGCCAAACAGGACTCCACAATTTGCGAAAGCCAAGGCACAAATGTAGAGTAATTTAAGTTATGGCATGTTACAGGCATTTATAGCACAATATTCAATCGAGTGGACGCCTCCTAGCATAGAATTGGTGTTTCAATGAAGAGGATTGTGGGTGCAAACCTCCTGTTGTGTGACAGTCTATGCAAAAGCCCATTGGAAGCAAAGAGTATTTGTCTCGCATGGGCAGGTCCATCCAAAGTGTCCACGAGTTCCCAATGAGTTCCCAATAAGTTCCCATTGAGTTCCCCATGAGTTCCCCACATACATCCCAGAAGTCCCAATGGGAGGTCAAATATTATGGGTTGGTAACATCCTAAGATGGATGAAAAAGTGTCCAAATACCTTCTCATTGGAAAGTGAAAGTGGGTTAAACATATATGTAATAAATGCCCATTTAAATTTTGATTCATATTTTATGTATGTATTGGAGGCATTCATCACATCAAATTAAAAGCTTGATACAAAACACTATATTCGTTAAATTGAGACTTTCTCTAGTCTCAAATTAATATATGGATCAAACAACATTCCGTGTTCCGAAACTATATTGCGAACAATCTCAAATATATTATATGTTCTAATATCCCAAATCTATTATGTGTGGACATAAGCACATATGGTAGAGCACTCAACACCAACTTCATCAACAAAAACACTTTGGGTAGAGCACTCCAAACTAGTTTCATCCAATAAACATATAAAATGGTTTATATTATTAGCATGGTCAATAAAATATAGACATTGCAACATACAAAGTGCATGCAATAAATGCATTTTTCTTCAATGGACAATTTAGTCCCAAACTTAATAAAAAAATGAACTTCACATTTGTATTGAAATATAGTAAATGGATATTCATCCAACCCCAAACAATATAGCATTCACAAGTTCTACCCAAACTTTGCCCCAAGTTTGAGGAGCACACATATGAGTAATATATATTCGTCGAATTACATATTACACTATAATCATGCTAACACAATCCTACCAACTTCTCATTTAACGTGGGTTGCTTCTTCTGCGATCCGAGCAAGGTTGTCTTTTGCAAAAGTTATGTACTTTTGAGGGATGGACACCGATCCACTATGATTTTTCCGTGGTTTCCATGCTATGAATATGGAATCTGTATCTATCCAAGATGGACCATGCTCAGAATCCACCTTCCACCGAAAGTTAGGGTTTGTATCCCAGCCTGTATAATGCCGAACAACATCTTCATTCCGTGATGTCGGTCGGTAGTACTCTACTTGTATTTGTCGAAAATGAGGGCTGGAAGTTACAAAATTTGGTTTGGACAAAGCTCTTGCCACCCACACTGGCTTTGCATATGTCTCATCTTCAGGATGCAAAATGAGCATATAACCTTCATGACAATCCACTGCAATGCAGAAAGATGGTGGCGGACGACTACTAGCAGGCCCCACGTAATGGTCGTCCACATCAAACTCCTCTCGAACCTCTCCATTTCCCAAAAGACTAGCCTCCGAAGCTTGTACATTGACACGTGTTTGTGGCCAAAACCCATGCCTTAAAGTAAGGGGTGTATCTTGATGAAGGTTTGCCAAAGCGCCACGAACACGTGTCCAATATTGTATCCAACTTCCGTAACGAAGCCAACACGATCCACCAACATCCGCTACCCTCAAACTCTCCCAATATTGTATGAAGCCTGATATGCCTTTACAAATGTCCTCCAAATTCTTCATGGGTATTGGTTTGCAAGGCTTAGGCTCTCCGTCAGGCAACATCGTCCTTCCTTCCCCATCAACACGCCATACAAGGAGACCCTCCGGCGGGCTCCAGTCTAGTGATGTGCACAACAACTTGTATTGCATGGCGGGGACACCATCGTCACGCACGTAGAACCGAAATTGTTGTGCCTTCGTATGCCCGATCAATCGGTGAGCTCCGCTTCTGTCGCAACCCTTGCTAGCCCCCCTTGACAATCTTGCCAATTTTCAATTCTAGCAAAGGTTACGAGCGCTAACCATTCGCATTCCGCCATGCTAATGATTAGCTCCTCCTACCCCGGACCTTATAGTTCATAGGAGGGAACCAACCCTCCTACTTTACTTTCGGGACTCACCCCTTAATCGGTAACCCATTCCTAGATGTGGACTTCCATCCATGGAAGTCCAATCTTATGTTGATCATCGCGTTGCCGGAGCAACACTACAACAACCCGAACCATACTAGGCAACTATAGCCTCACAATGGGCCATTGCCCATGGAGGCCTTGCCGTTCGGCCTCGGGTGGGTGAGGCCACACCACCTCACCCATATAAGCCTCTAGGACTCTACGCGGAGCCCCTACCCCACCGCCAACCAACCTCTTGTCTCTCTACCAAGAGTTGGGGCCAAGTGGACATTTTCCCTTACCTGCTGGGCCCAGAACCCCCCAAGCAGCTCCAGACCATCATAACTTCCTTGTATGATGTCTGATCATAACAACCAACCACTCCATCCTCATCTACGCTTCACGTAGATGCCGATGGACTCCTCACTTGCCCCATTCGGCCAAGTCTTGAGGAAGTTATGCCTGTTTGAACCTTGGCAGTCCCGGGAATCACTCCCAGGTACTGCTGCACCAGGGCGCTGTCCCGGGACAGCACCCCACTCAAATGGCCATAACTCCTAGCTCACACCTCCGATTGAGGTGATCTTGAGCTTTCTAGAATCACCACGCCATGAGCTACGCATAGCTCATGGCCTCACCCTCATGCCTCCTAGTCTTTGTGGGTGGGAGGCGTTCCCAACGCCCGGGGCCCTCACCCACACTAGGATCACTTGGGCCCTCTCACCAACGGCGCCACAAGTCCCGGGTGTCACTCCGGGGTCCCCCTTGTGCCCATGGTGTTTCGGCCACTCCTCATGGAGAGGTGCGCGACACTCACCCCCACCAAACGGAGTCGATGCCCTCATCGACTATACTCGTAGTCGGCACACCAATTCTCAAGTTGCCATCCTCTATGGTGCGGCATTGTGTTTACCTTAGGGCGCGACCCCCACAATGCATCTTCAAATTTGGCATGGTCCCAAAGGTGTCGTTCCTAGGTGGTCCGTTAGCGACCTTGGATCTCTCATCCAAGGACCTAACCTACACTAGACCCACCTACTTTGGGACTCACTTGGGTTGCCCCTCCTTTGGGGCCTCCCCCGTTAGGCTCCACTAGCCTAACGTGACACATCTAGGCGAGACCTCAACGCTTCCACTAAGTTGTCTCGGTTGCAACTCCGAGATGGCTTTCCATTGTTAAGCCACGCCTCGATCGCACGGGGGTGATGCCAAGTCCCGCCCGACTCGGTTCCCACTTTTCTCTTTCGAGACATGGGTTCATGACTCCCATGCGCCAACTCTCGTTAGCTCGCGGGTAGCACTTTTATGAGCACGCGCCATCACCTTGTCCCCGCCCGGACAAGCCCACAACTAAGAAGTTTCTTGGTTTTATCCAAGGCCCCTCCAAGCCATGGCCCCCAATTACTCGGCTTACCCAACCTAGTTTGGCATGTCTATTCCCCCTCTTCCACTAACCAAACACAAGTACAAGACTAGGACCTCATCTCATACTTTTCTCTTTGCACCACTAAAGTTTGGACTTTATTCCCTCAAGCCAAAGAACAAGTTCATGTTGTGGAGTAATTAACCTCGAAGCTAACTGTGCTACTAGCGTCTCTCCCCCACTAAAGGAGATTGATGTCCTCATCAATGCCTATGCTTCATTTTATTGGAATCCTTAGCCTTAGTTTCTTCAAAGTGCTTCACCAATTCATTGGTGTTTACCATGTCTCTTGCCGCCACCCAAGCTGTCGCGCACCTCTCCATGAGGAGTGGCCGAAACACCATGGGCACAAGGGGGACCCCGGAGTGACACCCGGGACTTGTGGCGCCGTTGGTGAGAGGGCCCAAGTGATCCTAGTGTGGGTGAGGGCCCCGGGCGTTGGGAACGCCTCCCACCCACAAAGACTAGGAGGCATGAGGGTGAGGCCATGAGCTATGCGTAGCTCATGGCGTGGTGATTCTAGAATGCTCAAGATCACCTCAATCGGAGGTGTGAGCTAGGAGTTATGGCCATTTGAGTGGGGCGCTGTCCCGGGACAGCGCCCTGGTACAGCAGTGCCTGGGAGTGATTCCCGGGACTGCAAAGGTTCAAACAGGCATAACTTCCTCACCACTTGCCCGAATGGGGCAAGTGAGGAGTGCATCGGCATCTACGTGAAGCGTAGATGAAGATGGAGTGGTCAAGTGTTATGATCAGACATCATACAAGGAAGTTATGATGGTCTGAAGTTGCTGGGGGCTTCTAGGCCCAGCGGCTAAGGGAAAGTGTCCACTTGGCCCCAACTCTTGGTAGAGAGACAAGAGGTTGGTTGACGGTGGGGTAGGGGCCCCGCGTAGAGTCCTAGAGGCTTATATGGGTGAGGTGGTGTGGCCTCACCCACCCGAGGCCGAACGGCACGGCCTCCATGGGCATTGGCCCATTGTGAGGCCATAGTTGCCTAGTATGGTTCGGGTTGTTGTAGTGTTGCTCCGGCAATGCGATGATCAACATAGGATTGGACTTCCATGGATGGAAGTCCACATTGGGGAAATGGGTTACCGATTAAGGGGTGAGTCCCGAAAGCAAAGTAGGAGGGTTGGTTCCATCCTATGAACTATTGGTCCGGGGTAAGAGGAGCTATCCATTAGCATGGCGGAATGCGAAGGGTTAGCGACTCGTAACCTTTGCTAGAATTGAAAATTGGCAAGATTATTAAGGGACCTAGCAAGGGTTGCGACACTTGGTATCAGAGCAGGGTTCCAATATTTGAGCTAGCACTTTGAGGGAGACATGGCTATCAAACCTGAGGGTTATTATGGTGAGCCCGGGGTTTCCAAAAGGTTGTGAGGCTCAAATTGGAACAAAGATCATGTGTAAATGGAATTTGACCATACCATTAGTTCTAATGACAATGGTGGGCATGATGGTGGATTTAGTAAGGAAAATGGTGGAGTCCTTTGAAAGGGCTCCCGCACACCTCAAAAAAAAACATTTGGGGCCTAGAATACCGAATGCACCCAAAACCTTGGAGGGCATTAATGTTGGATTGAAATTCCAATTCGAAAAGCTTGGAAGGTATTGATGTTGGAATGAATTTGGTGGAAATGAGGCGTGCGGGCCTCTTAAGGCGTATATGCGCGAATTTCACACCCAAATGAATTGTGCATCTTAGATGAACGAGTTTTCTAAGAAGTACATCGTTTTTGGTGGGGTTTCAAAAGCGGGTGGTGAATACCAAGTTCAAATTTCCAAAAGTTTATTGAGGTTGTGGCGGGGATCATCAAAATTGCAACGAGCACTAAGGCCGATGACCCCAATAAGAAATTTGGTGGTGCCTTACAACAATGGACGTTGAGGGGAGATAGGTACCACGCCAAATAATACTTATGCCGCGGACTGAATGTAAGACGATGGCATTGTGGCCAAGGCTAGTAGCCTTAAGCCGAGGCCAAGTCTTTTGTACTTTGAGGCTCAAATGAATGGGACAAATGTCTCATGGGTTGATAAAGAGGCTACCATTCCTTCGTGAGCCCAAAACTCGCAAGGGAGTTGGGGCTTGCCGATTGATAGAGCGGGCAAGCCCACCAAGGTGCGGTTTGGAAAGAGCGAACCGCATGAAACAAAGGAGGCCGCGATGCATGTAACTTTTCAATGTGGGACATTGGATTTTTGTCAAAATTTCACACCATGTGAAATAGATGAAATGCATGTCATTGTGAAGGCTACCTTCTTTGGAACTCACATGATAGATGTGAGGTGCAAGCCGGTGAGCTTGCGGTGCATTTGTGATGTCTTGATGGCAAAGAATTGCACTACAAATTGACAAGGACTCCTATGGTAGGAGCAACCAACTCGAATTTGGTCTTAATGGACCAAATGAATAAACGGAAAAACATAATAATAATGGTCGTGGTTCAATTGGAGCAACTCCAAGGAACTCATGGGGAGGCTAGGAAAGATGGGCCTCCCCAAAACCACATTGGTGGGATGTTGGTGAGGTACAAGGATGTATTCACCAATGTGTTGTCCAAAATGTTACCGCCAACGAGTGGAAAAAAAAAAAAAAAAAAAAAAAAAAAAAAAACTTGCTCAACGAGAGATTGATTTCTTGAGGTATGTGGTGACAAAGGAAGTTGGTGGATGAACATGACAAATGTCAAGGCAATCCAAGAGGAGAATTGGCCCTTGACTCAAGAGAAGGGCTAAGGTCATTTGTTGGCCTAGCCAACTACTACCACTACTTCATTCGAGGTGTTTCTAAGGTTGCTAGGACCTTAGTCAACTTGTTGGAAAAATGGCTATCCCAAGAGTGGGATGAGCCTTGTCACCAAGCCTTTGGGGAGCTCAAGAGCAAGTTTCCTTCACAAGATGTGGTTAAGTTCCCGAGCTTTCACAAGCATTTTGAGATGCACATGGAGGCGAAGGACTTTACCATCGGCAGATGTTGGTCCAAGATGGATGACCATTGCTTATGGGAGCATTAAGCTCCATGGTTGTCGAACCTTGTACGGCTTGTGCAAGAAATGGTTATCCCAAGAGTGGGATGAGCCTTGTTACCAAGTCTTTGAGCAGCTTAAGAGCAAGCTCTCTTCGCCGCCCGTGCTCAAGTTTGCGAAATTTGACAAACCTTTTGAGATGCATACGGGGGCGAGTGACTTTACCATTGGCGGATGTTGATCCAAGATGGATGCCCATTGCATATGGGAGCATTAAGCTTAAAGGTTGTCAAACCTTGTGCGACTTGTGAAAGAAATGGCTATCTTAAGAGTGGGATGAGCCTTGCCCCCAAAGTCTTTGGGGAGCTTAATACAAAGTTGTCTTTGCCACCCGTGTTCAAGTTCGCGGAGCTTGACAAACCTTTTGAGGTGAATACGGGGTGGCGAGTGACTTTGCAATTGGCGGATGGTTTATGTAAGATGGATGGCCATTGCATATTAGAGCGTTAAGCTTGATGGTTATCCGACCTTATCCGACTTGTGGAAGAAATGGCTATCCCAAGAGTGGGATTAGCCTTGCCACCAAGTCTTTAGGGAGCTTGAGAGCAAGTGTTCTTAGACGCCCGTGCTCAAATTCGCGGAGCTTGACAAACCTTTTGAGGTGCATACGGGGGTGATTAACTTTGCCAATGGCGGATTGTTGATGTAAGATGGATGGCCATTGCATATGGGAGCATGAAGCTTGATGGTTGTCAAAGAAGACAACCAACTCATGACAAAGAACTTCTTTGTCGTAGTGCATTGCTTGAAGATGTGGCGACACTATTTGGGGTCGCACAAAGCAAAGGTCTACATGGACAATGTGTCCCAAAACAATTTTGACATTCAAGCGCAAGTAAGCGCCAAGTCATTGCGGTGGCATGATAGTTTGGCGCTTATGAAGGTGGTTTTGATCCACAAACCGGACCGTGGAAATGTGGTGCCGGGTGCACGAAGTAGACCGGATGAGTTCCAAGTAATGAGAACCATCCAAACCTTGTGGCTAATGTGTGCCGGCGAAGGAAACTTGTGATGCAAGATACGGGAGGGGTAAATTAACTACCCCAAAAGCACAAAAGCTTTTAGGTGAACTTCGCAAGAGCAAGGTGCTCAAAGAGGTTAAGTTGGTGGACGGATTGTTCAAGTGCAAGCAAAGTTGGGTGTATGTGCCACAAGGCAAGTTGAGGCTATCGGTTTTGAAAGAAGAATTTCATAGTCCTATTGCCGGCCTTAGAGGAGAAAGAAAAAACCGCCATAGAATGGTGTCATGGAGGTACCATTGGCGGTGCATAAAGGAAGATATAGCCCACTTTGTGAAGGCTTGAATCAAAGTGCCAAGTGAACCGAGCCTCTTACCAAAAGCAAGGCGGTTTCTTGCAACCTTTGCCTATCCCGTCGGCGCCATGGCATAGTATGTGCATGGACTTGATCACAAGTTTGCCGGAGTCACATGGGTATGATGCCATCTTGTTGATGGTAGAGTGGTTTGCCAAGTGGGCACACATGGTGCCGATTGTGGAAACCGCCACCGCGTTGGAGACCGCATAGCCTTTTCTCAAAGGATGGTTGAGGCACCACGGGTTGCCAAGAGTGATTGTGTGGGATCAAGATCCAAAGTTCACAAGTGCATTTTCAATGCATTTCTCTAAGGAGGTTGTATTGAAACTAAGGTTTAGCACGGCCGTGTATTCCCAAATGGATGGGAAAACAAAGCGTGTGAATGGAGACTTGAAGCAATACTTGAGGAACTTGGTGGGGGCGGACCAAGGAGATTGGGCGGACTATGTGGGTCGAGCGGAGTGTAATTGCAATGTAGCCACGCACTTGGCGACACAAGGGGTGGTCTTTCGTGGTGGCTTATGGAGTGGATGCGCTCCAACCTATTAACCTAGCTCTCGAGGGGGCACATTCAACACTAGAGTTCAACCAAGATGGTGAGGACTTGGCCAAGACTGTAAACAAGTCTTGGAGATGACCAAGTTGTTGGTGGAGAAAGCCCGAATGTGCTACGAAGTGCAAGTCAATGCCGGAAGACGCGAAGTGGAGAATGAGGTGGGCCAAAAGATGTTGTTGAATGTGAACAACTTCACTTAACCGGAAGGCCTCACTCCAAAGGTCATGTCCAAAATTGGAGCTTCATTTCCCATTGTGGAACAAGTGTTCAAGGACATGTATAAGTTGGAATTACCGCCCGAGATCAAAGTGCATCCAACATTTCATGTCTCATTCCTAAAGCCATTTAAGGACGACACCTTGTGGCCAAATTACAAGCAAGTGATTAGGCCACCTCCCGACCTTGTGGATGTCATTTGGAACATGAGGTAGGAGGGCATCCTCAAGTGTAGGAAGCCCAAGTGAAAAAGAAAAAAAATGAACAAAGGAGTACTTGGTGAAATGGTGAGGATACCATGAGAAAGAAGCCGTTTGGTAGCGGCAAGAGACATGATGAACGGCAAGGAATTGGTAAAGCACTTTGAAGAAATTAAGGCTAGACATTCCAATAAAAAGAAGCGTAGGCATTGATGAGGACATCAATCTCCTTTAGTGGGGGAGAGACGCTAGTAGCACACTTAGCTTCGAGGCTAATTGCTCCACAACATTAACTTGTTCTTTGGCTTGAGGGAATAAAGTCCAAACTTTAGTGGTGCAAAGAGAAAAGTATGAGATGAGGTCCTAGTCTTGTACTTGTACTTGGTTAATGGAAGAGGGGGAATAGATATGCCAAACTAAGTTGGGTAAGCCGAGTAATTGGGGGCCATGGCTTGGAGGGGCCTTGGATAAAACCAAGAAACTTCTTAGTTGTGGGCTTGTCCGGGCGGGGACAAGGTGATGGCGCGTGCTCATAAAAGTGCTACCCGCGAGCGAACGAAAGTTGGCGCATGGGAGTCATGAACCCATGTCTCGAAAGAGCAAAGTGGGAACCGAGTCGGGCGGGACTTGGCATCACCCCCGTGCGATCGAGGCGTGGCTTAACAATGGAAAGCCATCTCGGAGTTGCAACCGAGACAACTTAGTGGAAGCGTTGAGGTCTCGCCTAGATGTGTCACGTTAGGCTAGTGGAGCCTAACGGGGGAGGCCCCAAAGGAGGGGCAACCCAAGTGAGTCCCAAAGTAGGTGGGTCTAGTATAGGTTAGGTCCTTGGATGAGAGATCCAAGGTCGCTAACGGACCACCTAGGAACGACACCTTTGGGACTATGCCAAATTTGAAGATGCATTGTGGGGGTCGCGCCCTAAGGTAAACACAATGCCGCACCATAGAGGATGGCAACTTGAGAATTGGTGTGCCGACTACGAGTATAGTCGATGAGGGCATCGACTCCGTTTGGTGGGGGTGAGTGTCGCGCACCTCTCCATGAGGAGTGGCCGAAACACCATGGGCACAAGGGGGACCCCGGAGTGACACCCGGGACTTGTGGCGCCGTTGGTGAGAGGGCCCAAGTGATCCTAGTGTGGGTGAGGGCCCCGGGCGTTGGGAACGCCTCCCACCCACAAAGACTAGGAGGCATGAGGGTGAGGCCATGAGCTATGCGTAGCTCATGGCGTGGTGATTCTAGAATGCTCAAGATCACCTCAATCGGAGGTGTGAGCTAGGAGTTATGGCCATTTGAGTGGGGCGCTGTCCCGGGACAGCGCCCTGGTACAGCAGTGCCTGGGAGTGATTCCCGGGACTGCAAAGGTTCAAACAGGCATAACTTCCTCACCACTTGCCCGAATGGGGCAAGTGAGGAGTGCATCGGCATCTACGTGAAGCGTAGATGAAGATGGAGTGGTCAAGTGTTATGATCAGACATCATACAAGGAAGTTATGATGGTCTGAAGTTGCTGGGGGCTTCTAGGCCCAGCGGCTAAGGGAAAGTGTCCACTTGGCCCCAACTCTTGGTAGAGAGACAAGAGGTTGGTTGACGGTGGGGTAGGGGCCCCGCGTAGAGTCCTAGAGGCTTATATGGGTGAGGTGGTGTGGCCTCACCCACCCGAGGCCGAACGGCACGGCCTCCATGGGCATTGGCCCATTGTGAGGCCATAGTTGCCTAGTATGGTTCGGGTTGTTGTAGTGTTGCTCCGGCAATGCGATGATCAACATAGGATTGGACTTCCATGGATGGAAGTCCACATTGGGGAAATGGGTTACCGATTAAGGGGTGAGTCCCGAAAGCAAAGTAGGAGGGTTGGTTCCATCCTATGAACTATTGGTCCGGGGTAAGAGGAGCTATCCATTAGCATGGCGGAATGCGAAGGGTTAGCGACTCGTAACCTTTGCTAGAATTGAAAATTGGCAAGATTATTAAGGGACCTAGCAAGGGTTGCGACACAAGCGGTTTCTTTCTCATGGTATCCTCACCATTTCACCAAGTACTCCTTTGTACATTTTCTTTCATTTTCACTTGGGCTTCCTACACTTGAGGATGCCCTCCTACCTCATGTTCCAAATGACCTCCACAAGATCGGGACGTGGCATAACCACTTGCTTGTGTTCGGGCCACAAGGTGTCGTCCTAAAATGACTTTCGTAATGAGACATGAAATGTCGGATGCACTTTGATCTCCGGCGGTAATTCCAACTTATACATGTCCTTGAACACTTGTTCCACAATGGAAAACGAAGCTCCAATTTTGGACATGAACTTTTGCAGTAAGGCCTTTGGGCAAGGTGAAGTTGTCCACATTCAACAACACCTTATTGGCCCACCTCATACTCCACTTCGCGTCTTCCGGCATTGATTTCCACTCCGTAGCACCTTCGGGTTTTTTCCACCAACAACTTGGTCATCTCCAAGACTTGTTTACCATCCTTGGCCAAGTCCTCACCATCTTGGTTGAACTCTAGTGTTGAATGTGCCCCCTCGAGAGCTAGGTTAATAGGTTGGAGCGCATCCACTCCATAAGCCACCACCAAAGACCACCCCTTGGTAGCCAAGTGCGTGGCTACATTGCAATTACACTCCGCTCGACCCACATAGTCCGCCCAATCTCCTTGGTCCGCCCCCACCAAGTTCCTCAAGTATTGCTTCAAGACTCCATTCACATGCTCCGCTTTCCCATTCATTTGGGAATGCAAGGCCGTGCTAAACCTTAGTTTCATTCCGACCTCCTTAGAGAAATGCATTGAAAATGCACTTGTGAACTTTGGATCTTGATCCCACACAATCACTCTTGGCAACCCGTGGTGCCTCAACCATCCTTTGAGAAAAGGCTATGCGGTCTCCAACGCGGTGGCGGTTCCCACAATCGGCACCATGTGTGCCAACTTGGCAAACCGCTCTACCATCAACAAGATGGCATCATACCCATGTGACTCCGGCAAACTTGTGATCAAGTCCATGCACATACTATGCCATGGCGCCGACGGGATAAGCAACGGTTGCAAGAAACCGCCTTGCTTTTGGTAAGAGGCTCGGTTCACTTGGCACTTTATTCACGCCTTCACAAAGTGGGCTATATCCTCCTTTATGCACCGCCAACGGTACCTCTTTGACACCATTCTATGGCGGCTTTTTGTTTCTCCTCTATGGCCGGCAATAGGACTATCATATTCTTCCTTCAAAACCGATAGCCTCAACTTGCCTTGTGGCACATACACCCAACTTTGCTTGCACTTGAACAATCCGTCCACCAACTTAACCTCTTTGAGCACCTTGCTCTTGCGAAGCTCACCTAAAAGCTTTTGTGCTTTGGGGTAGTTAATTTACCCCTCCCGTATCTTGCATCACAAGTTTCCTTTGCCGGCACACATTAGCCACAAGGTTTAGATGGTTCTCATTGCTTGGAACTCTTCCGGTCTATTTCGCGCATCCGGCACCACATTTCCACGGTCCGGTTTGTGGATCAAAACCACCTTCATAAGCGCCAAACTATCATGCCACCGCAATGACTTGGCGCTCACTTGCGCTTGTATGTCAAAATTCTCTTAGGACACATTGTCCATGTAGACCTTTGCTTTGTGCGACCTCAAATAGTGTCGCCACATTTTCAAGCGATGCACTACGACAAAGAAGTTCTTTGTCATGAGTTGGTTGTCTTCTTTGACAACCATCGAGCTTCATGCTCCCATATACAATGGCCATCCAATTACACATAATCCACCATTGGCAAAGTCGCTCACCCCCGTATGCACCTCAAAATGTTTGTCAAGCTCTGCGAACTTGAGCACGGGCGTCTAAGAACACTTGCTCTCAAGCTCCCCAAAGACTTGGTGGCAAGGCTCATCCCACTCTTGGGATAGCCATTTCTTCCACAAGTCGGATAATGTCGGATAACCATCAAGCTTAACGCTCTCATATGCAATGGCCATCCATCTTACGTTAACCATCCGCCAATGGCAAAGTCACTCGCCCCCCGTATGCACCTCAAAAGGTTTGTCAAGCTCCGCGAACTTGAACACGGGTGGCAAATACAACTTTGTATTAAGCTCCCCAAAGACTTTGGGACAAGGCTCATCCCACTCTTGGGATAGCCACTTCTTGCATAAGTTGGACTAGGTTGGACAACCATCGAGCTTCATGCTCTTATAATATGCAATGGTCATCTATTTTGCCTCAACATCCGCCAATGCTAAAGTCACTCGCCCCCGTATGCACCTCAAAAGGTTTGTCAAAGTCCGCGAACTTAAGCACGGGCGGCGGAGAGAACTTGTTTTTGAGCTCCCCAAAGGCTTGGTGACAAGGCTCATCCCACTCTTGGGATAGCCATTTCCTCAATAAGTTGAATAAGGTCCTAGCAACCTTAGAAAACTCTCGAATGAAGTAGTGGTACTAATTGGCTAGGCCAACAAATGACCTAAGCCTTTTTTGAATCAAGGGCCAATTCTCCTTTTGGATTGCCTTGACATTCTTCATGTTCGTCCACCAACTTCCTTTGTCACCACACACCTCAAGAACTCAATCTCTCGTTGAGCAAAGTTATTTTTCACTCCTTGGCGGTAATGTTTTTTGGGCAACACATTGGTGAATACATCCTTGTATCTCACCAACATCACACCAATGTTGTTTGGGGGAGGCCCATCTTTCCTAGCCTCCCCATACGTTCCTTGGAGTTGCTCCAATTGAACCACGACCATTATGTTTTCTTTTTTTCATTCGGTCCATTAAGACCAAATTCAACTTAGGTCCTCCTACCATAGGAGTCCTTGTTAATTTGAACTTCAATTTTTTTGCCATTATGACACATCATAATGCACCGCAAGCACACCGACTTGCACCTCACATCTATCATGTGAGTTTCAAAGAAGGCGGCCTTCACAATGACATGCATTTCATCTATTTCACTTGGTGTGAAATTTTGACAAAAATCCAATGTCCCACATTGAAAGGTTACATGCATCGCGGCCTCCTTTGTCTCATGCGGTTCGCCCTTTCCAAACCGCACCTTGGTGGGCTTGCCCGCTCTACCAATCGGCAAGCCCCAACTCCCTTATGAGTTTTGGGCTCAAGAAGGAGTGGTAGCCTCTTTGTCAATACATGAGACATTTGTCCCATTCATTTGAGCCTCAAGGTACAAAAGACTTGGCCTCGGCTTAAGGCTACTAGCCTTGGCCACAATGTCATCGTCTTACATTCGGTCCGCGGCATAAGTATTATTTGGCGTGGTACCTATCTCCCCTCAACGTCCATTGTTGTAAGGCACCGCCAAATTTCTTATTGGGGTCATCGGCTTTAATGCTCGTTGCAATTTTGATGATCCCCGCCACAACCTCAATAAACTTTGGGAAATTAGAACTTGGTATTCACCACCCGCTTTTGAAACCCCATCTAAAACGATGTGTTTCTTGGCCAACTAGTCAATCTTAGTTGTACCATTCGTTATGGTGGTTAAATCGCAAACATAGGCCTAAAAGCCTTGAGTGCCGTATTTGCACCCATTCCAACTTCACCACATTCTAAGCAATTTGGATTGGAATTTCAATCCAACATTACCACCGTCCAAGCTTTCGGATGCCTTCGGTATTCTAGCCCCCGAATACTTTTCGAGGTTTGCGGGAGCCCTTTCAAAGCACTCCTCCATTTTCCTCACCGAATCCACCCTCATGCCCACCATTGTCATTAGAATCAATGGTATGGTCAAAATCCACTTGCACATAATCCTTGTTCCAATTTGAGCCTCACAACCTTTTGGAAACCCCGGGCTCACCATCATAACCCGCATTTTTAATACCCATGTCTACCTCAAAGTGCTAGCTCAAAAATTGGAACCCTGCTCTGATACCACGTGTCGCAACCCTTGCTAGCCCCCCTTGACAATCTTGCCAATTTTCAATTCTAGCAAAGGTTACGAGCGCTAACCATTCGCATTCCGCCATGCTAATGATTAGCTCCTCCTACCCCGGACCTTATAGTTCATAGGAGGGAACCAACCCTCCTACTTTACTTTCGGGACTCACCCCTTAATCGGTAACCCATTCCTAGATGTGGACTTCCATCCATGGAAGTCCAATCTTATGTTGATCATCGCGTTGCCGGAGCAACACTACAACAACCCGAACCATACTAGGCAACTATAGCCTCACAATGGGCCATTGCCCATGGAGGCCTTGCCGTTCGGCCTCGGGTGGGTGAGGCCACACCACCTCACCCATATAAGCCTCTAGGACTCTACGCGGAGCCCCTACCCCACCGCCAACCAACCTCTTGTCTCTCTACCAAGAGTTGGGGCCAAGTGGACATTTTCCCTTACCTGCTGGGCCCAGAACCCCCCAAGCAGCTCCAGACCATCATAACTTCCTTGTATGATGTCTGATCATAACAACCAACCACTCCATCCTCATCTACGCTTCACGTAGATGCCGATGGACTCCTCACTTGCCCCATTCGGCCAAGTCTTGAGGAAGTTATGCCTGTTTGAACCTTGGCAGTCCCGGGAATCACTCCCAGGTACTGCTGCACCAGGGCGCTGTCCCGGGACAGCACCCCACTCAAATGGCCATAACTCCTAGCTCACACCTCCGATTGAGGTGATCTTGAGCTTTCTAGAATCACCACGCCATGAGCTACGCATAGCTCATGGCCTCACCCTCATGCCTCCTAGTCTTTGTGGGTGGGAGGCGTTCCCAACGCCCGGGGCCCTCACCCACACTAGGATCACTTGGGCCCTCTCACCAACGGCGCCACAAGTCCCGGGTGTCACTCCGGGGTCCCCCTTGTGCCCATGGTGTTTCGGCCACTCCTCATGGAGAGGTGCGCGACAGCTTCGAATATACGGTTCTATAAATGCCTTGAAGTCTGGAACCTCCTCAATCATATGTGGGATGACGGGAATGTTCTCCAAATCCATGTACGACTTCATCAACAATGGGATTGTTGGAAAATCCTCCTCGCGCAACTTCATGCTCCACCGCCCAAAGGACGCATCAATATCATCGTGCGTGTGGCCTACCAATAGAAAGGACACAAAAACCTCCTTGAAAATGCCTTTCGCAACCAACAACGACCAATATGCAAAAACATATCTACTTTTATTGTCCTTCGCACAATTGTCCAATTGGACACGCAGAGTTGGGGGCAAATTCTTCGCAATCACATCTTCACTTGGTGGCTCCGGCAATGAGTGCACGCATACATCTCTTCCATCCAAGACCGCTTCATATAGAGGTGTTGATCCCGAGTTTTCAAATAGCAATCTTGATGAATAGGACGGCGGTTTCTCCAAATCACGTAAAAGCTTTGCAAATGACCCTATCGTGTGGTTTGAATCCCCCGGATACAAATCAAGAGCATAATGAGCATACTTGACATCTCCATGCCCATGTGCAATCATTCCTGCAAAGGCAACCCAATGGTTTAATATTCAACTATAACACCAAAAAATTCACATGGTGTACATGTATGGCCCCAAGTACAAACCTAAACGCACAAATTTGTGTTTAGGTAATGCAATGCAATTGTTATCAAAATCACCTGTAACCGAAACAGGAAGCTTAAAAAGGCCGTCCGTGGCTTTTATTCGATTTACAAAACATGGTGAGGCTGTTTTGGCATGGTCCATTTTGTCATGGATGATTGTAAGGACTTCCAAAGGCCTGGAGATGGACAAAGCTCTATTTGTGTAGTAATCATTACGGTGTGCCTCTTGCATGTTCACATGCTTGAAATAGTTCATTTGATGTGCGGCATAGGACTCTGTCCCCATCGTGTGTGCATCTCGAAGGCGTTTCAACTTCTCGCATTTGGAACAACGGGCAAATTTGTCACCTCGTCTTTTTGTGATGTATTCGCTAAAGTGAGATTTTTTTATAGCACTCAGTTTCGACAACGAAATAAGGTCCAACCCGGCCTTCTCGCCAACTGCGTTTACGTCCAACAATATGTCTTTCCATTTCGTGCCTGTAGGAAGAACCTTCTCCACAACCTTTTCACCGGTTGCGAGTGTCCGTGTTTTGTGCGGCATTGCATCGGCAAGGGGGACAATGATGGTTGCCAGAGTGGCTGTTGCTTGTCTCGTTGCTTCTCTTGGTTTCTTTAAGCCCGTGTTCCCATGGTGACGGGCACGGCGGCCTTCATTGGCATACGCGGCTTGTCTATAAAATTCCGCTTTCGACACACCGTGAATGGTGTACCATGCCGTACAACACACGTCTATGCTCTCAAGGGTGATGACCTTGCGACCCGCTCCGTTCACATGTATCGCCCTATGGACATCAAGTTTTTTGGTGGATCTTAGACGAAAATCTCCAAGCCACATTTCTTCACGGATGGCCTTCAATTTATCTCTTGGGAACAATTGGCAACAACGATGTACACAACAATCCTTCGTAGCAACTTCTCTAATAGACTCCTCACAGAGCAACCTTTGACGTTTACACTTATTTGCAGACGGAGTAGGACGTGTCAATGTTTCGTACTTCCGAAGGCCTTTGCGTGGCCGAATGTTTGCTTGGAGCTCCTGTTGGATTTGGACGTGTCGTCGCTCATGGTCGCGCAAGCTAACCCCCTCAATTGTCACATTCCTCAACGGCCACCTTCGCAACGAGAACCTATGAGTTGGATTGACTTCCGAATGTACAAGTGATTCTAATATAACAACTCCAACGTCCTCGGTGCCAAGGGAGTGTTCATCAATGCAATCTTGTGGATGTGTGTTACGACAAATACCCTCCGCCACAGCAACTCCACTGTCATTAACAAGTACCACATCCAAATTCACCCATGAAGCTCGTGAAAGCCCCGCACATTCCACAATGGGGCAAAAAGGGTCAGATGGCGAAGGACTCCCCAAATGACCTTCATCTGCACTGTCATCAAAACTATCCTCCCCGACAATGTCTAGCTCATCCCTAGACAGAGATTGGGTGCTGCCCATGTCTTCAGAGAAGGAATCCCCTCTTCCACCAACTCCCTCCATTGCGCCTACACAAATGCACATGAAACCTCAACAAACATGGACACAACGTAAGGGTCCAAAAAAATCAAATATTGGAAAATGCAAAACATCACGATAAATGGGGACACTGAGGATCAAGACATTTGCAACACAAATGCAATGTGAGCTCCCAATACTATGCGCCAGTCCACAAAATGTTCCACAAAATATTTTGGGTGGGAGTTTGGGTCGGCCGACCTAAACCCTGTGGCACCAGGGATTGAGGGCCATCCACACCTTGCCCGTGGGATAGGGTCGGGTTCCGGTCGACCGACTCAAACCTTGTACAATGATGGGTTGAGGGCCATTTAGAATTCCATCACGCTGTGGGGAAAATTTTGGGTCGACCGACCCAATCCTTGTCATGGTCAACTACAACCTCCGAAACTGGGGAAGGGGTTGGGTCGACCGACCCAATCTTTGACGGGGTTAATCCACCCACACTGGATAGGGGTTTGGGTCGGTCGACCCAAACTTTCACAGGCTAAATCCATCCACACTGGGAAGGGGTTTGGGTCGACCGACCCAAACTTTCACAGGGTAAACCCACCACACTCGGAAGGGGTTTGGGTCGGTCGATCCAAACTTTCACAGGGTAAGTCCACCCACACTGGGAAAGGGTTTGGGTCGGTCGACCCAAACTTTCACAGTGTAAATCCACCCACACTGGGATGAGGTTTGGGTCGCTCGACCCAAACATTACATATGATGGGATAAGGTTCCTACTCTGTCCGTCCAAACCTTCTGAGTACCTTGGGTAAGGGCCATTAACAATTCGTTCACGATGTGCGAAAAAGTTTGGGTCGACCGATCCAAACCTTCTGAAAGGTTTTACGATAAACGCCCATAGTGGGGTAGGGGTTTGGGTCGACCGACCCAAATCTCAGAAGGGTCAGACTAGACCCCCCCCCCCCAACACTAGTGAAGGGGTTTGGGTCGACCGACCCAAACCTCACAAGGGTCAGACTAGACCCCCCCCCCAAACACTAGTGAAGGGGTTTGGGTCGACCGACCCAAACCTGACAAGGGTCAGACTAGACCCCCCCCCCAACACTAGTGAAGGGGTTTGGGTCGATCGACCCAAACCTCACAAGGGTCAGGCTAGACCCCCCCCCCCCAACACTAGTGAAGGGGTTTGGGTCGACCGACCCAAACCTCACAAGGGTGAGACTAGAACCCGCCCACACTAGTGGAGGGGTTTGGGTCGATCGACCCAAACCTCAGAATGGTCAGACTAGAACCCGCCCACACTAGTGGAGGGGTTTGGGTCGACCGACCCAAACCTCACAAGGGTCAGACTGAAACCCGCCAACACTAGTGTCGACCGACGTATAATAGAGCGTATAATGCGGCGTATAATGCAGCGGATATTGAGAGGTGTGTGGAATTTCATCTCATTGCAAAGTTCACTGCGGACTTGCATGCTGTGAATAGGTCCTCATGAACAACAGCGTGAACGAACCTCGAAGTACAGCTCCGACTAAGAGTTCTCTCTACGAATTCAGGAGTGGGAGAAGAGCAAAAAAGAACCAACTTTTGGGGGGTGCGCCCCTTTATACTATCCACCTCCACTTGCCCAACTTCCTCATTGGATGCCTTTCCCGCCTTGTTATTTCAAACCTCCTGACAGAATTCCCCGTTTTCTGTTTATTGTAGAAAATGCGCATCTTTCAATGCCCCTCTCATACCCCAGCCGTCATATGTCTTAGTCTATGATATTTAATTTTTTTTTGGTTTTGTGTGTATATGACATACGACATTGGGAGGAAGGGTGGCGGCCACATTAATTTTTTCAAGTGTCACAACGGTATATTTTAACCAATATGTATACCCAACCACAACTCCATTCAATGCTTTCAAGTGCAAACCTATTTAGGTGGGGTTGGGGCCATTTGGAGGTTGCAATTATGAGAGAGTTTCCAAGGCTTGAGGCCATTGTCATGATGAATAAAATTATTTATTTGTCTCCCCTAAACCCTAAACCCTAGAACATTGCGGCTCTGTTATCTCGCATGGAAGTGTGGCAATGATAAACGTATGTGGACGTTGTTAAGGGGATACTAACTAGCAATGTCGCTTTTTGGTTCAATCTTTTAATGTTATTTCAATCCATCCTCAAGTTCACTTCAAGTTTACTAATGTGTGTGACCAAAACATCCAAAGTTGGACCCTAAACCCTTATAACGTCCACAACATGAAATACGTATTGACAAAATACAAAACCAATTAGTATATCATGTTTAAACGTCCCAAATAACATATTAACATGATCAAGATTGTATTTACTATAACCTTCCTATTAGACTCTTCTTCATATTATGCAAACAATATCTGTTATATCTTTCTCCATTATCCAATACATGTGGAGGGAACAATGAATAAGAACATGATTGCGTGAATGGCTTCATTTGATGTTGTGCTTCTCTTATTTACTTTTGCATCACATTCCATATATTAAATACATCATGAACCATGGTTTATTGGCGACTATGTGATTCCCTAAAGTGAGCAAAACATCCAAAGTTGAACCCCTTACCCCTAATAACATCCACAACATTTCATGTTATTTGAATAAACACAAGACCATTCACTATATTACGTTTAAACGTCCGTAATAACAAATAAACATAATCAAGATCGTCTTTTCTATTACCTTCCAGTAAAAACCTATTCTCACCAGTAAGTCAATGTTATATGTTAATATTGGATAGATTAATATGTTATAAACCTAACTCCTAAACCCTAAACCCTAAACCCTAAACCCTAAATACAAAAATTCGTAGTTGTTCACTGCTACCTCCACATACAAACAACATGAACTTTATCTTGCGCCATTATGTAATATACGTGGAGGGAACATTCAATAACAACATGATTGCGTCAAAGGGCTTCATTTGATGTTGTGGTTCTCCGATTTACTTTTATATCACATTCGAAGTACATATATCACGATCCATGGTTTATTGGCGACTATGTGATTCATTCAAGTGAGTATGTAAGGGATTTACTAAAAACTTGAGCATGTTAGCATTTCGACATAAGGATCATGCAATTCCAAACCCTGAGAAAATGCTCTTGGGGAAGGTATACATTTAGCAAACACATTCAAATATCCTAAATTTCCGAATTTCATGTTGGGGGACGGGGGTTATATTTTTTATTCATTGCATATTGTGTGAGTTCTTGGCATCATTGGTAAAGTCTAAATGTCAACGATTACATCGTTAAATGTCACGCAATTGTATTATTTTTCTAACTTGCTCAAACAAAAGAGAAACCAATGATTTCAACTTGTTTGGGAAATTTAGGTTATGGTGTCATGTGAGTAGGGGTTAAGTCTTAGTTTTAGCATAACGTTGCGTTGTAAAAATGCATTAGTTGTATAAATGGTTTCATTTTGTAGAATACCGCATTTGATGTGCACCTTATGGGGCATTCCCACTTGACATTAGTTAGAAGTAGTATTAGTCTAAATGCGGTTTTAGTTATCTAGGTTTCACACATATGGCTCTTTTTAGTGCCGAGCCTAGGTGGCAAATGATGTGGCATGGCTTAAAAGTGGAGGTTTTAAGCCTCAACCACCGACGCTCCCATCGGTACCTAAACATTAGGCAAGAATATAGGAATTTTAAAAGTGTCGCCTCCCACCCTTGTGATTGGTTGCTTTTTAGTCTTAGCTATGAGGGCACGAGGAGCTTCATTAACAAAAACCGATGGTAAGATAGGTGAGTAGT
The DNA here is from genome assembly GCA_950295325.1 of Polytrichum commune. Classification (NCBI taxonomy): domain Eukaryota; kingdom Viridiplantae; phylum Streptophyta; class Polytrichopsida; order Polytrichales; family Polytrichaceae; genus Polytrichum; species Polytrichum commune. The sequence goes on from OX485804.1 coordinate 42,941,672, forward strand.
AAGGCATTTGGGGATGGGACAAAAACTACCCAACATTCATTGCTTGGTAGATAAAACCATGAACATGTGTGAAAGCTACTTAACTAAAACCTACTTGAAAATCTCCGGAGCAAGTTCTTGTAGGTGCATTGGGATAGTTGGATGCCTCCGCTATAACCGAGGGAGCTTTACCCGGTCTTTATAAAATAGTGAGGGTCTTAACTAAAGTCAAGTGGGAATGCCCCATTAAGGTACTCCAAAGTGTCTTGAAAATACTAATGCCCGCTAAGGGTTTACAGTTTGGCTTTAGGATTTAGGGTTCCCCGTAATCCTAATTCCGTTGGTGCCCTAATCCCGTTGGCACCCTATTCGTGCGGTTGGGGGCCAATTCCCGAGGCATACAAAACCCCAGCCGTCACAACTTTTCGCTCTTTCTCTCTCTCTCCGCGCCAAGCATTCGCTCCGCGCCTCTTGTGGAAGCGCCGCCTCTCCTGAAGCGCCGCTTTCGCGAAGCGCCGTGGCGATTCAGGGTGGCGATTTTCTTCTCTTCCCTCCCTTCTTGTTGCTTTGGCGCCTACTGATTCTTCTCCTTCCCTCCCTTCTCTTGCTGTAGAAGTTAGGAAGTGTTTGCAATAGAACAGAAACCTAAGGAGAGAGTTTTAGAGTGCGTGAGAGTTAGTAGAGTGATTGTTGTAGAGTGAAGTAAGTAGAAGATTGTTGAAGGGTTTTCCAACATTCTAAGCTTGCGGGTTTTGGAGGCTGTATTGTAGTTGGAGAGTTTGTGAGATTTAGGAGTTCTATAAGATAATCAGGAGGTGTTTGAGAGATACAAAAGTCATTTGAGAGAGTTAGTCATTGTTTTGAGAGATTCACTTGTTCTTAGGGATTCAGAGGTTGTTTGAAACACTCAATTGTTGTTTGAGAGATACAAAAGTCATTTGAGAGAGTCAGTCATTGTTTTGAGAGATTCATTTGTTCTTAGGGATTCAGAGGTTGTTTGAAACACTCAATTGTTGTTTGAGAGATATCTAAGTCATTTGAGAGAGTCAGTTATTGTTTTGAGAGATTCACTTGTTCTTAGAGATTCAGAGGTTGTTTGAAGTATTGAATTGTTGTTTGAGAGATTCAAAAGAGATCTAGGAGTTGTATGAGAGATTGTGGATTTGTGTGAGAGGTTACATTCAACTGTTTCTGTGTTATTGGAAGAAGAACACCTGTTCTAAAGCAACTGTTTACAACAACTGCTACATACAACAAAGGTATTTTCTTTTATTATATGCAATAAGTGTTTGTCAATTGAAGGTATTGTAGCATACACAACGCATAAGCATTGTATATGCTACGTGCCAACTTTTAAAAATTACATTAAAATAGGAAAGTTTGGGGAGACGACCCAAACACGGCCACAGGTTTGGGTCGGTCGACCCAAACACAGCCTCTTGTTTGGGTCGACCGACCCAAACACAAAACAAAGCATCATGTTTGGGTCGACCGATCCAAACACAAAACAAAGCATCATGTTTGGGCCGAACGACCCAAACACAGCCTCTTGTTTGGGTCGACCGACCCAAACACAAAACAAAGCATCATGTTTGGGCCGAACGACCCAAACAACGTCTTCTAATTATAAACTCATAAAGAAATCCATGATTTTTGCATCAATATAAAATTCACATCCACTAAAAAATAATAATCAAGGAATGTATCAAGGAAAAGTATCAAGTAATCCTGCATGTCACAAACAATATAAAATGCAAATCCACCCAATAATCAAAACATTCTTATTATCAATACAAATGATGCTGAAATATATAAATATACAATCCACCTAAACCTATTCATGTCGTAGATGTTTGGGTCGAACGACCGAAACTAACATTGCACATTATTTTCTTACAGATGGCTCCAAAGAAAAGACCCGGCGAAAGGTGGTTCATGCCTGCGCCGGACATGTTGTGGCAGGAGCACGAAACCCCGCAGGATGACTCCTATTCCCCTAAGGACGGGCTTGTCCTCGCGTGGTCTATACAAGTGGTTAAGGGTTCGCAATACAAAATGATTTTTGTTGTGAAGGTTGGGACCGTGGAGAAGCACACATGGGCTACTCTTACGGGGTGGGAGGTGGCATCGGTTCAGTCTCTTGGAGACTACGTGGATGTCATCCTCGAGAACAACGCTGTCCAGAACGCGCATATGTTTATGCACCAGTTCTCCGAACCCTTTGACGCTATCTATGCAAAAGAAACATGTGTAGAACCAGACGTCATCAAACCGGAGTCCATATTCATCGATAACAGTACATCGAACACAAAGGTGTCGAGCAGATTCACGAAACTAAAGCATGCAATCAGCGTGCTCAACAAAGCCCTGCAGAGCAAAACCAAGTCTCAGCAACCCGTGAGGCGGAAAGCAACCACAGAGGAAGGAGCAGGGTTGTCAAGACCTCAATCGGTGAGGAAGCCGCGACCAGTACCGGCTGACTCGCGGAGGACCACTCCCTCCCAAACACCTGCGGATAGCGAGACGCCTACACCTTCTGGGAGCCGTCAAACAACTCCATCCAAGAGGGGGAGAGAGTCATCTGTGATGACTGACGAGCCAGTCTCACCGGAGTTGCGCATGCCGAAGCCCGGCGAAGAGGTGGATGCAGGGGAGCTGCAGAAAATCGTGAACAATTTCACGACGAAATGCTCCCACTGTTTTTTCATGGGCAGGGATTTTAAGCTCGACGTGAACATCAGCCAGTGCCATCTAGCGCCACCGGAGAAGTGTGTCCGGGCAAAGGAGGACGCCTACGTTGACTGGATAATCGCGCAGATCGTTTGCGAGCAGTTTAAAGACGACAGGCAAACGATAGTAGTGATGCCACAGGGTCTCAAGAAAATGCCTACACCTGAAATGTGGCCCACAATTCAGAAGGGCGATTTTTGGCTCATAGACGGCCAGCACAGCGTGGAGGCATCCAAGAAAATCCAACTCATGAATGAGTGGGATGATCCGAACAATCAGAAGGAAAAGCTGAAGGTTTGGAAGGCACTGGTGGTGTGGTCTGACGACGAGACCAAGCTCAGCGACATCTCCCGGTACTTCAATATGGGAAATAAGAAGAGGGCCTACCAAGCTTCTTGGATAAGGAATATCATGGCCTCGCGGGAGGTGTGGGAGTTCTATGGTAGGCCTCCCAAGGAGAGGGAGAATGCGAAGGACAAGAATCCCAAATGGGAGGTGAGTATTGTTTAGGTCGACCGACCCAAACTCCTGATGCAGCCTTGTTTATTTAGTTTGGGTCGACCGACCCAAACTCCTGATGCAGCTAGTTTATTTAGTTTGGGTCGATCGACCCAAACTGTTGTTGCAGATGTTGGTCATGATATGGGTTGGAAATCACATGTACATATCTAACACGCATTCAAATGTTCTGTTTTGTGGACGTGCAGGATTTCAAATACCAAATGATCAACAAATTCTCCTCCATTGATAATTCGAGCCACAAGCAGAAGAAATACAACGACCTCAAGGGGGAGATTTACTTGATTACAGCATCTGACTCAGTTTGGAGGAAGTGGAAAACCGTGTTTGAAAAGCACGAGACGGGGGATTTGATCGACCCCGACACTGGCATTTTCTTCAGCCAAACCTCGCGCTTCAAGCAGATGAAGCCTCTCGTGAGAGAGTTCTTTAGAACTCTTCAAGGGCTGTCAGAGACGGAGGTGGAGAAGGCGGCATCTCACATCCTGCACGTGGCACCCACGGCGAAGAGGTGTTGGGTGCACCCGAAGATTGTCTTCCAAAAGCCCAAATCCTTCGTTCCTTCATGCTACACCATGAAGGAATGGACGGATAACAGGAAAAAGAAGACGACTATCGTGCAGGAGCTGCATAAACTAGTGCCAGAGAGGAATATTGTCGTGGACGGCGAGGTCCATGAGGCTAACTGGAGAGCATTCAAAGCTGAATATAAGTTCACCAGTGCCTCCATGGCGGCTCTAATAAGGGAAGCGGGGGACGACTTCTTGCGGGCCAAGATGGTGAAGGGTGGGAAGAACCGGGCGCTTCCGGATTACACAGCGCGTGCGTTCTCGAACTTCATCAAGGAGAAGAAGATTGTCCAGTTTGAAGGGGAAGCGTACTTCAACCTTGTCACCGCCGACCCGTTGAAAATTCAGGGCTGGCCAGGTCAAGACGCCAGAATGGCGATAAGGACGAAAGCAAGGGACTGCTTTCCTTTTGGGATGATTGATTTCAGGAATATTCCTGGAAGCTCATTTGAGGGCACGATGAGCACCCTCTTCTATGACCCCTTCCTATCTAAGTTCGTCGATTATGCAAGCCCTAAGTTCAGGGAGGTAGATATCTGGCTTTGGATAGTCGAGGATAGGAGGGCGGAGCAGGTGTACGAGCTTGTCCGGAAACTGCAGCCGGAGTATGCAGTCTCCAAGTCTCGCTACATCGCCGCACCGGCGGAGGGAGCTTACACGACGTTGAGGGACAAGAAGACCAAGTTCGTCAACGTCTTGTGTTTGTACTTCGTGTACAAAGCGGAGTTGCTGAAGGTGCCGAACCACCCTATATCCCGGATGGACAAACTCTTCCAAGTTCCAGAAGGGTTGGGTGTCAACAAGTGCCTCTACGACGAGGCTAAATACGCGAACTATCCTTTAGATGAGCTGCGGATGGAATTTTACGTGAGAATGATGAGGACGCTGACGAGGAGAGGGGATTGCATCTTCAACGTCTTCGGAGGCTCTAAACCTATCTATGCTGCCATGGTAAGCGACTTTCTATAACTCGTGCGCAGTTTGGGTCGATCGACCCAAACTAGGCTCTGTGTTGGTTTGGGTCGATCGACCCAAACTAGGCTCTGTGTTGGTTTGGGTCGATCGACCCAAACTAGGCTCTTTGTTGGTTTGGGTCGATCGACCCAAACTACACATTGTACTTGGTCTTGTTTATGTCCCTCGCCTAATTCTAATGTCTATATAACTTGGATTGTGTAGATGTCGGGGCTGAGTATATACTCCTACATAGAGGATGGCGATCTGCCATTTTACAGGACGCAGAGATCGTTGGCGAAGAAGATGGACATCCTCGATTGGATCCCGGGTAGCTACGTCGACGAGGTTGTTCAGGGGGGCGAAAACCCTCTTGATAGGGTGAGGCGGATCAACCCGGAAGAAATGGCCATGAGGGCCACAACCCAAGAACCCGAACCTCTTGTCGGGTTGCATCCGGGCAATCCGTCCCGCACAGAAGGTGGCGATGTCGAGGAGGAGGAGGAAGAAGAGGAGCACGAGGAGGCGGAGAAGGAAGGCGACGTGGAGGAAGGGGCAACGGGCTTCACGCAAGAATCCGAAGCCCCTCAACGGAAGAAGGCGATGCGGGCGGCAACCCCGCAGAGTAAGCTCGTGCCCGTCCTGACGGTGGACGATGCACGGGACATGTACTCCAGGGACGCGACCGCCACGTTCAGGGAGAGGAGGAAGATGAAGGGGAAGGAGCTGTATGGCGACTACTCCGTGGAGGAGACCATTGCCATAAGCAGCGAGGACGACGATGACATTGAGCTCGCCAAACGGCTAAGATCAGATCCCCCGTCCCCGACAGCGTTCGCTGGCATGGTTAGGGTGAAGCCCGAGGTCCTGACTGTGGAGGAGGCGAACGAGAAGATGAGGAGGGACGAGGAGCAGCGAGTCCGCCTGCAGAAGGCTGCCGCGGAAGAACCCTCAATGCGGAACGAGGTAGCAGAGCTAAGGGCTCTCCTGTTGGAGCAGGAACGACAGAGGGCGATGGCCCAACCTCCGTCCCACGCCGAATTGATATCACAAGTGATACAAGGAATGTGGGCGCAAGGTTTGGTGGTGGCTCCCTCCAGCTCCTTCCCGCACTTGCCCCCCGGCTTCCCTCCGCAGAGCATCCCTCAACAGCCTGTGCCGCAATCGTCTTTCAGCTTCCAGCACTTGATGCGGCCCCACCAAGTTCCGTACGCGCCGGTCCAGCAAGTGGATGACCCCAACATCTGGCGCGTCTCTGGAGCCTCCTCCCCTTTGGGCCCTCCACCACTTCGGCCCCCGATAGTCATGGCCCCCCCTCACCAATCGGACGACCCCAGGATGTTTGGGTCGACCGACCCAAACCCACCATCCACTGGAGTGTCCGAAGGGCCCTCTCCAGATGCAGGACAGTTTGGGTCGCCCGACCCAAACCCCGTTGCAGCGCAGTCCTCCCTTGACCAACATGGGTGTCAACTAGACACGGCCATGCTAGATGTTGAAGGCTTGCAAGGGCCTGGTGATACCTCTACTCCTAACCAAATCGATGAACCCATGCATGATGCAAATGCGGAGATTGGTTTAGGACAAGGGCCTGATGCCGATCGTTTGCAGGAGAAGGTTCCTGACGTCGTCGGAGAAGGCGGTGGCGAGAGAGGCGGGGCAGCAGGGACGGTGGAGGCTTCCACATCGTCGAGACATGACCAGGGCGAGGTAATACACTGAGCCCTCCCCAGTTTGGGTCGACCGACCCAAACTTCCTGGGTCATTGTCTTGTTGGCGTGGTCGTGTCCCCCTTGCTAGGAGGAAATGCACACCCCCTGCCCCCCATGCTCTACACTTGCTCCCCCTCCCCCCAACGTGCCCCCCCGCGATCCCCTTCGTCTCACCTGCACTCGACTATGCTCGACCTTGGCGGCGCGCAAGCAATTTTGTAGATGTAGAATTAGGATAGTGTGAATGCCCTCGTTCACCGCGGTCCCCCCCCCAATCAAATTGTACATAGAGATTTGTAAAAATAAAATTATTATTTTTGGCGCCCATATGTTTGCATCCGTGTCCCAATGTATGTTGTTCCCCTTGTATGTTTTTGTTGCCACCAATGGTCCAATTCTTCTTGTGTTTGCACAAAATTTCCGTTCTGCTTGAGATGGACATAGCATAACATAGTCCTCGTCCGCCTTCTCTCGCTCGTCGCCGCAGGGTTCGGAGCATAGCGTCGCAGCTCCCCACCGATCCTCTCCGAGGAGTGTGGAGGACAGCGCGGTGGTCCCCCCGATTTTGCCCTCGCCACCTTCGCCTCCCAAGACCCGGTTCCTGGTGCTAGACCTCAACGGGGTCCTTGTCCAGTGCGTGCATTGTCCGAGGGTCCCCACGGTGCCTTTCTGCAAGCCCGAGGACGCCAACTACGATGGTCCCCCCGCGTACATCAAAAGCAAGTTAGTGTACCTCCGCCCGTGGCTTCGGCGCTTCCTGCAGGTCGCCCTATCCAAATGGTGGGTGATCGTGTGGAGCTCCATGAAGTCCGAGAACACCCAGGCCGTCGTGGAGTTCATCTTCAAGGGACTCCAACCCCCGTGCTTGGTCCTAGGACAGGACTCTTGTAGAACGTTATACACCCCCGAGGGCAGGGTTGTGAAAAAGCCCAACAACCCCGCCGTAAACCAATTTCTTAAGGTCTTGAAGCCAGTCGTATGGGACCAGCGTCCGACCATGGTCGGCTGTCCCTACGACGTTCGCCCCACCCGTGACAACACGTTGATGGTGGACGACAGCGCTTCCAAAAACATTTTGAACCCGACCTCGAACTTCATAGTTTGCCCCACGTGGACGGTCGAGAAGGTCCGAAACCGCTTTTTGTTAGACCTACTTAAGTACATTCAAACGCTCGTGGGGAGCGGACTACCCGTGCCCCGGTTCCTTAGTTGTAATCCGATAGGCGAAAGATACATGGATCCGAAGGACTATATGTATAGAGAGTTGTACGCTCACGCGAAATATAATAAACTCATTTGAGATACTACATGGTGTGCCATTGTGTGTGATATATTATGCCTCAATTGTATATCGATTTTCACATGCTCCCGCCTCCCCCCCTCCCCTTGGGTTTTGTTTTGTTTCCTTTTTTGCGCCAGCGTTTGGAGCCCTCGATTGAGATCGTCAACGAATCAAACTTGGGGAGCTTCTTCTACGAGACCGTCTACGATGCCGCGTCCACCATCGACTACTCCAAGGAGCCTATCGACGCCGGCGTCGTCGATAGCCCCCCACCCAAGCAAATCTTCCGGCCATCTCCGTCCCCGTCGCCGCTCAAGGGCATAAATCGCAAATGCGTCCGGACGTCCCCCTCTCGGCCCGGCGGCAGTATTACACCTCAACGGCGGCTGCGGATGGACGCTCGGCCCACGAAGAGTGGCACCCTTCCTATCCCTTTGCGGGACGCCTTGCCCCTCCTCGCCAACTCCGACGGGAACGCCCCCGGTGACAAGGTGAACCCCCCCCCCCCCCCCCCCTCCAAAAAAACATGGTTAACCACGCATTACAATCATCCCGCACTTAAAAAATGAACGTGTGACACGTTTGGGTCTTCCTCCCTTAACTAACACGTGTGTTCTTGCATTCACGCGTTGCAGGTTGCTCCCGCCCGTAAACCTATGCGGGATGATCCGTCCGTCGAGTTGGAGCGTTTCTACTCCATGACCAGAAATGCAAGACAGTCCACTTCATCGTATTCGAATTCTTCGTCGTATAATTCGGGCGGCCGACGGAATCCAAAATGTGTTATTGATGGCGGTCACCCCAAGAATGGCTATAGTCGCGGGGCGGAGATTTTCAGGAATGTTGAAGCAATGCGAGCAAAAGAAGCCGCAGCAAAAGAAAAAGAGGCAAAAGAAAAAGAGGCAAAAGAAAAAAAAGCAAAAGAAAATGAAGCAAAAGAAAAAGAGGTAGTCTCCGAGGCTAGATAGGCCATAGTAGGCGTAGGGTTGTGGGCCATAGGCAAGAACATTTTGGGTCGCACTATCCAATGGATGTGTGGTGTTAGCATGCTATGCATTTTACATGCCACACTTTGTATGTTTTTTTTGCAATAATATAAGTGTCACATGATTTCCCCTTCCATATGGTCTAAGGTTTGGATTGCCCTACCTAAACCATCACAAATATGAGTTTGGAATATTTTGTATGTTATATTATATTGGTTCACATATTTCCCCTTCAATATGATCTATGGTTTGGATTGCCCTACCTAAACCATATTCATACAAGTTTTTGTGCGATAATATGAATGTTTTAAGATTTCCCCTTCAACTTGGCCTAAGGTTTGGATTGCCCACCCTAAACAATCCCAAATATGAGTTATTAATGGGGTCCTTGTTCTAAACACCCGCTTCAAAGTGTTCGCATCTTACAACTTTCTCCAATATGTGTTCCATTTATCCTTGTTCTTATTTTTGTGAATGTCTCAAAATGCCCAAAAAGTCTCAATTTAACGAATATAGTGTTACAAATACATGAGTCCATTCTCTAGCCTACTGCTGCTAGTACATGTATATACTTGTTTTCTTTCATAAATTTCTCATTTATAACATGTTTTATTTCAAAGTCACCCCACCTTATTCCTTAAAGTTTGTGTTCAAATCGTCAATTGCTGACATTTATTGTGGAAGAAGACTTACTATATGTGATGCTAACTTTTTGTTATCATCCATGTTGAACCACCATACCATGCTTACGTCCATAATGACAATCTTTGTGATATGTGATTGCTGACCATATGAGACAATTTTTGTATCCAATTCCAAAAACAAAAAATTGACTAAGGTCGGAAATGTCCATCACAATAGGAGCACATATCTTAAAATTTTGAAAGCCATCAATAATTCTCACAGTAATTAATGGTTGTAGTTTCTTCTAGGATTTTTACTTAGGCAATCATAGCAATAGCATGTAAACAAACAATAAACATCCATTGTACCACAACAAATTTTTGGCAAAAGATCCCAAGTAGCAAGTGCTTTCAAAGAGATTTTGTAAAATTACAAAAAGAACATGGATTAAGGGAGGTCTATGAAACTCAGCAATGGGAGGTTTTCCATGCATCCACCCCCTATTGAAGTACTCTACCTACTGTATACACTGTGCTAAATAATTTAATCAACCAAAACCATTTTAGATTTCTTGTGATTCGATCAATTTCTGCAACTAAATCCAAACTCGAGGGTTGCAAGCAATTGGTGACCAGATGTGATCTAAAACTTCCCTCTTCTATGGATAAGTTCCTAGCACAACATCTAAGCAGAACTCAGAAGAGAGAAAGACATGACTTTGATGTTGCTTCATCTTCATTCGTGTTGGTGCTCAACCTTGGAGTTCTCATGGGAACGGATTAAGGCTACATTGGGTTTAAGCCACCCTTAGCAAGGCATGCCAACCTTGAGAAATATTCCAACTTTAGGCAGCTTAATTTTGGAGATCCCATGGGATTTAATTAAGGCTACATTGGGTTAAAACCAATCTTAGCAGGACTAATAGACCATTGTTTCAACCATGAGCTTGATGACATGTTGCTCATGTTGAACCAATATAGCACTATTCCGGCCTTAGATGGCTTAATCTTGAAGTTCCCATGGGATCCGGGTAAAATCCTTGAGTTTAAACCATCTTCAGAAGGACTCATAGACCATTGCTACAACCATGAGTTTCCCCATCAGAGCACTATTCCGGCCTTAGGCGGCTTAATCCCAGAGTTCCATGGGATCCGGTTCAAGGCCTTGAGATGAAGCTTGACACATTTAGAGTTAAGTAGAGATAGCTACTCACAGATTATTGGTGCAAACCATGAGCTTGATGGCATGCCCACCTGAGAGACGCATAACCTCAATGCTTTCTTGGAGGTCCGCATCACAAGCAAGTAACATCCATTCTTCGTCATCATCCAAGTACTTGAGACTGAAGTTGGTCCCTACATCTACATTCAACCTGCGAGCCACTTCATCCCTCAAGTCCAGAAAGGATGCCATTGTCCTTGCAAGCTTGAACCGCACAGTGTCCGACCCAAATGTAACCTTCATAGTGATAATTCTTGGAACATTATCATCGTGGATCAACCATCTCTTATTCTTTCGTGAGGAATTAGATCTGTTGACTCCTGAAGAAGGTGAACTGCAATCACTAGGGCCATTTGCTAGTGACGACCCAAACTGAGGAGAGTCCAAGGTACCCATGTTACGAGGATCATGACAGTTGAGAGTCTCTTGTTCTTTCTCTTCATCTTTACCCTCTTCTTCCTCGTCATTGGTGTAGTTGCTGGATGACACAAGATCACAATCTATTCCCAGTGATCTGCCTCCCTGCAATGTCACACGATCTCTTTTCAATGCTGCTATAGCACCATGACTGCCATGCACACGAGTCTCCCCACCACAACCTATAGGTTGCGCGTTTGATAACCTAGATTGTAGGAAATCAGATAACCCTAGAGCAACACTCCCACCTGAGGCGTCCCTACACATGACTCGGTGTTTTGCGGACATGCCCGAGAGAGAAACCTGATGACTTTTACCAATGTTACTTTTTGTAGGACAAATTCCTGAAGCCAGCTCGCTCCCATCCACATCTCCTAGATGTGTACCACTACCCATTGTTGCATTGATTACACCACTTGAAGGACTTGATGAACTTGGGCGACAATGTGTAGTGTTTGAACCATATCCAATATTGGCCACCAAATTTTTATGATCCATATTCTTAGATGCTTCAGTACCATGATCATGTGTCATGTTGGCACCATCACAGGAATGCAAGAGACTATTTCCTTTTGTAGCAAGATAATCATCCTTGTCCTCACGAGATTCAATGTAACTTGGATTGAGTAATGGTGTAGAGAGCATTGACATGAGCACCTTCTGCGGTGAGCATGAGTCATGCCTTCTATAGTTTTCCTCTTTTGGCACCAATAAAGATTTGCAACCCAGCTGATCATGATATTGTTCCTTCCCGTCACAAATATTATGAGTGACTGGAGTCGACCATGAGACTGACCAATTGCCTGCTTGTGATGAAGATGTGATGTTGTCCTTTCCAATGCTCCCCCCTACTGTTGCAGCTGCCACACCAACAGAGGCTATGTCACCTGTTAAAGCATTGATGCGAAGAGACCCATCTGCTCCTTGCACTGAGTCAATCACACCCTGTAACTTCTTCAATGAGCGACTAACTTTGTTGATTTTCCGAGATGGCCACCTTGAAATACCATGTTGTCGGCATATCCTCTTCAACGTTGTTGGGCACACTGCAAATGCCAAGCGCACCAGTTTCATTAAATACAATGCTAAGAACAAGATTTTGGATTATGTTCTAAATTATCACTAATCACTTGTCATAAATATTGTAATGTACACTCAACCTGATCACAAGAATGGAGGTAGCTAGTTTACAATAATGGTGCAAACTACACACAAAACCAAATGCTTTGTACATAAGGGCATACATAATAATAAATGTGATGAGGCCAATGTAAAGAACTTACCACCAATGCTTTTGGCAGCATCTTTCAAGCTTCCAGCAAAGTATTGTTGAAGAACATTGAGGCCTATAGTTTTCTCTGTTGTTCCTCGCCTTCGCTCAAACCTATGTCTAAGGTTTGCCTCATCTTGAGCCGCACTTAAACCAGAGCAACCCAAACCAAAGCCAATATTGTCCATGGGACTTTGTTTAGAGAGGTACGATGGATGGCAAAGGGGCTCATGGAGGAGAAAGGGATCATTAACTACTTTATCTGAGAGATGCTCATTACCCGATTGTCGTAGAGGAGGGTGTTGTAGTTGATAGCTTGATATGATCCGGCTCTGGTCCTGGTTTTGAAAGCCAATTGTTTGCAAGAAATTAGATTTTCCTTCCTCGGTCATGGTGGCTAGTGTATGTGAATCAAGGGCACAACATGATGTGACGGCTAAGTTGGTGACATGCTCTGCCTTAGCTTCTACCTTGATAGCTTTACCCTGTACTTCCATGGTTTCCTTATTCAACTTTTGCTCTTCCTCTAGCTCTTTCATTGTAACAGTGCGCAAGCTTCGACATATGCGTTGCATGGTTACGGAAAGAGAGTTTAGCAACAATTGTTGCTCCTTGCTATCCCCACAACTCGGAGGGAGGAAGAATTCTAGAATGAAGTCATCATTTCCAGTGTGGACACTTCGCAACCGGATCGCCACAGCTGCTGTGAGACCAAACCACTTGGCATAGTGGCCAAGTGGATACTCCACCTTAGTGAGATTCTTCACATCAGAATCAAATACAGGTTGGTTTGACAACAAGGCCTTTCCAGGAACACCCTGGTCTTTCTCCATGCTATGCTCCAGACATGCTCGACGGAAACCCCACATACGCCCATCACTGACATAGCATGGGCCATCTCGAGTTCGGAGGGTGAAGCTACTACAAGGGCTCATGGAACTGCTATGGCTTACACAAGTGCCTCCATTCTCAATCATAGTTGTTTGTTTCTCACCGTTCTCGTTTTTCATATCTGCACAACTACTGTTGCATCCAGGAATCCAAGTTTGGGCCAGCGGGAGCTTATGGGTCTCACAAACTGCTGTCAAGACTTCTGCTATCTCAGCAAGTGCAGCTTGCCTACCTTGTGAGCAACTCTGTAGAAACATGGCCCAAAATGCAAGATCATTAGCACCTTGCAAACCTCCCTAAACCTTGCCAGCAATAAATCAAATCTTTGGTAAAATCGTGACATTTCTTGAACAAACATCCAAACGTGGTGCTACCATAGACAAACTACAACTTCGCAATGATAATATGGCCCAAATTTGGTAGTGTGTGAAATACAAGCATACCTCTGGCATGGCAGGCTCCAAAGCTTCCGGACATGTTAGATTCACAGCCTATAAGAGGCAACAATGTCGTGAGTACACCACCATTGGGAATATGAAGACATGCCTAGGACCAAAAGGTGGTGTGTCCTCAACACGAGCTTGTCAAATAAACAAACTTTTCTTCTACTCTTGGTAAACTTAAGGTGAGATACCCACACCAAGATTCAATTCCCGCTACAAGGATAAAGGTAGGTTTGCATTGAGCTATGCATGTCAAGGTCTGCAAAGTTCACCATCAATTACAAACACACTGAACCCAAGCATATCAATAACTGATCATGAGAGGTGAAGAGAAAGGATCACCTGAAGAGCTCGATGTATGATTTCAACATCTGGACCATACTGGACCTTCTCTGCACGGCCAACTAATTCGATCACAGCAAGACACTTGCGGGTGAGAGGATCAAACACAGGCACTGCTATTGAGCCGCGAACATCACATCGTTGTGCCTCCTGCACACGCGAGTACTCTTGGCTTGTGTAGAATTGCACATTTGGAGTCCACTCTGGTGTCTGGTTTTGGAAAACACGTGCCGGAAGGCCCAAGACATTGCCTAGCTCCTTCTCTATTGGAAATTCAAAGCTCTCCGAGACGCTCCTGTAAAGCCACAGCTGATCATTTTTATGTTCCAGAACATAAGGTTGTTCCTTTGAGGTCAAATAGGTCTTGTTCCCTTTCGTCACAGGCATCCATAATTGCGCTAACATGTCCACTCGCGTCCGCCCTATGAACCTTAGTGCTTGAGTCATCCGGTCTCGAAGCAAGAATGGTGGCCTTGGCCCTCGCAAAACCCCTCGACTCTTCCTATTGCCCATTTGATCACCAGTCTGCAGCTTAATCATTTCTGAGTCGTTTACTACTTCTAATGATTTCTCCTCTTCCCTTCGATTCCCACACTGTGAAGAAGGCGAAGAATTCTTTCTCGCATCGCAACTCCCACCTTGTGACCCTTGCACGACACTTGCATTCCTCACATAGCTACATTGTAACGATGACAAATTCAGGCTTGCATGATCCCTGCTCGATGTGTCTTCCGCACCAAAATTATTGTCCGACAGTAGCATGTGCGTCAAACTACCCACACTCCCTACCGAATCACTGGCCGAAGTTACAGCTCGTTGTGTGAAGCTTAGTGACACGGGACTTGAGTGTGAATTTGCATCGGATGCATGACGATGTTGTGGAAAGTATTCATGTTGTTGTTGATGATTGCTTGCGGCCGAGATGTTGATGTTGGAATTGCCATTTGAGTACATTGGTGACAAACCAGAGGTAATGGGGGAGGGAGAGGAGTTAAAATAGTTGAGACATGGCATTCCATAATCCCCACCTTGGTTGTTCCCTCCCATCCCCCATCCATCCCCCAATTGATCCGACAAAGGATCCAAATCCATTAGATCCGTGAGCATGCTTTCATCCAACATGAACTTGGGAGGTTGATCCCCTTCGGTTACAACTCCCCCTCGCATTGGGGGCCCTAACTCCAAGCCCACCGGTGAGGACATCAATTGTTGCCCGTATGCCTGGAAATCTGTCGACCGCCACCGTGGTGTACATGCATGTTGATACCTCTGATCGTTCAAATGTGGCAATTCCATAGCTCCTGATGATCCTATGCCAATAACAAGCCACTCCGTCACATTGGCTCTTGCAGACAACTTCTATCTTCTTGGCAGCTTCACCTGACCCAAACATTCGCCCAACACACCACTTCAATGCTTTTTCTTCACCCTCAACCCTCCATGCCATTGCTCAATCTCACTACCCACAATATTGAAAGCTAATGAACCCATACGTTTTGATTGCTCATACAAATAGGTACAACATGGCTAGGATTTTGCAAGTATGACACGCAACAAATTGATTCTTCACATGAAATTAAAGTGAGCTAACAAATAATGATAGGTTATCCAAGAAGAATTGCCTTGTGAGGTGCACTAAGACAAACTAGCTACAAATAACTTAGTAGTCATTGTTGCAAAGGATGAGGTCTACCTAGGCGCGAGTCATACGATGGGCCATTGAATTGAGGATCCGCAGACTCCTCCCAATGTTGTCATCAACACCATGTGGCTGCAAGACAAGCTGGTCTTCAAAAGTGTGACATAATTTCACAAGGGACACATGTCCAGGTGAACACATAAACTACTACAAGCCACCACTATTTTGAAAAACATCTCAAAGCTTGACAGTTCATGTATTATACCAACACATTAAGAACAATATAAGCTTGTTTATATTCTAATCTTGTGTCAAGTGCAATAACACATCTATCCATGTTCATCATCTTGTAAAAGGTGAAATCTCTAATAAAAACCGAGTTGCCGCATAGGTGATACATTTATAAACAATAGACGAGTGATCTTACAGTCATGTTCTAGGCATGAAGAAGAATTTGCCACTGTGAGTGCAGATGTTGAGGATTTGAAACACCAAACTCTTTTGTATCCAAAAGAGTGCGCTTAACCTCCTCACTGCTCTCTCCCAACTGACTTAGTCTCTTTGTGGACATTAACAATCGGCTCCTACAATTAACTCCAGACTACACAGAGGCAAAGCAAATACTCTTGTCAGAGGACTAAATCAAAATATGATCCGATACAAAGGAGTTTTGCAAACCACATGTAATATATTGACCAGGTGGATATAGCCCAATTTATGCTTAACATGGTGAAATAAGTTGTAAGAGCAAATGAACATATACAAACATATTGACGCAATGTTAACAACCAATTGGCATATCAACTGCAAAGAATGTTTGGTAAGGTGACTAACTTCTGTAACCTATGAAGAGAACCTAAAATCAAAAGGTAAAAACAAAAAAGCGGAATAAAAATCGAAACAACTCACATACAATTTAAAAGTAAAACTAGACTCGAACATGGCAATATTATTATTTACATCAAAAAGAGATGAGAATAATTGGTCTTGTGTACATGAGATGAGCCCAGAAGCATGCAACCATGTTTATATGGACAAACGTGTTGATGAACTTAAATATCATGACACTAATCCCATTGATTATATCTGTGACCCACAACATACATAACAAATTTGTTCACATAGTCTTCATTTTCAGACAAAAAGGAAAGTTACTGGAGGAGAGCAGAACCATCTAAATGACAAGAAGGTTGAGGGGATACATTGACATGATAACCCATTCCAGGCTCAAGATCATCTCTTAACTTGAGCAGCAAGTTGGCTTTTTGAGTTGCAGGTAGGCTATGGGCCTCCACATCCATGGGCCGAACCTACACATTCAGCTTAAGAATGTTAGATCTCTTGAGAGGTAACTTAATCCTAGGATTCAAGGTTTTCAGCTGAAATCAAACTTAGCCTCAGCCTTTCATGTGTGGGAACCAAATCTTGATATTTAAGTTCATCAACACATGCCCACCAATAATTAGAGATTACTGGTGAGAGCACCAGATATAATCACTGGAAGACATCCAGAAACTCTGACAACCGCTTTGATGCATCAAAAACAAGACCATCATGTGGAACGAACAATGTCAATCATTCAACTATGAGGTAGGACACATACGAGAGACTCTGACCCATCCAGTCCAGTCTTGAGCTTTGTATTCTTGTGCCTTCGGTCCTCTGCAACCGAGGACATGAACACAACACCATAGCTCATCAATCTTGAACCCAAAAAATACGTACTGAAATCAGCGAGAAGACAGCATAAATGCTAGTTTTAAAGGAATAGCATTGAGCTGCATCACGCCTACTTTGTCACAGGACAAACCTTCGTAAACCATTTGCAGGTCACCGTACAAATCTCAATACAAAATGGTGCAAAAAGACTATTGAATCGAGGTGTTTTTGATAAACAAACTCGAAAGAAAACAAAATGAACTAATAAGTACACATGCACAGTGAGCCTGGACCACATTTAAAAAGTCCAAAGAGGGAACAGAAAAAGCTTCCCACTTCAGAGATAAAATAATCCGGTTCTCTTATCTGTTGAATATCAGGTAACGACAGTATTACATGGAAAGGTTTCAAATGTTTCTAGGGTGTGGAAAACATCCATTGTTTTAAAAAGGTGTTTTGTCAAACCGAATCTACCTCTCCCCAGCAGAAAAGAGTATCGCAGTATGGTACAAGTACGAATTCTTCAAGGTCTTTGACGATTTTCCTTAAATTTGCCTCTTGAAACCCTCACTCCCGGGTTGTGGTAAGGGCAACACTAATCACGACTATTGGTGATAAGAAGTGGGTTTCGAGACCGTATAATTGGAAGCTTCCTTCTTGAGTGCGAAAGGCATCTGCTTGGGATCATACCGAGACAGATCAAATAAGTAGGAAATGTTCAATTCTGAAGCATGTTTGGACTATCAGGTACACTATCAGGTTTCGACTCCCCTTCGAGCAGCACTTGCTGTCAGAAATCCAAGGTTTCAATTCCGTGATTCTCAAAGAAGCTTTTGGAGGATCCTGATAGCCCAAGTAGAACCACAGGTTGCAATCGCGCCTCGTAACCCGTCTTCTCTCTTCTTCCATTGCCTCATAACCCTTGCCTCATAACCCTCTTTTCTCTCCTCTCTCCTCCTGCTTCCCAAACTTGTAAGCTGAGCCAAACATCAGGCTCAGGAGATCGTCAAGCCAGTATACTCCCAATGCACGTCTCCAAATGTTTTTTTCCCACTGGTTGCCTACATCAGTAAGTGCTTCAAGACTTTTCTCGTGACCTTCAAATTGTCTTTGCCTACAGCTCTGCTGTTGCTATTCCTCCTTCACAAATACACCAGGATCGCAATGCTTCGTCTCGGTGTTCTCACTTTCCACACCAAATGCTGCTATTAACCCATAACAATAGCCTGCTGGATTGATCCGCCGGATTACCAAACATGTCCTATGTAGTGATCAAAATTTCTGTGTTGTGATGAAGTCAGTCTGCTATCCTCCTACACCTCCCCTTCAAGGCCCTACCTCCCTCAAAACTTCACTACTTCATCATGCCAAGTGTACTAAAACAAGAGTGTTCAAACTCTGGTAACGGGTGAGGTACTAAAGAAAAGGAACCACCAGATTAGAGCAAAGTTACAAACTCAAAAGATTTCGCCAGAAATCATGTATGATTTCACTTCCGATCATCAGCCAAGAAGGTCTACTAAGTTGTTGGCCTCGCAAAACAAAAAAAAATGGGTGAAAGGCACAGAACTGAAAGTTGAATCAGACCCCCGGAATATTCATTTGATACCTCGATCAGACTGCAAGCAGTGAGCTTTAAGAGGGTCACTGAAATTAATGTATGGAACTATGATCACCTCAAGTCATACTAGAGCACTAACTTACAATTTGCCAGCTTCAACAACCCCGGGCCCGAAATTCCATCTGTTCCAAAATGTGGAGGACTGGCGTCCTAGATTCAGTTGTGCGCAGATTCAGCAATTAGAGCAAAGGCCATTCAGTTGTTGCAGAATTCTTCAAGCAGAAATTATTTTGGTCGCAAGCGTGTGATTTCCTTAAAGTTTGTCTCTCTTTCCAAAGTAACGATGTTGGGCGAATGTGAATCACAGTGGTGTAAGTAACGATCTTCCCCACTTAATAGTAAGATCAGATTCCAGAGCCCCAAAAGTTCATCTAGTCTGAAGTAGTCGTTGTGATTGCACAGGATTTTGCCGCAAACTTTAGATGTTCACCGACCATAACCCTTCAAGTCTTAGACTTCAATTCACCTTATTTACACTGATATCAACTTAGCGCTGACAACACCCAATCAGAGTAGGAACACTCTAGACTTGCAATTACCCACAACCGAAAGGAGGTATTAGGTTAGGTCCCGCAATTGCAAACCACCCCAGGGTTTGTAGAATGTTTAAATCGAAGCAGATGATGTGCAGGCTGAGTGAGTACCTTGTCATGCACCGTGGGCTGGCAGGGATCGTCGATGCAGGCAGGTCGGCCACGGGCGATCGATGGGGTAAACTACTCTGGATGCAATCTACTGCTGCTGATGATGATTTTTTCTTCACCTGATCGCCACACGTGCGTGTAAGTCGAGGTTAGTGCGTCCGAAACCTGGAAGCAGCTCCTGATGTGCGACAGCCTAACCTGATGATCGCTTTGATAAGTTAGAGTTTCCGGATCAGTAGCCTAGCTAGCTGGGTTGCAGAACATTTGGAAAGACGGAGCTAAAGTGTTGGTGCGAACGGACATCTGCTTCAGACTCACTCAGTTGGGCCCCACTTCAGTTTACAGGCAGGCACCTCATGGCCTAGGGGCCCTAGAGTCCCAATGTGAGTAATAAGATGGGTTTCTTGTTCTTTTTTTAGTGTTGTTTTTTAAAAGGAGGTAACTTGAATTTTACCTACAGTCCGCCCTCGATATGTGTTACCCGATAACTGCTAAGATCGCATAGGTGCGTGTTGAGGAAAATTTTCGCTCCCTGGAAAAACTTCAAAAACACACACTAGTACTAAGTATTAACTGTTGGTTGTTAAGAGAATTCATAAAAAATTATGCTCCCCTCTTCGATGGATTCACCTCAATAGTGTTAACCTGGATGAAAGTGAGGCTATGAAAATTTATAACTTGGATGAAAGTAAATAAATGAGAAGGAAATTACATGTAATCCTTGATAAGAGATGATATTGTTGGCAATGAACCTATTGAAGAAGCTGACAATGTGCAGCTTGGTGGTGTGGTGGTGGATAGAGCCTAAGTACTTAGTTCTTGAGTTCTAGCCTAATGAACCCATCTTGAGGAACAAGTACCCTGAATATTTGATTGTTGGTTCATCTAACCATTTTTAATCATGGGAGGGAAGTGTCACTTGCAAGTGAACTTGAATTGACATGTGTATAGTTGCCCATTGGCAAGGAAAATGACTCCCAAGTAGCGCCTTACCAATCATTGTAGCACCTTGATGTTTGAGAATGGAATTAGATGGCTATGATCAACTAAGTTAGGCGATAACTATTGAACCTACCTTAGTTAATCACCGTTGACTAAGGCTTAGTAATCACAACGCTTGGATGCCTAAGAAATAGAAGGCGTGTGTGGCCACACATATAATAAGATAACCACCACCACCTTCTTTAAGAGGACTTCTACTTAAAATATGCACTAGTAGGCAGTGCAATCACAAGTTTGCACTTGAACTATGTGGCCCGGGATACTTTGCTTTTGTCATGGGATATAATCCATGAATCATGTGCGTTTTCCCTTTTTGTTGAATCTTTTTGGAATGATGAGAAGAGGGGTACTAGTGCCAATGAATCAAGTTTCAACATGGGACCCAACCCCAACAATATAGTCTTTGAACAATCACCTTTGACTTTACCAATGAACACTGCACTTAATATGATATTTAGTGTCATATGGTATTTTATGTCACTATGACAAATTTTTGGATGACACTTCTTAGGAATAAGTGAACAAATATCATCATGGATGATGAATGAGTTCATCCATTGCCCAAAACACCACCTTCTCTTGTCAGCAACTTGTAATGAAATATTGTCATGGATGATTGTCATTTGGATGAAAATATCACTTGGTAAGTGACTATAATTGCAACACGACAAATCTATAATCAACCAACAAATTTACAAGGAATGACAAATAATGTTGGGTTAACACTCAGTGTTGTTGACATTACACCGTGGTTTAAAATCAGTATTGAGCAGGACGATTAGAATCGGTGACACTAAATATCAAATTTAGTGTAGTTCATTACAACAACAACAACAACAACAACAACAACAACAACAATGATCTCCAAGTAGGTGTTGGGTCCACAAATGAAAGCCTTTGTTGGCTTTTTATTTTATATCATCTTATTTTGCTAAACATTTTTAGCATAACGGGATAGGGGTACAATGTCAATGGAACAATTATTCACCCTCACCTTTGGCAATCAAACACTTATTCATGCAAAATATTATTAATTGGGGAAAACCATGGTCTTTTATTCTACGTATAAACTTAGCCACTTGGACTGTGATCCTAGGATCAAAGTACGTGATGCATAAATTTAGTTCAATTTCAGCCTGACTTTGAAGTGGATGGGAAAAAAAAGGGTAAGCTTGACTAGTAGGTCTAGAAAGAGAACTTACTAATACAAACTTCATAGGATAAATATTATTACCAAGTTAGCACCCACAACAACCACCACACAATAAATAAGACAATCACCCAACATTTACTAGGGGAGGTTGGGTCCACTTAGAAATTATTGATGCCAGTCATATCACAAGATTATAGAGGTGGGAGCCGCGATTCAATTTATGCTTGAAATTTTAGTCGATGGAAGAGAAGGAGTAAGTTGTACAACGTTTGGCATGGAAACATATGAATACAAAATTCATAGTAAAGATGAATATTGTTAATTATCATGCGAGTCATAAGGTGGATGGTCATAAGTGGCTCATTTTCTTGATCATACCTCTACATTTGATTGGTACATGGCTTGGTGAGGATCAAAGAGCAAACACCATAAAAGACACGTGTTTAAAAGAGATTGGACTCTACACTCAATAGTGAAGAGATTGAGAGGACCTATGTATCTAGTTAACAAATCAACAAACATGCACTTGCAATAACCATAACCAAATCAGGGGAGGTCTGACTTTCAATCCGGTGTTTGCATGTGTTTCATTGTAGATTTTCTGATGCAACACGAGTTTTGTTGTGTACATCTCTCTCATCGGTAGAAGTTGGAGAGCATGAAAAACGAACCATATAACACCCACACACTTCATCGCATGAAGCAGGAGCCTTGATTCGATTTCAGCCTGAATTTTGAAGAGGAGGAGTAAGATGTACAAGACTTCAGAAAGAGAGAGCCTTGCCAGCAATTCCAAGCTTCATACTCGCTCACACCCTTGCAGGACGAGTTTGTTAAGAATCACGATTGTTAATTCGCACCGGTCCCGCAACAGCAACCGGAAATTAAGGCGAGCAGCTTGTCCTAAGTGGGCAAGCGTTGGGCCCACGCGGGAAACTTGGGTGATGCGAGTCGAATCGCCGGAACATGGAGGTGGGAGATTAACCGGGGAGGGGAATTGGGAGGTGCTGTGCAAGCAAGAGGAGTGGATATACTAGCGGAATTCTGTGTAATATAAAGGGACGAGATCAGGGGGGCGGGCATGGGATGCCTGCGCACATGGAGACAACCCCAATTCCTTGCGCACGCCCGCGGATCGAGGCACCAGTGGGCTTCCACCTTGCTATTCTCAGGATGCTGCGGTCAAACTCCGTCGCCTTATCTCCCTAGATGCTGCACGCACCAAAGGATATCCAGTGTGCTCGGATTAACTGGAGTCTCCCATCCGCGCCTTCCCATCGCTCACGCCTCACCCTCACCCCTTTTTTAATCCCCTCGCCAGACTTTTGGGAACGCATCACCCGCAAATCACTGCCTGCTGGTTGGCTTTGCTAGCAGCGACCTTAACTTATTACTGCCACCATCTCACCAGTGCCAACTACCGGCCGCATGCAACTCCGATGCCATGTAATGAGGTCCGCGGCTGTTATTGGGTTCGGTTTTCATGATCTCTAACTTCTACCGATTAGATTCACGCAACAATACTTGGGTCGCATCAGCACATCTCCGGTGAAGCGTTTGCAGACACTGCAGTGAAAATCGGACCTCCTCTGATTAAGTTATGCTTATCGGAAGTGCACGTTTCTTGACTTCCTAACTGGATACATAGATCCTCTCAATTGTGTTCACTAGGGAGTGTAAAGTAGTTATTAGTATTTGAGGACGCAGTCCGATCTCGTTTAAACATGTGCTTTCATGATGTTCTCTTCTTGATCCTCACCAAACCACATACCAATCGAATCTAGGGTCTGATTAAGAAAACAAGCCACTTAAGATCCATTTACTCTAGACAAGCCTCCTTTTTGCACTTACCACAAGCAAAACCTAGAAAAGCATATAAAATTTGAAATTAATCTTGCTTGTGGAAAGAAAAGCAAAAAGCAAAAATGGAAAACAATAGTTTAACATAAAAACAATTGATTTGGATAGTAATTGTATTTTGTTGGATATTCTTGATTGGAAGGAAGTGCACTTTTCAAGCACAACTTTATTCTTGTACACTAGCAGTTAGTAGAGAAGACCGCGAAACTTGTCCTACTAGCATAAACAAGTATCCTCGTAAAACTTTTAAAGGTATAAATCGCCCCTCCACTTTTGCTTGAGCTTTAGAATTGCCATTGTACATGACACGTAAACCTTCTCCTTGGGTATGTAGGACACACTCTTTCTTTAGGTTCTCCGCAGTGTAATCATCTACAACCATGCCAACTATGGTGTCAAACTTGAAGTTGTTTATGAATTTGCTTTGGTTTTCCCATTGAATCTTTGAGTTACAAATTTGTAGGAGCTTTGATTACACTTTGGAAGTCAACCACATGGCTATGGTTTGATGTATTCTATGCAAGGGCAATAGAAACTTAGGTTGACTCTATTGTTTTGCTTGCATATTCTTGGGGTAACTATTTCTATATTTCTTGCTTGGGATGTTGGCTTAGTTGTACATTGACGATTTCAAGGCGTCTGTATGTTTCCCAAATTGGGGTTCTCCACACCTAATAATTGGAGATGTGAAAGAGAAACAAGAGCTTGCTATGTCAAAGTTTTTGTACCTTCATTTGAACAATTTGTGAAAGGGGATTTTTTTTTCAAAAAACAAGATCATGCTATCAAGAGCCACTTGCGAGCTTCATTGAAGTTGGACACTTTGGATACTTTGATACAAGTATCATTGTGCGGGATAAAGTTGGAGAATAGGGATTGGAAGACAACATTCAAGTTATGACGCAACATGAAGAATCATAGAGTTCTTAAATTAGACTAAATATTGTAAGAATTTCAAACTCCTTTACATATATTCTTGAGAATATGATTTGAACCTCAACTTTGTGCTGGAATTTTAGATTTTGTCAACCCATTACGTGAAAAGTCATTTTTGAGGTTGTCCATCACATTGAAAAGTAACCAAAAGAGTAACAACCTGTCACATGAAATGAAGGTGGAGCCCTCAAAAAGGAGCACTGACAAAGAATCATCATCATCATCATCATCATCATCATCATCATCATCATCATCATCGCTCGCTCGCTTCCCACAGACTAAACTTACAATATGTTGATGCCTTCCCAGGAGATCCGATCCAGTGATCGGGCAGATTTTTGGGCATAATCAGTCGAGATCCTAGTGTTTGCAAGTCCAACCGGTTACATGTTGACATCCTTCGGTTTTTCTCTATTAATTTGAGGTATATTCCACAAATTCCTCTAAAGTTATCAGTGATTCTCCTGAAGTCTTGATCTTCAACCGGTTGTTTCTCAAACTCAACTGGTTCATCTGTAACTAACTGTCGGTTCTCCCTGATCATTGATCCGATCAATCGCAGTTCTTTGTAATTGGGTCTCAGGCTCCCAGCTGGCTGGCTGGTTGTCGAACTTAGTAATTGCATTCGTGAGCGCAAGTGTAACCTATAATAAGGTTACCAAAGCAGGTCTTAAATGGACACTAAATCTACTAGCTCTGCACCCACTTGAGTCTCCTGGGATGTGAAACACGCAGTTAGTGTGAGAAGATTGTCAATTCCAAACCGTGTCCGTACTGATTTGCCTCATAATTTTCCAACCCCATGTGAATATCTTATTCATTATCAAAGTCATTGCTTGGTCATACAGGTGTCCCTCAATTATGTCAACTATAATTGAGCTTATAACCAGGTACCTACTTTCAAGTATGTATCTTGTAAAGACCTTTTTCTAGTGTTGTATGTTCATAGATTCATACTAGTATTTCAATCAGAAAAAGTTGAACATGAAAGGCATGTATACCTTATTTGGGTTGTTTGCACTACAAAGGTGGGTTGTGGTTAACTGCCAAAATCAATCACAAGTAAGGTATGTGGGTCATATATGGTTACTCATTTTAATTGGACGCCTACATTTGAGTGGTATATTCATGTTTGTATTCAAGAATGGATATCGAAAAGACACATGTTATAATAAGATTGGACTATGTGCTAAACATATAAACACCATATTGGGTTCACATGTAAATAAAGTTGGGAGGGGTCTATGTATGTGACTTCCTAAAGATCAGAAAGAGAATATTTCCTTTGACCTACATCTCATTGTTGATTATAGGACCTGAAATGTCAATATGTATGATTTACAATGAGTGCTAACCATATGAGACATTCCCCGATTACACCTAATGGTCAAAAGTGCATGTGTGGAGTTGGAAGTGGTCACATGCCTTATGGTTTTTTTCAGTCATACTTGCGGTGTGGGAATCCTTGTGGTCATGGTTGATGGTAAGGTCGGTCTTCCAAATCACAATCTATCGATGGACTACCATCATGATTTGTTGACCTTGAATTGTAGTGTTAAAGTGGTGTCCTCAACTTTCTCCCCGGACCTCGGCCTTGAAACTCTCTAGTGGTGCCACATTGCCATGAATAACCACCATATGGGTAGTTAGCCATGCGGAGAAGTGGGGTTGATAGGGTACATGGTAGTTGTCGTTGTGGTTAGTACTTATTGATATGCCTATTTTCCCATGGAAATAGAACTTAAGAAAGTAAACTATGACTACGACTACAACCATGACCATGGCTGCAACCACGACCACCCCTAAAGTAAATGGCCCTATTGTGTGTGTTATATGGTCACTTTGAGATTGGACTCTTGATTTTGAAGGCTTGTACATGACAAGACTTGTAGTCTAAAAATGGAGTCATCTAGTTCTTTTGCATAAATAATTGTGAGATCATTCCAAAGCCTTTGTAGATTTAACCTATTGTGGGCACCTCTAAATCCACACAAAAGGATCATTGGATAAAATTAGTATAACCCTTGTCCCATCAAGACTTGGATTGCAAATCACAAAGATTGTCATTTAAAATTTTCAAATTGAAATTGCAATGCAAAACGTATCGAGAGAAAAATAAATATTATCTTAATTTCACTTTGGACAATCACGTATTTAGACCCTCTCAATTGTGTTAACTATTAAACCCACAATAGTTAACATATTTTAACCATACAATCCAATCTCATTACAACCTTTGTTTTTTGGTGTCCGTTCTTAACAACAAGTCATGCTAAATGCCTTTCAAAATTAACATATGCTATTTTATTCAGAAGTGTAACCAAATAAGGGACACAAAAATTAGTATTTTCTTGCCCATGTCAAGAAGATTAGCAAAAGGAAAAAAAATCAAGGGTTGCAGGCCGTGACAAAAGTGAACTATTACCATCCAAAGGATATCATGCCAAGATTGCGAACTTGTCAAATGTTGCATGCATGCAATGGGAAAGTTCTCTTCAAAGACTTTATATGTGATTGTGCACACATATGCCGTCTACACTAAAAAGGATAATTAGTGTTTGATACACTAAATGTTAATAACCCTATGAAAGTAAGTAACATTAAATGTAAACTCAAACACTAAATATCAACTATGGCAATATGTGGAAGTTACATGTTTGAATTTAGTGCTAGTAAGGATATGAGGGGGGATGATGAAAAGGAGGGAGATGGCAATAGGGAAGGTAGCGGCACATTTATGTATAACACTAATTGTCAAGGAATTGAAAATTAGTGTTGAGTAGGGTAGGGTGGTAGAACATTAAATATAAACAAACACTAAATATCCTTTAGTGTAGTTCTTAACTATGCAAGTGTCAAGGTGACTAATTTACTTGGCAACCACCAAGTCTTGTTATCAAGCATCAATTTAGTGTTGCAATGACTAGCCTACTTGGAGTCAATTTTCTTACTTTCCACATGTAACTACCATCCACATACCAATACTAGTTCACCTACAATTGGTGTTGTCAACCCATGATACACATGCTTACACAAACCGATGACTAATAGAAGATTGTTTATTCCTTCCGCTTCGATTATCTCCATTCAACAACATTACCATCTTGCATTAGGACCCCTATCATCTTTGGAGTTACTTAGTGTAGTGCTTGAATCAAAAGAGCAAAGTCGACAAGCAAGTAGGCAAGTTATGCCCATTTTTTCAATTGAAGAGCAAGAGTCTTAGGACACAATTCCATGTGTTGGCCACTAGATGATAAATTAACAAATTCCCATCCCCAATGCTTGATTATCACAAGGACAATGAGAATGAGAATTAAAGGATGTGGGCCTTACATGGTAACTTTTCTTAATCGGATACATATACACCCTAACTTTCGTAATGTCATCCTCTATAATGTCACTTCCTCTCTTTTATTTCAAAATCCTAGGGAACATATGTGTTCAAAATAAAAAAATTCCCTCCTTGTTGTTACATTTTTTTTCTCGAATATCATAGGTTTGACAACTAAATAACCGACCAAAGAATTCAAACCACATGCTTGCACACATCATGTTGTTATAATTGTCATTATTGTAATGTTGACTTTGTGGTATTCCATGATGTCATACACTACACTAATTCTCTATTATCACGCATCCATGTTAACACTGCACACCTCCTTAATATCACTTGCACTTTAGTTGACACATGCATGATATTAGGGAGGTTAGAGTGTATTTGAGTGGTATTAGCACAACTTGTAGTCAAGATGGATACCAAAAAGGACATGTGGCACAATGACATTGGATTGTATGTTCAAAATATACACACCATTCTAGGTGAAGTGTCCCATTCACTATAAACACATTCAACTTAGCATATGTGATGGCTTGAAAAGAAGGAGAATTGTTTCTCGGATGTATATCAAATCTTGCACCACAACACCGATTATGAAACTTAAAATGAAAATCTTCATGGTTCGCAATAGTTAACCAATTAAACAAGTTACATCCGATCCAATGCCCTTATTTAATTTGTGGAGTTGGACGTGCCCACAATAGGGCCACATTCTTTTGTGTTTGAATAAGAAGAGCAAAGGTATACAATCGCATAAGAACTAGAGTTTCTTTTATAAATTGGTGTGCAAGAGTCTTGGGGCACTCTTTGCATGCATGCATGCACTACAATACGTGGGCCTTATGAATTGGACACACACATTCGAGTGGTAGATGGCAAGTCTTGTACCTAAAAAGGTCACCAAAAAGACACATGATTCAATAAGATTGGACTTTGTGCTCATAATATATCCATCATTTTAGATTTAATACTTTTTATACAAACGAGAGTGTTTATGTGATTGTTTAAGACAAAGGAGAATCTTTGTTTTCACCTTTAGAACATTTGCATCTCAACTCCGACATAAACTTGAAAAGACAAACATTGGTATTTGTTATTGCTAACCACATGAGACAATTCCCTTGAATACGATCCCATCTCATTGAAAAACACAAATGCAAGGATGACATTAAAACCGAAAAAAGAGCCGTGTTCAAAGGGGCTCATGTTGGAGACTGACCAAGCCAATGCGTGCAACAATCCAAGGCAGTGAGAGTTAAAAATGGTAATTTAAAAACTTTCATATCTTACTTGAGATATGATACTCTTGCAAATAGCAATTTCAATATGGGAAATGAATGTTTGATAGGGAGGCTCTTAGTTCTAGTAAGTGGTTGATTTTGTCGTTTTGTGCCACTACATTTTCATTTTATATCTCAAAATATTCCTTTGAAGGCATCTCTAGGTGCTTATGATATATCTAAAAGCAAAACCGTTAGTCTCAATTGGCATATCCCATGGGTTAGGAAATAGTGTAATCCACTACACAAATTGATGGTATCCCATTGGGTCTTTGTTAGAGACTACTATAGAAATCATGGAGTATTTGTTTCTTCATTAGCATTTGAATTTGATTCACTAACAAACACGCATTTTCACTATGTTACACGAGCTCTAACTATGTAAACATGAGCTCTAACTATGTAATGACCAAGAGGTTATGGATCCGATTTATTAGCTCTATGGAATACTCTTAGGAAATGGATATTATTATTTTGGCATAAGAAACCAGTTGTTCTTTGGTAGTTTTAATCTTAGAGGTTAGAACTTATATGATTTATGATGTTAGAGGTTGTCAAACATTTCATATCCAATTCTTTTCAAAGAGCACTCTATTCACATTGTACATAATTATAATGGGATTGGAATTAGAACTTGAGCCATCATTCACTTGATATGTAACTCATTCTAGTTGGCATTGAAACATACATTTTTTTCCTTCTTTCCTTGTTGTTGTTGTTGTTGTTACAAAATGCCTATAAATTGGAGAGTGTAAGACAATGTTGATTGATGAGTGCTACAAGTTGATCATTAAAACAATAAATTTACACTTGTCTCAATAGGATCTTTTCACTGTTTATGATCTCGACCTCCGCATCTAACAATCACTAAGATGTGAAGCACAATTCATTCAAAATGACTTATTGGATGGCACAAGAGATGGATCATAAAACCCAAGTCAGCTTGAAATGTTCATAAAAGAGTACACGTGTGGAACACATAGAGGAGCTACTCTCCTCGAAGCCAAAGTTACATGGTTTGAGGTTCGCCTCTTTATAGTATGCTCGGTGTCCAACGTCACATGGTCCCCAATAGCTTGGTATTGTCTTTTGTTTTATATGCATATAAATGGAACCAACTTGCTTGTTGGTAGTAGGTTAGTTTTGTTGTCGTTGTGGCGGGATTATAATGTGGTATCTAGCTCTTGGGGATATTCTTTGGTGCCGTCAAAAAACCTATAAAGACAAAGGGTGAGCTTGTTTATGTGTATGTGCCAATGCAATCACATGCAGATGAATCTAGTTTATGTCACTGAGGGCCACTTCACACACGTGCCAAGAGCCGTGACCATGAAATCGTGAGAGCCCAAAAGAAAGTGTCCAAAGGCCTTCCCAACACACCTCCAAAACCATGTAGTGTGGTCACGGACCCTCAAGTGTAGTGTGAAGTCATATGTGACCGGGTCCTCAATCAAATGCTATTTCAATGCATTTCTATTTATGCGGGTCCTCACACATGATAAAATAGAATAAACCAACGGTTGCGAGTGTTTGGAGTGCCACGGTCTCCCCGTTTTGTGTTAGGCCTACCTTCAAGAGGTGGTTTGGAAAATAGTCCAAGTGACCATGAAATATGATCCAGTGAATGCTATGTAGGAATCCATGTGGACTTTACATCCATCTTGCATTCACATACTCCGTTGGTCCCTCAAGCGTAGTGTGAAGCGAACTTGGACCAGCTCCGCCTTTTGCACCAATGAGAGTGCTTGAAGTGTAATGGTCACGGGCTCTCAGTCTCGTGTGTGAAGTGGCCATAAATTGCTACAAATAAGAAAGTGGATTCTCTCACATAGGAAGCTTCTAGGGTGATAAAGGATTGCCAAAAGTGAAATAGATCAAGACAAGATGGCACAGTGGTGACATTTTTCCATAACTTAGAGTAATGAAAAGGGAAAACCGACCGCTAGTTTCAAATGAACCAGTTAAGCTTGAGAATTAAACGGGACCTAATTGACCATTTAATGACCATTCAAGAATTTTCATTTTGATAAGGATTAAGACTACACGGAGTTCTAGAACTTATGAGCAAAACAACCACAACATTTATTTGGATTTGCCAACTATTTTGTACTAATCACATGTTTCATATCCGAGGAGAAGTGAAGACATTGGAAAAGGTAATTATTCAAGATCCATCACTACCTTAGGGTGCTAACCAATGCAATGAAATAATTTAGGTTTGAAGACATGAAGTGAAAAGGCTCATGGGGTTAAAAGTACATCAAGATGGTGTCAAAAAGGCTAATTCCCTAGAGTGACGGAGCGCATCAGTCTTCGTAAGATAGACGCTAACGTCAACTTGATGGTCCCATTGGAGGACGGACTTGAGACTTGCTACAGTGTTTATGGTCTTTAGTGACATTTACTATTTGGAGTTACGCATTGCTAATAACATTTTATAGTTAATGATTTTTTTTACCAGTAGAGATGTTAATGTTATATAGTGCCCAAACCAACCAATTCCACCTTTGTTGGTAAAAAAAAGGAATCCATGGTAAAATGTTATAGCACAATGTAAATCCAACTAGTAAGTGACACTAAATACCATACGTGGTGTAGTATGACATTAACAACACGGGACAAATTTTCTTCCAACAAACATTGTTACATGCCAAACCAAGTAGGCAACTATGGCGTGTTTCTTTTGGTGAGTTTATCACTCTCGGATGTTTTCAGCCATGGGATTCTAATTTCTACATAAGTGATTTTGAAGATGTTGGAAGTCCTTAGTTTTGTTACATTCCATTGAGTAATTTTTATTCATTTATGTTGATTCTTGTTTGTGGAAGAGAGGTGTGGGGGCTGGCTGGGGCAAACCAACCTGTACATTGGTTCCTTAGAGGCAAGGGTTTAGGCATCCAACAAGGAACGAGGGTATGGGTTGGTGTCGCCCAAATCAGTGGGGGCTGCTATGGTCCACTTTAGGATGGGGAAGAAATAGAGAGAAGCATCAAAGATTGTTTAAGGTATGCAGGTGTTATCCAAGCAAATGCTTTTGTTTTCCAACTTCTATCGATCATATTTACATCTTGAAATGTGTATTGCACTACACTAAAAAGGAAATTTAGTGTTTAATACACTAAATATGAATGCATACACTAAATGTCAATAACCCTATGAAAGTAAGTAACATTAAATGTAAACTTAAACGCTAAATATCAACTATGGTAATATGTGGAAGTTACATGTTTAAATTTAGTGTTAGTAAGGATATGAAAAAAATATCGTCGACTTCGGCATATGAGAGATTAAGGAGCAGGATGGTGGGGTGCCATCCCTAAAATTGTAAGTCTAATGAAATCCATGCTTCATAGGAAGGGAGGTCGAAGTAGGGATGGTAGCAACACATTTATGTCTAACACTAATTGTCAAGGAATTGAAAATTAGTGTTGAGCATGGTAGGGTGGTAACAACATTAAATATAATCAAACACTAAATATCATATTTAGTGTAGTGGATTTATGATGAATCACCAACAAAAACAAGGCTTCCCTTGATTTAGTTATGGGAATTATTGGAAGTGCATATAAGTTACTTAAATGCATATATAGGTCCCTCCAAATGTGTTCACTAATGAGTACACTAGAATAATTAATATAACTTGAAGTTGTAATCTGATTTTTTTTTTACATATGTTAAATTATGTTGTACATTCTTGGATCCACACCTAACCACACATCATTCAAATAAAGGTGTTCTAGGTGTCCAATCAAGAAAAATATCCAAATAACATTTGCATACCTTAGTACCCTATTAACATATTGTAAACATGTTACCATGCTTATACATCGTAACTCTTTCCAAACTAAATTTGATATATTTTGGAATTCTTGCTGAAAGTTTGTACTTTGGAAAAATGATTCTATGAAAGCATAAATTTTCAACTATTACAACATATTATAAAAAAAAATTGGTATAGAATAATATAAATGTGCATAGAATTTTCAATGATTCTCATTCTTTAACATAAATCCAAAAATTAATTCAAATTAAAATCTACATCTAGTCAATGAAACACTTTCTCAAATAAATTATGAAACATTGGTCACTCAATCATGCAATAACAATACGCTAGTATTCATCTATTCATAGTCATTTCCATTGAGGTTTTTTTTTTGTCTTTTTATTTCATCTCTCCTAATTTTTGTCGAAGTTGACCCGTTATGCAGATGAAATGTTCCAAATTTCCACACCTTCTTTCAACACTACATTGATATTCCCTTCTCCTTGCAAAAGCCTCCAACTTATGTTATTGCATTTAGGTCTAATATGTCCCTATTCATTTGGGTGCTCCAAAATATATTGAAACGATAATGTTTCGTGTTTGATGTAGCTTTGACCTTTTTCAACATGTGGGACCCCAAACTCTTGTAATGATGACATTGCAAAAGGAGGGGGAAGTTGATACCCAACATGAACAATGGCTACATTCCCACCAATAACATCATCATGTTGAGTAGTTTGCAAAATGTCCCTTTCAATTGAGGACATTGGATATATTAGTTCTCAACATATTATTTGCATTAGTGAAGTGACTATGATCAATGCTTATATTTGGATCGATTAGAGCTTCTGTAGACATAGATGTCGGTTTTCAATGAAACTTGGATATAATGTGATGTCAGTATATCTGTTGTCATACATTGTGCCTCACTAGTTGTTGTTGGAATAGGTTGCTCTTTGGAGTTCACATAAATATCTTACTCATTGTCACAGTAAAGAATTTTTTCAATGGTCATGTACGTCCGTTCAATTATGTAAATTATCAATGTATGACTTTTGAATGTAAAATGGTTCACTAATTTTGAGCACATAGCCCAATCAACATGTCCTTTTAATGTCCATTCTTAGGTCCATATCTCACCACACATCACCCAAAATATAGCCATCGGATTAAATAATATGACCATAAAAAGGCACATGCCTTTACATATACGACTGACAAATAATATGAATGTCACAATGGTCAGGGTCATTGTAAGATACATAGACCAAATACCAATACTAGTAATGTACCACTATGATACATTTTGGGCCTTAATGTACCACTATGATACTAGTAATGTACCACTATGATAACTTAGTTGATATACACACCAACAACCAGTAAAAGCTTTGGACGCTTTAGACTTTTGAGATAAGAAATCCGATAGTTTGTCGACATCCCAATGCATACCACTTGATTGTGGGTACAAGTTATCAAATCAGAATAATTTTAAATCTGCCATATCTGAAAGGCGAGGATTTAAATTGCAACAGCAGTTTAGATTAGCTCAACTTGACGTTCATTCTAATATGTCCATTCAAAACCGCCCAGGTAGGACAGTACGTTTGTAGAATTCTCATATGAGGCAACATGTTACCATCTGTGCTCTGATTCAAGAACAATGCTAGGTTTTGAAATCAGGTGTTCAAATGATCAGAGTGAAAAGTCAGTCGTATACACCGTCCATCCACATGTCCGATCCATTTGGGGATCACAATCACTGCCCAAATTCCTTTGGATCAAATGTGCACAATGATGGCACGGACCATCTGATGCAAATATACTATGGAAGGCCCACAATTAGACTCTTTAAATGCAACTTACCTAACCCATAGCAACACGTGACCATGTGTACATTACATAGCGCTTGATATCAAACTATCCATCTTTGGTTTCCAGGATTTATTGCCAATCTTATAAATTAATATTGAGGTGCATGTAGACTATCTATGATTACAGTGCCAAAGTGACAAACTACTGTATCTGGGTTGTAAGCCCATAAGAATTTGATGTGTCATTATCGTAAGCACATCAAGAGTTTGTCGTACTCTTGAATGTGTCATTGCAGGCCAGACCCAGAGTGATTGGGTGGCCATTTGTGGTCATGATACCCTAACCCCTATACCTCTCTGAAGCTCAGCATCTACTACCAGATGGTTTTGGAAGCCTAGACTCTCATAAGAAGCAAACCATGATACAAAGTGAGGAAATCAACCAAAATGTGTTTATGATGAGTCCTGGTTGTAGACTTATCTGGAGGCGCTGTTGTAGCCAAAGTAGTGGGATTGGGTATGCAAAAGGTTGAGCTGGCGGAGGATCCGACCCGCGACATCTTTCGTCTTGGGGGCTCCTTGCTGTGCGAGAGTGATGAAATGCATCTGGGCAGACACGCCATATTCTTTTTGGTAGTCAGGTATGCGAAAGAACTTCTCGCACATCATGACAGCTAATTCTTGCAACAACGGTGACCCATTTGGCAGCTTGCCGATAATTTTTGGAATACCATCAAATTGTCTTATGACGTGACATGCTCGTTCCCAATAGTCACAATCAAACAGTGTATATAATGCTGACAGCGCCGCCTCGGCTAGCCGCCGGTTGTCTTCCTCTACAATTGTGAGAAGAGGTTGTATTGCTTCAGCTTGGAGTAAACAGAACGTGGTTTCTGCGGAGCAGAGTCCACCATGTAATCTGCACAAGTCCAGATTTGGCTGAAAGCATTGCCAGCACCGTGTGGGAGCAACTGGTTCAACTAACTTTGGAGAACTTCTAGAGAAATTCGCTAGTGCTTTCGCAGCACTCAATTTCATCTTTGGCCGCCCTGTGTCAAGGACGCTCACCAACTTTGGTATGACCTCCATCTTTGCAACTTTCATCTGAAGCGTCAAATTATTTGGAGAGGTGAACCTAACGAGTGCACCTGCTGACGCCTCTTGTATGGCTTGATTCCTCGAGGATAGGTAATTGACAAGGATTGGGACAGTATCGAATCCGTCTAAAGTATTAGTTATGGCACTATCCTCAATTGGGAGATGTGAAATGATTCTTGCAACTGATACCTTTTCCTTTTCCTTTTCACTATCCGAGGTTTCCTCACCTCTTAATATTTCTACAAGGTGTGACAAAGTTCCCAAGTGTATCTTCACCGAACCGCACGCTTCATCCCCATATGTACTGGACAAGCAAGAAAATAACTTAAGGGCACATCGCCGGACGTCCGGTTGCACTCGAAAAAGGGGTATCAAGGCAGAGAAGACATTTCTGTCCATCATCTTCACTTTGGCAAGTTGGCTTGTATCCTTCCCTTGGGCAAGGGCCAGAAGACCCTGAAGTAAATAAGATTGTACTGGCGAAGGTGTGACCCCACTTGATATTACAATCAGAAAAGTCTCTATATATTCATCGAGGTCTGTGTCCATGTCTGCGCTCTGGGGCCACGCAT
The DNA here is from genome assembly GCA_950295325.1 of Polytrichum commune. Lineage (NCBI taxonomy): Eukaryota > Viridiplantae > Streptophyta > Polytrichopsida > Polytrichales > Polytrichaceae > Polytrichum > Polytrichum commune. The sequence continues at coordinate 42,977,992 of OX485804.1, forward strand.
TGCCAAGAGCAAGTAGTATGTTGGCAATAATATAGGAAGCTCCTGACTTTGTGCTGTCTGAAGTCTTTTTGGAAGTAAGCAACCTGATCAGAACCTGTCACAATTTTGGTGCATTTACCAACAATTATAGAAAGAGGTCATAGGGTGACATTATGGAACTTTTCTGAGTTGTAGCAAGTAAAGGTGGGTCAATTTCTAAATGATGCCCTGTACTGGACCAACCATGACATTATTAAGGAGTGTTTGTTTGTTCATGTGGGCCCTGAGAATATAACCATGGGATGCCCCAACCTAGTGCAGATTCAGACTTAATCTGAGTCTCCTTGCACTAGGTTGGGGAATCCCATGGTTGGATTCTCAGGGTCTGCATGAACAAACGCACACTGCTTAATAATGTTATGACATGGTGAATAAGTAAATAAATAGATAAATGACCAACATGGAAGTTGTGCAGCCCTGGCTGTCAAGGAGAACAAGTACTATCTTTGAGGATATTTTAAAGCCCTGTCAACCCTTGAAGATCCGAGAGGCTCATTATGGGCTCAAGTGCCATACGGAGGTGTTTAAGCTTACTTCTTAATATTTTGCTAAAATTGTCAAAGATGATCCTATCTAAATTTATCCCACATCAACTAAATATTAAAGAAAAAGGTCACTGGTAAAACATACCTCAAGTCCACTGCACTCAGCAATCAGAGGACAGACACCGGTTACACCTGATAAGTTCTTCACAGCAGCAATAGCAGAATCGACTTCTTCCTCTTTTGCAGAGTTCATCATGTTGGTCAGAGTGAAAATTGAGTCTCGGGTGCTCGCCACTCTCTTGCTTGTGTCAGGCATATGCGCAAGACATGCCAAAGTCCTGGCCATGAGGATTTTGGAGTCTGTCTCTCCTGCATACTACAACTGGTTAGTGACAAATGTCACTGTCGTTGTGGAAATATCTCAAAAAGCTTAGATATATACTCAAACTCCATTCTGCTCAATAAGACATAAACTACCCTTCCTTCTTGTAATTAGTCTAGAAAGGAGTCTGAAGGTGGACTCTGAATCACCAATCTGACTTTGAAGCAAAGTGGCTCAGGAGATAGTTTGCAGGAAAGCATAAGGAATGCAAACCATGGTCCGGTATACACTGCTACAAAGTCATACTATATGTCATACGGGAAATTAGGGATCTCATATGTAGTAATAGGCCATCTAGTGGCAATGGGTCAAAATCTAGAAGAACATTGCGTTCACTTTGAGGATGTCAGTATGATAAGTGCTCAAATCAAATGTACTCAACACAGATGACTTATCTCCTGGCTATCAAAAATAATGCAGTCCCCCTCAATTATGTTACCATAGAGACCTATTGTGTTTTATCCCTGCTTCATTAGTTCAAAGTCATGTCTTTGAACTAATTCAAATGTATCAGGCACCTTAGGTAAAGAGGTTTTACCTTCAATGAGCCGTGTAACCAATGGCTTCATCAAATTTGCTTTCGCCATGATGACAACATTTTCATCAGTGGTTGGGAGGTTCAACAGCACAGCTTTCACAGAAAGAACCAGTGTCTCATTCTTATGGCCTAAAAAGGTTACCAACAGTAGAACTGCATCATCTGTCCGTCCTATCTCCTTTGCTATGTCTGGGTTGATTGACAAAAGTTTTAAAAGGGAAATGGCTGGTTCTGCTCCATCGTAATTCCTCAGACTACGAACAAGCACGTCAATGACCCCCTCCTTCATCATTATTTCCTGTATGTTTCAGAAGAGACACCTTTCAATATGTTGTCCCTATGTCCCTTACACATTCATTGGCTTCTGAACCAGTGGTGGACCTAAACCAGTCTTGGCTAATAGGCAAACTTGCACACATTGTGATTTAGATACTTAAAACTCTGGAACCCTGAGGTCCTTAACAAAAAACAAAGGAAACAAAGGAATGAAAACATTCACATGTTCCTGTAGCCATTAGCCTAGGGGCAAAAGAGACAGGATATGTCACCTGATTTTCTTGGTGGTCCTGGGCAAGAGCCTCCAATGCCCCAAAGCACACTTGTCCAAGGTCATTCAGAGGGGTTGAGTCAGACAACTGAATCAGCAATGGGATCATCTCCCTCGACGCAACGGCATACTTGTTTGACTTAGCTTCTTCACATAAATCCTTGATGTCCCGTACACCCCGGGCTTGTTCGATGGGTTGGATTGAACGCAAATGCCACTCAGCATTGTCGAGCCGAATGTTGTAATTCCTTTCTGTCCATTCTGTAATGGATTGCCGCAGCGCAAAATTCGACTTCATCTTTGTGTTCTTTAACCTCTCCCCGAGTGGGCACGTGGAGTTCCCATCCTTAAACCACTTGTCAATTGCTTCTCGCTCATACGTCTGGCCTGAAGCAATCTGGACTGGGTCTTTCATGACCTGCTTTGTGATTGGACAAATAAATGATGGGAGTGGCGAAGAAGGGGCAGTTAACCCTTTTCCTCGCCAGCTTTGGGGCGATTGTGGCAAAGAACTCATTTCATTATTTACAGTGACCGGCTGCTTCTGAGAAGCCAATCCGCCCTCAAGTACCAGTATACACTGGTCTAAGTAACTTGTGAATGAGTCATCCTGAGAAGTCTCCACCTTTTGCCTCTCCCTTTTCACCTCCAGGAGTTGCTCTGCAAATGCACTGCTTTCCAGGGCAACACTCAAGCATTCTGCAATTTGTTCTGCAAGATCCCTTTTCTTGGAGGGTGTGGACACATCTTTGATCACTCCAAGAGAGTCGATCACGGCTTTCTCCTTCACCCCAAGCTTCGGGGTCCCATCATCTAATCGCATTCTTGTCTGCGTAACCTCAACTTTCAAGGCTGGCGCACACATTTCTGGAGTGATAAGTGCAAGATCCTTGCTCAAACTTGACCTACAGGACTGCAGTTTCAGAAGTAAAAAAGGGCAGCTGAGTAGTAAGGAGAGTTGGCACTGTCCCTTATACGCCACCACCAGCTGCTCCACTTCAGTGACCTCCGCCTCCATGTCTCGCTGCTGAGGCTTGATGGAGTTAATTGCATGGACCTGTTTCAGAAGTCAAATCAACTCAGATTTAGCCATAATGGTATCAGAATTAGCTTAAAGTGAATAGAATCCTCTCAGAAGTAGCATGTTCCAATGAACACTTCGTTTGGTAGTAAATCAACCAAATTGTCTGTCAGAGGCTGCCGTACACAATTACATGACAAAGAGCATCATTCCCATGTGACATGCAATTTCTTGGAACATGCAGCAAATTAGATTCCATAAGTGCATCTCATATGCTTGATTTATCTTAGTGACACTAAAAGAGCACATTTTTTTATTTTCCACCTAAACTTCATATGAGACTTTTAATCCCGTAGAAGGTACATGTGGACAGTGCATCCTGAGAAGTTAAGGTGATGACAGATTTTTTTAAAGAACAAGTCCAAATGTACTGTAGCTCACCTCCAGCTCTCCCTGCATTTCCTGTAACGTGATTGCCAGAGTATCAAGGCGTGCTGCAAAGTCTGTAAGAATGGTGTGTAGAGGATGCTCTTTCACATCCGTCACGCCTTGTGCGGCCACTGCCAGCATCGAAAGTCTGTGACTGAATGACTGCGCCCATAGGGCAGCCATTGAATCACTCTTCCCACCTCGTGTCCTTTAACCTCAACCCTAACCCTCCTGCGGACACCACGAATCTGGACGGTGATGGCCAACACTAAAGTTCATGCTAGAATTGGATCCTCTGTTTTTTCACTTGCCAACCCCTACAATTGAGCGCTTATTTCCACATTTGAGAATCCTAGCAATCTTACTGTTTGCTCCAGACGAGCCAATTAGGTCACTGACTCTCTAATGACACCCATTTTAAGAGAACAGTCACTTGGGCCATCTAGGGTAAGTCATGTTGTTGTCTCCTAAAATGCCGCAGACCATGATAACCCTCTCTTGATGCCTCTGGTCAAATCCTATGTGACCACGATATGTGAAGCTTTATACGATCTCCTTCTTCCTCGCGCATTGCAGAGGAGAGCCAATCCACTCTTTCTTCTAAAGTCTACTTAGCAGATGATCTTCGGGAACATCCTTGTTCAGCAACCCAGACTTGGATATTACTCTTCTCAAGCGTGCCCATCATCTGTACTCACACAAGAAAGTCAGGTTTCTCTGTTTTCTGCCCCAGCTAGGTTACCAAAATCTCCTGTAGAGAAAACTCGTGCTGAAGATGATATAAGTAACAAATCTCCCACAGGTTGCGTTGCATGTTGACTGCAGGTTTTTCTGTTTGGCAGAACCATAGACCACATTTAAGTCCATGTGAGCAGCTCCTGGGGGTAAGCTCCAAGACAGAAACACATTTTTGTATCCCTTGCCTCTTCACCCACCCCAACAAACCCCTCACAAGCACTCATTGATGCAGCATCTGTGGAATATGATGTGCAAACCCAAATTCCCAAGCAGAAATTTTAAAAATGGATGCTCCTCACTCCCCGTACAAGTTCGAACGCAGTCAACAAGATGAACTCGAACGTCTTCTACCCACGATCGACCACAAGCAATTAGGTGAAGGTGGTCGTTGAGGCTCCCTTACATGCCATGGTTCAAGCATTACCTCAAGGTCATTGTCCTCAGAGTACACTGCCAGAACCATCGCCAAGCCCTAGCCCTAGCCCTAGCCCTCCCTCCTCACCCACCTTTATTTCTGGTCATTCCTCTTCTTCTACCGAATTCCACAATCCCATGTGATACATCCATGGTGATGCGTTTTGACAAAAACAGATTTTCTTTTTTTATCTCTACGTCACTCTTCTCGCCTCTTCACACACTCCCACAAACTACTCACAAATGCATGGTCCTACCCACGAGCCATAAGGATTTAGGTGATGACGATGGGTTAGGTTCCCTAAGATGCCATTATTCATACATTACCCAAGAAAGCCTTAGCACTCGGTCTCCTCCCCCATCTACCCTATTCTCGGCCAGACTCACTTCTAGCCATTTCTCTGCCACTGCTGCTACCGAATCCCACAAAAGCCATGTGATATGACATGATGACGCTTTAAGGCAAAACGCAATTTTCCTGTATATTTTCGTCACTCTTGCATCTGCATGCCCCCCCACCCTCCAACACACACACACTCACGAGGAGGGTTATGTATGTGGACGATCTGGGTTTTGCAAATGTGGGTTATGATGTGCAAACCCAGATCTCTAGAACATATTGAAATGCATGATCCTGCCCACGATCGGCCACGAGGAATTAGGTGGAGGTGGGTTAAAGGTTCCTTAGATGCTATGGTGCAAGCTTTACCTCGCCGAGCCCTAGCCCTCAGTCTCCTCCCTTATCCGCCCTATTCTCGAGCAGGCTCGCTTCTAGTCACCACAAAATCCATGTGGTATGACACAATGATGCACTTTGACATACACCATTTTTTTTTTGTGTCTCTGCGCCACTCTTTGCCTCGTCACCCACCCCAACAAACCACTCACAAGCACTCATTGATGCATATCCTACATGAATTATGATGTGCTAACCCAGATCTCTAGAACACATGGAAATGCATGACCCTACCCACGATCGGCCACATGAATTTACTAGGTGGAGGTGAGTTGGGTCCCTTTAGATGTCATAGTTCAAGCATTACCTCAAGGTCATTGTCCTGGGAGTACACAGACTCCAAGTGCAAAAATCTGTGCTCTAGCCCTCGGTCCCCTTAGTCTCGGGCAAGCTTGCTTCCAGCTATTCCTCTTCTGCCGCTGCTGCTGCCACTACTTACCGAATCCCACAAAACGCGATGTGATGTGACACGATGCTTGTAAGGTCCTTGTGATAGGGAGCACAGCCTAAACCCCTTAATCAGACTAACGGAGGAACGCAGCGAAGAATTTGACCAGACGAAGTTCCTGCTAACTCCTGGAAACGTCGCCGACTCGGAATGCGTGATCATCGTCCTCACAGCTCGTTGGCAGTCGCCTGGACTTTGGCATCGCCAGTCAAAGCGCTTGTTCTGCTGGCCACCCAAGCACAGGAACTTGACAGGCGAGGCTCCAGAGTCCAAGGAACCATGACATCGACTCAGGGCCCACCTCCTTACCGACATCTCCATCTTGTCGAAGGCTACCATAATATCAAAGTGTGTCTTTTTGACAAAGGTTTTGACGTTTGAGACACAAGAGCTTGCTCCACCACAACAAACAAATTGCACGTCAATTGACACGCAGAAAAGAAAAGAAAAACAAACGCCTGTACATTGTACCAACATGAATGCGAGCCCGTTAATTACCCAAATGTTTACCCCGACAAGTCGTGGTTTCGCATGAGGGGTTATGCCTCTTTTAGGAGGTGGGCTCTATTAGTTGGAAGTTGGTATCATATCCCTAAATTAGGAGGTGCAATGGTGGTTTGTTTATTGTCGAGTTTCCTTTTGTTGAGTACGAGGTATGTTAGATATTTAATGGCATTTTGGTGTAGGTTTTTCATGAGGTTTTTGATGTTGGTCTTTGGGATGTTGAGGTCAATTAATTTCTTGATGGATTGTTCGTGTATGGCACCTCTCACCCATGTCGTGAGAGTGATGAGGGGCTTCGTTTTCCATCCTTTGTTTCTTATTGTATTAATTAGTGGGTCGTATTTGGCGTGTTTTTGTGCGATGGCTTGTTTGGGGAATCTATCGTGGCAGTATGTGAATTCAATGAATTGTATTGTATGTGAGTGTGAGGGTGCTATGGGTGTAGGTGTGTGGTTTGGGGCCCCTAATATGCAAAGGATGTCCGGTCTTAGTTTGGCGTGGCATTGGCATCTTGTTTGTGTGCATGTACAGTTTATGAGCCAATCGGGGACGGTGTTTTCTTGGTTATTGTTATTAAGATTACCTGCGTTCGTTAGCGTGTAATATTTGGTGTGCTTGTTGGCTTGTAGTGTTTGGGTGATGAGGTGTGTTGCTTTGTTGTGGCGGGCAATTCTTAGGCCTTTCAGGTATGGGTGTTCGCATGTTGATAATAGGTGGGGCCATGTGTCTCTATCATTTTTGTGGCATAATGTGCAATTGGGGTTTTGGTATACGAGGGGCCAAACAATTTTTTTTTTGTAGTTACCCATGTATTGAGCGTAACGGAATTTTAAGGTTTGGGTGATTTGGGCATCGGATATTTTGTTGTTTTTCCAAAAGTGATTGGAGAGCTTTTGATTTATTTAGTTGTTGGATAGCCATTTGTCTACGTATGGGTATTTATGTTGGGCCGTCCTAACTTCTTGGTAGTCATGTGCCTTTGTTATGAATGTGTGTAGGTTTCGAATTGCTCCATCCCGTGTGGCAGTTGGACAACTTGCTAGCCAATAGGGTGTGGCGTGGGCTATGTGTATGTGGGGTGTGGGGGTGGGTTTTTCTTTGGTTGTTCCTTCATTGGCTAGTGTGTCCGCTATTTCGTTTCCTATGATGCCCGTATGTGCCCTTACTTTGTGTATGTGGATTAAGTGCGGTGTCCAATAGATTTGGTGTATTATGGTTTTTATGAGATGTTTGTCTGGGTGGTGGTGTTGTGAGGTTGGGTGTTGCATGTGATTATTAATTAGATATATGCTATTAAGACTGTCTGTGAATATGTGCGTGTCGGTTTGGGTGGATTGTATGGTTTTGATGGCGATGAGTATTGTGTTTAATTCTGCTCGGAGTATATTTTGGTATCCTGGTAGTCTTTCTGATATGTGGATATCGTTGTTGGGGCTATATACTCCAGATCCTGCGATGTCACCCTCTATTTGTCCTTCAAAGTTCTTAGTTGGGGGGATGAATGACCCATCAGTGTATATGCATTGATGGGGTGGGTATTTGAGGTGGTGTTGGTGGTAATATTTAATTGGGAGTGGCGTTTGGGGGATAGTTTTTGGTGGAGGGATGTTGTTTATGAGGGCGTGTTTCCATGTATTGGAGTATTTAATGTGGTAATTTGGTGCCGTGGGATATATGGGGTAGGTGTCTATGTGTGTGTTAGTGGTTTGTTCTAGTACTTGTGCGAGTTCTTGGGGGTTTTGTAAGTTTGTTGTGGGGTTGATTTGGTTATGTATGCATATTATTGATGTGAGTGATTATTCTACATATTGGTAGTATTTTGGCCATTTTGGCGTGGGGTTGTATAGTATGGTATGTGGGGGGATGGTTGCAATGGTGTGTATGTCACCGTGTTCGTTAAGTGGGATTTGTTGTGGGGTCCAGTCATTATGGTTAATTATGAGAATGGTGGCAGTGTTTGCATCTTCTTTGGCTGCCATTCTTGCCCAGTGGATGGCTTCCACGGTAGTGTTGTGATTTGTGGGGTATGCTAGGCCGATGCCTTTCCATCGGGAGGTTTGTACGTGTCTTATGGAGCCAAATATTTTATCTCGGTTGTGGGGGGAGTGGTATTGCGTGAGTTGCATGGGGCATGTGAGTGGGGATGAATAGTACGAATGTGTGATTTTAAAAGATTCTATTAAAGTTTTGAGGATTGCCAGGTGGAGTGTGTGGTGAAGATTTTTGGGTTGTATGTTTTTTGGTTTTCTCTTAGGGAGTACGGTTATGTATCTTTGGATGAGCCAAAGTATTTCTGTTTCGAAGTTTTGTGGTGGGGTTGGAGGGAGGTTGTTGATTGTGTGGGGCGGTGATAGGAGAATTGATTCCATAGCCATTGTAGTCTTTCTGTAGTGATGGTGGCCATGTAGTTTCCTTGTTGGTCATAGATATTAGCTTCCGAGGCTTGTATTTGGATGGTTGGTTGGTTTGTTTGGATGTCTTTATCGGGGTTACATTCTTGTATGGATAGCTTTAGGTTGGTAATTTGTAGGGGGGGATGTATAAATTTGTTGTCCTTTGATTGAATGTGGTTGAGGCAATTAGCATATTCTTGGGTGGTATTGAGTTTGGTTTGTTTTGTGTAGTATTGTGTGAGGCATAGCGTATTGTGTTCTAGAAGGATGTTGTCCGGGTGTAGGAGTTTGTCTTCTTTTCGCCATTGTTGTATGGTTCCTTGTGGTGTTTGCCACTGGCATAGGTACGTCTTCTTTATCGCGTGTGCTCCCCATTTGTCTTTTTTGGTGGTGTTTTTTTCCTTTATTATGGTTTGAATTCCTTGACCTAGTATCCTATGGGATAGGTGGGAGGGATTGTTTGGTATGGTCTCTCCTTGTGGTTGTGTTCTTTGTGTGGTGCGTGTAGGATTTGTGGTTGGTGGAGGGGGGGGGGGGGGGAAATAATATTAATGCTTGTTGAAGGGCATCTTTGATAGTCTTGGGTATATGTTTGTATGCGGTTTGAAATTCTTGTGGTATTAGGATGGCTTTAGTATCAAGGTTTTGGATTTGTGTTAATGTGGTGATGTCGTACATGTATAGTTTATCAAGATATTTTTGGGTTTTGGATTTGGAGATGTCGGTGAGGATATTGTAGTTTGGGTTGGTTTTCCAAGCTTTTTCGAGTGGAGTTATTTTGATGGGGAATGCCCTAATTGCGGTTTGGACGTGGATTTCGTATTCTTTCTCGAGGAGAAAGAGTGTTCTAGCTATGGGTGATCTCACATATGCTTGTTGTTTGAGTTTGGGGAGGTGGAGGGAACCTCCATATTTGGCCGCTATGTGTTTGGCTAGTCCTTGGTATATGGTGCCTAGTTGTCCGGGGTCATTAAGAGCTTGTATTAGTTGTTGTCCTATGCATCATCTTATGTAGTTGGGGAGGAGAGAGGTTGCATTGATGCCGAAGTTGTCATGGGGGAGGTGTGTGAGAATGTTGGTGGTGCTTTTGGGGATGTTACAAATATCTTTTGTTAGTTTGCTTATGATTTTATCTAGTTTTTTAATGTCGGATTTTGAGAATGAAACGGCATAGTATGCGTATGCGATTCGGGGTTTAATGACTGTGTTGAGGATTTTAATCTTTTGTGTGGAACCTTTACATGACCCCGATGCGCCTAACAACCTATGAAGGAGTGTGACATTTGAGCAATGTAGAGACTTTGTGGATGAGGTAGAAGATAGCAATTTTCATCACAATATGAGGAATGACCTCATTGAACATTTGTGGGCCTTCAAAGGCCAATGTATGTTCTAGTCATTACAAATCTATGAATATAATCTACTTTGGCTATTCAAGTACAAATCAATGCCCTCTTGACTATCTTCTTGTTGGATCCTTCTAATTTCTGGGTTGATTTCTTCTACACCATTGCAAGCATGTTTTCCCAAACCCAAAAAGTGATTATAAGGAAACATGGAGACAAATTGTGGTCCCTGATGGTGACTGGGAGGCATCATGGGAGTGGAATGTGCTAGTGCATACATTTGGTGATGGCGCATTTGGGTTGTTGGAATGCACTCCTCCGTATTGGCCTCATCATCCGAATTGTCCACCCTAGCACCCCTTCCATCCGCACTCCCCACATGAGGGGCCAAAATTCCATTCCCCAAACCCCCTTGTCATGCCACGCATTGTGCCATCCTTAGCTTGCCCCATTGGTAAATAATTCACCTGAGGTTGACCAACACCTAAATTTGGGGCATCCCGACCCCATGCACCCTCCCACACACCATGTCCAGCCAAATTGGCCACTCCAGCATCCTCATAACTAAACCCAACATCCCCCAAACCGAATCCAACATCATCACAACGCATCCCAACACCCTCATTCCCTAGCTCAACACACTCATCACCTTCACCTGCATCCAATTCCTTATCACAGTTATATATAATTGTAGGTCAAGCCAGTGCTAGTTCTCGGGCCCTAATCTTTCTTTGAGTTTCAACAACTCCTCCTTCCTCCTCAATTCCACATAGTCTTTTGCGTCCTCTCCATGCAAATCAAAGGGTTGCATGGAAAACAAATCCAATGCGCCAACATCGTGCATAATTTCTACCTTTGAAGTTGTTGCAGTAACCATGTCAGTGGAAGCCTTGGCATGCGCCCTAAAGAAGATGTCATTCAATTTGGATATTTTGTGGTCAATCTTGGCTGCTTTGTTTCCCTGGGGCCTCCTCGCCATCAAATTCGATGGCTCCACCCCGATTTCAACCTCGAATCTGTCTTTAGCTGATGATCCCCTAGGCAACATCCTCTTCTATGATGTGGTTTTTTTGGCTACTTCCACGTATGATTCATTCTAGCGAGGGGTTTCTTTGATGAGAAGCCAACAATGTATGTAAACAAATGATGCACCCTTCACATTACGACACTGGTACAAATCCAGGGTTTGGGCAATGACATCCGCATCGGACATGCCAGACTCCCTCAAATCTTCTCATTGTGCATGATGGCCGGTAAATTTGGCCACATGGTGCTTATTAATAGACCACTTTGTCTCCAAACTACGATAAATCCTTTCCTCTCTCCACCTAGGCCGCCTAATATTGTAACTCTCATACATTTGTGTCCAAAATGCAGCTGATTTTTGGCCATTTCCTACAATAGGGTCTTGATGAAATACTCAAAAAACTCCTACAAAGTTGGCACTACTCGTCATGACTAAAATTCCTGCCCTTCCGCACTTGCGACTGGGATTCATTACACAAACTGGTAGGATAGATATGGGTGCTCACCGGACCTTGCTCAACCACAAGTCCTTGTCTTCCGTCAGCAACTTGATTTGCAATGCGACCCCACCCGAAAATCCTAGCTACTGCACCAACATAATTCGAGGTTGGGATGTCATCAAGTTGCTCCTCCTCTACAAGAAATCTTTGGTGGAAATTCGTAGCGTCGTCCCCGGCCGCAGCGACATCAACGGTCTTTGCCGCATGCTCAACGGCACGTCCTCACCCTGTGAAAGCTTCTGGCTCCGTAGCTCGCCCGCCCTGTTCCACAGTGCGTCCAACCCGCTCCACAATGTTTCCCCTTGGCTCCACCAACGATTCCTCCCTGCTTGCTCTCAGGAACCCTCTGCAAACCCGTTCTCCCACCCAACGCCATATTCGCGGGTCGACTATTCACGTACCCACCCACCCAGTCTTCCATGCATAGTCAGCTTTTCAAAACGTAAAAACGTGAGAAATGCAATGCCTTGGAGAATCGCGGAATTTGTAGATTGGAGGCCATGTAAATTGGAGGGAGAAGGCCGGTTGACCACATACAAAGCCATTGTTGGGGCTGTTTGTGACCCTGCCTAGCCCACTCCCACCACTTTACCATATGCAGAGCTTGATTGAGTGTCCTAGTGGAGATGCTCTTACTTGGGAGTGGACTCTGCAATGCAAGACAATAAATTCTTCTCATATTCCACTGACTCTAGAGTTGTGCTAGTCTATCATACTAGTGACCTCTCTAGCTTTTTAAGCTATATAACCAGGTCCTAAATGAACACTAGAAAAGTAAACAACGCTTCCTATGAGCCCACTTCTTGTAGGATAGAAAAACACGCAATTAAGGCGAGATGATTAGCAAACCCTAACCATACCTGCAGCCATTTTCCTCATTATGTTCTGAAGCTCCTTTCAATATTTTAAATATTTTCGAAGTGGAGATTCTCTTTCTCAATAAATAATCGCTAAGGTCCCCCTCAATTACGAGTTGTGTGTTGAATCTAGAATGGTGAACAAATTAGGAGCAAGTAATTTTGAATAAGTTTTGAGTATTTGGTGTCCGTTGTTATATTTACACCTAACCACTTAGTAACCATTCAAATATAAGTAATTGTTGATGACAAGGATAAAAATTAGGCTTGCATATGTTAGTGACCTTGGTATCAATAGAGTAGACAAGGCTGATGTGGACATTTCCAACACCAAAAGCACTTATGGCCATTGGATTTGATTGTGAAGTGTCGATCTCGTCCAGGTAGCAATTGCGACTCATGAAGGTCGTCATTTCAAATTTTAGAATTGGAGTTGAGATCCAAGGCTTATGAAGAGATCAAAGTGAAGTACCTCTTTCTCTGTAAACGACCACATAGATTCTTCCAATTATGTTCACTATTGAACCTAGAATGGCGTCTATATTTGACCATGTTGTCCGATCCCATCATGACATGTGTCATTTAGGTACCCTTAAAGTTGTGATGAGAATCTTCATGATTTGCAACTAGTAGCCAGGTGAGGCAACTCCAATCCATCCATTGACCAAAATTGCATGGAAAGGTTGAAGTGGCCACAATAGGGCAACATACAAAACATTAACTAGACCTCCTATGATAGGTGTGTGAGCTTATTGTGGGCACTTCCAACTTCACATATAACTTTGGCCATCCTATTGGAATTCATAATTGCCTCGTATGGTTAGCAACTCTGAATCATAAGAATTACAAGTTTTAGAATCAAAATTGAGATGCATAATTTACTACAAAAAAGTAGAGTGAAATTTTTCTTTCCCATTAAGTGGTCAAATCATACACAAATCGAGTTCCCAATTGTGTTAATTGTTGAACCTATTTCCATATGATCAACCTTGTTAAATTTCCTTGTAATTAAATTTGACCTAGTGTTCATTCTTAGCCACAAGCCATGCCATAAGATACCACTCAAATATAGGTGTCCGATTACAAAAAGCAACCACATCAAGCCATCACTATAAGGTTGGCCTTTTAGAGTGTCTCAGATTGGACCAAGGCCAACTACCTTGTGGCATGGATATTCCACCAAGTCAATGCCCATTACACTAAAAAGTCCTATCATCGTGAGCCACAATAATTTTCTAGAGCCCGTGCTAATTTTCATAATAAGAATTGATGTGGGCTACATTGATTTTTCAACGAACACTAAATTTCAAGTATAAAAGTAGTGTGGGCCATATTGAGTTTGTTTCTAGAAAATTAATGTGGGTGATTATTTTCTTATGTGCTTCTTATCTCCTATAACTAATATTCAATTGATTGGTTGGAAGTTTCATGAAGACTTAGGGGAAGACCCGGGGTCTTGGACCCACATCAATTCCACCTTGACTAGAAAATTAGATTGCCCCTGCTAGTTTTCCACCCACACCAACATGACTATTTAGTGTAGTTTGCTTTGGAATATTTGAAAACTTAATTAATTACTTACACTACACCGTTTATGGTATTTACCATCACATGCGTAATAGTGTCCCTTACCCTAATTTGAGTTATATGCTAGGTGATCAACAACTTCATAATTGGTATCGCCTCATGACACTTGGCTGGGGATTCGTGGCACTCATGTATTTTCATTAGTGAGAGTTTATTCATCTTTGCAGATGGGATTAACCACTTTAGACACTACCTTACGTCGTCGGCTTCTTGTCTCAAGGGTTTCAAAAATACCAAGTTTTAGTAGTTCTAAATAATCTTAGTCTAATCTAATACTTAAGGCAATAATACAAAGGGGGTTAGACATTAAAAAAATAAAAATTGCCACATACAAAAGCAAGTGGGTGCATCATGTGTTGTGAACCTATCATTACTAGTCTAGTGATTTTTAAAACAAATTTTTAAACCCGACCGAAAATTGTTGCCCATCCTGTCCAACTTCAAAAAAAAAACATTGCCCTTGCATTCTTGAAGGCAGCTTGACTACAAATCCCATATTGAGTGCACTTGACCTCCAAAGTCTAAAATCCAATATATATGCGCACTTCCAATTTGTAAATAAGCAATTGATTGGGATTTCATTCCGAAAGTGAAACCATCAATAAAGCACATAATTAACTTGGAGGTCTTAAACAATATAAAATCCTCATTAACATCGAGGTTATAATTTTGTGATTTACCATTTAAAATTATCTTGTCATTCTAATTAAAGATTAGTGCAAGTGTTCATAAGATAACCAAAATGAAACAATGAAGATAGAATATAAAACATATAACAAAAATATTATATAAAAATCAATTTCATTTTTAGGTAATATAATATAAGGTATAAATAAATGATATGTTATTTGGAATTAGACTTGTGGGACAATGTTATGGATGGGGTATACTCAAAAAATCATAATTTTTTGACTATAGCCTATCTAAATTATTGTAATAATTTATCCTCGTCATATATTGTATTATCTTTAAAATCACATGGTGTATATTAATTATTTCCAAATAAATTTCATTATATGTATATTATTGAATTGATCTTTTAAGTTCACCAATTTACCATAAGGTGATATATATTATTTTGACATATTACGAAATTTGAGCAATCGCACCTGTGCAAAATAAATGAATTATGAACCAAAGAAATTTTTTATGACAACACGTCGTAATTATATGCTGCACACGTTGATATCTTGCAATATTTATCAAAATGATCATGTGGAATTCAAAGCCACATCATGGCCTTGGAAACAAACTCATGGGAGGTTTGAAAATAGGCTTAGGGCATCCAAGGCCACATCATTGCCCCTTGCCAACTAATTGATATTTATAATATAGCTAGAAGTTCACAATAGCTATGAGGGAGAAAATAGGTCTTACATGCCAACTCGGAGGCGTTTCACTAAAGTAAGCTCCATCCAAGGTTCTTGATGGACTCATCCGATTTTTGTTACTGGATGACATTACTTGAGTGCCACGAATCCCCAGCCATGACACTTGGTGCGCTTACTAGTATCTTGTCATGAGCATGTTCAAAAGTGTTATGAGGTGTATGCTTATGTTGCACACTGCTCTACAAGTTGACTGAAGTGTACACAAATGACACTTGGCATTAGCATGCACAAGAATATCCTCCCCTTGCATACTTAAAGGTAAACACACGACACTTGCCAATAGTATGCTCAATAGCATCTTCCATGTGCATACTAAAAAGAGAAGGAAAAACATCATCTCAAGTTTCCCAATGTGATACACTAAATGTCATAACGTAAATAATATTCACTTAAAAAAAGTTATGTATGTTGACGAATAGTATCACATAGGCAATTAGCAGGGTGGCGACTTTGGGACTTCTAGGCATCTAGTGCAAACCCTTCGCAAATAGTGTAGTGAAATTCTCCGAATCCCATGCTCACTATGTGCAAACAAGGTTGGAGTACTCTTCGATCTTTGTGAATCTCTATGTAATTTATTGCTATAATACTTTCAATACTTTATTTGTTGATTGCAAAATCACTCAAGGTAAAAGTAAGTGGGCCTAATTCAATTACTCATTTTAGGTGGACACCTATACCTAAGTGTGTATGATGAGGTGTGCATCTAAGGACAGATGCCAAAAATACACATGTTTAGAAGAGATTGGAATGTATTCAAGATTTGTTAACTATTGTAATCCAAAGTCAACATGATAAGAGGCTATACGGTCAATTACTGAGAAGACCAAAAATATTTAAAAATTTAAAAATATTCACTTTGATAATGAGTAAGTTGGTCATATGAGATCTGAAAACTATGAGAAAATTGACTGTGGGCATGATTTGGATTGGCTAATTAGACTTAACTGAAAAGTCACCAAATTGTGAGGCCAACTCAATCTCTTTGATGAAATCTACCATATTTTCCACTTCCAACACTTGTGTCAACATCCCAAAACAAAACTAGAGAGGGAAATCATTTTGCTCTATTTCGGGGACAAAAAGACTTTGAAGTCTTTCTCAAGTTTGATTTCATTTGAGGATTACACATGTGGTGAGAGGAGCAAAAACATGTATGTGCACATAGATGACAAAGAGAATGAAAAAATCTTTAGTTACATAAAAATAGAATATGTCAAAGTCTAAAACTCACAGAAGCCCTCCAAGAACTTCCAGTTACGGTACACTCATGCAAGGGACCATTAAGACCATTTGACCCCAATTGGTCCCCATACTTTTTCTATTAACTCTATTATCTTTCACTAATTACATGTCTTCTTATCCTACTAGAAGGGCGGGGAAGGTACAAAAGCGTCCTTTAGAGTTCTTCTTAGCTTATAATGACATCAACCTTGATTTGCCCAATATTCAACCTCTACTAGTGTATCTCTAGCATGCTGAACCATACCAAACCTTATCTTGCATCATGAAGATGCGGCGAGGGTACAAATCAAAGGCACTGAATCACTGACACTGCTAACCGTGTGAGATGCGTGATGCAATCATACGGCTATGCCGGCCCCAATTTTAATACTTCGGCCAAACTCAGTAACCACATCTTAGCAGAGCCCTACATTGGGTGCCCATACCCATGCCCATGCCCATGCCCATGCTCACCCATGCCCATGCTCACCCATGCCCATGCCCATGGGTTTTGGGTGGGCATGGGTGCGATATTATTGTTCATGGGTGGGCATGGGTGGGCAAGGGTGCGATATTATTGTTCATGGGTGGGCATGGGTTCGATATTATAATGGGTGGGCATGGGTGGGCATGGGTGATCATGAGATCATTGCAGCGGTGAGCTTAGCATTGCCAATGAATCGGGATACCACTGCTAAATTCAGTATTCACTTGTGGTGGAAGCTGAAAGGAGCCCCCACATTCCCCATCATGTCGCGCGTGGCACGTTCGGTTTTGTGCATCCCTGCATCCATCTCCAAATCGGAGTCAAACTTCTTGGGTGCAGGGAATACTATAACCAAGAAGCGCTCCGGGCTGAAGCCGGCGATAGTGAACGACCTTTTATTTGCCCGAACCAACCAAGACTTGGTGTAGGCGGGTAATACACATTACACAATTTTTGAATACATGGGTGCAATTTGAATAGCATGGGTGGGCATGGGTGCGCACATGTCATGCTATGGGTGGGCATGGGTGGGCATGGGTGGGCACAGGTCGTTGTTGATGGGCATGGTCTGGGTACGGGTGCAATTTAAAAGGAAAATGTTGGGCTCTGCATCTTAGGCATGAGGTGTGTGGTACACCCTAAACTCCGTAATATCAACCTCCATAATGTCACACATTCTTTAATATCCTCAAACCCTAGGGAACGGATGTTCATAGTTCAAATCTCACTCCTTATTGTCACGTTTCTCTCCCTTATATCACGAAATTTGTCATGAATGCAAATCACCAAAGAAGTCAACCCACACCCTCACATTGCGCCATGTGTCCACATGTGGAGTGTCACCTTCTTATTCTTATTCTTATTCTTCTTTTTCCTATGTCACTTGTTGAATGTTGGTGCATGCGTCCACCACATCACCCGGGAAGGCCAAGTGGAGTGGACCACACTAGTGTAAGTGATAGGAGAACGAATTCAGATTGTCCTCACATCTCCTTTGTATTATTCCATAATGTCACATGCTACACTAATTCTATAGTATCAGGCATCCATGTTAACACTACCAAACTCTGTAATATCACGTGCACTTTGGTTGCCACATGTGTGATACTACGGAGTTTAGAGTGTACTATTGTGGGCACTTTCAACTCCACGGACAATTTCGCCCATTGTATCCCAATCGAGGATTATCTCATCATGTTCGTGATGCAAATCACACAGATTGTTATCTCAAGTTTCAAAACCGGGGTTGAGATGCAAGAGTTAAAAGAGGTCAAAATGAAGACTCTCTTTCTCCGTACGTGATCACAAGAGCCTTCCAAATTGTGTCAAACATTGAAATTTAAAAGGATTGATGTGTTTTGAACACGTAGTATGGTAGACAAGTGTTTTTGGGATATATATAAATAATACGTGACCACTTCTCATGGGATATGAAAGATGCAATTAGTGCGAGATGATTACCAAATCCACATCGTGCTTGTCACCTTTTGCTTTATGATTTTTAGAGCTCATATGGATATCTATTCACCATCAATGTGAAGGTTCTCGTTTTCATCAAGTACTCAATCGTTAATAAGCCCAATAATTTTGACTTTTGAGCTTAGAATGGTTAGTGTATTTGAACGTGTAGTCGTATCTCTTTTAAGCACATGTCATTTTGGTGTATATTCTTAGATCCAATCCTAACCACATGCCACTCAAATATAGGTGTCCAAATTATTCTTGTGTTGAAATTAGGCATGTCCGCCAATCTCAATATGACACATGTCAACTCTTAACAACAAGCCAAGTTGCATATTACTCAAATAAAAGTTGTGTTTGATTAGCATTTCATTTCACAACTCAGGAAATTATTGAAGAGTGCTTTGAAATGCAAATGCTATAGAAGTTAGAGTGAAGATTTTCTTTTAAAAATAATTACATAGGCCCTCTTGACTGTGTTAAACTATTCAACCTAGAATGGGTAATGCAACCTGAGGACTAATTCCAATCTCATCGTAGCACATGTATTTTTGGTGTCCGCTTTGAACAAGCATTGCCATATACCACTCAGATACGAGTGTTCAATTAAGAACAATTACCACATAAGGCCCATATACATTAGATGCCACTTGACGATGGTGGCCTTCCTGTCTGAGGCACTCACTTTATTTCACTCTGAGGTTTCTACCTAACTCTTGCACCCATTTCACATGTGGAATGCTTAATCATTAGACCGTAGCACATGTGAAAGGATGTTGTAGACCTACATCTCGACAGAGGGTACCAAGAGATGATATTGGGAGGTAATGAAATTGAGCCCAGAATCACTTCTTGCACATAAGATACAGGGGAAAACCTTGAAATATTTCAAACATGTTTACCATGCAATTTCTGGACAAGGTCATATATGTTTTAATTTGTGACAGGGTCATTGCACCATCGTGCTAATATTAAGAGGTCAAGACTCCATCATTTCTAGAGTATATTGAGAAAGCTAAAACTACAGCCCTCTGTTTGATGACCTACAGATCTCAAGATTGTTTGCTGTCTATCAAGCATATCCAAAATCAGCTATGCTAAATAATCAATCCTCCTAAGCTTCAGTTATGCAGTGTTCCCATGGGAGGATGAGAGGAAATACTGTGTTACCTAAAAAAATAAATCTTCGAAACTCTATAAGGATACAAAATTCTTATGCTTGAAGACTTGAGGGAGCCACGCAGGGGAAAGCCGCAGGAACAAAAAAATATTGCCCCAGTGCTACATGATGAGGACTTGATTTAAAAATAATCCTTGCTTACAGGAAACTTTTCCTTGAATCTGGTGAGAAGCTCTTTGGGTAGAGGCCGCTCGTCGAGAAGCCTTTTCCCATGTGATGTAAGGAATAAAATTACTGCGGCTTCCTGATCTACCAGACTCAGCACACCTGCTCCCACCAAACTTCCATCAGCAGTAGAATACAATACAAAAAGGCTAGAATAATAGTCACCTTTTGTAGGTAATTGTCTATGGCTATTGGAATTGTCCACAAAGTCCCTCAAAAAAGGGACTAAACTAGGAGTTTGCTGCCTCTTTGAGGACTTCCCTGCTAATAGATTGTTAGATTGTTAGATTGTCTTGTGTTGGAGCCAAATTCTGAAATATAGGTGAAACATCTGAAACCTTGTCTTTCAATCCAGAAATATTTGAGAGAATTTTAGGATTGTAAATTATTTCTGACCCATGGGACTCACCACTCGTACTCCTGGCTCAGCCTATGTGAGGCTAGCTTGGCCAACCGATCCTATTATGACAAGCTAGAAAGCCGTTTTTTATAGCCCAGTCCCTCTCTTTTAGCATGTTAATTCAAGCCCTAAGAAAACTTGGGGCAACTTTATGCATAAGCTCTCCTTGCAAAATTAGTGTCTTCTTGAATCCTCATCAAATTCAATATTTGGCAGTTAGTTTATCATCAACACTGGTTGCACATCGATTCAATGACATGAAACTACAACATTGAATCAATACCTACTACCAAATGCAGGGTTACAATAATAATATTATGTTTTTATGTTTTATAGCTACAGGACATAATAGGATGAATGATGAATTCAATCACTGTATCTTCCTAACAAGATATAGACCCAAGAGGAGAATTTTTCTTTTTTTGATGAACAAATAAAAACTATCAGAAAAATGAAGGTACAGGGAGAATGTGAGGACTTGCTTACCAAGTTCAATTTCATGGCCATCCTCGTCCTGGCCATTCTCAGTGTCCTGCACAGCTTCTTCCTGCAGTTCACGAATTGTTTGTGCATACCGTTCCAAAAATTCATCCTCTGTCTCTTCATGTTCATTATCTGAGTCTTCAGAATCCAAGGCCTGTAACCAATTGAATGATTCAGCCGAAATGACAATGGTTACAATCACATGACATCAGAGATTCTGGATATTCTTCCTAAACCCTGAAGTATGGTGATTCCGTGCATTATTCACAGGCTTTGGGAGGATGGTAATTCCTAAACCACAATTATGGATATTCTTCTCAAACCAAGTGAAGATAGTTGAAGTTGATTCTGGATATATTTATGGATTTGGGTTGAATATGGTGAAATATAGATCTGGATACTTTTCCCAGACCCACTGAAGATGGTAACTCCTGCATTATTTTGCAATGCCAGGTTGCTGGAGGACAACTTTATTGCTCAACACAATCTGTCAAGATCCTCTACAGAAGATGACATTTGACATTGAACAAATATCGAGGGTGACATTTATGATATCAGTAAGAACAAATAAGAACAAACCTCATCACTCTCATCTGCTTCATCGTCTTCATCATCGTCTTCATCATCTTCTGACTCAGTATCAGATTCACTTCCCTCACTGCCTGAGGCCTCTAAAAGCTCCTTCAAGTCTACCATCACCTCCAACAGCGACCGGAAGCAATGGTGAGCAGTCTTGAAACCTCTGGGACCACTAAACTTTTCATGCTGCAAAATATATTCCACAGCCTTCTGCAAAGCCATGGCTGTTCCAAAAAATCCAAGCAACCCACAAACTTGACAACATCAGATTATAAAAACTCCTACAAACCAACAATCAGGTTGATGTAGATTGACTTTATCATATTCAAACAGTTCACGAAAAGAAAGCATCGCCAAGTACAAACCTTGTCAGACACATTTATAAGAAAATGCTTAGATTTGAGTTTATCACTATCCAAAACCAGTATATACAGATTTAGATTAATAATATTTACTGGTATCCAACAGCACAAAAGAGAAATTTTGATCTGTTAAAAAATCCAAGCAAACCACAAACTTGAGAACATCAGACTTCAAACACCTAGGCTTGACGTATATTCATTTTACCTTATTCATGAAAGTTACAAAAAGAAAGCATCACCACCTACAAATACTGTCACACTGTCCTAAGCGAATGCTAAGATTTGAGATTATGAGTATCCAAAACCAGTATGAATAAATTCAGGTTAACAGCTTTCACTGGTATCCAACTGTACAAAAAGTAAAAATTCAGAAGACTATGTGATTTGACGTACCAGCAAGTTTCATCTCGGATTCAAGTGACAGCCCTGGGTCTGACTCACTCTCTGCTAGCCCTGCTAATGCATCGGCCCACAATAGCAGACCCTCGTCTTTATAAACATCACCTCCAAACGATAGAATCTTTTCCACAATCTCAGGGAGTAAAATAAAGCATGTTGAGATCAGAAGAATAAGTGGCTTGGCCAATGGGACAGTCCCACTTGTCAGCTGCTGCAGACGCCGCGCTGCAACTTCACAAAACCCAGTAACAAGCATTTTCACAATTTCTTCGCCTTCAAATGAAACAGAGGAAGCATGCAGGAGAGCATGAGCACATCGACAAGCTCGCCAACATGCAGCTGGATATGCTGACTCAATAGCTGCAGTTACAAAGACGACTAAATATTCCAGGATAGATCGAGGGGGCCCTGAAATTGATGGTGATATCAAGCTTTCAGCCTCAGTGAAATGGGGCAATGGGCATCGTCCCTGGCAAAAATCCATTTTCAAATGAGTCACTTGAACAAAACAGTAAGAATCATAAACATGTGGGCATAGATAGTTATATATCTATGTGGCATAAGCATGTAGCCTTTAGTTTTATTGCCATGCTGTTGGTGAAAGAATAATCTGGACTACAATGACAAGCATGATATCCACATGTCACCGATGAATCAGTGAAGCCCACACTTTTTGTCATTATTACTTAGGACATTATTGGTAGTAGTAGTATGGTGACAGTAATCACTATGAACTAGGTAATGGATGCGAGGAGCCTGCCACAGACTGTAGAAGGCATCTATTCTACCAAGCTGTGATAACGGCAAGGTGGATATTGGGTGCCTACTACAGCCCGTGGCAGGGCAACAGATGTCCATTACGAGACGTAGTTCAGGCCATGAAGGGGTCATGAATTACGAGTGATAATGTGCCTCCTCATATCCATGAGGAATAGACACGTCAACAAAGTCACTTGGTCTGACCTCCATCAAGGTGAGAAGTATCTCATTCATGAAAGAATGTGGCTGAGAAAAACTCACCTGAAAAGCAACAGCTTCCTCGATCGTGTCAAAGACAGATTCATCTTCCTCCTCTACCCATGCATTCCAATCTGCTATTAAGTGTGCCCACACATGTAAGAGCACCTCTACTTTCAAATTCACCGCGGTACTTTCATCTGGTGTATACCTCAGAAGGGTGGCGAGTAAAACTGATGCATCACTCAGGCATGAAGGTGGCGGAGCAGGTGGTTGTATAGCTCCCTCCTTCATAGAACCAAAAGTTGGAGCCAATGTCAGTAGGGAACTCAATCCAGCAGAACAGTATAATCTAACAAATACACATAAGGAAGATAATTCAAACTAGATGTTCTTTGTAATACACAAAATGAGAAAGCCACACTGAAGTAGCAAGGCGTGTATAGCACCTACCACCTTAGCTCCTAAGTGTCTCTCCATGCACAAAGATGTATATTCGAGATACATACTTCCATTTCAAGCTAATTGTGTCTACAGTGACCCCATCTTAAATTAAGTTATTCTTCAAATGCACTTTTCAAATCAATTTAATACCTCAATGCTATTGGAAATTTGGGTTCAAATACACATCTCAGGTGCTCTTGGATGTAATGACATGCTTAGAACTTTGATCATCAATGACATATGAGTATATTTTTTAATTCTCCGTGACATAACTTATTTATATACTAAATAGAGTTTCCAACCCATAAATAAAAGAATATATGATTTTGAGACGTCGCAAGGCTCGTAGAAACTGTGTATATAGGTCGTACATTGAGCCCCTTGTTCCATTAAGGGTTAAAAAAAGACAGACAGACCTGTGGGGAAGTCAGCCATGCCCTCTGCAATAGCATTGAGAATGTGTTGGCCACAGATGCGCATCCAAATTTCCATGTAGTGACAGCCTTGCCATCATCCTCCTCATCGTCTGGCTCTGCAGTATCCCAAGTCTGAGCAAGTGACGAAAGTGCTCCAAATCCAAGCTCTACCATCTGTGAATAGCAATACCTCTTGAAGTTAGTGAAGTTCTTCACATGAGGTTGTAACCATATTTTTGTGAATGTGAAAGTTTATATTTTCATAAACATCTGACACTAAAATGAGAGCATCCCTCTTTTACGACCGTTTTCAATCTTGTGCACCCATCAATACATGAAATATGTCATTAAGAAAATCAATTCAACCTCCACATAACATGGTCCTCGCCAAAAAACATGTTGTAGATCAGACTATATTCATCAACAATGGACTTCACATTCTGTAGCCGGATCACAATCATTAACGTTGGACAGGTTCTTAACCAATCGTCATTGAAGCATGTGAGGATGTTGATTTACAAACATCCAAAATTCTGGAACTGGAGCATATCAAACATTGAGCCAATATCTTGAGTGGTTTATCATGGCATCCTGGGGTATGTATTATGGTGCTTGACTTTACTTTGTGATACTTCCCGAGCTTCTCATCACAGTGGGAAAGTAGTTCTAGAGAGGCTTGACTTCTTGTTTCTCATGGTCTTCACCTCTATCCCTTAGGGAATTTTCAGGGTGTGGGCTCCCTGGTCATAGGCCAAGTGCCATTTTGTTTTGACTCGGTGGGGTATTCTAAGCTGGAGTATTTGGGCCATCTCCAGCCTACAAGTGGCGTGAGTTCCATTCTCCACTGAGCCATGCTTGACTTAACCGCTAGTGCACCTTATCGTTGTGGGGGTCACCGGGGTATCCGGTTATATAAAGCGTTGTAAGTACCCGAGGACTCCGTGAGCCTAGTTGAGGTGGAGTAATGGGTTATGAAATTGCCCCGGTTGAAGCCGCTTAAAGTCCACCTCTTAATTGAGGCGATAGCCTGCAGGTGAAGAGACTCTACAATTCATGGGAGTGTTGGCAAACGAAGGCGTTATCCTTCTCTGAAAACGTACCTGAGGCCAAGGTTCTGGATGTGGAGGTATGTGCCGAGATATTTCGGCTTGCACCGCATCGCTAATAGCTGGTACATGAGGTGCCACATCACCATCGCCCACCTCCGCAGCAGTCGCCAGGAGCTGCAATGATACTGCTGCCTCTGTTTCTTCTTGCATGCGTGCTCCAGCCACAGCAGCTTGTAGAAGCGGCAACCAATGGGCAGGTTTATAATCCTTCTGCCACCGGCCCCAAACATACTTCGTGTTATTATCAGACTATTATTTGGGACCAGATGCAATAGTGGTCCATGCATAACATTCTAAAGTAGCCTATTTTAGTTTCAATGCAAATTAAACGATTCTTAAGGTAATCCTAATAACCTAAGAATAATTTCATTGGGGACGCCCCTCTTTCAATTGAATATTGGTAGATGGAAGAAGACTCCGTGTCTGAAGAAAGCCAACAATGAAGTGTCCACTAATGAGAGCTTGCCACCTGCCTAATGCTCGGAATTCGTGCATGTACTCAAGAACCTTGATTCTTGAAGCTAGAATAGAGAGAGAACGTCTTACACATGCTTAAGAATGCTGTGTGCTCATGACAATGCAAATTTCAGTTGAATAGGATATATTTACTATACATAATGTGGTAGCCTGAAGTGTAAATTTACTATACAAAGATGAGGTGTAACCTGAAGTAGGGACGTGAGAGCCCCTGCTGCAGATAGTCGAACAAGTCGCCAGGACACATCACCAGCATCAGGTGCTAATAGGGATTTCAGAAGGGCATTGTAGACGTCTTCATTTAGCTCCTGATTTTGCAAATTTTGGGAAAAAATACACTATAGATTGTAAGTCTCTACATGTCACATACAACTCATGCAGAACTTGGGACCTAATTCTGTGCAATATACAACTGTGGAAGCAAGGAGACTAGAGATTAAAGCAAACGTGGCAACCCATAGGTGCCCATCCATCTGATGTTTGAAATTGATTCTAGATTGCCAACATATCTAAAGATGGAACATTTCTCACTAATGTCATTATATTTTAACTTTAAATATTATACTGCCGATGGAAAAATATTGATTCTGCTTGCTATCACTGAGAATGATGTCTTACCTCCGGCAAAGAAGCCGCCAATTCCCCAAGCAACCAATTCGAATTTGCTAGCACATATGGGGGTGGCAACCTCATGGCATACATGGGGAACACCCGTGTTTGTAGCAACATAGTTAGTGTTTCAGCATCTTGTGTTTTGAGAAACTGCAATACACCAAAACGTAATTTGGTTCTGGAACTCCTAAAAGTGTGAACAAGGACAAGTGACTGGAAGCTATAAAATGAATATAAATAAAAAGCACAAAGAAAACATGCAAAGAAATGTTGATAACAAAAAGATGTGACCATACTAGAGTTCGGGGCTTTGCAAAACCATTGCCTATTTGAATAGTTGAGCATACAGTAAAGTTAAGGAAAGTTTTGAAAGTTTAACATGCCATAATCGAATCACAGGTAGGCAAATTGAACATCTAGCCTGGAAATGATCACCAAAGTCTGTTGCATCTCTACCTTTTAATAACCAACAACTGTTAGTGAAATACCAATCTGAATAATTCATGCCAAAGTGGGGAAAACTATAAACTAAGACATTCTAACCTAAAACAATAGTAAAAACCCACACCTCATGTATTCCGCCATATGCCATTAGAACTCCGAAGTACCTGTAAGAGAACCAATCCAATGAAACCCATGAGTTGACTGTCGGTCTAGCACACAAAGGCCAAAGGAGTCATAGATTTGAATTCGTCTGTGAACTGTATGCTACAAAGATGTTTCCATAAGTTATAGAGTTTGTGCAGTAAAACACACACACACACACACATAAACATACACACATTTCCTTGCATTAGCAGCACAGTGGCTGTAAGCAACCAATACAGGATAGCAGCAAAAAGAACTTTAGGCACGAGGGTATATTGCAACATACTTGACCGCTAATTCTGAAGTTGGTTGCACACCATCTGGAGGAAGGGGGAATTGGGACAAAAAAGGCATGATCAGAATCTCCCCTGCTGTGGCCTCCCCATCTTTGCTTTTTCCTTTGCCCCCCTTTTTGCGCTTCATAGTTGCAACATTCTTCATTCCCCCAGCAGTTGGAGGGCCCTGTACAATGAGTAAGCAAATCAGTTGGAATGTGCCAAATCTCTGTTCTTACACAGCCCATGTGAATTGCCAACTATAGAAGTCAGTGGAAATCACAAACAAGTATAGCAATATATATCATGAAAATACAAAGCAGATTATACCCAGTGCTTTGTAACGATCTGGGCAATGGTGCGAGGAGCAGTGCCACAGGCCGTAATAGGAGCCCAACCTACCTCATTGCACCAGGTATTGGGGCCTATTATAGCTGATGGCAGAGCAACATGTGTCCATTACTGGAGGTAGTGGTCAAGCCATGACATGATCACCCATTACAAGTCAAATTGTGTCTCCTTGTAGACAATGAAGAATAGACACATCAACAAAACAACATATCTGACTACTACACCCTAGGTAATGGGTGTGAGGACCTCTGCCACGAGTTGTAGTGGGAGCCCAAACTACCCAAACATAGTAGCAACAACTTCATATTTAGTGCCTACTACAATAAATGGCAAGACAACAAGTGCCCATTACTAGATGTAGTTGTTAGGCCATGACAAGGTCATCCATAATGGATGATAATATGCCTCATAGCTAGTCGAGAATACAAATGTCCTAAAAATGGCTTATCCTGACCACTAAAAACTAGGTCATGGATGCGAGGAGCCATGCCACAAGCTATAGTCGGAACCCAATCTACCCAACCTTGGTAGCAATGAGGTAGATACTAGGTGCCTACTATATTCTATGGCAAGCGACAAGTGTCCATTAATAGATGTATTGGTCATGCCATGGCAGGGTCATCCATTGACCCATCACATATGATAATGGGCATCCTCCTAGCCAATCAAGAATAGACATGTCAGCAAAATGGCTTAGCCGGAACACTACAGATGAAGCCACTTCAGACATGAAAGATAAAGGTCATGACCACATAGAAGGCCACACACTTGAGCTCATGTTCAAATCCTAAACAAGGTAACCTAGACAGCAATCACCAGATATTACAACCTAACGGTTTACAAGGAATTTCAGTAGTGGAAAAGATTATCTGACATTATCTGCAGGAACTGACATACAAGTAGCTCTAAAAGACTACAGATTTACCATTAATATGCAGAAGATTATAATTCTCACCTTGGATGTGGCAATGAGACCCAAAAGATTCAGTGCACTTTGTCGGGGGGTGAGTAGGTCTTCCTTCCATCCACTTGCTTCATCCTGCTCCATAATTTTGTGTCAAGAGACGGATATTGCTATATAATTTTAGTGATAGGCAATATCATAGACTTCACATTACTTGATCAGATGCTACTCTCAGAATAAAAGTAGACATTCACTAGTAGAGAAGGTATTTCACCAGATCTGAAGGTAAATTCTTCCGCATATATTCATCTTCATCCTCTTCCCACTCCAAGATATCCTGCAGTGCACTAGAATTAAATTACTCCAAAATAATTCATAGTCCAAATTATCTATTGGAATAGCTTTGGTAACCAAGTAAATAAATGTATACATATGTGCAAATATATATAGATTGACACAATTCTTACCTTTTCCTTCATGATGAGTGTAGGAAAAATGGCACTCTCCAGCAAACTTTTGAAATGAGGTGCCATTAACCGCCAGCCCTGTTCAAATTGAGCAAAATCTTAATTGGTTTATGATATATTTAGGTCGTCATATTTATTATTGGACAACACCAATGCACAATAAAAACTTATATTCATGAAGTTGTGAGGATTTAAAAAGTTAAGGATACGCTACAATTGACAGAACAAAGTGACAGAGTGGTACACATGTATATTACACTGATGGACTAGAAATATTTCAGGTTAAATTTCAACACAACACAAGTTATCACACAAGTTAGTTTAACATACTCTTGAAGTATGAATTGCTTACAGGCCCTGTCTCAAGAATATTTGACACCACATCGAAGGACAATGAAATAATTCGCTCTTGGATCGGATGGAGGTCCTGTGTACATCAAGAACCCACTAAGCAACATTAATCATCATACTATCTTAATAGAGACACTTTGAACCATATGAAATCACTCTTGCTTGGAGCTCTTCTATGAGTATGATGGTTACCTTTGCAGATGTGCTCCGCCCAACAATTCTCAGAGCCGCAATTCCCATAGGAGACAAAAACCTACATCAAATTAGTTGCACTTTTAGCATAGCCATAATTTTTTTCAATAAAGTACATTATTAACACAGAAGCCCCAAAATGGCATATGCGTACATCTACAAGTTGAATTGTTTCTTACTTATCCACATGCTTCCGATGCCGTGCAACAAGGTTGCAGCAGATTTGAAGCGACCTTTTCCAAATTTTCAGTCGCGGTTCTTGCTCAGGTGAGTCCATTTTCTTCTCAAGTACTACCATTTCCAGAAGGATCATAAGATCTTGAAACCAAGACCCCAGAGATGCAAGTAATGAAGGCGGCATATGCGACTTCATCTGTCATCCCTCCATTCAAGATGAGTGAGTATTACACAAATAGCTGCAGCCTTTGCACCACAATAAGTCATTACCAAAGCAACTATTATACTTCTGTACACTGCTTCTAGAATGTCCAAATCTTCAGCAGGGTTCAGTGAGTAGATATTCCTGACACTCTGGGTAATCCGCAAACAAGTTAAGCAAACACACAACAACCACTCAAATGAGTAAAAATAATTTCAAAAATGACTACCAGAGTATTAGCATGACAAGCCACATAATTTGCAACTAGCAAAACTTTATAGTTTCCAAGATTTAGTCCTGGAAACGAACCAAATAGCGATATCCTTACAGCAAGGTGGAAGCACTTGCAGAGTACAAGTAAAATGTCGTCATGCTGGGCATGCCCCTCCTCTTTTGATGCTGCAACCTGTGCAACAACAGGCTCTCGTAAGGTGAGAGTCTTGTATCTATTATCCACGTAGTCTTTGTGAGTGATGTCTAGATTCTATACTGTGGCTGCCTATTCTACTTTGTTGACAATTAAATACACATGAACAGAAATCAGTTACTATCCTCAGTGGGGACTATTTTGTTTGTTGGCAAATGTGGACCATCACCTTAGGTTCATATTGTCAGCTCTATAATTTCAGGACAAAATAAAATTCCAAAAACCAGCTAAGTACTCATGAGAAATCTTGCAACAACGTCTATATGTAACAGGGAAAATTACATACCTGCTGCACAAGATGGTGAAAGATGCCATGTAATGGTGTGAGTAACTCTTTTGAGATGAGCTCCAATTGTACTGGGACAGGTTCTCGTGCCACCATCGGGTCCATGAAATACTACAGATCAATACAGCCTCTACCAATATTAGAAACCCTTCGAGAACTAAACCTGTGCATATTTGATGCGAGTGTTGATAGAGAGTAGAAATTGGAAGGCTTTGGTTTTTTCACAACAACTTAAAGGAAAACAACCTTGAAAGTTTAGTTGCGAGGGGTGTAACCATGGACCTCACAAAAGATCCCTCTTGGCGTTCTAGATAACAGTGTCCAGAAGACATTGTCCAGGTCTCTATTCTCATTCATTCAAGATGGTCAAAGGATGGTGACAAAACCTGAAAAGGTTTGATGATTGTTTGAAGGCCAATCAACACATTCATCGTTTTCAACTCAGAAGTCCCTGTGCCATTCATGAGGTCACTATTCTGTATTGCAGTCTTAAAGGCTGGGACAAGTTCTGGCCATGTCATCTGCTTTGCAAAGTCACTCGCTGCCACCAAACGAAACTGCATACATGTACATGAATGCACAAAAATCTGTAAGTACATCAATTAAACTCTCAAACACTAATAATGTGGATGTCAATTGAAAAGCTCAGCATTATTGAAGCAGCAAAAGTTTCCTAGGTAAATTCGTACAGGACCTTACAAAGTGTGCCCAAAAGAAAGTGACAAACTGCAAATCTGCAGGGTTGTTTACCTTGAAACATTCTCCGAACAATCAGAGGCAGTTTGTGAAACTCAGATTTTCTGATTTATTTAGTCTCTCTAAATAATTCCATGCAAGAGAGGAGGAAATGACGCAACATACTGCTTCTGCCAGAAGCTTGAGAACAAGACTGTCAACCCGCAATAGCACTTCAACAAGCTGGTTTCTGAAGTCAAGTCGATCTCCAACCGACATATTTTTTGATTCAGCCCAATGACTCCTCAGATAGTTTTTCAAATAGGTTGCAGCAGCTACTCTCTGCCCTTTTCCTTGACCCCCTGCAATGACAAGGATTTCACCAAGATGACAATAGCAAGTTGCCGGTATTCTTCCACTAATTTCAACCTTCCTAGACTAGGATATGCTTAGATAATGAGATCAAATGAGAAAACAATCTAGATACTGAGGTTTGCTCACATGTTCAGAAGCAACAGGAAAGTAACTCAAAAGTTGAAAAGTTGAAAATAATTCAAGTACCATGTATTATATAATCGGCAAACAACCATAGCCAATACGGCTTCCAATTGGTCTAGATTTAAAGGTAAAACCCTGAAGCCACTACATGACCTTAATTTCCAATAATCTGACACCTCACTCTGACAATTTAATCGAACTGTGCACAGTCAAAGGCTACAATCAGCTGCAAAGAAGTTTCACAATATTTAATCAAATTCATCCAGGAGGACAAAGGCATACAAATACTTAAAAACGAACATCTTCCTTCGAATAAACCGACCCAGTTCTATAGTATCCTACTAGGAAGGGTTTTGCCGATATAGGAGAAACCATTAGCTTTGGGGACTCTAAATGGCTTTCAAACCACATCATTGCATGGCATACCTACTTCCTCCATCTTCAACTTCATCTTTGTTCATTACTACACCCAGAGAAAATGCTAACAAAGGTGTACAAAGTTGAAAAAAGTTCACAAAAAAATGGTTTCTGTCTTAGTAGAAGGTCTCAACGTCGTATCAAGAGGGCTAGTCATGATAAAGATATAGGCTTTTATGAGTTGAAGATTACTTCCAATTTTCAAAAAACAAACATGACTCGAACACGAACATATCATCTAATTACACAGCAGAAAGTTCTGATGGTATTAAAATGATGGGTTAGGAGAAGCTTGCCTGCAGAGAGCATGAGAAGAAAGAGTGCGAACTTTGGGACGGTTTGAGCGGCCTCCAGGTGCAATGTGGCAGCCCGCACTGTAGATTCCTGCTGCGAACCTGCGGTGTCGTTTAGCCATTCGGCAATCTGCTCCTGGCCTACAGCCGGAATTTGTACCAAAGCCTCCATAGTTTACTCCTCGTTGATGCTTTCTTCTTCTTCTTCTCTACCTTCGTCTCTGCTCTATGTGTCTCTGTGAAACCTGTTAGACTGGATTTTTTATTCTCCACTCAAAAAATATAAATTCCACATCGTATGAGAGGTGTTGTTAAATGACGAGTTGCTGTGAAGGTGTTCTCGTATTAGTACTCATGGCGAATAATTTGGACCTGCGGCTCTGCGCATCCGAGCATATATTTCGAGCATCATCACTTAGCACCACATAACCATAAACATGACTAATACTACGTATTTCAAGCAGCCTGCTGCCGAGAGTCTCAGACCAATGAATCTATTCAACCAAAACTACAGCTTCAAAACGACGGTGGAAGAAATGCAAATTCTCCCGGAATTCGATATATTTTCAAAATCCACGAAACTGTGGCGGTTCCACCATGATCATCATAATGTCCACACCATCTCTCACTCGATTAGGGTTTGAAACTTTGGCACTAAGTTAGCATCCGAAAACGCTGGGACTAACCACCCCATTCCGGTACTCTGTTTCTCTCTCTCTCTCTCTATCCCAACCAAAAAAATCCACTCCCAAGAATATTTTTTAAAAAAACATCAATCGCATACCTCAAATACGATAATGATGTGTCAACCAAACAGTAACATGAGTGCCTCCGAGAAACCCACAACCATATTCCTATGCAAGTTTGGCGATAGTGGCCCAGTCGGCAGGACATGGCGCCAAATTCCTTGGGCAGCGGGGGATCCCAAAACTGGCGTCTCCTCCACCCGTGGAGCTCCACGGGTACCCGTGCTGCTCTCTCTCTCTCTACTTTCTCACCCTTTCCCTGTCTTTAGGATTCCTTCTCACTCTTTCCTTTAATTTCCTACCGATCTTCCGTCCACGTTAGGTCACCGCAACGGCCGCGATTGAACATGGGCTTGATTGAATGTCACCGATTGCTCAATGATTTTCCTGCTAACGTAACCTAACACATCGGAACCTACTTATTAGGCTACTTACTTTAGGTATTAAGATCCCAAAATTTCGATGTAAACCCATTTCCCTCTCTTTTTTGAAACCGGCAACCAGAGGTAAGTACTGTAAGTGCCTTTCCGTCCATCACTACTGTCATCTGATCTGTCTGCTGATTGCTTTCCTGGTGTTGAAAATTGAAATTAAGCACTCCTTCTGAAATTTGAATCTCACACTGCTACTTAACCCATCGGCCATCACTACAGCACGTGACTACTGCTGGGTCATATGACACAGGAAAGTGATCGGGTACAGCTTGGAGGAGCAGAATATTGAAGGAAATTAGGAAAGCCTCGGTATTAGTAAATTCCAGATGCTATATAAGTATGGGGCATCCTCCAATGTAAAATTTAAGTACTGTTTTGTATACAAGTACTGTAACTTTGTGGTGATTATAAGTTGCTGATGTTTCAATCTATAGCTGCACATGGAATCCACTCTATTCACGTTACTCTGAATCAACTGACTATTATAAGGTATGTGGGTTTAGGTGGCTCGTTTTTCTTGTTCATCGTCATCCATTGATCAGATTTACGCCTCCAAATTTGTGTTGCATTAGTAAATCTGTGATGAAACATTGACAAAAACCAGATTCAAAAACGGACCTCCCCTTGTTTAGTTTTTACATGTTTGTTGATTCCTAAACTGAATACATAGATCCTCCCCAATTTTGTTCTCTACTGAGCGTGGAGTAGTGAATGAAATTTCAACACATGGTTCAATCTCTTTAAAACATGCATCTTTATGGTGTTTGTTCTTTGATCATCACCTAACCACACGCCAATCAAATACAGGTATCCAATTAACAAAAGACACCAATAGCACCTCCATACCTCACATAACTTAGAGAGACAGACATGTACATATAGCCTTCTCAAGTAGCCTTCTCAAGTAGCCTTCACAAGTAGCCTTCTCAAGTAGGATTAAAGATGGGGCAGAATGCTAAGTATTCTTTTGTACGTATGGTGCAGATAAGAGTGTCGCCCACAAATGACCAAAAGCTACCAGAGTCCAGATACATATCAGATATTTATTCTGATCCTCGTTGCATAGCTCTCTATCCTAAATTTGTTATATTTCTACAAACAGAATGTAGGTGGATCCTATAATTATTTATATTTGGAATTGCACAAACAATTTACTGACAAAGTCATACACCTGTGGAGCTGGTGTCAGTTGGCAATACCTCGCACTACACAGATAATCCAGAATCTATATTCATTACTTCAAATTCGCAGCCAAATGAATAAATTCATTGTTTGGACAAATAATAAATACTACATAATATTGAATGTAGGAACTAAAAAATACATTTGATGAATATTCAGAAAACGCCTGGAAAGGTCCAAAACACTCAACTGATCTGACAAAATAGGGCTATTTTTGACTGCTTCAACATGAAGTTGGTGATCTCAACATATACTACAGTCTTCGCAACTACAACAAATTACTCAGAAAAACCACAGCCTGTAATGGAAGTCAAATAATACTCCCACTTTCTTTGTGTCAGGTTCACCTACGAAATTTTTCTTACTTCGACCAGTACATGGTGCAGATGGAAAATATTAGTACCGTGACAGCAACTCCGCCATGTCTTGCCTGCCTTTGTAGAACTCAATATCAGCCTTCACATTCACACAATGCAGATGAATTGGTCAGAGCATTGTAGAAATATTAACCACAGCCAAGTTATTATGTGTCAAAGGAACGCCACATCTGTGGGCATCAGCAATTTCTTTCCATAACCACATTTCACAACAGCATTCGTTTTAAAACATTGTTCACAGACGTCAACATGTGTTACATCCCCATCCAAGAATCTAAAGAAACCATGTAGACACTATTGCCCACGATTTGCAAGGTTAAGAGTAATGCTGTACGAGTACCAGTTAAATTACTGGTCCACACATAAATTATCCAACCCAGCTGGTATACCAGCTCGAATATAGGTATCAGATAAAGATACAAGTATATCCAGCTGTATTATGATACAAGTAAGGGTATCAAAAGAAAACTTTGAACTTGATTATACCATGATCCACTGTGTATCAAGTTCAAAGTTTTCTTTTGATGCCCTTACTACATGGTGATTGAAAGACTGCATAACACTGGTACAAGTCAATACTTCAGCTGTCCATCAGCTTGTGTTCGTAAGGTTTCACAGTTACATTGCATATCTACCATTCAAAGCATATCAAATATGGGTCCACATATGCCAGAAATATTAGAAGTACATTTCAGAAAGTATTTAACATGCAAAAGTACCTTCCGCACAGCTGCAACAGCCACCACCAATGGAGCACCAAGGCTCTCACAGAGAACACTGTTACTTTCCAGTGCAGCAATGGCCTCCTCCAATGACCCTGGCAATCGCCTTACAGTTTCTTTGTCCAACACCGCAACATCATCATCTGAACCAATATTCCAGAGGTAAGGCTCAGCACAAATGTAAGCAGGTGTAATACAGTTACTTATCTTTATCGGATACCTATATTCGAGTGGTTACTGGTTTAGGTGTAGTTCTGAAAACAGATTTGTAAACATGTGGTTAAAGAGATTGGACGACATTCTCAAAATTTGCTAACTACTCTAGGTCCAATACCTAGTCAATAGAATTGGAAAGACCAATCAAGTTGATACTTTGCATTACAGAAAAGGGTACACAAAGAGAACTGGGAAAACTAAACTCAAAAAAAGGATGATGATATTTACCCATGGGCTCAGGGGCATGAATGTGTTTATGCAAACCATCTATTCCTGCAGCAAGAATTGCAGCTAAGCCCAAGTGGGGATTGGCAGTCCCATCAAATGGCGTCAACTCCAAACTGCTCACACCCTCCAGAAGAGAGCTCCATGATCGATTCGTTCGCAGGGGAGCTTGCAAGTTTTCTACTCCCCAAAACTGGTATTTGCCTTCACCACTTAACTGCGAGGTATCGTAGCTGCAAATATAATACAACACTCTTGCTTTAGCTATGTAGTCAAATTGGGGCTACCAATCTCTTACACCAAACATCTACAGGTCTATTATATAAAACCCAATTTTCTCCCAACAGTGCATTCCTTCTACCAAACGAAAAGTATACATCTGAGCATAAGTCAGCCATATTCAAATTGTGGTGTATTTGATGCACCATCAAATTATAGATTGCATCTGCAGAAGAGCAACAACCAAGCAAGAAAGCATGTAATGTCCATTACCACAGCCAACAGACACTAAGAGCAAATCTTCGAAAAGCAATCAAACTTTTGAAGATGGAGTTCATTGTTCAATCAATGGCAATCAAAGATCTATGATCATACCTGTGCGGTAGTGGAGCTGTGAATGCATGGATTGCAGGGAGGTGGTGGAAAATTCCTCCCATAAATTCTTGCCCAACATCTGATAAGCCATATTTACCCTGAGAGCCGTCTTTGATAATAAGTGCGTTGGTGTCCTCTTGCCATAAGCTCAAGCGCAGGCGTGAATTCCCTACAGCAGAGTGCACAGACCTGGGCAAACCAAAAAACATATGATGTGAATCCATTCTCATTGACAAATTGGGACGGAAAACAATACATCCAATGTATGAACTTATTAGAGTTATCCATTAACTCAATGGGAGTTTCCATCAAGAGTCAGTGCTCTATAATATTCCATTAGTTGTTTTGGATACAGTATCAATGACTTCTTTCAACTTGTAGTGCATGCTCAGAGGTAGGCTTTCAATTTGCCTGAAGAGCAACCTATAACGATAATTCAGATCCAAACTCATTCTAGCATCACTTGGCATGCCAAAATGAGTTTGAATCTCAATGAACCGATATAGAATGTTCTACGTTCAAAACTCCACACTACCTCCAAGAAGGCACCAAAAACTTACCAAACATGGAAGATGTTATATGCAAAACAACCAACAACTACCAACCAAAGTCATGTTGATTTAGAGGAGAACTCTAATCAAATTCCATAATTATCCATCAGCTCTTTTGCACATCAATTGCACATCAACATCTACTAACTGATGAATTGGGCTTGCATAAAATAAAAGCATAGGAGGTCCAAATAGAAAAGAATAAAGCTTACAGCTTGGGCGCAAAAGTGGCATGTAATGAATGCTTGCCGGCTATGGCAAAGACAGTCTCTTTCACAAGAGTTAGGTTGTCTGCTGCACTGAGGCAGTGGGTGTCACCAATAGCCAACACAATTTGGCCCCCACCCTCACAATGCATCTGGAAAATAATGCAACGAATTGGATTAATTTTAAACTTCATAATATAAAACCCTCTCCTCGAAAGCAACCAGGAGTGTCAAAGTCTCTGACAGCCAACATTAATGGAGCAGAGTGGTCATCAAGGGACATGGTTACAACAAAAATAACAGATTCTCCACTGCTTAATGTTCCCTAAGCCATGTCACACAATACCATGCCTCTCTGCAACGCATCAGTACCAGAAACTATTCAAAAGAGGAATATTGATTTTCACCATGGTTTTGAGTTTGTAACAAAAGACCAGTAAAGAACTTAGTGATTGACCTTCATCATTACCTTATGTGGACACCAAGGCACCTTATGATGCACATTGACAGTTATCAAACTTTTACTTCATGAGAAACCATAGGATGATGCCAAGAAAATTAGAAAACTGCTGAAAAATCTTGGAAATAATCGGAGGTAAGAGATGATTTTAACCTCGTCAACATGGATGTTCAAAGATGCTAAGGTGTCAAAAATTTCAGACAGGATGCCGGACGCTGCATGGATGCCTGCTGATGAGGAATAAGGGGTTTCACCCAAACCTTCCCAGCTCTTGGACCTGTACATAGAAGAAGTACCAGACTTCTTAATGACTCACACCCAAAAGTTCATTCCACTTTTGAGATCTAATTTTTGTGAAAGGTCACTCAAGCTGAATAAATCAAAGTCAAGAAGAACTTGGAATAGTACCCATTTTGCTTCAGAAGGTAGAAACCGATTTCAAACCCAGCGCGCATCACCTACCACACCAACCAATTCAACTTGTCATTGAGATAACAAATGTTTCACCAGGGACATAATTACATTAGTTAAAAAATTATACATATTGCTCCCACCTTGAAGTATGAGAAGCAGGTCAATATCCTTCCTTACCAAATTATACTCCATGAAGAGGGTTTGTGCAAGGCGACGTAATGTTGTTCGAGGGCAATAATTCCATGGAATTCCGGGCTTTTCATGCATATCCACAGCTACAAATGCATCTTCTTGGCACCTACACAACGGTGCAGGGAATGGTTCCAAAAATTGATGTTAACAAGAATCTTTGTAATACCATCTTCCATTCAAGTAGACACCACCAATCTCTATTTGGACATATTTAAACGTAAGACAACAACCGCCACTTGCTTATGATTCCTTCAAGAATTCAAAAGCGGTCTTGACGTCTTGACAAGGAACGCACCAGGGGACTCTGACTTTTGTGCTCAGGTCAGGCATAAGGCGAACCTCGCCGGTGCACGTGAGCCCAGACTTAGGAACAGGTGCATCTATGCAGGATGGCATGGCCATAATGCATTTGGCAAGACCAACACCGTACTCCACCACCACTTCCTCAAAACGTTGAATCGGAACAACCTTTGTCATGAAACAACAAGTGGCAATTAGTTAGCCTCAAACATTACAATTTGGTTAGAGTTTGTTTAGGAAAGGATTATAAGCATGAAGGTTTATCTCAGAAGAGAGACAACTTCACCTTGACTTCCTACCATTAGGCCATAGGACCAGTAGGCTTGAACAAAAACTCATATCCCGAAAACTATAAACACTAAGGATAGACTAAAACTCAACCCTAAGGATGGAATGGCCATTCAGAAATACAGAAATACAGAAATGTGAAAAAAACTGACCAACAACACCACAACTGTCCTCAAATGAAAATTTGGGCACACTAGGATTATCATGACAAAATTGACATTCAGTATCCTGCATGTCATATTGGTTATACAAGGTTAATCTCACACAAAAGAGACAAGATCACTCCCAATTCATACCATTAGCTCATACGAACTCTAGGCTTGAACAAAAAGTCATATCCCGCATTTCTCCATGGTCTCTCACATGAACAGACTATCAGCTCCATTCAAAATCTCCAAGAAATCATTATTGCAAAACAAACTGACCAGCTACATCACAATTGTCCTTGATAAAAATTTGAGCACAGTAGCCTTATCAAGACATATTTTGACATTCAGTACACTGTAATAGCACTACAAGTACTGAGATCATCAGACATAGAGCTCTCATTTACTATATGCACTTTAGTGGCCACCTTCATGTGGCGATGATGGATTTGGCAAACTGCTAAAACTCCAGAAAGCAAGGGCTGAATTTAGGTATGAAATTGCACATACCCTGCACCGTCGTTGTCCTGATACATCAGCAAACATCAACCGAACTCGCTTCAATTCAACAGATTTCACAACAACCAGCTCTTGGGCATTAACCTCCAATGGTACTGGTGCTGGAACAGCCTCTGGACCAATGTAATCTTTTGAGCTGCCAATCCCACTTTCAGGACCAGGTTTTGGGGTTTGAGGTGGGTTTGGCACTGGATCTGTTACTTTAAACTCAAACAAGGGCGGTCGCTCAACTTGCGTAGGAGGAATAATAGACTCTTGCAACCGTATCAAACTTTCGGTCGAATGCGAGCGTGAAAGTACTGAAAAACTGCGAGGAGGTTTGATTCCTTCCAGCTTGTAAAACTCGAGAGCATTTCGGCCCAAAATAAGCTCTCCAGCCGCAATGGCCTCCTCAAGGGTGAGGTCCCCGTTGTCATATGACTCACATAAAACACGGGAGAGTATATCCCGTGACCACTTGGCCCCTACAATAATTCAATCACGCAGTAAACCATTTAAACTTTTTGACAACCAAGAAAAGTAAATTTCCCCTTCCATAAGAATTATGCATGGAAAACTGTCCTGCATACAGCTCAAATTAGAGGCCTTACGCTTTTTTTTATTGATTGTTAAGCTACCTGCCCCTTTCCTACCCTGCGTCAGGAGTAATCATGAGGTATGAAGCTCAAGAGGAAATGTAACCATGGTCGGGATTCCATACTAAGCTTATGATAGATTATAGAAATTGAAAAAATTAACGTTATAGCTAAGCATCATGCATTTTCTTACAACAGAGTGAAACTACTAAGTAACTTTCCCTATGTTTTGAGAATGTAATATGTATGAACAAGATGGCAGTGTTGAGGCTTCAAGTTATTATCAATATACATACCTAGATAGAAAGTCTCTGGGAAAGCATATCCATCACTGCTGTACATGATCTGCCCACAAATGCCAAGAAATCTCACAATTTGAAATAACATAAGTCTGTTAATCAAGTTTACATGCACATGACTTGTCATTGTAGATTAACATTCTAAACTTGGATAGGTAGGAACCAAGAATGCAACCAAGAAGTTCATAGTTTTTGCAAGTGTTTGAAAGAGGGTCACCTTGTTTACAGGTGCCAAGTCAAGGAGATCACTGACAGCACATCGCATCCCTCGCACACTCAACATAGGTACTACAAGCCCGAAGTCAATGTGCACCTGCGGTCCAAATGTTTAGGACACATTTCGTCAAATGAGCAATCCTCTAAAATACTGTAAATTAACTTAGGTCACACTGCCTGATTGAGCAATATCATGTCCATGGGAGGTTCCATTTGGACACCATTGTCTGTAATAATGAAAATATGATACCTCACACTACTCTAATCATCCCAAGAATCTTTACACTTGAAAGATTAATAGTAGCCCATCTATTGATGTTTTGCAAGACTCTATGTGATAATGCATCAAATTTGTAAGATGTCTGAGGGTCTAAAAATGCTTGTACAGTGAAGTGCATAACCATTCAATGCATGACAGTTTATCTATTCTTCCTCCATAGCAGTGAAGCCATCATTGTGTGGTGATAAGACATTGTAATTATTTGATTTTTCTAGGTAAAGATATTATAGCCTGGACATACTTGCGGATAGACACTGGCAAGGTAAGAAGCCTCCCGCATGAAAGGGTAGGAGCCATGCAACAGCACAATGCGGCTTTTGATGAACAAGGGATCTTCCAAAATAGCTCGAAGATGGAGAGGATTGGCAAGCTCCAGCTGCAAATCTTTGTCTCCAAATCTGAAAAAATAACAATTTGAGAGCTTTGTAAGAACAAGGAACCTTTTATGTCGGATCAATGCTTTGACAGGTTGAAAGACACCCTTGGTCGGGCTACTTAAAAATGACAATCTTTCTAATGGAAGCTTGTCATAGTAGGCATTCAAGTCACTGAATTATATTTGGTGAGCATGCATGTGAAGTGGAAAAAACCCTACATCTCATGTTGAACTACTATGTCTTACCCAGTATGAATCTGCATAGGGATGTTGCGCTGCGTGGCAACCTCAAGAGCACGAACAAACATGAAATCAATGAATTCTTTGTTTGAAACTCGAACCGGTTGCCCTGCTTCGTGGTTGCCTGAAACACAATGCAATACAATACAGTCATTGTAAACAAAACATGGTCCTGCCTAACTTTTTGCAAAACGGAAGTGCTTCGTTTGCGATATAAATACTGATGTGAACACAAAGCCATATGCATAGAAAAGATGAAACAAAGTAGAGTCCTCATACGCAAGTTTTCTTGGAGCCCATTCTCAGCAGCCTGAGCAGAAACGAGTGGGTTAATTCGGAGGCCACTGCGGTATGCACATATGCTCTTGAAAGCAACCACTTTCTCCGACAGTGTGGAGCAGCATTTCTTAGTTAAAGCCAAACAACAAATCTTCCATACAAAAACAGACGGAAAGCAAGCTCTAAGAGAAGATGCATCCTGCCAGAGGTCACAACTGCCTAATGCAGAAGTACTGTAAGTTGTTGTAAGGATATGACTCTAGAGTGGACACAAATCGGTGGTCAAAGCTCTCCAGTGTCCATGTTGCAAGTCCACCTTGTCCCTGTCAAAAATTAACCAAGACCAAGCAAGTTAGCAAAATACTAATCTCTATACAGAACATATCTGCTTGCAAATTCCTTCAAATGATGCACAAAAACATACACAAAAATTGTTGTAAATATAAAAAAATATTAATCAACACAACTGAGAAAGTTAGCAAGATACATACAAGAACAGATCTGCTTGGA
Source organism: Polytrichum commune (assembly GCA_950295325.1). Classification (NCBI taxonomy): domain Eukaryota; kingdom Viridiplantae; phylum Streptophyta; class Polytrichopsida; order Polytrichales; family Polytrichaceae; genus Polytrichum; species Polytrichum commune. The sequence continues at coordinate 43,020,578 of OX485804.1, forward strand.
AATACCTTCAAGTGATACACAGAAACATACACAAAAAACTGTTGAAACATATACAAAAACTGTTGAGATGGACAAATATATACACAAATGTTGCAGCTTACATAAGGTTGATACATAAGGTTGTGTATGCATATGTGCATGTACTCAGAACAGTTGAAACATGTGCAAAACATCCACAAAAGTTTCATAAAAGTTTCATAGACTGTGTTCTTTAATCAATTGATTGCAGTGCTTACCACAGGCTGATTGAGCACTGCTTCGGCAACAGTCTCAATACGCAGAACACGATGAACACCCGGTATATATTTTCGGTGCCACCCCATGCCCAGCATTTTGTCCATCGTCAGACCATCATCCAGGAGGACAATTTCAATGTTGGCCCCACTAAAGCACTTCTCACTCACAGCTTCCAACCCAATGGCATTCCGATGCTCCTTGATAGCATTCACATCTGGCTCGACGCCATACAAGTTACCAAGCTCCTGGAGACTCCTCTGTTGACACACAAATGCAAGCAATCAGAGATCAAGTTGCAAGGGACACTGAAGTGCACATGGTAACTTCAATCATTGATGTTTGAAGGAATATGACTTTGTTTCTCAAGAATCTCTGCAGCAGCACATCGTATTTTGAAACTTCCTATACTAAAATCTTCTTTTAAATGAAGGCATTTGTGCTTGGATGGCAGCTCAAGATCACCTGCTAGAATCCATTGAATCAAATGGAATCCTGTTGAGATTGGTGATTGGTGGATGATGGAACCAATTCATATCCCAGGATCTCGAAATATTTATTTATTTTAAATGATAATAATCATAATCATCATAATAATAAGGAGAAGGGGGGGGGAGGGGGGGAGGGGGGGAGGGCAAATTGAGCATGGCCACCTTACACTCACTCAAACTATTGAGAACTTGAAGATTGGTCAAGCTCTCAATGGTTTGAGCTTTGGATGAAAGCTTGTCAACTCCAAGTATCAAACTCCCCAAAAGTGTCAAGTTTGAGCTCTTGTGTAAAGGTAGCCCTTAGGTCTATTGGTTCCTCCAAGGAAATCACTGTTCCCCAGGTTGACCTAGTTGATTGCATAAAAAATGATTGTAGGTGGAATTCGCCAATGCTCATGCACAACCACTCCCTGAACATTGTTCACTTTGGGAGAAGTAGTTGTGCATAGCAGTTCATTTTGAGAGTGGCAGTCAGAGGAGAAAGAAGACATCATCTTTGAGCTGTTCAAGGATCTGTCCATTAGAGAGTGTGAGATATATTCGGGTAGCATATGAGTGAAGGCTGCATCGGATAGGTGCAGGAGCAATTCAGCTAACTCCACCCACAATTCCCATTTTTTAAGGAAATCAGCGATGCCAACAGGGGGTACAGTGAGGTTCGCTACCCTCTTGCAGCTCCTGGAGCAAGCCAGAATTCTTCTTTCCAAGTAAGTAACCGAGGGGCGTGGAAGTGGTTGTGTTTAGCAGTTCATTTCGAGAGATGGCATGGCAATGCCTAGAGTGGCAATCAGAGGAGAAAAAGACATTCTGATTGATTTGCTCAAGGATCTGTCCATTAGGGAGTGAGATATATTCTGGTAGAATATGACTGAAGGCAGCATCGGATAGGTGCAAGAGCAATTCGGCTAATTCCACCCGCAATTTTCAGTTTTTAAGGCAATCAGCGAGGCCAATCGACCTGGGGAACAGTAAATTTCGCTACCCTTGGAGCTCCTTGAGCAAGCCGGAGTTCTTTGTTTCTAAGCAAGCGAGGGGCGTGGATGGGTGGACGATGACCAACCTGGTAGGCAAGGCTGAGGGGCACAGCGGAGAGGGCCTCGTGGCCGCGCTCATCAGACAGGCATTGCAGAAAGGGCAAGTTGGAGTCTAACGGCACCACGTTGTGTGCGTGCGCGTCGACCAGGGGTACACTTGAACATGTCGCACGAATTTGCTCGTGCTCCGCCTCCCAAATTGTCCCCGCCCCTCCATATGTGCTTCCCATTGCGCCTTGATCCTCCTCAATGCTCCTCACCACTTGCAAATTTCACTCGCTCACTCGATACCCTACAGTCTCGCTGATTGATTGATTCAAAGCTCTGAGGATCAGCACGAACGACTATCATCCGCTCCTTCGGAATGATTACTGTGAATCCGTGTTGCTGATGGGTCGGTTCCAAATCCTGTGAAACCAACTCCACACAATTCTCAATTCCCTCAAAAGCAGCTGGACTCCTATTACAAGCTAAACGAAATAGATGATCACATGGAAGCAACAGAGAACCACGAATTGACTAATATCAATCCAATCGCATCACATGCAGCAAGGAAATTCTCACCCACTCCTCGCCACAGATCACAACCTTACTTCCCATCAAGCAGAGCAAGCTACAGAAACCCAACGAGTCCAACAATTATTGCCACTCCCACCATGTCACTCAATCCAACCCCCTCAACATATAAACCTAAAATAAAATCCACTTCCAGGGAATAGCTCAAAACATTTCCCTCTTGTAGCTTACTGTTACAAGCCAAACAAGTAAATCACATAAAAGTCCTTTATTGGTTAACAACAACACTTTAATTAATGACCATCACACAACTAGATGAAGTAGCTGACACATGGAAGTCGCCCTTCATTGCTTACTCAAAACATTTCCTTCTTAAAATGGACTATGACAAACTAGACGAAGTAGTAGCTCAAATGGAAGTCACCTTTACAAACTACACGAAGAACCTCACGTGGAAATCACCCTTCATTGCATAACTTCAACGCATTAATCAATGACCATCACATACCTACCTTCCAACACACTACCTACCTCGCTCCGATCCTTCCCAGTACACACTCCCAAAGAATAGGCTCAAAACCATTCCTTCTTAAAGCGGACTATTGGAAACTAGATGAAACAGCTCACATGGAAGCCACCATTACAAAGTAGATGAAGTAGCTTACATCGAAGTGACCCTACATTGGATAATAACAACGCATTAATCAAAGACCATCGCATACAATTCCACACATTCTCTCCGCCATTCACTCACACCTTCACATCAAATACAGTAAGCTCACGAAAACTCGACGAATCCATCGATTATTGCAACACCCTCAAAATCACCTCACCCAACCCTCAACAGACAACGAATCCAAAAACAGAATCCGCCACCTCTCACACACACCACGTTCCGATCCTTCCCAGTATGTAATCCTAGGAATCAGCTCAAACCCCTAATTCAATGACATCTTCGACTCCCTTACACATGGGCAGCAGCAACCATGGATGATTGAGTAGTACTTACTCAATCAAACGGCTGTCCAAACCAAACCGACCACCTGCAAATGGATCAGATCAAGTAAGGGGAGCCCTGCAATGATCGAAGTCGCCTATCATGCATTTGCACCAAAGTGAGCGATGATGCGACTTCGATCCCCGAGGGATTGAGGCGATGGCGATCGAGAACTTGATGTTTTCTCTCAACAAGAGTGCTGCCTCCGGACGGACAGCGATCTGCTTGGGCTTTCGAAGAGCGGAGAGCCGTTGGATCCCTCCAGTCGCCACACGTGGACCGTTCGATCGGAGCCCCCCTGTCCAAACGATGCTGGCACTCATGCTGTGAGGGCGGTCTAGGTGGTGGTCTAACCTACTACTGGTAAGTTACTAGGTGGACAAAAGCGCCTGATAGGTGAGCATACTAAAGAGCCTCGAAATAGGACGGAGGCCTACTAAGGTATCATTAATAATGTCATTCTTCATATGTGTTGACTCTTTTTAGGTTAGGTGTGTGGGGGACCTATTGTGGGCTCTTCCCACTCCATTCACAAATTTGGCCTTTGGATTGAATCGGGCATTGTCGCTTTTAAATGTTAGCACTTATCTCATCGTATTCAAATACCACTAGACATGTTTTTTCTTTTTTAAATATGATTTTTTTTGTTAATTTGAGAGGCTATGGGTGCATTGGCCATCCATACCAATGAACGGGGAGATTTGATCATTAGTTACATATGAACTGGTTGAGTTTGAGAATGAACTGGTTGGACTTCAAGACTTCAAGAAAGTTTTCAATCGTTTTTAAGAAGAATCTAAGGACTATACCTTCACACTAGTGAAGAAAAACCGAGGATGACAACATGTAACTGGTTGGACTTAGAAACACCGTGATTTTGATCAAACTATCCAAAAATCTCCTCAGACATCGGTCCATGCATTTTCAATCAACCTAAATTTCACGGGATATATGTGATTCCTCTGTGATTATTTAAATTTTGTGATAGGACAAGGATTTTGAGTCTACAATTTTTGCTAAATAATATATGCATTCAATTAATGGATTTTTTTTTTTTTAATCAAAGCGTGTATTTTGATCTTATCATAATCATCTATGCATATGCATTTTTATTATAGGATTGTATCACACAATTCAAGTGTGTTCTAATAATGGATTTGGGCCTTTGTCTAATTGTACTCTCAAATACCAATATTTTCTAAATTGTACATGTTGTCATTCCAAGCTTGAGAATTGGACTCAAAATACACAAGTAATAGGAGGTCATATTGAAGATAGTCTTTTTCTTGAAATGATCACACACCCTCCCGTCCCCCCCCCCCCCCGTTTAAAAATTGTTAACTATTCAACTTAGAATGGTGTTTGAATTTTGAGCACAAAGTTCAATCTCATCAAGACACATGCATTTATGGGTTTTTGTTCTTAATAGAAAAAAGCCTTGGCATATACCACTCATGTATAGGCATCCAAATGGATAAACCACAACATAACGCCCACATAACATATATTATCCAAGTGGTATATGGCACAACTTATGTTCGTGAACAACACAACAATAAAAAAAATACACATGTTACTATGAAGATTGGACCAAGCTATGGCCCCATCATGCCCATTGGATAGAATGGGGAATTCTTTCATTTCATTTGCAGTTGCGAATCACAAAGATTTTCATTTCAAGTTTCAAAAACGAAGTTGAGATGCAACAAGTTTCAAGAGGTCAATATAGAGACATTCTTTTTCTTTCAACTGACCACATAAGCCCTCCCAATTGTGCCGCTAATTTTGACCCTAGAATCTTGTCTATCTTTTGAGCACATAGTCCAATCCCTTCGAAACACTTTTGAACCTTAGGAGATACCACTCAACACATGTGTCCAATTCAAAAAGAAGACGGACCACTAATGTATATGGCTTCATGGCTACTTCACACATGAAACTAAGGGCCACTTCACACACGAGACTGAGAGCCCGTGACCATTGCACTTCAAGCACTCTCATTGGTGGAAAAGGCATAGCCGGTCTAAGTTCGCTTCACACTACGCTTGAGGGACCAACGGATTATGTAAATGCAAGATGGATGTAAAGTCTACATGCATCCCTACATGGCATCAAATGGAACATGTTTCATGGTCACTCGGACTATTTTCAAAAACCACCTCTTGGAGGTAGGCCTAACACAAAATTGGGAGACCATGACACTCCAATTGCTCACAACCGTTGATTTATTCTATCTTATCATGTGTGAGGACCCGCATGAATAGAAATTCATTGAAATAGCATTTGGTTGAGGGCCCAGTCACACATGGTTGCACACTATACTTGAGGGTCCGTGACCACACTAAATGATTTTCGAGGTGTGTTGGAACAGCCTTTGGACACGTTCTTTTGGGCTCTCACAATTTCATGGTCACGGCTCTTGGCTCGTGTGTGAAGTGGCCCTAAGAGTATGTGACCTTTACACTTCAAGCACTCTCATTGGTGGAAAAAGGTGGAGCCGGACCAAGTTCGCTTCACACTATGCTTGAGGGACCAACATAGTAAGTGAATGCAAGATGGATGTAAAGTGTACATGCATTCCCACATGGCATCAAACGGATCATGTTTCATTGTCACTTGAAACATGATACTATTTTATGTTTGTATGCACTTTGAATGCTCACAACCATTGCTTTATTCTATTTTATCATGTATGAGGACCCGCATGAATAGAAACTCAATGAAATAGCATTTGGTTGAGGGCCCCGTCACATATGACTTCACACTACACTTTAGGATCCGTGACCACACTACATGATTTTGGAGGTGTCTTGGGACAGCCTTTGGACACTTTCTTTTGGGCTCTCATAATTTCATGGTCACGGCTCTTGGCTCATGTGTGAAGTGGCGTTCTCGATTGTATCACCGAGATATTTAGAGATGGTCCACTCTAAGGGGGTACGGACCACTTCACACATGGGATTGAGAGCCCGTGACCATTTCACTTCAAGCACTCTCATTGGTGGAAAAGGTGGAGCCGGTCCAAGTTCGCTTCACACCACGCTTGAGGGACCAACGGAATATGTGAATGCAAGATGGATGTAAAGTATGCATGGATTCTTACATGGCATCAAATGGAACATGTTTCATGGTCACTCAGACTATTTTCAAAAACCACCTCTTGGAGGTAGGCCTAACACAAAACCGGGAGACCATGGCACTCCGATTGCTCACAATCGTTGATTTATTCTATCTTATCATGTGTGAGGACCCGCATGAATAGAAATTCATTGAAATAACATTTGGTTGAGGGCCCAGTCACACATGACTTCACACTACACTTGAGGGTTCGTGACCACACTATGTGATTTTGGAAGTGTGTTGGGACGGCCTTCGGACACGTTCTTTTGGGCTCTCACAATTTCATGGTCACGGCTCTTGGCTCGTGTGTGAAGTGGCGTTCTCAATTGTGTCACCGGGATATTTAGAAACAGTCCATTCAAAGGGGGTAAGTTATGCTCGAGTCTTGGGCTACTTTCAAGTTGTGCCTTCCATGTGGGGATTTGTGCCTGTCCCTAGGAAGCTTAGTATATAATGGACAATAGTGACACATGAATCCCAATTTGAATGGTCCATGGTTGTGTAGAGGAGTATGCATTAAAGTTTGTGCCGTAAAGGGCTACCAGGTTCTTCTGTTCCATGCCAAACCCTAATTGTCACATGCGATTTAAGTTGTGTCAACCACACCGTGACTGCCATGTGGCAAAAGTATGACAACCGGATCAATGAATGGGGAGAACCAACCACTAGTATAGATGAGCCGGTTGAGTTTGAGAAACAATCGGTTAAAGTTCAAGACTTAAAAGGAAAATTACCATTTGTTTTAGAGTTATTTGTAGAATACACCACAAATTAATGAATACAAATCAAAAGATCACCACGTAACATTATCCATTTGTTATCAGCCGTTTCTTTTTAATAAATATTCAGTGACAGTGTTTCATCTGACTTTATGTAGTTGAATCTCATATAACAATGATGATAGAGAATAACCATGATATGGTTCTCGAATAGTATTCGACTTATTCCCAATCCCACCCACCCTCTGTACTCAATTGGATAATGTTATGGACATGTGACTGGTTGGACTTGGAAACACTAGGATTTGGACCAATTATGCCCAAAAACCTCCCCATATAGTTTATGAAGAGCCCAAGCACAGAAGCACCCTTGGATGGGTATAATAAACTTGCAAGGCTACAATTGGAATGTTGATTCAACCTTGGTAAGATGAGTACATTTGTAGGGGGAGAAAAGAGAAAAACAACGAAAAGGAAAAGAACTCCCATGTTGTCACCATCGTGAATGTGATGCATGTGTTCAAGCTTCATCTTCGAGTTGGTGCAATTAGATTTGTAATCGTGAAACATGCATGACAAAGGATTAGAGGGATGTTGAGGAGCAAGTGTGGCCTCCTTTGAATTGTGTAGAGAAAGGAAAAGTCTTGGGTGCCCACATGCTTGGTTGCCAACATCCAATGCCGGCATGATACCACAATGTGATTGGGTGGACCATAATGGTAGGGTGTACTAGTAATCAAGTGTTAGCTCACAATCGCTAGCACTATAACGGCCATGCCTAGCTTACTAACCTCAGAGTTCTCATGATTTTTTTGTTAATCTGTGTGGAAAACCCGATTAGAGGGGAACTGGTAAGGGAGGGGTGGGGGGTGTAACATGTATCTATTTCTTAGTTACCTTATCTATATCCAATTCGAACTAGACTCTACTATGTGTAAGACTAGAGGACTCCACCTTGGGAAATTTAATAGTTCTAAATGGTATAAGCGAGTTACCTACTAGTTGGGACTAGGTATGGTGTTCACGATGTTCTCACCTCGTAAGTAACCATCATTAGTTAAAAGCACTTAGCTCACTCCAAAGACATGGAGGGAGAGACGGTTAATTATGTGCTTGAAGACTACACAAAGTATGATATTTAGTGTTGGATTGCATTTAGTGTTGTTACCACCCTACCATGCTCAACACTAATTTTCAATTCTTTGATAATTAGTGTTAGACATAAATGTGTTGCTACCTTCCCTACTGCCACCTCCCTTATTATATCCTTTGTTTTCATATCCTTACTAACACTAAATTCAAACATGTAACCTTCACGCATTACCATAGTTGATATTTAGTGTTTGAGGTTACATTTAATGTTACTTACTTTCATAGGGTTATTGATATTTAGTGTATGCATTCGTATTTAGTGTATCGAACACTAAATATAAATATAATATTAAACACTCAATTATACCTCCTGTGTAGTTGAGGGGAACTTCAAATTTCAATCCTAATAGTATATAAGGCTCAAGGTTGGGTTGGGTTGGGCTCATGCCTCTTATTTTTCCTCTATCTTTTTGAGAGACATTACATTGGCATTAGAGCTCCAAGATCTTGTACCTTGGTGTTTTGGGTGTTGTTACTTTTCTATTGCATAACATTTGTGTTTCAAGTTAGGGCGACAATTAAAGTATTATTTATGAAGCAAGGGAATGAGTTGGTTACTTTATGAAGTATAAGGAGCAGAGTTTAGTTTTATTTGTTTCAAGAAAGGCAAAAGGAGCGCTTAAGGCATGCTTGGTCAAAATTTTGTTGCAATGTTTTGGTGACCGTACTAACATAAAATCTGCATATTTTGGTTTTTTGCAAGTCTTTTATTTTTGCTTGAATATAGTAGGACTTGCCAAGCTTTTGAAATAAGTTGTAGGGATCTTTGGTTTTAGAATATTGTTTCCATACGTGGTGTGGGACACCATGGCATTAGAAATGGATATCCCTACCCCTAGTGTTGAGGCCTCTCCTTCCATAGTTAATCCCATTCCTGCATTCCCAACATTTGAGACAATTGAAGAAATTGTAGGCAAATTGCTCACACGTAATATATAGGAATACTATGATGGTAAGTTGATTGATGATCACAATCAATTTGTGATGTTGGAACTAATTTATGGGTAGCTCAAGACTTTCATGAAAAAAAACTTGAGGATGGCAAGATTTCCCAAGGATAATTTTTTTTCTTCTTGGAAACAATGCACGAACTTGGAAAGGGTAAATTTGTTAACACCTCGGTAAAAATCCAAAGATTGATCTACAATGTCATTTTTGGCCTAGGTGGCTCGTATCCAAAAGTTCCTCATTGCAAGTCGTATTATGTGGGATACCTGGATCAACATAGCCTCCACTTATTTGGAGACTAATGTGGCGAACATTTGAACATACTAGCGGAAGAACTACAATCTGATGGGAAGGAACCAATGGATTCCCAACATATCAAGGAAGTTCTTATCCGTTGTTACAAGAGTGTTCATCCCTAGATGGTTGCATGCAACAAGCTCTGCCTTCTTTCTCGAAAAGGGTGTGTGCAAGAATACACCAATGAGTCTCAACATTTGTGCTTTTGCATTACTAAGTTTCTTATCTCCACTAGTGATAAGGTGGAAAGGTTTCTTGCGGAGCTCAAAAAAAAATGTTAGAAACAACATGCTAATGGATCTGAAAGGAGATGATGGTCCTTGGGAGAACATCAAGCATCTCATTCACTATGCAATTACCATCGATGCCACTTATGCTCAAACCGCAAAAGGGAGAGAGGGCACCAATCCTTGATCCGATGCGATGCAACCAAAGGCACTTGTTAGTTGTGGACCTATGCATGGAAAAAAAGAACTCATTGGTCATCCTCCAACTGCTCCAACTTTTACAATAAGGAGAAAACTCTGAAGCAACAATTCACAAAGAAAGCAAACATAAAGGACGAATGTTGTTTAATGTGGCGTCAAGCAGGTAATGTTGCTCGTAATCGTCCTCGTAGTAAATAAATAAAATAAAATAAAATAAAAGCAACGTCTGGGTTCTTTTACCCTAACGTGAATGGGAGCTCGTTCCTCTCTACCGTGATCATGTTTGACCAAGGGTCACCATAAGGGTACTTCCTCCCTCTCAAGAGGTGGGCTCCTTTAATTTACTCAACGGCTCAATCCCTAGCCCTAGGGGGGATCAATGGGGGGTTGTTTGTTGTCTAGTTTTCTTTTATTCAATATCAAGTATGTGAGGTATCTAATGGCAATTTGGTGTAATTGTTTCATAAGTGTTTTGATTTCTCTTTTAGGTATTTTAAGGTTTTCTAGTTCTTTAATTGGTTGTTCATGGATAGCCCCTCTAACTCCGGTTGTGACAGTGATGAGAAGGTTGACTTGCCACCCAGCCGTTCTAAGTGTTTGGATGAGTGGATTATATTTCTCAGTTTTTTCCTTGTGTGCGGTATTTGGGGATCTGTCATGACATTATGTGAATTCAACGAATTATATGACGTTTGGTGGAGTTGGCGTTAGGGGAGGTTGGCTTTCGGAGGGGACACCTAGTACGCATAGTATGTCTGGCTTGAGCCTGGCTAGACATGTGCATGGTGTGGTATGGCATGAACAAATGGTATCGTCCTATTAATAAGGATGTGACACCCAAGACTTTAGATAAAGCAAACAAGTCTTCTCTTAAGTCCAACATTTGGGTGTAAACAAACTACAATTTCCTTATTTTGATGTCACACTACAATTTTTACAACCCATTGATAAGTTATAATAAATCCTACGCTCAATGGTCTTTACATCATATAAAATAGGACTTGTGAATATGATATAATGTTAACAACAAGAATTTTAAAGGAAAAGATTTTGTCTTACCAAATGTTTACATCATATAGGGGACTTTTGTGTCAATCCATGGTCACAATCCCTATGAAATATGTATAGGTATGTATTATTTTCAACTTGTGAAGTAAAAATCCACAACACTCTCTTCAAAATTCATGAATATGATAGGGATTAAATAATTGATGTTTGTAGATAATTTTAGGACATGTTTGAACACCTAGGACTTCTGACAACATACAACAATAAAGTCCCAAATAACTTCATAAATATGTATTTGCACATATCAATGAAAGATATGGTATATTATGTAGAATAGAGTTCCAAGTACTCATTTTTTCAAAATAAAAAAATAAATCTACGTTTATTCTAGACACACTATGGAATATGTGGTGGATAGGTGTAGACTCACAAAACAAACAATCTTAGATTCGGCAAGAGCATGTGGAGAGTGTGAGGAAGCCAAAGACAAGAAAGTGGTTGAAGCCGAGGGAGGGAGACGAAGTTCCCATCCCCTCGGGAATGCCAATTAGGTTGCGGGAACAAGGAGCAAGGATCAGGAACGCCATTTAAGTTGCATGAACAATGAGCAAGACTCAAGAGCGCACGTTAGGCTATGGGAACTAGGAACGAGACTCAAGAATGCTTTAAGGCCATGGGAACAAGAGCTTGTGATTGGGACCACACAAAGACTTGGGAACAAGGGTGGATAGCCCTTATTCACAAGAACACATGATTAAATAAATTGTTGGATGGATGAGCATTAAATGGAAATCCAACCACTAGATGAATTTTGATACCAAAAGTTATGTACATAGGAAGAACATCTTGAGTAATTTGATTTCAAAAATATAGAATTAAGCTCATAATCTAGGCTATAAATATATATATAGTGTTATTTTTAGTTGCAAGTAACATTTTTGAAAATATGGAAAATACCTAGATGTCAAACACTATATAAAAAGGGTTTAGGGTTTAGGGTACCCAAAATTGGCACCCGCAGTGCATGATATTTAATTGGCACCCGTGGTGCACTGACTTAGAATTGGCATTTGCGGTGCATTAACTTTTAATTAGCACACGTGGTACACTAACTTTATTGTCACCTAAGGTGTATAAAGTTGGTATTGACAAAGGAGTTGGAAGCGCGCGTTCAAGGAGAAGAAGCTCACGTCCAAATTCACCTAAGATTTGAAGTCGATTAATTCAATATCTACACCGGACTTTTATTCAAGCCACGATGAAGCAAAATAAGATTAAAATAACTACATTGTTTGAACTTAGAAGAGATTGCATAAATGTAAGGACAAGGGACTAAATTAAGCTAATGCCTGAAGTGAAGGCGAACCTTGAAGAGATATTGGATGTCTTAGGTCTCATCAACAAAACGCACTCGGAAAATAATTTAGGAGATGTAATCGAGGTAAAATGAAAGTCATCGGTGGAAAGGAAATTCAAGAGTGGAAAATGATTCATACGAGGTTGTTGATTAAGCCAAATCAATCATCACCTCATTCTCGAGTTTCAGGCTAAGATTTCATATCATAAGGGTCTTCAATACAATTGGGTAGAATCAAACACTAATAAATATATGAATAAATGTACCAATTATATTTGGTAACTCATGAAGGAATTTAAAGGAAATCTTGGACCAAAGGACTTGGAATCGATATATGAGGATTTCTCACTTAGTCCATACAAGTTGTAAAGAGGATGAGAAAACACTCAACCTTAAACATTACACTTGGTATTAATATTGGGAGACATAACCTTAGTTCTATCCTAAAGACACATAACATGAACATTGGGGGTCTAGGAGAACATAAGCTCTCAATAACTCTTGAGCACCTAATTCTACAAAAATTTGTGAGCCTTGAAAAAACCATTGCTAAAACCAAAGGAAACGTATGTCTGAAAATGCATTCATGACATTGAAAATGTTTAAGAAATTCATTTGATTGATTGATCAGGAAATAGTGTTGGGAGATTAAGTGTTATCATGAGATGATAATTTGAACCTTTGAGTAGTTTAAAGTATACCCAGAAGAGGATACTTGTATTCAACTCCAAATTACCAAAAGAAGCTTAAGTTCAAGACTAACATGCATATTCCACCTTTACATTATTTATATTCTTAGGATTGTTTCAAAGTCTAATTCTTATAGGAGTTATGTTCATGTAACCGGTCAATAACATGTTACACCGTCTGAGGCTAAGGGTTGAATGTGACCTCAACAATAGGGCGTTGGTTTGGGCACATACCTAATGAATAGGATATTTGGACATGGATAGGGTTCATCGACCTACAACATGCTCAAACCATATAAGTGCTTACAAGGATTCTAAAATGTCTTGCCCACAAGGCACTGGAAAATCTCCACATTTAACACATGCTTTTATCTCCATATTATATTATATAAGTATTTATAACTCCCTTATAAATAAATTTAATGTAGAATTAATGGTACATATTTATTATTTAAAATTGTACATGTTATAAATTTATTGCTAAATCAATCCAATTTTCATTCAATCTCCTATTTTCAAGTAAATATTTGTTGGAGGAGAATGTTTATAGCACCTATTGAGGTAAAGGGAGAGAGTTAAAATATTGACTATTATTGTAGGGCCCATATGTATCTATTCGAGGCTGAAATAACCCTTAAATCAAGGCCAAAGACCCCTAATTAGTCTAATGAGCTTAAAATGACCAACCTTAGGGGGGGGGTATTCTTTACTATTACCCCCATGTAGGTGTTGTGATTACAAAGGTGATGGCAACTAAGTAACTAACTCATGAATGATGACAATAAAAACATATTGTGTGCCTTCTATCCTCCAATAATGTTGTTATTTGTGTAGGCTACAAATAATCATACAACTTTATGTTCTCAAAGAGAAATTTGCGAAATGCTTAACAAGATGCTAAACAAGCTACCAATGTTTGGGTTGGCTTTGTGTACGTGATGTATAGTGAACACAAAAAGAAAACCAATGAGAATCTTTACGTGTTTAGTTAAATTCACGAGTGATGTAGATTGATAGAAAGTTGCAAGCATAACATGATCATATTGAGAATGATCAAAATGCCAACATGTTTCTTGAGCTTTATGGGGCAATACACAATTTCCAAGAGCTAGCATGCCTCGAAAGGAAAGAAGAAGAAAGTGTGGAGAAACAATTGTCGTGTTGGTTTTAGCAAGATCCAACTCAACATTTGCAATGGAGAGTGACATGTTGGGATTGTTAGGCCATTAAGGGTTGTTAAAGTGCAACAAGGTGCCCAAAGTTCCGAACTAAGTACACGTATCCGCAAAACATAGCCGCCGCGAGCATCAACCTCCTTTCCCTTAGTTTATCTTGGATAATATCGAAGAAGCACCCAATGCTCCGGAAAAGGTCCATAAGCGCCCACAATCGTTCTCAAGCTCGACGTTCGTGGCCCTACTATTATTGCGGAAACATCCGACTCCTCATCCGATCTTGGTCGTTGGATCTAATCAAGATTAATCTCCTCCTTCCTTTGATGAGTAATTGCAAGTCAAGCATAGTTGTCATGCCAAGGCCAAAACCACAATAGAGATGCAAATTCTAAAAGAGGTAGTAGTGAAGATTTTGTCTATCCTTTGAGCATGTAGTGGGTGGACAATCTCATTGCAACACATGTCCTTTTGGTGTCATTTTGTATCTACAAGGGCTTCTTAAGGTATGTGGGTGTTCTTTGGTTTGTTTTTCATGTTTTTCAAATTAGATTGGTTAGATTTACACAACAAAACTCGTGCTACATTAGCAAACATACGATGAAACATATGCAAAAATCGGATTGAATATTGGGCGTCCCTTGATTTAGTTACGGTTATCGGAAGTGCATGTTTGTTGATTCCTCAACCGGACACATAGGTCCTCCCAATTGTGTAAACTATTGAGTGTAGAGTAGTAGTTGATATTTGAAGACATAGTCTAATCTCTCTTAAACATGTGTCTTTATGATGTTTTGCTCTTTGATCCTCACTGACCCACATACCAATCAATGGAAGTCCGATTAAGAAAACGAGCCTCTTAAGACCCACCTACCTTCTATGCCACTCAAACCTAAGTGTCCAATAAAGAAGAGTAACCTCACCCAACATACCTTGGACAAGAAGCACCGGTAATGTCAATGTGACCCTTCATATATGCCATTATTTGTGCAAAGTCATTTTGGCATAGAGGTTTTGATTTGAACCAGCTGTTGGACCTGCACACAATGGAAATTGGGGTTAGCATCAACTCCGCCCTTTTACAATGGTTATCGTTAATCCATACAGTTAAACCATATCAAGAACCCAAATAAGAACTCATATCAAGATGGTTTAGGTAGGACGACCCAAACATTAGACCATGTTGTTGTGATCCATATATTAATTTGAGACAAGAGAAAGTCTCAAATTAACGAATATAATGATCACTTCTAATGATTCTATTAGATTGATTATTGGAAATTCCAAAAGAAGAAGCATCCTTATGAGCATGCATGAGGAGACATTTGGTACCATCCAAAACGACACAATCTAGCTTATGTGGCGGTCATTTTGGTACCAAAAATTTTTGTGGTTTCAACTTGCTGTTGGGAGAATTAGTGTGCCAACAAGGTCTACATGCGAGTTTCAATGATAAGCAACCAAGAATTGGCTCCCAAACCAAGTTTAGGGTTTAGGGGTGGTCAATGTGTTTTTTTGGCTTCATGAGGCCAAATTGTACCAAAAATAATGAGGTGAGTTTTTCTCTTTAGAACAAAACCCAAGCAAGAGAAAGTGAAATAAAGCCAACGAAGAAATGGAGTTAATGCCAACCCCTCATTAAATATCACATACACGACCAATGTTGTTGCCAACAAATCAACCATGATGTCTCTTCCCTTGTGATGTTATATCATTTTTTACAAATAAATTTGTATCATGTCGCCAACCTTCATAACATTATTCAACTGCACGGTTGTGCATCATTCTATATTTAGCATATGACATGGGCCTTCACTATCTTATCTTCATGGGGAAAAACTTAGAGAATCGGAAGAAACTAACCTTGGTATGTATAATGAACATTGGCAATAATACTAATAATATTTTTATTTTTATTTTTATTGTGAATAGTGCCGGTATTTTGAATGATAGTGTTGCTTTGAATATTAATTTCAAAGGATAACGTTGGGATGAACAATAATATCAGGAATGTTATTGGAATGAACAATGATTCTTGCGAATAATGACGGGAGTATAACTGCACCAATATTTCCAAATTTAACCTGAATGTATGAATAGTAAATGAATATTCCCACTTTGTTTGAGGTACCCACATAATATAATTGACATATTCCAAGGTCGTGGAACCGACCGACATGGCCGAATAATGTTATGTTAAAATTTGAAAAAACCAAACATAAAGCCAAATGACGTTCTTTCACTATGCATGTGCAACCAACATGCAAATACTCATAGAACCAAAAACCAACAACAAAAAAAACTCAAAGCATGAACATAGACATGAGCCCAATGATACCATTCGTGACATTTGATTATATCAATATTTTCAAAACTCGTTAGAAGCAAAAAAATATATAAAATAGAACCGTATAGATCCCCTAGATTTTTAGTTTTTTTTTTTTAGTTTTTTTAACAAATTTGTAGTCTTTATGAATGCTTGCAATTATTCAAAAACAACTCGTGTACAATGTTTCTTGATGACGACGATTTAGGACCTTCAAACCATGTTCTAAAAATGTTGACTAGTTAGGGTGTTTTTGGTAGTTGGCTCCCATGTATAGGAACTCGCGACAAGTATTGTGAGACTGCATGTAGCTCATGAACCTTTGCAACTTTGAAGATTGAGAGTATTCGTTTTCGTGTGATAAAATATTTGCGCAAAACTATCTCTTCTCGTGTGTTTCTTTTCAAGGCGTGAAAACCTAAATTAAATGACATTGCTCTATAGCACGTCTCCGCTCTTTTAAAAGAAGAAGGTTTGTAGTATTCAAAGATTCCAAACTGCAAATGAAAAAAATAAAAAATAAAAAATAAAAAGAAGACAACGATTTTGTTCATATGATTCTTCTTGAAGCGAGGAAATTAACAAAGGTAGTTGAGAAATGTTTCGTATCCAACATGAATACTGGTATGTTAGGAGTTTGAAGTGGATCATGCTCGTAAATGGGAACCAAATATCAAATGTTTTGTTCACATCGGTGAAAGGGAGAGTGTTTTCCTCACATTAATCATGCTTTTAGCAAGCTTCATGGTAAGCTTAAGGATGATGTCTTCGTATTGTGCTCACATTTTAACTTTGTGGGAGAGATCAACAACGTGTTGCTCAAGTCATAAATATACTACTCACTTATTGATATTATGCAAGATAGTGACATCAAGGACAAATCGAACAAAGAAGGAAGAAGGAAGAAGAAAGAACCTTGAGAATTGGGCAATCACCTTAACCCTAAGATGCCACGCTAGTAATAATTGTCCAAACAAAAAAAGTGTGAACACGCACATATGGAATATGAAGAGGCAATTGAACCGTTTCAACTATGGCACCTCTTGGAAAAGAGAAGCTCCCGTTGGTTGGCCTTTCATAAAATGGTAAGTAGAAGAATTGGTTATGATTCATCGAGCCAACTAAATTATAATAAACATCAGATCATAACTCGTACTAACTTGATGCACATTTATTTTTATATTTCTTTCCATGAGATATATAATATCTATCTTATTTGTGCGTTCATCTTAAATGTCAATAAGCATTCGAATCATTGTATCTACATTACAAGGACTGAGGTATGTTAGGTTCACAAGGTAGACGATCATGTTATGATGATTTCCATGTGGTGTAGCATGTTTTAATGTGTAATAAACCAACGTTTAAATACCCAGTCGATTACCGGTAGTAATTCTCGTATAAATGCAATGTCGTAAGAATGAGATTCATGTGTTTGCTCTCCATCACGATGGATCTTCAAAGCACAAATATGTAATATTTTGAAGTGTTTCTATCGGCATGTCTACTTTAAGTGGTCATTGTTGCATAAGTGTTGCACATTGACTTATCATGAGTCCTTCCAAGTTAACATACAATTTTCATTGTTGGATCAAATCATATCTCGTTTGAATAGTTAGCAACTGTGAATCAAGATGATTGTCATTCATTCAATATTGAAATTTACATATGATAACTATAAAAGGTCGAAACATTGACTAAAACAAATAGAATATATCCCATATGATTTCATGCAGTAGAAATTTAAGTTGGTTTACATAGATATCATGTATTGTTGGTCATGGCTCCGTATGAAGTGGGCCTTACTTGCACACCGCAAATAATTGTTGTCTCACATAATGCTTTTGATAGCTCCAAGGACATGTCACACCATAGTATGACTCATGGCCCATGCCATGCGTTGTGAATAGGTGCTCACGTCAGTTGAGATAGAAAATAAGAAGTAATAATAACATAACATCTTGCCATGTCCTTTGTGCACATCCGTTCTTTGCGAGCTCCACGTTGTCCTTGTCTCCCTAAACCACAAATTCATGGCCGTTTTCTTGGGGTTGGCGTTGCATCCCATCAATTGCCACATACGACAATATGCGATGTAAGCATGTCTTTGAACAAACAACCACACAATCCGACCACTTAGCATTTCCGTTAAAGACATGATTCATGTCTTTTGTATGTTAGGGCTCGTCACAAGGACCATGTGATGTCCATAATTTGACAAATCATATTTTGCACTTGAGAAGCACTATTATAAAATGTACAAAGTTACACATGTTTGAGGGTTAGGGCCACTTCACACGTGAGATTGAGAGCCCATGACCATTGCACTTCAAGCACTTCCAAGTTCACTTCACACTACGCTTGAGGGACCGATTGAGCATGTGAACGCAAGATGGATGTAAAGTCTACATGGATTCCTACATGGCATCACATGGATCATGTTTCATGGTCACTTGGTCTATTTTCAAAAACCATCTCTTGCAGGTAGGCCTAACACAAAACGGGAGACCATGGCACTTCGAACACTCACAACCGTTGATTTATTCTATTTTATCATGTGTGAGGACCCGCATGAATAGAAATTCATTGAAATAGCATTTGCTTTAGGCCCCGGTCACATATGACTTCACACTACACTTGGGGATTTGTGACCACACTACATGATTTTGGAGGTGGGTTGGGACGGCCTTTAGACATTTCCTTTTAGGCTCTCACAATCTCATAGGCATGGCTCTTGGCTCGTGTGTAAAGTGACCCTATCATATAAGCTTGCATGGCTACAATCAAGGTGAAGCATACAAAAGTAAAGCACCCACTTTAGTTAAAGTGGTCCAAGGGGCCCAATTACAACATCTTAAAGATCAAGGTTATGGTAGAAGCAAATTTTCTTCAACACTTTAAGCAACACTTTCAGAAAATATTGGAATCCGCATGAAATCAATTTTGTGTGGAATACAAATAGGTAAACAAGTACTTCAATATCAAATCCATGAAACATAAAATAAAAATAAAGTTGAAGACATCCCTAAGGTCCACATAGGCATACACAATATATAAATTTAGTGTGTCATGTTAATTAGAGCGATCTTCATGATTTGTTGTGTAACTTAGCACTAAGTGTGAGTCATGTGATACCCTCTCTAAGTAGTTGTCACATGGTGATTACAAAACAAATCATGCGAGGTGACGATGAACATCGTGGACCATACTAAGTAAGATGTTTATTGTGCCTTCTAATTAGCATTTTCAAAGTTGAAATGATGGCCAAGTGGGGCTAAATGTGGTAGGGTCCACTTGCACTTGCCGGTTAAGGCATTGGTATAAGTAAGGAACCGCTCGAATTAATTATATTGTGCCCGCATTGCCATGTTAGAATGATTAGCCATGATATGAGGTAGCTAACCTATATGAGATCTAATCAAACTCACACACCATCTGCCTATAGTTATGTTTAATTAAGAGTTGTCAAACTAGAAGTTAGATAACTTTTTGGATATTGTTTTTGTGAAGGAAACTTAACTTGTCCTCACCTCTAATGCTAACTTACTTTTTACCAATTTTGTTACCAATTTTGTTCCTTGAATACCCACCTCTCAATTGTCCATCTCTTCTCTGTTCCACTACAAGGTAAATCACATTGTTTCTTCCATAATCATGAATTAACATAAACTCAAGATAATATATTGTTATTGCTAAAATAAGTTTATTCCATACATAGATCAATAATACTTATAATCAATAACAACAAAACATTAGTTTTGTTTTATGAATAAAAATGGTGTGGCCCACGAAAGTCATAATGTTTATAATTTTGTCATGTTCAAACCTTGGACAAGTTGAGTAAAACGTTGGCTGGTCAACATTAAATGCTCTCTTGGATTGGTTTACTTTTGCTTAATCACAACCGGGGGTGTGGGTGTGAGGTTGATTAGCTTACATGTTAGTTAGTCGATTAACTCAAATTATTAGCTAACCCTTCTAAATAAGTGGTGTGGGTGATATGACAATGTTTTCAATTAGCTAACCTTCACTAACTCTACGTCAAATGTGTAAGAGACGTAGACCTTTGAATCCCCCAAAATTCTATGTAAAGCAGAGTGGCATGAAAGCACATGCTTGTTACTCTCAATATTTATCTAAGATCGTTGTTCAAAAAACAACAACGAGCTATGAAATGTTTCACTCAATGATCTTATGCCCATTCGAAGTGGATTCTTGTCATTTGAAATTCAATTTTATTAGGATGTGTGAAAAATGCATTCATGTATGTTTCCACTTAGGATGGTTGAGCTTTGGATTGCAAAAGCAAAATAAAATAGTTGAGGGCTTTGTAAGTTCTCCCGAATATTCAAACAACTAGAAGAGAATACCCTAAACCCCAAACCGTAAACCCTAATAACCCTAGAATACATACATACTATGGGTGCGAGGATTGGCAATGTTGGTTTAAAGACGGGCTTGGATCCAAATTAGGGTTTGGAGACGGGAAGATGAGAGTCACAATGGCAACCATTTCCACGCATACTAGTGGTCTTTGTGAAGGAGGAAATAAAGTTTTTTTTTCGTACCAAGGGGCCCATGTAGATAGAGAATTTGGGGAGAAAATGGGTGTTTTAGTATCAAGTGAGTATCGAGGTGGCACTTTGAAGCATAAATTTTGGACGAGGTGGAGAAAGGTACACTAAATGTGATATTTAGTGTCACTACCTAATCGGAGTTACACATTCCTTATATGTTTTTTATGATTAATGTAAATTTTAATTAGGTAAAGATGTTCATGTTCTATAATGTTCAAACAACCAATTCATCCTTTATTGGTAAAAAATGAGATGTATCGTAAACAATCATGGTGTTTCTTACTTCCAAAATAGCAAGTGACACTACATGTCAAATTTAGTGTAGTAAGTTAATTCTAGTGAGATAGTAGGCCATTGTAAAATATCTCAATTGAGGTTGGGTACAGTGTGAATGGTGATCTTTTGCCTCTGCTAGAGGATCTTAGTGCAAAATATGTTTATTGAATTAATCTTTAATTTGACGAGAGGCCCATTTTGAGCTTATGAATGACTCTTGAAGGCGAATTCATCCCCCCCCCCCAAAAAAATAGTGCTCGGAAGGTCACGGCATGTATCATTGAAGTGTTTATGAAAATTTCTTGCAAATGGAGTTGATCCATACCAATATGAAAAAGGTCAAAAGAAAATTTCAAAGTCATGTTTGAACTAATTTTTTATTTTGTTATGCATTACGTTGTAGAGTAACTTTGTAGTATTTTGATTGAAATTTGTCAATTTTCTATGGACTCTTCTTCTTACCTCAAAGTGTATATCTATTCTTTATGTAATCTTGAAGGTTTGGATTATAATTTGATGGCACATATTTATTAAAATTTATTCATTTTAATGATTCAAAATTTACTAAAAATTGCTAATTTTTTTGCTATATATGGTATTGATGTGATCTTAAATCTTTAGTCCCCCCACTAAATCTTTTAGGTACAATAAAGATTGAGCTCTAACAATGTTTCTTTTTAGACGATGTAATGAAACCACAATACACTCTAGGAAGTCGAGGGTTAACTTCTATATGTATTTGGGGAATTTTGCTCAAGATGGGTCAAAATGATATCTTACTTTCAATGGTTTTTTGACAAGATACCGAACGTTTTTGGAACATGTAGCCGTATGGATGGGGTTCCCTTGAAATCTAAGACATTTAGTGTTATTTTAAACCATCCACGTGGCTGGATATAGGATACTATGACTTAGGAACACATGATAATACAAAATGAGTAGTTGACATGAAAAAAATGACAAATTGGTCACCTAATTTTGAAGTTTCCCCCCAAAAAACTAATATTATGGTGTACTTAATACTAGGTTATGGTTAAAAGAATTTTGGTAAAGAAAATGAAACATGATTTGTCCTTGATGCTTGCAATGAAGTGCCCCTAAAGCAACATGTGAAGTACAATGAAACTTTAAGGTTTTTTTTAGTATTCCAAACAAACGAGTTTAGAAATCCCAATGATAGATGCTCTTTATATATGTGAATATAATTGTGCTGAAATCTTGTGTTATTACAATAAGATGTGCTATGCTTTTTGCCAATGGTTATTATGGGAATAGGTGATTGGATGGGCATAGGTCCAACCCAACTCTAGTAATGTTGTCCCACTTCAAAAAAAATTAAATACAACTATAACCAAAATTTGGCAAAATTGATAAAATCAAAAGCCCCAAACAAAGAATGATATGGCATTTGGGGTCATATATGACCTCAAATGCGTTTAGGAGTTAAGTCAAGTTGAAAGGGGGGGGGGAGCCGGGGGTATAATTCTCTTAGCTAAGTGGTCTGGGTGGACCTTTAGGCCCACTTTATACTTGGGGCCCAACCCAAACTCTCAAAATTTGGTCCAATCGGATGGCTTGGTTTCATCAAATGTAGCCCAAGGGCTTTATACTAGCATTGGGCCTGAATACTCTCTCATCACATGTGGTGTACTAGGTGGCACAATTTTGGCGCTAAGCCTTTGGACTGGCTTGAAGAAAATGGGATGAGCTTTTCCCAGGCCCGAACTCTCAACATAATTTGGATTGGGCTCATGCATTAGATAATGAACATCTCTGATATAAGTTTAGGGAAGATTGATTCTCTTCACTACACTTTCCACTCAAAAACGTTGGGACCCTAACATCAGGCCTCATCAATTTACATATGACAAGGTTGGACCCGCAAAAAATTGATAAAGTTGGGCCGGATTGAGGGCTAAATGCATGTGAATGGGGCCGGTGATCGGGCTGGCCCATAGCCGTGTATAAAGTGGAGAGCTACGCAATTGCGTTGGAACCCTTTACCATGACAGCACCTATAGCCGCGTGCTTAAACCCTAAACCCTGAAGCTTAGTTGCAGATCCGACGCTTGTGTACGTGGAGTTCTTGGCCATTGCGCTGTTGTTTGCGATTGTGTGCGAGTCTTGGGATAAGTTAGGGACAGTTACCAGATGGACAAGTGAAAAGAAAATTTGTAGCGAAAGGTGAGGTCGAGAAGAGCATGGGAGCTTTATCTGCAGCGGAGGTGCGGTATATTGAGGCTGGAATTGCACAGGACCTGCGTTCGGATGGACGGAGCCGCACTGATTATCGGAGCATCTCCATCGACACAAGTGTCATACCTCAGGTGGATTTGTCGCCACAATTGACATGTTTTTAAAATGAGGGTGGAATTGAAATTGCTGCCCTTTCTGTAGCCAATAAGGGTTTTGTGTGAAGAATATTGGTGGATACTATTCTTAAGCATCACGTGTAAGGATGTTCACATTCTATTGTAGCTTGAAGAATAAATCCTCAAGAATCGAGGCCGTTATTACACGAATGAATGCCAAGCCTAGCCAAGAGGCATTAAGCTCTCATACACCTCATTGTTACCTATATATATTTTCAGGAAAAGCCTTCTCTCAAAGAACTTGCCAAACAATTTCACCAAGTGTATGCTCTCCAGGATATTTATGTAGCGAGACACTCATTACACCACTTAAGAATGCTATATGGTCTGCGAGGATGAGGGGTGGCTGAAGCAACGAATGCAACAATTTAATCGATCGTGTGATTGGTGCAGGCAAATGGATCTGCGCGGTGCAAAGTGGGAGCCACAGATGTGATCGTCAGTGTGAAGGTTGGATCCCCTCTTGATTATGATGAATTCTGATGTTCTATGTGAATTTTGGGGAAGGTTTTTGAATTGCTGGATGATGGAGTCAGCAGTTTTTCTTCTGAGTCTTATGCCACCCATCCACTAGAGCTCAATCTTGACAAGCATTCATTGTTAGCTCAAACAACACGTGGTATTTTGCTCAAGAGTCAAAAGTATAGTTAGTTTTTGTCGGACCTGCGTATGACATGCGGTAATTATCCCTAATAAGGCTGAATGTTGCAGGCAGAGCTAGGAAGGCCCCCTCCTGGCAGGCCTACACATGGGAGTTTGGCAATTAAGATCGAATGCTCCCCAACGGCATCCCCTAAATTTGAGGTATAGTATCTACTCAAGTTTTTTGTTGTTCTTTCCAACAATAGCATTCTGTTCCAATTCACTTATGTTACTTGCAATTTCATGATAGTATTCCTGTCAAATTTGGGGCGTGCAAGCTCAGCTCACTCACCAAGTTTTGTGGGGTTTGAAGTGGCTTTATGGTTTATGGTTGAAAGTGTACTAGTAGAACAACCCAGTACACTTTCCACAGCTGAGTCTAAAATATGTGGAATGTTATGGGGGGGGGGATCCAATCCAAGATTGGGGTTTCTTAATTGGGGCACTAAAGCAGAGAAAAAAACAGTCTCCTATTGGTCGTTGGTTCATTTAACCACATGAACACAGGGAGGAAGCATCACTTACAGGTGAACTTGAACTGACACGTGGATAGTTTCCCAAAGCAAGTAGGGAAAATGACTCCCAAGTCGGTTAGTCATTGAAAAGCTTAGATGCTTCATAAAGGGAAAGCGGATTTGTGAACTCAGAAAAGAGAGCAACCTTCTTTGAAGGAATTCTCCTTTGTACTTGATCTATGTGGCAGGTGAATCATGTGGATCCCCTGGTTTTTTTTTCTGGGGTTAAACATTTTAAATCTGATAAAGGGATACTAGTGTTCATGAATCAAAAGAGACGCAATGAGGTGATTACAGCAAGGGTCTCCCTATTAAAAGTATGGAAAATTGTAGATGTCTGGTGATCAAAAGCCTCTTTCAGGCAATTGTGTTCCTTGATAAATGTTTTTGCCTTGTTGTAACAGGGGAGGGGAGGAGAAGACCTCTCTTTGGAGCTCTCTAGAGCTTTAGAACGAAGTCTGCTGGGGGGTCCAAATGGTGCTGGTAAGTCTGTTTTTTCTATTCAAATCCTAAAGTTTTATGTCCATACCCACCAGCTTAGAGCTGGTAATTAATGCAAGTGTCCATATAACTGATTGGTTTTCTTGAGATCCGTGTGCAAGGGCACAAATCTGCTTTTGCCATGAATTCTTTTTTGAATGTGAATCAAGTAATGTGTTTGAATTGAAGCTGAGTGGGTAGGGAATATCAACCCATTCTGAATGTGCAATTGGTCTTTTCAGGGGCCGCAATCGATCTTTCATGTCTTCGAATTTTGGATGGAAAAGTGTGCTGGGTGTTATATATCGATGGGCTTGTGATAAGTGCAGATGGAAACCTTTTAGATGTCCTCTCTATTGCAATTAAGGTCCCTTTTCTTTTCCCTTCATTTATAGCAATTTACAGATATGTTTACAATTTTATTTTTAGCCTTGCACAGTTTAAAAACTTCAGATTATGCCAGCAAGTGAGGCTCCTTTTGATAGCCGACAGATACCACATTGAAAGGGCACAATTGAAGAGCGACACTGTCTTTGTTCAAAAGAGCAGTATCTGTGGTTAAGTGCCCATTCTTTTTGTACTGATGTGATTGCACTACGTCTTCTGTGGTGTTAAGGCAGCACTAAGCAACACAGACCTCCCAAAAGTGGAAGTTGTGTCAAGTACAGCAACTGATGAGGAGCCAGAACTTGATGTGAATGATGAAGATACAACACCATTAGATACTTCATCAGTTCCGACCATCATAACTCTTACTAAGGTGAGCAACTTATCTCCAATATTTCTTTAACTATTTACTGGAACAGCATTTGTGTCAGGAACCTCTCAAATGTATATACAGTTCAATAGCACCTTCTTTTATTCCAATAAATGCTTAGAATTGAAAACCTTGCGTGTTGTTCTTTTACATGGATAAGGTGGGAAATTTTGGGAATTGACACCTGTGTGCTGTGTGTTCAATATGAAGGTTGGAAAGCACTACATTGTGGATGCAACATCAGAGGAAGAGTCTCAAATGATGTCGGCAGTTTCAATAGCTGTTAATAGAAAGGGAGTTATTCGTGGGCTAACAAAGAGGGGAGGATTTGGCTTGGAGCCTAGTGTCCTCATTGATATGCTATCATTTGCCCAGAAGCTTGGACAAACTCTTATCCCAGCTATTGATCTAAAAATTGCAGCTGCTGAGAGCAATAAACAAGATGTATAAGTTTGTAGTCAAGTGGTTAGGGACTTTTGGACATATGCCGTGATTCTCGGGATTTTTTCTACCAGACTTTAGGTTCATGGTGCAGGAGCAAATTGGGAAGTCAAGAACTCACAATCAAAAAAATTGGTTGGAATCATATAGAGTGTTTTGTTGCTCATTTGGAATGTATGAGACCTTTTTGGGTTCTGGTTATCTGGATAACTATCATATAGTTGTAGCATGAAGCACATTTTCAAGTCAGATATTTTTAATTTTTGGCTTCCCATCCTCAAATGTTGTATGCTTTCCAAAAATTAGAAATTTTTAATCATAATTTTTTAACTTGGCAAAAGGGCCACACAGAAACTTCTCAAGTTGCCAAATGGATGCGGTGTGGCAATAGTTTATGACAATGACATTGGCAATGATATTGCATGCAAAGTATCTCAGATGCAAGATTAATTCAAATGCTTGTCAAATTGAATCATATCCTAGAGAATAAAAGAGGCATGTACATTGTGATACTTGTTGATACAACTTTGCCCTTCTTGAAATAAAAACTCTACAAAGATGCTGCTCCTTGCAGGTGACAATTGCCTCTCAATTTGATCAAGGATGCAAGTCTTCTACTGCCCAGATCAAAATTTGTTGTATAGGTGTCACACCCTTCGTGTTTTAAAGTGCAATCTACAATATTTTCTCCAATCCATATACCAGAGACTGCACAAACAGATAACAGTTCTTAATTAGGCTTAGGGCATGTTCACACATTGTACACCAAACGCAAACACAAAGGGGTGCTAAATCAGGCAACATTATTTAAGAGGGGAAGTAGTCTCATAATATGTCCCACACGTTCACTCTATATAAGCTTCATAAACTATGGGTCTTGTGATCAAAATCAATATCTTACAGTACACAACCCTTTACATCAATGAATGGGGAGAACCGATTGCTAGTTATAGAACCAGTTGAGTTTAAGAAATAACCGGTTGAACTTGAAGTCTCCAAGAGAATTACCGATCATCTTAGAGTAATATAGGGGATGTACATCAAATTAATAAAGAGAAACCGAAAGATCACAACATATAACCACTTGGACCTGGAAACACTAGGATTTCGATTAATATGTCCAAAATCCTCCCCGAACACCACATTTCATAGAAATAGTTGAAGCTAAGGTTTTGTTTGGTTAAAAATTGTGAGGAACTGATAGTTGATTCTCTTATAAAGGAGTTGAAAGTTGGGCCGCAATAGACCCAAGCTAGCCCGGACCCTACCAATATTACAATAATGGTTGGGCTTAACATGTGGGTCCAGTTCCCGGACTAAACCCGGCGTTGTCCCATTGCAAGGCGCTGTCCCATTGCAAGGCTTTGTATTGATAACATGTGAACTTGCTCTTATAAAGAAGAGAGTGCAACTCCTTAAACATTAAGCTCAGGTTAAAATTATACCTGTAACAGCAGAATATGGCATAGCTTGGTAAAAGCGATCTCATGTAGGATGCTTAAAAAAGGAGGGGGGGGGGGTAATGAGGAAAACCTTGAGACGCACTACCCGGCGTATTGCTAATAGTAGCCCTGGCATCAACGCCTTCACGTCTGTTACATCATGTCGAAAAGACAACAACTGCATGTTGCAGAAAAACCAATGTGGATTTCGTTAGTTGTAATTTGTGAGGTTTTCAATACTTTGCCAAATCAGAAATTCAAAAAAGAGAGTATCTAATACTACCTCTCCAGGAGCTGAAAACCGAACATCAAGGCTGGAAACAAGTCCTGGTGATGCCATGCTGTGTATACGCACTCCATCCCCTACTACTGCACCCCGCGCCTAACCCCAAACATGAACCACACTTAGTTACTTGGATGATAAAATGAGAATGTACACAACTTTGTTTCAGAAGACTTGGATAACAAAGGCTTATGTGACGGTCAATGGTTACCGGATATTCCATCAAAGCACTCCCTTCATTAAAAATTTGCCCCAGGCCAGAGATACTGCTAGCAAGTTGTGTTGCTTGTTGTGATGGATATTCCTGATTCAGCACCACATAAATCATCAAGAATTAGCCAGTCAGCACAAATGAAAGTATGGTTTCAGAAAGTCAAAGTAAAAATATCCTTGGAAGAAGTTACATAATCTGACAATGGACGCTAGCACACGACAAATCTTATGAAGATAATATCACCATCCATCAATCATCGTCAAAACTGCTAATTCAAATTACACTGCCAACAATATTTGAAGCATGAAGTTCACACTGATCCAGTCCTGGTTAACATATCAGGTGCAAACTAATTACCGCTAGGTTGCACTGTGATTCAAGAATTTCAACATTTTTGTACTGGAAGGCAGCTGCAGCTGCAGCCTGCTGAAGCAGCACAGCACCTATTGATAATGATGGGGCCACAATACACCCCTGTACATAAATTCAATGCACTGATTAATTTCATGATTCAAGGTGGGTGGGGTCTTCAGACTTGGAAAACCTATCTAGAGCTATGTATCTTCACAGGAAGCTCTGGTTACACGTAAACAGCAGAAAGTTTTTATAATCTCCAAAGGATTACTACACAATTTGGAACAACTAGACCAGACATTGCACAGAAATTTATAGCTAGCCCTCACCATTGCTCACCGTGCTGGCCTTCTCACAAAAAGAAGAAAGTGCGGCCACTGTATCCATTTCTAAGCCTGGCACTCCAACTACACTTTTCAAGCCGAATGCTGTTGCCTGTATCAAAAACACCCGCTCTGAGGAGATAATAATAATAATAATAATTCAAAACTCATTTCTCCACTTGATATTGAACCCAAGGTTGTTTTGTGCAAACAACCCAATTGTGTTCACTTTTGCTTACCAAGAAGCAATTCAAAGTTGGGTTAGTGAGGGCATGGGAAATAACCTGTCGAATATTTTCATAGACTCCAGCTGGATCAGAAAGATCTACATATACGCCCAATGATGTTCCCTGTAGGCTCCAGCCCCATTGTACGTACCAAGTGAATACATGATATGATTCATGTCTACTTACACAGGAGCACTCAATCTATATCCCTGTGCACTTCGTAGTGCAACTTTATTATTTGCACACAGGTAATAAGAAATATAATTAAAGACCATATCACTAACTAGGATTTATCATCGAAGTATTGGAGGAAGGTGATGAATTTCTCTGCATTCTTGGAAAGTAGCGGTAAGAAGAGGATACCTGAGAAAGAGATCCCAATACCATAACAAGGTCATTCAGTATGGGTAACTCCAGAGCTTCTTCTAGCCCTGCCACCTGCAACATCACAGACCCCCACTTGCATAACACGTTTAAACAGGGCCAGGGTGATCCCTCCCATTTCTAGTAAGTCTTGCTTGCAGAAGTCTGAACAAAAAGAAGACATGACTCCGAAGTTGCCACCAGCGTGAAGTATGTTGTTGCTTCATTTTCGAGTTGGTCTAATTCTATATGTAACCCCATAACAAGCATCACGAGAATTAGAGGGCCCTCAAAGACTACTGCTTCCTTTCAAATGTGAACACCTTGAACGGGTGCAGGCAAGTATGCATGCACCTATTTCTGAAAGGGCAAAGCCCATGGATTCCCACACGATTGGCTGAAAATATCTGGTTCTCTCAGATACCCCCACTATGATTGGATGAAATTTTGAGGAGAGTGCATCAGAGGCCTTAGGTGGCCTAACCTTGGAGTTTCCAGGGGATCCAGGATAAGGCCTTGGGTTAAAGCCACCCTTGCACACGTCTCCGATTCAAATGAAATACTTACAATTTGAATCTTTCCTGACAGATAGTTTCATATCCTCCGAATGTTTTTGATTGCATGGGAGCTCGACTTAGCTACTTATGAATGACGTTATGTAATTTACTGAACCGAACAATACATTCATCATCATCATGGAACTGGATTCCCCTCACTAAATTCTCTCCTCCACTTGACCAGTACTGAGAAAACAGGGAAAGGAGTTCAAATTCTTCAGGATGTGGCAATTGGATCATCACCAAGACAACACTCAGAATTGGAAACAGAAATGAAGTACCTCACCCGCATCTTTTCCTTCGAACTTAGTGTCCACAGCCCCAGCGACCTCCATGCCCCTCGCCTTGTGGATGGCTGCAATGGCTGCCTTACCCACGTCCGAGGCTGCTCCATTCACCACCACCTGTTTCTCTCTCACAGACGAGCCAGAATTTCAAAGGCAGCAATTAACCTGCACAACTCAATTCTCGAGGTTTTTTTCTTCACATTCTGATATCACCTCGGTAAAGGAAAAACTTTATGGACACCTTATCTCCATTCATAACATTCTTAAGTAGCCCATTCGGGTTCCAGTGCAAATGGAATGATTCTTGGGTGATCCAGATAACCTGATAATGATTCCATGTGGGATGCACCTCTTCAAATTAAATCTTTGTAAATGTAAGAAGAGTTTTTGTCCAAAATTCTTACACAACAGCGAGGTCATGTCGACTAATGAGAGGTTAATGCTACTTGACTATGATCCATTGCATTCATGCATGTACTCATCAAGGACCTTGATTCCTGAAAATTAATTCTTGAACCAAGAATAGGAAGAGAACGTCCTTACACATGCTTAACAAGGCTGTGTTGGCTGTTCAGGTGTTTGCGTTTGATAAATAAATAGCTAAAACTACTCTCAAACTGACCTTGATTGTGTTGGACTTGGACTTGGATCCTCCCATGGAGCACGAGGGCGACATAAAACTCTGTCTTCGAGATCTCGTCGAAGCTCGAAGTCGCATTGGAGTGATGCCAAGTACACTCGTGGGATTCTGGAGGCCCCTCATTCTCACGAAACGCTCTCAGACACTGCAATTCGGGGCTATGTCCTTTGCGATTTCTTTGCAATGCAATGCCAACAAATTAGGGTTCAAGAAACGCCCGTGACACTCTGACACTCTTATCCTACAACTCCCAAATCATCACATCCCCACACACCACCATTTCTCTCTCTTCACTGAGCTCGACATTGCACTTCGATAAGAACAATCAGCAATTGACTGAAACATTTGAATAATCATCTAATTTTCTTACCTAGATACTAAGAGAAAAGCTTGGCCTTATCCTACAATACCCAAATCATCATATCCCCACACATCACCATTTCTCTCTCCTCACTGAGCTTGACATTGCACTTTGTTAAGGACTATCAGCAATTGGTTGAAACATTTGAATAATCGCCTAATTTTCTTACACAGTAACTAAGAGAGAGGCTTAGCCTTATTCTACAACTCCCAAATCATCACATCCCCCCACATCACCATTTCTCTCTCCTCACTGAGTTTGACATTGCACTTCGTCAAGAACAATCAACAATTGATTGGAACATTTGAATAATCATCTAATTTTTCTTACCTAGAAACTAAGAGATAGGCTTCACCTTATCGTACAATTCTGTGTATGCACCTGCATTGATAAGCCTGTAAGTTTATCCACCCAGTTGCGCAGTTCGAACGTACTGAAGAACCTCAATTTGCGTGGGAAATATTTTTGGAATCCGTCGAACTTCAAACACAACGGAAAGACAAAAAGGGAATCGGTCTTGTTCTCCGTAGTTCGGCAGTGCTCCAGCTCACACAGAATTCGGCAAGAATGAGAATGCGTGCAATATTCATGAAAGCTTCGAAGGCGTGCGGTGAAGTGCGTTGGGATATCACATTTCATCCCAGTATCCTACTTATTAACATCCAATGAATGTGGAACACACATCCACATTCATCCACCGATTCATCTAAGGAAGTTGGATCTATCATGAGCACTTCGCAACTACACTGGGTTTGGAGAGGTTCGGGATTTTTCTCACTCTGGTTAGCAATTGCAAATCACGCAGATTGCCAATTCAAGTTTTCTGCCAATTCAAGTTTTGGAATCGCAGTTGGGATGCAAAAGTTAGATGAGGTCAGAATAAATATTACTTGCTTTATTTATATGAACAGATGAGACTCAGGTATACATGCGTGTTTGGTAACCAAACCATAACAAGGCCACCCCATCGTCAACCCCAATCCCAATAGCTCAAATTGGATGACATTATAAGTTGAGAAATGGCCATATAACACACCCCAACCCAAATATGCTTGAGGCTGGGGCAACTAATACAGCTAAATTGACATGACTTAACTTGCAACTAAATTACGGCAGCAAAGATGTTGAATTGTCTTGATTAGTTGATTGAGTAGTTTATATTATCCTATTTAGTGGTGATCCTCATATCGATACCCATTCTGTGGGGCAGCCAAACCTTCTCATCCTTTTCTAGTCAAGCCTGCTCTAGTTTCCGCCCAAATCATGAGTAATGGTCAGAGTCACGGTTGATAAGAACTGGGATGTCAATAGGTTTCAGTAGGATGATGGATATTGTTTCACATTGAATCAATTACATCAAAGAAGAGGAAATGAATTTTGAGTATATTCGATGTTGAACAAGTCATTGGCTAAAGATTGAGTTGGCACTGAAAATAATTGACACTTGCATTTTGAATTGTAAATGCCCATGAAATTGGACCAACCCTAGTCGACACAATATCTCAAAACTTTTCATGCACCCAACTGAAACTTTGCATGCACTCACTCACTTTTACAAACTCAAAGGATCCCCTTTAATGCTTCAAAAGGGGATCAACTTAGTGAAACACCTATGGGGGAATAAGCAATCGTAAGTGTCCTTTCATTCTACAGCAAGTGAGAGAACCTTTGCAAACACCCATGAAATGCATGGGGACCTATCTGCTCAATAGTCTAAAACAGCCTCCTTTTGACATTTGAGGCTCAGTTCAAACTCCATGATAAACACTAGGGATCCTAAATCCAACAAATGTTTGAACTGCATCCCATGGTACAGTAAACAATAGATCCAAATGTTTGATGAAATTAAAGAGATCAGAGTCATAACATTCTCCAGCTACAGTACTGTAAGGAAAGAAGCAACTGCAAAACTGTTATTAAAAAACCAAATTTGGGAAGTATGCTGCCGATGTAATGATCACCAACACAGTTTGATTGGAACCTCTGCCATTTGGCCAGGTTTACATGACATTGCACAAAGATCCCAACAAAGCTTTATTCAAAGTTGAAGTTTTCCTTATCAAGAATGTTACAAAGCAGTAGTCATCTACAGGCTTGTATTTGCTCATAAAACTTGAGGCACCTGATAAACATGTTACATTTGACACAATGGGAAGCTCACCAACCAATATACAAACTAGATTACAAACTGCAGGATGCTCTACAGGAAGAAAATGAAACACTCCAGAGCTCCAAACGTGTTATTTTTGCAATCTTCTTTGATGTCAGGAGGTAATGAATTGCCCGACATTTCATTGCCTGCAAAATTTGAGAAAAGAATTCCTACTATGTACATGTACTGACTGCCATGAAATATAAATCGAATTATCCTTAGAATCCCAAACAGGAATGGAAGAAGTTGAAAAATGACGGGTTAAGTTTCTTCTCACACTCCTTTTCGGAAAGCTGCAACAACTCGGTCTGCAATTTCTTGGCCAAACAAGCGGGGCATGTTGGCGCTCAAGTCGACTTCCACTCCTTTGGTCTTGATCTGCTCATCACGATTCTTCATGTAGGCAATGGTGGCACTGTCCATGGCATGCCCTAAGTTTTTGTAAGCATTCAGCCATATCTGAAACACCTGTGTCGCTGCAGGGTACACAAGCTCATCAACCACCGCATCAAGACCGCCCTCAACACCATCTCCGGTCACCTTGTACAAGAGAGCTGTGGGAGATACAACACTCCTGACATACAGAGCGGAAGTTAGATATGGCTGCGTTTGTGGATGTTTCTCAAATGTCTGGCGGATAGTTTCAAGTTCCGACTTCTCGTAGAAACGAGCCAGATAGTCGCTGTCCAGTACGAGATCCTTCCTTGGCAGCAAGTCCAGGACTAGAACAAGGCTGTTTGGGCCACTTTGTATGAACTCAAAGAGCAGATGCGGCGAATCAGCTTCTGGGCCGAGCATAGCTATGAGGGTTGCAATGTTCAATGCTCCAAAGGGGAGGTTGCAATTCAACCACGAACCTAGGACAAAATCAATCTGCAAGCACAGGCAACTCAAGTAAGTACATAGACAAAGCGTGGCTACTCTATGAAACATTTGTGAACTAGAATTCTTGTGAAAAAGTAAGGGAGTCGCCATCTCTCCAGTGTGCGTTCATCTAATTAGATCAGCAATTCAGTTATCAAGGTTCCCTTGCGTCTGAGCTCTAAGGCATGTCTCAATGTGCAAGAGATGCAAAGTTACCAACCTCATCAAAACTTGAAAAATCTCTATTTTAATTTGATCCCACTTTAAGAGCTATACAGTTAAGTAGGAGGTACACCAAATCTCAAGCTGTAATACTTCAGATGTGAGCCTAGAAAATATTCCAATTTATTTATAAAAAGGCACAATGAGCAGAGCGTATAAAAAGTGCTGAATTGAACATCCTCACGAATTTCCTCTATGTTATTCTTCAATAGTCGGTCAGCTAGATCACATTTAATGCATTGTGTACTTAATCCGTCCTTTACTTCGAATTAATGACTCCAGCTTGGACAATAGTAATCCGATGCATAAAAACAGTTGCTGATTCGTGCAATTAGATCAGGTTCACCTCAATTTCGCCACGTCATGGCGTCAACATTACACAGCTTGACCACACTTCTATCCTCGAATTCGTAAGCCACACAAAGAATAGATTGAGTTGGTCACATGATAGTGACCCAAAATTTTACATGCGGATGTGTATTACCGTACTTAAGTAGCAATCGGACAAACATACAGAGACATCGAGGTATTCTAGAAGCCTCTAAACTCCTTCCTTTGGCGACTCAACCAAAACAATCAACTCATGTACCAATCCAGTAAGAGATTGCAAGGCAGTCACCGACACCACCGGCTCCATAGGAAGATTCAAAGTATCGCCAATCCCATAACAAACAACTCAAATTGCACTGACCAGGCAACCGGTAGAGATACTCCTAAGAGTGTCAATGACGAGAATATTGTTAAAATGTTCTAAATTGCAATCTATTAGGAAGATAAGTAATAAGAGATCGCAGATCAATCACCGATACCATTGCTTCCTACGGAAGCTCCACGAAAACCCGAAGGTGAATGTTGCGCAGATTCACAAAATGAGCTCAAATTATTGCCAATTGCATAACAATCGACTCAAATTGCCCCAATCCGCGAAATCTGTCAGCGATGAATCTGATAAGAGATTGAGAGTCAATCATCGACACCATTGGCTTCATAGGCAGCTCCGCCAAGACGCGAGGACGAATATTGCGTGGATTCACAAAACGAGATCACGGTATAACCGATTGCATGACAATCAACTCAAATTGCACTAACCAGGCAACTGGTAGTGGGTGCTCCTACGAGAGAAACCTGTGACAATATGCCAAACCGAAAACTATCGATCAGGAAGACATTGAAACAAACCTTGGATCCCTCACGACCAGCTCTGAGAGTCACGGAGCCTTCTCCACTCTGGCCTTTGAAAGACACAACCTCCGGGTCCGTCCGCGACGGGCGCAGCGAGGTGCCGAGCTCCCTGTCCATGCTATCCGCCACCGCTTCCATCAAGCGCTTGCCCGCGGGACTTAAGCGCGGAAACTCCACCCAGGGGCTCGTTGTGTCGCTGGCTGCCGCCATCGCAGCCTTGATGGATCCGTTTAGGCCATGCAATCTGCGTGCACGGCCATGGCACAGATTGAATGTGCGGCAATTCGAGAGAGGGAGGGAGGGGAATCTGGCTATGGCGTGCAGGGGTAGCGTGGTGGCCATGGCCATCGCAACGACTGACTTCACCGTTTTCGATGTGGACCTTCACCCTTTTGCTGCTGGGCTCCCCTTGAAGAGTACCCCATCACCGTCGCTTCTCCTAAGACCGTGGACTCAAGAACATCATAAGATATGTGGCCCTCTAGGTAAGCAGACCTTAAATGGACACTTTAAGCTCTACACCCACTTCCTGTAGAATATGAAACATGCAATTAACTTAGTACCATGGCGGCTTTGATGTTTATTGGCTCTGCCCTAGAGCAACGCTCTCGGTTTGCCTTTTTTTCTAGCCGATATGTTTGTCCTTGAATGCATGTGAAAATTAGATAATCAATGTGCATGAAATTGGGAGCAAGCACAGTAAGGTGGTCAGGTCCTGATCCATGCCTAGGTTCAAGTGAAAGTGATTCAAAATTGTACCCTAACTTTGAATTTTGTGTGAGAAAAAATTCCTAGACATTCAAAAAATATATTGATCTACAAAGCCCAACAATTTATGATGACAAAAACAATTCCAATTAAAGTCTACATATTTCAGAAAGATGGTGCAAGTGGTGTGTAAGCAGGTGATATTGAACAAGTAACGGTCTAAAATTTGTTTAAAATATGATAAACTATATTTTAGAATTATGATTGTTTCAGGTTTATGAGTGTATATGTTCTTTGGAACAATCTATGGAATCTTGGGATCTCCCATGTTGCTATAATGATTTTTAAAATTCAACAATGTCATAGCCATAAATTGACAATGTAGGGTCCTCCATTTATGTTGACTATCAAACCTAGGATGATTAACAAACTTTGAACAAGGAGTTCATGCTCTTTTAAGCACGTGTTTTTTGATGTTCATTCTTAGATCCACACCACACCACACACCACATCAAATATTAGGTTTGCCATCAAGATAAGTAATCACATTAGGCATGTTTGCCTTCATTGAGATAACCTACTTAAATAGTATATGGTAAGGCTTGTAGTTAAGGATGGATGTCAAGAACCCATGTGAGATTAGACTACATTGTGTGCTCAAAATATGAACACCAATTTAGGTTCAATATAGAAACACTCGAAGATGAAAGGGTGTTCTTTGAAACCGCGATGGCTTACAATGAAAAGACTTTTAGTATTCAAACATTGTTGACTAAAAAATAATGTTGTCTCAAATCTTTAAATTATTTCATTCACATGGTTGAAAGTTGAACTCAACATGTTGGTATGATAAAAATCCATGCGTAACATGTACCATCATTCAATAAGAGTAATATTCAACCTAGGTGGTTGAATCTAAGATCTGAAGATTTTATACATCCCCCCAAAAAATATTTGAACAAAGTTGAAAATGATTCTTTAAACAAAATCATTATTAAAGTTTGATTTTTAAGAAAACATTTTGTCATAATACTTAACATTTTATGAAATAATAAACTTTTCATCGAAGTTACCCATGTAGGATGATATGTCCCAAAGTCATACTAACATATGTACAACATAATATGAATAAATATAAAAATATATCGTTGTGTATAAGTGATGGCTAAAAGATACTATATATTGCATGTAATTGTGTGTTGTATTCCTTCACATGCTTGACTATTTTTGCACCCTATTTCAACATATTACTTTAACTAGATAATCTCATGAGACGAATAAAGCTACTTCAAGAAGGAACAATTCCTTATGGACTCACCTAAATGTGAAGCTACCTACAACAAAATTTCCATTTGTCTTGAGACACATGACCTTTATATTGCAATGATATGCAAGCTCGTAGGTTTCCCCACACACACGAGAGAGAGAGAGAGATCACTTCAATAGTTGTCGTGTGGAAGGGTTGGGACGAAACATGCTCAAAGATTTGTTGGTTGCACATTTGTGTTAAACAAGGGTTACTATATATAAACGATTGATCATTTTTATTGTCTCCTTTCAAATAGTTTACATATGCTATCTATTGCCACACAATAGTTTGAGCGAAGATGAATTTATCTACATCCTCAATCATTCTTTAAAAAATTGCATTTGGATTAAAAATACTCTCATCATCTTACTTAAAAACTCAAGATTAGACCCAATCTCAAAGATTAGGTTTTCAAATTAAAAAGATCGTTTTCTTGAATCATGACTATTGAGACGTGACTATGCTTAGTGAACCCGCACTGTGTTCACATACGAGCTCGTGGCTATGGTCAAGGTGAACCGTCCCTCATTCACCTTGGCCCATGGGCCAGGGTTGGGTATGCCTATTGAGATATGACAAAAAAATGATGCAACACTTCATTATTTCATACCTTGAACAAAACCCTAGTGTAAACTTCTTGAGTCCAATAATATGCTCTCGACCAATAAGATCGCTTGGTTGTGGAGTTCCTTTGGTCTTGGACCCTAAAATACGTGGGTGTTATTTGGTTCGTTTTTCATGTTCCCCAACTTCTACTGATTAGGGTTACACATCAAAACTCGTGTTGCATTAGCAAACGTACGATGAAACATATGCAAAATAGGGATTGAATATTGGACCGCCCTTGATTATCAAAAGGGGATGTTTGGTGATTTCTTAACTAAATACAATGGTCCTCCCAATAGTGTTCATTATTGAGTGTAGAGTGGTTATTAATATATGAGGACATAGTCCAATCTCTTTTAAACATGTGTCTTTATGTTGTTTGGTCTTTGATCCTCACCAAACCACATACCAATCAAACCTATGGATCCAATTAAAAAAATGAGCCAGTTAAGACCCATCTACCTTAGGGCCACTTCACACACGAGCCAAGAGCCGTGACCATGAAATTGTGAGAGCCCAAAACCTAATGCTATGTCAATGAATTTCTATT
This sequence comes from Polytrichum commune, assembly GCA_950295325.1. Lineage (NCBI taxonomy): Eukaryota > Viridiplantae > Streptophyta > Polytrichopsida > Polytrichales > Polytrichaceae > Polytrichum > Polytrichum commune. The sequence goes on from OX485804.1 coordinate 43,059,770, forward strand.
CATGCGGGTCCTCTGCATGATAAAATAGAATAAACCAATGGTTGTGAGCATTCGGAACGACATGGTCTCCCAATTTTGTGTGAGGCCTACCTCCAAGAGGTGGTTTTTGAAAATAGTCCATGTGACCATGAAACATGATCCATTCGATGCCATGTAGGAATCCATGTAAGCTTCACATCCATCTTGCATTCACATACTCCGTTGGTCCCTCAAGCATAGTGTAAAGTGAACTTGGACCGGCTCCGCCTTTTCAACCAATGAGAGTGCTTGAAATGCAATGGTCACGGGCTCTCAATCTCGTGCGAAGTGGCCCCTTAGTGTAAACCCACCCTAAAAGGGTTGCAGGCTTGAGGGGAATTCTGGGGCCCTAATGTAAAACCCGGCGTTAGTTATGAGTAGGGAACGCGGGAACGGGAGGCGAACAGGAGAAGGGGAACGGAGGTCGGAAGGGGGTGAAAACCCTAGCCGGCGAACCTCGACTCTCTTTCCTGGCGTGACCAGCTCGCTGCTCATCAGGCACCGCGCGACCTGCACAGCCGTCGCTCACCATGGTACGCATGCATCTTGCTTCTTCCCTCACCTTCGCATCTCAAAATCATCACCATCATGTGTAACTTGCATCAAGTCGGCAGTCTGTTGTTGTATGTATTGAAGAGAAGAAGATCTGTCGTGTGTGATACATAGGTACGGTTTAGGGTTTAGGGTTTGATGCGGGAAACGAGCTTTGAAGAGAATTTGTTTTTGAGTGTTGCAGACGAAGGGAACAGGGAGTTTCGGCAAGCGCCGCAACAAGTCGCACACTCTGTGCAGGCGCTGTGGCCGCCGGAGTTTCCACATCCAGAAGAGCAGATGCTCAGCATGTGCCTACCCTGCGACAAGAATCCGCAGCTGTAAGTCTTTCCTTCACCCTCCAAATTGTACATTCTACCCCTGGTCTCTGTTAAAAGTATTGGTCATAAATATGATTTCAGTGGAACGGTTCCCTGAAATACTTGAAGTTCTGATGCAGTGTTCTGCATGTGGTGGATTCAAAGTCCTGCATTTGCATCGCTTGCAATCGCTTTAAAAATGCTCATATAGTCGCGCATTTGTGTTGTGACGATTCCAAGGTTTAGGTGCAGTAGGTGCACATAAGTTCTACGAGTAGCCGAATTATAAGCATCCACAGCTGCACAGACAGATGTTTCAATTTAAGATTCACGAAGAGAAGCATGGTTAGGTTTTGTAGTTTGAGAACGATCTTGTACAGACCATCCAAATTTTAGAAGTGTAAACAAATTATAGGATTCATTTCTTAGATTTGTTTTCTCGATTGGCGACTTGGTCTTTAACCCTAGTCTGCCGATTAGGGTTTAGTCTGGGAGAAGTTTGACAAATCTGTCACCATGTGGTTAAGTTCTGTGTGGGATGTCCTTCCAGTAAAAGATGATTCCAAGTGTTCTGTGTGTTTTTAATGCATATGCAGAAGCAATATCCTGAACGGTGGTTATCGTAGGTACTTTGATTGATCATAGCATTGCATGGCCTCTTATGTTGGAAGTTGTTAGTTGACTACCAGTTGATCATTGTGCCCTTGTATGTGCTCATTTTTTTTGAACATCATGAATTATGCAGACAACTGGAGTGTGAAGGCCATCAGGAGGAAGACCACAGGTACTGGGCGTATGCGCCATCTGCGTCATCTTCCCCGCAGGTTCAAGAACAACTTCAGAGAAGGTACATCTGCTTTTCTTCCTAGCCATGTATTCAATGACTTTATAGTGGTGTTTACCAATGCCTCCAAAGCAGGATAATGTTTTCCATGTACAGGTACTGTATGCTGGAATGCCCAAAATATGTGTGATTTTGTTAAAATTTCACTTGTCTTGAGATGTTACAAATGATTTCAAGCCTGTCAAATTTTCTTTACAAGGTTACTCCTGTGACATGTATGCATGTATTGTGCAGGCACCCAGGCAGCACCCAGGAAGACGGTTGCTGCAGCTTAGGGTAGAGTATTTTTACTCTAGCAATGGTGGGATGTAGATTTGGTCAGGGATACTACATCCATCTTTGAGGAGTTCGTGTTCAAGAGTGATACTGAGATCAATGAAGGGAATTATGCTCATAACAGCTACCGAGTTTTGTGAAGCTTGAAATTTGTTCAACTTGTGTTGTGTACATCCCATGCTATGAACTGACAACAAATCACTGTTTCCTGCTGTCATGTTTATGATTTTTTAATGCCATGTTTAATGTATGTTTGAAACTATTATGCAAAGCAATGAATATGCAAACCTGTTTACCACCTAGCAGGATTTGTGGATAAACGCTGTTTGAATTTGAATTTGTGGATAAACGCTGTTTGAATTTGAATTTGTGGATAAACGCTGTTTCAACTTCCCTTTCTACTCAGCTAAAGGTTCTGTTTTGAATCCATTGGTGATGGTCTGGTGGTATGGTCCGAATTTGGGTGCTGCAATGTCCTGGATTTAAAGCTGGTCGCAAATAGGAAATAATTAAGTATGGTCTAGACTCTAGAAGCATTTTGGCATAGGCCTTTCCTGTGCACCCATGTCCGAGAAAAAATGTCCTGTCATTCTAGAACTGGGTCTCTAGCTAGATGCTCTATATGGGAATGGAATAAATCTTTCCTAGAACTTGGAATGTGACATTTTCAATACTGCCCAGCATTCATAACTCATTTTGTGAAGATTGGACTATTCTTTGGATGCAATCCCTATCTTTTATACTACTTGCTATCTACCTTTGGGTTTTAGAATGGGACTTGACCTTGGAAGTTGGCCCTCATTCTGAACTTGCTATCACAGAGTAGATAATGAGCACCATGAGAGGGTTACATGTATTATATAGTCATGAGTTAATCAACACCAGGTGATCTGATTTGCAAATCAGGTACATTAAAAATGCGCATCGATAATTTTGGTTGCATCAGGCCGTGATGTTCAGAGAAACCTTGAGAACTAAAGTGTTCCAGGGTCCAAGATCAAAAAAACTCCAAACTAGAGCGACCTGATTTGTTGAGAGGTGAAGTGCACAGTTTCAGATCTAAGGAATTTAAAGGTGAAGAGATAAAGTGATGCTAACATGACACCACTTTCCCACCAAATCTAGGTGGTCCCAACTCCAAAAAATACTCCTAGTACTGAGAAACCAATCTTGAGTCCCGTAGTATGGTCCACTTTTAAAACTGGACCCTAAAGTAAAACGATATTTTGTGGTACTTTTGTGAGCACTTCTAACCCCACTACCAATTTTTGTTGTTAAAGTGGATATGGAATTGTCTTATCAAGTTAGGTAACACGAAGAAGAAAGATTGTCATTTTCCACTCTTACAAGAGGTAAATTTGAAGATTGTTTTTCGCCTTCGACAATCACATCGACCTTCCCCATCATGTAAATATTGAATTATTGGATGGTGTCTATATTTTGAGCATATAGTCCAATTTCACTGTAACACCCATCCTTTTTTATGTCCATTCTTAAGTTCAATCCTTGTCAAGTACACATACCACTCAAGTATAGGTCTTCAATTAAGAAGGATGAGCACATAAAGGCTTATGCTAAAACATGACTTCTCATGAGGGATTCACCTTGGCAATCATTACAATTTGACGTTGTAGTCCATCTTTAGTGAGATGGTGTTGCAAGTCATGTCTACAAAGTCCATCATGTTTTTCTCAAGAGCATGCAAAGATTCTCGCTACCATGGGCTTTTGAGTTTTATAAGGTACGACAACATGCATGTACCTCCATTTATAAACAAAATTGTTCTTAAGAGTTATCCTTCAAGTCAATGCTATGTTTTGGTTGGGAGTTTGTTGTTTTGTATACAACATCTTTCATGTTTAGTGAATTTTCAATGCATGCTTAGAGGTATTGTGGAGGTTTAGACAATGCATTTGTAACAAGTTTTTTAAAAAACAACAATGAATATGTATAAGAGCATGATTGATGTGCACACATAATGAAAAGATTGCAAAGCACACTTGACATCGTGATAAAGACTAGTGAGTGCAGGCTCCAACATAGGTATGGCCATGGACTTGCCAAATTTATCCTCTAATGAACCATATATAAAGCATAATAAGGAAGTGTGGTATGTACTTGTGGTTCCACATCCTCACAATCATGATTTGCTAGGCAAGGCTATAATATATTGATTTAGGATTGAGGCTAGTTCATAATTGTAGAGACACTAAAGTGACAAAATTATGCTTCATTTGAATTAAAATATTTGTAAGTCTTTATTATTATTGATTATTTAAATTGGCCCAACAAGGCTTTGGGAATAGGCGAGTTCCTACCATAAATGATGGAGAAAGCATGACATGCACTTAGTTTGCTGCTCCTAGGTTAAGGGTTCATTTCTCAAGAAAATTATCGGCATGGCTCCAAGATTTTACATGGTTTGATTGTTTGGATTTTAAAAATTGATTTGGCAAGTACTCATTTGAAAATATAATTCATAAAGATTGGTTGGGGATATTTTGAGCACACAACTTAAAAAAAACGAACTGACTCATCTTTAACTACTTTAAATATCTTACTAAGCGCGGTCAACACTGTTGACCAACATTTATTAGCTTGCAATCACTAAGTAACAACTAGACATAACGTGACATGCCACTTGGTGCTTCACGATAAAGTCACAAAGACTACTTTGATTAATATGGCACACTTGTTTAGATATTCAGTGTTGTTACTCAATCCCACTTTTCATAGGTTCAGAAGCATCACGATAAGTCGCATGAAAACTTAATTATGCACAAGGTTGTGTTGGGTTTTCTTGATGGACTAAACTTTCATTGTTTCCACAAAAAAGAGTATGTTGATAGAACAAAATGGATTGCAGTCACTACATTTGAGACAATGATGCTTAATCTGCCATTGCGTTGGTGAAATGCAATGATAAAAGTAATAAACATAATATTCTAAGATCATTCTATGATTTTTGTAGATAAAATAGCCGTAAATATCCCTAAAAATCATAAAACTAGATGAACTAACCAACATTTGGACAAAAGTGTATAGAGTTCGATCGAAACTTGCATAATCATCCATTTGTGGCTTCGTAAGTCCAACGATTGTAGCCACAAATGCTCCCTCTCTTGAAACATAAAATAAATCAGTACTTGAAGATGAACTCCCATTCTAGGTCACATGTTGATTTCTTTCAGTCGTTCTTATTAATGGAATTGGAGAATATTCTATATATATATTGCTCTATAACGGTCGGTAACCGTCCTGAACATATGAACTCCCATTCTAAGTCATATCTTCACTTCTTTCAGTCGTTCTTATTAATGGAATTGGAGAGTATTCAATATATATATTGCTCTATAACGGTCGGTAAATGTCCTGAACGTATGAACTCCCATTCTAGGTCACATGTTGACTTCTTTCAGTCGTTCTTATTAATGGAATTGGAGAGTATTCTATATATATATATATATTGCTCTATAATGGTCGGTAACCGTCCTGAACATATGAACTCCCATTCTAAGTCACATCTTCACTTCTTTCAGTCGTTCTTATTAATGGAATTGGAGAGTATTCAATATGTATTGCTCTATAACAGTCGGTAACTGTCCTGAATGTATGAACTCCCATTCTAGGTCACATGTTGACTTCTTTCAGTCGTTCTTATTAATGGAATTGGAGAGTATTCTATATATATATTGCTCTATAACGGTCGGTAACCGTCCTGAATGTCTTGAACTTCGACCAGTTATTTCTCAAACTGAACCGCTTATTTCATCTGTTAACTAGTGGCCGGTTCTCCCTGGTTCATTGTTTGGCTCCGGACATGTGTAATAAGTTAACCACAAAAAGTTGATCGTACTTCGAACGCCAGTCAAACCTCTGATTTAATAATCTGCAGCAACTTTAAATCTTTCCTGAACCTGTCCCCTGACCCCGGACCTCATTACATCACCAATCAGGCAGCATCGTCACTCGTGTGTGTGTACCATTGTTGGACCGGTGTATATATATATAGTTGAATGCATGCTATCGATAAATCAACACCAACAAATGGTATCAAAAGAATTTCATTAGATCCGAGAGTAAGAATACTTCATTACCAGTCAAATGTTGATACTTGGTGGGTATCTCAAGGTGAGAGAATTTGTGTACACTTGAGTTGTTATTGAGCCACTGCCATTCTAAACCACATTGATCGTGTGTGTACCAATGTTGGACCGGTGTATATATATATAGTTGAATGCATGCTATCGATAAATCAACACCAACAAATGGTATCAAAAGAACTTCTTTAGATCCGAGAGAGTAACAAAACTTTCATTGCCATTCAAATGTGGATGTTTGGTGCGTATCTCAAGGTGAGAGAATTTGTGTACACTTGAGTTGTTATTGAGCTCACTGCCATTCTAAACCATATTCATCGTGTTTGTACCATTGTTGGACCAGTGTATATATATATATATATATATATATAGTTGAATGCATGCTATTGATAAATCAACACCAACAAATGGTATCAAAAGAACTTCTTTAGATCCGAGAGGGTAAGAAAACCTTCATTACCACTCAAATGCGGATGTTTGGTGCGTATCTCAAGGTGAGAGAATTTGTGTACACTTGAGTTGTTATTGAGCTCACTGCCATTCTAAACCACATTGATCGTGTGTGTACCAATGTTGGACCGGTGTATATATATATATAGTTGAATGCATGCTATCGATAAATCAACACCAACAAATGGTATTAAAAGAAATTCTTTAGATCCGAGAGGGTAACAAAAGCTTCATTACCAGTCAAATGTTGATACTTGGTGGGTATCTCAAGGTGAGAGAATTTGTGTACACTTGAGTTGTTATTGAGCTCACTGCCATTCTAAACCACATTGATCGTGTGTGTATCAATGTTGGACCGGTATATATATATATAAATATGTATAGTTGAATGCATGCTATCGATAAATCAACACCAACAAATGGTATCAAAAAAACTTCATTAGATCCGAGAGTAACAACACTTCATTACCAATCAAATGTTGATACTTGGTGGGTATCTTAAGGTGAGAGAATTTGTGTACACTTGAGTTGTTATTGAGCTCACTGCCATTCTAAACTATATTGATCATGTGTGTACCAATGTTGGACTGGTGTATATATAGTTGAATGCATGCTATCAATAATCAACACCAACAAATGGTATCAAAGAACTTCATTAGATCCAAGGGTAACAAAACTTCATTACCAGTCAAATGTTGATACTTGGTGGGTATCTCAAGATGAGAGAATTTGTGAACACTTGAGTTGTTATTGAGCTCACTGCCATTCTAAACTATATTGATCATGTGTGTACCAACGTTGGACCGGTGTATATATATAATTGAATGCATGTTATCAATAATCAACACCAACAAATGGTATCAAAGAACTTCATTAGATCCAAGGGTAACAAAACTTCAGTATCAGTCAAATGCGGATGTTTGGTGGGTATCTCAAGGTGAGAGAATTTGTGTACACTTGAGTTGTTATTGAGCTCACTGCCATTCTAAACCGTATTGACACTAGGCGATTTTACCTAGGCGTGAAGGTTCTTGCATGTATATAGATTCAAATGGTATCAAAAGCAAAAATGTCCTGAAACATCCATACCTCTTTTTATATCACGAAAAAGAAGTCAAATCCTTGTTATAGGTACCCAAATGGTATCCAAAAGAATGTGTTACTAGCCCAACGCTAGTGTGTGAATACTACATAATCATGGATTAAGGATTCGTGGTGTTCATGTAAATTCATATGTTGGGAAGGTGAAGATGCAGTGAACCATTCTGTAACTTGCATTCACTTAATGGAATCAATGCACATGCACTTCAGGTAACCATAATTACACAAGGGGAGGTATTTTTTTAATATGGATTCTATCGACGTTTCATTTGTACATTTCCTGAAGCAACACAAAACTAGGACTTAAAGTAAAGATGGACAAAAGACTTGTCCAAAATTAATAATACTTTTGAGGGTAATTGTTTTGCAGAGTTGCAACATGCACATTGCAAATTAGTTTTTGAGGAGGAAAGAAACTAGGAAAATATGATGAAAGCCCCAAACGCACATACTATGAGAAGCGATATGGTCGAACAATTCCTCTAGAAATTTGTATTTCTTCCAAATATCATAGTGTGCATGCAACTAACATGTGCTACAACAGGAGATGCATTTTGTTTTGTACAATTAGTTGCAATCATTTCTATCATAACAAGATACATCGATGAAAGTGCACATATAAAATTCCATTACGTCAAAGATTTTATGCATATGTCTAGATTCACTTAAAACCTAGTTAAAAACTCCAAGAGGTAAAGCGGATCAATAGAAGGCGGAGAACAAGAAATTCGAGCCACTTTACACCCACATTCCTTACATGATACATAAACAACCAATACGTATCAATTGCCAGTTGAAGTATTCGTGTGAATGGAAGTGGTCGCATGCACCGTCCAACTTTTGATTCATTCCCCTTCAGTCTTCTCCTCAGAGTTAAGGTACATAACCTAGTAACTTTTTAGGCTCTGTTTACACTACACTGTTTATGGTATTCATTGTCATGTGCACTATTTCCAAAGCGCCTATCCTAGATGCCTAGAGCTCTAGTACATTGTTTATCCTAATTAGTCCGTGTGGTACTAATTTCCGAGACACAAAATTAGTGAGGGCTGGAATTTTTATTGAGTCATATTGAATTCATGTATACATGCTCATTTACCACATGTTTCAAGAAAATTAGTGCGTGTTCTAATCGCATTGGCAGAGTGATGAAAGAATTATATGCAAACGCATGCTTGTCAGTGAATATTGTTGCTATGAATAATATTTCTAGTGAATAATGTTGGGATGTATAATGCTTCTTGGATCTTTTGGTGGCACTAATTGATAGAATAAATAAATTTAGGAACTCCTTCACTAATCGCCCACATGCCTCACTAATTGGAATAATTAGTGTCCATTGTTTATGGTATTTAGTGTCACATGTGTAATCTCGTCACTTACACTATTGTTGAGGTGTATGCTAGGTCATGCTGATGATTAACAACTTCACCATAAGTGTGACCTCATGACACTTGGGCGTTCAAGTGTGCTTACTAATATCTTGGGGCATGAGTATGCTCAATAGTGTTATGAGGTGCATGCATGTGTTACACAATGGTCTACAAGTTGACTGAAGTGTACACAAATGACACTTGTCATTAATATGCTCAAGAATGTCTTCCTCTTGCATACTAAAACGTAATCACATGATACTTGCCATCAGTACGGTCAAAAATATCTTCCCATTGCATACTAAAATGCATGACTATCATCTAAAGTATCCCAATGTGCTACTCTAAATGTCATAATGTAGAGATTTTTCAATTTAGAAATAGTTATCTTGATGAATGGAATCATACTGGCAATTAGTGGGTGTGACACTAAATACCATAAACAGTGTAGTATTCCGTCTGCTGAATGTCATAATGACACTATTTGTCAAGATAGGGAGCTTATTTGAAGTGCAATATACTTACATTATAACATGTGGTGCACCACATTGAGGTGCTTGAGATGATTGGTTTTTGCGATTTAACTTTCATAATATGAAGAGGCAAAGAGGAGTCCAACAAAAAAATATTATTGAGCATGCAAATGACAAGTGTCATGTGGTTACACTAACGGTCAACCTTGTTGACCATTAAATTGGCCATTAGCGTAGCATAAGTCCCATAATAGGGAAAGTGACACTAAATACCATAAGCGTTCTAGAGAGTTTGATAGCTTGAAGAAAAGAGCTTTCTCGTTGACGGGGGGAGCAAGCTTACTTGTTGCCGTGTTCGTGTTTATAAATTCTCCGGCACTCATCCACTTTTTATTTTGTGGATGTGGATGCAAGTGCATTCTTGATGGCTGGTTGTACATTAATATCTGCTTTCGGGGGGGGGGGGGTCTTTAATTTATTTACTTTACACCGTCTTGCAAAAGACATGATAAAAATAAAATAAAATAAAATAAACAAAAAACTCACCAAATTGAGGGTCGCTTCACACTATGGCCGAAGGTCGAGAGGCCATCGAATCCATCAATCAGATTGCAAGAAATCAAAAATTCGGTTTCTCGATTCTTCACACTAGAGGCCAAAGTCCAAAGGTCGTCACTCTCCAAAATGTCTACATGGCAGTACTTTTTGACCAAGGTGATGGACTCTCAAAGGAAGTTTGGGTTAGACAGGAATGGAAACCCAAACTATGGTTGAGAGGCGGTCGATGTTTTTCATTGAAGAAAAGAAAAAGAAAAAAGAACAGGCAAGATCTTGGCCGTTAGATTGGAGGGGTTGTTTTGGGCAAGGAATAAAGTGGGATGCCCCTTCTTCCTTTGGACGTTGGGCTTGGCCTTTGGAGGCTTCACACTATGCCCGACCGAAGGCTCCAATTCCTATATTTTATTGATTATTTTCAGCCCATTTCTTTGGACTCTCAACAAAGTTTGGCCTCTCAATCCCACGGCCTCTCGACTTGGACGGCCATAGTGTGAAGTGGCCCTGAGTATCTTAAACTATAAAAAAAAAACATGTTTAGGTGGTCATATTGTTGTATACAAGGCTAATTACTTTCTCTTGATATGTATGTTGAGGATTTAGGTGGCCATGTGGTCAAACATGCAAGTTCGAATATGGCTGCCCTCTCATTTCCCCATCTTGAATGCATTAGTAGATGTATTGAACTTTACACCTTGAGATTCCATATAAACAAAACTAAATCCAAAATTAAAAATTTGAGAAATATTTCAATAACAAGAATTCGCCATCATGAAGAAAAACACGACAATTTTGGGTCCAAATCAACATCTTCATGCATTTTAATTATGTTCCCCTCAAATAAAAGTTAGGTCATGGTTCCGAAATAGAGAGGCAGTCAAGTCCCTTCAACCTTCAACTCCCCTACAATTGTGCCGGTTGCCAATCCTCATAATTTGGGAGCAGTTTAAAGCCCACATCCATGTGAAGAGGGGTCCAAATATTGTCAACTAATGGTGTTCACCAACTTCATTGGCACATGTAAGTCTTATTCACATTTGTTCACTTAGGGCCACTTTACACTTGAGCTTTCAACTTGACAACCTGAAGTTTTTACTTAGCTTGACGATCCCATGGGGTCCCATGTGGAATTACATGAAAACTTCAATGATTTCTTACGAACTTTCAATTAAAAAAATAGAACCTAAATTGCAGTTGCCTCATGTAGGTCACTCAATAGTGTTGAGAGTTTGATTTCTTACCTTGTCAACCCAAGCCATGGGTTTCCAAGCATTCTCCGACTTGTCATGAATTGCCCTTTGTTTAGTATCACACACACACACACACATACTACCTAACATTACTTAGGCTAGGGGGTGTGATCTCTTTCTAATGCTCGGAAGCCCCTAGCTTAGGGCTTAGAGCTAGAAGGATCGAACACAAAGGATTCTTGGCCCCAAAAAATGTTGGCATCAAAAATTAATATTGCGACTCCATCAATTATGTCTCTTTGACAACACCCTTGCACATGTTTGAATTATCTTCCCTAACACTACAATTTTCCTTGTCACCATTTTGTTCACTAGAATCGTCAATCAATGTGTGATCATAATTGCACTCCTCATCTCCCTCTATACTCTCAAATGAATATGCCTCAATAAGTGACCCGCATACAAATATAGATGTTGTATACTTTCTAGAGGTCCTCCATACATGTACATAATTACAAGTTATAATTTTTGTAGCATATGTATACATGATATGGAAAAGTTCAAATTAATACCCCTTTTGTGCACTTATGTATACTTAATACATGTTATGACAAGTGCACCCGCCAGGTGTAAAATTTCATCAATTTAATACATTTTAATCATTTCAACTGTTTCGCAACATGCTAATACGTGTTTCACCTCTTGGAAATGGCAAAGGGCCACTTCACATACGAGAGCGAAGGCTCATGTTTGAAGTGGCCCTAAGTGCGAAGCTCAACTAACCAACAATAAATAGTTGGTGCATTTTTCATATGGCAATGGATGGGGAATACATGTTGAATTATGCTTAGAGAGCGCACTTCAGTCCTATCAAGTTGGGCATTCATCTCTTTCAATTGGACCCCACCAACATTATCCTAAGTGAAAACGTAGTCAATTTTATTGTAGCATGTAGTTTTCTTTCAAAGACGATTTGATTCCATAATCAACATCAGAGTTCTCAAATTATTCTAGATAGATCCATATGAGATGAATTTACCACAAATCTATGGGGATGATGTTCTTATTATAGATCCATTACCTCAATAATGTTGTTGGAGGTCCAAATCAAAGAGGTGGGTGTCTAACCTTGGCCCACGTTGAAACGCACAATGCTTTTGAGAAATAGCAAAACTTTGTACCATTAAAAAGTCACAACTCTAATAATACGACATTTGAGCATGCATAACTTTTTTTTGATGATATTAAAAACATGAGTTTCAAAATATCAAACTACAAGTATGGCAACCATAATATCGAGGTAATTCGAACCTAAAAGCTCGGTTAATAGAAGCTCCGTTGTATTATCGAGGTAGTTTTCTTAGAACATCCGACATTTGTATTAAAGAGCACCCACATGCTACTACGACTGCCAAGGTGGAGGGGTCCTTTGTGAGTCAAAGTCACAAGGATCACCACTAAAATTTGTAGAGAGGAAAGCCTAGTACAAATAAGAATAGAGATAAACTAACATCAAGAAATCAAAGACATCAATCTAGATTCAATATTTGGTACAATTTGGAGGGGGTCCTATGTGACCACTTGAAGAGAAAGAATAATATACACACGTACCTCTTCTAATTTTTGCGTCTCAACGTTGATATTGCCCAGGGAGTGCACTGTTCAAGTACTGTATTTATACACGTGGGTGAACAAAAGGGGTATTATTTCAAACAAGCATGTACAAAATGTACGTACAAGAGACATATTGCTATTAAGCAAGAAGTAGATATACATGAGGCTATAGAAAAATATATGTAAAGTACGCATTTACGCGTTTACGCGTTCAAGTCAGACCTGGACCAAGAATCATGTGTTTTTTCATCCACTAAGTAACGACTTTATAACTAAAAATCCATTATTTGATATTATACATATAATAGGGCCATATTTTTGCATTTCCAAACATTTGTACACATGTTATATACAATTTTTGTATTTGTTTTTGGACCCTTGTGTACGTATGGAAATGTATTTTGAAGCAATGAGATTTGTAAGTATATTGCTTGATTTTAGCAAAAATAAAATGTATACAAGGGTATTTTAATAAGGGGCACGCACGCACGTGATGCTTGGTTTTAATGAATAGTGCACTCCCTGAGTGATATTGACGCTTTAAAACATTAGTTTTTATGATCCACACTTGCTATTTGGATGAGACAATTTGCGGTTCCATCCAAAGACCCAAAAAATATTTATGAAAATCAGAGTGTTGGTTTTCGACCTGCATACCTTTTAAGGTAGAGCGAGCTAAAACCAACACCCACCCAAAACCAGCCCAAGGGAGTGCACCTTTCATCAACATCAAGAACCACATGCGTTCACAACATACTCTAAAACCCCCCTATATACAAGTTTTTATTTCTAAAATCAAGCTATACATGTAGAATTTCATTCATAACAATACAAGTGACGATATGTATAATGTAAAACCCTAGCATTCATTAATAAAGCCGTTGAGGATTTTTTCATTCCCCGGATGTAACTCATAAGCATCTAAGTTTGCAATATATGTCATAACAACTAATGTAGTTATTGTTTCTAAATCTACCATCAAACGATCTGTAAGATTGTAATTCCATTTATTGTTGGTTCCTTTTGACACCAACATAAACCAATCTCCATGGTAGATCTTAGAACTTATAGCCCTTAGAACTTGCAACAATTGCGATCCCTAAATTCTTGATTCAAATTGTTGCACACATCGGAGGTAAACTAACGATATGGAAATGATTGACAGAAAACGCATCCAAGTTAACACTACATACCTCCTTAACATCAAGTGCACGTTGGTTGCCACACGTGTGATATGAGGGAGGTTAGAGTGCAACCGGCTAGACTTGGAAACACTAGGACTTTGACCGATTATGTCCAAAATTCTCCCCCCAACGTCCGGGGACATTTCCGGGCATAATCGGACAAGATCTTAGTGTTTCCAAGTCCAATCGGTCACATCTTGACATCTTTCGATTTTTTCTTCTTCATTAACTTGAGGCATACACTCTACATGCCTCTACAATGATCAATTTGTTTCCTAAAGTCTTGAACGTCAACATGTTATTCCTCAAATCCAACTGGTTCATCTGCAACTACACTCGTTTTGTGTAAATAATGTGGGTCACACTAATCCCCAACTCCTCATACTACTTCTAAAGCTATAATTTGAAGCAGCCCACTATAATTCCCAGTGTGAAAAATCAGTGTGGGTTTCTTTGTTTACATCTTTGGATGAAAACTCAAGGCAAGACAAATACTATAAAACCACTAATATCAAACGAGACAAGTACTACAAAATCAATGTGGTCCACACTAATTTCCCACCCACACTAATTAGAGACAACAGTGTAGTGGCCGGCTCTCCCTGGACAACCGGGGGGGGGGGGGGGGTTGGTGCTCTAAACCCAATACTAAACACGGGACGGAAAGCCAAGGCCTGCCAGACTTTAAAGGCTTTTAGGCACATGTAACATAACACTAGGGGATGGAGATGGAGATGGAGATGGTTGTCAGGAGGTCAATTATGTGCATCGGACGAGGCACGACGGATGTAAGAGAGAGAGAGGGAGGGAGGGTGAGAGAGGGAGAGGGAGAGGGAGAGCCCTTTTACTCTACTTCCTTACAAGCGAACGTTACATGCTAAGCCTGCCTAGCGCCTTTTCTGGAGTAGCAGCGGCAGCATCTTCTAGATGGGAGAGATCTGCCGCACTGCTGCCTGGCAGCCTGGCTCCCCTGAGGGAGCAATATCTACACACTAACTCACTGACCCCCTCCCCATGGCCAACGCTTCACATTCATACCTATATATCTATCTATCTATATATATATACACACTCGCACAGAGACCGTCCCCTGTGACAGATCCAGGATTTGATCAAGATTAAATTAGGTGATGAAGGACAGGGTTGACAGTCATGGCGCTAGGGCCACTTCACACACGAGCCGAGGGCCGTGACCGTGAGGTTGTGGGAGCCCAGAAGGGAAATGTCCAGAGGCCGTCCCAAAACAAAACCTCCAGAAACGTGTAGTGTAGTCACGGGCCCTCAGCTCACAGAGACCGTCCCCTGTGGCAGATCCAGGATTTGATCAAGATTAAATTAGGTGATGAAGGACAGGGTTGACAGTCATGGCGCTAGGGCCACACTTCACACACGAGCCGAGGGCCGTGACCATGAGGTTGTGGGAGCCCGGAAGGGAAATGTCCAGAGGCCGTCCCAAACATGCCTCCAGAAACGTGTAGTGTGGTCACGGGCCCTCAGCTCACAGAGACCGTCCCCTGTGGCAGATCCAGGATTTGATCAAGATTAAATTAGGTGATGAAGGACAGGGTTGAAAGTCATGGCGCTAGGGCCACTTTACGAACGAGCCGAGGGCCGTGACCGTGAGGTTGTGAGAGCCCCAAAGGGAAATGTCCAGAGGCCGTCCCAAAACAAAACCTCCACAAACGTGTAGTGTGGTCACGGACCCTCAACTCACAGAGACCGTCCCCTGTGGCAGATCCAGGATTCGATCAAGATTAAATGAGGTGGTGAAGGACAGGGTTGAAAGTCATAGCGTTAGGGCCATTTCACACACGAGCCGAGGGCCGTGACCGTGAGGTTGTGGGAGCCCAGAAGGAAAGTGTCCAGAGGCCGTCCCAAACACACCTCCAGAATCATGTAGCGTGGTGACGGGCCCTCAGCTCACAGAGACCTTCCCTGTGGCAGATCCAGGATTCGATCAAGATTAAATTAGGTGATGAAGGACAACTTTGAAAGTCATAGCGTTAGGGCCATTTCACTTACGAGCCAAGGGCCGTGACCGTGAGGTTGTGAGAGCCCAGAAGGGAAGTGTCCAGAGGCCGTCCCAAACATGCCTCCAGAATCACGTAGTGTGGAACCGCGCCCTCAGCTCACAGAGACCGTCCCTGTGGCAGATCCAAGATTTGATCAAGATTAAATTAGGTGATAAGGACAACTTTGAAAGTCATAGCGTTAGGGCCATTTCACACACGAGCTGAGAGCTGTGACCATGAGGTTATGAGAGCCTAAAAGGAAAGTGTGCAGAGGCCGTCCCAAACACACCTCTAGAATCATGTAGTGTGGTCACGGACCCTCAAGTGTAGTGTGGAGTCATATGTGACCGGACTCTCGACCAAATGCTATTTCAATGACTTTCTATTCACGTGGGTGCTCGCACATGATAAAATAGAATAAATCGACGGGTGCGAGTGTTCGGAGTGTCATGGTCTCCCGGTTTTGTGATGGGCCAACCTCCGAGAGGTGATTTTTGAAAATAATCCAAGTGACCAAGAAACATGATCCATTCGATGCCATGTAGGAAATCCATGTACACTTTACATCCCATCTTGCATTCACATATACTCCGTTGGTCCCTTGAGCGTAGTTTGAAGTGAACTTGGACTGGCTCCGCCTGTTCCACCAATGAGAGTGCTTGAAGTGTGATGGTCATGGGCTCTCAGGCTCGCGTATGAAGTGGCCCTTACTCACCCATTTGGGTTAGGTCAATGTACTATGGAATAGAATTGATATTTTATTCCATGGGCCTCGCAAACAAAGTGTTAATATTCAATCATTGTTCAGACACACAAATTGACACTTGAAAATTTTGGACGGAGTTATCTTCACGACATTGTTCATAGGAAAACATATGTTCACTAGAAATGCTATTCATAACGGCACTATCCACTATTCATGCTCGCATTAGTTTTTTCCCGTCTTCTAATTTTCTTGCCATGAAGATAAGACGGTGGAGACCCTTGTCGAATGTTCGACATAGAAATTGAACTTTGCCTATGTGTGAATTCACTACATCCTTACTACATGTTGGACCTTTACTCAGCTTGTGAGGCATGTTCTCTTTCTTAATCTAATACAACTTAAGGTAAGGTAGATAGGTTTAAATGGTCACATTTTTTTACTAGCTTGCTTCTCATGTTCTCCTACGACACCAAATACCCCTGAAATATGCGATTAGTGTGAGATAATTAGCAAGTCCAAATCGGGGCTGTAGCAGGTCACTTTCCTCATATATTTTGGAGCTCATAAGAATGTCTTCTTCTCATCATCAAATGAAGATTCCAATAAGATCTAATAGCCTCCCCCCCTCCCGAAGAATATGTTGACTATTGAGCCAAGAATGGTTATCATATTTTGAGTACATAGTCCAATCTCTTTTAAAGGCATGTTTCTTGGAGCCATACTTAACACAAATCACTTAGAAGTAGGTGTTCAATTAAGATAAGTAACCAAATTATCCACCTCTACCTTAGATGGTGTTCAATTGTTCCTTTGACCGTTGAGCGTAGATGCTACAATTAGATTAGAAATTTAGTTATAATTAATTTTTCATTAGCAGTTGAGAAGGTCTTACTTAAATTTCTCTATGCAAAATTTATAAGGATCTGAAGTTATATTGGTAGATGACCAAAAAAACAACACAAAAGCATGATGGGAAGGTGGTGAATGTTCTCACAATGTGTTCATTGTGAACATTCTCAACAATATGTGTTTATTGTGCAAGGTTTGTAGCGTGTTGGAGTTGGGTGGGGTGTTGGTTTTAGCACCATGTGCCTTATTTCCCCCCCGCCCCATCTACTAAAAATTAAAGACTATAATAACCAAATAGTCTTATACGCAAGTCATTTGAGATGAATTGGCCACAAACCTATACGGGCTCAAGGTTTTTATGTTTGAATGGATGAGAGGTGTAATCTTATGCAACAATTTCCTCTCTCTACCAAACTTCTAGAGGGTAGAGTTGCCACATTGAGTACACACAAGGGTGCAAGCACGGTAAAGTGGACAGTTCTTGATCCTTGCCTAGTGTTAAGTGGAAGTGATTGATTACAAAATTACATTAATTTGATGGTTTTCAACAAAGTTTTGCGATGGTGACCTCAAGTAGATAATGAATTCAAGGAATATGAATAGAAAATTTCAACTTCAAAATATCTAAGGTCATGAAATCTACATTCAAAACCAAATTCAACCATTTGCTTTTGAGCATCACTTTTAATGATGAGTTTTGAGGATCTCAACTTGATAATCCACATTTGAGTATTTAACACAACAATAGAGGTCTTCATGAAAAAAAATCCAATTCAAACAACACTTTCTACTACTTTTAGGCCTTTGACCAAAAAATGTAATTTTAGTATAGTGGAGCACTTTTTTGTTCTAGTTTATAATGCTTGCACCCACATTTGAATGGGGCAACATAATTACCTAGGGTTCAATGTTGCATTAGAGAATCAAAAGCATTAATTCATAGGGTCCACTGTTGATGAACAACATGTTGCTAACACTTCATTGATATGTTCAATTAGGTTGCCTTCACAGATAGGTTAACTCTTTACACATGCAAATTACCTTGGGGTAAAATCTATCACAACACTTATAACTTTGTTCATTCATTGTATAGCGACCATAGTAAAGACATAATCATTGTATTTTGTTATTGTAGTAGTAAATGTTCAAAATAATGTGGAATGTCTACAAATTTGCACGGGACAACCTAATTGCACAATTCAATGTAGCTATCTATTTTCCTTGTGATAGTTAGAGGTTTTAGAGTGGCAAGGTCCGAACAATATCAATTTTAGAGTGCAACTTCATATGTGTGAATCAAAGAAGTAACCGCACAATAAACAACAAAGAAGCAACCGTAAACTACAAATACATTTATGGGTTACAATGAACCCCTATCATGTGTATAATGTGAAACCACAACATTCATTAAGAAAGTCATTCAAGATTTTTTCATCCCCTCAGATGTAATTCATAAGCATTTAAGTTTACAATATATTTCATTGAAGCTAATAACATCATTGTTTCTAAATCTACCAACAATTGGTTCGTAAGATCGTAAGTCTACTCATTGTTGGTTCCTTTTTGATACCAACGTAAACCAAATTCCATGTTTGATGGATGGCTATTTGTTAGTCAATTGGATCCCTATACTACACCCAAGAATTACCAAATTTTTGACGCATCCTATTAACCCTCCTAACAAACAAAACCGTGATTGGAGCTAATTTTTTTGGACTACCATGTTTGTTGACAATTCTAGCTTCATGTGCATTTAGAACCACACTCTACAATCACAACCAAGATTTAACATAGTTTCATGATTTGTAGCGGTAAGGAGTTTGGGCTTCATATATAATATGCCAACCTTAATCCAAGTCAATCGATCTTTAGATAAAGTTGGATTGCCATCCAATTGACTAACAAATGCACTTTTGAAAATTCTAGACTCCCCTACCTCTTCATAAGCCACAATGGACTTTACATAAGATGGAGAGGGCAATTCAACATTTTCATGTTTATCAATTAGAACATCATAGGCATGTCAAAGCTCACTTTGCAACTCCACATCTGCATATAGAAAAAATTCAACATGCGACTACATCAATTATGGCTTTATGACAACATCCTTGCGCACGTTTGAATCGTCTTTTCCAACACTATAATTTCCTTATCACCACCTTGTGCACTAGAATTATCAATCAATATGTGATCACAATCATACTCCTCATCGTCCTCCATACTTCCAAATACATGAGCCTCAAAAACTGACCATACCATACAAGTACAGATGTTGTATACTTTCTACAAATCCTCCATACATGCACATAACTATGAGCTATAAGTTGTATAGAATATATATATATATATATATATATATATATATATATATATATATATATACACCTACAAAAACGTTCAAATTAGTACCCCTTTTTTGCACTCACATTCACTCATATGTGTTATGAAAGACACACCCCCTGGGTATCACCTTCACTAATTTTGCACACATACGATTAGCCGTCCCTCACTAATCGGGATAATTAGTGTAGCCATGGTGCTGCCATGTTCCAAACAATTCTCAATACCTATCACTAATGACTGCCTTCGACATTATTAGCAAGCTCCAACAGCCAACTTCCGAGCTCCAGCAATATTTGAAAGGCCAATATAATGTATAGCTTGAAGCTCGACCTAACGTGGCTGGGCTTGTCAACAGTCAGCCAAATCCACTCACTAACAACCGCTTCACACTATGGCCGAAGGTCAAGAGGTCGTCAATTTTCACCAGTCATATTGCAAGAAACCAAGAATTCAACCTCTCGACCCTTCACACTGGAGGCCAAAATCAAAAGGCCGTCGTTCTCTAAAATGCCTACATGGCAGTGCTTTTTGACCAAGAAGACGGACTCTTGAAGGAAGTTTGGGTCGGACTGGAAAGGAAACCCAAATTATGGTCGAGAGGCCGTCGATTGTTTTTCATAAAAAAATTGAAAAACTGACAAGATCTTGGCCGTTAGATTGAAGGGGTTATTTTGGACAGGGAATAAAGTGGGATGCTCTCTCTCTCTCCCTCTCCCTCCTTTGAAGGCTTCACACTATGGCCATCCAAGTCGCGAGGCTGTGGGAGTTCATGGCCAAAGGTTTGGGCTTTGGGCTTGGCCTTTGGAGGCTTCACACTATGCCCGGCCAAAGGCTCCAATTCCTATACTTTTTTTTTTTGACTATGTTCAACCTATTTCTTTGGACTCTCAACAAAGTTTGGCCATTCAATCCCATGGCCTTTCGACTTGGACAGCCATAGTGTGAAGCGGCCCTTATGGTGTCGCAATTTAGCAAGGCCCGGCCCGACACCAAAGTGGGGAGGTGATATGGATGGTTGAGCTGAATGCTAATGGAAATTAAATGCTTACACATACCGGTTTGGCCTCGGTGACCAAGGACATGCAAAGCCTAAGGTAGGTGGGGTTAACTCTTGAATGTTCAAACCTTCATATTCCATTTTTGAGCATTTCCAGCATTGAAGAATTTTTTTTGGGTTATGTAGCATAGTAGACTTTGTTTTCTTGAATCCAGTTGTACGGATGTGAACTAGGCTATCGTATATGTTTGTTGAGAAATATTGAAGTTCAACAAACTACATATGCTAAGTCAGATGGCTTTCATCTGAGGGGGGGGGGGGGGGGTGCGACTAGAGAAGTATTTGTTGTTCATGCCAATTAAATGGTTTTATGACCATTTCGGTCATGCCACGAATTTTAGAAAGTTGAAAATTTTGTCATAATATGTTATGTGGATGACAATTGAGCTACTCTGAAAATTTTGGGGTTTCTTGACCAAATTTAGATGAACTCCGTCACCCTCAAAGTAGAAGGGGCCACATGGGGTCATTTTCGGAGATTTCCCCTTTTTCATGGAGCAAGCAACATGTGCACTCATTGTTTTCTTCCAATATCCATCCCGTCAAGTTGTGCACAACCGTCACCAGGCCATAAATTTGACACCCTAGCCAAATTTCCAGGGGACACCCTCTCCCAAATTTTGGGTGTCCCAAGGACACCCTGCTCCAATTTTTGGGTGTCCTCATAATTTCTCTTAAATTTTTTTTTGTCAAAATAGGTACAATTTTGAAAAATATATAATATCATTTCAAAATTTCAATTAAAAATCAAAAAAATCACTACATATCATAACTTGCAATGCAAATCAAACCTACAAGCGGCGGCCTTTCATAGCACACCACTTTACCCATACTTGTTCAAAGTCAATGGCCTCTATGGGGATTTTTGCCATTGCAACTCTCATTTGTGCTTCCAAAGTCTCTAATACCAAACTACACCGTAAAGTAGATTTAATATGATTTTGAGTAGAAAATCCTCTCTCACAAGAAGCCTCGCCATGTTCCTAGTTAGTCTCGCTCTCCATTCACCGTCCTAGCTCCCGGTTACAAAGGAAATTGCAAGAGCAAAGTTGAACTTAAGTATGTGAGTGAGTGTAGGAAGTTCTCCTACTGTTATGGGTTATGTTTTCCGGATACTTGAGCTGCACTTTATAGTACTCAAGTAATACATGTCATTTCAATTTCTAGTGTGTTAATTGATGTGTGATTTTTTTCTTCACAAGTCATAGTACGTGTCAATTTCTAGAATGTGCGTGTCAATTGACGTGCATTTTTTTTTTGTGCAAGTTTTTGCGTGTCAAAAAAGAAAAACTTGCAAAAACTTTGTCAAACATATACGTTGATAGGCCCTACAAGTACAGGGGACACCCTGAATTTTTTTTGGGTGTAAAAAGGACACCCTTGTAGGATTTTTGGGTGTCCTCGGGGACACCCTGTTTGAGATTTGGGTGTCCTAGGACACTCTAGGAAGCAAAATACACCCCCCAGGGTGTCAATTTTATGCCCTGACCGTCACCTTGTCCTAAGGGAAAAAAAAATGCCTACCCAAATTGGGCCTCATATGTAAAAGATATTGGCTCCTAAATTTGGCCCCATATGGACAATACAAGGAACTTCCTCCCAAAACAAGCAATGCCAACCTAATGAAAAAATCCTACATGCTTGGAGTATGAGATTTATATATGTTATTTTGATCCACATGGTAGTGGGCACCACCCTGCATCCACATCGATTGCCACCTAGTGGGTCGCAAACCCCATTAGTATATTAGGTGGTGACCCATTTTGGGTAATATGAGCATTGGAGGGTTAAATGGCTCGATTTCTTAATCAAACAGCCTGGATTTGATTGGTATGTGGTTTGGTGAAGAACAAAGAAAAAACATCACAAAGACACATGTTTTAGGGAGATTGGACTACATCTTCAAATATTAATAACTACTCTACACTCAACAATGAACACAATTGGGAGGACCTGTGTATTCAGTTTAGAAATCAACAAACATGCACTTCCGATAATCATAACTAAATCGGGGAGGTCCAATTTTCAATATGGTATTCCTAGATATTTCATCGTAGATTTGCCAATGCAACACATGTTTTGTTTTGTGAATTTTAATCGTAGAAGTTGGAGAACATGAAAAATGAACGAAGTAACACATGCTTTAAACGAAACCTTGAAATGGTTGATAGCTTGTCAAGGTCTTGGCTCAACTTGAAGTTGCCTTCCCTATTAAAAAGTGAACACAAAGGGACCTTAATAGTGTTATGAAACAACTTTGATGAGCTCTCTATGAACATCTTAACCCATCCTAAACTTCCACAGGAAAAAATATCATATATACACCAATTAGATGTTGAAATAAGATCACACATTCATGATTGAATGTCTCGATGGTCTCAAGACACATGGTCTTCCATGTGTGAGACCATGCTACTCCAAAGCACATTGTAATACATAATCAATGCATATATCAATAATTATTTTGAAGGAATAAATTCCTATGTGTGATTCTGATGTCATAAGTGTATTCACACCAACTCTTTGGAATTTTATGATGCACCGATCTCATATAACTACATCAAATATCTAAATGGCATTGAAATTGGTGTGCCATTTTAACTAAGTAGGACGGTTTTACCAACTAATCATGTAGTAACATGTGTCATATGACAACCTCTAATTGTCACCTAGTGAATGTGGATCAATGATATGAAATAGTGTGGTCCACACTAACACTAAGTTAACTTATTTGGGGTGCCACCTCAAAATTCACCTTGAAGGTATGTGGGCCTTACTCTTGATTGGAGAATATGGCACTGCTTGTAGTGATGTACGGTCACGGAAAGGACACATGTTACAACGAAACTGGACTATGTGGTCAACCTTGACATCAACCATTCTAGGTTTAACATGCACTCAACAAGAAGGTCCGCTTTAGACGAGCGCCCGGAAAAAGCATGAATAGTGACACCTCATCCAGTCTTTCGTCCCTCCAAAGTGCTTTCACATCATCAGGCCGTTGTGTGTGCTGACTAGTTCATCAGATGATGCTTCAGGCTTGCCGGCGACCTTACTTGAACAAGCAGAAGCGTTCCTCCACATGAAAAGGTTGGAGCCAACCACCCCCCAAGTGAGACCCAAAACTTCTCCATCTTGTCCATTGAGGTGGTTACATTGATTGGTGACATGGCATGTTGATGAAGTGGAAAAATCCTAGGCCTGAACAACGCATTGAATAAAGTTGTCATTTCAACCAATGACTTTTGACAATCTTTTATATATGCCCTCGTTTAAGCCGGGCCTAAGAAGGCCTAGATGATCACTTCAAAAATAGAAAAAGAAAAAGTTTGTTTTGCCTTCTTCTATCTTTTACATCCAATCAACTCTGAATTTGAAACTTAAAATGACGATCTTTGTGATTTGTGAATGTTAAGCGAATGAGACAATTCCGGGTGAGGGTCAAATATGTTTGTGAGGTTGGAAGTGCTCACAATATGTGGCCATATACCTTGCCTTATATGAGAGGCCTGTTTGTATGCAATTACAATTCTAATTATAGTGGGAAAGTACACACTCATATATATATAGAGAGAGAGAGATATATGGGCGCACATTTTTAATACTAACTAAAGTTCCAAATTTTACTTTAGTGCCTATACCGCAAGTATCAAGTATTCCTTGTGAACAACCATTCAAAAGTCATCTCTGGGCTGGCACCATCATCAGTTATGCCATGATCATACAAGCCGCAATATCCACAGCTACTAGCATTGTACCTTTATCCAAATAGGCATGTTGCTTGCCGAAGCTGAATTGAGGTCTCAACTTTTATTAAACACTCCAACCAATCACCATGTGACACATGGCACCCTCGCTTCATTAAATAATTTACTTCATCGGGAAGGCCCTTTTCCACAACCTAAGTTATAGGGCACGCGCATGGGGCTACTGCGGTCACTTACTTTTCGAAGAATATTACATATAGACAATCACCAACCACTCAAGACCTTAAAGTGTGTTAAAGTGGACTTTCAACTAACTAAGCTAGCGTTGGAATTCCAACCTGGGCACTTCCATTGGTCTTCTGTCCAGAACTTCATGTCAGCGGCGGTGCTGACCCTGGACGCCGTCCAGCGGACAGAGGGGACCCACGGAGTCCCTCCCCTCCAGGATTCTGGGCGCGCGGCTGAAGGACGCCGACGCCGTCCGGCGGGCGGTTGCGTGTCGCTCGCTGGGAATGTCTGGAACCGGAGGCTTTTGAGAGTCTTCACGGAGATGCAGCAGGATTCCTGTCGCGGCGGAAGAAGATGGAGGGGCGTGGAGATTGAGGTCGCAGATTTCTTGGGTCCATGTCTCGGGAGGATCTTGGATTCATACGGGTACTGCAGCCCAGCGCAGCCCAGCCCGGTGGGTCGGTGGACTCAGCCCGGTTGTGTTGTGTAGGTGAAGATTGCATCATTAAAAGCTGTTTCGTTTGAATCCGTTCCGGCTTCATTCATGCTCCCGGCGTGGGGTGTTTTCGTGTGGGTTCGAGCAGTTTCGGAGAGGAAGTGGGTTTGGTGATTGGGTTGGAGATGAATCTCCAGTGGAGGAAACTAAGGTCCTCGATTAGGACTTGGTTTGGGTGATCGTCGAGGTTTGCAACGTTGCTGATACTGGGCTTAATTTGTGGATTTTTACAGCGACAACATTACTTCATCCTCGATCACCGAGTGAACCGTTGTGAGTTTCCGATTTTCTTTCAGTAGTGATGAGGAATTGTTTCCTTCCAGTGGGTCCAGACATAAAGCACGGGGGATAAGACTTGATCCCGGGTTGTGTATCGAAAATAAAAAACGAATCCTGTCCGTATGCAGCATAAAGTCCGGAATCTGGGTTGAGGTTGGTAAATCATGTGAAATAAGGTACTATCTCGCACTTCGAAGCAGGCTGGAGTTCCAGCATTTTTGTTCCCGCAGGTTTAGATTATCCCCTTACCAAGTACCACCTTCCGAGGTAAGCGAAGCTCCAGTCATGTGCTTTTGTAAGACTTTTTCCAGAACCAATGCGATACAATTCTTAATTCTTCCTCTTGGGTCACTAGATTTTTGTAGGTTGGTTACACTCGACCCTCTGTAGCTTGTGACGATGATTAACTCAGTCCAAAATAATATTATGAACTTCAGGAAAAGTCTGGAGAGGAGACTGGGAAGTCAATTCCTTTCTTGTCCTTGTCATCATCATCACTCCATTCATGCAATGGTAGATTGATAGGAGCGAATTCTTTCTTTCTTTCTTGTTGCAATGAATTGTGCTGGCTAGTTTCATCACAATCACCCCGCTTGCTTTTCTCGAACCCCAAGTTTCTTGTGCGCATTCTCTCGTCTGTGCTGTGGTTAGTCTGTTTTTCGAAACGCTTAGAGGGCGGAAGTTTTTCAAGATTGTTTCTTCTTAGAAGCAACGATGATGTCGGGGTAGGCTAGCAATGCCTCAGGTGCACAGGTGTCAATCTGGAATTTAAGTCGAGGCTGAAACGTGCAGACAACGAAAGTAGCCATAAATATCCCAAAACCCTCCGACCGGGTAGTTCTCATTTCTGGAATCTCATCCAGATTTGCTCACACTGGATCCATTTCTGAAGATTTGAGGCTCTTATAGTTTGTGCTGGGTTTCTTATGCCAGAAGCTGTTGATATGCTCTCCAGGTGGAAACTCTGGGCTAGGTTGAATCTTGCAGTTAACCAAGAGCTATAGAAAATTTTTCGGAACACCAGAACCCAACTCACAATTACCTCAAACCCCTCCTCTCAGAAGGCATATCGACAGGAGATGTATTGGCCATGAGTGGTTTTCCACAAGTCCAACCTGCACCTCACGTATATTCGGATTGGATTGGATTGGGTTGATTGTGTGGTGCCTGCAAAGTAGTCTAAAAGGTTCTACGTTCATCAGGTATGATAATAGTTAATAATGTTGCAGCAAATCTATAAACCTTAGTTATGGGGATTATTACCAGAGTTCGGAAGAGTTTGACCTGAGGTAGGAAAGTGCAACTCTTGTAGATCACTTCTAGTGCCTCTAATGAATTCATGAATTGTATTAAGACGAAGAGGAGCAACACCTCGGAAAGAGGGCATTGAGAGGAATCCATTGATACCATGTGTGTCTGATTTAGAAAATGTTTACACTTACACATATCATTCATAGGATTTATTAGAAGCAAAATTTTCAAGTTGGGGTCACCATTCAGACACACTAGTCATTTATTTTATTTCACTTCTTGAGAAACAATGACAAATTTCTTATAATTTTTAGTCTTATTTAAATTTCTTATAGTGTGACAGCACCTCCTTTGAAAATAATGCTCGATAAAAATATGTTCCAAACCGGCTTGTTGCCATCCTGGATTCTAAATCCTTGCATATTGATGATCCCAGAGACACGTGATGGGCAAAGAAGATTTGAGACTTTTATAAAGTATCCTAATTTCTCTTCACATGCCCAATCTGTCTATGTCCTCTCCAGGTGGATCCCAAGATTCAAGAGAAATTCAAGCTAATTTATAGTGAATTTGGAGGGATGGCAAGCTTTTTCCGGCGTGCTGGCCGGGCATACTCGAGATCTCTGGAAACTCTCAATGCAAAGGTCGCAGCAAGTGTGGTGGGAAAGGTGTGTTTTACATTGCGCCAGAGTATTTTGAAATTTGTATTGATTTCCTCAAGCATATTTATTCTCACTCAAATCTAATGCTTGCTGGAATTTTCTGGGAAAGGTGGGTGTACTATTATAAGCTACAACACTCTAGAACCATCATCCAGCACCTTCACATCATGATGCTCTTGTAAAAGGATTAGGTCACCTACCAGCTCTTCTTATAACTTGAAGTCCGCAAGGTTGATTTTACATGAAGCTACAGCATTAAAGAGACTAGTATTCCTACAGAATGTACACCTATTGTTATTGGAATCCTATGCTTGTTCGGTTTTGGGAAATGCGGGATTCACATTCTAAGCTTCAACATTCTTAAAACAATATCCAGCACCATCATCAGGCTCTCCTGATGGTCGTCTTGGGCCATCTACCAATATCACATGTTTTGAACTGTTTTCATAGCTTTAAGTAGTTCACATAACATTTCTTAGCCTCATGCTCCCTCATCCTTTTGATTAAAAGAGATGTCATGTTTCCTGGGGAGCTTGCCGTGGCACTAAATTTAAGTTGTCAGTTTTTGAAAATCACAACATGTTTATTCCCATGTTGAATAACATGTTTAATCTCTTGTGAAGGGTAAGTGGTAGGCGGAACTTGATAATGTCATGAAGGTGGTTTTAAAATGAAGCTACAATAGTAAATGAGTGTTCTTTACGAATGCATGTACATTTGTATATTCAAATTTTGTTTACATCCTTATAGAAATGTGGCTTTTACAATCTAAGCTTTAGTTTTTTCAAACAATTTTTTAAGACCTTAGCATCCTCATGTTTCCGTGATGATTGTTTTGAATCATCTATTAAAGTCCACCACCAAAATGTGACACTAGTCCGTACGCAAAGAGACTCGTCATTCACACTTGCTTCCCCATGAAGCTGATGTTTCTATCTATCTATCTATTCCAAGTTGGCTTGAACCCATGGCTTGAACCCATGGCCTTAACCTAGATCCCATGGGAACTCTGAGGGTAAGTTGCCTAAGGCCACAATAATGCTCGGATGGGTGTACTTCCTAGCACTTGATGTCTGGTGCACCAATCATGGTGGGGGTGTCCAGGTGAACTGGATATTTCCAACCAACCATGTGGGAACCTAGGGGCTTGCCCTTGGGGGGAAGGAGATAGGTGTCGGCCGGCTTGTCCACGCTCATTGAAGGTGCTCACCTTCGAAAGGAGGCAATAGTCTTTGGGGTCAGACCCTCTAATCTCATGATGCCCGTTTGCGATTACATGTAGATTTAGACCAACTCGAAAATGCAGCAACCCCATAATCCACACCAGTGGCAACATTGGAGTTGTAGTTTTCTTTCTTTACATAACCCTATATCCATCGATCCATCTATCCATCTTAGGGCCACTTCACACATGGGCCAAGAGTTGTGTCCATGATTTTGTGAGAGCCCAAAACAAACTGTTCAAAGGCTGTCCCAAGGCACCTCCAATCGTGTGGTCACGGACCATCAAGTGTAGTGTGTAAGTCATATGTGACCGTGCCCTCAACCAAATGTTATTTCAATGAATTTTTATTCATGTAGGTCCTCACGCATGATAAAATAGAATAAATGAATGGTTGTGAGCGTTTGGAATGCCATGGTCTCCCGGTTTTGTGTTAGACCTACCTCCAAGACATGGTTTTTGAAAATAGTCCAAATGACCACGAAACATGATCCATTCGGTGCCGTGTAGGAATCCATGTAGGCTTTACATCCCATCTTGCATTCACATACACCGTTGGTCCCTAGTGAGAAGTGAACTTGGACTGGCTCCGCCTGTTCCAGCAATGAGAGTGCTTTGAAGTGTAATGGTCACATGCTCCCAGTCTCATGTGTGAAGTGGCCATTTGATCAATGTGGGTCCTCTACCCACATAATCTCACAAACTTTGAACCATTTCTTGTTCGAGCGTTGTTTCTTGCAGTACTTCAAGCTCGAGGAGCGCAACACGTACTTCACCCAAGAGCTCCGCGCGGGCACCGCCACCTTCCTCACCATGGCCTACATCCTGGCGGTGAACGCGAGCATCCTGACGGACTCCGGCGGCCCCTGCAGCGTCTCCGACTGCATCTCCCTGTGCAGCGACACCAGCATCGACCCCAGCAACTGCGTTGCGTCGGGGCTGTCGCTGGTGGCCCCGACCGAGGCTTGCAAATTCGCCCCCGTCAACCCGGGCTACACCAGCTGCCTCACCACGGTGCGCAAGGACCTCATCGTCGCCACGGCCGCCGCCTCCTTGATCGGCTGCTTCATCATGGGCATGTTTGCAAACTTGCCGCTCGCATTGGCTCCCGGGATGGGCACCAATGCCTACTTCGCCTACTCGGTCGTCGGGTACGATTGAAATCCACCCCCAATCCCTCCCTCCCTCCCTCCGCCTACACTCACTATGGTATTTCGTGTCACATGGTGTTGTATGGTCAGTATGGTAACTTTTCAGACGACGTCTCTTATAAATAAGTGAACAAATGTTGTCATGGATGATGGGTGAGGTCATCCATTGGCCAAAACCCCTACCATCTCTTGTCAGCAACTCGTGATGAAATATTGTCATGGGTGATTGAAATTTGGATGAGAAATCACTTGGTAAGTGATAGTAATTCACACCTTGTACAACCACTAGCCCACGCACTTTTTGGGCTAGCGGCTAACCCAATAGCTAAGAGTTATGATTGAAAACAAAACTTGAAAAAAATGGGCTAGCCCAACTATAGCTAGATCGAGGCCTGAAAAATATGGGCTAGCCTAGCTAGTTATTAGCTAGCTAAAGATAGGTCAAGTAGCTCAATCGGCTCAAGCTAAGGCCCAACCACACCTGACTTTAGGGCATTATGGTTTTAAATGCTAAAACCTAGAATGCCTCGCTTGGCAGAAGCATGCCCTGCTTTGCTAGCATCCAAGCTTGGATCAAGTGGGCTAGAATGTGACTTCAGCAGTCTAAATGATATCATCACCCCAAAGAGATCATCGCTTGGGGGAGGATTTGTAGAGGCGTTGATGATGTTGAAGTTGAACAAGCATCTAATGCCATATGATCCTGAAAAAAATGATCTTGCTAGACAATTCCGATTGAAAGAATCACATTCCAAAACGCCCTATTTTCAATGAGGAGCTATAGATAGAGGATGATGACGGTTCGTTGGTAGAGAATGGCGAGCAACAAGAATTAGACATTGAGTGATTTCGGCTTATATGAAATATGATTGAATTGATGAAACGACGCCTCCTTGAATTCAACATATGAGCTAGTTGAGCTAGCTTTTTAGGTCAGCTAGCCTAGCTATGGCTAGATCGAGGCTTGAAAATATGGGCTAGCCCAACTATGGCTAGATCGAAGCCTAAAAAATATGGGCTAGCCCGGCAATGGCTAGATCGAGGCCTGAATAAAATGGACTAGCCCAACTAGCTGATGGGCTATAAAAGGTCTGTAGTAATTGCAACACTATAAATCTATAATCCCCAGCCCCCCACCCCAATTTTTTTTTTAACAATTTTTAAATTTTTTACAAGGAATGACAAATAATGTTGGGTTAACATTTAGTGTTGGTGACACTGTATTGCGGTTTACAACTAGTATTGAGCAAGACAATTAGAATCGGTGACACTAAATATCGTATTTAGTGTAGTTCTCCATGTCACAACTGGCCGCCACTTGAACGCTCAAGCGCGGGGGGTCACTCCTTTGTAGACATATTAACCACTCAAGATATAAAGTAATGTTCAAATTCAAGGGAAATTTCACATATTTGATGAATGTATTCAAATTATGTAGTCATTTTTTAAAGTAAAATTCCAGTACCCTACATGCTTGTAATTTTTTTCTTGATACACTAGAATCACTTCATCCATTTCTGCATTCGTCTTTGCTGTTTGTTACTGCACTTATTTGGTAGGACCTTTCCAGAGTATACCCGTGTATCGAAGGGCGTTTACCCTGTTAATCCATCCGTGACATTCGCAATGACACACTTGTGATTTCTAACAGGTACCATGGTGGAGGCAGCATCCCTTACAAATCGGCACTCGCGGCGGTGCTAATCGAGGGGATCTTGTTCTTGATCATCGCGGCCTTGGGGTTCCGAACCAAGATCGCGAAGCTCATCCCACAGCCGGTCCGTTTGTCGACGTCGGCAGCCATCGGACTGTACCTGGCATTCATTGGGTTGCAATCTAGCGAAGGTGTGGGGTTGATCGCTTTCGATGGTTCCACCCTCCTCACCTTGGGAGGGTGTCCCAGCGAGGACAGGGTGTCCGTCGCTCCTGTCATTTCCGTCAACGGTAGCACCATCCTCATGCCAGGTTCTTCCCCAGCTCTCGCTCTTTACCCATCTCCATCTGATTCCATAACATTCTTGAGGTTTGGTGGAGCTCGCACGTAATGCCCCAAAGTTGAGCATTTGATGGAGTATCAACTACGTTTTATTCGCATAAATCCCCCATCTCAGCTTGAATCTGAGAAGGAGATGACCAAAACATACCTTTTTCCAGTGGGAAATGCTTGTGAACTGCATCGCTAGGATTAGAATGCGAACCAATACCAACAGTATTAGCTGTAGAGAGGTTATGTCCTCCTACACAAAACATCTCATTGAGTGTCGCCCATACTACTGTTCATCGTCGCTTCGCACGAGTTGTCTTGCAGTAGTGGATGTGACATGACACTTGGTGCTACATGACAAGTCACAAAAACCGCTCTACAATTACAACTTTGCGTACCAATTTCAGCGACACACTCAATTAGATATTTAGTGTACTGATCGAAATGTTGGGTCATCCTTTCTTCATCAGACAGACACGTTCCCACAGCAATGTCCTCGAGTATACCTGATTTGAACAAAATTAAATTGTGCCTATTGTGGAGAGACACAAGGGGAAGACAATATCGCATGTAGGGGTACATATCTGGTTGTGTCTGTACCCCTTTGTAATGCATAATCAGCAACAGGATGTCGTGCATTATGCCGCACGTGGAATGTCTGCTAACCAGGCTAACTGACTGACTTCCAAGAGTGATTGATTCCTGGACGAGATGGCAGGAGGAACGGTGTCCAGCGCAATTATGTGCACCAGGCATCGCATGATGGATCCCACATTCTGGCTGGCAATTATTGGGTTTCTCATCATCGCATATGCTCTCATCAAAAACATCAAGGGTGCCATGATCTACGGCATTGTATTTGTGACGGGCGTGTCATGGTTCCGGCATACGAAGGTACACAGTACATACCTTCGATCACCTGTATGCGACTGTAATTGAGTTGCTGCATTATTTTATTATTTAATATTACTGGAGAAAAATAAAACGCTTTATATCTTTATTTCCTACCCTGGGTGTGTGAGCTATACTGATAGTGCATCTGGGAAATTAGTGATCGAAATACTATTTTAATTTTTAATTTCTTAACTCTATGATATTATTGCCACCAAAAGATCTAGAACAAGTTGTTCATCTTGGCATGATTCATTGATAATACTATTCATAGTAGTTTTATTCACTGAAATTACATGCACTATTTGTCTTGGCATTATTCGTTGAGAAGCATGTGTTTGCATATAATTTTTTTTAAATCGCTCTCTAAGCACCTTAGAGCATCCACTAATTCTCTTGAAGTGCATGGTAAACAAGCATGTGTTCATGAATTTAATTCAACCCTTAATAATTTTGAGACTTAGCAAAATAGCACATGTTTCAGTATAAGCACCACACGCACTAAATGGAATAATCAGTGTGGTTGACAATTCCTAGACTACCAATTAGGGAACTGTCATGGATGCCAAGCACATGACCCAACAAATATTTGAACCAAGATTTTAGAAATCATGCAAAAGGAGAGAATTGTGAACTAGGTGATGGATGCGAGGAACCCTACCATAGGTTGTATTAGACACCCAAAGTAGTACGCAACAAGATAGGTCTTAGGACCAGCCCATTCCAACTGTTGGGCGTGACACGAGTCCATGACCGAACGTAGTGGAGAAAGCATGACATGGGCATCAATTACAGGTGATACTGTGCCTCCTATCCAATCAATAAAGAATAGGCACGCCAACAACAAAACCACAACCGCAGCATGAGGTGAGTAAATTTCAGTGTGTTTTCTTCTCCATATTCGCAGGTGACGTACTTCCCCAACACGGCCGCCGGGAACACCTCCTACGAGTACTTCAAGAAGGTGGTGGACGTCCACAAGATCGAGAAGACGGCGGGGGTGTTGAGTTTCAGTCAGTTTGGCACGAGCCAGTTGTGGGTGGCGCTCATCACGTTCCTCTACATCGACATTCTCGACACGACAGGCACGCTCTTCTCCATGGCCAAGTTTGCCGGCTTCGTGGACGCGAAGGGCAACTTCCCGGGGCAGTACTTTGCCTTCATGAGCGACGCGACGGCCATCGTCGCGGGGTCGTTGCTCGGGACGTCACCTGTTACGACTTTCATCGAGTCGTCGACGGGGATCCGGGAGGGCGGGCGCACGGGGCTCACGGCGATCACTGTCTCCTTCTACTTCTTCCTCTCCTTGTTCCTCACGCCGCTGCTGGCTTCCATTCCCCCCTGGGCGGTCGGGCCGGCACTCGTCATTGTCGGGGTCATGATGATGAAATCCGTGGTGGAGATCAACTGGGAGGACCTCCAGGAGGCCATCCCCGCGTTCATCACCATCATCCTCATGCCGTTGACATACTCGATCGCGTATGGGCTGATCGGGGGCATCACCACCTACATTGCCTTGCACCTCTGGGACTGGGGGATCCTTGGGTACTCGAGGTTGCGCTATGGTGGGAAACGGCCTCACCCAGCGGTGAGCTCCGAGTCTTCCACCGCTGAAGTGGAGAACCCTGCCATCGCAGCCACCGAGGGCAAGCTCTAGAACTAGAACAATACCAAGAAAGACGCAAAAAAGAAGAGGAGGAAAAGAAACGAGATGTCGACATATTGGGGGAGCAAGCATGAATGAAGAGTTTTTTTTTAATCTGTCCACAAGCTAGCTATTGCCGTCTTTCAATGGGGGACTCTAGTGCATGAATCAGGTGACTCACTTGGGTGGTGGGGGAAGTTGATTTTTGTGTTTGAGAGTGGTCTGGGGTTTGACTCTCCATGTTGACCCAAAGTTAGTGAGGGGAGCAAGCTCTACAACCGAAATGGTCATGATTCTGCCACTCCCATGCAATCATTCATGAAATGAATTGGGGTGTGACCTGCACGTGTAGATGCAAGAGTTGTAAGTTGTGAGTAGTATTTCAAGCTCAATGCACTCGGCCAGCCACAACGCACCCTTTATAGTGTCATACAAAGAGGTGTAGATCAACATGCAGGAGAAAGAATATGCTAGGCCGATAAGAATTAGCTACATATTACAGATCTACAAGATCGTGATATTAATTTTCATCTGCATTTTGTAGAATGGACACTGCACTCACTCATCTATAGTGTGTGTGCACATTGTGGAGAAGCATAGCAAAGATTATTTTGGAACAAAAACTTAGACTTGTAATATATGTTGCACGTGAGCTTTCAATCGCGTTGCAACGTTTCCAGCGTCCATATATCATACCTTCTTTTTCCTGAGTCTTACTAACTCGGACCCCGTACCTTTGGCCCATATGCTCCTTACTCGACAATTGCTCCTTATAACAAAGCTGGAGTTATCTAAATGTGGCATAATCTTGATTTGATGGTTAAGGATTGTGTTGCATGCGTGGGTTGGTCAAGTCCATGTTGAGTGTGCAGATGGCTTGCATAAGTCAAATGGCTTGTATAGAAGAAAGATAGAAGATTTTGTCAATCCCAGCATGAGCCTAGATAAAATGTTTTCCGATGCAAAGGTGCTCATTAGATTAGTGTTTATGATAGAAAAAAATAGCATAACATTGTTTGGCCCTTCCTCTTACCTCTGTGGGCCGAATATGCAAAGGGAGCCCAAATTCAGCATAAAATCTAAGTACTCTTCCATAAATGTTGCTACTTGTGCTTGCGATTTTTATTTAAAAAATCAAATCTCACATCATAACATTAAGTAGTACTGACTTTACAAAAGAGCATCAAACGCCGGAATTTGTTTTTGAAGTCAAGTCTTTAATTTGGAAAGATCAATCAAGAACTAGAAACTACATAAAATAATTGCCTCACCTAAATTAAAAGCAGAAAGTCCTTCATGACCTTTAAAAACATGCTCAGCTACATAAATTAAGGTGAAAAGATCTTCTTAGTCTCCAACGATTAAAGTGAAACAAACACTATAGAATCACATTTGGCTTCCTCCTCTCTAGTGAATTTCAACAATCACCTCTATCCAGGACTCCATGCAAAATATTGAGGACAATGTTGACTTGGCTTCCATTTCTTCTATGGCCACCACAGGTTTATGAAATTGTCCAAAACATGCAAAGCATATTTCTTAACTTGCTTACAGTCTCAGTTCAATGTCAATTATATGTACAAGTCATGGCATTGTTGTCATTACAAGTCCTTGACATTTTTGGAGTTTCATCAAAACAAAATCACCACTTCAAATTGAATGTTTGGATTTAAGGTTGCTGCTATTCAACAAACATGTAGAGCAATATATTGTTGGTGCCAAAAATATTGCTAACAAATATATTTGCAATTGTCGTTCTCGGGTCACTATCCTAACACAAAAACAATCTTGGTGAAGGGTATAAAAATGGCCTTCCCAAAATAACCAAAACTTTCCATAACACTAATCTTCAGCATTATTCTTATCACCATTTTCAAAAGTTTTGTATATACACCACCACCACCACCACCCACATTGTCCATTAATGTTGTAGAATTAATGTTTCTGATGGCATGACCATCGCAAAGGCATCTTTTGCAACAAATTTTTTATATATAAAAATGAAGTGATTTTAGTTCAACATTTCCTATAAAAGAGGACTTTTAGCACTACTGTCATTGAGTGATTGATGAGGACTTCATTTTTGTTTTGGCAATGATGGACATCTCCAAACATTCAAAATGTAGTAAAATACATAGTGATAGTACCCTCATATAGTGATAGGGATTGCACCCAAGCATGTGAATTACAAACTGGTGTCAATGTCTTGGTTCATCCCTACACCGTCCACTCAACATGCAGCCTTCAACGACCATTTTGGAACTTCAGAACAGTGACTACATCAATGCTCCATACACCTTGTCATCCCAAAGCTCCCTTATGCATAGTAAATTTGCGTTGATTTTGCCATGGAGGACTCCCAGTTTCTAGTTCTCTTGTTGTTGTGCCATACACCTTGATGAGAGAGGTAATTTATCTGAAAGCTCACAAACGCATGATTGATGCAATAATATTGTGAATGATAATACTTTTTCTGGGCACTCGGATAAGATTCCAAGGATCGTGATATGACGCAACAGTTGCAATCTTGTGAAAGGGCATAACATTCTATAGTATACTCGACCCCAAAGACATCTCCCCAAGGAATTTCATTCACACATTCTACAAGATTGTTTTTTTTAAGGACGAGTTTTAGATGGATTTAGTAGTAGCACATGGTTCGGCAATTGTTAACGACAAATCAACTTTGGTCCATAGAAAGAGCACAGAGGAGTCTTTTACTAGAATGTTATGGGAAGAAATATGGGATTACAAGTATCTTTACGCAGTATTATAAGCACCAAGTTATAAGTAGGGTTGACTACAAATTCTATTACATCAAACATGTTCGTGAAGATTGAATCGTTTGGAGAGTGAAGCTGTTGGAGCTGATTACCTTCAAGTCTATAGTAAATTCTAATGATGTTTCATAAAATTTCTTAGTGGCGAGGCTGTCTCAGATGGGACCACAGACCCCTGCTTAGGAAAAATTGCTTCTGATTGATTGATTGATTTATGAAACATCCACATTTGAAAGTGCAAAGATTTTCCTAATTTAGACACAAATGGGTTAGGTTCTGGACACATCTTCTCAATGCCCGGACTCATTCCAAGCATGTTTTGGAGTCCTCCTTGTGAAGTAACAAATCATCAATCAATTCATTAAATAGCAGCCTTGAAAGCAAATTAGAAAGAACTGGTATGTTGTAAAGGGAGAGTTGCCATCTCGGGGAGCAAGTTATCATCGTGACCTAACTTATGAGATCCAAGAAACCACGGCAGGTTTCATGCAGACTTTAGTGGAAAGTAGTTTCAAGGCATTCAAGATTGCTTTGAGCTTCTCCAGCACGACAGGTTATTTGACAAGCTCAAGAAGAAGATCGACTTGCAAGAAATATCATTGTGCTTCGGAGCTCCCACTTTCTATTTCAAGTTCCAATGTCGTTGTATGATTCTTACAATGAAAATAAAACTTTTTTTTGTCTCAAAAGTGAAGACAAAAATACAATTTTGCAAGAAATGAACCATCTTGACCTGCAAGGTCAAAAAATGACGACAAAAAGGAATGTTCAAACATTGGATAAATTAAGCTCCTCGGTTGCAAAAGGTGTGATGAGTTGAAGAAGATCAACCGTCATGTTGAATCATAACTCTTTGTTTCAAATTACAAAGGCTCTGTTTGTTCTATGCCAATGAAACATGAAATTAAAGGTGTCCAAAAGGAAAACTGAATCAAAAACCTTTTTTGAGGCGGAAATCACTCGGCATACGTACGAGATCAAGAAACCATGGTGTTGGCAAAAAAAAACATCATGACATTGGCCGCGTTGAGCTCCTCCAGCACA
This sequence comes from Polytrichum commune, assembly GCA_950295325.1. Classification (NCBI taxonomy): domain Eukaryota; kingdom Viridiplantae; phylum Streptophyta; class Polytrichopsida; order Polytrichales; family Polytrichaceae; genus Polytrichum; species Polytrichum commune. The sequence continues at coordinate 43,098,106 of OX485804.1, forward strand.
AAAGGTAATTTGAGGAGTCATACATGTGTCGAGGATTTATGGTAGAGCCACCCAACATAAATATTGAGGTCCTTCATACATCTCCTTCGAATGCACCCATTGTCAACAATGTGAATTCTAAATTATGTCACTTGCAAGTTTCATAACATTATTCAAATTCATAATATTTTTCTGTAGAACGGATAGTATTCCATAGAATACTCCCAGATATTTCCCACATTCAGTATGAATAATGTTTCGTTATACAACCCAATCAAGTTAGTCCAATTATAGATTTTGAGATCTTGAGGGTGATGGATTTGAGACAGCTACCAATGTGAGTGTAATAGGTTCCTATACAACTTCTCAACTTCAAGTTTTCATAAGGTATTATCCACCGTGGGTCAAAATTTGCCTTTTGTTCTTTGGTGTGAATGTAGTTCCTCATGTCTAATTTGTTGTCCACATAAAATGTGATATCTTGGGTGAACTGAATACATGCTTAAGGTAGACGGATTTTACACACATGTTTTTTTCCAATTAGGCCATTTGTCCTAGGACAATAAACACGCAACTAGTAGAGGATGACTAGACTAAATTGAGTTTGTAGCCATTTTCCTCATGGTTGTCAAAACTCGTATGAATATCTCATCCATTTCTTATTAGAGTACAAATTGTCTTTCTTCTTAAAGGATCATAAACCTCCCCCTCCCCCCAATTATGTTGAACCTAAAACCTTGAATACTTTTCAAAATTTAAGCACGTAATCCAATCTATTTTGAGCACATGTCTTTCTGGTGTTTATTTCTTAGATCCAAAGCTAACCAGACACCACTCGAACAAAAATGCCTAATTAAAATAAGTAATTAAACTAGACCCCATTACCGTATTAGGTGCTTCTACCATAGCGGCCATTGGGGCAACGAGGCATGTGAATGCTTATGGTCAAAGAGAGGAGGGCCCAAGCCGGTGGCAAGAGCGCAAAGAGGCCAAGCGCCAAATGTACTTGATGAGCACCGAGCGTGCAGTGAAGCTCGGCGTCCGCAAGAAACCGGACTCAAAATCCTTGGGTGGGTGCCACGTGGCCAATGAGGTTGGTGGAGGTTCACATAAGGTATGTGGCCCTATTGTGGGCACTTCCAACTTCAGAAACAATTTAAGATTTTGGGTTGTTTTGGGGTTTATATTCTGCAATTAGCAATTATGAAACACCAAGAGTATCATTTTAAGTGTCTAAAACAAAATTGACGTTTTTAAAAAAAATTAAAAGGTCAAAGTATCAATTTTCTTTCTCTTGAAACGATCGCATGGACCATTTCAGTCATGTTAACTGTTGAACTTAGAATGGTGTATAAATTTGGACACATAGTCGGATCAAATAACAACAAGTGTCTTTATGATATCCTTTCGAATACAAGCCTTTATTTATGTCACTCCAATTTAGGTTTTTGATTAAGAAGAGTGATTACATAAAACCCAGTGTAAGTCTAAAATGGACATTTTCCTTAACTTGTTGTAACCCTTGCACAACACTCTGAGGAGACACATATCCTAAATCGAAGAGACATGACACACTTTAGAAGATTTTGTATACTTTGAAATCAATGTCCATTTTAGGCTCACATATATTAAAGTAGAGCATGCGAAACCAACATCCGGCCCACAACTATCACCCTAAAATCTTATAGGATAAAGACATATTTATTTTTGGAGAATGCCCACCACCTTAACATCAAGTTATCATGTTGGTTTCGGATCTCTATCAATAAAACATTGAGCCGTCATAACTTTGGCATATGGAAGTCAAAAAAAGGCATACTTTGGTGCATAAAGAACTCCTTTCATTTGCTAATGACAGGTTACATTTCGATTATTATCGATTTACCAATAAAGTACGATATACTCAATGTTGAAAGTGACAGTTTTAGTATTGTCTACCTTCTTTCAGTGCCAGAAATGCCTTCAACTTGGTCATTGGACGTTCGAGTGCAAGAATGAGAGGGTCTACATCTCACGCCCTTCGTGTTCACAACAACTAAGGAATACGACATTGTTCCGCCAAATAAATGAAGAATGTCACAACAACGGACAATGTCGTGGTGGTGGCTCCAACTCCAATCCTTGTTGTTCAAAATTACTTGATATTTTGGAAAGGTGAGGGGACCAAGGGTGAAATGGGTTGGAATGACACAAGTCAAACTCGTTTCTATGCAACTTATGCCAAAGAGCATAACATTAATGTATCATTCTCTACACTAATCACGTATTTCCGGTAGCAAGCCTATTTAGTCTCTTGACGTAGTAATACATACCAGTTTAGGTTATCTGGCAGACAATCTAAAGAATGATTCTATTTGGGGCAGACTTGGGAAGAAACTAGGACACTAAGGGCCACTTCACACACAAGCCAAGAGCCGTGACCATGAAATTGTGAGAGCCCAAAAGAAAGTGTCCAAAGGCCGTCCCAAGACACCTCCAAAATCATGTAGTGTGGTCACGGATCCTAAGTGTAGTGTGAAGTCATATGTGACGGGGCCCTCAACCAAATGCTATTTCAATGATTTTCAATTCATGCGGCTCCTCAAGCATGATAAAATAGAATAAATCAATGGTTGTGAGTGTTCAGAGTGCCATGGTCTCTCAGTTTTGTGGTAGGCCGACCTCTGAGAGGTAATTTTTGATAATAATCCAAGTGACCATGAAACATGATCCATTTGATGCCACATAGGAATCCATGTAGACTTTACATCCATTTTGCCTTCACATACTCCGTTGGTCCCTCAAGCATAGTGTGCAGTGAACTTTGGACTAGCTCCACCTTATCCACCAATAAGAGTGCTTAGAATGTAGTGGTCACGGGCTCTCAGTCTCGTCTGTGAAGTGGCCTAACCCAACTCCACCTTTCCACAACATCATCATTTATAGAGTAGAATTCATAACAAATAAAGCCTTCCGCATGTGGATTTGTGAGGCGAAGAATAAAATGGGCATTACCCATCAAAAATTCTCTCTTACCCGGATTGGGCATTGGGTTTGGGCAAGGCAAATGCGCGGGAAACCAACACATGGGTGGAGAAAATGTAAGGTATGTGGGTGTTTTTCATGTCCTCCAACTTCTACCAATTAGATTTGCAAAACAAAAAGGTGTGTTGTATAAGCAAATCTACAATGAAGCATGAGTAGAAATCATATTGAAAATTGGACCTCCCTTGATTTAGTTAACACCCAGATAGTTATCGAGGAAAAATGAGCGTGCAGAGAGGTTGAGTGGGAAAGCGGAGCGGGGAAACGTCTAAGGCGCCGAAAGGCTGCTGGAGGCTGGGGAAGCGGAAGAGTGGAAGCGGCAGTGATGGTGCTCCTCGAAACTTCCCCAGCCACCCACCTTCTCGGTAGCCGAAGAGACACCTGTTCCAAACCCACACCAACAGTATAAAACAAACTTGCTAAAGCCATTCGCACATCTCTTCATTTGCTATCTCACGCATCGACACTCCGCTACTCCACTACCAGATCTACACATGCTACCCCTCTGAGTTCCCGCAGCACTAGAAGAGAAGCACCGAGAAGAACCGACGTTGCTACACCTGTAGGAGACCACGGAGAAGAAACCGACGCAGCCGCTGCACCTGTAGGAGACCGCGGAGAAGCACCGGCGCTGCTGCATCTGTCGGAGACCGGCATCTTCAAACAACTAGCCAACTCCGACGCATCCACAGTACTTCTGCTCTTACCTTAGACTACACAGCTCTTACCTTAGACTACATTGCAAGGCTCTTAGTTCAGATCTAAGCTTTCAGTTAGTCGAACTCACTCTGTAGGCCGTAAACAGATCTCACTCCTTACCTACTTCGGATATCAGAACAGATATCACTCCTCGAAACAGGAGAGAACACTTAGTTCTAGATAGATTAGAGGTTCAGAAAGACCGTAGTCTTCCCATGAGTAAGCCGCAACACTTGTTATAGAAATCACGTAGTAGAGAAAGCAGACATAGATCTCACACTTGCTCTTTCGGAGACCAAACATCAAACGAAACACCCACTCAGTGCTAGATAGACTCAGAGAAATTTTTCTGATTCAAAGTGACATCTCAGATTAGAGGCAACCAGATCTGAGAATCTACTGTAACTAAGAAATCCAGCAAGTAGACCGCGTCACCGAACCTCCGAACTATATACTGTCTGCGTCGTTAGTGTAGCCGCAACAGTTTAGACTGCCGGAACCCTGCACCGAATTTACCCAGGAGTGGTTGATTGCACCGAACCCCGGAGTTGCTACACCAAATTTACCCCGGAGCTGCTGCACCGAAGTGGGGCCACTCCGAATCTACCCCGGAGCTGCCGAACCGAAATCCCAATAGGAGTTGCTACACCGAAATCATAGTCGAAGCTGCTGCACCGAAATTCTAGTCGGAGCTGCTGCTCCGAAATCCCACCCCCACCGAAATTTGGAGACCACTGAATCTGCGCGCACATCCCACACTGAACACAAACCTCACCTGCATCGAATCCAGACCATACTGCACTCTCTGTTTACGGCGAACTCGGGAGTTACAGGAGTGCTGCCGAAGTTGCTGAAAGAAGGGAGGTTGCTGCCCAAGACTACTGCCACCGACTCCGAGAGTTGCTGCCGATTTGTAACTTGCCGTTCACTGAAGGACTGCACCGACGTTCACTGTAAACCAACGAGGTTGCCTGGAAGGAGCTCTACCGTTGGTAGAAGGGGCTCAAGAGAGGAGCTACTGTCCGAGAGACCGCGGGAATCGAATTCAGAGCTGCTGGGAGTGCTACAGAACTAGCAAGGTGCTGGAGGAAAGTTGAGCCAGCTATCCCGACACTTTCAAACATCCAGGAGCAAGCAGGGAGCTCCAGAAGCGGGGTCAACATCCAGCAGAGCGTCGGCAGCCTGACACTCAAAGCATCCAGGTAAATCCGAACCCCCCTTCCTCACACAAAATCATGCACATAGGCACATAGTATACACGCACACATCTCTTTTACAGAACACTTAGTCACACCTGCATACAGGTTACGCACTCTACACACATGTTTCTCTACGGCACATAGATTATGCACTCATGCACAGAGCCATTCAGTAGACACACACAGTACATACTTAGTCACCACACACATAGTCACTTAATTATCACCCACATAGTAAGCTAGGCACTTAGCACTTAGATAGACGTAGTAGAAATTAGGAGAAATGAAGGTTGTTCATACAACCTATATTGTTCTTGTGTATTGGCTTATTGCCTCCCTATATTCGAGTAACTCTCTCGGTGTACACTCACACACACAAATTGCTATGCTAAAAACACTAACGAAACAAAAGTAATATTGCAAGAACATTTCTTTGTACCTTACATTACATGTCTTAACAATGGTAAAACACGAAGTCAACTAACTAATTACACCTTACATATCTTCTTCCTTAGCATATCTCCCTTTCAAGCCCCACTTGTTCATAAGTGGAATGGGAAAGTGGAATGGGAAAGTGGAATGGGAAGTGGAGCTGTGACAAATCATAATCTACATAAGAGCACTTACAACCAATTTGTAAATACTAATATGAAGATTCATATGAATAGGAAAAGGTGTTATCATAGGATGAATGCAAGTTGTACTCATACTAGTACTCATATGATGTTAGAACATGCAAATCACTTCTTCTTTCACTCTCAATTCCTAGGAGGCCCACAACTTAATTTGTGGAAAGGAATTAGAGGAAAGAAAATAAGAAGTATACCTCATTCAAAACTAAAGTACAAAACGTTTGTTTGCTTTGCTTATATCAAAATGGCAACCATCACTCCAACCTCATCATCCCGTAAGTTGTTTGAAAATGAAAATATAGATTCTACAAGTGGAAAACGTCCAGTGCTTACTGTGGTATTGTCAAGTCAAAAAAATGTTAAAGGAACAGCACCCACTGAGAGAACACGCCCCCCCCCTATTGGCTTGGTTTTCAAGCTATGAACACAATTGCAAAATTTACCAACATGCCTCTCATTCAAACACCTTCTTTCACTGAGTTAGTCAAAAAAGGTATGTGTGAGTCTGAAGCACATGAAATGGTGGAGTCGTCTCCCTCCTTTCCGTTCGTTGCCAAATGTCGAGGTCACCTTCAAACCCTCAGCAAACTTAGACGGTGTAACCCGCTGCTGACCGGTTTACATGGACACCACACTTATCTAAATTAACTTTTGAAGGTGTTTCCTCTTGGATAAATCTCTAAGGAGAAAGTAGCCTAAGCTTTCAAGCTTATGTTCCCCGAAATCCTAATGTCGAGGTTAAGTGTTATGAATGAAGAGAGTGCTCTTTTGTAATCAATAACAACATTCTTCCATTCATTTATAAATCCTCAACCAAAGTTCACAATCACATTACTTTGAGAGTTTTCATTTAACAATTTATTGCAATGCCTTCAAAGTGGAAGTTGACTACTTGATGGTCTTTAATTTCTTCTTTTCTCGAATGATGGCTTTGAAATCCTCTTAATGTCTTCATTCTTCTAAAGTTCCCTTTTGTCTGGTTTTCCTTTGTATTCTCTACTCATGAGAGTTTAGTTCTTCATTCTTGAATATCTCTAAATTCCTAGGAAGGATCTTCTCTAATCTTCCTATTCTCTTGAGTGCTTTGGTCTTGGATTCCTTACGCAATCTTCTTTGTCTTCACGATGAGCTTCGGATTTTGTCAATCTCTTAACATCTTCACTTTTGATATCTTGACATCTCCTTAGACCAAAAAGGTATCTTAGATCTTGGTTAGAAAGTTCGTTTAAACCTTTAGTCCTCAAAAGGGCTTCAAACTTGCGGTCTTAGTCTCGGGCTTGCGGTCCTCTGGTCCCGAGGGCCCTCAGTCTCCCTGAATTGAAGAAAGCTTTTAATGTCTTCAAGTCTTTTCTTGTAGTACTGGATTTCATAAACTCTTGAAAAGACCTTCAAATCCTAAAGTCCTCTCGGCCTCTGGTACCGTGGTCCTTCAGTCGCGCGGGCCCTCAGATTTTAAGACCGGCGTCGCGCCTCCGCGATTCTTCGAACTCGTTTGTTGCGGATCTTAATTTAAAGACCGGCTCCGATCAATTCCCTGGACCTTCGGTCTCGTGGGCCTTCAAGGTCGCGGGCCTTCAGCAACTTGGGCTCCCAGTTTCCGGACTTTAGTCTTCTTACTCAAAACCGTCCATCTTCAAATATCTTCAAGTATCTCTAAGTCTTCGTCTTCGTCTACGCAGTCTCGCGGTCTCTCAGCCGCGGGCCTCCAGTCTTCGCGGCTCTCGGCTCTCGGCTACCAACTGGTCCTTATACTCGAAGTCTTTCGACTTCGAGTACCTTCAAAATATCTCGGAATCTTGGATCGTCGTTCTCGCGTTTCGTGGTCTCGCGGGCCCTCAAGGACACGAGCTTTCGTCTTGAAGATCAAAGAAGACGAACTTGCGGACCTTTAAGCAAGGCCGGCTTCGTTCGATGTTGCGGACCTTTAAGCAAGGCCGGCTTCGTTCGATGTTGCGGACCTTTAATCAAGGCCGGCTTCGTTCGATGTTGCGGACCTTTAATCAAGGCCGGCTTCGATGACGCTCACGTAGGAATGTTGGAAATGAATAATGAGGTGCTATAGGGGTCCGTAGTGCCCCTTTATATAGGTTTTGAAATCTTAAAATTGGTTGAATTAGCGGTTAGGTGTGGCCCCCTAATGCCAAATGTCTAAATAGGCTAATTTTAGTCTGAATTAGGGTTGCAGTCTAAATTTAGGTCTACCGGATCTATTTACAGTAACCGCACGTGTTAAATATAGATGTTCTTGTGAGGTGGATTGTTTAAAGTTCTTCTTCCTTCCTAGATGTGCCTAGGTGTGTTCGGTTACCATCCATGAGTCATTCATTCACAATTTCATCCTTCATTGCTAGATGGTCAAGGCGGTTAATGTCATCCAAGGGATTTTCATCCCTTGGCTTGGTCCTTCATCCACATCCCTTTGAGTGTTAACTAAATGTTCACTAACGTAACTAGGTTGCTAACTCTAGTAACTAATGCCCTTTACTTATCATCCAAAATGGCAACCACGTTAACTCCTAATCATCACTAGGATCTACATCCGTTCTCTCCGGTCTAATCTTGCTCGTTCCCGCCGGTTAGCTTTGTTCCCGGCACCTTAAGATCGTTCCCAATGGCCAATCCGGGTTCCCGCGGTACAGTCCGTTCCCAACGGTCCCATCCTCGGTTCCCAACGCCATGTTGCCCCCCCCCCCCACACGTGGCACTCGTGGGTTGGTCACCCGGGGCCGACTCTCCGTCCCATCTGCTACCCACCGTTATCTTGTACTATTAAGTACCCTGCCTCCAGGGTATCAGTCAGCCTTCTCCCTCCCGACCGGGCTTCACCCTCTCTTTCCCAGGCTTCCACCTGTTCGCTCCTCGTCACTCCTTCCCCCTTCGCCGCTCACCGCTTCTCCTTCCCCTCGGTCGCTCGTCGCTACCTTCTACACAACTGCTTCTCCGTTACTGGTTTTGTTTCTGATTATGCATTTCCCTTCTTTCTTCTTGCTGTTAGGTGGAGGTTGCATCACCCAAGAAGAGTGGCCTTCTATACGAACGGATGGTAAGGAAGGAATGCACTACAATCTCACCCAGATTCCTTCAGATGTGGAAGTGGGTGACCATGGATTTGCTTTGGACTATCACATGTCTATCCATTTTGAAATTGAAAGAATAGAATTGGATAGAGATGTGATACTCAACTTAACAAAGGATAGACTAAAAACAATGAGGATAGAAGTCGGGGAAGTCCTAGGAGAGCCCATAGCTGTCCTTTGTTTTCATGGGACCAAAAGATGGAATGGAATTATTAAACTCCACCTTAAAAACCCTGAAATGGATGGATATGGCCTTCTCTGTGGATTGAGACCTTTCATCCTCAAGCTTGGCCAATTTACACATGCTATAGGCAAAGTGTGTAAATCCTTTGATACAATTGCAATTGCATCCATGCTCTCCGTCAAAATCACAACCCCGTCAATCAAGGGTAAATAATGGTATGATTTGTTTGTAGAAATAGTTGGGGATGGATTTCGACGAGGCCTTGACTTTGAAATAACGAATGTGCAAAAATCGGCGGATGCAGAGTTTGCTTGGATTAAAGCACCCTCTCCAGAAGAAGCCAAAAGAATTAAAGCACTCAAACTTTCGTTTTTCGATGAAATAGTAGATGTAAACTTTGCAAGTAACGAAAAACTCTCAGAAGATGATAAAACCCGAAAGAATGCACTCATTCTAATTGCCCGTAACCTCAATAAGGTAAAAACAACCATGCAAATCGAAGAAGGAATCCGAAAATGCATGGGAGAACTAAATGTTCTCGGTTTTTACTTTAGACTTGAGAACGGGAAGCATACGGGCTCATGCAATGTCCAATGCCTCAACTCGTTTGTCTACAAGAAATTTGTTAAGAAAAATGAAAAAATATTTGGTAAATATGTTGAATTTACCCCCCATCCAAAAAGTCTAGACGGGATAAATGCACCTAGTAAAGAAGAGCTAGTTAGACTTGGATTTTCAGACGTGAACACCGCACTTGCAAACACCATCCAAGCTCTGGAGAATGGACCGCACCAAAACATCACCAACAAAGATCTCAACAAGATGGTAGAAGCAGCGGTAAAAAAAGGGACGGATGAAATACGAAAGGAAATGGTGAACCTTAAAGGTGAGATTGTCCAAGAGGCAAAGGTTTATGCCGACCATGTGCAAGCGGAGTCAAACAAGAATTCCAAGTTCCAAATACAACTCCTTCAAAGGCAAATGAAGATTACTTTGGATGCTATCGAAGCGGCTCATCCGGACATATCGGAAATTGAAAACAATATGGACTTGACAAACTAATTTCGACAAACATCCCGGTGGCGTACAATTATAAATTACTTATAATATATTTATATACTAAAAAAACATAATTAAATTATTAATATATACTAAAAATAAAACCCTACCTATAGTATTCATGAATACTATAACATCAAAAACTCACAAAGAAAACCCCCCCAACACCTCACAAAAACAAATCTATTTACTCACAATACAACAATATCCTATCCAATACAACACAGTACACAATACGGCCTCGGCCTACCGGCCTCGCCACAAAATAAAACTAACAAGATATATACACTACCACTCCCTCAACCCCATCATTAACACAATCACAAAGCCTACCCACCAACATACTAAACCTATACACTACCTCCCAAAAACTACACAAAAACAATAATTGCCTTACCTAATCTATTTACAAAAAATAAATATAAACTACTCACCTTAAATAAACCTCACCTCAACATCAAACACCATCACAAACCCTATTTCAAACACCTATTAAACCCTCATTCAAAATACCAACCTTACCCAAAAGATACAATGGCCTCGGCCTACCGGCCTCGCCACACAAATAATAACACATACCACTTCATAAATAATTGGAGACCTAACTCAATAACAAGCCAAAAATCTATAAAAAAATACAAACTCACACTTTTCACCCAAACAAATAGAAAACATCATACCCGCTATACCTAACCTCTTTACTACAACCAAGTTCACAATCATAATATATCTAAAAACAAACATGAAAAATCCAAAAACACTCCATTCCCACGGATACTACTTTATTAACAAACTAGAATTGCTAAAATGCGGGGACATAGAACCCAACCCCGGACCAATGCCTAACATCCTACATACACATCCTGCTACACACAAAAAAAAAGCCAACATCTACTTCATTCCAAACACTATAAAATTACAACCTGAATACCAACACATAACAAACACATTTGCCCCCATACTAAAAAACACACACCCACTACACCCTCAAACAATAACCACCTACCCGCATCTACATCAATATATCCAAACACAAAGGCAATCACCACTAACCCATATGCTATACGCTCTAATCATCACCATCCACCCCTCAATAGACACATGCAATAACATACTAGCCCAACCCCAAAATTACCACTTTAATAACATATGGACGAACACATTGATTATCAGACTGGCCAACCTCACCAATCCCCCCGAAAGGCATATATCAACACCTCACCCCTACACAACTTTTATAAAAAACAATCAAAATATAATATACCAAAAAAATTCAATACACACAGAGATATATGAATTTATCCACAACCAAGATACTACACCAACACCAATCACCCTTCAAAATAAATTTCCCTTCCTCCCAAAGCAATTGATCACCGAAGCACTCCGATGCCTAGAAAGCATCAACGAATATTCACACCCACCCCCACCCCCAGCTACTCTCACACTAACCCCAATAATTAATACCGACACCGAGCACGAAACAAACATAATAACATGGAATGCGTCATCACTCAACACATCATTACCAAACCTACAAAGCCTAATAAACAACTCGCTAAACAACACAACAATCATACATATCCAAGAAACCAAACTAACTGCAAATAAATCTACAAAATACATACAAAACCTATTTCCGGAATTTAAACTCATTTTCAACAACATACATGCACTCACAAGATGCATACAACAAAGAATGTCTTATACCCCTGGAAGAGGAGGCTTACTCACACTTATCCACAAGAAATATGCATTCCCTGGGAATATTACCAAAATTCCCACGCCAGTAAATATATCCCCATACCTACAAATAATTAAAATAAACAACCATCCACTAATACCTTGGCTAATCATACACATGTACATGCCTACACACTTAGAAGACACATGCCTCATTCCACACCTTAAAAACGAAATCACTAACGAAATCACTATACACCCCAATCACATGTATACATTATGTGGGGACTTTAACCGAGATATCGCACTTAGAGGCAGACAAAATAACAACATTAACACCCCTCCACAAGAAGAAAATTACCAATGGAAAATTTTCACCGTATCACTCAACCTAGAATATATTCCAACTAACACTAGCATCTCCAGACAAGGAGGCTATAATTACACATCAACAAGTCTAATAGATGGATTCTACATTCACTCACAAGACAACAACAAATTCATTTCTACCACAAACACAAACATGAATCTAAACTCAGACCATTATCCAGTTGTACTACATATTCCCCACAACACCCTTATAGCCAAATCCCCACCCCCCACAAACACGTCACCAACTAGAATACTAAACCCAATACCACCAGAAAACATCGAAAAATTCAATATAACATTCTTCGAAGAAAACTCTGCACAAATAAAAGCCCTTACCACCCTACTCGAAAACCACCAACACTTAAGCCCGGATCAATGGGCGGAAGCCTGTACAACATTCGACCACATTGTATATAAAATTTCAGAAACAATTGAAGAAACTTGTAAAGCAGACCCACTACCCAACCTTACGAACAGAACATCACAACAAGGTGGGTTTTTGCCACGCAAACTTGCGAGAAAATGGAAAAGACACCTCAACACATATCACCTCATTAGGAAAACCATATATATTGCACAACACGATCCACTCTGGCAAGCACACTCCATCCTAAACGATATACGAAACCACCAACACACAAACATCCCACACCCACCTGTTACAACGGCACCTCCTAATGAATGGATTGATGTCATAGCAACCATCGCAAAAAATGCAAATAAAGAAGCCAGAAAAATCACCACAAAATACACCAAAGACTGCATTCTAAAGGCCGTATCAAAATACCGTCAAATGTATGAAAAAAGCCCAAAAAAATAAATCGAAAAGTCTTCAAGAACACCGAAACCTCATCCCTGGACTCCATCATTGATAGACAAAACAATATATTAACTAACCCAGAAGAGATCGCAACAGAAATATACACGCAACAATCCATCAGTAACCGTCCTACAGTTTCCACATGCCAATATCAAAATACACACCCACTACACTGCACATGTGGAGTCCAGCAATATCCATGGCATGACTTAGACGGATACATCATTGACAAACGAGGAGAACCCCAAACCCCCCTACACACATATTTTGACCAAGAAATATACGACTTTTGTCTTAAAAACCTAAGTAATAACAAAGCCCCAGGTCCAGACAAAATACCCAATTCAATTCTAAAAAACATGCCTCCACCTTTCTATAAATTACTCTTCTTATTTTTTAAACATTATTATAAACAAAAACAAATCCCTGCATCATGGAAAACCAGTCTAACAGTTTTACTATACAAAAAAGGTAACCCATCACAACTAACAAACCATAGACCTATTGCACTAGCTAACACCATATATAAATTCAACACGAGTACATTAACTTCTATCCTATCAGCGTATGGAGAAAAATACCAAATATTACACGATAGTCAAGAAGGATTTAAAGCAGAGAGAAGCACTTCTAGACAAATCCAATTATTAATCACAGCGCTTGAAGATGTAAGACTCACGAACCAAGACATATATATCTTTTACATTGACTTCAAAAACGCCTTCGGCTCCATTGATCACGCCAGACTTTTAGCCATAATGAAAGATTTGGGATATCCCACTTACTCCATAAATCTCATAGGAAACATATACTCACAATCCTCAACAATATTCACTGGTGAACACTTCGGTAAAACCTTACCAATCTTCATTCAAAGAAGTACAATACAAGGTGATACCCTTAGCCCATATCTATTTATCATATTCCTAGAACCCCTCCTCAGATGGCTACAACAAGGGAATCATGGATACATTTTTGGTACATCTAAAATTAAAATCTCATCAGCAGCATATACAGATGACCTAGCAGCAATCGCCAATAAACTAGAGACACTACAAACACAACTCAACAAACTAGACAAATTCTACGAATGGGCAAGAATGGATCTTGGAATACCCAAGTGCGCAATAACTGGATGCCCAAACAAATCCAAACTTCACCCCACAACCTTTAAAGTCCTAATCCAATCTACCAATATCAACTACAGAAACCAACCTATACCAGTCCTAAACCAACATGAACCATACACGTATCTAAGAATAAATTTTGCACCATCACTAAAATGGAAAACACAAATAAATACCACTACAGCTAAAGTAATAAAACAGTGTCAAGCCCTTGTAACATGCCCAGCTACTATGAAACAAAAAATAAACATGGCAGATACAGTCATACGTGTTGGAATAGCATACAGCTTCTACGCAGTGTCATACTCCATACCAGCTATCAAAAAATTCGATAAAAAAATCATAGCACTTCACAAAACGATATGCGGAATACCCAAATGCACATCTAACATCGCTACACAACTCCCACACAATCTATTCGGAATCGAAGCATTCTCACTACAAAATGCCTATTTAAGATGCATTGGAGAACAACTACAAAACGCCCTCAATAATAAAGATAGAATTGGGAAAATATATGTTGGTCTACTTCAATTCATACTCGCCAAATATGGGGGCTCTAAGGAAATCACCCGCATTAAATACCACCACTGTGTTAGATCACCCATCACTAGAACATTATTCTTGCTCAAACATAAAGCCGGAGTCCACCTAAAAAGTACAATAAACAATTTCCTACTAACCCCATCCCCACTTGAAACTGCATGGATGCAGGAAGCACAAATGCTTCATGGCCTAAATCCCAACACCTCACTTAAATTACTACATAAACTACATGTACATAATATAATCACACTAAACCAAATTACCATGCCTAATGGTACCACTATAATAAACTCGGACGAATTCAAAATCTACTACTCCACTCCTTCTAAACTTATCAAAAACGCACTTAACATAGCTAATCAATTATTTTGCCACCCCCCTTGTAATCAATGCCCCCTACCATGCCAACAACACCATCCACCAAGATCCCTAAAAAATAAATATATAATAAGACACCACAATATCCTACCACACCCACCAACCGCCCCCGTACACCCCCCTAACCTCCCCATCCCCCCTCTACCCCCTCCTCCCAACAACATGCTTAAAGACCCCCGACAATTCCCCATACACAAAATAATCGATCATAAACAAAAACAATCCAATGACCATAACGGAATAAAAAGAACAGTCACGTCGTACTTATGTCAATGGACTACAACAAATAACAACACATATAAACAAATGGCGAACTCAAAGGAACCTATACCCCTACTGTGAAGCCAACACATGTAATCACAACACAGACCTACTTATCCATTACTACAAAGAAAGACAACACAAACATTTTTCAAACATAATTAATGCCTACTTCTCCACATAACAACATAGAGACACAAGATACGTCACACCAACCACAATAATTCCACTAGCACATATCTCTATTAATGAATGCAATCCAGAAAACGACATCGAAACAAACTCTGATACCATCCAAACACAATTCGATGTCGCTCACATATACGAAGACAATGGCCGACACCTTATTACCATCCCGAAAGCTAGACTAACATGGCTATGGAAACAATACCAATTGGCAAAAAACAACACACACGGTCTATAACCATCTACCCAATAGTTCGAAACTGAAATTGTTTGGTTATACTAAAGGTACAAATACCGTATTCCAAAAAATGACCCACTCAAACGAGCCCAATATACAATACCAACCCAAATATTAGATCTCCTGATTACAACATTCAATATTAACCACTCATATTTTTCATCCCCAGTTACATGCCCCACACAATTCACCCAATTCTACTCACCATTCTCGCGAGACATAATATTTGGATCCCTAGATAAAGCGTTTGACCATAAATGGCAAGGAATCGGTTACGCACACCCTCATAATACAACAGACCTACAACAAGCTATTCACTCGGCGCGCATAGCGGCCCAAAATGATCCATATACAATCACTATACTTATATCTCCGGATACTAATTGGTACCAAAACTCCAACCCACACACATGCCCATTCCCAGACACACACGTCATTGCCCATTTCGCCGCTGATACGATCACGTATGAGGAACCCACAATACCCCCCGAGCTCAATATCACAAGAAAAGAACCATCTACCATGCAAATATTTTGTATCCATCACCAAAACAATAACATAGGCACCTACGAACAAATGAAATTAATAAACGACACAGCAAATAACCTCCAAATACTACAAAGTCACACATAAACTGCACCACCCACCCCTCCAAACATCACCGTTAACCCTAGTAAAAAATGGGCCAAATCAAACTACCCAAATACAATCCCACACAAGAATACCCCTACCCCACAACTTCCAAACTACCACACTAATCTACCGCTAAAATTCCACCCCCAATTCAGCTACTACACGGATGGTTCCTTTATAAAACCCAAAGAAATTGCCCCTGGGGAATGGAGAAGATAAAGAGCTGGATACGGCATCTACAGCCCCAAAGGCTTAAATATCGCCAAAAAACTCCATGGGCATCAAAACATACTACGCGCAAAAATGATGGCTATACACAAAACACTAAGAATCATCAATACACAATTTCCTAATGAACCCGCATTCATATTCACAGACAGTCTAAACGTACTATACTTACTCAACACACAAATCAAACACCCCACTCTCCATAATAGCCACCCAGACCAAACCACACTCAACTCCATGGTAAAAATCCTTCAAAACAGTACACAACCAATCACACTATACAAAGTTAGAGCACATGTTAACATTGACGGTAATGAAAAAGCAGATAAACTAGCAAAAGAAGGGTTAGAATTAGAACATAGAATTGCCATCCACCCATACGAACATGCCCACGCCACCCTGTACTATTATCAAAAAGACGTCTGGGCCTCGATGGCAGACGTCCCAGATAAAGGCCCAGTAAGATTCCTAGAAAAACAAATTAAAAAATACGATAGGGAAACCAATATAGCAATCATGGCCACACAAACCCCCAACACGTGTAAATGGACAGAAAATATAGACATAGACAAAGAAATGTCAAACGAATTTTGGACAAATCCCTCAATCACCGACAAACAAAAATCATGTCTTATTAAATTCCGCACAGGAACATACATGGGTAATGCTAGGAAACAAATGTTCTTCGGCCACCAAAGATACCCCTCTATTACGTGCCCCATATGCAATTCAAACGAACCAGACACCTGGCTACATAAACTACTTAAATGTAAACAACAACATATACACTCACTTAGAGTTAAAAGATATAACAAAGCAGTCGGAGAAATTAGGAAGCTCCTAATCTCGTCCGAAAAATCCCGATGCTTTACTCTCATGAATGCCGGTACCTTCAATAATAATCCCCAAGAAAACACTGTCCCAAACTGGCTACTCCCCTGCACATGTAACACACAAAGATGTCACTGCAACGCAAGATTTCGACCTGATATATTTTGCGTTAAAGGGTTACCGTATCAAAATGACCCTCCCATTGACATTGACCCTAACCTCACCATACAATTTATTGAATTCACATACTGCAACGATAGATTCTCCCCAGAAACAATAGAAGCAAAAATCAACATATACAAACCACTAATTGATAGTATCGCTTCCAGAGGATGGAAAATCGAACCACTTATTGTCATCACAGCCGAGGCCCGAGCTACGACCCACACCCCATCTATGAAAATACTAGAGAACAACCTCAGAATACCCATGGTTACCATCAAAAATACCTTTAAAAACATTAATACCATTGCAATACAATATGCCATGTCCATCCTCCTTCATAAAAGGAGGATCGAAAACCACCAACCGCTCCCCCAAAATTTAGACCCTCCATAAAACTCAAAAACTTATATAATATATAATAACTATATACAGCTCAGGATGAGGGATTGGTGCCGGTTGGTTGGTACAAATTTCATGCCTTTTACTCATTTGCAGCACCAAGTCATGTGTTACACATTAGGCGATCAAACGGACCCAACAGGAATCGAACCCGGACCGTCTTAACCCAAACATCCTCACACAACCAACCGAGGAATCATGACTTGGCGTACACCCTTACAACAAAACCACTAGCTATACTTAAAAGGCATACACCCCCGTGGGCCATGATGGGCCCGTGTTATTTGTTCCCTTGCTACTATAGTGTCCATCCTCGAAAGAGGAGAGTAGTTTTGTCCCAGCTTCCCCATGTCCTGTGGACATCGGGTTGTTGGCATTACGAACGGACACTCTATTCACGCCGGCCCCTCAAAGGGACCGGAGTTTCTATCTATCTATCTATCTATCTAGTTAACACCCGCATACCCTATGTTGTGTCGTCAGGAGGTTACTTTGCTGGGCAGTGTGGAAAGTCGTCAAGTAATGGTCCCAACATGCATGGGGCAGTGTGATCAAAGGAGAGAGAGAGAGAGAGAGAGAGAGAGAGAGCATACCTATCATCCATCCAACATAAAAGTTATGAAGTAGTATGCAACCCGTAGGTTACTTTTTTTAGTTGATTTCACACCATCGTTGATTTTAAAGACCCCGAATGAGTGTATTTGAGGTCATTTGAGATGAATCAACAACAAAACTACAAGGAGTCAAGGTTTAATGTTGGATGGATGAGAGGTATGCTTATATATAATACTTCCCTCTCTTCAGTCCAAAGAGTTTGGGCTAAAGAAGGTATGGCAAAGTGGTGAGCTCTTCTACTTTTGGAAGATCTTTAAGCAATATTAACCCTTACTATCCCTAGGGTTTTTTGTGTTTTCAAGATTAGTTATAAGTGACATTTGCAAGTTGTTTGCTATATGAAACATTCATAAAGCAAAATTGTTGCCACAAAGTTGAAGAACACATCCATATGGATGAACCTCCTATATAAGGTCATGAGCTTCGTGTAAGCATTTTCAAAGCAAAAGCTTAATAAAAACTATATAAATGAAGATGACATTAATTTGACTAGATATATTGTAGATATTTTCATCTTATGAAGATTCATGAATTTGCTTTAGATGCATGAAAATTTGTGATCTTATGTGTAGAGTTTGAACAACATCTACTAATGATCAATTGAAAATGTGTCCTACAATTCATTAGAAGGTGATATGTTTTTCAAGTTTTTTGATCATGCATACATAAATACTTTGGTGATACACAAACCAAATCTGAAACAAGTATCTTAAAACTTTCATTAAAAACTTATGAATCACTTAGATTTGAAGCTTCGAAAAATAATATTGAGATGATTTTTTTTTTGTGAATAGAGAAAAATATTATATATAACTCCTCTTTGGAGATAAACCACATGTACCTCACTGTCTCATAGTTTTTGTTCATATGTGTGTCAAAACACTACTAAACAATACAAAACACTACAATAATACCAATGATCACTACAAGAAACATTAATAAATCCTACAATTGTTCACTACATTAAGAGTTAAGAGGTTGGAGCAATGATGTGGCAACCACAATGTGGTGGCTACGAATATGTGGAATGCATCATGGGGCCTATCTCATCAGGATACCCGTGACAACCCAATACCATCAAAAATCGCATTTGATGATCTCAAGGATTTGTGCTTTTCTTGCTAAAAAGTGGAACTCTATCCATCTCTCAAGGAAGAAAGTAAATTACATCCACCTCAAGTATTTCCTCAAATACAAATGTGATTTGTACTTAAAGCAACAATTGACACCACCACAACACAAGATGATTGTGTGACTTATTGCACTTCAAATCACGGACTTGCCATTGAATTGGATAGTGGTCGACTAATCCTATCTCTAGAGATAATAGATTATGCCACTTTTGTTCTTACAATGTAGTTGAAAATGAGGCACATTTTTTGATGGAATGTCCCCTACATAACTTCATTGGAGGTAAATTTTAATCACTACTAGGGAGTCTCAAGTCTTTCTTTCAATTGGGTCATCAAGTCGATATTAGCCTCTATCTCATAGAGGCCAACCGCGCTCTGCCATCATAGGGAATTAACCGGTTTGACACCCTCCTGATATATTTTTAGTCCCATAAGGTTTCCCAAACTTCAAAATCAATTTCATTTCATTAGAAAGTTGGATTTGAATATTGAAAAAGTAATATAAAACACTTGGACTTTGGATTTGATAAATTAAACCTATATAGTTTATGAAAATGCTTTTGAGAAATCATATAATTTATGACCCCTTAGGTGGATCTTGGGTTCCCATGCAAGAGCTCTCCTTGAAGCTAGTTTAATGGTTGACTACTCTACTGGCTCCAAGAACCACAAAGCTTTAATCAACCATAGTAGAGGGAGCTTAGACATGAGCAATGACCAGTGAGTAGTGACACACAAGCAATGAGTGGTAACATGTGAGCGATGAAGCCAAAATTAGTAAGTGAGCATGATTTTAAGGTCTACATTATAAATTTGGCAGTATTTCAATTGCAAAATTTCAACTTTAAAGTACTCACTTTCTAAATGGACAAGAGTAAAGGAGGCCTAATACCATGGATACTTTAAAACACTATCAACCCATTGTTGATTTTTAGTATAATAACGCAAACCAATGCATATCACTTACTAACATTCTCAAACATACAGTTGAACACAACATTTGGAACATTACTGGCACTCTACAACACTCGCAAGTTTGACAAGTAGTTGCATGACCCTCATTGTAGGTGTATGTTGGAGCGTGAATGAACTTGTCAATATTGTAATCCATTTTTGCACAAAAATCTAAACAAATAAAAAAATGTTTGCAATGCACCCATTTCCCTTTCTTTCCCAAAGCCTCGGAGGATATTTTTGTGAAGTCTAGGCATGTGTAATGTGGGATGTCGCCAATTATGACGCGGGTAAGAGATGTCCTCCTTGGAGACATTATTGATTATCACTCCAAATCCTAGATATGAAATGGTAGTGAGAAAGGCACGTTTGCCCAACCCTTACGGTTAATGATGACTTTATTGTCCGGCTTCCTCCCATGCGGTATTATGTGTAACAAGGGAATGTGCCTCTGCCATGAGACGCTCTACCTTAAAATGACATCTTAAAAGTAATTTTATTTAATCAACAACTTTTTCATGTTACATCAGAAATTTCATTGAGCTTCCACTAAGCTTTCACTGAGCTTCACCAAAGCTTATCCATTAAATTATGACATGCATTACCCAAACCCTATCATAGTAGATGCGCCTATTCCCGATCAAGATGCCATCAACAATCTATAGGGTAGTGGAATTTCGATCAAATTGAGACTAAGGGGTTGATCACACCGGTTGGTTTCAACACCATTCGTCGGCATCTCCGGCTGTAATAGTGTGAAAAGTGATGAGTCAACATCTATTTCTTAAGAGAACCCCCAACAATTTCAAGGCTCGAACCAGACGGAAAGTTTGGTGTGATCGGGGCATGAATTTTGATCAAGGTGGGATTGAATTTTGGACCGGATCGCAACCAATATCGCAGCGCTGGTCGCCCGGAGCATGGAAATAGTGTTGTAGATAGCGACAACATGCGTTGGCATCTCTAGATGTAATAATGTGAAAAGTGGTGAGCCAACATCTATTTCTCAACATAATCCCCAACAATTTAATGGCTCGAACTGGACGGAAAATTTGGTGTGGTGGGGGCATGAATTTTGATCGAGGTGGGATTGAATTTCGGACTAGGTTGCAACCAATATCACAACATTGCCCGCGCTGGGAGCATGGAATTAGTGTCGAAGATAGCGACACCATTTGTTGGCATCTTCGAATGTAATAATGTGAAAAGTGGTGGACCAACATCTATTTCTCAACATAATCCCCAACAATTTCATGGCTCGAACCGGACGGAAAGTTTGGTATGGTTGGGGCATGAATTTTGATCACGCTAGGATTGAATTTTGGACCAGGTCACAACCAATATCGCAATGCTGCCCGCCCACCCGTCCAGGAACATGGAAATAGTGTTGTAGACAGCGACACCATTTGCATCTCTAGCTGTAGTAACGTGAAAAGTGGTGGACCAACATCTATTTCTCAACATAATCCCCAACAATTTCATGGCTCGAAACGGACGGAAAGTTTGGTGTGGTCGGGACATGAATTTTGATCGAGGTGGGATTGAAGTTCGGACGAGGTCGCAACCAATATGGCAACGTTGCCTGCCCACCCGCCCGGGAACATGGAAATAGTGATGTAGATAGCGACACCATTCGTTGGCATCTTCGGCTGTAGTAACGTGAAAAATGGTGGGCCGACATCTATTTCTCAACATAATCCCTAACAACTTCATGGCTCAAACCGGATGGAAAGTTTGGTATGGTTGGGGCATGAATTTTGATCATGCTAGGATTGAATTTCGGACCAGGTCACAACCAATATAGCAATGTTGCCCGCCCACCCGTCTGGGAACATGGAAATAGTGTTGTAGACAGCGACACCATTTGCATCTCTGGTTGTAGTAACATGAAAAGTGATGGACCAACATCTATTTCTCAACATAATCCCCAACAATTTCATGGCTCGAAACGGACGGAAAGTTTGGTGTGGTCGGGGCATGAATTTTGATTGAGGTGGGATTGAAGTTCGGATGAGGTGGCACCCAATATGGCAATGCTACCTGCCCACCCGCCGGGGAGCATGGAAATAGTGATGTAGATAGCGACACCATTCGTTGGCATCTTTGGCTGTAGTAACGTGAAAAGTGGTGGGCCGACATCGATTTCTTAACATAGTCCCCAACAACTTCATGGCTTGAACCGGATGGAAAGTTTGGTGTGATGGGGGCATGAATTTTGATCGAGATGGGATGGAATTTCGGACCAGGTTGCAACCAATATCGTAATGTTGCCCGCCCGCCCGCCCGGGAACATGGAAATAGTGTTGTAGATAGCGACACCATTCGTTGGCATCTTCGGCTGCAGTAACGTGAAAAGTGGTGGACCGACATCTATTTCTCAACATAATCCCCAACAATTTCATGGCTCGAACAGGACGGAAAGTTTGGTGTGGTCGGGGCATGAATTTTGATGGAGGTGGGATTGAAGTTCGGACGAGGTCGCAACCAATATGGCAACACTGCCCGCCCGGGAGCATGGAAAGAGTGCTGTAGATATCGTCGACGAGGATTAATATGTCAGGCAGGTAACGCCCCGCCTGATAGCAACGGGCGAGGCCCGCACGAACCTTGGCGCCCGTCACCGCCCGTCAACTTGGCTATGGCGAAGCAGCAACCCCGTCTGGCCGCGGAGGAGAGGAGCTCCGACACCGGCCGATGGCGGATTGTGTTGCACCGCCCTCGATGGCGGAACATTTCGCTCCTCTTGTGGCGAGGATTTGAGCTTGTGGTTTTTCGAGTGAGTGAGTGAGTGAGTGAGTGAGGGGGTGGGTGGGAACGGAGGGAACCAAAGCGACAGTGAACCGAAGGAGGGGTTCCGAGGTGGAAGGGAAGAATGGTGAACCCATACGTGGAATCCTTTGTCTCCCGATTCGTGCACGTTCACCATCATGAGATACATGCATTGATCCATGCGTTCTCGGCATTTTTCTTTGTAATCATCTGCACTCATTTCCTTCCCTGTATTAATGTTAGATTTTGCGTCTTGGCAAGGGTTGGGGAGCTCGTCAGAAATATACATATATGTTTTTGAACCTTTGAAAGTCTGGATGGGAAATTGGCTCCAAGTCAAGTATCAGCATGATGGAGGGGAATTATTATGGGCGCCTCGGATACTAAGCCCTAGAAGATCATGGCATAAAGTGCTCCGGGATGAGATACATGCATTGATCCATGTGTTCTCGGCATTTTTCATTGATATCATCTCCACACTATATTTCCTTACCCGTATATAGTTTTTGGTTTTGCGTCTGAGCAAGGGTTGTGGAGGTCTTCAGATGTTTTATTTGCAGTGTTCGTTCTGATTTATTTATCTCTCCATGGGGTCCATTGTGAGTCCTCCTGATTCTTGTAATCTTTGAAACTTTGGATGAGAGTCGGTTCCAAACTAATGTGTCAGCATGATGCAGGGGAATATTTTTCCTCACCTCGGATACTAAACCTAAAATGTCAATGCAGTAAGTGCACCACCATGAGATACTTGCATTGATCCATGCGTTCTCGGCATTTGTCTTTGTAATCGTCTTCACTCATTTCCTTATCTGAATTTGCTTTTAGGTTTTGGTGAGGGTGGGGGGAGGCCTTCGGATGGTTGCAGTGTTCGTTCTGATTTTATGTCACTGCGAAGGGTTTGTTTTTGGATGTTTTCACGCGTTTGTACTTCAATGTGTGTACTTTCGTACTTGCAATATAACAGTAAGACTTGGAAGCGGGAGTACGATTCTTGCTGAGTTTAGTATATGTGTACAATTCCCAGATAGAGGAAGCAATGCTTGGATTCTATGAGAACCTTTGAAAGTTTGGATGAGAAAGTTGCTCCAAATTAAGTGTCAGGATGATACAGTGACATTTTTGCTCATCTTGGATATTAAATCCTAAATATCAAGGCATTTAGTGCACCACCATAAAAGAGATGCATTGATCCATGCGTAATCGTCTCTCTCATTTCCCTGTATGTTGTTGTGCGTCTTGGTGGGTTGGAGGTCTTCAAATGTTAATTTTTTGCAGTGCTCGTTTTGATTTGATGTCAGTCCGAATGGTGTAATGCTGAAAGAGTCGAATCTTCTGATTTTTGCAACCTATTGGAAGTTTTCACGCTGGTCACTTTAATGTGTTTGTATCCTTACTTGCAACTCTGCAGTAAGAATTGGAGTGGGAATAGTATTCCTGCTGAATACATGTATATGATCCCAAGATAGAGAAGCAATGCATTGACTTAAATTTGGATGAGAAATTGGCTCCAGATTATGTGTCAGCATGATCCAGGGGACAATTATTCTCACCTCAGCACTAAATCCTAATACCAAGTATGAAGTCTCTTCTTGCCTGTTTTGCACATTGTCTTGATGATCAAAATGTCATCAGCCCAAGTTGGTTTCTATAACCTCTGATTTAATGATGGCTGTTTGAAGCAGCTGCTAGGGGCATATTTTGTGGTCCTCCCACTAAGGGACGAGGCAGCTCTCTCACTTGGTACTGGTGTGTTGCCATCCCTTTTTTTGGCATCGTTGGTCCTCACAATGATAGCTGCTCCCGCCTCTTCCTACTTGCTCTCCCTTCCAAGTCTTCCTAAAGGCAAGGTAAAGTCTCTGATTCTTTAAGGGTATTGTACGAAGTTGAATGTTATACAAGATTCTTGTTACTTCGAACCTATTTTCTTAAATAATAAGAAGTGAGAGTGGCATGGTAACTAAGGGTGAGTTTGGTTCAACAACCTACTTAGATTAAACTAATCTAATGTGTTGTCTTGTTGCAGGCTCTTGTCATTCTGTACAGATTTTTTGGCAGCTCACTTGTTTTGTTTTTTATGCTCTATATCGCAGCTCCTGCTACACAACATTCAGCAGTAAGATATTCAACCATGCCATTTGAACTACGATGAGCACTTAGAATGTGCTCTTCCTTGAGGTTATTAAGATATGTGAACGCTGTTGTATTACTGCTGTCAAACCTCCCTTGGCAATTATGTGTTCACTTATTTTGTTTTTTCTATCTGTTGCCACCTCTCCTAAATGGGCTTATTCAGGGAACATCTAAACTGAAATGGGCTGGATTGCTTTTGTAGGTTGGAAGGGTGGTTGATGCCATTGCACCTCCAGCTGACATACAGGCTGTGAATACGAATTCAGAGGCTCCCACAAGTTGGCATGACCTTTCTTGGTTCTTCATTGGAGTGCGTGGCAGCTTCTTTATTTGGGTGAGTCTGTAGGAAACCCCTTGTGCTTATTTTTCTTATTATCTGGAGCAACTTGATCTAAGTTTTGTGCCCAATTTTTTGACAAAAGAGATGTGATTTTTGTCTGTATGCAGATTGCGTTGCTGAATTTGTTCACCATCTCAGCCATGTGGGTGTGTATTACTGATGTAATGAGCAGTGAGGTTTGTGACAAACCAGAAACTTAAGTGAATCAAATTTTACTATCATCCCATCTGCCACCAGAAAAAAAAATTTAATCTTCACAATCTGGTAAAACCTTGAGGTTCTAGGCACACATCTAGCTGCATCGTTAAAAGAGTTGTATTCTAGAATATTTAAACGGAGTCCTATTTCCTGTTTAATTCTCTTTGTTTCACATAGAGAAAGTCACTTTTACTGATAGTATCCAATTTGGTGTATTAGAATCAGGGTTGGTATATAAAATTGGCGTATTCTAAATTCTGCTTTACTGAATACCTATGTTGTGATGGTGAAATATCTCAAGGTGTCAATCATCAAACTTTGTATGTGCTCTTTAGAGATTTTCTCGCTGTTCTCATGGTATTGAACGAGTAATGTGGTGCACATTGTCTTTGGGTACAGGCTGGCACAAGACTTTTTGGTTTCATTGGTGCTGGTGCAACATTGGGTCAGCTGGTTGGGTCCTTATTGGCTGTTGCATTGGCTCGACTTGGGCCAGGTTGGTTCCTTTGCAGTGCACAAATTGTGCCACTTGAGAGTCTACAGGCCTGTGTTTGAACTTGCAGACTCTCAATTGTAGGTGTTTGAGGTGTGGAGTGTATCTTCTGTTTTCTCTATATTGATAGCCAACACATAAGGATTTGGTGTGATATGATTTATTTGGTAAAATACATGATGTTGGGACTCTGCTGTCAAAAGAGTCTTAACGGGGTTTTGGGTGTGGTCCATTATGTCATTGTGATCTGGACATAAAGACCAATCGCACATTAGAGTTAACCGCAAAGTTCTCAATGAAGGAGCAAACTTTTGGAGCCTAATTTTGAAAGCTGGGTTTATCTCTTGGACCTCCTCTTTGAATCCAAAAAACTTCAAGAGCGCTTTAGGATCTACAATGGAATCTAACTATGGGACCCGCCACCTTAAATCCTGGCTTGGCCTGCAAGGCTATCTTGGCCCATCGATCCTAATAGGACAACCTAGAAAACTGGTTGTTTGTAACCTGGCCCTACTCTTTTATCGTGTCATTTTTTCCTTAAGAAACTTGGGTGACTATATTTATAGGCTCTCAAACTTACCTTTTAGCCAATGCACCCAGAGTTGGATTCTGAGATTACTGATAACTCTAATGTCTTCCTTTTCTTGTGCAGTTTTGCTGCTCATAGCAGCGTTTATGATGGAGTTGGCTGCACGATGTGCTCTAAGTGTTGGAAATGGTAGTCTACATGAATCACGGCTTCAATCATCAAGGTTGTGTAATTTCCTTTCCATATTTAGTAACTCTAATTTATTCATAAAAAAGAGGAACATCTCTTGTTATTTGTTCTGACTAGTTACATTTGAATACTAGAAGTTTTACTTGCATCCTGTCAATGATTTTATGACTGTAGGCTCTCCATGTTACATAATTTGCAATTTTGATGGGTGTTTAGAGTAAGAAAACATGTTAATTTTGTGTTGCAATTCTCAATTAGGCCATTAAACTGATCAGCTAGTCATGTGTTCTTTTTTACTTATCTACGCTAACAATAATATTAGGTTTTTATGAACAGCATGGAAAAGGAAGGTGAAGGTCAGCAGTTACTAGAAGCTGGTGAAGAAGGTGCAAGGAAGGGAGAAACCTTAGTGGGTTCTTTGAGCTCAAGTGAAAATACCTTAAGCCCACGACAGGTTGGCAAGTTTGCTGCGTTGTTGGAGGGTATCTGGCTAATCTTGTCATCAACTTACCTACTACAAGTTTGTGCATTTTTGTGGCTGACAGCAGTGGTCTCTTCGTTCTTCTATTTTGAGGTTTGCACTTTCCTGTGGACAGTTGATTTTTGTTGGACTGTCACCAATCTAATATATTTTATGAAGTTATCTTAGTCCCTAAAGGACCAGCTTCTTTAGTCAAGACTAACAAACCTGAATCTAGAAGCTCTCCAAAAATTGTATGGGTTTCAGAAGCAAAGCTGTTGTAGATGTATACTAAGTTCATTGTATACTTGAATTTTCCTTTTGCAATGTTAAATGTTGTTGAGATACTAATGGAACACTAGATACGGGTATTACTCAGTTTCCTAATTGGATTATTGCATGAGAAGCATTATGAATCAAGTTGTGAACATATTTGAAAGGATAGCTGATCTCAAGTTAAAGGAAACATATGTGGCCTGAAAGTTCCATAAATGGCTTCTTTGACATTTTATGGGAAATGGATCTTAACAAAGAGCATATAAGAGGTCCTCCTCATACTTTTAACTTGAGAAGCAAATCCTTGGCAGAGATCAGCAGTTGTTGCAGATTCAACACAAGACCCGTTAGGAAGGAGAATTCTTCTGGCAGAAATCAACAGTCTGACTGCAGTTTTTATTCTCATTGGACAGCTTACTGTCACGGTATATCCTTAATTCATGTTTCTTCTTATTTTACAAGTCTTCTGTCTGAGTGCTACTTGATATTCTTAAAAGAAATTGCTTTACCAAATGAATCTTCTATATTGCCTTCCTGAGGCTTTCATCATTGATCTTAAAGACTTTCAAATCCCATAATTGGTTTGCAGTATTCTGGGCTTCCTGGAAATTAAAGGATACTGGAATGAAGGGCTTTAAGCTGGTTGATAGTTCTTAATTATGTGTTTTAAATGAAATTCGACTACAATTTTGCAGAGTCCCTTCTTGCTCAATTTCTTTGTACTAGATGGATTTTCCATGGTCAGGATGTTGGTTCTAACCTATCAGTAAAATGACTTCCTATTTTATTCTCAGGGTCGACTGTTGACGAGGGTTGGGATCACATCAGCTCTTTGCGCACTTCCTGTTGTGGCATTTCTCAATTTGACAGCAATCATGGCATCACCTACCTCATTTGTTATAGCCATCTCTGAGGCTGTCCGTAAGGTCTGCAAGTAAGGCCTGTTGTCCACTTTTTTTGGTCAAATGTTCCATGCTAAAATGTAATGTATGAGCCTCAAGAGTTGAATAAACTAATATGTGATGAAAATCTATAAGCTATAAGCTCTTGAATACTAGCCAGAAGTACATCTGAGTTATGCCTTTGCTACCAGAGTGTGATAGTAACTCAATGTATAGATTTGGTACAATACGACTGAGCATATTCTGTCATCAATTAATGAATGATTTGGCCATAGTTATGTTCTGTAATTATTGTGGGGATCTAGGTTCAACATATATCATGCACCTTTATCTCGTCATGTAGAGAATGGACAAACCCATCTTTGCATAGACAAAGATGATGGTGACCTTGACCTGTATGATGAATTTTTGGAATACAGAACATGTATTTCTTTGTAAAATGCAGTTTTATATTTTCTATATTATATATATATATATATGTTTAATCTCATCCAAAGTGTGTCATATTTTCTGCAGGTTACAAATTATGTTGTAACAAGACCTGCAAGGGAGATACTATTCACTGTCACTACTCGTGAAGAGAAGTACAAAGCAAAGGTGTTCCGGAATATACAAATTCTGCTTTCCCTGTGTCTCCTACGAGAAGAGTGACCATTGGAAGAATGTGCTTTTTGAGAGTACACAGGAGTATTATTATGACATAGGTTCAAGGTCATTTGTGTTGTGATACTTGAGGCTTGCTGGACTGGACTGTCCTCAATTTTAGATTGCATATCAATTTCAATCAAAATTCCTGCTGTGAAGCTCAACCTTAGGTTTGTTTGAATGTTTGTCAGGTGACAATTGATACCTTTGTTCAAAGGCTAGGAGATGCAGCTGCAGCAGGTGTTTACAAGCTGATTGAGGGCTTGCTCGTGAGCGGTCCTTCAGCTGTTGCCCTGTGTGCATTACCGGTAAGCATGTTGATAATCTCATACTCCCATGTATGAGATTGTTGTATTGCTTTAGGAATCAATCATCACTAGTTCTGAGTTAAAGTTATTTCTTTTTATACCGTATCAGGTGTTCAAAAAAACAAGAAAATCTTTTCTGGAACCTAATATAGTCACTTAGAAAGTATCATCACATTGTGCATGTTCTTTTTCTATCAAGTTTTAGTTTCTTGTAAAGTGGGAGGAACCATAGCATTCTTAAGGCATGTGTAAGGACGTTCTCTTTTTATTCTAGCTTCAAGAATAAATCCAAGAATCAAGGTCCTTGGTTACATGCATGAATGCCAAGCATAGTCATGTGGCAAGCTCTCATTAATCAACAACTCGTTGGTACCTATCTTTGGACAAAGCCTTCTTCCATTTACCAAGATACAACTTAAAGACCTTGCCAACAAGAATCTCACCAAGTGTATATTCTCCAAGATGCTTATCTAGGGAGACTCCCAGTATACCACTTAAGAATGCTATGACTCTGGAGTACCTCGTTTTTCATTTTCTATGAACTTGGATATTGTGAGTTGTTTTATTAAAAGATACATCTCATGCAGGTGTGTGTGAGTTGGCTGTGGGTTGCTGTTACTCTTGGACGACGACAAGCAAGCCTAGCAAGGATGTTGGAAGCTCCTTCCTTCTAGAACTCCTTCAATTGTTTTGAATCCCATCTCCAATTCCCACTTCGGGAATGATTGTCATGAGGTGAAGGAGAAACGTACGCCAGAATGATTTGCAACAGGGAGCAAATATTCTGGTTCTTAGCAGATAATCTGGAGGGTTTCCACATTCATGTGATGTATCCTGTCTGCCTCTCACAAGCCATATTTCTGAAGGATCTAGCCCTTCTGTTTCAGTACATGTAAGATAGTTTATTGATAGCCTGTAAAATTGCAATCAGCAGATGTGGAGGTGAATCTATTGCATCATATTTGTGTCACAATGCTGGTGCAAGCTATGGATGTGTTAATACTCCAGCTTAACTATGACTTGCTATCATTTAGAATTCAAATGGATGTTCTTTAACTTTCAGAGATTGACTGCCACTGACATTGATTTATTGATAGTGCTGGTCTGAAGATTCAACACGTATAGGCAACTGGGTTTCAATTTTCATATTGTTGAAGGTCTCTTGACTATTAGAATATTTATTGAGATATTGCCATTGCAAGTTTTTATGACAATGAATGTGCACCTTCATACATTGGTAAATCCGGTGCCCATCTCAAGTGCTGCTATAAACAGTTCAACTTGTGGAATTTATGCAGTGGACCTGTAGGGGGTGGATGGAAACCATTTTCCCACCATAATGGACACTTAACATGAATGTGGTTGGTGAAATTGGAAAGACCTTTCTCGACATTCAATAATAATAGTCTGTTGGAACATGAAAATAGTACACAAAGTATGTTATCAGTTAGCAGTTCTCATTATCTCGCTCAATACTAATTGTAAATCGGGGTATAGTGTCACCCAACATTATTTGTCATTCCTTGTAAAACATTTGGGGATTATAGATTTACAGTGTTGCAAGTACTGTCACTTACCAAGTCATTTTTCATCCAAATTTCAATCATCTATGACAATGTTTCATCACAAGTTGTTGACGAGAGAAGGTAGGGTTCTGGCCTATGGATGAACTTATCCTTCATTCGTGACAGCATTTGTAAACTTATTCAGAAGTGTCATTGGAGAAGTTAGCATAGTGACACCAAACACCATATGACACTAAATATCATATTTAGTGCTGTTCCCTGAATCCCTTCCCCAGCTTGATATTCAGTCTTCTTTATTATGATATATATATATATATATATATGTATATCTATCATGTAGTGTGCCTATCCCGTTCTAGTTACTGAGTTCATTAACAAAGACTGCGCCAAACTTGGTCAATTTTAGCATAATTCTAAGAGCCCCAACTTTTCGGGCCTTCAAAGGCAAGGCACCATGCTCTGTCCTACAAACAGGAAGATCGAATTCTACTGTGTAGGTTGACCAGCACCTCCAGCTCCTCACTAAAGATTTGACTTTGTGTGTCCAAATGCTTTTACAAAGAAATATCCACATGCTTCAACAGGAACTAAAACATTTCAGAATAGACTCACTGCGAACATATGACAAGAGCAACTCCCAGTAAATATCCCAGTCTTACAAAACAATGACGTTGAAACTCTCTGATGGCAGATGAATGCAACAATATCTTGTGACGAAATTGCTAAGTCTGCTGCCAGAAGACTAGAAGCAAATCACAGACGCCAACAATTCACACGATGCAAGATAAGAAATTTGAAGCAGCAGTTCAAGATATGTATTGATCTTGTGAATTCCCCCATTATTGTGCATGTAAAGGCTCAAACAAATTCAGGGGAGCCTCTTGGGAACATAATTTCCAAGTCTTACTTTCCTATTGACCTCTCGGTGCATTGGAGGCTTGAGCATCAAACACTCAGAGTAAAAAACCTGCCCCTACTCATAATATGTAAATTGCTTTCAGAGCTGCAAAATCTCTTGCACAAACCTCATTAGGAGTAAGAAATCCCAAACTTCTACAAACTATAACACTTGAAGCAAGTCACTGAAGCCAATCACACAACGTAATGCAGATAAGTTAAAGCTATCTCACATATATGTTCATTGATCATCTTGTGAATCTTTTGATTAATGGTTGTAGGGGCTAAAATAAATCCATAGGAACCCCTCAACCTTCCCCGAAGACTCCTCTCAAATGACTGGTGCCCAAGCTTTTATTTGAAAAGCTTCTCATCTCAAGCTCACATTGACCTAGCGCCAGATTGTTGGAGGCTTGAGGATCAAACACTTTCAGATTGAGAATCTCACCCTCACTTTTAGTGTGCACGTCGGTTTAAAAGCTGCAAGATCAGTTACACAAATTCCCCCAACCACAATCACACAATGTAAGACATTCACGCAATGTAAGA
This sequence comes from Polytrichum commune, assembly GCA_950295325.1. Classification (NCBI taxonomy): domain Eukaryota; kingdom Viridiplantae; phylum Streptophyta; class Polytrichopsida; order Polytrichales; family Polytrichaceae; genus Polytrichum; species Polytrichum commune. The sequence continues at coordinate 43,130,739 of OX485804.1, forward strand.
TAGGACTTTTGAAGGAAGCAATTTCGTATTATGTTACATTGATCTTCTGATATATCATTTCATTATTGATATGTAGGGGCTAAAACAAATTCAGGGGAACCCTCTTGAAAAGGCAATTCCCAAGTCTGCACCTTCCCCGAGCTTCCTTTCAAATGACTGCTCCCCAAGCTTTAATCCAAAAAGCTTCTCATCTCAAAGCCCACCTTTACTGGTCAACTGGATGAAGCTTGCGCATCAAACACATTCAGAGTGGAAATCCAACCCCCACTTATATAATGCAAGTCGGATCAAAGCTGCAAGATTGGTTACACAAATTCCCACAACCACAAAACTGGAAGCAAGTCACCAAAGCCAGTCAACCACATAATGTAAGACAAGAAGTTTGAAGGAAGAAATTTCATATGTTATATACATTGATCATTTTGTCATATATCATTCGATTATTGGTATGTAGGGGCTAAAATAAATTCAGGGGAACCTCTTGGGAAGGCGATTCCCAAATCTCCACCTTTCCCCGAGCTCCCTCTCAAGTGGCTGCTCCCCAAGCTTTTATCCGAAAAGCTTCTCATCTCAAGCTCACCGGGACCTCGTGGTGGCGGATTGTTGGATGCTTGCGCATCAAACACTTTAAGAGTGAAAATCTCGCCCCCACTCATAGTGTGCAAGTCAGTTTCAAAGCTGCAAGATCGGTGATACGAAGGGCTCACTACAGGAGGTGAAGAAGACGCCACCGAATTTGAAGTTTTCATCGACACGGGTGATAGCGAGGATGTTGACTCCATGCCTCTGCCAGATGCCACCATTGCTCCCGGAAGATTAGACAAGAGCTTTTCAACCTCGCCAGAATTAAGATAATTGCAAGCAGCCACAAAGTTGGTGACATGATAAGCAAGCTCGCCTCCTCCCTGCTGATCCTCCTCCATTTGAAGCGAAAGAAAGTTGTACATGTAGCATGCATTGGCTTGCAAGTTTTTCACGCGGGATCGCGCCATCAAAAGCAGCATGAAGGAGAGCAAATCATCTGTGCAAGGGAGCAACCCATCCTTCTCAGCCGACGTGCCACTGCAAGAAGAAATGACACTATGAATGCCCTCAATGATGCAATTGATGGTCTTCCGGAGACAGATCGCCTTCTCGAGTGGTGTTCGACCCCGATTGATCATGCGGAACTGCAACAACGCCTCACCGAGCACAAACTCCTTGAACTCTGACCGCACCCCAAGCACGATTGGGTCGACTTTATCAAGCCGGGAAAGATTTTCGTCAAGGATTTTGTCACTCTGGCTCAACATCTGCTTGCACGCGCCCATGATTTTGTCGTACACCGATCCAAGAACCCATGTCTCGCACGAGCTCCACAGCTGGGCCATGTGGTCCTCAGAATCTGTGCACGCAGATTCCAATCGAGGGTTGCTTCCCAGGAGCTGGTCAACAAGAGTTTTTACGATTCTTCGCAGTGTGCCCTTCCAAGCCTCAATTCGAAACTCGTCAGGTAATGACGAATCACCCATTTGGTAGGAGCTCTTGAAGTGGTCGACCATTCGGGCCGCATGCGCGAGCGCATGGGTGTTGAGCCCACTCGACTTCAAGAAATCTGTGCACCCTTGCAGTGTGTCCAAATCCGGCCACAGTGGCTTTATATTTTGGTGGGGTTGCACTTGCCACACTGCAGTGGCGCCGCCTTTATTGTCCAGTTTCTCACCGCCCTTGAGTTTTTTGGGCGCATTCGCCTCCCATTTCAGTTGGGAGAGCAGTCGCAGCTGGAGGCGAGCCTTCACCCCAGAGGAGCCTGAGGATGCAGATGATCCGCTGCTGTCCGACTTGGCAGTTGAGGATTTCCTCCTTCGAAAGGGAAACTTCATCTTCAAACTCTGCAAATCCACTGCAAGGAAGACATCGGTAAGTCACAAGCTCCAATGTGAATTCAATTCCCCAGAACCCAATTCAGAAAGCTCTGTTGGATGGCTCTGCTATGTGCAGTCTGCAACACAATATGACCATCCCTGATTCGAAAATGGTCTACGTGACGACTAGGCATGCCAATCACAAGTAACATCCCAATTATATATTGCACAACATCTTCAGACTCTATAAACCCACTTTGAGCAGGAAATTGTTGAGTCGCAACAACTGAAGTGAGTCCAATTCCCAGTGAACCCAATACAAACATTCTTGATTCAAAAGTGGTGTTCTCAACTAGGTATGTTGATCACAACAAACAACAACGCAACTACTACTTATCCAACATCTTCAGACTCTATAAATCCACTGTGAGAAGAAAATTGGTCAGTCCCAAGCTCCGAAGTGAGTCCCTAATCCTGCAAACCAATTCACAAGGCTCTGCTAAATACGCTCTGCAACCCAATGTAAACATTCCTGAATCAAAAATGATGTGCTCAACTATTCGTTTCACAAGCAACTTCGCAACTACAAATTACCCAATAGACTCTACAAATCCAGTTGGAGGAAACTATTGTATCACAAGCTCCGAAGTGATTCCAATTCCCTGGAACCAAATTCAGAAGGCCATGTTGGATGGATCGATTATGAGCATTCCTGAATCAAAACTTTTGTACTCCACTATGCGGATCACAAGCTACAAATTAACCAACAATTACATTGATCTCTCAGACTCTACAAATCCATCCGAGGAGGAGATTGTTGAGTCCCAAGCTCCGAAGTGAGCCCCTAATTCCCTGGAACCCACCTCAGAAGGCTCTGTTGAATGGCTCGACTATGAACATTCCTGATTCAAAAATGATGTCTACACAAGACACAACCTCACTACGAATTTTTCCAATAGCTTCAGACTCTACAAAGCCACTTGGCGGAGGATATTGTTGAGTCACAAGCTCCAAAGTGAGTCCAATTCCCTGTGACCCAATTCAGAAGGCTCTTTTGGATGGCTCTGCTACCTACCTGCGCTTCAAGAGTTCCTCTTGCATCTGCTGCAACCCAATATGAGCGTTCCTGATTCACAAATGATGTCTGTACTCGACGATGCCGATCACAAGCAACAACTCAACTACGAATTAACCGATGAGGCAGTCCTCCAAATTTTCTTAAGGTTAACTAACTAACCATGCGAAGAGATTCCAATTACCTGCTTCCCAATTCAGATGGCTCCGAGTGAATCGCTCTGCTATCTGCTCGCTCACTTCGAAGTGAATCAGTCCTCTTGCATGTGCTGCAACCCAATATGAGCATTCCTAATTCACAAATGATGATGTATACTCGACTACAAGTTTCCGATGAGTTACTCCAAATTTATAAAGGTCAACTCTGCCCCCTTGACCATCGACAAAGTCACCTGGGCCCGATTTCTAGGCTACAGGACAACGGGCAACCCTATTTTCCTCGCGCCAGCAAACACTCCCCCAAAACAAAATCACATCCGCAAATTCCAAGCCCTCCTCTCTCGAAGACGTTCAGAAATCACACCACAGCTTCTTCCCATATAAAATCTCTCGGGATGGATCACTCCCATCCCACAGACGACAGCAGCAGCAGCAGCAGCACTCACCAAACTGCTGCAAAATCCTAAACCTCAAACCATTGCAATCCCACAATACCTTCTTCCCGTCCTGGATCAAAATTCCTCAAAAACCCCACACCCTTGAAGACAATCCTGAGGATTGCCCCAAAACAAACTAAACAAACAAAAGACCAAAATTCCACAACAACATGGATCACCCACCACAGAATGACCTCACAACAGAAATTTCTCTGCAAACTGAAGAAACATCGCGTACACGATGAACCCTAGCCCCTGCATCCGATGCAACAAGCCCTGGAACGCCCCTCAACCTGAGCTTCAAAAGCCCCACAGATGAACCACGACATAAACCTCCGGAGGTTTCTTTCTGATCCGATTTTCGAGACTTAATTAACAGCATGCCGAGTTCTGGTACGCAGATGGCCTCACTTAGCCTCTGATTGCAAAACCCATCACCCTGTCGGAGGGTTAGGCCATCGCCATGGCCTTCACCACCTCGTGCAAAGAAAACTCTCCAGACAGGAGGAGGCTACAAGGACAAAGGGGGCAGCAGCAACATAACAACGATGTGAATCTGAGTACCCCCAAAATGTTAGAAAACGGTAGATATTGCTTCAGAATATGTACTCATCCTGTACATATGGCGGGGGTGGTGTGAAAGGGAAATTGTGTTCCCAACGTATAGATTACATATGTACGCTGGACGTACATATGTGAGGGGTGAAGAAAACGCCCTGACCGCCTAAAATGTTGTCATTACGAACATCTTTCATCTGGAGATGTAGAGATTTTGCACATTCTAGTGGCTCTGCGCTCAAGGAACTTCAGTTAAGAAGAGGGCGGAATAACTTTCCACTTCACCATGCTCACTTTTGCTTTTTGGTCGCCTTTTTCCACAAAGTGGACTTTGGTTACCCGAGTGAAGAAAAATATTGTGAGTGACTCTTTTCCGCTTTGAGGAAATCATGGTCGGTGCCACAACAACTTACATATGAGGAGAATGTGCAAAAGTGTCCGGGGAGAATTTTGGGCATAATCGGTCCAAATCCTAGTGTTTCCAAGTCCAACCGGGTCGCATGTTGTGATCTTTCGGAGTTTCTTCATGAATTTTAGGCATATTCTATAGATTCCATGAAAATGATGGGGTAATCTTCCCGAAGGCTTTAAGTTCGACCGCTTAATTCTCAAACTCAACTGGTTCATTTGTAACTAGTTGTTGGTTCTCCCCGTTCATTGATGTGGAAATGACCGGTCAAGAGTTTAAGCTTGCCAAAGCTATATAGTAGCCGGTGCTTTGGAATAACAAAGTGGGAATATTCCTTTGTGCTTTTCAAGACTCCCTTTTTTGTCATCTCAACTATATTAGTGTGGGCGGAAAATTAGGGTGGAAGCATTTGACATGGGCCACCCTAATGCACTACTCGGGGTGCAAATAACGAGGCTCAAGGCATGGGTTTGTCCCTCAGTTGTCTTTGAGATTCCCGACCAAGACCTTACATGACATAATGATAGTAAATTTATATTTAAAATAGCATAGAATCAAACATTCAACCACATCAGCTTCTTGGAAGGATAATTTAATGTGATCTACACTAGTATTAAACTAGGGAGTTGGTTTTGGTAGAAAAATTAATGTAGGCTCTAGAGAATTATTGTGACCCACACTAGTGGGACTATTTAGTGTAGTTGTTGGCTCTTCCCGTGCATTAGTTGGTGCTATCAAGGTGTGAAGCAAAAGTTTGCCATTTGGTTGCCTTTCCACTAGGTTGGTACTTTACATAGAGGGAGTTGGGGTTAGGTTTGTATGATAATATTGAAAAAACATGCCAACACCTTTAAGTGACAAGAAGAACAAAAACTATAACATTTATTTGCTCCAGAGTGCTTACAAATAGTTGTCCATTGCCAAGTCCACGAACCCTAATACGAATAAGTGAATAGTGTGGACCATGGTGTTGACAATTTCCACACATTAACCTAAAAACATTCCATACATCCACGCTAGGTGCATGTGCTTACATGGGTACATGTTGCATTGGTTAACTAAGGAAGGCCATGCTAAATTTATCTCGTCCTCTTTGAGATGGGTCCCACCAATCTTACCAAGGTAGAGGGAAGTGTAGACATGTCCACCCTAGGTTTTTTGTTTAATGCATCCCCATTGGATAGCATTGGACTAATTCGGGATTTGTGAATATGATATTGGAGTTGAATTAGCTATAGAAACAAATGTTTGTATTATATTATGGTTCTTCACCTTAGGTAGGATTGTGTGTGTGTGCGGCGGGGGGGGGGGGGGGGCAGCTTGAAGAGTAAGTCATCTAGTCCCAGTCCCTCTTGAAAGGTGTAGATCACGTATGCTTGACAAGTCATGAGTTGGAACAAAGGATTCAAAAACTATGTCCACTAACTTTTTCCATAATAGTAGTTGATATATTACATACTTTCGTACTCATGTTGTTTGGGTGCATAGTTGGTGGTGCAACTCCATAAAACATGTGGACACTTCAAACTACACACCCAAAAAAAATGGCCATTGGATCAACTGAGAAATCATGGGCCTTACATTATCACACTTTTTAATTAGACACTTGTATTTGAGTGGAACTATATATGGACTTATGTTTGGTTCAACACTTTGAGTGTTGAAAGCTCATTTTCACACAAGATTCACACAAGGTATTAATTAATGTATCTTATGACATGTGATAGATTTCTTTCATTACATAATTATCATATTTGTGTCAAACTCGAGAGCACCATGCGGTAAAGGGCAAGACTTGTAGTTGAGAACAAACACCGAAAAGAGACGTCTTATGATGACATGGCCTATGTGCTAAAAGATATAGACACCACCACATGTTCAAGAGTTCATGCAATTGGAAAGCATGATGTGATCATGTACGGGGAAGCCCTACAAGACAATCTCCGATCCGATTCAATGGTTGAAACTATAGGCTGTGCTGGAAAACCCACATGAGGTAAACCTACCTAAAACCAACACATATTGTAGTACCAAGTTATGTACCGTAATCATCTATTTCTTACTAATTATGAATCAAAACAATTAAAATCATCAATTGCATCATTTATATCAAGTTCATTCTATAAAGCTATATATATAAGCCATTCAATAGCAACATAAAATGTAATTATTTTTTATATGTAACCACGTATGCTACAAAGTGACAACTTATAAAGGATGTTACATACTATCTTGACTTTGAAGGGTCTCCCAATTTTCATATGCTATGGTGACAAGATACACTTTATCTTCCTCCTATTCAACCAACGAATATGAACTCGCACTAAACATTTGACTTAGTGTGACATTCAATTTTCTATGCCATGTCAATCATAATGATGTTTGTTGAGTTGCCATGTAAAAACAACTATTGTCATATGGTGCCTCTCTAGTTGCCACCCATTGATTGTTGTGTGGGTCAACTTTCATGAATTGTGTGGGCCACATTATAAATATAAATAAATATATAAACATTATATATTTGGTGTAGTTATTTGACTTGTGACATGGGCAGAAAGGCATCCAAAAGTGCATATCTTGCGAATAATGATGAAACATCTGCATGGTGAAGATACTATGGTGACTATTATGTGAAGTCCTCAAGAGTGGATGAAATATGGATGAAACTTGTGCAAAGGGTGCTTGAAAGGAGGGGAAAGGAGGGAAAGCAACTGAAGATGATGACAGATGGACGAGGCTACTTTGCATGAGGGAGAGCTTGAAATGTGGATGAAAGAGGGATGTGGAATGGATGATATACGGATGCACATTTGAGTTATTTGTAAAGTCTTGGCATCAAACTCCTGTTGAGTTACCTAAAACATGGGTTTGAGAGTTTAAACATAAAGTCACCCAAGTTTTCGTAGTGTTTAAATTATCATACTCAAAATGAGGTGTCAATTATTTTTAAATGGCTTTCTAGGTTGCCCTACTAGGATGGGTGGGCCAAGCTAGCCTTGACGAGAGCATGTTCCATGAATATACCTTATTTTAGATTCCAAAGTTCTCTCAAAGTTTTTGGGATGGCAAGAGGAGGTCCAAGAAGTTTCACTCAACTTTCAAATTTGGCTCTGATACCCAATGAGCTTTTAAAAGAATGAGTTTTCAAAGAAAGATCACACCGTAAGTATTGCATTTCTTTGAAGCACTTTATAGATAGCTCTAATACCCCCAATTAAAAGAATAAACAAACAACTTGTATAGTTATGAGTTAGTACAATATACTCATACATATATTATATATATATATATATATGTATATATATATATATATATTCACCTTAAACTAACAATACTAACGTACACATTTATGTTATAGTGTTATGATGTGGGATACATATATGGATGAAATTCCGGGTGAACAATCTTGGTTCTACAAAATTGTCATTTATATGGTAAAATCTAGCATTAGAGGTACATATTTTCTTTAATAAGTTGTTGAATTGAGATGAATTGCTTTAAGCAATTTTGGATAGATTGTGGTTCATCCTTTAGGGTTTAAGTTAAGTTAGCACCTAATGTCCTATGCGACCATAATATGGTTGTGAACATTTCACTATGACCCATGTGAAACCAATTCATATGGTTTTTGGATTGTTTCAACTACTCCTCTTGGTCATGATTAGGTCTGCTATGTCTTGCCATGCGGCTAATTTGATTCAACAATGTTAACTATTTTGGATTAATTCAAATATGGAAGTGTGCTCTCCACTAGTTTACAGTGGAACTAGTCCACAAACGCCTGCTTGACATTTGTCACCTCCGCAGTGTAGGGGTAACATATCGTAAACATGCTTTTTGTTGATCCCTATGTGCATATGATTCCCATATGATCTGAAAACTTGCATGACACTCAAACACAACATATTATTAACATTGATCGTTGGAGTGTTTAGTTGGACATGTGTTGGTGGGTGTAAGTCCATGTGGAAGGTGTGCAATTGCGGCACTGTTGCCTCATATTGCAAAGCTTTCCAAAAAATCACAAAATAATGGTTTCAAGATTCATTAGCTGAATGAGTAGGTATATTGCCCCTCTTTCGAACGAGGGTAACATTTCTTTCATTTGGAGATGATTTGAGTGGAGGTTCGTTCATAAACCCAACCCCAATTTAATCTCTAAGTTGTTGCCCCTCAAGATCACTATTGACATTCCTATTATAAACTCCTACATAAGAACATTTCATCCATTTGTCAGCAACAGCCTGGAGTCCTGATACGGATGAACGTGGATGACAAATGGATGAGGAGTGGATGAGAATAGTCAGTGTTGCAGGGAGGAGACGAAGGCGACGAAGAAGACGAAGACGAAGAGAAGAGGGGAAGCGGAAGTGCCGCGACGACTGTGCGCGTCGCAGAGCACACCGTAGGGGCAACCATCAATGGCCTTTTAAATTCCTTCAAATTAATTTTCCACTCCAACAGTCCAGCAGATGAATGTAACTTAGATGTGTGGAAAACAAATTTGGAGCTCCTTTTGGCCAATTTCGGCTCGGAAATGGCGAAGTTTTCTGCCATACACCATGGGCAGCACATGACCTAGGGTTGTGCAGGATGCGTGTCTCATCAACAATGTTTGCTGCTAACGTGTGACTTTAATCTTGAATCAGTTTCCGAGGAACGACTTAAGTTCGGCTGTGAAATCATCGTCAATCAAAATTGTAGTGTGGTGATCATATCTCGGGATTCGTGCTTAGGTTTCCTCGTTGTTGGAGAGAATAATGCCCCGAGCAGTGGACGGTATTAACTCAGCACTCATTAGAGAGCATCTTCTATGTAGGATTGTCGCTACTGAGCCTGGTAGAGCATTGGTAGAGCATTGGCAGATCGATCGCCTTAGTTGTTGTGCGCAATGCTTTATCATCATCGCAAGTTAGGAGACAAGCGAATTTTCTCAGTCTTTAGATTTGGACAAGAAAAAGAACAATAGCGACAGAGACAGATAGATAGAGAAACTCGAGTCTCTCGTCCTCCCTTCCTTAAACGTAGTCCTTGGAGGAGTTTATTCTTCGATTGTTGAGAATTAATTCTGTTCGGCTGAATTGTTAAGATCTAATTGAGGTCACAAGCTGTGTTGGATGATTTTGGTGCTGGAGAATACTGTCGGTCTTATAAGAGTGCAGCCATGTGTGTAACGATTGTTTGCATAGGATGATTCTCGAACTCTGATGATGCAATTGATGGCATAGTGTCCTGGACATCATCGCCACTAAGTTTGCGGAATTTATTACCATCCCATTACCAGTAAGTATCTGCCTCCCCTGCTCATGGAAGGCCCCATCTTAAACATCTAGCTGAGGTCACAAGCTGTGTTGGACGATTCTTTGCTGGAGATTACTGTCGGTTTTATGAGAGTGCAGCCATGTGTGTAATGGTTTTGCATAGGATGATTCTCGAGGCTGGATGATGCAATTGATGGCATAGTGTCTCGGGCATCATCATCATAACCACTGAGTTTGTGGAATTCAATACCATAGGAGAGGTAAAATTTCCCTTTGCTGATCATGGAAGGCCCTGGTGCAGTTGGATCATCATCCCCCTCCGCAATGGCTGAGACCGGATCAAGCTCCTTGGCTTCTTCTTGCCACGAACAGTCGCAGCTTGAAGCAGGGATTCATGAACTGCCGCAATTTGAGATCCCCTCATTGGTTCGCCTCAACGTGGGTGGAACAATTTTTGCAACCACGGTGGACACACTGACACAGAGAGATACGGACTCAATGCTGGCTGTCATGTTTAGTGGGCGTCACCGGCTTCACATGGATGCCAAGGAGGGGGCAGTGTTCATTGACCGAGATGGGACGCATTTCAGGCACATCTTGAATTGGCTGCGTGATGGGACTGTTCCCATACTGGACATGCCTGCATATCAGGAGCTTCTTCGAGAAGCAGAGTACTATCAGCTCATGGGTTTGGTGGAGAATATCACCCCGTTGTTGTGTAAGAAAGATGAGGATGACAACACTAAGCCAGAAATGACACGACGGGATGTCATCAAATGTCTGCAGTTTGGGAAAGTGCGACTTCGTGGGGTGAATCTGTCGGGGCAGAACCTCTCAAAGTTGGATTTGAGCAATGTGGATCTGAGTCACACTCGTTTGATTAACACTTTTTTCTCAAGAGCAAAGCTGACGAATGCTGACTTTTCACACACTGAGGCGGACGGGGCCAATTTCTATTATGCCAATCTTTTGTCTTGCCAATTTACAGGTATGAGTCAGTTGTGATGTAGGAGATCGATCGATGAGTTGCACAATTGTGTTCCTTATGTGCCAGAGTCATCTCGTGTCTTGTGCCATTGAATCCGTTTTTGTATGCTTGATCTCCAGCTCGATAGGCAGTTGGATGGCAATTCATTTGTATAACTCTCCCTTAAGAAAGAACATTGCCCTTTTCTAGTTCATGTGAGATGCTAGGCTTGTTCACTTCCATTGGGTGTCTGTCAATTGACAGTTCAAGTCCCTAGGGACTAGGTTATGCCAAAACATCAAGTCTTCACTGACTGATGTAAGCTACATGTATAGGCAGTAGATGCGTTCAGGCTAATGATGCATATACTACTCTTGTCTCTTCAGTTACACGTGTTCAGTTTTTTTCAATCACTTTTTCCATTGTGTCTGAATACTTTCCTGATACTTAAAAATTGGAGTGTTCTGTACAGGTGCTGGAATGAACGGAGCAGTTCTTGCTGGTGCAAATCTTCAAAGTGCAAACCTGCAAGATGCATGCCTCATGAATGCAAGTTTCTGCAATGCCGACCTGCGTTCTGCACACTTGCAAAATGCAGATCTCACAAATGCAAACCTTTCGGAGGCTAATTTAGAGCAAGCTAACCTGAAAGGCTCAAAACTCAGCGGAGCTAACCTCCGTGCTGCTAATCTTCAACGTGCTTACCTCAGGGATGTCGACTTGAGGGACACACAACTGGAAGGTGCTTCTTTGAATGGTGCTAACTTGCAAGGTGCCACTCGGTAATGAGAAAAAAAGGTCGTGTGCCTGCGCAAAAGGAGCACGACAAATTACCCTCCACACCATCTTGCTTCAACACCCTCCATGGATGGGAGGCAGTCTATTCTGCATAGCAGAGGACTTTTCGAGTTGAGGAGCAAGGAGCTGCGGAGCACTCTCAGTGGCAGGGATGAGAAAGTTGCAAGTAACAGGTGAAAATAATGGGTACCTGACCTGTAGTAAACCATGCTGCAAACTGGCCTGCAATGTATAGAATGAAGACAACTTGCTGTAATTCAATGAAAAATCAGTTCAAGAAGGTAGTGGTGTTAAAGGTTCAAATTGAAAGAAGTCGGGATATTCTAATTGAACCCTGAAAGGATGTTCTTGTGGTACAGATACAACATTGGACATTGATAATTAGTTGAAATTGTGCATGGTGAAGCCCATCCGGGATTCTTCTCCTTTTCACTTATTACAATATTTTCACTCAGCCTTATGATCCCTGTCTGCCACTTTGTAATAGCAGAGACAGAGGGACTTGTAGATACATCTGACCATTGTTTGTTGTAGCATATCTTTTGTCCATCCATTTCTCAATCAGGAAGCCAAACACCTGCACACTGTACGTGCTGAACTTTTCCAGGTCCCCTTTTCCCTGTTTGCTGTATTTTCGGACAGCATTACTGTAGTCGCAGGTAATTCTTGTAGAGTATGCTTTGACACTGGCCATAGAGATGGTCTCCATTTATGTCTCTTATCAGTACAGACTTGTGTTAAAAATCCAACCTGCATATATGTGCAAATGCTGCAAACTCGCCTTGGCAGATTTCATCTTCGTTTTACCTTTCCAAATTAGCTACTAATGGAGCAAAGGTGTTGTGAGGCCATTGTCTATCTGTCATTGTTTTTGGTTTTGGTTTTTTTTCTACCCCTGTTATAGCGCTGCTCCAAATTGCTACCACAAATAGGAGAAGATGATTTCACGAGACATTATGAGTATTGGAAAGTTCTTCCACCGTTTCCGAGTGAAAGTGCCATCTTATGGAAGGAGTCTCCACTACGTGTCAGGCATGATTGCACAGTTCATGAGGTTCTTGCTTCTGACAAAGCCAGTTGATGTGTATCTATACGCAGAAGTCATGAATTTCAGAACGAAGGTAAGGTAAGCGGGCCTTAAACAGACACTTTTAGCTCTGCACCCACTTCTCGTAGAATATGAAAGGCGAAATGATTGCAAGATGATTAGCAATTCCAAATTGTGTCTGTAGTGGTTTTCCTCATAATTTCTGGAGCTCGTATGAATATCTTATTTATTATCAAAATGGAGATTCTCATTCTTCTTAAATGATTATGTAAGTTCCCCCAATTAAGTTGACCATTGAGTCTAGAACGGATAACACATTTTGAGCATGTATTTCAATCTTTTTTAAACACATGTTTTTTTGGTGTCCATTCTTAACATCCCCACTTAACCACACACCACTCACATATAGGTGTTCATTTAAGACGAGTAACCGATTTAGGCCCGCTTACCTTAAGTGCAAAGATAAGAGTGTTTTTCTTCAACGCAAAGAAATGTGCATTGATCAAAAATTCTATGGACGATCTTAGTTATTTTCCCCAGTATGTAACCATCAACATTGAACATGTGTCTATTGTGGGAACTTGTAACTCCACAAACCAAACTGGCCATTGCATTAGTGAGATGAAAAACCCATTCTACTACACTAATGCCCCCTCCCCACCTGACTTTAGCTAAGCCTAAAAGTTGGTTCTAAAAACATGGCCTTCACACCATTGACATTATCTAGTGCCAGGCCTAGTTGGCAATTGATGTGGCATGGTTTAAAAGTGGAGGTTTAAAGCCTCAAGCACCGACCCTCCCATCGGTACCTAGACATGAGGCCAAAATATAGAAGCTTTAAAAGTGTCGCCTCCCGCCCTTGTGATTGGTTGTTTTTTAGTCTTAGCTATGAGGGCATGAGGAGCCCCATTAACAAAAATCGATGGTAAGATAGATGAGTAGTGAGGGACTTGAGAATGGACAAAAACTATCCAACATGTCATTGCTTGGTAGATAAAACCATGAACATGTGTGAAAGCTACTTAACTAAAACCTACTCAAAACTCTCCGGAGCAAGTTCTTGTAGGTGCATTGGGATAGCTGGATGCCTCCCCTACAACTGAGGGAGCTTTACCCGGTTTTTAAGAAAGACTTTGGTTATTTGGTAAAGTAAGGTGGGGAGGGGGCATAAATATGATATTTAGTGTCACTATGGTAACTTTTTGGATGACGTTTTTTATGAAAAAGTGAACAAATATTGTCATGGATGATGGATGAGTTCATCCACTGGCTAAAACCCTAGCTTCTCTTGTCAACAACTTGTGATGAAATATTGCCATGGATGATTGAAATTTGGATGAAAAATCACTTGGTAAGTGATAGTAATTGCAACACTGTAAATCTATAATTCCCCAAAAACTTTACAAGGAATGACAAATAGTGTTGGGTAACATTTAGTGTTGATGACACTATACCGTAGTTTACAATTAGTATTGAGCAAGACAATTAGAATTGGTGACACTAAATATTGTGGAAATAAGTTTTGGATATATTTTGTGGATTTTGTTGCTGTGAGTTTAGTTTCTTGGATAATGATGATTGCAGTATCTATTTGCGTGTAGGTAACGAGTCTTTGTAAATTAGGTAAAGATGTATTGAGCGATGATGCATTCCAGGTTATTATGTTTGTTTCGTGATTGGTGTTGGTGTCTATTTTGGATGTTAGGGGGGGGATGTTTAGAAGTGGGGGTGGGTGGGAATATTCATTTAGTATTTCAAAGCATCTTAGGGATTCGTTTATTAGTTTATTTGGTAAGAAGGGGAATTTTCTTTGTGTTTCAGTTAGAGTTGGGGGTGTTTCTTGACTATGTATGAAGGTATATAATTCTTCATGTATAGAGTTCTGAGGTTCTATAATGTCTTTGTGGGTTTCAGTAAATTTAGTGTATGGGTGTTGTGTAAGGATATGCCTTTCTGGGGGATTGGTGAGGGAAGCTAGCTTATTAATTAATATATGAGTCCATTCTATGTTAAAATGATAGGCGGTGGGTTGGGTTAGTATATTATTACATATGTTTATTGATGGATTTATAGTTATAATAATAGCATATAGTATGTGGGGTAGAGGTGAGTGGTTTTGTGTCTGTATGTATTGGTGTAGGTGAGGGAATGTCAGGATTGATTGTTGATGTAGGGGGTGCTCATGTTTTAGTATAGGGGCAAAGACGTTAGCAAGGTGTTGGTATTCTGTTTGCAACTTTATTGTGTTAGGAATGAAGTAGGTATTGGCTATTCTTTTATGTGTTGTTGGGTGTCTATGTAGTAAATTTGGCATTGGTCCAGGGTGAGGTTCACAAGGAACAACACATGTAGTTAGGAGATAAAGTGACCACTCGGTCCTTATCTCTGACATTTTCAAAGCCCATGATTTCCATTTGTACGTTTTGAAGCACAATGAAATCAATTTATAATTGGTTCTACCTCAATGAAATGTGTCCTGGTGGATTTATGTTGCCATGCTGGGAATGACTTTCTGATTTCAGGACACCTTGTATATTCTTCTATAATTGTACCAAAAAGAGAAGTAAAAACTAATCTTAGCTTATCATGCCTATATCTAAATTGCTACTCCATATCAGAACTATGTGTTTACTTGATTTGCATGCCTATCACTGTAACTTTAACTTTACACACAAACCCAATGTGCAAGAAAATGCATTTAACTGGTTGAGATGACCATGACATCAATCTGTGAAAGAGTTTTCACTAACAATTTCGTTTGTGGATCCATAAAGAAGTTATCTTCACCTACAGTCTACATTGTACCTTCGAAGCGTACCAGACTAAGAAAATGTCACAAATACATTATATCCACAAACTGTAAGTTCAAAAATAACTTCACTTAAGTTACATCTCTATCACTCAACTATGGTCCACAATCCACTGTAGTGACTGTCTATATAATCATTTATGTAAGCACAAACATTCTCAGGCTTCGAACACAACAACAACCTTCTGTGCATTCCTCCAGAGTCAAAACAATATATCTACCTTTGTAAATTTTCTTGGTGAGAACTTTCCTCCGTCTTCGTCTTTTGTAAAAATGCTTTTTATTATAAAAAATGATGCAATTTCAAGCTACCAACATAGTTTTCATTTTTCTAATTTTATAAAATTTGTGCATAACTAATCGTCCATGTAAATTACACAATGCATATGTTTTGAGATAAACATATATATCAATTAGTATAATTTGTGATCAATGAAGTGATGGTTTAAGGCCACTAAAACAATGAGCCGCTAGAAGCCAAAGGCCCACCGCTAGTGGGAGAAGAAGTCCGCAAGGAAGTTGGCGAAGCAAGAAGTTGACGAATCTCAACCTTCGTACCGAACGAAAAATCATGGGGGACCAACTCTAAAAAAAAGTCCCATTAAATTAAAGGATAACTCTAATCTGCGAAACTCAATATACATGCACATACTTAAATTATACTATGGCCTTTTGATCACACTTCTATTATCCAACAAATTGGGCGCATGAATCTTATATATGTTGGTGAGTTGTACACCACATAAGGGGCATTTGGAGGTTTGTTCTTTGAATGACATTCGAGTACAAATAATCATTTTGTCACCTAAGGCGTTGGTTGTGAAGTCTGCAAGATATGCGTATGTTGTCCCATATGGGGTAGAGCCTTGGGTGGGCATTGTTGCATCGGTGTATGAATTATGTACTAATCGATATTGTTATTTACGAGTACCCATCT
The DNA here is from genome assembly GCA_950295325.1 of Polytrichum commune. Taxonomy (NCBI): domain Eukaryota; kingdom Viridiplantae; phylum Streptophyta; class Polytrichopsida; order Polytrichales; family Polytrichaceae; genus Polytrichum; species Polytrichum commune. Next base: position 43,147,040 of record OX485804.1, read on the forward strand.
TTGTCATGCCACATATTCCATAACAATATAAATGTTTGAAAAAAGAATTCCTATGTTTTGTCCAAGAATCATGCATATCACTTCTATGAGACCACGATCGATCCCATGATTGAAATCGTTGCGTACGTCTTATTCGAATGTGTTCATGTACTTCTTTTTTGAACCTCGTCATATTAGTTATATCTTACTTCAACCAAAAACACTTCGTCTAGAAAACTACTCTTGTGCACTGCCAGGGACATGTTTTAGCATCATCGGTCATATTTCATTTGCGTGAATAATCGATTGCAGCGTGTATTGTTGTGTTGTACCTACACGTATCATACAATCTATACACAGCCATACATAAGAAGGTGTTATTGTGCACATCCTATAGCAACAATTATACGAAATTATACAGCTCAATAAAAATAAAATTGTACTCATGTAATAAACCTACAACCATGACTTCCTCACACAAAGAAGCCTTCAAACAACTTAATTTGTTGACTTGAATAGCTTGGTTGAAGTAAGATATAACTAATATGACGAGGTTCAAAAAAGAAGTACATGAACGCATTCGAATAAGACGTACGCAACGATTTCAATCATGGGATCGATCGTGGTCTCATAGAAGTGATATGCATGATTCTTGGACAAAACATAGGAATTCTTTTTTCAAACATTTATATTGTTATGGAATATGTGGCATGACAAAGATGGGTACTCGTAAATAACAATATCGATTAGTACATGATTCATACACCGATGCAACAATGCCCACCCAAGGCTCTACCCCATATGGAGCAACATACGCATATCTTGCAGACTTCACAACCAACGCCTTAGGTGACAAAATGATTATTTGTACTCGAATGTCATTCAAAGAACAAACCTCTGAATGCCCCTTATGTGGTGTACAACTCACCAACATATATGAGATTCATGCGCCCAATTTGTTGGATAATAGAAGTGTGATCAAAAGGCCATAGTATAATTTAAGTATGTGCATGTATATTGAGTTTCGCAGATTAGAGTTATCCTTTAATTTAATGGGACTTTTTTTTTAGAGTTGGTCCCCCATGATTTTTCGTTCGGTACGAAGGTTGAGATTCGTCAACTTCCTGCTTCGCCAACTTCCTTGCGGACTTCTTCTCCCACTAGCGGTGGGCCTTTGGCCCCTAGCGGCTCGTTTTGATAGGATTGTCTCAAGATTGCCAGCTTGATAGTAAGGTAGGAGCACCTTAAACCAAGAAGTTAAGATATTTGACATATATATGGCAGCCATATGAACCAAAAACACTTTCCTAAGTAGAAAAAAAGAGACAAGGCACATTGTGAATTTTTAATTCCCCCTCTCAATATTGAAATATATACAAATTTTTGAAGTGAAAACTGTGTTGGCACCCAAAACCGTTTGGGGCCTTCGATGTTCTCGTGGTGAACATTCGAATCAACATGTACTTATTATGCAAGATTTCGAGGGTGTTTTAGGGTGCTCCTAGGTTAGTAGGGGGTACGAGATTCATCAAGTTTGACGCAGTCTAGAAACTTGGCTTGGCAGGGCTCGGATAATTTATAGTGTTATGATTCTCTTCCTGGCCTGCTGTCGTTGAAATCTTTTGGAGACTTGTGGTTCTCATCAGGAGCTTGTTCATGGGATCTCAGAGAGTAAAATTTTCTGATGATTTGTTATGCCATCAGCTGTTCTCGGCGAAGGAAAGCTGAACAACTTGAATTTCTTCTTCAATGTCGACTGGGGTGAAATCTACTCACGGTGAGAATCATCATAATTCCTACTCCTCTTGCAATATGGTTTTTATTTCAATCCAAGCTTCCAGTGCAAAAGTGAACTGCAAAAATGTTCGTACTCTGCTACCCATAAGATTGATATGATGTTCCCTTTCTGCCAGCTTGTAATTGTGAGTTCATGATTCCTAGTCCTTGAGACCTAAGTTACCTAGACCCTAAACCCTAAACCCTAATCCCACAAGTGGTGCTTACTGTTGGTTTTGGGTGTGCCAATCTTACTCCTTGCTTTCAATCAAGAGGATTATTACATGGCATTCTTAAGCATGTGTAAGGACGCGCTCTTTCTATCCTTGCTTCGAGAACATATTTTCAAGAATCAAGATCTTGAGTACAACCATAGTCAAACGGCAAGCTCTCATTTAGTCGACACTTCATTGATGCCTAACTTCGGACAGAAAAGCTTTCTTCCCTCTACCAAGGTTTAATTGAATAGGTGCGTCCCAAATGGAACCATTCTTAGGGCATCGGGATTACCCAAGAATTATTTCATTTGCAACGACCTTTATTAGGCTACTGACGAATGTTACATGTCTGTGTCTGTAAGAGAATGTAGGCTACTGAACGAGCTCTACTAAATTCTCTTAGAAACTTTCAATTTGCAGATAAGGCTAGTAGTAGGGAGGCGACAGAATCAGAACTGGGAGTCTCTGGAAGCAATGGAGATTCAAATGGCACCCTGTTGGAGCAAAACAAGGCTATGTTGTCTAAAAATCGGAAACGGAAGAAGCGTGTGCGACGACAAAAACAACAGTCTGCTTCAAAGAAACTGCTTGTCCTTGATGTGGATGGCCTGCTTGTGGCTAGGTACAAGAAATCGGACAAAGGAAAACCGCCACCTAATGTTGTTGAGCATGGTGTGGTGGCCAAAACTCACATCTACAAGAGACCCTTTTGCGATGCCTTTCTGCAATTCTGCTTTGAGAATTTTCATGTGGGGATATGGTCTTCCATGGTGGAGAGCAACGTGCACAAGGTCCTCGATTACATTTACAGGTCATCAACGAGGAAGCATCAACTTGTATTTATGAAGCATCAATTTGCATTCGTGATGCATCAGAGGGATTGCACCAACACTGGGTTTAGCAACCCCGAGAAACGTCAGGAACCTCTTTTTCTCAAGGATTTGAGAAATGTTTGGGCGAGGTTTCCATCAGGAGAGTTTAATGAGAAAAACACTCTTCTCATAGATGACACACCTTACAAAGCACTACACAATCCGCCGCACACTGCCATATTTCCTGAGGCTTACATATATGATGAGACAGATACCTTTCTGATGGGACCTCTCCGAGAATTTCTAGTGCGGTTGATAGGTGCCCCGGATGTTCAAGAATTTGTTAGGAGTCATCCGATTGGTGTACCTGCTATCAATCCTGGAAGCCTGCATTGGGAACTTTGCAGAAAAATTGTGAATTCGTCCAACATCAGGGTGAGCTCTACCCATGGTAAGAATCATCACAATTTCTACTCCTCTTGGATTCTGATTTGTATTTCAATCGAAGCTTCCAGTACAAAAGTGAACTGCAAAAATGTTCGTACTCTACTACACATAAGATTGATATGATGTTTCCTTTCTGCCAGCTTGTAATTGTGAGTTCATGATTCCTAGTCCTTGAGACCTAAGTTACCTAGACCCTAAACCCTAAACACTAACCCCACAAGTGGTGCTTACTGTTGGTTTTGGGTTTGCCAATCTTACTCCTTGCTTTCAATCAAGAGGATTATTACATGGCATTCTTAAGCATGTGTAAGGCTGCACTCTTTCTATCCTTGCTTCGAGAACATATTTTCAAAAATCAAGATTTTGAGTACAATCACAGTCAAATGGCAAGCTCTCATTTGGTCGACACCTCATGGATGCCTAACTTCGGACAGAAAAGCTTTCTTCCCTCTACCAAGGTTTAATTGAGTAGGTGCGTCCCAAATGGAACCATTCTTAGGGCATCGGGATTACCCAAGAATTATTTCATTTGCAACGACCTTGAATAGGCTACTGATGAATGTTACATGTCTGTGTCTGTAAGAGGAATGTAGGCTACTAAACGAGCTCTTCTAAATTCTTTTAGAAACTTTCAATTTGCAGATAAGGCTAGTGGTAGGGAGGCGACAGAATCAGAACTGGGAGTCTCTGGAAGCAATGGAGATTCAAATGGCACCACCCTATTGGAGCAAAACAAGGCTATGTTGTCTCGATCTTGGAAATTGAGCATGCCTGTGCAACAACAGTCTGCTTCAAAGAAATTGCTTGTCCTTGATGTGAATGGCCTGCTTGTGGCTAGGTACAAGAAATCGGACAAAGGAAAACCGCCACCTAATGTTGTTGAGCATGGTGTGGTGGCCAAAACTAACATCTACAAGAGACCCTTTTGCGATGTCTTTCTGCAATTCTGCTTTGAGAATTTTCATGTGGGGATATGGTCTTCCATGGTGGAGAGCAACGTGCACAAGGTCCTCGATTACATTTACAGGTCATCAACGAGGAAGCATCAATTTGCATTTGTGATGCATCAGAGGGATTGTACCAACACTGGGTTTAGGAACCCCGAGAAACGTCAGCAACCGCTTTTTCTCAAGGATTTGAGAAATGTTTGGGCGAGGTTTCCATCAGGAGAGTTTAATGAGAAAAACACTCTTCTCATAGATGACACACCTTACAAAGCACTACACAATCCGCCGCACACTGCCATATTTCCTGAGGCTTACATATATGATGAGACAGATACCTTTCTGATGGGACCTCTTCGAGAATTTCTAGTGCAGTTGATAGGTGCCCCGGATGTTCAAGAATTTGTTAGGAGTCATCCGATTGGTGTACCTGCTATCAATCCTGGAAGCCTGCATTGGGAACTCTACAGAAAAATTGTGAATTCGTCCAACATCAAGTCACGCTTAAGGAATAGTGCTACCAAACGCAAGTGCAATTGAATGGGTGACTTTCCTCACCCTGGAGGCAGGAGACTGAGTTCTTTGCACAAGTGTGAGAATTCCAGTTATTAGAAGAGAGCGGGCAAACCTAGCTCTGACTTCAGTGGAGAATGTTTCTCATACATATCAGATTCTGAACTGATTGAACTTACATATCTCAAATTTTTGTGTTTGATGGAAGTTAACTGTATTCGGAACATGCATAGGTGTGGGTAACATACTTTTCTCTTCCAACAGTGCTACATCTCTCATTATCTGGAGAAGATCTTGATGATATTTAAGATAGCAATTAAGATGTTTATCCATCACTACTGGTATTATGAAGGCATCTCAAATGCTGGGAGTGATGGACGAACCTTGAACTGGTGATCAGCAGAGTTACCTTTGCAAGAAAGACATTGTTGATAAGAACACTCATCTCATTTTCCAAATATGCACTTCTGAAGTACACCCTTACAGTTCACCCTGAAACCAATCTCATATCTAACCGATCTTATCTACTGCAATGCAAATTTTAGCTTACTCATTAGGTGCAATCTTCTCATCACTGTGCACTACATGATTTATTAGCACTACACTGTTTATGGTATTTAGTGTCATGTACACTATTTGGAAAGGGCCTAAACTAGATGCCTAGAGGTCTCAAAGTGTCACATCCGCTAATTGTCAATATCATAATTTTTTTCCACATGAGTAACTTTTCAAAGTGAAAAATCATTTGCATTATGACGTTTAGTGTAGCAAATTGGGATACTTGAGATAGTTTTGCATTTTAGGATGCAAGGGGAAGATTTATTGAGCATACTAATGGAAAGTGTCATGCATTAACATTTAAGTAAGCAAGAGGAAGATATTCTTAAGCATACTAATGCCAAGTTTTATTTGTATACACTTTAGTCAACTTGTAGACCATTGTGTAACATAGGCATATACCTCATAACACTATTGAACATACTCCTAGCAAGATGATAGTAAGTGCACTTCAATGACAATTGTAATGAGGTGTCACTAATGGTGAAGTTGTTGATCATTAGTCTAACCTAATATACACCTCAAATTAGGGTAGATTACACGATTACACATCACACTAATACCATAAACGGTGTAGTACACCTCACACATTCCAAAAAAGATTGAATGAGATGAGTACGTTAAAAAAAAAACAGGAATCCATGTAATGACAAAAGCTAAGTATTCCTTGGCGTATGGAATACTTGTGACTTGTGACTTGAGACTGCACTACAGTAGTGCAAAGCAGAAGTCCAATTGGAGAAGGTAGTTCGTTTATGTTTGCACACTCAATTTCAGTTTCTCAGGCATCTGAGTGTTGTGATGGCAAATCTGCTTAGAAATAATCTTCCTTGATTGCACCACATGTCAGTTCAAGTTCACCTGAAAGTAGCACTTCCTCCCTGTCGTTGGATGAACAAATAATAAATAGAAAATTATTTTTTCTCTCTTGCTTCAAGTGCCCTGTTTTAGAAAACCTCATTACAAAATCTTTTACCTAACATTTTGAACCCTGTTCTGCAAGACATGTAACCACTCTCTTACGCAAGATGCTGTACGCACACTATGCTTTCAAGGTTGAACATGCTCTCACATTATAACTGTACCTTCTCTTGACTACTTGTATCATGGAAATCACAAGAAAATGCCGAGTTTCTCAAACATGCCAGCCTGCCCCCACTAGATGAGTATCCAGGATGTTGTAAATGCACATCTAACGAGTCACTTCACATATAGTGCATCATCACATGGTGACTAAAGAAATATTACAATTTGACTCAAGGGCAGAGTGCTCAGATTTGGAAAGAAGAAAACACCCAGAGGGTATATCCTTGTCCTACTGGGATGCCCTTGTTAAGGACGCACCTACTGCAAAAATTGAGAAGTAGTATGACATAAAATGGCAACACCACTTCAGCTCATATTAGAATAGGAAGTCATGGCTGCTACTTTGCAAAATGCTTATCCCAAGTACTTCCCTCCCAAGTACTTGATGACGCTGTTGACATCCTTGTCACCCCGGCCACTGCAATTGAGGACCACTCGGGTACCATCTTTGAGAGTTGGGCAGAGCTTCTCCAAGAAGGCCAAGGCATGTGAAGTTTCAAGTGCGGGGATAATGCCCTCCAGCTTTGACAGCAGTTGAAATGCTGCAGCAAGTTATTCATGCCAAAATGTGAGTTCCAAAGTGATGTAATTGCGGTTCCAAGGCCAAGGTCTTGGGAGAAAGTTGAGGCAACTACTTTAACACTAAAATCCAAGGCCAACAAGGATATTGATTGCTTCAATTTCTTCTCAGTACGAATGAAAAAAAGAGTGGTTGTGGATGATTTTGGTGGTTAACCACAACCACAACCACCTTTGTAGTATGAATGGCCCCAAAGAACAATAAACAGCAACAGATTGTGTTTCTTTTCACATTACCTTCAAGGGCTTCATCGTCAGTCACACTGAAGTATTCCGCTCGCCCGACATCCTTCAAGAAACTGTGCTCCGGACCGACACCAGGGTAATCTAGTCCTGCACTGATTGAATGTGGCTCAATGATTTGGCCATCGTCATCTTGCAACAAATAGCTCATGGCACCATGTAACACACCCACTTGTCCCATGGTCAATGTGGCAGCATGCTTCCCGGTGGTAATCCCAAACCCAGCTGCTTCCACACCGATCATACGAATCTCCTCGTCCTCAATGAACTCATGGAAGAGTCCCATAGCATTTGACCCTCCTCCAACACATGCGACGAGCACATCAGGTTTGCCACCCCATTTTTCCATTGCTTGCCGGCGAACCTCAGTGCCAATCATTGCATGGAAGTCTCGCACAATCATCGGGTAAGGGTGAGGTCCGGCAACTGAACCAAGAATGTAGTGTGTGGTTTCCACATTTGTGACCCAGTCACGGATTGCCTCTGAGGTCGCATCTTTTAGGGTTGCTGTGCCGGAATGGACGGGACATACCTGAGTTGCAAACAGCATTTACCATAGTTATGGTGCATTGAACTTAGGACACTTTTACACTAGAGCTTAAGGGCCTGTGAACATTGCAATATAAAACCTCTCATTGGTGAAAAGGATGAGACCACCCCATTTCCACTTTAAACTAGAGGTTGAGGGCATCCTACATCACATGAAATGGATGATGTTTCACTCACCTCAAACAGGTGGGTCTAACACATAACTGCAAGAGCATAACACTTCAGAATCTCACAACCCTTAAATTATTAGAGCTTACTGTGTGTAAGGGTTCACATTATTAAGAAGGTAGTTTAATAGTATTCGGTTGAGAGCCCAGCTACATATGTCTTTGACCTACACTTGGCCAGTGACCAAACAAAACTCAAGTTCAATTTTCCATGAGACAGCTTTCAGATGGGTTTCAAGAGCCTCACAATTTCATGGTCATGGCCCTTGGCCATAGCGTAAAGTGGCTCTTAGACTCATGCCAGCACAACAGACTTACCTGTATCTCCAGGCTCTCGGTTTGACACAATGACATCCAATGGTTGACTCAAATCATGGAAAAATTTGCGAAGTAAATCCATCATAACCCTTCATAGTTTCCCTCAGCACATCCTCCTTTTGACAATTTTTTGGTTGCAAAAGTATCTATATCATCAATTTCCACCTGCTGCATTATATTGATAAGCCCTCAACCCTTACCTCAGCGGAAAACCTACAGGCTTTGGTTTTGAAAAAATGACATCCAATGGCTGACCCAAATCAAGGATAACTTTGCACGCAGGATGTAACCATCAAAAGCCTTCAAGGTTCCCCTCATTCTGACCAGTTGCAGTTTGTGGCAAAAGTGTATCTACATCAGTTTCCACCTGCTGCAAAATTTTGGAAAGCCCTTCAACACTTACCTTTGCACCAAGGAGTCGCATCCGGAACACATTGAGGGATTGCCTCTCCATATCCTGGGCACCCATGTACACTATACACTCCAGTCCAAAGCGGGCACAGACAGTGGCTGTTGCCACTCCATGCTGACCTGCGCCTGTCTCTGCAATGATCCGTTTCTTGCCCAACCGCTTCGCCAACAGGGCTTGAGCAACTGCATTGTTGATCTTGTGAGCCCCTGTGTGGTTCAGATCCTCCCTCTTAAGATAGATAAGGGGGCCCTTTCCATCGCGTTTGTAATGCTCCGTAAGGCGCTCAGCGAAGTAGAGAGGAGTTTCCCTTCCCACATAGTCCTTAAGTATGCCCTTGAGCTCCTCCTGCAGGATTATAAGATCTCATTTTTTGAGAAGCTTGAAGAAGATCAACAACAATTGCTTTGAACAAAGAGCTTGAAACCTATAATTTTGGTTCACTTTCTTGGCAGTAAGCTTAAAATAAACCTTTCTACCTGAGGACAAATACTCTCTCAGAAGGTTCAAGCCTCAATTACCACTAAGGTATGTGGCCCTTATGTGGTCACTCCTCTAAATTCGACATGTATAATTTCATTGGCATAAGGCAAGGCTTGTACTTCAGAAATGGACACAAGAAAGAAACATCTTATGATGAAATTCGACTAAATGCTCACAACATATACCTATTTTAGGTTCAACAGTTCACGCAATTGGGAGGGCGTACATGATCGCTTTGAGAGACAGAGAATCTTCAATTTGACCTCTTCATAGATTTCCACTCAACTCTAAGGGCCGCTTCACACTATGGCTGTCCAAGTTGAGAGGCCATGGGGTTCAATAGCCAAACTTTGTTGAGTACAAAGAAATGGGCTGAAAATAGCCAATAAAATATAAGAAAGCCTTCGGCCAGGCACAATGTGAAGCCTCCAAAGGCCAAGCCCAAAGTCCAAACCTTTGGCCATGAACTCCCACGGCCTCTTGACTTGGATGGCCATAGTGTGAAGCCTCCAAAGGCCAAGCCCAAAGTCCAATGGAAGAAGGAGCATCCCACTTTATTCTTTGCTCAAAGCATCCCCTCCAATCTAACAATCAACTCCATGTCGACCATAGTTTGGTTTCCATTCCTGTACAACCCAAACTTCCTTCGTTGCGCCTTCCTGTCCGACCCAAACTTCCTTCGAGAGTTCGAGAGTTCGTTGCCTTGGTCAAAAAGTAGGCATTTTAAATTGCAACGGTCTTTGGACTTTGGCCACTAGTGTGAAGAGTCGAGTCGAGAGGCCAAATTGCCGGCCTCTCGACCTTCGGCCATAGTGTGAAGCGGCCCTAATTCTGAAACTTTATGCAATTGTCGAGACTATTCTAAGCCACTCCAACAGCCAGATATGTCTGGAGTTGAACATATCCAAAATCGGACGCCACATACCTGTGCGTCCACATTTACAACGGCCGTGGACGAAGAGACCAGATGTGTGTAAACCTACTGTGCACTTACCAGTCTCAACAGCCACGAGCAGGAAAGACAGGCTGTTGAGATTGGTAACCAAAAATTCCCAACCCCAATGCAATAATGCCTTCAAACCCTTAAGCCCTCCTTAAACCTTAGAACACCCAGAGGGATAAAGACACGAGACAAACACCAACAAAACTTATCGTCTGTCTCAGGCTCCAAGAGACTGCCTCTGTAGACTGGGAGGAATAATGATGAGAGGTAATAAGATACATCGACTTATGCGTACAGAATTGTTCAGCAATCTCTCAGCATTCCTGGGGTTAAGGAAACCAAATTTGACCACAGGAACAGAGAAATCAATCCCTACCTGAAACTCGGGATCCTTGATTGTGGCACGATACCCTTCCTCCAGATTGGACAGGGCGGCCATGAGAGTTTCCGGGACATACTTGCCTCCGTAGATGCCATACCTCCCGAACGAATCCGGGCGCTCATGCCCCTTCAACACTCGCACATCATCCTGATCCCGTGTATGCACATCCGCAGCGAGGGTGCAATGCACTTGGCATTGGCGAATTGAGGTCCTGCTGGACGCAGTAGCAGCGACGGAAGGATTTTGAGCCTCCCTGGTGAGAATGTGAGAGTTGGCGCCGTAAATGGAAGAATGAAGTGCGTTCATCTTTGCAAAAGAAGCAAAAGAAGAAGATGTGTCGTTTTTCAATGCAACAGTAGGAGAAGAACAGGAAGAACAAGAGGATCTGAGAGAGCCGAACGCTGGAGAGGCGGCCAGAGCAGTCATGGTCGGATTTGCTTCATGTGCAATGGGAGAATGACTCAGAGAAACTGAGACGCCGACAGGAAGCGGCCACCGAAGCTTACCCTCCGAACGTCAGTGGATTTCGTGGCACCTCGGCTGCCCCGGGATTCCAAATACCATACGGTGTATAATACGAATATTCGTATTTCATTTCATGTACATATAACATCATAAATAAAATAAAAATAACATCGGTGTGTTTGACACCGACGTGAATAATTAATACATGTTCTAACTCATTAGGGGGGCAACAACCTGGATTACTTTGCTTGGCTAACCGGCCATGGGATTGGCTGGGGGAGCAGGGTTATTGTTTTCTGAGCCTGCCATCTTGGTTGGTGGTCATATTGGGAGACTGTAGTGGTGGTAACGTCGATCAATTGTGGCAATGTTAGCAAAGTGTATTGGTAGCTGCCCATCTGTTTTGGCAGCTACCCTCGTAACGTTGTAGTAGTGGGATGATGCAGCGTAGGCTGTAGTGTTCATACATCACTCAAGGTGAGTGTCAAACCCTATTCTCTTTCGAGCTCTCTCTCCGGTGGGGAGGTTTCTTCCAAACGGGTTCCAGGGGAGGTGGCTCCCATGCCTCAAGGGATGATGTCCCTCTTTATTTGCCTATGAGAGGATGATTTCCACATCTCCTTGTATCCAAATTTGTTTTTTTAATGAAGGTGCTTTGCTATATGTAGGTATGACGTGGCTTTCTTTGCTTCTTTTTTTAATTTCCTCGCCCAAGCATATAATAAGCGAACTCCCAAATACTACATCAATATCTTGTATGCAATAGGAGCCCGTTCTCCCTTGTTGTGGTCATGTGTTACCAAACGTTACGGTAAGGCTATTTCCTTCCTTTTGGATGGTGTAGGGGGTAGTAATTCCCGAAGGGGGTGGATCGGGTTTTGTTTGTTATCGAGTTTTCTTTTGTTAAGTATTAGATATATTAGGTATTTGATTGAGTTTTGGTGTATTCTTTTCACGAGTATTTTTATTTCATTCGTGGGGATTTGCAAGTATTCTTATTCTTGGATTGGTTGTTTATGGATGGCCCCTTTGACCCTTGCCATGATGGTGATGAGGGGGTTGACTAGCCATCTATGTCCTTAAATTATTGCATTAGGGGGTTATGTTTGTTGGTTTTTTCATTGTGGGCATGGTTGGGGATACTATCATGACAATATGTTAATGCAATAAATTGTACGGTATTGGATGAGCATGATGCTATGGGGGGTTGGCTATTTGTGGAAGCCCCTAGGATGTAGAGGATGCGTAATCTGAGTTTTGTTATGCAAATGCATTTGGGGGGGGGGGAGGCACATGAACATGGGAGTAACCAATCGGGTAATGAATTATCTTGTGGACTAGAGTCGTGGTGTCCTCCATTAATGAATGTAGGATCTTGTTTGTTTATTGGTTCATGTGTATGGGCTACTTGGTGGACGACTTTGTTGTCTAGAGCTATACATAGTCCTTTGAGGTGTTCGTTTGTGCAGGTAGAGAGTAAGTGGGGCCATGTGTCAATTGTGTTTTGGGAGCATAGTGTGTAGTTTGGGTTTGTAAAGTGTGTTGTTGGCCATAAGAGGTTTTCTTGATGGTTACCCATGTCTTGGGCATAGCGGAATTTTAGTGTATGTGTAATTTGGGCATCTATCATTCTTGGAGTTTTCCAAAAGTAGTTGGATAGTTTGTGATGGATTTGGTTATTGGATATGCACTTGTCAACATTTGCAAATATGGATTGGGCTGGTCTTAGTTCTCTCACTTGGTGGTCCTTGTTGATACTCTCTCTCTCGAAACTGAGTCAATGACTCACTACATCAATTTTCACACACAATGCTAGGCAAATAAAAACAAGAACATACAAAACTTTCACTTATGCAAGTTAATAATCATAATCTAGTACATCATTTCCAAAGTCTCAAGCCTATTGCAAAACTACACATCTTATTATTATTACTTAATTTTATTACCTACATCTACTTACAGTCCACCCTCTTTTAGAAGCTAAAAGAACTTGGATACGATTGGGTATGCTATAATAGAAATTTTAACATTGCTCAAGAGTGATGGAATGGAAAGAAGCTTGCACACACTCCCACAATTGAAGCATTCCTTTGGTTGGTGTTGGATAATCATTTAATTATCATTCCACAAGTGCCCACAAAAGCTCCATTGGATATAGGTCAATTGATTGAGGAGGCCAAGTAAGTACATCAAAATTTTGCAATATGTTTGCGATCATTATCATGATGAAACATGACATGTGAAGGGTTAGAACAGTAATATACAACCATTTCAAATTTAGAGCTCGTGTCATTTTCCCTTCTATCTTGCACATGTAACCCATGCCACACGATGTCATACAACCCCACACAAAAATTGCACCACCTTCATAATTAATTGTCTAATTCACATGATGAGTTTGTTATTGAGATTCTTCAGCCCTCGCCCAACACCAAGCGTGACCATCACACTGAAAATCGATTGATCTTAGTCTCATCACTAAAAATCAACTTATACCAATGATGGATAGTCCATTCTTGATTATGTTGAGAAAATTGCAACCTACAACACACATTCTTGCCCGTGAGCAATGACTTCTTCTGCTTCTCTAATGACCCAAGACCTGCTTCATGAAATGCACGCCTCACTGTGTTGGTGCTCACTACCACATTCAAATGCTCACTCAAAGCATCCTCATGTCTACATCATTATCTAATCCACCAATTGTGATGGCTCTTACGCACACTTGTTGTTGAGCAAGGGTGGTGCTTCTTGGGCACCCTCCTCTTGAAGGTTCCACATGAGGAACACACTCTCTACGAATCCTAAAGCATGTAGATTGAGAGGTACCCAACAATTTTGGCATTTCATGCGTGCTACACCCATGATACAATAGGGCTATAGCATTCAACCTTTTATCCTTTGGTAATGCTCTCATGGGCAAAGAAAACCTTTGCAACTATAAGAGAAAATGTCCTAAAAGACCACACTACTAACCATGAGTGCAACGAAGAACCCTAGGTGGTGATGTGAACTTATTTTTGCAATTGAAGGTGAGTGATGAAACTGTTCCAAAACTGAGTCAATAGACCTAAGTTCATTTGAAATGCAATTTCTCTCTTGTTGCTACAATACTCATGTTGGAATCTAAGAGGATTATAACTAACTTGGTTGCACATCTGACCCAATTTATGATTTGTCAAAAAGATCAACAGTCTTCTAGATATGGCTTTCCAACATTTGTTGTTACGATGATTGACTTGGTTTTGAGAGTCAGTGTATATGCTTGTAGCTTTTGGACGGCGTCATCATGTGAAGCGGCTGGGTTTTGTTTAGTGAGTATGGTGTGGTATGTGTCGTGTGTATTTGGGGTGTATGTTGGGTTTGTCTAGGGTGGTGTTGTCATTGGTGAGTTGTTAGCGATTTAATTACATGTTATTCCAATAAATAATATATAATGTTGAGGCTATATGTGAAATTGAAGGAATCTTGGGATTGATTATTTGTGGTAGATATTTCTATTGATAGAACTTTTAGTTTGGCCTTAGTATGTTTTGGAGCTTGGGGAGTCTTTCAACAATTATGAGGTTGTTAGCTTGGTTGTAGACGCCAGAGCCAATTGTGTTACCTATTCCATAGTCGTCGGGAGATATAAATGAGCAATATATATATATATATATATATATATATATATATATGCATTGTTGTGGGTTGTATTTGGGGGTGTGTGTAGCGTGGTATTATCTTGGTAAAGGTGGTGGGGTGCAAGTGGTGAAGGCGGTGATTGTATATAACATGACATATACATGAGTACACTCTTTCTTCTCATTATTAGCTTGGACTTTATTATTCCTAAATTTAATGATAAATTTGATTAGCTTGATTTGAAGATGCGGTGCACATTATAGTAGAGCATCATATTATTCTACAAAATGAAAAAATTAGTTTAGTTTGTAATATCTTACATTTCATAATTTAATATGTGTTTGGATTTACAATACTGGGAGATTATTAAAGACATTGGTCATTGAGAGTGATGACAAAATGGTGTGTATGGAAATTTTTCATGATATTCTCAAAGTGAGGTGATTTACACGCATTTTGCTCACTTCAATGAATGATAGTAGAAGCCCATGTATTGACGCAAGTGGAAGTCCCATAAATTTTGGGTGACAATTTTTACATTAAGACCCTTTATTTCACAAACAAAAACTCCAAAAAAGTAATCCACTCTAATTTAATGGCATGTTAATTAAGAAGCCACTTTAATTAGAAGAAAGAGTTTGGTGTGGATAGTGGTGTCTTGGCCCATTGCACCTTTGCATATGAATTAATATGCTGCATCATCTTGGATCATTTGTTCAATGTTTCATCATTGACACCTTATTGTTTTAGAATGTTGAGATTGTGACCAAGTCAATGCCCATACACCTCACCATTCCAAAGTTCCAAAATGTATAATAAATCGGTTTGGCCCATCCAATCCCAGCTAGTTGTGCCATGCATATGAACCAATGTCTTGAGCTATCCCTACACTCTATGCTTGGCATGCCACCAATGACGGCCGATTGCTTTGTAACTTTGGAACTTTTAGACCTTTAGATAGCCTCATGTCATATCCATAATTCTTTGATTATACAAGGATGTCTTATCCAAGAGTATGACTACACCATTTATGGTATTTAGTGTCACATGCATCATAGTGTCGCTTACCCTATTTTGAGGCGTATGCAATGTTACATTGATAATTAACAACTTCACTATAAATGTGACCTCATGACACTTGGCGTTCAAGTGCACTTACTAATATCTTGGCATGGGTATGTTTACTAGTCTTATGAGGTGCATGCCTATGTTACACAATGGTCTACAAGTAGACTAAAGTGTACACAAATGACACTTGTCTTTAATTTGCTCAATAATATCTTCCTCTTGCATACTAAAATGCAACACTATCATGTAAAGTATCTCAATGTGCTACCCTAAATGTCATAATGTAGATATGTTTTCACTTTATATATATATATATTATATACATATATATATATTATGTTAATGAATGGAATCATATTGGCAATTAGTGGGTGTGACACTTTGAGACCTCTAAGCATCTAGTTTAAGCCCTTCGTAAATAGACTTCTCAGTTTGAATGTGGGAATATTCTATAGAATATTGTCAATCTCATAGAGCATTGTTATGGGTCTGAATAATGTTATGTAGGGAGATTTTTGGGCATAATCGGTCAATATCCTAATGTTCCAAGTCCAATCTGTTACATGTTGACATATTTTGGTTTTTCTATATCAATATGGGGTATATTCTATAAATTCCTCTAAAACGATCGGTAATGTTCTTGAAGTCTTGAACTTCAACCAATTATTCCTCAAACTCAACCGGTTCATCTGTAACTAACAACCAGTTCTCCCCATTCACTGATAAGTTACGTCCATATTTGGTGACTACACTAAATACTATATTTAGTGTCACTTACTACTTGGAGTTCCAGAGTGCTACATCTTGTTCTTATGGATGTAATTGTTTATCAATTAAAGTTGTTCTTGTTCTATAATGTCCAAACAACCAGTTTGACATTTGTTGGCAAAATATGGGATATCAAGTAAATAGATATAGCATTGCGTAATTTCAAATAGTAAGTGACACTAAAGACAATATGTAGTGTAGTAAGGCATCTTCATTGCAATAAGTATGTTTAAAGAATCCCTCTTGCATAAGGCACACATTAGTCACATTCTTTTGTGGGCAGGCTCCCACATTGACATAAGGTATATACACAAAAACAGTGAAAAAAAGTTAATTTGGCTAGAAAGATTGAGTTGAGGAAATGATAAGAATGCAACTTGTTTTGTAATTTTATTACTTGTAAATAATTAGTTATAATTTCCCATAGAGGCAAGTACGTCAAATCTCATATTTGAAACACTAGAGTCCCCCTAATCTAAGCATCAAAACATCCCACTCTACATATGAATGCACACAAAATGGTTAACTCGATGACACTCAAAAGCGATCGAAAGTGATGTGAAACGACGTCTATATGGCCAACTACTGCATCCACCTATCGTTACATCCTTTTCAGACCACCACTTTTATAGTTATCCAACTTGGGTCCACACAAGAATCATTCTACTCCTAGTCTAGTGCAAGAGTAGTGGCAATGCAACATTCACAATTTTCTACTTTATCCAAGAAGAAGCCATCATGACATGAGCCTTGTCCACAAATCTCTCCGAAGTTTTTGGGTGGAAACCCATGATTCTAGTAGCAACCAATATTCAAAGGTCACATTGAAGATGTCTTAGATGAGATTCAACTTGATACACATGCCTAAAAAATTCCCCCTAACATGTTCTGATATTCATGTAGGAAGAAACTGTTTTGGGTGAACATTCTCCCAACTACTTACATAAGTTATGATGCTTTTATGGATGTGAATATCAATTTAATCAAGAAATAATACAATGAAGGCCATAATAAAGCATTATGTAATGGGCATGAATATGAACATAGATACATCATAATAGAATGTGAACATAAACATATACATATACATAAAGGAAACCATGATTCCTATAATGGGCATGAACACAAACATTAACAGTAATGTCCACAGAATGAAACGAAAGGAAGGAAAGTCCAATCCGTAAATTTGAATGAGATTACCTAGTTTACCAAATTGCAATGTAGATATGCCTCATTTGAAAGTACCCTAATCAAGTTCAGATTTGTAATCTCGTGCCCAAAAATCTGCAGCCACTGCTCGTCCTTGGGGAGACAAACACTGGATAGGATACAGGACAGTGCAAAACACCAATCTCAATAGCCAGAAATTATTTACAATATTTGAAGGAACTTGTTTAAAACCAAAAATTAAAATGAAGAAATTGCTCATACACCAATTATGCATACCATCCATGCAAAACAAAAAATGTTGAGAACCAAATATCCAAGTCATGAACAAAAACAACCAACAAAACAACATCATTGAGAGTGAGTGTGGATATGACACAAAGCTACGTGAAGGTTTTGGATTTCAATGTTAGATAAACATAAGATTATATGTTCCAAGCATGAACATATTGATTTAACTCAAATCAGCAAAATGTGATAGGTACTACAAGTGTCAACAGATGAGTTGACAACTTTCAAACCCCTGCTCAGAACTTTCAAAATCTTGTCACATATTGGAAGCCTCAGTGAACTTGCCTTCTATACAGTATCCAGATTGCCATTCATATTCCATGTTGCAGAATATAAGTAGGCGCACCTCAAACTCGGTGAGCGATGATGGCCATGTTACGGGGGGATATTGAAGGGTTAAAAATTGGCACAAGCTCAGCCGCTATCTTACCACCTGCCAACTCGGCTTGCTCCTCGACATAGCACAAGCGATCCAACAAGATGTAAGATTCTATAACCGGAGCCAGCACAGCCCTTAATGACCAAAAGGGGCCCACCAAGTCCTACAAGCACAACAAGTCCAACTGTCAATAGGTCCATGTCAGATGACCTAAGGTAGATGAGGCTAGTTCTGTTAGCTTTCTTAATTGGACACCTATTTCTGGCTCTTAATCGCCGGTACGGTCGCTCTAATTTGGTGGGTGAGTAATACATGATGATTTAGCTGCCACATTGATGATATTAGGTTAGTTACCTTCGCAAAGTCAAACTACACCCACCATCCTTCATAATAAGGAGTGCTATCCACCAAGATATGACACACTTGATTTTTGTGGCAAGGTGGGCAAATTAGGAGGCGGCAACGTGGACAAATTAGAGACAGCATGTGGTTGTGGAGTGCCAACCAACTTGTATTGTGGGTATTTTATAATGAAAATCCAATCTGGCAACATTTTATATTAGATGTGACCACTTTTGAGACATGACACGACTAATATTGGCATTGAGCTTGATTTTCATAGGCAAATGACCCATGTAGAATATGCTAATATTGTCATCCACTTACACAAAATTGAATGATAAAAGAGTTCCCCCTATGACACCAAATTGAGAAGCAAGGAATCTTTGATTTCGGAGCCTAGATCAACACCTTCCTCAACTCTAATTTCAACAATATCAAATTCTTTGGTCTTCATTTGCAATTGCTAACGTGCTCAAGCTTCTAATGCTCGAATCCATCAGCTGGATGATTCCAGAGTTGGAGGTGTCTACATTGGCCTCATGTACCTTAGTACGAGATGATCAGCAAAAGCAAATCAAGGCCATGACCATTTCCTCGTAATGACTATCTTATTCACTATCAAGGTGATATCCTCTTTCTTCTTGAACGATCATATGGATACCCCAATTGTGTGGACTATTGAGCCTAGAATACTCAACAAAATTTGATGACGTAAACCAATTTCTTTTAAAGCACTTGTCTTTTTGGTGTTTATTCTTATAATCCACTCCTAACCACACACCGCTCAAATATAGGTGTCCAATTAAGACAAGTGACCGTTTTAGACCCATCTGCGTTACTACACTTGTGGTTGCACATCACGTACCTGATAGGGAGCCACCTCTACCCACAAAGATTTAAACTCATGGGATGGCAGAGATGGTAAATTAAGTCGGTTGAGTGCAGAACTTGAATATTCTTCAAACCTTGCTACCTGCTGCTCCAAAGAAGGCTTCTCAGAATCTTCATTAGCATCTGAAACCTTGGGCATCTCAGACTCCATTACATTTACCAGGCCAGATGTTCTGAATGTGCTAACATCATCGGGTGCTGCTGCTGAATTTGAACTAGTGGCAGTAAAAGCATTTACTTCTGCCATTTCTGCCTGAAGGTTGCTTGATGAAGCCTCAGGAATTACACTTTTCTCCAACGGGAGAGTTGCAGCACGGCGAGCTTGACGCCTACGACGTGATTTCCCTGAACGACCCACTGATGGGCTTTGCAGAGCAGTCTCTGGATAGAAGCGCTGCAAAATCTGGCAAGAAACATTTGTCAGAATCCCTCTTTGTTACTGAAAAGTGCACATAAAAGAATACAGTTGCGAGGTACCATGACAGAGATGGCCAACCAAAGTACGCATATTGAAGTGCTCAGAGGAATCAAGTGCTTAACCCTTAAATGGACTGGGGGATATCTTTATACAAGATATGCGACGATCTGTACGAAACCCCCAACAAGTATTGTGATAGTATTTTACTTGGTCAATAATATTGAATTCATATTTAGCACAATCTATCAAAAAGAGGTTAAAATTAAGTCATACTTGACAACAAATAAGAGTGTGAATCTCCCCTTGTTGTCTACAACCAATATTCTGTCGTGCATGCCAATACGAACTGCCTATTAAAGAAACAATCAGTGAGTTGTGATCCCATTGGTAGACTTACAAGCTGAAAAGCTGCACGGAAAGAATGCAGTTCAAAGTTTTGAACTGCTCTATCAGGATGGTGGTCTTTCCATCTGTCTGCACTCTGCACTTGATGGGACAGATGAAGTCTAGATCAGAGACAAAACATGCAACTACTTAAACCCAAATGCATGACTCAGATTGAATTGTCAATGTTGAAAGCTGAGATGTGCAACACATTGTCAATATTTTCAGATGTAGCTCTAAGCACTAGAATCTTACTTGACAAGCAAGATCACGTGCACTCCTTCCTAACTGCAACCCCAATTGGCCCACTCCTTGGCTCATTGGAAATCCGCATGACCTCTTGGAATCAGTGCTGGATGATGCTTCTGATAGCAGGTTGTAGCAGCACCCCACATTGATGACACCTGTTACCTCCTTGCACTCTACAAATGTCCTGCAGGGCAGACACAACTGTCAGCAGAAAATCTTCTCCAAGTGCAGCTTCTCGTCTAGTCCAACAATCTGCTATTAAAATGCTAATATGCACAGTAGAAATCTCGGCAGAATCCATGTGTAAAGACACTTACATTCATCACCGCATCGCAGTTGGACGTGAATGATTATCTGAAGTTAATGTAACTACTGTATGTCCCAAATTTCATAAAAAGGACTCAAAATAACTTTGACTATAGAGTCAATAAGAAAACTTTCTTCAGAAACCAGGTTGGTAATCGTTCTTCCATAGCCAGACAGACAAGTGTATATAGATAGATAGATGGATCAATTATTTTGAATGTGCAGCCACTACTGAACAACAACAAAAGAGGTGAAAGGCAGCAAACCGAAGCATTGTTGCAGACAGGTCGCCACAAGCATGCAGCCCAGCTAGCACAACACTTCGTTCCTTCTCTTTTCCTTTCGTAACTTCACTGTTCTGGGCAGTACTCATATCCTCTGGAGCCATGGTGGAATCCACTGATGCTTTCATTGCCTCCACTGCTGGTAACAGGGACGACAATGAGGTTGGAACTTCCCCAGAACCTACAGTGCAGGTCACAGTTTGAGGAGCACATACGATAGGAAGAGTCAAACCGTCTGCAAGCATCCACAGCACATTTATGTTATTTATCACATTACAAACAATCCAAGACTTAATAACATGACTATAAAATATATCTCCTCATAGGGACTGGGTGTGTGAGGCAATCAGATGTATTTGTGTGTTGCATCTATGTATGCTCATGTGCGCTGGACAAAATGCAGCTCCTTGATTTTAGAGAATCAGACAAGCAAGCATCTGAGGTTCATAGGATCTGCCAGTGTGTAGTCCAATGCATACATTTGCAGTGAAGTCCACATCTAACAAGGACCACCCACCTCGCTGGGCCTTTCGTAGACGTGCATTATAATATTGTTGGATGCGCAAGGAACGTTCATTTGTCACATCAGCATGGTGAGCACATGCGTCAACAGCCATCACTGCAAGTTGATATTCAAATGCCAAGACCAGTGCTAGATAACCCTGTTACCAAAGGCAATCCACATGCACTCTTATTTAAGAAGGCCAATATCAACTTGTTGATTTCTGGAATCCCACTGCTTGAAAAGGGAAATTATTATCTATAATGAAAGATGGATATTGAGATTACTTATAATTGACACCTGAGATGTGCATACCTGGCCAGCTCCGACATCAATCACATCTTTCACTGATTTGGATTCTGCTGTCTTTGCAATTAATGCTGCTAGGATTCTAATCTGCACACTGGACACAACCGGCTTGCCTCTCATGTTTGTTTATGTTACTGCATCTTTGTAAAATAGCACATCCATACTGATTATAAATCAAAAGAGAGTAACACCAAACTCTTGCCATTACTTGTTACTCAGAAACATAGACCTGCAGCTACACATTTAACACAAGACCTCTTTGTCTTACTCTTCCCCATACATACTTCAACAATGATATAATAAATGGCCTTATATCCCAAGTCCAAGTATCTCCACTGGACTGAGTTATTCCCATGCAAAGCAGGCAGCAACCATTCCAGGAAAGACCTAATCTTGAAAATGTGAAAGGAAAGATATTGCCAAACTATAGAACTGTCCTAGGTTTGCATCACAAAAGAAAGCTGTTTTGAGACTTGGTCACCATCCTTCAACAACAAGATAACTGTAGGAACACAACATTCATTGCCCCTTCATTCGCACCAGACAGTTACTGCAAAATTGACACATATAGAAATAATTTGCAACTGAGTTCCTGTACCATGCAAATCAAGGCACTGAAAAGACCAACATATGCACAGCCATTCACAACATCCATGGATGTTCATCTTACCATTGCAGTAATAGCTGGACAATGCAAGAGGCACAACCAATGCAGTTGCTAGAATATGATGCTTCAGTATCGTACCTCATGAATTTTCTTGGCACTCATTCCCTGAGAGAGCACATTCCCAATGGAGGCCTGCGAGACCCCTGTACAGGACTACAGAAACAACCTATTAGTTCAACTGACCTGTACACAAACATTTTGAATTTCGCAAACTTAAAAGTGTCACACTACTCATAACTCAGGAGAAGTAAGCCCCTTCATCACACAGCAATCTGAAACGGTCTCTAAAGACTATACACCAAAGTAATCATTGGTGCTTCTGGACAAATTGTTGAATCACAGTTCCTCCAGATCATTTTGTGAGGGATAATAAAATTACCAAAATAAACATATTAGACTCTAGTTTCCTGATTTATAGATTTATGACCAACCCATAACCAACCCAATAATTTCTGCCAAATCCACCAAACAATTTGGAGTGATCTTAAGGTGATATAGGATTTAGTTGCAATATCTTTCATGAGGTGGACAAGGAGTGGAGTACCATGTTTGCAGAACCGGCTGCCGGTGTTCGAGAAAGGGATAGCAAAGAAGCTGTTTGCACAAACTCCTTCAGTGAGTCAGGCCATGACTCCTGCTACAGCCAAAAGAAACAACACAACATGTTGAAGATGAGAAACAAACATATTTCATGTGATTGAAGAATAATTGTCCAAAACAGTTATGTGAAATTTGACCTGCACGAGTCCAGACGGTAGCTGTAACCAGTCTTCCACTGACGCATGGCGTAGACAAGCAATCCACTGTTCGTCCACCCTCTCCCACAACTTTCCCTGCATGTCCAGAAATCTTGAGCCAGACATTGTAGACATACCATAAGACACGTGGACCTTATGTGGTTTCTCTTCTTAAACCAACACCTATGTAATTTGAATGGTATATGGCAAGGCATGTAAGGTATATACACGTTAACAACGAACACTAAAAAGACACATGTTACAAAGAGATTAGACTAGGTGCTCAGAATATATTAACTGCTCTAGGTTAACAATTGACACAATTGACAGCCCAATGTGATCTTTACAGAAAAATAGAATCTTCACTTTGACCTCTTCTAACTTCTGCATCTCAAGTCCAGTTCTCAAACTTAAAACAACAATCTTCGTGGTTTGCAATTGCCACCTGGATGAGACAATTCCTGATCCAATCCCACAGCCAAAATTGTCTGGAATTGGAAGTGCCCACAATGGGCCACAAACCCTACCCTACAGCATTGCAATCTGGGAACAGTCTGACCCATTGCAGGACAAATACGGAAGGTCACGTACAATAATGAATGTACACATGAGTCCTCAAGACCTTATAACCACATGCACAAACACAAATTCAGAAAATCCAGAGGTAATTTTACTTCGGAAGATGGCTCGAACTCTGGCCCACAGCATGGGTGGAAGATTCATGCACACCATATAAAAGTTAAGTGCAGCAAGGTACCTACATGGAAAAAATCTACCACGTGAGCTCGCCATAGCCACTCGTGTAGCCTCAAAAAATGGGCAATTGAAGCCACATGCTGTCGTGTGTCCATGATCCCTCCCAGCAGTGAAGAGCTTGACAGCACCATCTCCAAGCTCCTTATATTTCTACATAGCCAATTTTATTCCTGTGAATGCACTTACGGGGCTCCTGTTCGATTACCGCCACTCCTACCTATTCATCACAAACCTCTTAATTTATATATCACCACCGATTTCACATTCATTCAATCACATCGAACTACAACATAAAATCAATGCCTACCAAACATAGGATTGCACTTATAATATTTTGCTTCTATATTCAATAGTTGCAAGACCTAAAAGGTTGAACCATGAATTGAACCAATGTTGCAAAAATCGTTAGCTAGATGTTAAATTAGCACTGCAATGATAGTAAACCCTGAAGGGTATACTTCAACAATAACTCAACATCTAGATGATCACTTGCATTTTTAGACGATCCCCTGCCGCAAAGAATAAATTCGCCCAAAAACCCTCTCAGCTTCGACAGTCGCGTTACTCATTGCATTGCAACCACTTTCTGGAACTATATAACGCTCCTCCGCCATAAAATTTTCATGTTCAACTTAGGGTTCCGGGTTTAAGCTGCAGGAACCTAACTATCCAGCAAGTTAGGACGACAAACCTTCTCTCCACATATCATCCACATGCACATTAATCCATAAACGTAACTTCCTCGTCACCCTCCCACATGAAATTGAAGATTGCAAGAGTCTGGAGTCGCACGTTCAAATTTAGGGTTCAGGGTTTAAGCTGCAGGAATGTTTCCAGTCCGCGATCCATCCAGGTTATGGAAACGCAAACGTTCTCTCCAGAACAACATAAGTTATTTTTGTGATATACGCACAGATTAATTAATGCAACTTCCACAATCCTCGTAAGCCTCGACCTGAAAATCATCGATTGCGACCGCCAGCCAACATATGCACAAATGAATGACGCAAACTAGGATAACTTTTTGTAACTTACCTGAGATGGCACTGTCGTTGGAAGGAGCACCAATGCGAATTGCAGAAAATTGAACGCAACTTAATTTATCATTTCGACCACGAAGCTCGAGATTCTCTAACAAAAAGCAGACTCACTTCAATGAGTCTGGTACACTGAAACATTTTAAAGCAACCCCACCTATGCCCTCTATAACAACCTCCACGCTAAGGTAGGGATGCACTACACCGTTTATGGTATTTAGTGTCACGTCCGCTAATTGCCAAAATGACAACAATCGAATAAGTGACTTTTTAGGCAGAAATTGTTTGCAATATGACATTTAACATAGCACATTGAGATACTTGAGATGATAGTTTTTGCGTTTTGGTATGCGAGGGGTAGATTTACTAAGCATACTAATGACAAGTGTCATGCATTTACATTTTAGTATGTAAGAAGAAGATATTCTAGAGCATGATATTGCCAAGTGTCATTTTGTGTACAATTTAGTCAATATGTATCATCATATAACATCAGCATACACCTCATAACCCTATTGAACGTACTCATACCAAGACATTAGAAAGCAAACTTGAACGTCAAGTGTCATGAGGTGACACTAATGGTGAAGTTGTTGATCATTAGAGTAACCTAGCATATGCTTCAAAATAGGATAAGTTACACTATTACACATGTGACACTACATACCATAAACAATGTAATACCATTTAGATAGATAGAATGAGGATTTGCCAACAACGACCACCCCAAGCTAATCGTCCCCAAATTACAAAACATGAAGAGACAAATCACTAATTTTTCATTGATCACCCTTTTGAATTGGCAAGCCTCCCTGTCTCCAATGATTACAATAGTTGGAAGGAGGGCCCTTACATCCCATTGTTGGAAGAACGCTTGGGATAGGATTATGTTTTATGGACAAGGTTAGCCTTGCCTATTTTTTTGGTCACTCTACTGGAGGCAAAGGGATTCCACACCCAATTCCGTGGGTGCACACTACATTCCAATCCATAATCATTAGCATCAAATGTTAATTCTATGGGCCAGACCAATCATAAAGTGTTGAAAATATTGGGTAATAAAAATTGCTACACCTACTCTCCCCCAACAATAGGCTCAACTCGCTTAAATACCCTCAGTGTGATTGGGTGGACCATTAATGGTAAGTAGGGTGCACCAAAAATCACCAATTAGAAATTGATGAACTCCACCAAAATAGGATAAGGTCACTACGATTGATACTCAACTATTTTCTAATAGCACTAGTTACAGGGTTAGTCCAAATTCGAAAGACATGTGGACTTGCTTCTTGGTAAATGTGCCTATTGTGGGTACTTCCAACTAAAGGTAAACAAGCCTAAATTAGTTACTTATTTTGAATGGACACCTTCATTTGAGTGGTGTGGATCTAAGCATCCACACCAAAAGGACATGTGTTTGAGAAAGATTGGACTACACGCTCAGAATATGTTGATTATTATGGGCTCAACAATCATTATAATTGGGGAGGGGGGGGGGCTACCTGGTCATTAAGGCTTGACACTTTTGACTTTTAAAAATCATAGCATTGATAAGGGAGCTCATAAGATTCTACAAATTGTTGCTAAAATCTCAAATCACATTTGTGGAGTCAAGAAAATCCCCAACTACACAATTCAAAGTTGAGAATCATACCAAACATCAATGCAACAAGTATGTCGCGCATCTCTTCATGAGGAGTGCCCGAAACACCATGGGCACAAGGGGGACCCCGGAGTGACACCCGGGACTTGTGGTGCCGTTGGTGAGAGGGCCCAAGTGATCTTAGTGTGGGTGAGGGCCCCGGGCGTTTGGAACGCCTCCCACCCACGGAGACTAGGAGGCACGAGGGTAAGGCCATCAGCTACATGTATCTTATGGCGTGATGATTTTGGAATGCTCAAGAACATCTCAATCGGAGGTGTGATGCCCCGATCACACCAAACTTAAAGTTCATTTTCAGTAGATGAATAAGTCTCAAATAGTGATTTTCATGGTGGGCCATCGCCGTCCATGATGTATGACGGCGTCGGAGATGGCCACCATCTATAATATGACATCCACGTTTGGATGTGCGTCGGACGTGTGGGTTCCACCACCCAAAACGGTAACCCCTCCAAGATTAGCCTCTGCCGGTCACTCTATTCCGGTTGCTACACATTGAGAAGTTCCTCATAAGACACTTCCTCATTGTGTTGTGGATCTCTCTACATCGAACACAATTCCGGGTTAGTTTCTTCAACTCTTGAGCTTCATGTTTATGCAACTCTTGTTTGTTTTTGTTGGTGATTTTGCTTGTCAAAGATTGTAACCTTGTTTGTTAGAAGTTGTGAATATGTGAGACAACTTGCTTGTAAGAATCAGTTTAACAACAGTTTAAATCACTAATCATGGAGATTTTTAGGTATAACCAGTTGAGATCTTAGTGTTTGCAAGTCGGCCCGGTTACATGTTGGCAACCCTCGCTTTCCCTGTATGGATCTATGGTTTATTTCTTGAACGCTATGCTGAACATTTCACCGAGTTTCGCAAAGCAGCTGGCAGAGTACTAGCATATGTGAACAGAGACCCTTCAACATGGCTTCTATCAGGGATTGCTACGCAATGCAGAATTAAACGCTTAAGGTATAACTCAGTTCAGTTACTTAAACCTACTTTTACAAGTCCTTGTACAACTTCAAGCGCAACTTCTTCCTCTGTGTCTTGAAACACTTAGTACCTGTGAAGCATATTTAGCCACTCCTGATTCTGGGATCTGCACAAGTAAAGCCATGAAACTTAGATGCAAACAACAGATTATAACATCTACAGTTACTTTGAATAGTTTGACATAGCAAAAATTAGTATGTAAAGAGAGCTAGAAATAAGAGGCCCATGAATCAGTGACCAGGGAGATTTTTATGTATGATCAGTTGAGATTTGTAGGTGTAATCAGTTAAAGTTCGAGTTTGCTTGTAAGAGGTTATTGCTTGTAGGCATCATAGGTTTGGGGATTCACCAACCAGCCTCTCTTGCAGATGTTGGAGTACTCCAGATCCCACATTTTTGACCCTGTATTGAGAGTTTCCAGTGGAAAACATGTTATGGACTTTAGGAGTTCCACAGTGTGTCGTATTTAGTCCGGACCTTCAAGTGATGCCATGAGGACATGATCCACACAAGTATTGGCTAGGATATGAACCATTGACAGTAGACAGCTAAGGCACTTATATTGGAGCACCTGGTCCGAGCTGTGATAAACAGCCTGCTGACGTGTTTAATGAATAATGTGTAACCAATTTTTGTTTCAAGGTTCTGATTCGAATCATCTTACATGAATTTGTGTTGATGGCAAACGACTGTGTATCGATGCTTACTCTAATTGGAGGGCATTTGCAGGACCCAGGCTGTAGTGCAATAAGACTCTTTGGGAGATGTCATTTGAGCTCTGCACTCTAGCTCAACATGTGTCATTTAGACAACCCAATCTTGTAGCTGTCTTTATTTGATATGCGTTCCCATGTTAGACATCATGAGAGTTCTAGGTGTTCACCAACTGTTCTTCCTCGCAGGCTACTACACCGAAATGTTCCGGTCTACTAGGATCGCAAGATCGAGGTGAAGTGCCTTACACGAGCACAAATATCGATTTGGATCAATATGAGACATTTGATTTGAACAAAGATATTCCTGTAAGTCGAGTGCACATAACTCCAACAAATCCCAAAGCAGAGGGTATGGATACCACACCTTCAGAGATAACTGCAGAATCTTTACGGCAACGACACGGGGAGGTGACTATCGGAATTTTAGAAACCACGTAAGATAAAAAAAATAGGATCAATTTAATTCGTTGAGGGGAAAATTTATACATTCATTAGATCTACCATAGCTTTGGAAATATGTCCCCTACATGTTTATATGTAAAATAAGGAGGTGAGTAATTCCTCCATTTTAGTAATGAGTAGAAAAAAAAATAGGATTATAAATATTGGATCCCCCCAAATGTGTGTAGTAGAAGTAATAGAATAATTATGGGTTTGACTACTTGGATGAAGAATTGTGTAAATTTTGTTCAAATTTGAATGAAACATATTAGTTTGGAGGGAAACGTTGTAGATTTTTTTTGGGGAAGGAATGTTGTGACTTCTCAACGGCCCTTGGGTTTGCTTAGGGTTTGGACAAGCATAGTGGTGTGAAGGCGGTGAAGCGTTTGGGTAGGAGGTCTTGCATTAGTGAAGCGTGGAATAAAGGCGGTAGGTAAGACACATTTTTTGGAACTTTCTTCGTTGCTCCATAGCAGTCACAGCATTTACACATGGTGTTTCACAAGCACCAAAGATTCGGCTTGCTCCGCTCTCGTGAGGTATGTCCGCCTCATACCAACAATTAGTTTTAGTTCTTTGTCATCATTGGTATTAAACATCTCCTAAATTTTTGTCTTATCATGACATTGTAGAAGATATTGATATGTACTTTGACATGTATTCGAGGGTGCATAGTTATATCCTAACCCTTTATATTGTAAATATTTGGTACAAGGTTGAATGTGTTTGTGAACACAATTAAAGTAAATGTTTTCAATTTGTGCATTTAGTTTTTTCAATTGAATGCAATCTTTTGTTTTGGAGTGGATAATTATGCAAAATTTTCATGTCTTATGCCAATCGATTATATTTCTTATTTTGTTCTATCCGTGTTTACAACTTGTCTATGTTAGCTTGTACATTTTGTCATCTCCATGTTCATTGGTAATCTTTTAACTAAATTCCAAGTGTTATTGATTGTATTTTGAATAGCACTTTGAATGCTTTAGCATTGGTATAACTAATTGAAACCGATAAAATGACAAGATGGATAGTATGGAACGTTTGTTGCTCACATAGTCGATTTTGCAATGCTATAATATTCTGTTTATTATTTAGTATCTGTACAATTTATAAAAAAAATATGATGCTAAAAATTGGTCTCTCCAAAAATTACAAATAAACATAGGGTGCTTAAAAATATGTCAAAGCAACTTTATATCTACAAATAGGGAGGATAAAAATACCGAGAGGTGCATAAATACCCCATTATCGCACGTGGTTACAAAATGTAAGAGGGTGTGATCCCCCCATGGCAACGAGCTTGCAATTTACCCAATGTGGAGAGTAAATTGAATTCTAAACGTAATGACACTCCTAGCAAACATATTGCAGATTTCTTGAATAGATTTGTCGATGTCTATAAGTCATTAGAAGAAGCAAAAATGTCAATAGCCGCAAAGCACTTAGCATTGGCTGCCCAAATGCATTCGGACAATCAAGCATTTCAACTACGATTACATGAGTTACATGCAAAAGCCAAAGAACAAGCTGAGAACCTAAAAATGCAGTTGTTCCAAATGAAAATGGAAGTTGGTAGTTCTTCTAAGCGCAAACGACAACAAGAAGATGATATTTTTGATGTTTGAATTAGGGTAGTAGATTATATATTTTGTTGAAGATTACATTTATATTATATATTATATGTTATATGTTATGTTATGTTATATATATAACATAGATTGATTGATGTTGTGAACATATTGATTGATGGTATAAACTTTGTGCATGTAATATATGTATTTATAAATAAAGATGTATTTAAATAAATGATTGGACTATGTATTCAAACATCAACAAAGATTGTACACTCAACAACAAATATAATTAGGAGGACCTAAGTATCCAATTAAAAATTTAATAAACATGCACTTTTTATAGTCACAACTAAATCAAAGGAGGTCCAATTTCTATTCCGGTTGATACATGTGTCACAGTAGATTTGCTAATGAAACACAACCTTTGTTAAGTAATGTACCCAATAGAAATTGGTGATTACGAGAAAAAAATAAAATAGCATCCAAATATAGTCTAACCTCGATAATGTCACCTTGTTTATAGAACACCTTGATATTGTCACCCAATACTGCAAAACCAATTTGTCTATTGTAAAACTCCCTCGTAATTATCCCTATCACCTTGATAATGTTACTATTTTTTTCCAAAATTTATGGTATAAGTGTGATAATAACAAGTAATATGGATGAAAAAATACCGGATGGACAAATAAATCTATGGATGACGTCTATATCTCCGCCCGCATTTCGGCAAATCAATGTGACATTAGGAGCTTTTGTGTATCTAGTGAGAGGTCTTTACCATATCTTAATGACACATTATGATGTGCTATCTGTGTTATTCAAGCTTTTGAATTTGATATTATATTTAAAAAGATTGAATTCTCATCTTTGTTATTTTCTTTTGAACATGATCATTTTTATTTTTATTTTCTACCTATTTCTTTGATAATATCACATTATGCATAAATCTTCCAAATGTGATATTATCGATTATGTCACACCTTGTTTATATCACATTTTTTGGTGAAACGGATGGTGTGACATTATCAAAGTCAGACTGTTACATAAAATGGTCAATATCCTAGTGATTCACATTCTATTAGTTTTATGTTATTGGTTCATTTTTTTGGGTGATTACAATCTCACCCCTTAAGAGAACTTTCAATGCACCCACAATTATTGCATATAAATATAAATAAGTTATCATAAAAAAATAAAAAAATAAAAAAATATAATTGACATATGTACATTTGTATTAAATAAAATATGTAAATTTCAAAATACATGACGTAATATAGTGGAATGAACCACATAATATGTCTAGTCATTTAAAATGGAATGTAACCATTTCTCATAGATAGCATGTCAATGGCAATTGCGGCAAGTCTAGATGCTCTCTCAGTAGTTGGTCTCCTTGGAACCCTCAAATCATTAAGGTTCGGGTGGGAATCCACTACTTGTCCACTTGCAAGTTGTTTATTATTCATCCTGCAGAAATTGTGTAAAACACAACACGCAATAATGATTTGGCGTGCATATGGGACAGTAAAATTAAGACACTTGAGAACTCTCCAATTATTCTTGAGATGGGCAAAAGTATTTTTGATTTTAATCCTCCCTGATCTAAATGCCCTATCAAAAACATCTTTATACATATCACCATTGTCTCGATCAGAATATGCTTTCATAATGTGGATCATCAAAGGATAGGCAGAATCATCCACAATGTAAGGTCGAACTAATTGAAAGCCTAGTTGAATGCTTGGTTCTTGCAAAATAATTTTCTCCAAAAAAATCCTTGCACAAAAATGAATCCCGAAAGTGAGTTGCATCGTGAGTTCATGTAGGTGCCCTTACACACACATCCCAAAACAAAAGATTAGCATCACAAACACCTTGCAATAATACTAAATGACGATCATGCCGGTTCCAATAATCAGCAGGAATTAAGCTTATAGGAGGTTTCTTAGCCAATCTAATGTGAGTGTCATCAATGGCCCCACACATATTTTCTAACCCAGTTAAATTTTTAAAGTGTGCTATGATCGATATCAATTTTTTACCTTCAGAAATACTAATGAAATGGGAATATAACTTTTGTGGATTAGCCAAAACCTCTGTAACAATAAAAATATATTTCCAAACCGTACTTTGTCCAATACAATAATTGTTGGCAACATGTCTATTGGAAAATCCAAATGCTAACTTATTCAATATCATAGCTATAACACGATCAACCTCAATAGCTGCTCTATAGTTGGTAGTTTGATGTTCTACGTAAGGCCTCAAAAATTCAATTAGCTTCAAAAAAGATGTGTAGGTCATTCTATATTCTTGAATCCATAAAGCATCACGAACTTCTGAGTCAAAATTCCAAACATCTTTGTGTATAACCCTCTACATATGACTCGAACGTGGAAATTTCCACCACTCACGGTGAATTGTTCTTTGGATAACCTCACTCACATTAATCATAGTGAATAACAAAAAAATAACGGAACAACTATCTCCATCATTTTGGAACAAAGGGGACATCGTAAGAAACTCTAATGGATCCATTGTAGCATGCACTACGCTTCTAACAAGTTTGTGTCCAACCCAAATGATGAATTGAATACTTCAAGAGAGTCTTAAGTATGATGAAGAACTTGAGACAAAAGTCACGGTGTTGAAAGTCAAGGTGGGCTCCTTATAGGAGAAAGAACAATTGTTCTTAAAAGTCTATGCCAACTCGTTTGACCGGTCATGACGGTGGCCACCGGCCGCCAAAATGTTGACCAAACTGGGATGTTGGTGTGAACAACTTGGCATCCGGCCGTCATGACATTCCCAACTACTTCACATCCGGAAGTTGACGGGAAGTTGGTGTGATCGGGGCATGAGCTAGAAGTTATGGCAATTTGAGTGAGAACAACGCCCTGCTGCAGAAGTGCCCTGAGAGTGGCTCCCGGGACTGCCAAGGTTTGAATAGGTATAACTTCCTCAATACTTGCCTGAATGGGGCAAGTGAGGAGTCCATCAGAATCTATGTGAAATGTGGATGACAATGGAGTGGTCACCTATTCGCATCAGACATCATACAAGGAAATTATGGTGTTATGAAGCTAACTGCTGGGGGGGGGGTTCTAGTCCCAACGGCTAAGGGAAAATGTCTACTTGGCCCCAACTCTCGGTAGAGAGACAAAGGGTTTCTTGACGGTGATGTAGGGGCCCTACCAAAAGTCCTAGAGGCTTATATGGGTGAGGTGGTGTGGCCTCACCCACCCGAGGCCAAACATCACAGCCTCCATGGGCATTGGCCCAATGTGAGGACATAGTTGTCTAGTATGGTGTGGGTTGTTGTAGTGTTGCTCCGGCAACGCGATGATCAACATGAATGGAAGTCCACATCTAAGAATTGGTTACTGATTAAGGAGTGAGTCCCAAAAGCAAAGTAGGAGGGTTGGTTCTCCTCCTATGAACTATAAGGTCCGGGGTAGGAGGAGCTAACCATTAGCATGGCGGAATGCGAATGATTTACGCTCATAACCTTTGCTAGAAATGAAAATTGGCAAGATTGTTAAGGGGGCTAACAAGGGTTGCGACAAAGTACCATTGGGAACACATTTACTGTAGACCAATATGGTTGATGAATCGATGAGTTGAATATTTCCAATGAAAGTTATCTGATCGGAGCTTGTATGTTCATGGGATCTCCAATCAAAGTCCAACTTCTATGATTCATAATGTGGTCGTGTAGGGAGGTCCATTTTAAGGCTCTTCCATGCTTAGAATGAAACTTATGTGTGCCTAAGTGGGAGTCGGACGATATGTAAAATAATTGCCTACCACATTCAAACAACACACACATGTGTTGTATTTGAAAAAAGATTCTACGAAACACATGTTGCATATATGAAAGTGGTTCCAAAAAGTGTACATAAACACCAAGGTTGTGCAACTAATACCTAATCACTCATGATACACATGATCAAAATTTGACCAATTTATGCGTGCTTGACATCCAATTAAAACCCCTAAAGTAACTAACCGCATAAGACAAGTGACCACATAACGCACACATACCTTGTGAGCCTTTTTCTCGTCCTTTTTTCGCATACGATTTCTCACCCTTATCCAGAGCAATTGCCTCTGTCTCGAAGCTTCTTTATATCCTTCCCATAGGTACACTTTCTCCTCTTTCACTTCTTTTGTCTTTTAGCCTTGTCTTCCTTCTTTCATTATTGCCAACCCTCTTAATCATGGCGGATCCAATGTTGGAGCCTAGATTCTTGTCCTGCATAAGTAATTACTAAAGTTGTGCCGATGCATGTTGATATTACAAAGTCATCCTCAATGTCAATGTACAACAACCACTTCTCAAAGTTTAACCAAATGTATGGCCACGTCACTTGGAACCATGTGACGTATGAATGCAAGGTACTCCCAATTGCAACTAATTGCTTTGGTAAACTATCACAACAAGCGTCGTAACTAAATTAACTTCTCAAAATATAACTGAATATGCAAGGATTGATCATTGGGAATAAAATGGTATACAAATGTAAGGTACTCCCAGTTGCACTTAATGGCTTTGATAAATCATCACCACCACCACAACAACAACATTCTTAAAATCTAACAAAATTGTATTGCAATGACTATTGAAATGGGTTATCAAAGCAATCGAACCATATTTTGTTAGATTTTAAGAATGTTATAAAACACCACATAATAAGAGTGGATTGCTTGGAATTGTCTAATGTAGATAAATAGATAAATAGATAGATAGATACATTGGCCTAGACTAAAGACAAGCGTGAACTAAGAGTCACTTCACCCACAGGCTACTATCATTTTTTGGTGGTGGACTTTGTGTAATGGACCATGCCATACGTTACCGTTAACTTTCCCAACCAGGGATGAGAGGAGTGGGGGGGGGGGGGTAATAGTGGGAGGAGCACTTATAGGAAGGATTACAAGCTTGATCTCAAGTTTGTGTTTGTTGAGGATGATGGCATAGAGGGAGAGGAGGATGGTAGTGGTGTGTATGGGTTTGCATTGTTTTGATGTGTATGGGTGAAAGTTTTAAGTAAGGACAATAAGCAACTAAATTTGCCATCTGCTAACGGCGATGATAGCAATGAGTGGGTGTATTTGTCATTTGTATGTTGTGCGGTTGCTTATGGGGAATGGTCATGGCAATATGTGAATTTGATGTAGTGGAGTTTGATGTTGGTAGTGGATTCTCTAGGTGGGTTTGGAGGCCTTATATGATAAGAATGTCCGGCAGTAGGTAGGATGGGCAAATGCATGGGGTAGTAATGCATACGTAGGGGAGTAGCTAGTGTGGACAATGTTGTTCTTGGGGGTAATAAAGGAGGATCTACCATTAATGAGGCAATTTCCATCGAGTCCGGTGGTGGGAGAGTAGGTGTTGTTAGATTTGTTCAAGACCCTTATTATGTCTATCCATGTGCAAGCCCTTGAGGACAAGGTGGGTGCAATTTGCAAGAACATAGGGCCATCTGTTGGGGCGCGCCTCCAAAGGGGGGGGGGGCATAGTGAGTTGAATGGGGAGTGGAATTTTTGGGCTAGAGGTGTTTGCGGACATTTAGGGGTTTGAGAGGTTGCGGTCTAGTGAGGTGTTGATGGTCCATTTATGAAGTATTGGATGCCGGGGGGTGATTTCTTGGGTGAGTCGTTGTTTGTAGAGGAGGGGAAATTATGTATCAAGGTTTCGGATGGGGCCTTTCTAGAAGTTTTGACTATTCATTTAAGAATTCAACACACATATACTTTCAAGAATCAAAAGTATATAAAGGAAAGTCTCATTTTCAACGCAATTTTTGATGATAATTCATCATAGATTTGCTAAAGCAACACAAAGTTCATGCCATAATTGTAATACTAACCAAAAAAGTTGGAGAACATGAAACCGAACCGAAATAACACCCACATACATACTTTAGTTTGAAAGCAGCCAAAATTTATACATACATACATACATACATACATACATAAACACACATAGATAGACTAGGCATCTTTTGGCCTTTTCCTGTGGTTCACAAAAGCTTGAACGCGAGCGGACGCAAGCTAGGAAGAAACAGCTAGGATTTGACAGAGACGCCCGTATCATGGAGTGCCACCTGGCACAGCACCTGCCACGAGTGTGCCCATATTCGTTTGGGACTGTTTCTGAAGGAGAGCTCCTGCAGGACCGGAGGAGGAAGTCGTAGCACCGGGACAGACCACCGCAGGGCATGGCGGCATAATGGCCTCGTCGAGGTCGTTTGCCTCCTAATTCAGCTTCAATTACAAGTAAAAGAAATCTTGTATTGATTACTAGATTGACGAAGTCGCTCACCTTCAACTTCTTGTGCAGTGGATTTTGAATTTTCACGGCCTCGAACATTATGGAGAATCAAAAGTCAAAACACCTGTGCTGATTATTGCATTGATGTACTCGCTCATTTCTGGCTTCTTCTGTGGAAGATTTCGAGTTCAATGCTTTGTAATTTTGGAGAATTAGAAGTCAAAACTGTTTTTCTGCTTACCAGATTGATGTAGTGGCTGATTTCTAGCTTCTTGCGTTGGAGATTTCGAAATTCACGCTTAAGAACATTCTGGAGGTACTGTTTGGTTTTGCTTCGTAATCCAGCCCCAATCGGACAAGAAAAGAAAATTTCTCTGCTGCTTAGTAGATTGATGTAGCTCATTTCTGGCTTCTTGCGTGGGAGGCTTCGAAATTCTATGGCTTAGAACATTCTAGAGGCAGTTGTTTTCGTATTGTTTCGTAATTCAGCCGCGATCGGACGACGGAACAGTTCTTCTGCTGATTACTAGATTGATGTAGTGGCTTGTTTCTGGCTTCTTGCGTGGGAGACTTCGAAATTTCACGGCTAAAACCAATCTGGAGGTAGTGTTTTGGTTATGCTTCGTAATTTAGCCCCAATCGGACGACGGATTTTTTTTCTTCCTGCTGCTTGTTGAGAGATGTA
Source organism: Polytrichum commune (assembly GCA_950295325.1). Taxonomy (NCBI): domain Eukaryota; kingdom Viridiplantae; phylum Streptophyta; class Polytrichopsida; order Polytrichales; family Polytrichaceae; genus Polytrichum; species Polytrichum commune. The sequence goes on from OX485804.1 coordinate 43,184,436, forward strand.
GCTCGTTACTGGCTTCTTGGGTTGTAGGTTTCGAATTTTCACAAACAAGAACATATTGAAGGTAGTGATTTGGTTCTGCTTCGTAATCCGGCCCCTATCGGACGACGAAAATTTTCTCTGCTGCTTAGTAGATCGATGTAGCTTATTTCTGGCTTCTTGCGTTGGAGATTTCGATTATTCACGAATTTGAACATTCTGGAGGCAGTTGTTTTGGTTGTGCTTCGCAATCTACAACAAAGGAGTCCTCTCTCCTGCTTAGTAGATTGATGTAGCTTATTTTTGGCGTGTTGCGTAAGTTTTTGAATTTTCATGGCTTGGAACATTCTGGAGGCTGTGTTTTGGTTGTGCTTTGTAAACCAGCCGCAATCGGCCGAAAAAGTGCTCTTCCAATGGTTGGTTTTTTACTAGCGCATTGTTGATTCCTCGCGTGGTGAATTTCGAATCTGCACGGCGTAGAACGGCTGCGACAAAGTGTTTTAGCTTTGCTTCGTCAAACGAAAGATAGAGGATTATTTTCGTAGCGGAATTCTCACTTTGCCCGGCGTGGAATGGTCGGGATATGGAGTTTTGTGTCGGCTTCTTAAGCAACGTCAATTACAAGATGCATCATTCTTCTACTGCTTCTTAGATGTGCTCCTCACTCCGCATTCCTTGCATGATGGATTTGGACATCCGGGACGCAGTGTTATAGAACAGAAGAACGACCACCCTAGGGTTTGCAACTTGCCAAGACGATGACGAAGTCAGCGCAACGCACTCAGAGTTCACGGCTGACTCGCCAAAGTGCGTGTACTTAATCTCGATTAACTATGTTTTGAGCCAGCAATGTGATGTTGTGTTGAGGCATTTTTTAAAGAATGCATTCTTCTTGAATGGTCTAAAGTACTAGCCTGCTATTATAATCTAGATGTAGTGTTGATTATACATGCAATTTGAGTTACCGATTCTTGTAACTTACAATGTCTGGTGAATTTTTAGTTTAATTTTCTCCTTTTCTACTTCGGTGTTTTTATGCTTTGGAGCGATGCACTCTACACACTTGGAGTATCGCTTGTGGCAACTGAATCCGAATTAGAGTACATTATCTAATGTCATTATGTCTTTCAGTACTCTTTTGAAAGTAGATAGACTGATGATGCCTCCGAAGTAGGGACGAATTTCGAGTCACTAAATCTGTGCTTTAGAATTATTGCACTATGTTCCGTAACCAAGCTATGTCAATTGCGCTTGAGGTATAAGTGATTTTATTGCGGTAGGATTTTCTTCAAGCCCTTTAAAATGCGCCTGCTAAGACGCGGATCATCCGCATGGATTGGCATTTTTTCTCCTCAATAAGCACATTAGAGGTTAAGGCTTCTAGAATCTAAGCAGTAGATCCGTATTTGAGGGGTTACCGTGACTCTCAATATATACTTGTTGATAAAACTGGAGTATCCCTTCTTTTATTGTGACAACGGTGTTGCCCCAGTCCATCTTCAGTGGATCGAGTTTCTGAACATCAATGGAGTCTACTGCTTGGACACTGACACAGGCTTATAAAATTGGGAAAGGTTTTTTAACAACTTGAGGATTGTTCAGAATTTCAAGATGCAAATGCTGGATGTATACCTGGAAGATGTCACATATTTCTGCAAGACTCCAGTGCTTTCGTGAAGAAACTGTGACTTCCGTGCTGCTGCTGCGCTGGAGCTCAATGGTAGTGAAGAAGCTAACAATTCGGTGGCCTTAGTATTCTCAGGCAGTCTAGTGAAGAAAAGGTGACTTAATTGATGAGCCGAGCTGGAACTCCACGGAAGTGTTCTCAGGTGGTTGAGTGACGGGTTTCTGATTTGTTGCTGCGGCTGTCTTTCACGGGGTCGTGAAGTGCGGTGGAGTGGATGGAGGTTGGTGAGAATGGCAATCGTGATGGCATGGTGGGAGAGGCGGCCGTTGGGAGGATTAATTACGTGCAACGGAGGTGAGTTTATTTCATGGAGAGGGTTATTTTGGTGATGCTGGCGTGGTGTGAATCACGTGGCCTAGTGAACCGCGTCGGGTTACGGAATACGGTCTGTAACTCTTGGATTTGCGGTTTGGGTAACGAAGAACCGCTTAATTGTTGCTCGGAGAGCTGGGAAGCTGGGGTCTGACTGTATTATTTATGCGGATTGAGTTCTAACTTTGGTGTTGCGATTGGCGATGTTCCGAGTGGACAGGCGCGCATCACTATTAATTTGAGGATCGGGGAACGAGTCCTCTTTGAATTTTGAGAGGACTGGATGGTTCGCCAGAAGAAATGAAGGCTCCAGGAGGTGACAGCATTAGCGGGCTGGTAGTTGGCCCGGGTGATGAAAGTGAGGAAGAGAGGGAGTTGCGTATCCGCAACTTGTTCGACTCGTTCGACATCTCCAAGCTCGGATACTTAGAAACTCAACAGATTGAGGCGGGCTTGTTTCCATACCAGAAGAAATACGTGGAGGAGTTGGTTGGCGCCGTTGATGTTAATCACGATGGCCATATTGATTTCGCCGAATTTCGACGGTACATGGATATGAAGGAGGTCGAGTTGTACAAACTCTTCCAATCTATTGATGCGTCTCATGACGGAGCTCTTCAACCTGAGGAACTTCGAGTGGCCCTGGAGAGTGCAGGTGTTGATAATTTTCTCCAACAGAACTGGGTCGTCTTATGTAGTGCTGAGTTACGCTTTGATTTGTGTGCCATCCACAATGTAATCTTCAAGGTTTAATTTCCATTCCTTTGAATAACACTATTTGAGTGGGCCATGCGTAACTATAATCCTACACAACGGTTGTTGCTGCTGCATTGAATGCAGGAATTCAAATAGGAGACAAAGAGATTGCCGCCTTTGTGAAGCACATAGACAAAGATCAGAATGGTATGATCACATTTGAAGAATGGCGGGACTTCTTGTTGCTATATCCACATGAGGCAACGCTGGAGAAAATATATCAGTATTGGGAAAAGATTTCTCTTGTAGATATCGGAGATCAAGCTGTCATTCCAGAGGGAATCGGTGACAAAAATAAAATGGGGTATCTACTGGCGGGTGCAGTAGCAGGAGCCGTGAGTCGCACCATGACAGCGCCATTGGACAGGCTGAAGGTGCTTCTGCAAGTTCAGACTTGTGCGAAGGGTGCAGGTGTTATGGCTGGTATGTTGCAAATTTACAAACAGAGTGGTGTTCTAGGATTTTTCCGCGGAAATGGTCTCAACATCCTCAAGGTGGCCCCCGAGTCGGCAATAAAGTTCTACGCATTCGAGTGGATGAAGGATGTGGTTGTCGGTGAGGGGAAGCAAGGAGAGATTGGAACATGGGGTCGGCTCGTGGCTGGAGGTGTCGCAGGTGGATAATAATGTTTCTTTTTCGGTTTGTTTCTGCATTTCTAATTCTGTATGTTAGATAGATTATAAACAAAACAAGAAGATGGTACACAAGTTCACCGTCGTTTCCCATCTCTGAGCCCAAAGTCGCTACTAATTTTGTTTCACTGCGTTCCAAGGCTTTAGGAATATAATTGTGGATCAGGCTGATAATCGATGCTCCTGTCTGCCGGTGGTGTAGGTGCAATTGCGCAGACCGCTATATATCCCATGGATTTGGTGAAAACTCGCCTACAGTGTTACAGTGAGCCAGGCAGGGCACCACACTTACTGCAGTTCTCACGGGACATCTTGGTGCACGAAGGTCCGAGAGCTCTATACAGGGGCTTAATTCCATCACTCTTGGGCATTGTCCCTCTTACTGGAATCGACCTGGCAGCTTATGAAACGCTGAAAAATATGTCTCGACAATTTATGCCACCAGATACTGGTAGTGGATTTTCCGGTTTTTCATTTCTGCTGAACTTTGCAGGTCATGGAATTTGTCTATGCGGACAATCATAACCACCATTGGAACTCTTGCACTCTGAAGTATTCCATAAATTTCACTATTAACACTACTGTCAAATTCTAAGGCGAGAATGTGTTAGAGGTGGGGTTTTTGCAGTACTTTGCTCTGACGACAAGAATAAATACGACATTGCATGGAAGATGCTGTAGAGAAATCTGAACGCCTGTTGTGCATGACATTCTAAATTCGCAATATAGTTGCAAGTGTGTTTGACATGGTAGTATCTGAATCATGTGTTTTCTTCTCTGGCATACATAAGGTTTTCAATCACCAAAACGTCCATATAAGTCCTCTCTTTTAAAAGTTCTTCAGCATCTTGAAAACAGTGTCAAAACGGGTTTCAATGCCTTCGTGAAGCTCGGGAAAGAATCACAGGGGTGTGCAAGTAGTTGTGTTTGTAATTCTACGATACTTTGCACCTCCATGAAAGATCGCATACTGGTCAGACGGTTCATTAGTGACTAGAACATTTCTAAACACTTGGTTGTAAGGAGATTGCTCCTTTTTTCACTTCATTTGTGACCCGATTTTTGGCTGTTGTGATGTTTCATAGCGAATTGTTAGTTGCTAAAGGAGGACTGTTTTATGTGCAGAGCCAGGACCATTGGTGCACCTCGGATGTGGCATTGTTTCGGGAGCCTTAGGATCCACGTGTGTTTATCCTCTCCAACTTGTTCGCACCAGGTACTTGTTCACTTCAAATAAGATTGAAAGGTTGAAATGATCGTCAAGCGCAGATGCTAATAGTGGAGACTGTTTTATGGCGCAGATTACAGGCGCAGCCACTTAACGCAGCTGACAGATACAAAGGCATGAGGGAGGTATTTAGCCGGACTTTTCAAGCTGAAGGAATCCGTGGATTTTACAAGGGTCTACTTCCAAACATGCTGAAGGTGGTGCCATCTGCTAGTATCACCTACCTTGTATACGAGGAAATGAAAACCCGCTTGTCATTAAAATGAAGGTTCACATGAGCCAATCGACCATTCAATACGTCGATAATGTGATTACTACATCTTCATTCTTCCATACAGGAGATGGCAGACGTTAACTGTTGCATCTCGATGACGGCAAACCATTGGTACGTTTTACGATGCGCAAAAGAGGAACCTGACATTGCGTTGGGTGGGATGTGGGTGCGCACCCCCACGGCAAGCTGTGCATTCAGGTTGAACGAATTCTACCTGGAATTATGTTCCTGTACTGTAATTGGGAGTCTGGATGATATAATGGTGGTGAGCCCGGTTACATCAAGTCACAAATACCCGCGTCTCGAATTTTTAGTTAAAGGGATGCTGAGGTACGTAGCCTGATGAATCCTGGGAGGAAGTTGACTGGGAGTAATGGGCGGTTTTAGAGCGTGTACTTACCTGGTTCCTCAAATTCCGAATCCTCAAATACATACAGCATGACATTTGAGGTCGGTGGAGTGGTTCCTTGCTACTCTCATGAAGTTTGAAATGTTGTAACTGTCTATACGAGAACCATGTTGAAGTGACTGAAATTTCAAGTAGTACCAGTAAACGTTTCTGGTAGTTAGCTATGCAGTGAAACTAAAAACTTAATTGATTGTCAATGCATTGCCTATGCCCTCACTTACATTGAGTGAGTATCATCTATGAAGCAGAGACCTTCTTTTCATTCAGTTGGAGTCGCACTTGGGTACGCTCCTGTTTCCCTGCTAAGCGAAGGAAATTCCTCGACATCTGCAGGCTTGCTCTGAGCATACACTAGGTGCTTCAGTTTGCACAAGGAGCATTTGGGAAATTCCCGCATGGGAAGAGGGATGGTTTTTCCACTATGAACATCCCACTTTGGAACAATTCCCTCCTTTTCAAGGGAATTCTTACATTTTTTCCACACAAAAGAGGGAATTGTGCCAAGAGGGAATGTTGTAAATCCCCCTTGTGTTGACTGCCTGATGCACAAAACAAAACAATTCGCCAAATATGTAAATGCTTGTCATTTGTTCTTGTAAATGCAAGATAGAGACTAGACCTTAATGTCTGTACTACATATCTGATAGTGTTGGCCACACAATTTCACAAGCAACATGTGATAATGAACAACATATTAATTATTGTAGACTAAATTCTCTTTAAGTAACACCGTTTCTAAGTAATGCTTATCATTGTGCGTTGTCATAAAAGTTTGTGTTGGGCCCCATCGATAACTAACCCAATTAGTCCACAATATCATATACAAGTCATGTATTTTGTATACACTGGACACTATGTTGAAAAAATCACATTCCAAGTTCCAAGTAATTCCAAAGGTTACCAACCCATACCTAGGGAGGTGTTAACTTTTCTAGGGTTAGCAAGGTAAAAAGACAAATTGACATGTAAACATTTGAAACTGCGATGCCCCTTTCTCTTGCACATTGGGGCGTCTTGCTTTGTTGAAGGCGTTGATTGGCATTTATCCGAATTTTGCAATCATAAATAAGAGCAATCCTATATCATTATGATTTTGAACTCCCAAACAATGAATCTTATTATTGTTGGTGGCTCCCCACTCCCAATTGTAGTCTCTAATCAAAGGCTTGACACTCCAAACCCCCCCCCCCCCAATTCTCAGAAGTTAAAACAAAAAGGAAAAAGAAGGAAAAACTAATTGAAGCTCTAATGTTGGGGGGATGTCTATGCACTAAAGCACCAAGTGGCTCTAACAACCCTTACATGCTCATGCAACCCGAAATGGGTCGCCACCTAATATTCCGATGGGGTTTGCGACTCACAAGTGGCAATCTATGTGGACGGAAGGTATCTATTGGTGTAGGCTAGTGCTCACTACCATGTGAGCCAAAATAACATAAGGTAGAGGGTGCTATAAGCAACACCCCACCAAAAGCAACACCTGTAAACGCCTCCCAATCATCAACACTCAACTACCTTAAATTGTTTCCCATGGAAAAGATCTATTCACGGAAGGGGGGGGGGGTGCGGGGAACAATTCAAGCCCACAAAGCCAAGGGGGTTGGAACCTGGGATGCAAGGGGGATGGTTCTACAACCGAACCGGGTGGGATCATGAATGTTGGGCTTTGATCTAGGTTGGGTTTAGTACCCAACTATGTTGTGTTGGCTCTAGGCAATGAAGGTGGGGGTCCTCATTAGGCAAGGTCGTCATACACGGGACCTAGGGATCAGTTTAAGGAAGCTAGTGGTTTTGACTTTCAATATTCATCAAATATTCAATTGCGCCTTGGTTTTTTCTTTCTTGATACCTAGGTTTAGCCCAAAGGCTTATATATATATATATATATAATCAACCACATAGCCATATGTATTTGCAATAGCTTAAATTGTTTGTCTAAGCATCATTTTCCTTATAAAAACCTCATACTCCAAGCATGTAGGATTTTTTGGAAGTGTGGCATTGCTTGTTTTGGGATGTGGTTCCATGTGTTGCCCAAATGTAAGAGCCAAATTTAGCAGCCAATATTTCTCACATTTGATGTTCAATTTGGGTGGGTTTTTTCCCCTTAGGTCAAGGTTATAGTTATGCACAACTTGACTGCATGGATTTGGAACCAAAATAACTAATGCACATGCTTGCCTGCTCCCAAATGACCTCATGTGGCTCTCCAACTTTGAGGGTGATGGACTTCATCTAAATTTGCTCAAAACACTCAAATTTTGGGAAGTAGCTCATTTGTCATCCACACAAATATTATGGCAAAGTTGCCAACTTTCTAAAATTTGTGGCATGACCGAAATGGTCATGAAACAAAAAATTCCAAAGTTTTCTCTAGCTGCCCCCCAGATGAAGGCCATGTTTATATGTGAATACAACCTAGAAAATGTTATCCGATTGACATCAAATTTTCACAACAAGAATATATGCTTGTCTAATTTACATCCATACCGTTAGACTTCAAGAAAGCATAGTCTATTTTGCTACATGACAAACATTTTCAACGTTGGTGCTAGAGATGCCCAAAATTGGAATGTGAAGGCTTGTCAAGCCTTGTCAAGCCTTCACATTCCAATTTCGCTTGTGAAATGAACGTTCAATGGTCAATGACATGTGGGTAGGTACTTTGTAAGAAATCACTGACATCCCAGCATGTTTGCAGCTGTGAATATGAATTTATGTCCCAAGCCATCCCTGCACTGACCACTCAACATGCCAACCGTGTTGGGAAGGATAATTGCATGATTAACTTGTGTGGAATTTTCAAAAGGTTTTGACAAAAACATTGATTGAAATGAAAGCTATACTGATTCTCAAACCTAGAACCTGAATAAACCTCAGAAGCATCGGCAGTCTACATTTCTAGTGCTTCCAACTAAATCTAAGGTTGATGCACTTAACAGTGATGCAAAAGAAATGCAAGAAAATTATGAGTCATGTGGAACGTCATCAAAGTGACTTCTGTGGAGTTTCAAAGGCAATGACATGATCATGAAATAATATGAAAGTTGCACTGATTCTCAGAACCCTAAAACCTGAATAAACTTCAGAGAAGCATCAGCAGTCAGTCTATGTTTCTACCTTCCTGCAGCACTTCCTAACTACAATGTAAGGTTAATCCTACTGAGACGTACCCCCCGATGTGCTTCCCGACATTGGCCTAGACATTCCTGGTGGTGCTGTGAGGGGTCTGGTTGGGTGATTTGTGCCTGCAGGTGCCGCAGAAGACCTCGCAACGACTTGAGGAGATTGTTGAGGAGAAGCAACAGCTCCTCCTTGAGGAGGCATCATTGGTCGGCCGAGGTTTTGAGGAGGTACTACTTGTTGCGTTTGCCTTGCAAATTGCCCTTGGGATGCAGACATAGCCCCTCCTCCTCCTCCTGATGTTGTCGTCACCCTTCCTGCAGGCCCTTGTAAATTTGCTGAGGAAGAAGGGCCTGCATAAGAAGGGGGCACTTGAGAGCTGGAAGAAGGCTTTGGAGGATACGTTCCTGGCATAGGACTGGAATGGCTACCAGGTCCGCCGGGTCCACCAGGTCCACTGGGTCCGCCAGGTCCGAAAGCATAACCACCAATGGGCCGTTGGCCAGGTGGAACAGCAGTGGATTGCTGTGGTTGGCTAGGTGTGGGCGTTGTTGCCGATGTATTTGGGCTCAAGCTTGTGCCCAAGCGCGTCGCAACCATCCGGGCATGGTCCGAATAAATTTTCTGTCGGGCCCGTTCAACGGACTCACATTCCTTTGCAAGCATTGTTTCCAAGTCAGTGAATGTCTTCAATTTCAGCTCCAGCTTTTTCAACTGCATTACATCAATTTGACATTGGTGTAAGTAAAGACATTGATCTTGTTTGTGTCAAAGTGCATGGCAATCAATTCATATGGTGGGTAAATACTTATAACCAATGAGTACTACTCTAATTGTAGGTCCTTCGCTTCTGTAAACACAACAACCACGAAAGAAAGGTATCACAAGCCAGAGCATTTTATGATTACCTAAAGAATTTATGCTCAATAGACTTATGCTTTGACTCAATGGGGCTTTTCAACTGGAGCTGGTCTCCTATGATGTTGAATTGCGCACTTGTGATGCATGCGAGGAGGTAGTGTTTAAAAGTGAATCAAGAATAACCAATTTTGATATTTTGATGGCTAAACCGTTTTAGCACCTCTTGGCATGCCAAAACGAATTAACCCTCAATGAACCATTGTAGAATGTTCGTTGTTTAAACCTCCACACAACCTCCAAAGCATGCACCAAAACTCACCAAACATGGAAGGTGTTGTATGCAAAACAACCAACCCAGACCAAAAGTCCTGATGAGTTGAAGGATAACTATTAGAAGGTGACTGCTGCTAAAGTATATATACCCAAAACCAACACCTAGAATTTTTTTACAATAGGTGCATATTGATTATAGGGATGTACACCAATTGAACAGCTGATATAGGAGTTGATTTTAGGTTGCCTACAAATCAGACTTTTAAGCCCTTGCAACTTTTGCACACAGTATCCAAACAGTGCGTTCTTTAATGTGTTAAAAGCCTTCTGATCTTGCCAAAAATTTATAAATATATCAATTTGACAATTATAATAGTATAAATTGTGCTCAGTGCTTATTCTGTCGGTTTTGGATGTACTGAACTTCTGGGCCATGTGAACCACCTTGAGAACAAAGCAAATAAGCTTTAAAAGCACAGACTCAACAGAACATCTTTCCGATTGACTTGATACCCATGTTTCTGATTAACTTGATACCTGGTTTTCAATCACAATGGTAACTAAGCGCTGCATCTCACGCTCCTCCTGATTAGCTAACAATTTAGCCTTCACAGAAGCGGCTGCCATTGCACTTGCTGCTGCCAGCCTCACCTTCCCTGCATCTATGGCCTCTTCAAAAATATTCAACTTTGCATCAAGCGGTGCCTTAACCACAAGGTCCTTTCCTGTACACAGTATGCACCTGCCTCAATTAATAAAACAGGAACAGGAACAAATTGACCCTACTCTAATACTGTGTACTTGCTTCCTGAAAATCATCAAAAAGACACTGTCTGCACATACTCAATATGTACCTCCAAGTAAGACTCATGAACTTTGAGAAAAATCCTGTGGTTGGGGAGCACCTTCTACTTCCACTTCGAGTAGATCCATGACTTTCATAGCATTTTGAGCCTTTCAGCTGCTTGTGAACATTTGTGAAACCATTCCTGTCTTCTCTCCATATTCACTAGTCGGGTTTTTACTCCTTTGTAGTTGTTCTACTCCATTCTCACAAACACCGTAGTTTAACCTTCTCTTATTTGTTTAAGTATGAACAGCTCTCCAAATGTTTAGAGACATAATAGATAATCACTTTGACTGTCTCTGACTGAGTTTTACTTTTCTCAAACCATGAAAATCAATCAATAGGAGTAAATATTTTGCCTCCACTGTCTATGACTGAAGAACGAGATTAGTGAGAAATCAGACCGCCATGCTTCAGGAACCCCCAAAACAAAGATGCAAGAACAAGTACCATACCTATATCGTGCTTAGGAGCATTGCTGTCTGACACAGGCACCGTAACTCCAGCTGTTGATGTTGCTTCAGAATTGACTCCATCTCCACTTTGTGGTTCTGCATCTGCTTGGACTAACCTGCACACTTCAACATTGCAACTAATTGAACTTTGATTTTTAGTGCTATTCCTGTAATTTTAAAATCAGATGAACACCCTGATTAGACCAGACTACAGACAAACACGTAGCAGAAGAACATGATAGACACCCGCCAATTTCAAGTTAGAAAATAACAATACACATATGCTTCCTTAGCATGCAATACTCATACGCTGCTGCTAGTTTGAACAGCCCAACATTGCCCAAATACACACTCTGCCCTCGAGTATAATTCAAAAAATGAGATAATCACATGGCAGTGTTTGAAATCCAATAACATACACTGCTTCCCATCCTCTACTCTTTTGAATTGTTCTATCTACCCTATCTCTGACCTGACTTGACCTTCCTCCAGTGATGGTTTTGCTTCATCTACCAATATAACTTCAAACACTTATAACTTTTGCATATAGCATGCAAATAAGACATATATGGTGTGTTGGAATCCCCTGTCAATTGCTAAAGAACATCAACAGAAAATATATATTTTTATGATAGTACCTATGCTCAGCACTTGAAGTGATAGTTTGAGCACCATCTATCTTATGAAGGTTCACTCAAGCATATGAAAGGAAGGTGACTTTGAACCCTTATAACATTTGCATACGGAATTTAAATGAAACATACTTTGGTGGATTGAAACCCCCTGTCAATTGCTAATGAATGCCACTAGAAACTTTTCATTCAAATGATAGTGTCTATGCTCAGCACTAAAGTAACAGTTTTAGCACCATCTACCTTATGGAGGTTCACTCAAGCATAAGACAAGGTAAGAAGGTGACAAGCCAAAACCTGTCAGGCTGTGGTGGTGTACTACTTGCCACTTGGACGTCAGCAATTGGTCGGTCCTCCAAAATGATGGCATTGCCTGCTGCGAGGCGATTGCCAGCATCCTTCTGTGTAAGTGCTACTAAAGCCGCCTGTGCAGCTGCTGCAGCCACTCGTGGCCCAACCATTGCAGCAAGGAACGCCACCTACATGCCAGTGACAGTATGTCAAATGTGACTGTTCTAGTTTACTGGCTTTCCACATGATTAAAGTATACTCTAATTCAACATGACTGTTGGTCAGAAGTTGGTTGTTTTGCATACAACACCTTCCATATTCAGCAAATTTTTGGTGCAAGATTAAAGGCAGTCTTGGGGTTTGAACAAAGAAAATTCCATTTTTGTTTGTTGAGGCTCAAACTCACTTTGGCATGCCAAGCGGTTCTAAAATGAGTTTGGCCCTCCATGAACCGAAATAGATTGCTCTTCATTCAAATTCAAAAGGAACTACTGATATTGTATGTAAAACAACCAATGAGAAATCATAAGGGACCAACTCCAACGAAAAAACCCGTTGAATTAAAGGATAACTTTACTATAAACGATTCACAAACCCCCAAATGGTGGAAACCAGGCATGGACACAGGTTAGGCTTCAAGTAGAGAAGCCACAGTCTGTCACTATAGTAACATCTTAGCAGACATTGGAGGGCTGAGTCGATTGAAGATCTTCTCCCCACAATTTCAACCTACACCTACTCACTGCCTTTGTAAGTATAGTTTATAAATGACATATACTTTCCTTCCATTTTAGAGATTCATGCTTGGAAACTGAACGGCTGAGGCAAAAACTAAAGCACCCCTTCAAAAACTTTGCCACACGTGAATGCCCAGGCTTGAAGCAAACAGTTAGTTAATGTTTACAAACCACAAAACAGGCTGCAGAAGACTCTATGTTGTTTTTTGAGTTACACAGTGTGATTTTGTATCCATTTGATAGATCCAAGAACACGTGTTTCCAGGTCGACTTTGATTCATGGCACAATTTTGATGTACCTGGGCCATGACAGGGTTTCCAGCATCTGCGAATGCGATAAGGCTTGGAGATTGCACTACGACTCCATTTGGAATTTCTGCACCAGCTCCAGTGCCAGAGATGTTGTTGTTGGCAGGTGATTTCTTCTCTTTCGTTTCATCCCCTATTTTTTCACCTTGAGATGATGCACTATCAGTTTGTGGTTCCAAGGGTGGGGCGGGAGCAATCATACACGTTCCTGGAGTTTCCATGTCTTCTAAAAATGGATCCTCAACAGGGAGCCGTACAAAATGCAAGATACATTGTGACTTCGATTTTGTAGCCACATGCTCTGCTATTTCGGTCCAATTCTCACCATAAAGCTCAAGGGCCTCCAGTAGCAACAGTGTTTCCTGATCTGTCCAACCGCCACCATTCTCGTTGGCAGCCTCAGTCACATCCATCCTCATAAAATCTGTAGATACCATATCTGGCCCAAATTTCCCATCGTTATAGCAATCAGGGCACAAATCAAAATCGGCCTGCCAAAAACCCAACAAAAAAAATCAGAAGTTGAGGCTGGAGAAAAGATCGTGTGGCGAATTCCTTAAACAAATATGAACATGCAGAACATGAAACATCTTTGGCAAGGCACAGTACACTATATATCTGATTTAGTGTTGGCCACATTAATCATCATTGACCCAGAACAATGAACATTAGACTGATTATCATGGGCCACATTATTTCTCTAGTAACACTTTTTTCTCACTAATGATTAATATAGTGGGCCACATGAATTACAAAAATGTACATTGATGTGTGTCAGTAGATTTTCTCAAGTGGCATAGATGACATGACAGGTGGCACTCCTACGTTGGACTTCAAGAATTTGTAACAAGACAAGACATCAATTTTTCACAGCTGGATTATTAATGTGGCCCACAATAAATATTCACCAAAATCTTTACCAAAATTGGGGGTTCCAACACTAGAACAATCCTTTAACATTAGAAGTTGTCAGAAGTGGGGCGAAACTCCCCACCAAAACATGAGTTTGTAAGAAACTTTAAGAATAACTCGAATGCCACACTAAATCAGATATTTAAAGTAGTCAAATACATCTGGAGCCAATTTCTGGGTATGTATCTCCCACAATTAAAAATGTATGGAAAGTGGAAGCTCACCTGCTTCTGACAATGATAGCGTTGTTTACTACAATCTGTAGCACAGGAATTACAGTGATACTCCACTTCTGGCCCTTCTGATAAAGCTAACATCTCTGATATAACTGCATCTACAGACTTGCGATCTGCACTTTGTTTGGGAACAGGAGCACAGGGCTTATTGAAGTTATATAAACTTGAGCCCTTCTGAGGCAATGCCTGGAGCATGCCTGCCACATCAGCCTGTAGGGCAGGTGCTGGGGCCTTCCAGACGGGAAGAAAATCGGCAGGTGCCTGATAATTGATGAGACCCCAATGATCCAAAAACTCGATAACTCGTGAGATTGCCTTCTCATCCACACCATTACACTGCTCTTGAACATCTGCAACAGTGATTATTTTCTCTAAATTTTCCCGGTATATTCTAATGATACGATTCCTGATTTCCATATAAAGCTGTGGAGTCTTGCTAGGTGTTTTCCCATTGAAGAACTCTGGCATATTCCTTTTCTCCAAAGTGTGTATTCTTGTCCATGAAAACCAACCTGTGCCATCAACCATTAAACCATCAATACCAACTTCAGCAGTGTACACCTTCCCTTCCAAATTCCGAGAGAATCAGAGCAGTCTATAAGTCTACAAGTCCCTATATAAATGTTACAGTTGCATGTGTGGACTTTGATGCACCAGCTATGTACACAACCCATACACAACTGTATAGAGTAAAACAATTCTGGGGTTCTTACCAAGTCCACCTGCAATGAGGTAAGCAGGCCTAATTCCGTTACTAATTTTTTGGGTGGTGCATGGTTAGGTGTGGACCTAAGAACAGACATCTGTTTTGAAGAGATTAGACTACGTGCTCAACATTTGCTAACCATTCTAGACTCAATAGTCAAGATAATTGAGTTTGGTGGGAAGGTATGTGACCAAGTTATGGCTCCCTGGCCGTCACCTTTTGGATATTCATATCAATTCAGGTTGGGCTTCAAATTTCTCTGTGATTGAACCTGGCTTCTCCATTCACATTCACGGATCAACCAGAATTTAGAGTTTGCAAATCAGAATTGTATTTCATAGTGAACAGGAGATGGTAAGCATTTAAGACCCCTCTACCTTATATTTGACAGCAAAAAAATGTTCAGAGAAAGGAATTTTTCGCACCAGAATGGCTAGGAATAGTATGCTGCTGCTGCTTCTTTTCTCCACCATCTGATTTCCTAGCGTTTAGTGTCACTGCTGACGATGCCTGCACCCCTTTGGTCGCTGCTGCCACCTCCAACAGCTTGCTGTATCCCGAGGGATCCGCTCCCACTCTCTTCCCAACACCCAAAACACTCGAATGGTCATCTATCACCACCGGTTTCGCATGTAACTGCCCATGGGAGATGTTCTCTAAGCTCGGGATCGGGGTCGAGGTCACCTTTTTTGCTTCCTCGTTGTTGTCTCCCTCTACACCCCCTACTTGTAGCACCGCTTGTTCCGCTTGCAAAACAGCTCCAACTGAGGCGTGCGGTTGTCCTACCCTCTGTTTTATGACATCCAGATCTGCAACAATAGTTTCGCCTTTTCCAGGCACCACTTCAAATGGCTCCCCATTCGCTGCCAATCGGACTGGAGACTCCTCTCGTTCTCGTGGAGGCGGCAGTCGTTTACTCAGAGGAGGTGATAGTGCCGGCGAAGACGGTTGTTTACGTTTGAGACTGTTACTGCCCACTGTTGGACTACTGCCTCCGAGTTCACTGCTGACATCGTCCCCACCTTCTTCTTGTGGCAGTTGATTATTATTATTTCCTTTACCCACCGCTTTCGTCCCTCCTGATCCAGTCTTCAACTTTATCTTGAATCCTGCAGTTGTAAAGGGTGTCTTCCAAGATTCAGTATTTCAAACAGGTGGAAGAGGAGAAGACATGACTTCAATGTTGCAACCAGTGTGACATATGGTGTTGCTTCATCTTCCAGTTGGTCTACCTCTATATGTAATCCCAAAATGGTCATCATGAGAATTGGAGGACCCCGAAGACTACCACCTCCTTTCAAAGGTGAACGCCTTGAACAACCACATCTATCTCCCCCAAGGGCAAGCCCCTAGGTTCCCACGTGGTTGGTTGAAAAAATCCAATTCACCCAGATACCCCACTATGATTGGGTGGAAATTCAAGTGCTAGGAAGGTCACCCATCCAAGTACTCGGATATCCCATGGGATCCAGATTAAGGCCTTGGGTTTAAAGCCACCCTTCGTACAAGTGGACTTCAATCTTTGCACATATTCACAATAATCACACACGGACTGAGCGAAACCTTGAAACACAGATACCACCTCTCAAGCAGAAAGGGAGGCAAACTTGTCCATTTCATCCATAGGATTCTTAAAGCATGTGGAAGGACATCCTCTTTCTATTCTAGCTTCAAGAATATTTTTTCAAGAATCAAGGTCCTTGAACACATGCATGAATGCCGAGCATAGTCAAGCGGCATTGACCTCTCATCAGAACATATAACTTCATTGTTGATGCCTATCTTTGGATAGAAAACCTTCTTCCATTTACCAAGATTCATTTAAAGAGGTGCATTACAAACAGGATCATCCTGAGGTTATTTAGATTACCTAAGAATCATTCCCTTTGCACCGGAACTAAATGGGCTACTTAAGAACATTATGTCATGCTCAGCTTAGTTTCCATCAGCAAAGGTTATTGTTAGGATCACCTTTTCTATTGCTCTGATAATATCCTTGCGAGTATTGATGTTCAGACAACAGGAACAGAAAAAGGTTACCAGTAAACTATAGCATAAGAATCAACAGAGACAGGCATCCAAAGCATTTAGTATTAGAGTAGAGACGCCTATAACCAATCACTTAAGAGATTTTGCGCCAAATCTGGAGACGTATAAGGTGGTGCAAACTCTTCCCATGTAGAAAAATAGAAATCAGCAGGACTACAAATTTATCGGTAATTTATTCCTTAAATTGAAATTACTGTGAATTTTGAAGCCAAAATATGGCCCGAACTTGTTGCCAATGTCTAGAGTCTCATAAAAACCGAGACATGTGTCATGGCACTATTGGTTCCAGCCTGATTGAAATTTAGTCCCAACCTTATCAAAATTCAAATCCCAACCTGATCGGAATTCCGTCCCAGCCTGATCGAAGTTCCAGTATCCTATAGATTGCCAATGGGGTCATGATCAGGAATAGGCGCCTCTACTATACATACTCAATACAAAACAATCAAAAGGGAGGAAAACTTAACCATTTCATCTTCATTCTCAGCTTAGTTTCCATCAGCATAGGTTATAAAGTGCTAGAAACTTTGAATTATTTGGATCACCTTTTCTATTGCTCAATATATATACTTGTAAGATCTTTGTTCAAACAACAGTTACAGAATATGGTGACCAGTAAACCTTAGAACAAGAGTCAAGAGAGACAGTTCATATAAAGCTTTTAGAGTTACGTACTCAACATAAAGCAATCAAAAGAAAGGAATTCAGAAGTAGAATGAAATAGGAAACAAATTACACGTGCAGCAACCGCCAAAAGTTCAGTTTGTTCGAGAGAACACCCTGTCTTTGCTACCAAGGCTTTGACACCCTCTTATTATAGCTCTGAAATTTACCTATTGATCTTCCGTGAGTCTGAGCATATATTGGATATCTTTGTATGAAAAGTACTATAGGGTGATCACCAACTTCTAACATTGCATTGCAAAAGCTGGTAAATTTGTCACCTTCAAGGGTGAGTTGTTTCAGCTGGTTTTGACCCATTTTTTCCTGGAGGAATTCGTTACACAGTGGATGCTTCTTCGTCACTTACTTTATAAAAATTAACCCCATCCCAATCTTCATGCATGCTTGTGAGCTCCACAAGACCCTACTTTTTGGCAGCCTTCGGTTTGGAATGGGATCGACGGCCCGAATTAAACAACTCAATAGGAAATCTTGGGAGTTGGGATTTCATTTTTAGGTCATACTAGGCAAGATTCTTAAGAAAAGTGAATCACAGTCAAGAGACGTGCGAGCTCTCTTTACATAAAAGAGGGAGCTTCAGTGTTCCAGCTGCATTGTCTTAGGTCGATGACCACGCTCGAAAGAATGCAAAGTCCTCACAAATGCCGTTGAGAAGAAGGAAAAAAAAAATGTTTTCAGTGACGATGATGTTCATCATAATTAAGCACATTCTCCAATTTTACGTTTCACATGCTGTCAGGAGAAGATTGAACTAAAATTGGACTAACAAACTACTAAGACACTTGCACCCACCCATAAATTCAACTTATAAGAGAAACAGAATAAGTGACAAAGAATGATCGTAAACCCCACCGGCGGGAGAGGCAGCAGGAGCGGGCTGGCGCCGTGTCGCCATATCTGCTCAAACCCTCGGGCCTCTTGTACCAAAGCTCTTTCTCTTTTTTTTCTTGCCCCCTTCTTCTGCTCCACCTCCCATGTCTCCAAATCTTTTTACCATCTCCTTCTCCATCGCCTGCCTCCCAACATCCTCTTCATCCGCATCTTCTCCCTCCCCCGGCTGCTCCTGCCGCTGCTGCTTCCTCCCGTTCCTGCCATCATGTCCCTTTACGTAGTGATTGATGGCCAGCCTCCCTCAAGCTCCGCGTCTGAGTAATGAGCGCTTCCCTTCCCTTTCCTTTCCTGGGCTGTCAAAGCTTCAAACCTCCCGCCATAGCCTTTGGCCTCCTCCTCTCCTCCGCAGTAGGACCGAAGATCTCAAGGAAGGAAGAAGGAAGGGTGGCTAAGTTACTTAAGTTAACTTACTTTAGTTTTCCCTTGAACGCCCCTTCACTCGCCCATTGCCTTGGCTTGCCTCCCCTCTAAATATTTCGCCTTCACTACACTAAATATTTAGTGTCCCATATGCTATTTGGGAAGGGCCTAAACTAGATGCCTAGAGGTCTCAAAGTGTCACGCCTGCTAATTGCCAATATGATTCCATCCGTCAACATAAGTAACTTCTCTATGTGAAAAAATATCTACATTATGGCATTTAGAGGATACCAATGGCAAGTGTCATGTGTTTACATTTCAATATCCAAGAGGAAGATGTTCTTGAGCATACTAATGGCAAGTGTCATTTGTGTACACTTTGATCAACTTGTAGATCATTATGTAACATAGGCATGCATCTCCTAACACTGTTGAACATAGCTATGCCAAGGTATTAGTAAACGCACTAGTTGAACGCCAAGTGTCGTGAGGTGACACACTAATGGTAAAGTTGTTGGTCATTAGTGTAACCTATCACGCGGCTCATAATAGGGTAAGTGACACTATTATGCATGTTGACACGAAATACCATAAACGGTGTGCTTCCAACAATGGATCTCTTAACATAGCTCTCGCTGCAACCTTTGGCCTTC
Organism: Polytrichum commune; assembly: GCA_950295325.1. Taxonomy (NCBI): domain Eukaryota; kingdom Viridiplantae; phylum Streptophyta; class Polytrichopsida; order Polytrichales; family Polytrichaceae; genus Polytrichum; species Polytrichum commune. The sequence continues at coordinate 43,203,729 of OX485804.1, forward strand.
TCTCATGTTCCCTTCTCATGACTAGTACATGGTCATAAAGGTTGCTTCCTTTTGTTCTCAGCCTCACCAGTATTAAATCCCCAACTTTTAACATTTTTTCTTGGGAACAAGTCCATTAAGCTTGTAAACATCTTGGAAGTCGCAAGGTTAGCGGGCCTAACATGTCTATGTCTAGAGTATTTGTTGGAAGTGAGGAGACTTTGACTAACACATCAAAGACAAGATGCACCTTCAAACACCAAATGATTGCTCCCAACCTTTTAAATTTAATACCCCGTATATGTATTGAATTTTTTTTTGTAGAGGTGCCACATCGTATCATATCATCATAGATATAACTAGCTTGATCTTCCCTCCCTCCTCACCAATCCACAGGTAGATCACTCTAAGGCATTTTTGTGCACCATGTGTGGCTGGGGTTTTTGTTTTGTTTTGGGGCTATTTACCTTCAAGGGTTGAATTAAAGCCTACCTATAATTACTTAAATTTCAAAAATGGCCCATTTGTTTGCACCCTTTCATTACTTGTATTGTCCAAGTCATTGCAATTTTTCGTACTCTATATTCCTTTTAAGTAATTTTGGACAGATGGAAATCCCAATTATCATCCATCCCCGTGAGTCCTAAACCCGTTTACATACCATACTAAACATACCTTCTAGGATCCTTATCTTGAGCCCCTATATTAATTTTACAAAAAAATAATGGCCCACGTTTTATGTCCATCTAACTTACTTATAATGGGATTGTCTACATTTAATGGCCCCTTCATTATTTGGAATTCCTTTATAATTTTTATTTCAAATGATTTTAATCCTCTCTATATTATGCCGCACGTCGTTTTTTAAATGCACTAAGTGATCTACCCGTGCACCAATCATGTCCACATATCCTCCATGGTCTTCCCATCCTTAGCCTTTAAAACTCATGCCATAGCCTTTGGCTTTCTCTTATGTGCCATAGGAGGAAGCAAAGAAGCAAGGGTGATTACTTTTTCCCTTAAGGTAGATGCATCATAAGTGACTCATTTTCTTAATCGGACCCTTAGATTTGATTGATACGTGGTTTGGTGAGGATCATAGAACAAACATGGGTGCTCATGTTTTGAAGAACCATTTTGAAAGGTAGGATCCAAAGGGGGGTCTGGTGCAAGGGCTCAATCTAGCTCAATTTGCTTCAAATCAGTCCCTATGTGTTTGGATCGTGGACCCCCACATGAAGTGCCCCTAGGGTTCCCAACATTCTCACTTATGTTGAGTGGGTATTAAGATCAGCACCCCCCCCCCCGCGGTTATCAGAGGGGTTTTTGAAATTCATGACCAAGGTTCTTTAAATTTCAAATAACCAGACTTGATTCATAACTGTGGTTCTCAAAAAATCATAACCCACTCGAATAACCTTATGAAAACCATTGAATGTTTAAATTTTTTTTGAATTACTAGGACCAAAGTTTTTTTTTTGGTAAAATTTTTCAAAACCCCATAACCATAGGTTCTTTGCTTCTAAGTTGTCTTTGTAAAGGGGCACTGAGGTTAGTAAGAAAATCAAATACCCTCCCAACACTGGTTTTCACCTTCAACTTACATGGCAACTACGGATCCTTTGCCACCTGTCCCTGCTACATGCCACGTAAGCATATCCCATACGTAGACGGAACCAGAAATATACGTATCGTGTATACGTTTTGGTTCCCGGGTTTCCTCCTCCTCCACCAATTCACCAATTCAGCTCGGAGCAATTCTTCTGACATTCTTGTATAGTATTTTAACAATCCGTGGGTCTGCAAGTTTCGATCGATTTTTCTGTTTAATTGAGCTCGTGGGCTGTGGCGAGTTTGGCGAGTTGCATTTCCAAACCGACTAGCAAGCACTTTGAACAGAGGGAGGGATTCTTCTTACTGCAAGTATCGTGATTGGAAAAATATTTTTTGGAAATCCAAAATCTGGCAGTGAAGAAACAACGATGGGGAACGGAAATAGTGCTCGAGATGATAGCCAAGAGTTTCTCAACGCTTCCAAGTAAGCTAAAAGTTAAGCTAAGGCACTTTCGGAGGGGAAGGGAAAATAATTTCAACAGGATGATCGAAGGGCTTAAAATCTAAAGCTAAGCATTTTTGTGGATGAATTTGTTGGCAGGAGGTTCTCGGACTCGGAGTTGCGGGATTTGAAAAAGCTGTTTGTGTCCCTTGCGTATCAATCTCGAAGTCAAGGCGAATACATTATAGCTTCCGTGTTTCAGGTGCTCAAATTCGACTTAACCCTAATACGGGGTGTCCACATCATTATTTGGTGGATAATTGGAATATGTTTTGGATTAATGATTTCAATCCGGTCTTTCTTTGCTCGATCATTTGTATTCACATGGAAAGATTCACCCCGTTGTCCACTCCGTACATGAGAAGAATGTTGAGACATGTCATTTCTTAACTAGGTAGTAGAAATTCGTCAGAAGAGGTGTGTTAAAATTTCTTTACTAAGTAGTAGAAATTCTTTAGGAAACATACACGAAGTGATGCAATAATTGGTGTGGGTTGAGTGGAGCAGGCACATTTTGGGATCCGTGGGCCGCTTGGGGGGAGACTATTCGATCTGGTGACAAGGAACCGGGAAACAAAATCCCTATACTATGAAGACCTTGTTATCGCAAAGGTACAGAGCAGGTTGTTCAAATTAGGTGACATCAAAATCACATTCATTTTTTGAAGCTGTAGGATGAAGTAGTACGTTGGAGTGCTCATGACTGGCCTCTTTCTGATGACAGGCTTTGTATGAAAAAGGCGCACCAGATGAAACGGAGAGCTTCATGTACCAACTAGTGGATTTGACAGGAGATGGACAAGTTCAAAGGTTGATACACTTATGACCGCTTCTTTCTTGATTTCTCAGTCTAACCCCTCATCCTTCTAAAACCTCCTTCTTACTTTGTTGGTTAGGTGTTCTAAGAATAACAGTGCGTGCATAATGGTGATCAATGTTATGCTCTCAACCATAGTCATGTACCATGTACCAATTAGAATTGTGCAGAATTTGTCGCTATGGCCTTCATAGCAATCGGTGGTTGACTCACTCAACATGTGCGAATCAAGCCATGATATGATAAGGTCTTTGTATTCATGGAGGTTTTACTTGGAAAACTGCTTCTTTATTCTGCAGTCTAAATCCTCACCTATTTAAACCCTCTTCTTACTTTGTGGGTGTTGTAAAGGAGACAGAGTCTGCACAATGTACTAGTCCTTCTTAGACTTGTGCAGAGTTTGTCACTATAGTCTTCATAGTAGTAGGTAATTGACCATTCAATATGTGAGATTCAAGCCATGATATGGTAATATCTTTGTATTCATGGATGTTATACTTGGGAAACTGCTTCTTTATTCCCCAGTCTAAACCCTTATCCTTCTAAAAACCCCTTCTTACTTTGTTGGTGTTGTAAAGAAGAGAGTCTGCACAATGGTGATCCATCTCATGGTCGACCATAGTCATGTTCTAGTCCTTATTAGACTTGTGCAGAGTATGTGACTTTAGCTTTTATAGTAATTGGTGGTTGGCCACCCAATAGAAAGGCGTGACAGCTTCTGTGCTGGTGTAATTCAAGCCATGATATGATAAGGTCTTTGCATTCATTGATGTTTTACTTGGGGAAACCGCGTTGTTGTGCAGGACAGAGGTGGAAGGGGTTATCTTGTCAATTTTGCAGACCGTGTTGGGATCAAAAGACTCTGTTCTAGATGCTAGCTTGCCGGAGAACAGTCTGGAGGCCTTTCTTCAGTCTGCAAGCTTTACAGAGGAAGGAGGAGGTGAGGGTGAAGCTGCTGCCGCTTGCATGTCAATGCAGGACTTCCGCAAGTGGTGTGCATCAACCCCCTCTGTCAAGAGGTTCTTGACCACGCTTTTAAAAGGTCCTATTTCGGGTATGTATGTACACCATCACAAACTTCCAGACTCAAAACCATCATTTTGAAACAATCAAGTTATTGTAATAACATTGTATAGTATTACAAATTAATATCGTATAAATTGCATATTTATTTTATTCTCATGAATGATTTGTCACATCATACTACTACCTGAGAAACCTTTATATAGGAATAATAAGTATGTTGTAACAGAACCATGTTACACACCACTAGGTGTAGATTTGGTATACATATTATGTAGTAATTTCACACTTAGCAGTTTTTAATGATCTTATCTGCTCCAAAATGTGTTGCCTTGGAATTTTTCTATAGATTTGTGAAGGAGGGGAAGTTGGCACACAAATTATGAAATGACGCATGAGTACCCAGTTTTCAGTTCTGAAATGGTGTGGAGGGTTATTCCTGTTTAATTTTAAGACCACAATGTTCAGTATCCAGGAAGGAATGGCATGTATGACAATCATTCCTTTTGTGGCTCAAGTACTGTAAAGTGATCTCTGTTTTGACTCTATAATTGCCAGAAGGCAGATTCAATGTGGGATTCAATATGGTCTTGATTAATGTGAATATGAGATGTGTCAAATTTCCTTTCTGGAAAAGAATTATTTCATGTTGAATAAGATAGCACCATACAGTAATTCACCAAAACATCTGTCTCTCTTGGATCAGGTGTACCAGGGCGACAAGTACCAGAGCTTCTCACACCCGACAACATGAGCCAGTCTGGATTTATAATGAGGAAGGAGTATGCTTGGCATATTGCAGGAGCCATGCAAGCAGAAGAGACTGTGGAATGGGTCCTTGTTTATCACAGTCCTGCTCAGGGTCTCAGCTTCAACACATTTTTGGGCAAGCTTGCGTAAGTTGCTAGTTTCATTCATGTCATGATGGTTCAAGTCATCATTTTAAGCGGCTGAATTTTAAGGGGGTCAATATATGAAAGGTGGAATCATGTGCCGCCGTGGTTCGATGCATTACTGTGAAGTGTTGTCTGGTTCAACACTTTGAGTGCTGAAAGCTTAATTCCACATTGGATTGACATGATGGCTTGACCAATGTGGATATGACACGTGGCAACATTCTTCAACACTGTGTTGAACCAGACACACTCATGCATAGCCAGATATATCTATGCTCGAAATTACTCGTTTTTATTGATACTGTTGATGATCATGCCCCCATCTTGTTTTTCCATATCAAAATCAAAGAAAAATTTGAAGGTGCCTTTCTCTGACGAGCATGGTTTAGTGCACCCAAGGGAGCTATCATTTTTTTTGAGTTTCTAGTACAGCAAGATATTAGGCATTTGAATGAGGAAATGCAATTTGGGAGTTCTCACATTGAGATGCTTTCCACAATTAAGTACCATTGTGACATGACAAGGCTTTATGTGCATTGAATCACACAGCAGATTTGCAATAGCCTCCTCGACACATTTTAGCATTGGGAATAAATAGGAGACACTGAATTTCTCTGAGTATTAGAGTGATCCTCCAACTCAAGATGTCTTGTGGTCAGGAGTTGGTTGTTTTGCATACTTGACCTTCCATGTTCGATAAGTTTCCGGTGCATGTTTGGAGGTAGTGTGGGGTTTTAAGCCATAGAACATTCTATAGCCGTTCATTCAGGGTCAAACTCATTTTGGCATCCCAAGAGGTGGTAAGATGAGTCTGGCCCCTAATGAACTGACGTAGGAAACGCTCATTCAAATTCAAACACTACCTCAGAGGATGCACCACAAGTGGAAAGAAATTGTTGATTTTGTATGCAAAACCATCATCAGAAAACCGTGAGGGACCAACTCCTGACAAAAAGCTGCATTGAGTTAAAGCATAACTCTATTGTATGTTGAATTAACTAGGGCAACCAAGCACTGAATAAGTTGCTGCCATGGATCCAACTAGCCTTGTTGCCTCCCCATCCTTTTTAACTATTGAAAGCTCTTCTTACAGAGTTGTGATGCTCTGACAGGGCTGTGCAAGGGCCGTCCGTGTTGATTATAAAAGACAAGGAGGGTTGTGTATTTGGAGGGTATGCTTCACAGCCCTGGGAGAAGCACAGCGATTTCTACGGTGACATGAAATCCTTCCTCTTCTCCGCCCATCCGAAAGCAGCTGTACATAGGCCAACTGGAAAGAATGCAAATTTACAATGGGTAAGCCTAACTCTTCATTCAATCCTTTTCCCCTTTCCATTCTACTCAATTGAAGAGCCATGTGTAACATGTATGCAAAGCAAAGCCTTCATGTAAATGGAATGGAGGGCTCTCTAACTTGGAACAAGAACTTGAAGCATGGGGGGAGCTAGAGAAGAGGAAAGGAGGGGAGCAATGGAGTCCATCTTGTTGGTGTTGTTGTTTACTACTTGACATTTTTAACTAAAAGCATCAAAAGTGATGTTGTCTAAAATTAGTTCATTTATCATCTGCATTATCCAACTGGAACATAAGTATACGTACAATGAATCCTAGAGAGCTTTGACCTCGTATAAAGGACCTGGACTCAAATGCATACCACATATAAGTAGTCACTGTTGTCACATATGACTCTATTTTCAGACGACTTCCTCTTTTTGAGTAGGTTGTGCTAAATATGGATGAAATATCATAGAGCTAAAACAATATTATTTAAAATGATTGTGCATCCTGATCCTTTAAGGGTTAGGAGTTTGTGGAGTAATCAATGTCAGTATGATCCAGGCCCTTGTAGAGTATGCAGTGCTTTCTTTTGTGACAATAAAAGTCCAAATTGGGAGTGTTTTAACCACTTGATTGTCTTTTTCGCTGGCTGGGTCCTCAGTGTGCAGTTAATTATACGTCACCGAGCATTCCAAATGGAATTGGGTTTGGCGGGCAAATTCACCATTTTGGTGTCTTCATAGACGGATTCTTTGAACAGGGGCATACCCGACATTCCGTAACATTCAACAATCCCCCTCTCTCCAGCAAACCGGACATAGTGCCCGATGTTATTGAATGCTGGGCTGTGGTTGTGAAGGGGGACACCAATTCGGGGACGAATGGGGCTTCAGCACTTCAGGGCACAGTATTAGAGCGGTTTAAAGAGGATCGACAAATGTTAAATATGGTAGGACTTGCGGGTGCAAGCGACTCATGATGACCATGGGGTTGAAGAAGGTATGCTGTGAAGCTATTCTATTAATTTGTGCAATTTGTCATTCAAAAAACTAAGTATCTAAGCTTGTAAAATTCAAGGAAACAATCTCTATTGGTGACAAAATACTCGTCACCTGGATGTTGAATTTCGTGTAATCATCACTCGGTTTGTTGAGTACAGTTCCTTTGAATCGATGTAACCAAATGAAATTGGGCTGACTGGCTTACAAACTAAGGCAGACATGTCGTATTCAAACACCAGCTCTATGCAAATGCCTAATTTTGGGTGTAAAATGTTATGATATTCTCGTAAAACAAACACTTCCAATATTATTCTAAGCATCAGGATTACGGCTCATTGGTTGGGGGAATGCCAAAAAGCCAATGCTCAAGACCTGCTCAGCACTAACCACTTTGTGCACACCTATACAATCAGTTAACAAAATCACTTTACCTACCTACTCTTTGAAAATTCGTCACAAATCGATATTTTGTCACCTTGATCTCATTTCATGGCATTGGATTTGTACAAGATATGTTAATTGAGTGAGATTTTGTCCATGATTTATTGCACATCAGAAGAGGAAGAACCTATTGGGAGTAACTGTATAGGGTATTGATCTTGTAAGCTACGTCAAGATGGCTTGTGTGAGGTGTGATGATATCTTAAATGGCACATTATGGCATATGAAGCTAGTGCAATGTCCTTATAGGATAATTGATGATTTCATATTAGACACTACTTTGAATCTTGGGATTAGAGGTATCCACTATTGACATTTGTGTCTCGACAACCGAAAGGTTATCGAGACCCAGGGTTTTGGGGCCCACATTGTTTTCACTTCGACTAGACGATTAAAGTCAAATCACCTATTCCCGATCAAGACCATCATGAATCTATAGGGTGCCATAATTTCGATCATATTGGGATTGATTTTGGTAAACAAAATTGTGCATGGTTGAAATAAGGTTCCATGTTTCACGGTATTTAAGGGTTAGTTTCCATGTAGACAACTTGCCCACCAAACTTTGGTGGGAATGTAGATTCCACTTGCATTTCCACTAGAATATGATGGAGAGCAGCCTACATGAAAACTAATCCTAAGTTTCCAACTTCGGTTATGATATCACCATGGATTCATCAGTGCCATGACACATATCCATGGTTTTGAGTGCTAAAGTGAGGAGGAATTCATCTCGAAATTCATCCCTAAACTCTAGACATTGGTAAATGTGTTCAGACCAACTTTTGGTTTCAAAAGTTCATAGTTTTTTCAATTTAAGGAATAAATTATCAAAAAAGTTGTAGTCCTCATGACTTCTATCTCCTACACAGGAGTAATTTGTACCGCCTAATACTTCTCCATATTTGGTGTAGAATCTCTTAAGTGATTGGTTATGGGCATCTTTACTCTAGAGTGGCCCATATTTTTTAATTTCCACATTAACTTTCCACGCACATTAATAGGACAATTTAGTGTAGAGTAGAGGTGCCTATTTCTGATCAAGACCTCATCGGGAACCTATAGGATGTCATAATTTTGATAAGGTTTGGATTGAATTTCAGTCAGCATAGAACCAATAATACCATGACATGTCCATGGTTTGAGTGCTAAATTGAGAAGGAATGAGTGGTACAAAATGAGTAGTCGCTAAAGACTTTAGACATTGATAATATGTTTGGGCCAATGTCCTATATTTACTAAACACTCAAATCAAACACCCCACACTACATAATAGTCACCAAGACAAAAATATCCTTGAATCCATGATCATAATGCTACAATCCTGCACACAAATCACCACACTCCATAAAGTCAAAGCCCATGCTAACATAAACGGTAATGAACAAGCCGACAAACTAGCCAAAATAGGATGCGAACTTGATCACAAAGACGCCGTAATGCCACATGAACATGCGCACCCTACCCCATATTACCTCCAAAAAGATTGGTGGCACTCAATGCAAGAAACACCAGACAAAGGCCCTATAAGACACCTTGGAAAACACGTCCTCAAATACGACAAAAAACATAACTTAGAAGTCATAGCTAACCAAACACAACAACTACATAAATGGCTCGAAAACAAAGATATTGACAAGACATTATCAAACAATTTTTGGACAAACCCAAGTATCACAGACAAACAAAAAACATGTCTAGTAAAATTCCGGACGGGACAATACATGGGCCAAACTCAGAAGCAACTCTTCTTTGGTAGAGAAGCCTACCCATCAAAAACATGCCCCATTTGCAACTCATCAAGTGCAGATACATGGTTACATGTACTACTCACATGCAAACAACAACACATTCACGCACTAATAACAAAACGACACAACAAAGCGGTATGAGAAATCCGTAAACTAATTTTGTCTAATAAAATGTCTAGACACTATACACTCATGAATGCGGGAACGCACAATGAACAACCCCAAGAAAATACCTTGCCTACATGGCTATTGCCATGCACATGCGGCACCCAAAGATGCCACTGTAATGCTAGGTTTAAACCAGATGTATTGTGCATCATAGGACATCCATATAACCACCCCCCTCTAGAAACCCCTACAACATGAATCACCATACAATTAATTGAATTCACATACTGTAATGACAGATTTACCACAGAAACCCTCGATAGGAAAACCACAAAATACCAACCACTCATCAATAACATTATCTCAAAGGGGTGGAATGTAGCCCCACTCATGGTGCTAGTCGCAGGTGCAAGAGCCACCACACACATCCCATCCATGGTAAACTTGGAAACAACACTTAAACTCCCCTCAAAAAAATAAAAAACACATTTCAACAAATTAACATTATCGCCACACAATACGCACACTCAATATTAGTCCATAAACGAAGACTAGAAAACAAACAATCGGTCACAGACCTTCAAGACCCTGCATAACTAAATAAACTACCTCATAACCCGGTACACCTCGCCATATCAAACACTACTACCTCACCGGATAACCACTGCTAACTACTACCACATATTATTGGTTACCGGTTAACTGGCTATCTGTTACTAACATAGTGTCTACTCCCTGCAAGGGGTGAAGTAGTTCTACATCTAATGTCACTACCCTTGGATGTGACTAAGGATGTTTTACAAACAGACACTCTATTCACTCCGGCCTCCCCCGGAGACCAGAGTTCTTCTTCTTCTTCTTCTTCTTCGGGCCAACTTTTGGCTTCGGAAATTCATAGTCATTTCAATGTAAGGAATAATATTACCAGAAAAAATTTGTAGTCCTCTCAATTTCTCTCTTCCTACATGAGAGAAATTGCCTTATACTTCTCCAAATCTAACACAAAATCTCTTAAGTGATTGGTTATGAGCGCCTTTACTCTAGTTTTCATATGTTAAAAATTTTCACTTAGTGCATGAGGTGATTCTAGTTGAAAGAAAGAATTAAGGTTGAGGAATCCATAGTTGACCATGTCCATTTAACCACTCACGAGGGTCATGTAATGCCGATGTGGATGAGATCTATATTTTATAGGCGAGGAGAGGCAAGGTTTAAGGTCAAGGCATCCAAAGTTGACTAGGTTCATTTAATCGCTCACTAGGGTCATGTAATGCTGACGTAGAGGAGAGTTTTTATTTTTATTTTTATTTTTATTTTTAGGTGAACGAAGATAAAAGATTATGTGGTGGCGGCTTGTGATTGATTACTCTCATGGGAGTTTTGACAATTGTCATAGCCAAGAAGTAGCATGAAGATGAGTGGTTATGGGTTAACCTATAGATCAACTATGTGTAGCCCTAAATTTTACATTTTGAAATTTGTAGCAATTTCCATATTCCTGAATTTTTTATGATTATAATTTCATTCTCCTTAGAATATGTTTCTCTTTGCAAGGAAAATAGTTCCCTGCTATTACTCCTCCTAACAGATGCAAACTCTTTTTTTGATCGGTTATAGATGCCTCAACCGTATGTGGTGGTAGCTTGTGATCAATTCCCCTCGTCAGAGTTTTGACTACTACCATAGCAAGAACTAGCATTTAGATAAGCAAATATGGATTAACCTATAGATCAACTGAGTGTTAGCCTAAATCTTACCGCTTCAACTTTGTAGCAATTTCCATATTATAAAATTCATGAAAGTAATTTTTTTTGCATTCTCCCTAGAACTTGTTTCTCTTCGCAAGAAAACTGATCCCTAGCTATTACTCCTCCTAAACAAATATACATTCTTTTATTTTATCAGTTATAGATGCCTCAACCTTAGATACAACACAATATCACTTTCAAGGTAGAGGGAGCGCTAATAAAGATTTTATGTTCTACTGGTAGATAACCCAAACCAACACAAGAGGTAGACATTTTGATAACCAATTGCTTATCCTAGAGCAATAGGGGTTATCAAAACTTGTTGCAAATTTTCATCCATGGAGGTGAAACTTCATCCATAATTTCCATATTCAATAATGAGATGATCGATATTGACTAATAACCAACTTCGAGCAAGTGAATGACTCGCCGCTCTTGCAGCTCGTCATCCACTCTCCTTTAGACAATTAATAATTGGTCCATAATGAATATGTACTCTTCTGCAAGAATATAGAACGTGGATTTTGAGTTGGGTGTTGGGTTTAGCACCATCTACCTTACTTTACCTACAACATGCAAAGCGAGTTTTGCTTTGGTTAACACTTTTAGTGCTAACAAATACTACCAAAACTCAAAGTACACTAAATATGGTATTTAGTGTCATATGGCATCCTATGCCATTGTGGTAACTTTCCTAATGACACTTCTAGTGAATATGTTTGCAAATATTGTCATCCCAACTTACTTTAGTTCATCCAGTTTTGGTGTATTTTGCATCCTAACAATTTTGTGATGAAGTATTGTCACGAACGATTGAAACTTGGATGAAAAATCACTTGGTAAGTGATAATAATTGTAACATTGTGAATCTATGATGCCCAATTTTATTTTTTTACAAGGAATGACAAATATTGTTAGATTTAGTGTTGGTGACACTATACGGGTGGTTTACAATGAATATTTGGCAAGACAAATAGAATTGGTGACACTAAATACAATATTTAGTGTAGTTATTACCTACAAAAGTAACACGCAAGCGCATTTTAATTTAATTTAATTTATACTTTCAATCATAGTCAAGATCCATACGCAGAACACCTTGTTTTATTTGTCAACTCCATAAGAAAGTAGCAGGCTCTCGTCACTTAGTTTTACTTATTTACCTCACGAATTAATTTACTCGGCATGTTTTACTTTTACCTTCACAGTAAATTCTCAGCATGTCACTCACTGCCCACCATCATTAGCATCCGAAACCCTAACTTTCTCAGCGACTCCCAACTCACTCAATTCATTCCAATTCACTCAATTCTTAGCGAAGGAGATGGAATTTCGGCGGATTCCCAGCTCATGAGTTGCAGTGACAGTTTATGTAGGAATCTGTGTGTAAGTAGCTGAATTTATCAGCTGCTGGAAACGAAATTGCATTGTTTGTAGTTCGTGAAGTCGTTATTTGCAGCGATGGCGGCTGCGAGTACGAGCAAGCAGGCGGTAACAGGGCGCCTGCAGGGGATGCGGTTCATGCAGAGGGCGAAATTACGAGAAGATGTGTTGAAGAAGCAAGAGGCGGAAGCTAAAGGTGAGACCGCAGTGGACGAGGTTCATTGGGTGACTCCGGCCGCTTCCAGGGGGTGTAGAGTTATAGTTGAAGGGGATCCGAAGCCTGGAGCGATTGTTGGAAGAATGTCGTTTCAGAATTTTAATCCAGCTGTGGAGAAGATCGTAGAGGAGGTCGAGGCCAGACGGGAAAGGCTCAGGTAAAGCTTCTTTCTGGTTCAGTTTTGTGCTCGTGTTTTGGTAATTTCTTCGCAATTAGGAATTAGGGTTTGTGCGCTCTGCAATTTTCTTGACGTAATTCTGTTGAAATACCTTACTTCTGGCCATGTAGAGTGAGCCTCAGTTCTTTTTAAATCTTTCAAGTAAGTGCCGACCTATTATGTGTAGTGTTCGGTGCGAGGTAGGGTAAGCGGGCTTTAAATGGACACTCTTAGCTCTGCATCGACTTCTCGAAGGATATGAAACACGCAATTAGTGCAAGGTGATTAGCAAATCCAAATCGGGCGGGCAGCCATTTCTATTAAATTATTAAACGAAGATTCTGTTCGTCATTAAATGATCATATATGTACCCCGCCAAATCATGTTGACTATTGAGCTTTGAATGGCTTACGAATTTTGAGCACGTAGTTCAGTCTCTTTTAAACACATGACATGATGCCTTTTGGGTGTCCGTTTTTAGATCCACATCTAACCACATATCACTCAAATATAGGTGTCCGTTTATATGCGGAGCCGGATGAGCTTGGAGATTGGTTGAAGTTGATTTTGTTGACTAGCGTAGAGGTGTCCTTAGTTTTCATCAATTTGATTTGCAAGTTGCAAGTAGTGATGGATGCGATAAGGTGCATCAGTGCATTTGTATTTTTCACTGCCCCTACCTCTTCCATTCTATGTCTCCCTTGCTTTGCTTTTCACTAATTGCATAAATTGTTACAACAGGAATGAGGCCTGTACTTCAAATGGGCAGGAGAAGGCAACCTCAACCACAGCACATGTGGGAAGAAATGGCGAAACATCAGGGGTAACGGTAGAAGCTGAAGATATGGACAAGATGTCAATGAGGAAAAGGCAGAAGGTGGAGACAGTGGAGAAGAAACTGGAGAAGAAACTGGAGAAAATAAGTGTTTCCAGTATTGAGACTAGTAAGGTAACTTCTCTCTCAAGTTTGCGTACAGTTGTCAAGGCTGAAGCTGACAAACACGTGCAACGACAAGAAACAAAACAAGTAAAATCAAACAGGGATTGGCGGCATTTGAGGCCCCCGGGTCATTAGGGCACACCTAACGGACTTCTTTTCCACGACAAATGGATGTGTAATCTGGCTCCTTTCCCAGGTGGATCACGTAAACACAAGGTCTGCTTCCTTGGATTGATTAATTCATGTCAGTCATGCGTTTGTTTGATGTCTGTCTGTAAAAGCGGCAATTTGAGCTTTCTAATTGCAGGTGGAATGTCAAACAAGTACCCTGCTTGCTAGGAGTGTTTGTAATCTCTCTGCATTTTGCGGTACTAAAATTTGCTAGGAGTCAGTAATTGAATCAACAAGATAACACATTGAGAGGCCCGCAAACAGCAGTGGCTTTGTGATCTGGGGCAGACAATTGCAAGACCAAGAACGATAAGGAAACTAAAAGTTGGAAAAGAGCTTTTGATCTGGATTCTGGGGTAATCTTTATCTGTAGTGTCTTTATAATTGGACAAGTTGAAGAAATCCTTGTCTTATTTCTTGGCTGTAGCATTGTCAGTAGAGATGTAGGGTTGTTTGAAGTCTTTCTAGAAGTCTTCATTTTTGTTTCTATCTCATTATAATATTGGACTTATAACTATCTATGGAGAGCAGTATATCATGTTTCACGCTGCTTGGGAGGACCTATCCACCTCATTTAAACTCCTATAAAATTGATTTATATCTCTACCTTGCAGAAGGAGAGAATTCGTCTTTAACTTATACTACTCTTGGATATTTTTCCAAGAAATAGTTGTTTTTTTACAGAGACCTATGATGGGTGATAGCTTGTTTGATTTTGAGCGCTTTTTGAGCAACCTTAACCCTTGAGATGGTCACCTTTAAACAAGCCTTGGCCTTTGAGGATATTTGGCAGTGTCATTGGTGTTTTATTACACAAGCCATATGGGTTTCTTGCAATGATGTGTCTTGGCATCCATATAATTGGAGGAAGTACGTGACTTGCACATGCCAATCCAGCCTTGAATTATCTCAGCAGTCATGATGGTCTTCCCTGAGACTGCTTCATGCAGGTGCCTTGCTTTTTCTATTTAGTTTAGTACTTATTTTTTACAGTCTTTTTAGTGGGTTATGTGGAGATTGGACTTTTGGGAGAAAGTGATGTGAGGAAGGTTTTTTATGAACGTAATGTCTCCTACTGTCACAGTTGATACTTGGGCTGGCTGTAGAAGCATCCAACAAATGCTTTCAGTTCATGATGTGCTCAAATGCTAAGGTTCTGAGTGGGTATTGACATGAGCAAGGTATATGATGCACATTGGCTTTGCCATATGACCTTGTGCCTGCTATGCTTTGCGTATGAAAGCACCTAGCCGATATCGGAAAGCTAGTACTGATCCGGCCATTCTTTTAAGGTGTAGTAAAGAAATGGACAATTGAGTGACCGCTGGGGTACCAAGTGAGAAATGGACTACTGAGGCCTTCTTTTTCTATTTTAAGTTGCATGGAATAATTTGTCTAGGAGTTTTATGGCAACTGTTAAAGAGAGATTGTTTCCAATAGTTTCTATGCAGACAACGACACGTGTCTTGTCACCTAATCACTAACGTGGTTGATGTTCAACTCCACAAAAATATCCATTCCATGTGAACTGCACCAATTTTGTAGAAGCCACTTCAATTATTATAATGATGGGCTTGGTAGCAGTATGTACAGCAGCTGCTGCTACTCCTGTGGTGAATAAGATGTTTTCTGAGATGCTTGCTGGTGGCCACATATAGTCAAATATTGCAATGAATTTTGTAGCACATAATTGTTACCCACTTGAATGCATCTATTGACTTGTAATAAAGATGAGTGCTTTGATATAGGAAGCGCCCCAATAACAGGTATTCATTTGATTGTGAATCTATCCAGACTCGAGTTGTTTAATCCAAAAATTTATATCAAGTCTTTTTGGGCCTGGCCGACTGTAATGAAACTAATCTTAGACTTACAGATGTAGGTAAGTTTCTGGTCATATGAAGTCTCCCAAAGTGTGCATTGCAGTGAGATGATTTGTCAGGGTGCTGATAAGCTAAAGTTTGGGAGGTGAAGGTATCTTCCTCCCCTTCTTTCTCTCTTCCTATCTTAAACATTCCCTGGGGCATCCCTTGCCCTCATAGGCTTACATTGTGTTCAAGTAAGCTCGAGGAAGTTGCATGATGATGCTTCATGAATATGTATACAGAGGAGAGTTGTGCAAGAAGTGAAAAGTCATCAAAAGACACATAGTTCCTAGTTAACACGAGAAATCCTGCATCAATGGTTTTGATTGTCCAATACATCCTTCGATTTAATTTCAATGGTCACAAGTGTCAAAGAATTGTGCACTTGACCTAATAGGCCCTGCCCTGTCTCATCTCACTCGAGCAGATGGATCTCAAAACAAGGCCTGCTTGGTACTACCTAGAAGGTAAGAGTGTCTGGAAACTTCCAAGAATTGAATTATCATTAGTACAGAAGATTGGTGAAATGCTTGTTTATTTGGATGTATGTTACTTGAATCTGCCTAACTATTTGCTGTTGGAAATGTGCTTGCATTGCTGGCAAGAAGTAGCATGGACAGGGGTGGTTTTTTGATTATGGAAGGAAATATTGAAGTTGGAATTTGTTGAACAGAAAGTGACTAAAGTGAGTTCAAATAGGAAAATGAGCTAAACGGAACTTGACTCAACCAAAGACAAATGGTCATATTCATGGTACCTATTGAAATGGAACTTTTTATGCTGGGCACATGCTCTTTAGCTAATTTGGAGTGTAGGAATCCATTTCCTGTATTAGTTTTAAGCTATTTCCAGCTGTCAGCAGTAATTTGCTTGTACAGTTTGTTTGGTTGTATATGGCAGTTTGGAAGTTCGTGGACACATTATTCTCTTTCTGTTCTACCCTTTGGATTTCAGTCTCAAGAAGCACTTAAGGTAGATGGGTCTTAAATGAATACCTTTTCCGATTAGCCCACTTCTCCTTGGATATGAAACACTTGATTTGTACATGATGGTTAGCAAATCCAAAGTGAAGATTCTCGTTTTCATTAAGTTGCCATATAGGTCCACCCAATTACGTTGATTATTGCGTCTAGAATGGTTATCATATTTTGAGCGTGTAGTCCAATCTCTTTTAAACACATGTCTTTTTGATATCCATTCTTGGAGTCACACCTAACCACATACCACTCAATATATAGGTGTGTGGTGAAGACAAGTAACCAAATTAGGCATGTCTATATTAGGCGAAATGCAATAGTAAGAGAAAAGAGCCAAAAAAATACAAAGGGGACTCCATAACATTAAGTAGCAATGCTAGGATTGAGTACTTGCAATATTACCTCAACAAGAAGGGAGAAACTTGTTGAGTAAGGGTGAATGAACGGATAATTAATCAAAAGTAATAGCTTCAAAAAAGTATCAAAGAGGTTTCCAGTGTGGGTGTTGGGAGACTTTTCCGAGAAGTGCAACTACCTTTTTGACTTCACCAACTTTTCCCCTTGCTTTATAGTTATTTAGATTTGTTTAGATCGTAATTCGTAATTTAGCTTAAATTAGAACCTTTACCACCACTTGACACTAGTTTTGTCCTAGAATCCGACATACTTAATTCTAAGCATTGAAAGCAATTACCCAAATAGGTTTAAAATAGCCTAAGCAAAACTCAAAAGTAGCACTACCTTTGCTCTTGAAAGAACATCAAATCAGCACGCACCAGTTTGATGCTCTTTTGAGGAGGTCATTCCGGGCTTTCTACTTAATGTTATGTCTAGTGGTCCTCAAACAAATGCTAAGTTAACCTATATCTTTTATAAAGTCTAGGTGCACACCCAAGATTTAAATGCACATACAAGACGAGGATCCATTGAAAGAAACTCAAGAGTGCATTTCAACAATATGAAAGAGATTCACATCAATCCTAATAATAGCATGCTCAACTTCCATGCTTTGTACTTGGAATTGATGAAGTGGCCATGTATTTTTTTGTTTTGACCTCAATTTCTCTATATATGCCAAAATGTTGGAAATGTCCACACATATAGGGGCATTCTCAAATGTAACATGTACTTGTTGTGCAAGATTTTAGAGTGTTGGTTTTTGGGGTGGTGATGGTTAGGATTTGCACAATAATTACATGTGGATTTTGAGATTATGCATCACCTTAATACCATGTTTCCATGATGGTTTTTCCCAATTATATGATGATGATGATGTGCCCAATTATATTGGGAGTATATTTGGGAGTTTCATTAATTCGAGGGGAGATTGGGGGTTTCACAACACAACACAACACACAAAAAAGGAGTCCACAAAAAAAGCTATCTCCTCAAGGGTGAATTCAACTAAATTAGGCTATTATGAACTTGAGAGGATAAGAATGGATTAGTGGCGATCCACTTAACTACTTGTAATCCCTAGTGGTAATTTTGTTGACTACTTCTAACTCCTCTTAATTCCTTTTATATTGGATATCTTATTTTATCTTAGTTTGTCAACTTCAAAAAGATTTACACCCCCCCTCATGCTTGACCAATCACATTACTAGACAAAATAATTATGTCCACCTCATCGACCGCCACTAATGTGCTTGAACACTGCTCGAATATTATCGAGTCACCTGCCAAATAAAGGAAGTGTTTGCATAGGAAGGTCGGAAACCCGGGAGATTTTTGGGCATAATCAGTTGAGATCCTAGTGTTTCCAATTCCAACTGGTGAAATGTTGATATCTTTCTGTTTATCTTTGTTAATTTTGAGGTATATTCTCTAGATTTCTCTAAAATGATCGGAAATTTTCCTAAAGTCTTCAAGTTCAATCAGTTATTTCTCAAACTCAACCGGTTCATGTGTAACTAGCAGTTGGTTCTCCATGTTCATTGTATTGGATAGAATTTCCTAGATCTAATAATAACAGATAAAACCCACCGTAGTTGATGGATGATACACATCCACATCCACATCCACATCCACATCCCATCCAAAATGGATGCAAGATGCTGCCCATCCTGCCCGTTGAAAGAAGTTACACCGTTGCAAGCAAATGTACCGGAAGTTACCTCCGTCCCTGGCTCGCATTTAGGCCTAATCAACCAGGGACTGGGCCGGGGGTGTGGTGTGTCCTCGGAAGAGAGTTGAAGACTAATTAGCTATTTGTGCGAGAAAGTATGGCGATGTCGACGATGGCGGAAGTGATGTCCTGCTCTTCATCTGTGTTCCTGCGAAGTCGCACCCAGGTCACTCATTCGGTTGTGCGATGAAACCCGTTTTGGGTTATGCATTCACATCCACATAGGCACCAATTATGTCCGATGTAGATATGATGTTCCTTCTTGGATTGGACGTCCTGGGGGTTGTTGCGATTTTTTGGGAAGCACGTTATTTACAGCCTCTTGATGATGTTTTTTGAGACGTGCCCAGAAATTGGGTTGTGCATTCGCTTCACATTGCTGCCAATTGTGGGCGATGTGGTTGTGAAAATGTCCGGGGTGCGATCAGACGTCCTTGGTTGTGTATCAATTTGGAATGCAACCTGTTTTCGTCATTTTTGGTGATGATTTCGAGACATGCCCAGAACTTAAAATACTGAACCCTGCTTAAACCCAGAAACTAAAACCCTGGATGTACCCTGCTTTTAGCACTCATTTGGGAAATTGATGGCTGATTGGCCTGCATTTTGTGCATCGCTTCACATCGGCACCAATTGTGTCCGGTGTGGTTGTAAAAATGTCTGGGGTGCGATCAGACGTCCTTGGTTGTGTATCGATTTGGAATGCTATTTGTTTTCAGCATTTTTGGTGATGATTTCGAGACATGCCCAGAACTTAAAAATCCTGAACCCTGCTTAAACCCAGAAGCTAAAACCCTGGATGTACCCTGCTTTTAGCACTCATATGAAAAAATTGGTGGCTGATTGGTCTGCACTTTGTGCATCGCTTCACATCGGCATCAATTGTGTCCGATGTGGTTGTGAAAATGTCCGGGGTGCGATTTGATATCCTGGGTGAAAATGTTCGGGTTGCGATATGATTTGTTGCAATTTAGAAAGCAAGTTGGTTTCAGTAAGTTCGGGTTGCTGATGATTTTGAGACGTGCCCAGAGCTCAAAACCCTGAACTTTGCTTAAATATCAAAAAATTTAACCCTGAATTCCGCTGTTGACACATATCTGAAAAAGTGGGGGTTGATTGGTCTGCATTTTGGGCATTCACTTCACATTGGCACCAATTGTGTTCGATGTAGATGTAAAATTGCCCGAGTGCGATTTGGTGTCCTGGGTTCTGTTTGGAAGCACGTTATTAGCAATTTTTTTTTGTGTTGATGATTCTGAGACGCATGCCCAGAAATTTTGGGTTGTGCATTCACTTTGTACCGCCACCAATTTTGTCCAATGTGGATGTGACATTGTTCGTCTGCGATTTGACTTCCGGGGTTACGTTGGGATTTGGAAAGCACTTTGTTGTTAACATATTTGCTGATGGTTCTGAGACATGCCCTGAACCTTAAAACCCCGAGCCCTGCTTTGGGCACCTAACTTTTTTTGCATTTCTCTTTTTATCCAACGCCTGAGCTGGAGATTGTGCAGTGAGGAAGAGAGAAGGAGAGGAAGAGTTGGGACATGTCTAGTGAAGATTTGCTTGGCAGTTTTGAGTGTGTTAGGACCAATGTTGGACTGGTATATAGGTGAATGCATGGTATCAATAATCAACATCAATAATGATATCAAAGAACCTACCTGTGGGTATCAAAATTGTTATATCACTTGAATTGTGATTTTTGCTGGGTATGTCAAGGTGAGAGAATCTTTGTATGCCCAATTATTATTTGGGTCAGTACCATTTGAACCATATTGATATTACAGCGATTTTACCTAGGTAGGAAGGTTTTTGCATGGTATATAGTTCCAAATGGTATCAAAATCACAAATATTGTCAAATACCCATACTCTACTGATATAAAAAAATGTGAAATCCTCATCATAGGTACCTGGTTGGCATAAAGAAGAAGAAGATGATACCAGTCCAACACTGGTGTGGACTTTGGGTCTAGTGGTGGATTGGGTAAGTAGAGTACACTAAACATGTGGTGGCTCATTGTTTGCTTGTTCTATTTTGTGTGCAGGTCACTGACACTAGGACCCATCTCTTGGCGAGTGATTTGCGAGGCACTTGCTTGACCTCAACAATTCTGAAGGGTGGGTCAAAGACAAGAGCAGTGTCCACAAGCATGCAGGAAGTAGCAGAGGAAGATGCAGATTGCAACAACGGTGCAATGGAAGGTTAGACTTCAATACTTGAAATGTATTTCCACTGCTTTCACTTTGTTTTTTGAGTTCCTGGAATGTGTGAAAGAAGAAAGCATATAACCGTCGTTCAATGAATCACTACTGTACGCTCAGGTTTAATTGGGCTTGTCTCTGCCTAACTTCAATTTCCACGTGATCTTTTGAGATGTTTGAACAAATCACATGATGGCATGTGACACTTGTTGGGGCCAAAATAATCTGACTTGCGCAGAGGGTAGTCCTGATGACATGGAGGCTTTTTGAAATATGCAGATCTCAATCTTAGTGTTGCAACGCAGCTTCTGCAGTCAGACAATTCATTTGATCCTTATGGTGCTCTAAGTACACCGTTGTATCAAACAGCAACGTTTAAACAGGTGAGCAAATGTATTATTAGCAAAGGCTTCTTCCACAAATGTTGAGCATTGTATTTCACCAAGTATTCTGTGCCTTGTATCTTTCTCAAGTTGGTGTACCAAGAAGTTCTGGGATTGTGTTAATGAGGTTTAATATTTTACATAATTTATTTCTTGAACTTGTGAGGGGCAGCCATCAGCAACTGAAGGTGGACAGTATGACTATACTCGGAGTGGGAATCCAACCCGTGATGCTCTTGAAAGGCAAGTCACAAACTTCAAAGTGTGAATTTATTATGTACTATTTATATTGAAAATATACCTAGTGGTCTTAACGTGATTATGTTAACCTACATTCACTATTGTTACAGAAAAGTTTTCTAGGCAGTAGTGTAACGTAACACATAAGAAATAAAAATACAAATAAATGCGCGATCAACTTGAAATCAACATGAAGTTGATTGATTGTATATGACGTTATCTTATTATGTGATTGTTTCAACATGATAAATTTTTCTCTGAAAAATTGTGACGTTTGCAGAATGCTAGCAAAGTTAGAAGGCGCAGATCGAGCATTTTGCTTTACATCTGGGATGTCTGCACTAGCAACCATCACCCATCTTGCTGAAGCAGGTGAGCTTTGCCCTTGAAAAGTGTTTGATAATGCCAAGATGTCAGGGACAGGTATGACATCTAGGTCTTCCAATTTTGGAATAAATGGACTCGTTCTTCTCAAGTTTGCAATCAATACACTTTATTCATACCATTTTGTTCAATGTGAAGTGTTTGGTTACTTTTTACAGGGCAAGAAATAGTTGCAGGTGATGATATCTATGGTGGGTCTGATCGACTTCTGTCACAAATTTCTCCAAAATCCGGTATCATAGTCAAGTAAGTTTGTTGATACTTGGCACAAGAGCCCTCAGTAATTTATTAGTAATATGTTCATGCATTTCCTGAGGGTTCATCGGTTTTAGATATTATATAAAACGGTGAATGTTATGCATGAACTTATTGTTAATGCAACTTGTGTACTGGTTTTTTGTTCAAGTCATTGTGCACATTTCTGCAGGCGAATAGAAACTGCAGATTTGGATGCTGTAAGGGCAGCAGTTGGACCTAAAACCAAATTTGTGTGGATTGAGAGTCCTACTAATCCTCGTCAACAGATATCTGACATCCGGGTAATGCACTACCGTTCCTTGTGCTCATAAAATTGTATTTGTCTCAGTGTACTTTTGAAGATCATATTCACAGCATGGAACACTGTTGTTTTTCTTGTTGGTTACAGGTATTACATTTAATTTGCTTTCTTTTTGCTTTGACACTAAACAGCTTGTTTGGTTTCTGTTTTCAGGAAATAGCAAAAATTGCTCATGCGCAGGGAGCCCTTTTGATAGTTGACAACAGCATAATGTCACCAATTCTTTCCAAACCTCTAGATCTTGGTGCTGGTATGGTTCTAGAGACCATTTAAAACCACAAACTTCAGACTTATCAAATACTCATGTAAATATCAGCTCGTAGATTTTGAATGCTATTTCTTGTTCTTAAAGAATGTCCTCATGGCTTTTCCTGAGCCTTAACGTGAAGACTTTGAATCAATCTTTTTCTAAATCATGTTAAAGTTGTCCGAAGTTGATTGCAACTATCTGAAGTCTTCTTGTCCATGTCTTTCTTGTTTTGTGATGACATATACCTGACGATATATTTCTGAGATTTCATCTTTGCTCCTATCAACCAGAATAATTGGTCTTGAAGAGCTTTAGGATGTCTTATCAGGTATGTATTTTCATGAATGATATTTATATTCTTGGATCTGGCATGTGCAGACATAGTTATGCATTCTGCCACAAAGTTTATAGCAGGGCATAGTGATGTTATGGCAGGAGTTCTGGCTGTCAAAGGAGAGAGGTGTGCACTATACAAACTCAAATCCATATTTATTGTAACAAGATTTCATAGTTACAAAATTGTACCATCTGTGAATGACAACTTACACATCACCTGTGTCAGTACATGACTTAACTGACTTTTGTATACTTGCTTGCAGCTTAGCAAAGGAGATTTACTTTCTGCAAAACGCTGAAGGGACAGGTCTTTCTCCATTTGATTGCTGGCTCTGTCTTCGTGGCATTAAGACCATGGCACTTCGTGTGGAGAAACAGCAGGTACTTGTCTCAACTTACAGAAGTACATTCCTACACTCTAAGGTGGATGGGTCTTAAATGGTTAGTTTGTCTGCTACGAATTACAACTTTGATTTGAGAACTCTAAATTTTGGCTGATCTGCGAGTGTGGATGGAGAAGCCAGGTCCAATCGCAGAGAAATTTGGAGCCCGCCCTGAATTGATATGAATTTCCAAAGGTGATGGTCAGGGAGCCATAACTCAGTCACATAGACCCTCTAAATTATGTTAACTATTGGATCTAGAACGGTTAACAAATTTATTTAAATATGGTTTCCAAATTCTTTTAAACACATGTCTTTTTGGTGTCCGTTCTTAGATCCAGACCTAATCATGCACCACTTAAATATAGGTATCCATAAGACAAGTAACCAAATTAGGCCTGCTTACCTTAGTGGACAGGTAGAAAGTCACACTGGCAAACCGAAAATCTGGAAGAGAACTATATTCTTGACCTTACAAGGAAACAACACAACCCACATTATATTAAACATTAACTTAATTATCTGGCATTGATATCTTCAATTGACTAGACCACAGCACTTCAGGTATTTTTGATAACCATATTACGACTTGTTCAGATGCTTTGATGTCTTATTAGTTCATGATACAGGGGAAAGATGATGTTGTGGTATTTGTCTATGCCAGGCCAATGCTCAAAAGCTTGCCGAATTCCTGGTTTCAAATCCACTTGTCACTCGAGTGAATTATGCTAGCCTTCCAAACCACAGTGGGCGTGACTTACACTTCTCACAGGTTTGTCTAGTTATTTGTCTTCAGTTTTATGTCAATGCAGATACTTGTTTTATTATTTGCAAAGTGTAACTAAGATGCTGAAATATACACCTGTCTGCAAAGGACGGGGCTCCCAACAGCTAATACGCTCCTCATGTGATGTTGTGTTAGCTTACATAGATGTTGTTTCTGCAGAAAGAATCAACATCATGATTTACCAAAGGGTGGTGTATTCTGTAGTTATTACATTAAAGTTATACTTAGGGTGGATTTACATTAGGGTCCAGGTTCAAGAATGCTAAAACATCCCTTGATGGACCTTATTTTCGGACCCAAACTTGAAGTTTGCTTTCTCAAATTGGGTGGAGTATTTTCTTGATTCTGGATTGTCAAGATTTGGTGGCAAAAATGGTGCTACAATAGCACTATACTTTGGACTCGGACCTAATGTATATCCCTTGGGTCCAAATTTTTGGTTTCAACCAACAGAATTGCTTGATTACCGAGTTTCTTTGGTATTGGACACTAGCGTAAACCCACCCTTAGAGGTGTACAATGCAATTATCTATAATAGAAGTATTACTTTTAACGCATTAATTAAGAATTTATGATGCTACTTTAACATGATTTTATTGCTTCTAATAATAATTTTGCCTCTGGAAGTTTGTGATGAAACCTGATACAGTTTCCCATGTGCTTCACAGGCAAAGGGAGCAGGCTCTGTCTTCAGTTTCAACACAGTCTCATTGGCAGTATCCAAGCATATTGTTGAGCAAAGCAAGCTCTTCAGCATCACTGTGAGCTTTGGTCTGTTGCTCAACCTGTGCCCAGAGCTCACAATCATCAAACTTGTGTAGAGGATACAAGCTACATCAAAATGAAGATGATCTCTGGTGTTCAATTAATTTTGACGAAATTTTTGTGACATTGATTGATTGCAGGAAGCGTGAAGTCATTGATCAGTCTGCCATGCTTTATGTCACATGCAAGCATTCCTGCTGAAGTTCGGGAGGCTCGTGGACTCACTGAAGACCTAATACGAGTTTCAGTAAGTTTACACTGGACTTGTACAGAGATTTAGAATTGTGGGTTAAAATGATATGTTTTTGACGTGAAGCAACGACAGCTGTAGAACACAAGCCTGGTCAAGTCTTGATGATCTACAATTCAACTTGTAATTGCCTACATATTAGAGATATTTGTGAGGTCTCCAGATCAAACTCTGGGTGAGTTGGTTAAAAGGTGAATTTGAGAGCTTATGACACGTGAAAAGAGTGGGGGAAAACCTGTTTTCTAGCTGGCATACTAGGATTGGTGGGCCAAGCTAGCCTTGCATAGGCCAAGCCAGGATTTAGGGTGGCGGGTTCCAGAATCAGAATTTATTTTAGATCCTACAGTTCTCTAAAAAAAATTGGATTGAAAGAGGAGCCCGATCTAAGGAGATTCAGCTATGTTTTATAAGTGGGCTCCAACACAAGATGCTCTAACGAGCTTTTGTTTGAATAGTCCCTCAATAAGGCACTAAACTCTTAGTTTGGTCCCTCTTTGAAGTACGTTGTGGATACCTCTAATAGAACCTCCAAATCAGTGAACCATTGATTCTAAGAGTTCAGTAGCTTATGAGTTACCTTTTCAGCAGTACTTACATCAATGAAAATTTTCTTTTCAGGTCGGTATTGAAGATGTGGATGACCTTATTGCTGATATTGAACAGGCTCTGCAGACAGCTCCCAAGTAGTCTTGTACCAGAAATCATGGAAAGGTAGAGGGTTCATTTTGAAACTGAGGATCTAGCTGTGCTGCTTGGCAAAGACAAATTCTCAACCTGCATACAGTGCAACATCTATATCTGGCCTACGGTGGTTGCAATTTGCATAAGAACACCATCTTTGAGGCGATGACCTTACCTACCTACGAGTGAGATTTTGCCTTCCAGCAAAGTATTTGCAGTTTACTCTACCGACTGCATTTAGCAGGGAGGATATACCTTCGTATTTGAGGATGAGTGTTGCTCAGACAAATTTTTCCTGGAATAAAATACAACTGAAACTCACCTTAAGGAACATTCAAATGGGATGTACTGGATGAGTTTTGATATTGCAGCTTGATCACTCTGCAGTTTATGCTGACATTTTTGACTTCACGCTTAAACCTTTTTAGTCATTCTTAGGATCACAGGAAGTTATGTATACCCAAAACGAACACTATGTACCACAAACATACATTTTGGGGTTTTGACTATATGACTACGGTAGATAGTGTTGGTTTCAAGTTCAGTGTTGGGGTTTGGGTACCTTCACCATAGAATGGAGTGGTAGGTACACTACACCACACCGTTTATAGTCTTTAGTGTCACTTATTATTTGGAACTGCACACTTCTATAAATCCTTGCTATATATTTAAACTTTTGCCAACAAAGATGAAATAGGTTGTTTGGACATCATGGAACATTGTTGACTTTACTTGGCAAAACTTTACATTGTAAGCAAAAAGTTATAGTACATTGTAACTCTGAATAGTAAGTGACACTAGAATACCATAAACGGTGTACTTACATGCGTGTGACCTCTCCACAGCTCTTTCAATAACTGGCCTCAGATTTGTCTTTATGAAATTCTAATGAAGTTTTATGAAGAATTTTATCCACATGGGACCTTTGGCAAAATCACATCTCGCAGAAGGTGAGTGAGGCATAAGGGGTCACAATGCGTGATGGGAATATTTTGAAGATGGGTGCTGTAAGAGAAGAAACAAACAATCTCATATTGATTGATTTGAGAATTTAAACCCAAGAAATAATTGTCTCTTGCATGTGAACTCAGATTCATATGAAGATGCTTCTGCCAAGATGAAAGTGATCTGCTATAGCAGACTCTTGCAAACTTGACTCTGCAAAATAATCTAAACACCTTGAACTGCATACAGAAAACAAGACATCTTGGTTGTAGTATGTGAACATGGGTTTCATGCTCATGCCAAAATTGGCTTGAACCAATTCAAGTTGCACATAGGGTAAGTGAGCCTAATTTGGTTAATTATTTTAAGTGGACACCTATATTTGAGTGGTGTGTGGTTAGGTGTGGATCTATGATCTCACACCAAAAATTCATGTGTTTGAAAGAGATTGGACAAAGTGCTTGAAATAAATTAATTGTTCTAAGATCAATAGTCAAAATAATTGGACCGGGAGGGGGGGGGACCTATATGATCATTTCATATAGAAAGAGGATCTTCCCTTTGACAATGAATAAGCCATTCATATGAACTCCAAAAATGATGAGGAAAATGGCTACATGCACAATTTGGATTTTGGCACGCATTGATTAAATGACAACATTATTGGATGTTGTCCATCATGATTGACATATGCATATGAAATAATGCACAATAGTAGTGAATCCTACCTTAAATTGATATTGATTTTTTCAATTTTTTTCCATCAAGTTGTCAAATTCTATTTGGAAAACAAGTTATAGTAAGAAGTAAAAAGTAGATGTTTTATTTAAAGAACCTCAATAATAGTGAAAGGTAAAGTAAAAAACAAAAGTATTTCAAAAATGGGCATAAGCATTTTGTGGCTAACTTTTATACGAAAGTAAAGGTAATTTTTTTCCTTATTATAAGTAGGGTCTTTAGTTGTAGTGTATGTCATAAGCATGTTACAGAGGTTTGGTTCGTCAAAGACAATCATGATGTTCCCAAGATGGTTCAATGCACTTCCTGATGGTGAAGGATATTACTCTGGATATTATTGTCAAAGTTGTGTAGAGCAAGGATCAAACTTAAATCAATGCAAAAGTCAATATTTTTGTATTGATTGTGCTACGAGCAATCTTTGTCAGAGCTGTTTCACGACCTTTGGCACACACACAAGACATGACAAGGTACAAGTGTACAAGGCAACCTTCAGGGACGCAGTTCGTGAAGCCGACATCAAAAAAAGGTTAGGATCATCTTATCAATGTATCATTTCAAAACTACAACCATACATTTTCAATGGCAAGAATATATACTTCCTAGCACCCCCTAGAGAATGCAAGCAAGCATACAAGAATGTGTGTTTGACTTGTAGAAGGAAAGAAACATTGGGAGAACAACATGAATATTGCTCTATCAAATGTGTGAGGGATGCATCACAAATCACTACAATGCATTATGGCAATACTAAGGCCTCTCACGGTGCCAGACAACACGATCTACAAGCCTTGCCTCAAACACCAAAGTCCAAGTCAAACATAAGTGCTCATCTGAATAAGTGTGGACAACTTCCGCAACCTAGATGTGAAGCTATATTGGAAGAAAACAATTTGGAAATTGTTGGAGCACAAACGAATGATTCTAAAGAAATTGAGAGACATCATGTTCAAACAGGATTGAGATTGATGGAAATCATTTCGAACGTCGCTAATGGTGTCATAGAATCAAGAAAAAAATCAATAAATGACCATACAAAACATGCCGAATGTCGACTAAGCAAGGATGGATCTAAGGATTTGGATGGAAAAGTGGTCATACGAGAATTTTTGCAAACACTCAAAGTATGTGTGGAGAATGCATCAAAGTCGCATGATGTGAGCAACCATGAAGTTCTTACAAGTTCCTTGGGAAGAGGTCAAAATGAAGATGGGTACCATCATAAACCACCACCACCATGTTATCCAATCACATGCAATGGAAATGTTGAAGCTCAAAGTGACGAGATCTTGGATGTGGATAATAAGCTTTCTTTTCAACTGCAACAACAACAACACAAAGCTCCCAATGAACGAGCAATCGAAGAAAACGAGGGGCATGACAATACCCAAGCCTTGGCATGTGTATCACATATGATGCTTGAGGATCTTAGGAATAAAAAGAGAAGGATTGATGCGAAGTCAAGTTGCCGAAAGAGTAAACCAAAAACATGTAGTTGTCATTGATGTATAAGATAGGATAGAACTTCCTACAAGAAAAATGACAATAAACTTAATGCATACAGCTAGTGTTATATTGCTTGAAGATAATAATGATGTTGAGTTCTAATTTCTAGATGCAACTCTTAATGATGCGGGTCCATGATTTTTATGGGAAAAGGACCATGTGGATCATATTCATGCATGCTTGAGTGGTGCAGTCTCTATATTTAAAATATGTAATTTCACTAGACACAAGTTTGAGATTTTAATTGTAAAAAGTACATAATGTGTATGAGTTTCATCACACAATTCACTTCATAGTTATCAACCTTGCAATGTGTTGGTATAAGATAAATACCCACCTCTAAGTGACACATGGATTGCATCAAATCAATAATGTGTTGTACCTAGTTGTATCAT
The DNA here is from genome assembly GCA_950295325.1 of Polytrichum commune. NCBI lineage: Eukaryota > Viridiplantae > Streptophyta > Polytrichopsida > Polytrichales > Polytrichaceae > Polytrichum > Polytrichum commune. The sequence goes on from OX485804.1 coordinate 43,233,474, forward strand.
CCATGTAGAAGTTTCAAACATGGAGATTCCGAAGGGCTCAATGCACAACCTATGTACATAACTCTTATGAGTTCTCATCAAATCTTTAAATCATAGTATTTAAACTATAAGATAAGAACTAGGTTGCATCATTAGCCTACAATGGAATGATGTAGGCTATTCCTATGAATGATAGTCAACCTTGGACGAAGGCCCCAAATTGTGCAATGTAGTCCCTCTCCATGTATTGTGTAATTACTAGGGCATAGTGAACCCATTTTTAAGAAATAATGCGTCAACATAACATATAAACGTGGATTAGTTCTCACCAAGACTAAGGTTGCATCATTCATATCGTACCATTGTTAATTCTCCAAGGAGCTTAGCAATTTGTGACAAGTATGTACAAAGATCTCATTAAAACATGCCATTATACTAGGTTTGTGGTGGATTTGTTCTCATTTCCTGTCACTAGATTAATTTGGGGCCTCCGATCTCATAATCGTGAAGTCAAATCAATTTATTAATCGTAAAAAACTTTGACTTGGAAGTGTTCCTCGCATTTTCACCTTCAACCCTACTGGTACAATCCTACGCGTCTCTCAGTATAACATGTCTCATTGAATCCGGTTGGGCCACGGACTTGTAACCAATATTGGGTAAGTATAAAAGTGAATGCATGGTATCAATCATCAATATGAATACTTGTATCAAAATTGGAACCTACTTGTGAGTATCAAAATTGTAATACCAATCAAATATTGATATTTGGTGGGTATCTCAAGGTGAAAGAAACTTTTGATGACATACCTGAATGGTTTAGATGACACTAGTCTAACAATGGTCACAAGAAGTTTTGGGACACATGAACTCATGACAACAAAGGAGTTGCAACAAGTGCAAGTTTTGTACAATTTTGTTGCTCATGTTTTGTTTTCTTGCATTGCTATTTCACAAACGGTGTCCTCCATTAACCCCTAAACATGTATGGAGCTTGATTTGGGCCTCTCATACATACAATATTTGAAAATTATAGAACGTGAATGCAAATTGTGATGTGAATTTTTGGTAGATAGTGATAGCTTGTTGTTTTTGCGAGCTTATTCTTCTTGATACCTGGACACAATAATTTGTAAAGAGTTTGATGAAAATTTCATATCATCTAGCATTAAGAGAGAATTTGTAAACAATGTAAACATGCTAAAAGTGGTCAAGGGTTAAGGTCCATGAGCAAATGGAATGACTCACTTGCTGTGATCCAACTTCCAACACAATAAGTGGAGAGAGGTTAAGGATGGGTGACACCAATGTTGGTCTTGTATATAGGTGAATCAATGCATGGTGCCAATAATTAACATCAATAATGGTATTAAAGAACCAACCCATGAGTCTCAAAATTGTAATACCAATCATATATTATTATTTGGTGGGTATGTCCAGGTAAGAGAATCTTTGTGTACCTCAACTATTATATGGATCAATACCATTCTAGGTTCGAGTCACAACCTTTTGGTTGCAAGATTTTTCTGTGACAACCAAAACGAGCCAATTACAACCCTCTAGTTACTAGATTCTCTTCACGACTTAGCCAAAAATTGTGGTGGGGTTTGGATCTCAAGACCTTATTGCCCTAAAAAGCTTCCATGGTAGATAGACTAACCTCTCTTCTTCCACAGCAAGAAATTTTAAAACATTCTATTTCCATGCCTCGCCTATGTCAAAGCTCCTCGATTACCCAACCGCAATTAAGTTCCATGGCCCATATATTTTGAGGGCCTCCTTTACCATGATTATGCATAGTCCTCCACACAAGACCAGAAATTACCTACAGGCTTTTTAGGAACACGGCACTTGGGAAACAATCACTCAAACTACAACATGTTTATCAAGTTACAATTGTAGAAATTGTGATGTCTCAAAAAGCAAGGCAACTTCAATATATTAAAATCATCTTCAGTGCTTATTTAAAAGCAAAATATGTAGACTCGAAAGATGAGGCAAATCGCATCTGTACAAATAATTATTTTCCTCAGAAACTAATTCTTGCTAAAAGAATGCAGACAAATTTATGGTTAGCTACCTAAAGTGTCCTTGGGAACACTACATACCAAGCCTCTTGGTGCCACACTCTGAGCAAAACTTGGATGTTTCTCGTAGGTATGCAGAACCACATTCATCGCAGAATTTTGAAGGACCTGTAGGCTGCTGCTGAAGCACACAAAAAGCTCAGGCTTCATCCACATTTCCTAACAAAAGGTCTTGCTCAGAGATAAGGAATGCAAAAATAAAAAAATTCAGAACAAAAGGGTTTAACATTGTGGAGAAGAGACACAAATATAAACAAAACATATTGAGTGAAGCGGAAAATGAGTTAAAAATACCTGAACAACAACTATGGTATTGTGCATTCCTTGTGATTCCAAATCGCCTGACAAATGTGAATGGGCATTTCCTGTGTGTGGGTTATGTTGACTATGTTGCAAATGCGATGGATGATGCTGCTCATGCTGAAGTTGTTGCTGCGAGATAAAATCAAATTTATGAATTGTCTAGGTTTCAGTGCTGTTGTTCAGTGGTAAGAGCCTCATTTAAGTTAAAGAGAAAATTGTCAATCTTCTAAATTGCCACAGCATATCTTCAAATGTCATACTCTTGTGGTCATGACATGTACTGAAAACTCGTTTTATTGAGCTCCTAGCATATGAAGTTCTGATAAAGACCAAGTGAACATCTGCACAGGACATCTGATTGCCAATTGCCATCCAGAATGATATACTTACAGCATGGACGTGGAGATTTCCAGGGTCTCGAGTGGAGTAAGGTTGACAGTCGACACTGTGAGTCTCAAATGCCTGAAAGAAAACCATATGAAGGGTTAAATTTATGCTAGAAACCAACAAGGTTGAAAGTGACTCTTGCAGAGTTTTGAGTCAATCTTAGTCTGCCTTCCAAGCTGATGAAAATATTTTATAAAATAAACATCCTCTTCTCATCACAAACTTACTGGACACCAGGCCTGTCCACAACAGACAAAATTACCTGTTGGCGAAGTGTAGGAGATGGCATATTTGTAGGAGGCTCATTCCCTGGAAAGGGCTGTAATTGCACCAAAGCACTTTTTGAGTATGAAAGCTGACCATGTGGATTTAGACCAGAGCATCTTTAATAGTTTCCCATCAAAAGAATACATATATTACCTCAGCTTAATAGCCACCCATTTTAGTGTGGTTTATTGTCAATAAACAACACTAACATGGGAGAAAAAATTAACAGAAACTGAACAAGGAGTTCTTGCTACTAAAGGAAAAAGTTTACAGGTCAACAGAGCCATACAACAAACCTGCAACACTGTCATTGTGGGCAAAGCATGCTGAGAATTCCGCCGTTGTTTAACTCTTGCTGCGAAGAACTTGTAGTCTGACTCATATACTTGTGCCTCATGCCTTCCAGTTAACCTCTTAAACCTACATGCAGACACCACCTTGTATCTATCTCAGGATGACCAAATATAGGAGATTCATTTCTTCACCAAGCTATGGAGCAGCCTCAATACCAAATATAGAGAAGTGAAAATATTCTTCTTCCATTAAGTCACAGTAAGTGGAGGTGTTCTCCAAGTGTGATGGAAAGTTCCAAGTGGTTTTCAAATCAAGAGTGATCTCACTAAGCTGTCTACAATTATGAGAATCAGAGTTGGTAGTAGATAAAGAGTGTAATAGACAGTAATAGGACATTTGAATGTAGACCAATGACGATAATCACTTATGTAGAACTTTCAAAGTATTGGTGTGTGACAAACTATCTCCTTTCAGTTCCAACATAGTGTCTTTAGTATCTTTACTCCTTGTTGGTTCACATACATGATATTGTTTTTCAATCTACAGAAAAGGCTGTATGGCCAACTTTGACAACATATTACCACCAATACACCTACCCCCCAAAACCTGGTAAAAAGACAATGATCTGGAAAGGAACCCACTTACCATTCAGCATCCTCAGGGGGTAGATTGGGACGCTCTACAAGCTCCAGGCCATGGACTACCACAAAACGGACACGCTTTTCTTCTCCAGTTACCAACTGAGGGAACTTTGACCGCGCCTCTAAAGCAGATGCCATCTCTCGTCGTTTGAAAGTCATGTTACCTGCAGGCACAACCCTGCTCAGTCACCTACTTTTGCAGAAGGTCTAAGACAAAATAAGACCCAAAACTTTAGACTCTTGTAAGAATTTAACCTTGGCTAATAAAGATAAACGCAAGGCCAAAATAATTCATCAAATTTAGTGTCTATGCTCATCAATGTGAGCTTATGAAAATCATCTCTCTAGCACAACAAGCAATCCCCATACATGAGTATATACTTAATATGGGCAACCCATACACCTAAGTATGTAATGAGTTCCTTGCTAGGACATGATATGGAGTTCAAGATGCATGAAAGTCCACCACCCAATTGCTGAGGTGTAGAAAAACATGAAGTATGACTACAACATAAAATCCAGAGGGATGAAGTGAACAGCCATACCATAGGCACCATTTCCAACTCTACAGGTGTTTGGGGATGTGGGGAAGCAGCTTGATGCCTGCATTGACTCCTCGGTTTCTGTGTCATAGAGGGTAACATTAGAGTGTAAATATTGGCATAGACTTGATGGGAGAGGGGTTTTAGCCATCAAGAAGGTTACAACACAAATAAGGTGGCAAGACGTCAAGAGACTCCAAATTACCAATAACATGCCTTCCTAACAAATTAATCCAGTAGATAACAAAACATGTGTCTGGAGAATGATGTGTGTGGTAGTGGCTTGAGTAATAATCACTCCAGTCTCCCTTCAGATGTGAGTTTCATAGATAGCATGTTTTTTTTGGGAGCAAAAAGGTTTTGAACATTCCCCAAGCTGCGCCTTTCACTGACAACTTAGGCCCACTGCCATAGGAACTTTGGGCCTTGTAACTACTTTAGAAGTATGTATGAGGAGGTTACTATGGCCATGACCATGCTAGGCAAGCTTGTTTTGGTATTAGCTAACTCCATAGGTCATTCACACTAGGTACTCACCTGATTTAGGATACTTCTTCACAAGCCTCCTGTACAGACCGCCTGCAGCTTCAAGTGCCACTCCAAAAGTTTTCTCATGGAGGCCATCAACTGTGGCCAATCGCTGATTGATTTCACGTATGAGTGTCTCATACAAATTAGCCACAAATGTAAGAGGTAGCAAGAATCTGGGGTCCCCTTCATACTGAACCTCCCTGAACTTCCGCTTCTTTAACTTATCTTTGTCGAGTGGACTGTAAGCATTTGCTTCTGGAGCATCCGAAACCGGAATCACATGGTATGTTATAAAATAGTCGATAATCAGCTGCAAGAACCGAGCTCGTGTTGATTCGATTGGAATAACATCTGCTCACAGAAAAAGGAAGCGGAGTACAAGCAAAATGTGTATGCAAGTGAGACCAAGGTAACAAGATGGCTACTAACTATCCCTACATAAAGCATGAAAAGAAGATGTGTCGTAATCTTGCTTTTCTTGAAACAAATTATCATCTCGTGAGCAATCTAGAACATAGCAACAGGGATTGAACCCACACCCGGGACATATTAAGCACAGTAATGTGGGCCTTGTTCCATTTGCAGTCATTAGCATTGGGGAGCCCATAAATATTTAGAAATTAAATAGCACCAACCAATGAAAGCAAGGGGCAATGAGGGGTATGGAAGCTAGGGATAAGGCAAGGAGAATTGGGGCAAGGACCTATTAGGTCTGTGCGCATTTCTAGGAAAATTGTGACCATTGAAACTAGATTGAAGGATGCCTTGAACAATGAAAGTCACCAATGAAGTGATTCTTGTGTTAACTAGTAGGTGCATGCCTATGCACCTGCATTCTCCTTGGAAGACATAGTCATAATTTTGGAACTTACTAGAGCTTGCTTGAACACAACGTCCATGAGGGCAAAAGAAGACCCAAGGAAAGCATAAAAGGTAGGAGAAAGGGAGAGAGGAGGAGAGAATTATAAAAGGAGAGGAAGGAAGGATGGGGCAGTGCATTTGTTATACTATACATAGCCATATTTCCAAATATGTTGCACCTCGATAGAATTTTCTTTCCTAAAGTATTTAGGGATATTGTTCAAGGGGTCCACTATTGGAACCAGAGGTGAAGAATAGATACAGGTAAAAAGCAAGACACTTTTGCACTGGAGTTCAGAGAATGTCCGTTAGTTAAGTATTAAAATCCTGAGGTTGCCATGACACTGTTGTGGAAGCATACAAAAAAAATCTTATTCTTTTATTGCTTCTGACCTATCTACTGTTTCGGCAACTGAAGTTGTAGAAAATCTTCATATTGAGCTGAACAAAGTGATACAAAGTGCGATGGTTGCAGGTAGAACACACGCGCTCACCATTTATGGAGAGCACCCCATATGGTGACCGAGATCCATCATTGTCCAGAGGCATCGGCTGCTCCGGAATCTGTCCATCCACTCCTTGCAAGGAAAGGTGATCATATCCCTGCTGTCCAATGTCCTGCCCCAATTCAGAGACAGAAAGTCAAGCAGAAGCAACCTAAGGTGTGTGGGCCTTATGTGCTCATTCACCTTAATTGGACGCCTATATTTGAGAGGCAAATGGCTTGTTGTTAAGAACGAACACCAAAATAGACATGTGTCAAAAGAGATTGGACTATGTGCTCAGAATATAGACACCATTCTAGGTTCAATAGTGGTAACCGAGTTGCAAGGGCCTATGTGATCACTAAAAGAAAATCTTTACTTTGACCTCACACAAACTTTACATCTCATCAACACCAATTCTCAAACTTGAAATCACAATCTTCATGATTCACAATTGCTAACTGGATGGGATGATTCCCAATCCGAACCAATAAAAAAATATTGCCTGTGAAGTTGGAAGTGCCCACAATAGGGCCGCAGAGCTTAATCCAAAGACAGCCAGCGGATCAAGATGTTGAGAAAAGTTCAGATTGCACTTGACAGATATATACCCACGCAATTCAAAGACAGACTTCAAATCAGCAGCAGAAGCTACCTAAGGTACGTGAACCTCATGTTATCACTCTCCTTAATCGGATACAAATATCTGAGTGATGTATGGCAAGGCTTGTAGTAAAGAACGGACACCAAAAAGACTCATGTCACTATGAATCTGGCCTATGTGCTCAGAGTATAGACACCATTCTAGGTTCAATAGTGAACACAATTGGGAGGGCCAATGTGATCGTGTCAAGAGAGTGAGAATCTTCATTTTGATCTGTTATAACTTTTACATGTCAATTCGGATTCTGGAAACTTGAAATAATTATTATGATTCACAATTGCTAACTGGATTGACAATTTTCAATCCGATCAAACGTCCAGAATTGGCTGTGAAGTTGGAAGAGCCAGCAGATCAAGGCGTTGAGAAAATTTGAGATTGCAATGGACAGATACATATCTACCCGCACGATTTCAGATTATTGAAGAATCTCGAACTTGAATTCAATGGGAAAATAAAAAGCAAGAAAGTGCAATGCAACACCCTGAGCTGCACCATTTACGTACCCCGGCAGACGTGGAGTCGTCGTCGTTGTCCAGTTCATCACCGGTAGGTGCATCCCTGTCCGTGTCTGTGATGGCCTCAATGTCGCCATTCCTTGAGTCGATGGTGTTCAGGTCGTGTAGTGAGCTTCCCACTAACCCTCCCCCATTCAAATTGTAATGAGCCTGTGAGGCCAGCTTCATCTTTCCTACCTAGGGTTTCTCACTCCTCCTCAAACACCATCCAAAATCCTCGAAACCGCGATCTGCTCCCCTGCTCCCCTCCTCCTCCTCCTCCACCTCCTCCTACTACTACTACTACCGCCGACTTGCGTAATTTGCAAACAAAAACTCAGAATCTCACATGCTCTTGACGATGAGGTGAATCATCATAATATGTCAACCTCAACATGAACATGATGATGAGCCATCAGGGTTTCCGGAGCTCCAACCTCCTCCTCCTCCCCCTCCGCCACACTCCAATTTGGCCAGGACGGGAAGAAAAAAAAGAGAAAAAATCAAGGAAAAATGACGAAGACAAGTCAATCTAATTGCTGATAACTGTTTTCCTTCCCTACCGTTATTTCCAAGGAGGGCGCGCCAAGAAGAAAAACCCACCGAAGCTCCTCCTCCTGCTTCTTCACCTTCGAAGCTGCTTCCCCTTCACATTGTGATTTCCATTGCACATTGCCACACATACTCTCCCTTTCATCACGTCATCAAACCCCTCTCATCAACCACCGAAACGCAATCAAATTCCCCCGAAATCCAACCTTCCAACTCCCACACCCTTAAACCTCCACGGCCCAAAATCAACGCTCTCCAAACTCTTAACCTCCTCCTCCTCCTCCTCCTTCTCTCTCTCTCTCCCTCTCCCTCTCTCTCCCTCCACACCTTAAACCCTTGCTCACCCTTGCCTCCTCCTCCTCCTCATAGGTAATTCTGCTCACCTATCCCGCAAATTGCTTGCAAAAAAGCCTTGCTTGCTTTACTCACATGGCTATGTATGTCGAGCCTGCATTTCACAAACTTTGGTTGCTCACTCCTGCGACCAGCCAGCTCAAGAACTGAGCGAGCGTGAAGAAACAGGGGTGTTGACGATGAATTGAGCGACCTGTTTGTGAACTAAAACTCTGTTTTACTTACGGAACAAAATTGTAAGTCCTCCCTCGGACGAAGTGCTCCTCCCCGAGGCTCCGCTTCCTCCTCTTCTTCTCCCTCTTTGTTCCTTTCTTTCTTGCTTTTTCTTTCTGCTATAAGTACTTAAGACCTTTCTTTCCCACATTTCTTTAGAATCCTTTGGGAGGAAGGACGTTTCTAAAATTACTTTCTTTTCTTTGTAGAGAGAGAGAGAGGGAATTATCATATACGAGAGCATACCTCTCATCAACAAACTTGACCTCCTATGGGTTTGTTGTCTATTCATCTCCAATGACCTCAAGTAAGTAGACTAATAAGGGCCAGTTCACACAAGATCCCAAGTCATGTGTCCCACAGTCACCTGAGGTCAATCCGTGCAATCTCAGCCGTTGAGAGCATGGAAGTTGGGACTTACCACTTCACACAGGCTCCCTAGGAGTCCTAAGTCCCAAGTATGACATGGATGCCTACATGACCATATTTTTTGGAGGTGAGGCTTGGGATTTGTGTTGAGAGTTGGGTCGAGCAAAAAGCTACATCCAACTCTCAACACAAGTCCAGCAAATATTTTCGTATAAAATAATCAAGTTTCGACTTTATTGATAACTATCCACATTTTAATGGTTTCTTGAGGGTTCGAAAGTTGGGACGTTGCTAACATGAGTGGGACTTGGGACCCCATGTGAGGTGGCCCTAATTCCAGGTCTTCAAAACTAATTCCAGTATCAAATCAACCAAAAAAATGTAACCTTGAGGTTGCATATTGTTGCAAGGCTTTTATGTTGGATAAATGAGAGGTACGTTCATGTACGATAATTCCCCTCTCTCCCTTTTAGACGCGAGTTTCTGCATGTACTAGAGGCTCTATAGTAACTTAATAAAGGAAGTGGAAAGGTTTGTTCACCAATTTTTACCGGAGGTGAAAAGTTCACCAATTAACTAGGTTACTACATTCATGTTCGATCGGGCATGACTCCCACCTATCTAACATTTAATGTCCACGTCATCTTTCAAGAGTTCCAACTACACAAAATATGATATTTAGTGTGACTTACTATTTGGAATTACGCAATGCTATAATTGTCTACTGTGTATCTTTTTTTTAACCAACCATGGTCAAATTGGTTGTTTGCACACTATAGAACATTAACATCTTTACTTGGTAAAAAAATACATTAATAGTAAAAAGATATAGGAACATGTAACTCCGAACAGTGAGTCACACTAAATATCATATTTTGTGTACTAGTGTTGGATTGGTATCACCTTTTTCTTTTAATTTCATTTGGGTATATGTAATGAGGATTTTACACTGTCAGTGTGGTATTGTCTTTTCTTTTATATCATTCAACTATCTAGAATGAGGATTTCTTAATTTTTGATATCTACACAATAAGGATCTCAAAAGCACACAGGTGTCATTCGTAACAATATCATGTGAACATGTGCATGTGTCACTTCAAAGCAATACCCCTTTTCTTTTGGGTGGAGAAAAACATTATATTCATATTTATTTAATAAAGATCAATAAATAGCAACAACACCAGTAGAAAACTATGTCAAAAAGAATCGCAGCCAATATCAACTACGGTTATTTTGACCAGCCTAATATGCATTTGTTAAATTAATGCATTTTTGGGGGGGAGGGGGGGGGGTTCAGCAACTGAGATCTTAGGAATTTGGGAGCATGTAATATACCCTTGGAAAGATCTTGAAAATAATTTTCCAACGGTATATTATATGCCTTGAAATTTTTTTAAATGTAGTCGCAAAACAAAAAAGAAAAATTTGTTGTTGTTTAACAACTATAGATCAGGTTGGTCAGAAGAACTGCAACCAGCTACGGTTTTTTTGGGCATAGTTTTTAACTAGTGCAAGCACACTTTCCACACAAAAATCAAATCATAAAATGCAACATAGTAACACATGTACATAATTGCCTTTCAAATATTGTAAAAAATATGCGTTCAACACATGTAGACACGCACTACCCGTCCTACCTGGGCGGGTTCAATGAAAACATTTTATTTGAAGAAAATCATCAAAATCTTATTAAAAATATAAATCTGCATTTTTTTTCTAAAATAATTGTGTTTTTCATTTTTGTTGAAGTCTATATTAGGAAACAAGCTAACTATTAGAATCTAAGACTCAAAGTTGCCCAAGAAGGATGGTACTTCAAACTACAAACCAAAGTTCTAGCAAATTCTCAACCCTACCTAGCTTTCTATGATTGTTCATCTATATATGCTCAATGCTTATTTTAAAATTTAGGGTTTGTTCCATGTTCCATATTATATTACGTTGCCAACAAATCGAATATTCTATTCCCATGTTTGTTTACTCGCGTCCACTTTAGACTTAAGCTCTCAACTTGGACGATTCTCAAAATTCTTACAAGGCATACAAAACTTAGATGACACCTAAATGGAACTAGTCATATCTTCAATTGACAAGCTCTCAATCAAATTCCTAAGGTCCTTGTGTTCCTAAGGCCTTAGGTTGAGCTCTCATTTTGCGAGTCCCAAATCTATGAGATTTAAGTAGTTACCGGTTTTGCACTTGGCCAATCTATTGAGAGCTTGAGGATTTATGAAGCTTTCAATAGTTCTCCACTCAAGCTTCAATGGAAAGAGGGATCTTAGGTCTTATGTATACAATAAAAATAAAAATAAAAAACATACGCTCAAATCACCCTAACTTTAAAATTTAGATATGCCCAATACATGGGTAACCACAGAAAAAACAGCTTATGACCTCTCAAATTCCAAAACCCCAACTGCACACTGTGCCACAGAAACGACAGAGACACATGGCCACACCTACTATTCGTATGTGACCATCCCTACCTAAAAGGCCTACGAATTGCTCGTCACAATAAAGCGGCACACCTCATTACACAAACGCTACAAGCCAACAAACACACCCGTTTTTACACATTAACAAATGCAGGCAACTCCAATAATATAAACCATGAAAATACCGTCCTAGAATGGCTTATAAAATGCACATGTCCACAAACAAACTGCCATTGCCTAGCCAAACTAAGACCAAATATACTAAGTGTACTAGGAGCCCCCAACCACTCCCCAACACCTTTAACACCAACACCCACGCATACAATACAATTTGTTGAATTCACATATTGCCATGACAGATTTCCCGAACAAGCCATCACACACAAACACGATAAATACGACCCACTAATTAGCAACATACAAAACACAAGATGGAAAACGAACCCCTTATCACTATCATAGTTGGCGTGAGAGGCGCTATACATGAACACTCCATCAACAAACTAACCTATCTTAAAATCCCAAAATCAAGTATTAAAAATCTCATGAAAGATATACACCAAAATGCCATTAAATATTTAACTTACCTTGTCCTGAACAAGAGAAAACTCGAAAATAAACAGGCTACTATCACACCACCCCAAACAAAAGGGACTAAAAACAAACTAATAGAGCCCACCTCCCAAGGAGGCATAAATCCTCATGCGACAACACGGCCTGCCAGGTTAAGCATTTGGACAACGGGCTCACATTCACGCTGGTACCATGTACAGGCGTAATTTTTCTTTTTCTTTTTCTTTCTTACAATTTTATGTTTATAACAACTATTATTCTAAAACTCATGACTTTTTAAAATCCAATCATGTAATCATAAAGGTTGTGTGTATGATCAAAATAGTGTGTATTCAGAAATAAAACTTCAATCATGAGAGACAACCATTGCACCATGTTCTATTTCCAATAAGAACCATGTGGCATGTGTAGTAATTGGGGTCCACTACACTAAAATAGTGTATTTAGTGTCATATGGTGTTTTATGTCATTGGGGTTACTTTTCTAATGACCTCGGGGGGGGCAGTGTGTTAAAAAGTTAAGGATATAGGTGCGAACAACCACTATTTTATAGGGGGGTATTACTTTCAATTCTCTTTTTTTTTCACATGCTATCATTATGTAAATTTCTACTTTGGGTTAATAGAAAAATGGCTTGCATTACTTATAATTCCAAATTACTTATTATTCCGTACCCTATAGTACTTTAAAGATGTCCAGTGCCATTTTTGATACCCTATATTACTCTTAAGTCCATTTATAATTTTTAGCCCCCATGTTTTTAAAATACCCTATCATTTGTTCGCACGTATATTGCTACTCCAACCAATGACTACCCCCCCCCCCCGAGCTAATGACACTTCTCACGAATAAGTTTACAAGTGTTGTCATTTCAACACACTTTTGGTTCATTTACTTTTAGCATGGTGACAAGTGGTTGATATTGTATTTAGTATATTGCACGTATATTGTCTTATGTCAAGGATAAAATAAAAGCAATCATATATATGGGACATTGTGATTAAAATATGAAGTGTGTATTTGTATCTCAGGTGGTCACTCGAGCTATGTGATTAAAATGAGATCTTCAATAACATTAAGGTACTCAACGGATTTCAAAAGTGTACTTCAGAAATGTGTCAATTCTAGGTAGGGTCATTTTTTTGACACAACTACCTAAAAATGAAAGTATGTAGCTTGAGTCCAACGTTTTTGTGCATGGGTCCACCCGATTAGGCCTCTCGGCACTAGGGACGGAGCTAGGATTTTGACCCAGGGGGGGTTGACCTCATAATATAGGTATATCCAATGTATATTTTATTTTCAAACTTCAATAAGTGGTCGAATTTGATTATTTATTGAGAGATTTGGACTCATCCCCGTGCTCATCCCCATAATTGTTTTTGTTAATGTTCTTAATATCCAAAGCTTTTGGCAATGGTCTTTTCGATATAGATGATCATCAGATCGACCATCCAATCATCGCCACTAGACATCGCCAATAATAAGCAGATGCCCGACTTTCCTTCAATGCACTCGTAGAAAACATTGTGAAAAAGAACCACTGTTGATTTCCCATTGTGGTTCTTTTGACCAACCTGCTTTGCAATCGCAAAACAATTGCAATTTTTTTTTTGGTTTTACCAACTAAAAATTAGGAATTTGGGGGCTTGTAATATACTCGGGGGGGGGGGTAGTCATTGGTTGGAGTAGCAATATACGTGCGAACAAATGATAGGGTATTTTAAAAACATGGGGGCAAAAAATTATAATTGGACTTAAGAGTAATATAGAGTATCAAAAATGACACTGGACATCTTTAAAGTACTATAGGGTATGGAATAATAGGTAATTTGGAATTATAAGTAATGCAAGCCATTTTTCTATTAACCCAAAGTAGAAATTTGCATAATGATAGCATGTGAAAAAAAGAAGAGAATTGAAAGTAATACCCCCCTATAAAATAGTGGTTGTTCGCACCTATATCCTTAATTTTTTAACACACTGCCCCCCCCCCCCGAGGTAATATACTGTTGGAATGGTCTTCAAAACGTCTTTCCAATAGTGTATTACACGTCCCAAAATTTTCAAGATTACAGTCACAAAATCAAAAAGAAAAATTTGTAGTTGTTTTGACATAATTTGTTTTACTATTGATGGCCAGGGACCCCTCGGCCCATGGCTCCGTCCCTGCTCGGCACGCTTAAGGGTTAATTGGATACTATGTTATAAGCATGAATATTTGATTACAAACTAGCTGAAATCAAATATTTGTATTATAAAGTGAGTTGAAAACCTTATTTGAGATTGATACACTACAATATATTATGCAAGGTGAATTTTAGATAGCATCCATATGATTGGAATAAGGATCAATATCATTGGTATTCACCAAATTATTTTGCAAAGCATTTTCTTCAAGAAATATTCAAAATTCCAAGATACATGTAAACAAGGACAATTTAAGCTTTGAGTTGATTGGATGGAAAGGAAAGTGTCATAATTTGATGGGGAAGGGAGTTTAAGGATTCCTATGATTTAAATATCCTTTTTATTAGTACTTCATATACCGTAAATCACCATGTAAGTTCCACACTTCACATGTTAAATGATTATTTGCGTTTGTGCCACACCAACTTTATTACAAGATTTGGTCAATGGTTTTGTGACTCATGTCATTGTCTCTCCGAAAATGGATCAATTTTCCATGGTACTAGAGTACCTTCATTAGGTTTATTGTGATGTAGAAATCTACTTATTTCAAGTTCAAGAAGTATCAAAAATAAGTAAAGGAAAAAAACTTTGACTTGAAAATTCTATTTGTGAAAAGTCTTTACAATCACCATCATTTTGACATCTTACTACAGTCTATTCAATGCATGTTCTACTTATTTAGATACTTATTGTGATGAAAAAAAAATTTCATGATATCTACACGTAATTATAATCTTCACCCAAAGTAATCCACATAAATGCTTCTCTAAAATGAGCATGCTTTGACCATGAAATTTTATAATCAACAAATAAAAGGTTGTAAGTTTTGTGTACAATGTTTGAAAACTACATTGTTTATGGTATTTAGTGTCATGTACACTACATGCGAAGGGCCTAAACTAGATTCAATTTCAATAAGAAGATTCAATTTTGTCAAAAAAATCAAATTTATTTGCATTTTTCTTTTTCTATTTTTTCATATACAAAATTCATTCACAATCATCTACGAAGGGTACTGCAAAATGTTGTATTTGTCCTTTCAAATTAAGATGTAATAGGTGAGTTTGTTCTAAAAGAGGATCCTAGCAAGCAACTTCTAAGATTTAATAAATTTTTATAAGTATGTGGAACATCGTTGTCATGTTTTAAATCCAAATTAATAAGTTTGTTTTTATAATGCAATGTTAGACAATAGGATTTTGGGGAGGAAAGATAAAAATAAAGCTCAAGCTCTCAAGAAATAATCAAGCATCCATGAAAAAAAATGTGAACTACTTTGACAATAGTATGTGTAAGAAAACCTTCGCTCTTTATATAAAATCATTGACAACCTTTATTGCTATCTTTCCTCCCTATAAGAAAGCTTTGCTTTTCATATAAAACCGTTGACAATTTCATTATTTATTTCGGTTGGGCCGGCTTGGTGTGGTAGCTCACTAGTCGCTACTTGAGTTCCCTACCTTGATAGCCTCTAGCTCCCTCCTTGCTCCAGCTCCCTGGCTTGATAGCCCTGCCCAACCGAAAGCAACTTGGAGATGCTCTGGCTGGTTGATTGCAAAGAAGGTGCCTTGCAACTAGTCAACTAGAGCACTTTGTGAGGCTTTGTTCCCAATGCCCTAGCTAGCCGCTGCCTCCCTTGTTGAACTCCAAACCGGGGGGGGGGGGGGTTGGTTGGCTGGCTGAGACCTTCATCCCCCCAGTGTGGTAGGTGTATAAGCGCACTTGAATCTAAGTTTCATGAGGTGACACTAATAATGAAGTTGCCAATCACTAGTGCAACCTAGGAGACACCTCAAAATAGGGTGAGTGACACTATTATGCATGTGACACTAAATACCATAAACAATGTATATCTAAGATGCATATGTAACTTGTCTTTCGATTACCTATAAGATCCAATTTTTTGGTAAATAATATAATAATAAATATTCCAATAAAAATGTTAATGCTATGTAGATGCTTAAAAGGACACTTGCCACTCGCCCACTGATAATTTACAGTTTACTTTTGAGTATGCAGTGGATTGAACCCCGGAGTTATGGGCCTTTCACATTGAATCCGGCCCAAAACACATTAGGTAATCCCACTACTTACAGCACCTACGACCGCACACAGACAAGGGCATGTAGGGAAAGCATGGCAGGGCATCGTCGAAGCACAGGCTGTTGCCGAACGTAATATAGGCTCAGGCTCGGCACCAGCTTCGACGGCCCATCGAGCCTGATTTACCAGGCTCGGACCGGGCTCGGTCCCGTCTCCAAGCGTTCGGGTGGGAGAAACCGGTGGTAGGTTCGGGGAGCGTCGAACGTGATTTACCAAGTTCGGATCCCGGACCGGAGCCCAACTCGGGGAGCACGGGTGGCGAAGACCGGGCGCAGGAAGGCCGGGCGACCTTGATAGAGAATACACAGGGTGAAAGCAAAGCAAAGGGAGCGAAGAGAAGAGAAAGCGAGCGAGCGAGCGAGCGAGAGAAGAGTGAGGTCTGGAGGTTTGACGGTGAAAAAATCATGTGTGGGGTGCGGTGCGATTGTACAGTTTCGGAGGGTGTAGGAGGATTGTGAGATTGTCGAAACATTTGAGAAATTTTTCGAAGAGGAGAGGCAGAGGAGAGGTTGTTAAGAAGGGAGGAAGAGGAGAAGAGGAGCAAACAGCAGGAAAGGAAGGGGAGAAAAGGGAGATGCGATAAGTAAGAAAGAGGAAGAGGGTACAATGCCAGCTCAAGGGCGTGCGGACCTCGAGCCGCCGAGTGCTCCGAATGCAGATGGTAAAGAAGTTGTGGTGATTTGGATTGTAATTCCTTTTTCTGCAGAAGATTGTAGCAGTAGATTTTGAGAGCGGCGTGATGTGCAGTAGTAGTAGTAGTAGTAGGCGTTCAGCTCCAATTGCGCTCGGTGAACTCGCATCCTTGCCTCCTACTGTTGTTAATAGAAAGATGTTCCGTCTGGACTGCGCTAGTACAGAAGAAGCATCAAGGCACGGGATCGAACACTAGCGAGTGTCCAGTGGTTCCTTAAGAGTGTTTGCGTGGAAAAGATGTTGTTTCCGTAGAATCGATGATTGTCAGCACCGGGACGAACAAAACAATTCTTCAAGAGCTCCTTTCATGCTATATGGGAGAAACTCTCACACACTTTTTGATTAATATTTGCTTATGGCTCCTGCTGTCACAGAGATGTTACGACTCGGCTTCTCTCCTCATACACTACTCTTCATTTGTAACGACATTATTAACGTCAGTTATTACAAGTATCTATATTCTCTATATTCTTCTCACGTTCTATTATATCGATTGATCAATTAGTAGAAGGGGGTGGGTCATCGTATCTAAGGTAGCGTGTGCTAATCCAGTTGGTCGACTGCTCGTTTGGCATGGCAGGTATTCCTGTGTCTCCTTCCAATGGCGAAAACAAGGAGTAAGTTGTTTTTCCATCTTCTTACAACGCACCGTTCATTCTTCTTGATTTTGTACAGTTGATTAATATCCTACACCATTGTAGCCTGATCCTTGACCTGTGCTGCAAGTACATGGAACTGTAGTAGTCTCTTGATGATTCCACATATCTTTCTCAAGTCATAGTGTATGTAACAATATATTATAAATGTATATCTATCCCACAGCGATGACCTCCGTCGTTCCAAATCCTCAATTCTTACATGTTACATGTTGCAACTCTTTCCTCTATATTGTAGAGCATCCGCCATAAAATACTAAGAAGTCCTGATGAATCACTGTTGTAGCAAGCAAATCGTTCTCAGCTCATATATTGATGCAATTTTCTTATCATGTTGTCCCGCATCGATTATCTGCTACATTTCCTTCTCAGTGCCGTTTATCCCTAGTAATACTAAACGGAACTCATTCCCCTAAACGTAACCCCTATATTATAAAGTGATCTAGAAGTCGAGCCGTGATAGAATCGATGCTGACGCACATCTAGGGAGATCAACATTCGTTTTGTTCGTTGCTTCCCAAAATATGTAGTCCACGAGTTAATGCCATGCTGAAAAAGAGTGGCGAACATTCACAAATTGGGATAGTATCTGCATCAACGATGCATAGCCCTCTGGCTATTTATCACATGAAATTTGACCAGATTTGACTGCTTGCTAGCGAGCCTCTGATGTGGATTGAGGAAGTCTATTCACAAGGGCCTTGTTTAGGTAAATATCATCGCAATAGTCATCGTTGTTACTTTCAGGTCGTGTACAATTCGTCTTTAATGGTCTAGGTTACAGCATTTGAACTCGGCTGTCTTTGGTAGAGATGAGGATTTCTTGCTGCATCGACCTGTATGTCTTATTTCAAAGGTTCTGAGTGATTTCGTTTTGTTGACACAGCTATATCACGGTATGTCGGTCAGATATACGCAAGGAGATGCAGTGTCCGATTTGTCTCGGTAATCTGAACTCTACACTAATTCTGGTTGCCTATTATCCTCTTTCCTGCTGCTCCAAATTGTATGTACCAAATGGAGTCTCACCTCTTGACTGTATGTCTTTAATTGAGTAGGTATTATACGGAAGACACGTACAGTTATGGAGTGCCTGCATCGATTTTGCAGAGAGTGCATTGACAAATCAATGCGACTCGGGTAAATTTTTGTCCCTTTCTTATGAGCGGAGGTTCTGTATCACAGTGCAGCTTTTGTATTGTTCAATTTAAACATGAACATTTGATGAACTTATGACATCTATCTCCAATTATAAAGCTTCTCAGTGGATGCTCTCTCATTCCATGTAGAGTTCTTATTCTTGCATGGCTTCTATTACTCTCCTTGGCTTGATTTGTTTTGGAGAATAAGCTATGAAACTAGAAACGTATTCCTCACCAGAAGTAAAATGTTGATCTGTCAATGGTAGTGTGAAAGATTACGTGCATGTTGTAAATAGAATATCTTACAAGGAGGAGATTTTTCTTCGTCCATTTTGATGTTTGCAGAAATAATGAATGCCCTGCTTGTCGTACTCACTGTGCAAGCCGTAGATCATTGAGGGATGATCCAAATTTTGATGCATTAGTCGCAGCTATATATCCAGACCTTGACGAATATGAAGAGGAGGTAATTGCTTTGGGATGGTTTGATTTTTGTACTTGACGAGGTTCAGGAATCTGTCTAGGCTCTGTATACATTGTGCCCTGATCAATCCGCAAGCTGTCTTTCTTCTATACTCTTGACCAATTGAATGTCCTCCGATAGTTTGGAACTCATGCCTGTCTATTTTCAGCTGATGGTGACAGTTTCTAGTAGGCCAGGGTACTTCGAAGCACTATGCACGATTTCTTGATGTTGTATGTGGGCAAACACTCAGTTTGAATCTCTGATAATAATCGTGGAAGATATTGGAAATTTCTCTCAACAGGAATCAGCTCTTTTTGAAGACGAAGCTTGTGTTAACAGACAAGTATGTAAATCTATCCTACTCGGAGGGGAATTATCTTCGGGCTTGTACTATGCATTGCTCCAAGTTTCATGTTTGAGGACTGTAATATTGTATGTTGCATATTCTCAATTACAGTGTTGGATTTTATGTGAAAAGTGACCCATAGTTTTGCTATTCCCGAGCCACATTCCTTAATGAACTTTAGAGACATAGTCGAGGAGAGATATGTGCACAGATACTTGTCCATTTACGTTTGAAAACGATTCTACCTCTTTTGAGAAGTTACTGCTCACAGTTGGAAGATCTCATGTTTCTTGTAATGCTTGGGGAGTGGCTGGATGTTATCAATGTATGTACACAAATAGCATGAATATTTGACAAATACTGGTTGAACCATATACATGACTCAGTGCTGCATTCTGGAAAATCTTCGTTCGTTGTAAACCGTTATCTGAATATCTGCAGAAGACGAAGTTGGAATGCCAATTGCATCCTCACAACCTAATAAAACTGTCTCTTTGGTCTCAAAATCCGTCAAAATATTTGTCAACAGATCCAGGCAAGTATTGCCGATACATTCAAGCGGCAGTCAGAAGCTGTTGCAAGACGTCGCAGTACTACAGCGAAGGCAACAGCTGCAGCAATTGTGAGGAAAGCTCATGGCAATTTTCAAAGTTTACAGTCCAGACAAAGAGGTCGTGGGCGTGGAAGGCGTGGAGGTCTGAGACACAGGTAAGAGTTTAGTGGATCCAGATTTTTCTCTTGATTACTACTTTATGTCTCAGATGGCCCAGAATGGTACACATAACAAGGCTTTATTTATACTCTCAGGTGAACGTAAAATAAAGTGTGTCATGGTTTCCTCCTTCTAGGTATAGTGAAGGTTCTGCACGGTATGAGGAGGACGATGATTTTTCTGCTTCTTCTGGTGATGAACCACAGAGTGAACCTGAACCAGAGAGGAAAAAACGGAGGTCCAAGGTGCAAGTGTCCGGAAACACTAGCGGTGAAGAAAACAGTGAGAATGAATCACTTGGTGGTATGGTCGAAGTCTCACTTTTCTTTTTGTTGAAGGATATACATTGTATGTAGCAGTTCCAAGAGTTAATATAGATTGCATCTTAGGGAGGGATGGAAGTAAGGTACTCCATGTCTAATTTTCGTGTGAGACCAGAGACAATGCTATTAGGTTTGTGATGTTGCAGTGGTCATTCCAACTTACTTCGGTCTTGTTTCAATTTACTTAAGGAATTGCTTCTGTTGACAGCTAGAAGTTTTAATAGGTATTGATGTTTTGTGGAGTTTGTGTACAGTGCACACAGACATTCTTGTGGCACAAATAGATTGGAATGTAGATCTATAGCATCTAAACTGGCGGGTTGCAATGTATAGCATTGGCAGCACGTGGATGAATAATGTCAGTACATGATGAGTAGACTGGCTGTAGAGATTCACATTTGGTTACATCTGCACCAGGCAAAACGGAGAGGGCTGATGCACATCCCTCTTGTTCTGGTGATCAAACGCCCTCTGAATCTTTGGCAAGGGGAAGTGATGGGGATGCATCTCCGATCAATAATGAAGGGACTCTGAAAAGTTGGGCCAAAGGTACACGAAGTCACACACGGTATGGGAGTGCTAGCGGTGCTCCTGGTGCCAATGGCCGGAGTGTAAAGACATTACCGCGGGCGAAGGAGCTAGTGGAGGCTTTGATGGCTGCTGCACGCACAGAAAATGAAAATGAGGTGACCTGTCAATCCTTTCACTTTTCAAATGCCAACTGACATAGGGATACCTGGGTTATAAGGACTAGCTCAATGTATTAAAAGAAAAGATGACACCAGGTTTGAGTTGACAGTCACAGTTCGAAGCACTAGATTGCCAAGAAGGGTCTATTTTCAATAGATGTGCGATCATGGTAGTGGAGCAATTGAGAACTACAATTACACTTAATGGGTCTATGTGTAATTCTGTTCAACGATCCAAAGGACTTTGTACTTTTCTTGAAGTCCAGGTCATAAGTCAAAAGATGCAAGCTTTCATACCTTGACAATTTTTTGTTACATATAACAGATGTGGTAAATATTCTTCATGCAAGATACATGATGCTTCGTGAGTTTAAATCATATACAATGTTTTTGTCAGTCATGCATATGAATCTCCAAGAAGTTAACAGATTTTCCTCTTCGTGAAGCAGTGCGTTGTGCACTTGAACCTACAACCATTGAATGAAGGATCGGATGATGAAGATACCTTGCCGACCCTGGAGCGACCTTACTTGTCTTGTCCACCGAACATGACTGTCCAACACCTTTGCAAGGTATTTTCAGTGTAATTCCAGCGTCCTAATGGTGAATATCAGGTCTCTACCTATCTTGTACCCATCAATTACAGAAGTCCGGATGTTTACTTAGTTGATATTCTACAGAAAGTAGTAAAGGCAAAAGCATGTTGGTCGGTTTTGGCAGAGAAAAGTACGTGCTAAGTTTGTACTCGTACTTTCCAAGTCTATGAGCAGGATTCTCCAGATAGAACCCATTTTGTAATGTCCACATCTTTGAGCTGGTAATGTCTTTAGCAGGCTTCAGTATCTTCTCAACTCAAACTGCCTGTTTGGACACTAGCAATGAAGGAGGGCAGATGCAAATGGGGAACCGAAGGTTTATGTTACCATTTATATTTTATGTAGGCTTGAGTAACGTCTTGAATATTGTCTTCTCAGTATTGTGGAATTCGACAACTAATGTGCTGATTTTAAATCTGTGATTTTCTTGGGGATTGTGCGTGTCAGTTTCTCGCAACCCGTTTGAGTCCTCCACCAGAGTCAGACCTGGAGATACTTGTGCAGAGTAAAACTGAGCAGGTTTCAATCCCAAAACCTCCTCAGCGGCTGAGCAAGCTTATGAAAGGGAAGGCCTGGGCTCCTAGAGCAGAGTGTGGGAAGGAGGTCATGCTTCTGTCTTCCGAGCACACACTTGACCGTGTACTGTGTGATTTCTGGGATTACAATGGTAATCTGGTAAGTCACGTTCCGCCTTCCTTTGATTACAATTTTGATATCCAAATGTCCAAAACAGACACAAAGTCAAAACTGCTTCCTTAACCCCTAGTGGCTTAAGCCTCTTTCACATAACAACAAACATTTGTTGGTTTGCTAGGAAATGAAGGTTACAAGGTGAAAAGGCAAAAACCTTGTGAACCAAAGTTGTTGATATTGATATATGGATCACATCCATTTGATAGTTGTTTCCATAAAGTGTCGAGTAAGCATTTTAAAGTACGAAACTAACTATACTAACCTTAATTTATGATTATAAAGAATTGGGTTGAAATTGTTTATACGTGCTTACCATATGTAGACTTATGATTTGACAAGACATTGCAGTCAAATGTGACTTTGTGTTTGCTACTCAAAGAAAGTGAAGGACTGAGTACAAAAATATTCTAATAGATAGAATTTTTTAGCAAAATGTAATGAGAAATACATATATTGATCATGTTATGTGCACCAAGTCTCACACAATTATGATCTGATATGGATTTTCTATGAATTGTGAAAGTTCAAAGTGCTTAAAACCAATTTCACGACATTATACTCAGAAATATATAATCTACATGAATGTCTTCTATATAAATGCACAACTTCCATAGTTTGATAAGTGTCATTTGAGTACACTCCAACCTCCCTAATATCACGTCTGTGGCAACTAAAGTGCATGTGATATTAAGGAGGTCTGCAGTGTTAACATGGATGCGTGATAATAAAAATTTAGTGTAGTGTGTGACATTAGGGGAATCACACAAAGTCAATATTGCAATAATGACGATGATGACAACATGATGCGTGCGAGCATGTGGTTTGAATTTTTTGGTGGATTATTTGAATATCAAAAGCCATGATATATAAGAGGGAAATGTGACAGCAAGGAAGGAGATTTACCTAGGGTTTGGGGGTATAAGCGAGGGAGTGACATTACGGAGGTTAGGGTGTATCAGAGCTCTTATTCTTTAAAGTTTAGGTGTGTCTGTGGCTACTGATCGGTAAAAAGTGCACCACACAAATTCTCAGCACATTTGTGGAAAGAAAAAACAGTTCCTTATGGAACCTAAATCAAAAGTTGTTGAATGGAAGTCATTTATGACATCTATGACCCACACAAGCAAAATGATGTTGTTTACATCTCCGTCCACCTTTCTGGAAGTTATCATCTGGAGTCAATCATCTGCGTAGGCATTTGGGGTTAAGTGACTCACTTGCAAGTTGAGGGTCCACCAATCTGCAAGCACCTTGTGGTTAATGTCCCATTTGAGTATCACAGACCGAATGATTTATGTTTGGATAAATCGGTGGCATTTGTTGTAGTTACAGAAGATCTTTAAAATCTGTCTGTACTACCCAGTGCTTAAAATTTGCAATTTGATCCTCCTCTGCCTCGTAAAAATCCTCTCTGTGCTCCCATTTCTCACTAATATACGGACCTATAATTCATTTCTATGGGTTGGTGCTTTTGGTGTGGCAGGAACTTCTGTATCGACGGAGGAGCTGATCACAGCCTTCATCTCAGCTTCAGCATGATTTGATAATTTACTTATGAGTCCTTGAGATACCAGACACATCATCAAGATTTACACAGGGGTTGGAGCACGAAATAAAGTGCAGGAACAAGAAGGTCCTCGTCTCAACAGATCTTGCAATTATTTCGTGAAACTCTGTAAAAGCTTCTCTCCAGGAATATTTGAAAAGTTGATTATTTCAATAATGATGGGAATGTAACCCCATCTTAACAGAGAGTTTTGATTCCACTTGCATGTCTGGAAATTCGGGTTGCTGAGTTTCGAGATTTCAGTTGTGATCAACACTTGGGAAGGTTCTTTTCTTTTCTTTTTTTATCTTTGGCATTGTTCAAGCAGCAGACCTGAATGCTTATCCAGGCAATTTGGATTTTCGTTCCTTTAAGTGCACAACATAGGCCACCTGCCAACATGCTGTGACTTGTAAGGGAAACTTGTCTTAAGTGGCTTGTTTTCTTGATCAGACCTGTGTATTTGATTGGTATGTGGTTCAGTGAGGATCAAAGAGAAAACACCATAAAGAGAGATGTTTAAAAGAGATTGGACTACGTCTTCAAATATCCATAACTACTTCTACACTCAACAATAAACACAAGTGGGGGGACCTATGTATCCAAGTTAAGAAATCAATAAACATGCACTTCTGATAACCATAACTAAATCAAGGAAGGTCCGATTTTCCATTTGGTTTGTGCAAATGTTTCATCGTAGATTTACTAATGCAACACAAGTTTTGTTGTGTAAATCTAATCGGTAGAAGTTGGAGGACATGAAAAACGAACCAAGACATACCTTATAGCCTTGTTATACCAATGAAAATCATGATGTCACTGGTAAATAAGTGATGATATCCAATTGATCTTACCATTTAAAGGATTCAAAAATAGGTTCAATATGATAATTAGCAAGCCTTCCTTTAATGTTGGCTTTCCACAAGCAATTATCTAAACTTTGGCATCTCAATCTATAAAGAACGTGGGGTCTCAATATACACCCATATACACAATTTTATGCAAGCCTCACCAAGTTTAGAAATCATTATTTTTCATACTTGTGGGTACGAATCCTTATCATATACATTGTCTTATGTCAAAGAGAAAATAAAAATAGTACACTCATACTTGACCTTGATGATCAAAATACAATGTATATGCTTGCATCCAAAGGATTGAGTCAAACTTTTTTTTTTAATAAGTATAGCTATTTATGGACTACGTAACCCCCAAGGAGGTTACTGGACATATCCATTTTGTGCCATTTTCTCTAAGGTGGATCATGGAGATCTAGGGCTTAGATTGAGGGCTAGGGAGGACGAGGATTATCCTCTACAGAAGTCATCCTCTTCCCCACTTCTGGAGGAACGCCGCCTTAAGGTATTGAGGCTTTAAAGCATCACTTTAAGAAAAAAATTCCATTTCAGGAAGGGTAAGTAGCTTGAATTTTTTTCAGAAAAAAATCCATAGATTTGAAAATCTATACAGGGTCTACAAAATAATAATAATAATAAAATTCACATGCAACCCAGAGAAATTCTCAAAGTCATGTTAAGGAAAGAGCCTTTAATTGTCAACTAGGGGGGGGGGGTCTATTGATGTTGGATTGCTGAGTCAGAAACACCACAAAATCAACCTTATTATAGGTGAGGGTCTATTATTGAATGAAGGTGTTGTCCCCCTTTTGTGGATCACTTCTTACACCGCCTTGTTGAGCGGATAGATCCCGCTTAGCCATTGTGATTGGCCAAAGTTGGTGCTCTTCTAAAAATGTTCTTGCATCCTTCTTACACTGCTATTATGAATGGCCGAAGTGGTGTTATTTTATACTTAATGCCACATGTGGTCATCGATTTTAACAATGACTATTGATGACCCTATTACACTCACTCGTTGATAGCTTAAGGATTAAAAATAGGTCTCACCAAAAGGAAGGTGACATTGTAAGGCCTTAGTACCTAAGGTGCTAGATGGTTAGAAGACAAAGGGAATTTATATACATTGTAAAACCACTTAGAGTTTATGAGTATGATAACTGACATGAGGAGCCCAACGATAGATTGTAGCTAGTGCACTTGACATGGCTATAACCCATAGTTGGGCTCCTCATGTCAATTATCATACATCATAAGTGGTTTGAGTAGGAATTAAAATAAGTGAGAGATCATGAGTACATGATCTCATTATTTTTGGTTTTTAGTTCACCAATCGTGAAGGGGATATGGCTATGGGCCTCTTCATAGCCACTTGAAAGACACCGCATCGTTGGGATTCCTCTTCACACCAATTATATAGCAAATTTGCTCCTTGTTTGAAGTGCACAAAATGTTTGAATTAGTGTGGCTTGCACTATTCATCATCGACCCACATTAATTGTCTTACAACCATTGGGTGGCAACTAGAGAGGGTAACACATGACAAATGGTGCCACATGACAAGTCAGTCTCATTAACAGGGCACACCAATTATAATGCCACACCAATTCACGTGTTTAATTGTAGTGCAAAGTGGTGGAAAATGCATAATTTTCAAATCAACTACCATGACCATAGAAACAAGGTTTTGTACTTAAATAACAACATGAGAACATGTGTTTTAAGGCTAACTGATTACAAGTAGGATGTATATTTCTTGGATCCCATGTCAAAAATGGATTCTAATGCCAATTAGATAAAACGTAGGCCACCTAGGTGAAGGTAATGGGAGGTGGGAGACAATGAAGGCCAAGAAACGACTCCTTGGATTACTTATAGAATTACTCCAAATCTAGATACAGATATGTAGATCTTAGATGACAATCTAGCACATGTTGAAGATGAGGAATATAGACGCTCCTTTCAAGATTTTAGAGAAGTGTTTTTAGAAGGAAAGGAGATTTAGCAAATTAAGAGAGTGGCACATGTTAGGCACCATCTTCCACTATATATAGAGTTAAGATTAGTGTTAGCACACCTTTATTCATGACAATAGGCTACGCGAGAGCTAGGTCCTCGAAGGGGTCACTCCCTCTTATATTAATGCATACACGTGCGCTCAAGACTTATTTATCGGGGGGGGGGTATTTACCTTGCAGAAAGATTATAAGGTATGGTATTTTTCAAAATAAAGGTTAATGCTTGTATTTTAATACACCCTATTAGTAGAAAAAAATTGGGGGGGGGGGGGTCATCTAAAAATACCCTATTTTACTTATACTGCTAAATTTTTTTGGAAAGAAGATTGTAATTCAAACAACACTCTGAAATTATCCCTCATGGCACGTAGGTAGAGAACATTAACTCCACACTGGATACTTTGGTTCGGTACCGTTCAACCAACCAGCCAACGTGTGAAGTCATTCAACCAAGTTATTGCTATTGGATGTAATATTGTTGGTCCTTGGAATATTAGTATTTGGGTTGGAAGAGATTCCTAAGTTGTTTGTGATTGTAGTTTGGTTTGTCATTGTGTAAACAATTAGTTCCAAGAAGTCTTGGAGAGATGAGACTTATGTACGTCTTACCTTCATTTCCCTAATAACAAGAAGTATCTATTGCATTAGTGTTAGAGTTAAGATGGCTAAGTTGGTCAACGCCTCAATATCATTATTGGCTAGGGACCACCCTCTATAGTATAGTACAATGTTCTTGGTCATTGTAGACTAGGTTAGGAAGCCATAAGTAAATATGGTAGATTAATAAGGCATAGGTGCATAAGCACAAGTTGGAGGGTTAGAACCAATGTTGGGTTGGTTTATAGGTGAATGCATGATATCAAGGAACCTACCTGTGGTTCTCAAAATTGTAATACCAGTCAAATATTAATATTTTGGTGGGTATGTCAAGGTGATACCCGAGTTATCATTTGGGTCAATAAAATTCTAAATTATATGATACTAGTGCGATTTTATCTAGTTATGAAGGTCCTTCCATGGTGTATATATACTTGAATGGTATTTAAAACAAAAATATCGTTAAATACTCATACCATGTTGTTATCAAAAATAAAAATAAAAATATGACATCCTCATTATGGACACTTGAATGGTATTAAATACCAAGATATTATTTGTCCAACATTGGTTATAACATTGCTGATATAAGAGGGAGTAAATTAAAAGATATATCATATAAGTAGCCCAAAGATATGGTTGGAAGTAGGTCAAATTATAAGGTAGTACAACAATGAGTTTTGAGGAATATTAGGAGGTGAGCAGTGTTGGTACAACCTTCAAGAATAGTATCAAAAGTAACATGGTAGTAATAAGGTCTAGGTAGTAGGATAATGTAGACTAGAAGGGGTAGCTAACATGGATAGTACAGAGAATTCCATTAGAGCCACCGACCTTTTTCAATAGCACTATTGCATAAACGCAAATTATGAATATAAAATGTGTGATGGAGAGGTGGACAAGCAAAAAAAATAAAGTCGTCACAATTCTTAATAGAGGCGTGGACTAAACTTGGACCATTTATTGATGCTTACATGTGAAATTTAAAAAATATAATTATGGAACATTGAATGTAATCTCCATGTCTATTTAAATTGCACATGCATTTATTTATGCTTGTTGGTATAGTAGCTCAACTTCATTGCATTCAAAGAGACACTGCCATATTTGATGTCATCTTGGCAACATCATATAATACTTTATCCTCACCTCATAGTGTTGGCTCAATGGAGAAGACGATCTCCCTCTGATGATCTCCCTCCGATGATGGTGATGAAGAACCTATTCGGAAAGTTTTCATAAAATCCCGATGGAGTACATAAGTCCATCATTTGTTAGTGTTTGTTCGATCTTGAAGTTATTCAACATGTTATTATCTAATAATGAATGCTGCTCATTTGAATTTTTTTTAAATAAATGAAAAATGTGATGTCCCCTTCAACTTGTATAACTATCCCATTACATGTAAAGGTGCTCACAAAAGTTGTGAATCCAACTTCAACACCATCCCATTGTAGTTGGTCGTCGAATTATGATTGTTGCATCATGCCATTTGTAGATGTTGAGGTAAAGTAGTGTATTGAACATGTTAATGACAAAGAGGACAAGGGAATGGAGGACGATAGGGGTAGCTATGGAGCTTCTATACACGGTTCCACATTGACTAGATTGAATGCGCTCATTTGTAGGCACTGACATGTGGGAGTAATTTCCTCTTGTACTTCCATCCATGTCCAAAACAAAAATCTTAGTTTCTAAATTTCCCACAATGCCTTCATGAAATCTATAAATATAGTCTAGAGCATGCTCAATACTTAGAATGGGGTTGCATCTTAAAACAAATAAAAATTGAATGTTGAATCTAATGATGATGTTAAAAATCATCTCCAAACTCTCATGCCAAGCTTGTGATTGTTGATTATAAAAATAAAGTAAGGCATTCATAAGGTTGATTGGTTCTTTGAGTGAACTTTCCACTCATACCAAAATCCCCTAGTTATAGGATAATAATGAGTGTATCTCCAAATATTTTGCCAACCTCATTGCTCACAAGTCACTGCTCACCGCTCACATATTAGCACTCCCCATCCAATCTCAAGTCTAGAGAGTAAGGTCTATCAACTTAGGGGGTGTTTTGGACCCAAGTTCAAAAAAACTTGGATTCAAGGGCACTTTAGACGGGGTATCAAGGGGGAGGGTCCAACAAAATGAAGCAATCCTATTGGCCAAGAGGTGTAAAGTGGACTGAAGGCCTTTAAAGGAAGGTCCAATACCAAGAAGAGGCAAAGCGAGATGTCTATTACATGACATCATTTTGGAGGAAACACATAACATTATCGATTAGCGTGTGTTTGTTATGTGGGCCCTAAGAATATAATCATGGGATTGAGCTCCAAACATCTCATGGTTATACTCTTAAGGCCCATAGAATGAACGCACACTGCTTAATGATGTAATGTAGTAATGGTTCAAATCAGAGAGTGAACTAGTTGAAAGAAGAGCTCATATTTTGAAGAACCATTTTGGACGAGTGTGTCCAAGGGAAGGTTTGGTTAAAGGGTTCAATTTGCCTCAAATTACTTCATATTGGTCCCTATGTTCTTGGACTGTGGACCCCAATCTAAAGCACCCTCATCAACACACCCAAATTTCTTGAGTATAATTAACTTATTACATAACGGCCAGTTGGATCATTGTGAGTGGAGATGCCACCTCATCCATGAGAGCGCGCCACCTCATCGTTTTTCAGAGGCCACGGTGTCAGTCACGGGGGAAAAGGGAACAGACAAGACTTTGCAATCCCTACCTCCCCGTCTTCGCAGCAGGAGCAGCAGCGATGCAGCTCTTCGTCGCCATGCCGCCCCCAACTCCATCCTCAGTCACCGACGATCGCAAACGGCGCTGCTGTCGTCTCAACTCACACTCGTACGTTCTCTATCCCGATTCTGTAGCTTTTTCCCGCATCGAAAATGATCAAGTGTAGCCTTACCATTCGTAAACCAGGTTCTAACCCCATTCAAACCCCCTGCGGGTTGTTGTGCTGTTTTTGTAAGAAATTCCATGTTCCAGAATATACCTCATGTGTTTTGGCATTCCAAAGAGATCTCCTCATAGTTTTACTATGTTGCGCAAACAGGGATTACTGAAGTGGATGATTAGGGTATGGTAAATGTATGTCGGTAGATGCATTGGGAGAGAGCGGTATGTCAATTGCGTCATGTGGATGGTTATGGATGTATGGTAACGAAGAGCTGCATCATCGTTTATGCTCTGCCGTTACTAGAATGACGACATGTTGAGGATTTTGATGCATGTGCAATCTTGGTGTTTTCTTCTCCTGTTTGTGACATCCAGATGCACATGTTGACGAAGGTCCATCATTCTTCCAGCTTGCATGGGAGACGTATGGCAACGATTATGGCACGGATCGAAGTTGAGAGAGGATGAGGATTGTCGTACTCGGATGGTTGAGTGCGTCTCAATATCAGGATGATGATGTTGATAAGTAGGGGCAGTTAGAAGGAGGAGCTAACTGAAGGAAAGCTGGCGTGGACATATCAGAGAGGAGTGAGGGGAGTGTTGAGCTTGCAGCCAGTGGGTGGCTCACCATCACAGAAAATGGCTTGGAATGTATTTAGGTTTTGCACGGGCCTTAAGGCCGTGGGGTCCATCATGGTGCTTGTGGTGCTGGCAGTGGTGGGAGTGTCCTACTATGCTGTTGTCATAACGAATTATGGACCAGATGTTGGGAAGGGTGGCTCGGGAACATTGACGGCTCTGGTTGTGCTTGTTCTCTTCCATGGTCTTTTGGGGATGTTATTGTGGTGCTATTTTGCGGTGGTGTTTACGGATCCAGGTGGTGTACCTCAATCATGGCGACCTTCAGCAACTGAAGAGGACTTGGAAGTGCCATCATCTCTTCCTTTGACACAGACATCTTCCAGCCCTCTGGATTCAGGGGCTAAGATTCCAACCATGGCACAGAGTGCTCGTGCGCGATTCTGTCGGAAATGCTGCCAGTTTAAGCCCCCGCGATGCCATCATTGCTCTGTATGTGGTCGCTGCATATTGAAGATGGATCATCACTGCGTATGGGTGGTGAACTGCGTTGGAGCTTGTAACTACAAATTTTTCCTGCTTTTCCTTCTGTATACACTCTTGGAGACAAGCCTAGTGACTGGGTCACTCTTGCCACAGTTTATCGCCTTTTTTGGTGATGTGGAGGAAACCGCTCTTCCTGGCTCTCTGGTGGCCACATTTCTTGGGTTTGTGCTGAACATGGCATTTGCACTCAGTGTTCTTGGCTTCCTCATCATGCACATCTCCCTTGTTGCTGGCAACACAACCACTATAGAGGCATACGAGAAGAAAGCATCCACAAGATGGCATTATGATTTGGGTTGGAAAAGGAATTTTGAGCAGGTCTTTGGCACGAGGAAACTTTATTGGATCCTTCCTTTATATGCAGAGGAGGACTTGAGAAAGATGACAGCTCTTCATGGCCTTGACTACCCTGTGAGACCTGATCTAGACCAAGAATTTTAGACAGGTGTGGCAGTACCTCTATCAGGAGTTGGAGCCCATCCTTGAGTGGACGACTGTGTACGGTATCAATGAAGATTGATTGTAACTCTCTGCGTATGGAATGTCATCATCTCAAGGTTCTGGAACTCAAACCTAGAATTTTTTTCGGTGGGAGCAGAGGACAGGACACTCTATTGTCCATCTGACTTGGGCCAGTTCATTGCGTCCTTGTGATGTGTTGAAAGAATCATATCCTTCACTTCCGATGCTCTTGTATTTAAAAGAGAAATAAGTAGGGCATTTGCTTTTGGTTCAATGCTTTGCTGGTTTCCATCACATGTCGAGTGCTGAAATGTGTCATCTTAATGGCAACAGTGTTTTAATTGAGGAGGATGTTGCTTAGTTGGATAGTTTTGAGCCTGCTTGTTCAATGGTGGGCTACAGGTACTAGTTTCTAGGCCAATTTGAATAAGGATGTATATGAAACAATTGCTGCTCAAATTTGGTAGCAAAGATTCTGGAAGTGGCAATGACTGGTTGCCCATGACACCCCTTATTGAGGCACACCTCCAAATTCAAGGCTTGATGAGCAATTTGATCCCATTTGTACACCTTGGGGTTGGTCTCAAAGGTGATATTGTGGACCCGGCTTGAAAAGGGCTCAAGTGCAACTCGGCGAGACCTGGTGTGCTTTGTCATGCTTCAGGATGGCATTGAAATACTTGGGATTCTTGCTGGCTCAGTAATTAGTGTGTATTTTATTTAACAATGTGTTTTAGTCTACTTAAAGCTTATGTATTGGGGGGATGGAATATGATCCAAAGAGGTGAGACAATGTAAAGATCTACATCATAGTGCTGCGGTGTGTTTAAGTGTCCTATTTTGGAAGGGTCAGTAACCTTGAAGGCCCAAAGATTTAGAGGCAACATTTACCCCCCTCGGAGTTGGCATCTTGGAGGTAATGTTAAAGCTGGTCCAGCCCAGAGGTGTATTTTGCTCCAGTGGCTCATCTTATAAATACCTGACTCTAATACAGCAGATACATGTATTGCAAGAGACCTCCAGTTGTTATGCACCCAGCAATTTCAGAAAGGATCCTGTGGTGTAATTTTCCCGATCACTGCACTCTGGATTCCAGTACTTTGAAGTCAATCTGAACAGTAGGGTATTGGAGTACTGGCTCTACATTTCACGGTGGATAAGAAAGTGTAGGTTGACTCACAGAGCTTGTACTGCAGCAATCAGAACTTTTCTTGCCGTACTTGTTTCAGTCGGGGGGTTAACTGAATGGTTCTCTCTGAGCTTGATTCTCAATAACAAAGACTATGTAGGAATCTTGTTTCAGCTGTTTTTCTTGGAGGTTCCAGAGAGAATCATCACTTTTTGTACTTGACTGAGATCCAAAATCCAACATCAACAACATTGTTTTGAGAATTAGAATATTCGAATGTCATCTGGACCCAAAATATCAGAATCAATCAGCTCTGTAAGTGAGTATTGGTCACTTGGAGAAAAATCAATGGTTGTGGGGTATGGAGGACTGTGCTCACTGTTCAATTAGGAGAGGATTGCATGTTTCTTGATCCAAAGTGAGGTTTAAGGTAGACGGGGCCAATTTGGTTAGCTTCCTTGATTGGACACTTATTTTTGCTCCTAACTAGCAGTACAGTTGCTTTAATTAGGTGGGTGAGTGATACATATTGATTTAGCCGCCACCTTGATGATATTTAGATTAGTCACTTTAGTTGACATCAAACTACACCCACCATCCTCCAAAATTAGGAGTTCTATACATCAAGCTATATAACACACTTGATTTTTGTGGGTGAGGTGGGCAAATTAGGAGGTGACATGTGGCTGTGAGGTGCCAACTACCTTGTATTGTGGGTATTCCATAATGAAAAGATACACGAAATATGATATTTGGTGTCATATGATATTTTATGTCACTATGGTAATTTTGTGGATGACACTTCTTATGAATAAGTGAACAAATATGGACATGGGTGATGGATGAGTCCATCCATTGGCCAAAAACCCTACCTTCTCTTGTCAACAACTTTGTGATGAAATATTGTCATGGATGATTGAAATTTGGATGAAAAATCACTTTCATAAGTGGCAGTAATTGCAACACTGTAAATCTATAATCCCCACAAACTTTATAGGAAATGACAGATAATGTTGGGTTAACATTTAGTGTTGGTGACACTGTACTGTGGTTTGCAATTAGTATTGAGTAAGACAATTAGAAATGGTGACACTAAATATCATTTTTAATGTAGTTCAACAACATTATCTCTTACTTGTAACCACATTAGAAACACGACACAATCAATATTGGCATTAAACTTGGTTTTCATTGGCAAATGACCCATGTAGAATTTGCTACTGATGTCATCCACTTACATCAACATTGAACGATGGAAGAGTTCCCCCTATAACATGGGAAGCATATAATCTTTAATTGTAGAGCCCAGATCAACACCTTCTTGAATTCCGATTACAATGATTTCAAATTCTTTGGTCCTAATTTACAATTGCTAATGTGCTTCCAATGCTCAAATCTGTCGGTTGGATGATTGTACAAGGTTGGAGGTGTCCACATTAGCCTCATCTACCTTACTTTATAAGAGCATGTCCACATGTTATGAATATCTTGTTCAATACAAGACAATGTTGGGTTTAGCCCGGGAGTTGGACCCATGCATCATGATACCCAACTACTATTGTAATGTTGGCGGGGCCTGGAATAGCTTGGGTCTATTGCGGCCCGGCTTTCAACTCCTTTATAAGAAAATCAACTATCAATACCTCACAATCTTTGATCAAATAGAATCTTAGCTTTAATCATTTCTATATAAAAGCCTTGTGTATAGTAAGATATTAGTTTTGATCACAGGACCCAAAATTTATGAAGCTCATATAGAGTGAACGTGTGGGAAATATAATGAAACTACTCCCCTCTAAAATAATGTTACATGATTTAGCACCCCTTTGTGTTTAGGTTAGGTGCACAACATGTGAACATGCCCTAAGCTTGTGTATTGAATACTTAGTTGACAAACATGGTACTTTAATGAGGAGATCCACATTGTTACAGCCAATGTTGCTGGCATCTTCAAGTTCAACAACTTTTGCAGAGGGATTGTTATTTTGGTGCATTAAAAAACAACAACAACATCACATCGAACAATTATGATTTCAATATTGTTGCATATCACCTCCATGTCCAATCTGCTTTGTACATGCAATGCGGCAATCAAGAAGTCTGGCATCTAAAATTTTCAGCTCTGGATAACTCTGACTACAATGGCATGTAGCTGAATGTCACATGCATCCAGTGTTTTCACATGCATCTGGGGGTTTGGATGATGTGCACATCTAATTAGTACATTAAAGTAGAAAAGTGAGTATAGGCACAGGGCTACATAATCAATCAACACCACCTACCAGTGGTTTCAATGTTTTTGTTTGTGATGATGAAATAGGAAGCTTTGCACCCTGTCACTTGAAGATGTTGAAACAAGGTTGAATTATTCCGATATATATTGTGAATTGGTTGAGTTAGAGGGGTGGTGCTTGCTTCGTGCATGTCTTCCATCTCTTTTCCTGATGATGTTTTGCAGATATTTTGAGTCCGCATTAAATATTGGTGACCCAGGTTCATATCTCTTTTGCTGAAGCATATACTATACCCCTCGAGAGTTTGTGAGCCTGCCGGCCACTCCCATAGAGGTACTGTGTCAGTTGACTTTTGAGGTGTGGAATGGCCACTCCATGTGTTCCAACTTATACCTACTGGACCATCTGTAAATATTAAACATTTTTTATTTTTATTTTCCATGTCAGGCTTATAAAGTGCCAATACATTTGAGATGGTGTAGTGGGGACTGGCCTATATGAGGACTATTCTCTAGATAGGACGTCCCACCAACAGTCAAAGAAGGTGGGGCTCCGATCCCCATGAGTGACGTCAAATTTACATTAGGAAAAAGAAAAGAAAACAGAAAAGTAGTTAAAGAATCTGCAGCTTGAAGTGCTTGAAGACAACTGTTGGAGGATCTGTCTTTAATTTAGCATATATAAGACGTAGTGTTCTGAATGATAGCTTTGAAGTTTTCTTGGGAGGCTCCTGCATCGAGAAAAAACTCTGGTTACGATGCACGTCATCACAACCCCAAAATGGTGTGCAGAATTAGCTCATTGTCAATATCGTATAGCAACTTGATACAAGCACTTGAACCAACTGATTGCTGATGTGCATGCGTCGACATGTATCGTTTTGTGAGGAAGCTGCACGATTCATGTCTTTTCTTCGAATCCAGCAAGTGTTAGGTGGTGGACCCGTAGCAGCACGCCATGCTACAAAGATCTTGACCATTACACATTACAGTGAGTTACAGCATTCGAACATAACATCACCATCTTGAGAATCTTGTGATAAAATTTCTGTAAGTAGAAAACGGAACGTTGCTGCTCTCATCAATGTCCCCCTTTTTTTTTTTGCTTTCTTTCCGAAAGGCAATTTTGTAAGCAGTGAGAAAAGAATAACGTGAACTGAAATCATTATTAACAGGCAAGGACTGCATATATACAAAAGCAAAAAAATTGACTCTATATATAACGTCTGCAAGTCATAGCCTTCTTCTGTTGTTCTTCCGGTCCTAACTTCTGGGGCACAAAAGATTTGGAGTATTGTTACACATTCCAACGTTTGAAAGATCATGAGATTCTTGTGATGAATCTTCTGTAGATGTGTAATAAAATTCTGCTGCTCAATTGTCCATTTTGTCTTCCTTGAGGGACCGGGAAGGCAACGAATGGAGTGAGAAGAGAATAAAGAGAACTGAAACCATTCCCTACAAACCGAATGTATATACATGCCTGTGATTGTTTTTCTATTGAAGAAAGGTTTTTACCGAGAGCAAGTCTTCTACCTTTATCTTCGTTTGTGGGGTCATCATGGGAGAATTAGTGCAGATTCAAAAGTGCAAGCTAATATACCAATGGGATCTATTCAAGCGAATTCCCACTGCAAAAAGCTGAGAACGAGAGACTTATACTTACAGGAGGCTGATGAGAGAGAGCTTCCAATCCGCGATCAGGTGAGAGGAGAAACATGTGAACAAAAACAATAGTTATTAATATCTGATGTGTCAACCCCTCCAGTCCAAGTCAACATTGGCATAACGTCAGCACAGTGCTACAAACCAAATATATAAGGATATATATGCTGCAAGTAGGCCCATTGGCTCCGAATGTGTGCCAGGCTTCTTGAATCTTGTTACCAAAGCGGCCAACAAGAGTCGCAGATCAGGGAGGGTCATGTTGTACCTCACTCAACAGGATCATGCCCAAACAGTACTAAATTGCTGTAGTGGTGTTCTCCATTCCCCAAATATATTGAAAAAAGGGCAAGAAACACCGAGTCCTCTCAGACACAATTGCTTTTCACACTGGGAGATATGCATTAGGCAGATCATATTGTAGCTCCTGTTGTGTACACTAGACTCAGTAGCCTCATCCCCAGTAATAACTATAGTTTAGGGTTTAGGGTTGTGGCTAGAAGAAAAATGGGTCCCTGTCTTCTTGGTTCTTACGGTAAGCAAGGCTTTCATAATCACTTTTTTCTAATCGATGACTATATTTGAGTGGTGTGCGGTTAGGTGTGGATGTAAGAACGGACACCAAAAACACATGTGTTCAAAAGAGATTGGACTACTACATGCTCAAAATACGTTACCCATTCAAAGCTCAATAGTAACATAATTGGGGGGAGGGGGCAATATGCCACTTTAATGTCCACGAGAATTTTCACTTTGACAGTGAGTAAGAGATTCGTATGAGCTCGGAAAACTATGAGACAAATGGCCTCAGACACGGTTTGGAATTGACAATCATCTCGCACTAGTCGCGTGAGTAAGAGATTCGTATGAACTCGGAAAATTATGAGACAAATGGCTTCAGACACGATTTGGAATTGGCAATCATCTCCAACTAGTTGCGTGTTTCGCATCCTAGGAGAAGTGGGTGCAGAGCTGAAAGTGTTCATGTAAGGCTTGCTTACTTATATCCATTCGAGCACTTGCCTTTGGCCTTCAGTCTTGAAAGGAAACAAGGAAATAGAAAATGAACAGAAAATGGGCCCATGTGGGGCACTGAGTTACCATTTTCAGAGCAGTAGGGAGACCGAGGTTGCAGTAGTGGCGCTGCTGGGCCCATCCATAATCTGTCGTTGCTTGCTTGCTCATGGTCCACTCTAGGATACCTAGTACAGTGTCGGAGCGGACTGACTCAGGTAAATTGTGATGAATATATAGTTACAGTCTGGGGGCTTGTGTAAGTATTGGACTCTTGCATATGGCGGACCGTCGTGGCATGCAGAATTACAGCGGCAGAATTAGCAACTGGCATGGAGTATTGTGCACAGAAGCTGATGGATCCTGACATGACATACCTTATCCCGGCGCAGCTGCAGGCTCGGTGTTCAACAACTTGGTTGGATTACTGTAAGTAAAATTATAATTAACTATAACTTCGTGGCTTGCCCTTATCACACAAAACAAACTCATCAGCAGTTGTTGGAATCTGTTGAGATCAGGTATTAACGCTAATGAAAACATCTGATTTGGTGTCATGGCCCACATTATTTATGATCGATCCAGCATCATCGACCCATATGAAATATGGTCTTGCAATCACTAGCTAGCTGGCTGGCTAGGTGGCAAGTAGAGAGGGTGTCATATCACCCTTTGGTCCCCACTTGGTGCTAAATGATAAGTCATGAAGGCCATGCATCCTCATTATTAACATGTATAGCACACCAATTTTATTGCTGCCACATGTACTGGTTATTAAACTCAGAATGTTTATAAGTTCAGTAGTTTAACGTGCCACACTTCACCTCATAGGTTTTGTGTAAACAAGGACATTTATAACTACTTATATATGGCTATCTGTGCACGCAGGTGATCCCCACACATACGCAAGCTCTGATCTCGACTACTGCAACGAAGTTCTACTTATATCAGCAACTCCAACAATCCATGTAGACTAATTCGTGGCTCACAGGCAATGCAAGGATAGATACACTTACCCAGATGCAGGCAGCGCCCAGTGACCCGGTAGAAATTGATTAGGTGAGGGTGACCGAAGCTGATCATGTGCGAATCACATGATATCCTCGGTATGAGTAATCTCCATGATGTCATCCGCATTGGGTTGATTATAACCTCCAAGTCAAAACGATCAGGTTAATATATGATCCTTGACCCATGGACTTAATTACGGTGGTACTTCATCTTCATTCCTAGCTTGAAAATTGGGTTTTGTTCTCAAAAATCCCAACTCAATGATCAAAATGTCTTAGATGGGATTAAGGTTGCAGTTACATAGGTGATCGTTCTGAAGAATATGTAGTGGTGCAATTGGAACAGAATATCTACAGTGTGGCAATGTGGTCACTGCGAGTAGGATAATACAGTTATTGCGTGCAGCTTTCATTCTTTATATAATCAAACCAGACAGAATTCGTGCGCAGAATTGGTCAAAAACTCGACGATAGCCCTTTGACTTAGTTGTCGCAGTAGGGAGTACGTATCTAAGCAAGTAACTGAATTTTGTACAGGATGGGAAGGTGTTTATCTAAACTCACAGTGGTGTTCATGATTTCACTCCGGACCCACGCAGTAATTGAGCCACTCGTACTCGAATCCAGTTATGGAGTTAAATTGTACTGTGACGGCTACATGGATTGGAACATGAATCTGATGATGATGATCTGTCTGAAGGCTGAATCGGCACTTAAATTGGGCCTGTTGCAGAGACTCGATCGAGTTTCGTCACAGGATGATCGATGCTGTGAGGAATGTTGTGACGACACATGAATCGATGGTAAGCAGTAGAGAGACATTCACATGAATAGTACTATTAGAAAGGCGACGTCAACGTACTGCATTAAGCGGCATTCGCCTCTTGAAAGAAATTTGTACAGAAGTGTTAAAAATGATCCTCCTGAAGTCACTGGGAAGCAAAATGTCCTTGCAGCAACCTGAGATCATCAAGTATGTAGCTAGAGTCCAGTAGTTATACACCGATGCTGCAATATCGATATCCTACCTACCTACTTTTTGATGCTCCTAAGATTCTTCATGCATCATGAGTATTGATCATTCCGAACAGACTTTAAAGTCTCAGAGATCACAGTATTGATGATTCGGATGAGCTCCAACTGATTCCTTCAGGGCTCGTTGAAATTTCACTAGCTAATCGATGATCGACCAAATCCTGCTTCTGTCCTCATGTTGATCAAGCCTCCTGGTTGTAGGTCTTGATGGTGTTGAAACATATCGCCAGTTGAAAATGCAACATGTCCACTATATTACCCAATGGCATTCTATACGGCGGCCGAGAATCACCTTCATCGCTAAGATACCTTCATCATAAACCTAATTTCACTCATTCATCATCTTGCTGCTAATAATCCCATGCTGCCTTCCACCGCTTCCGCCTGCGCTCCTTCAATTTCTTCCAATATGTATAGACTAAGTGAAAGTGCCGATCAAAGATGAATACTCTCTACTCATGAAGTGTTGATGATGTACTCCAATCTGCAGGATATGCGAGTTTCGAAACTCGCAGGCCCAGCACCTAATTTCCTGCAGGATGCTCCTGATCCGCTGATCCCATAAGGAGATAAGATCAACTCGGATTATAAGGTCCCCCCATAAGGTACTGCGGCGACGTGATGAAGATCATGATGATGCTTTAGGGTTTAGAGTTTAGGTCTATATTAACTTACTGCACATTAACCGATGTAATTGATGATGATGTGGTGCAACATCATTTGTCGTAATTAACATCGTGTTTAGTGGCCGATTAGAATGATGCTGCAGAAGTCATAGTCGTAGTACCGTTTGGTGGGAACTTCTGATCATTAAGTATGACATGCGTCGCCACTCGAGGTGTTACGGAAACCAGCAAAGGACTAATTCTTGCGCACACAACACCAACACGATCTGCCATGTCAATGTCTTGGTGGTGGACACCGGGAGGAGGCGACCAATTGAAGCAGTGCAGCAGATTGGCAAGGATGAGCTTCAATGTTGCAACAGCGACATGAACGCCGGGGCAGCCTCGCCGGCCGGATGAGAAAGGCAGGAAATTATAGTCCTGACCATAGTAGGTGACTTTGGAGTCGATGAATCGCTTGGGATTGAATTGGTTAGGATTCTTCCAACACTTTGGGTCGCGTCCGATTGCCCACAGGTTGATGTAGGTGGTGGTGTTTTTGGGGATGCGGTATCCACCCAGAGTGCATTCCTCCACACTGGCATGTGGCATGGCCAGTGGGGCGGGCGGGTGCATCCGTAGACACTCTTTTAACACGCAGTTGAGAAATGGCAGTTTGGGGATATCGGATTCTTCCACCAATCTGTCGCGGCTCACTACCGAATCGATCTCGTCCTGGACTTCCTGCAAGTAGTGTGGGTGCCGAAGAAGCTCTGCCAGGGTCCAATCAATCGTTGCCGAGACGCTCTCACTACCTCCCACAATTAGGTCCTGCATCAGCATACAGATAACACATATGAGCGAATTCCATCCCAAATCATCATCTTGATGTTTACCATCCTTAACCCCATGAGCTCTAGAACTAGCAAATGAACTGCGACGGAATAGAATTGAAATAGAATAGAAAAGAAGCAATCTTATTGTAATATCATTGGAGCCAAATCTGTGCAAGTGAATGTTAACTGACTCAAGAATGAGGGATTTATCATCAGCGTCTGCTACAGACCCACAGCAAAGTAGAGAGAGAGAGAGAGAGAGAGAGAGAGAGAGAGAGAGAGAGAGAGAGAGAGAGAGAGAGAGAGAGAGAGAGAGAGAGATTCCATCTTTAACCCGAAATACAAACCCATGAACTTAAGAAGCTTATTCAAGTGCGACGGACCAGAATTGAAACAATCTTGTTGGAATGTCGAAACCTCGAATGCTGTGGAAGTGAATGTTAACCGATCGACTCAGAAAAGAAAAACTCATTATCAGTATCTGCAAAGAGTCTCAATGATGTTCGTCTATGTGTCGGTGCAGAATGCAATGATGTCGACAAACAAATTAAGCTAGGACCAGCGCCGATCGGCGATAAGTTATATATATTGAGGAAGAGAATCGGTGAATTTCTTTACGAGAGGATCATAAACTTTAAATAGAAGAAAACTTTTGGGATCGAAACCAATACTGTGCAATACAAGTGAATGTGGATCAATTCAGAAAAGAAAGACTTTTTTTTTATGAGTATCTGCGGTGACGAGTCCTAATATCTTTATCTAATATGTGACTGTTGCAGAATGCAATGATGTTGAAAACAAAGTAAGCCAGTAGCAGCGCCGATGAGTCTATAAATTGAAGTGGAGAACTGGTGATGATGTTCGTTACGATGCCCAGGTTTACATTATAGTGCAATGAGATCATTGATTTTGACAGAATATACCACACATACATAGTTGGACATGTACTACTAATGACATTCATCTTTCTTCGGCTCTCAGACATTCAAAACGGGAAAGCAGGAGCACGCAAGGATTTCATCTACCCACATTTCCAAGTTAGGAAGATATCCGGACTAACAAGAAAGTATGGAAAGTGTATTACTGTAGAGCACAAGTACTAACAACAAAGAAGATGATGACTCACGGACATATACTCACAATGGCGACGGCAGTGATTGTCTCATCCGAGAGCTCACTGTTGCTCGCAAGTAGAGAGGTGATGAAGTCGACACGACCATCTTCCTTCTGTTTCCTACTTGCTTCCAGAGTGTGGCCGCTTTGCCTTCTGTATTCCTGAATGATCGGCACAAGAAGGCCTTCTCGGTGTGGTTTGAGACGTTGTAGTCCCGCCTCAACCCCTGGAAATTTATGTATAGGTACAGAATACAACCATTGTTAGGAAACAAAAGAAAACAAACAAGGAAATACCACTCTTGAGTCAGAAATGCGCACAATTTCTCATAGGTAAATGAGCTGGTAATTTATTTATACATCGTTGATCCTACATGACGAGTAGTATTCTACTGCACAAAGTAGAACTCCCTGTAGTAGTACTTTCTTGGCGGTTTATGTAGAATGATGATTGACGTCTGTAGTAAGTAATGTCCCACTAATAATGTTTGCTCATTTTGCCATGACAGGAACCATCGCTGGGAATTTAAACGTCCACCTTGATTCAAGAACGTACACTTTTCTCAAAAAATAACTCCCGGTTAGGTAAAGAACATACCATTACTAAATTGAATGCAGTTTAT
The DNA here is from genome assembly GCA_950295325.1 of Polytrichum commune. Classification (NCBI taxonomy): domain Eukaryota; kingdom Viridiplantae; phylum Streptophyta; class Polytrichopsida; order Polytrichales; family Polytrichaceae; genus Polytrichum; species Polytrichum commune. Next base: position 43,276,904 of record OX485804.1, read on the forward strand.
ATAATTGTATGACTGACACAAAGGTTTGAATGAATGGAATGAGTCAGTGGAGGAGATGATGATTCAAAGTTACTCACCTTGCAGATCCAGCCACCGAAGAGCAGGAATGTAATCACCGATGTTGAAGAGGCCAACAAGTCTGGTGGCCGATTTGACGAAGCATTTGAAGTCCTCAACCTCCGGTGGGGTAGGCACCTCCGAACTAGCTGGTTCACCGAACAGCCTTTTGCACAACACCATTCGCCCCACGATGTTCAAGGTGACATTGAAGACGGTGGATGTCAAATTAAATGTCCTGGCAGAGGAATTAGGTGAGTCCAAATCACATCCGGCTACATCTCTTGAATGTCGAAACACGCTGGCTAGCAAGGCCCGAACCTCCTCCCACCGCAACCCAGACATGAGCTCCACCTTGGTTGGTGACAGAAGCTCACATGTGTATATCTTCTTCATGCGTCGAAAGTGCTCTCCACTGGGAGAAAATACCACACTGCGGTAATTGTAACCCAGATGCTTCCCTGAGGCAAGAAGAGGGCGGGATGCGAAGTTCTGGTCATAGGTTTTCAGAATCGCCATCGCCATTTCGGAGTTCGACACCACCAGAGTGGGGCGAGCTCCCATCCATAGAAACATCACCGGACCATATTTCTCAGCTAAAGATGCGAACCTCCGACACGCAGGAATGTGCTTGGGGCCCAACGAATACATAGATCCTACGATCGGCCAACCTTTTGGACCAGGTGGGAATTTTTTCAGATTTTTTTCCCCGTCTCTCCATCTCTCTGCAAGATTGCTGGACCGCAAGATGATGAACACCGAACCTATCGTCGCTAAACTCAGCAGGGCTGTGAAGATGATGCTAACCTCAAACTCATTGTTGTTGACCATGCTGATGATGATGCTCCGTTCATTCAATATCACCATTGTAACTGTAAATTTTTGGAGGTTATACTACAACTTCTACTACTGCACAAATCTATGTCTACCAAAGATGATGATGCTCACGTGCTTATAAATCTTTTTTGAGCAGATCTCTAAACTCTCTGAAACCCCAAATCCCAGCAGGGCGTGAAGATGATGCAATTAGCCCCCCATGCTGATGCTCCGTTCATTCACCATTGCAACGGTTGTAATTTGGTGGTACTACCTAGTACTGGTGCTGGACAAATCTCTCTACAAAAGATGATGATGATGCTCACGTGCTTCTTCCTTTTCTCCTGCAGATATATCGACTCTAAAACCTCTTCAGGAAGCCTTGACCTATGACGATGACGATGAAGATGATGATGATGATGATGATGATGATGCCAGGCTCTCGGAATCAGCTATCTTTTTCGGATGAGCTTGCTAGGTAGCAGCGAAGTGAGCTCATTCCAAGTTTGCTGCCTAAGTACTTAGCATGCGGATGTCAGCCTAACCGTTGCTGCAAGCATCACCAACCTATGATGATTCTCTGAGATGTTCCCATTTGTACTGATCATGTGTTCGGAGCAATCAAAACCATTATTCTGCCAGGCTGCAATTGCACATCTTCTACAGGGGTTAAGTACAAAACAGCAACGAACTCCCAGCTACCTGCCTCCTGCTCATGATACTTGTCCGAACCAGCAGCAGCAGCGGCAGCTCTATTGAATGATCATCGTCACCACAGCACTCCACCCACCGGCAACAATTTGTAAGTTATTTCAATTCTACCTGGTCCTCCCCTCCCTAGTTACCGACTTGGCAAGTTAATCTGATCTCAGCTCCCAGGCCCCGCCCCCCTCCCCCTCCCCCTCCCCTTATTTGCCTGCCTGCTGTTTCATCATAACACGTCATCTTTACCTTTTCTCAAAGTCCTCCCTACTTTCTGGGATCTTTTTTTTCCCCAAAACTCCACATTTCTTAGTTAGTATTATTCATGCTCTGTGGCTAAGAGCTACCTTTTCAGATATATGGGTCAAGGAAGGGTTCGCCACATATATCATATAGATTTTTAGTCGATTTGATAACAGAGGATATGTGTGTGTATATAAATTTATTTATTTAATTATAGCCAGCCTCTTGCTTGCTTGCTTGTAAGCAACCCATGATCCCCTTCATGGGTTTATTCATGTTTTTGTGCTGAAGGTTCCCTTCATGCCAACATGATGATCAAGAAGTAGTTGGCTCGTCTCAGTTTCTGTGCACATTATTAATAATGTGCATTGTAATCAATCCCTGCATAGTAGATATTCTTATACCTCCTCATCAGCATCTTGCAATATCGCACCACATTCTTTTGTGATGAGAAGGACCCCCCATTTTCATTTTGACCTCAGGTTGGTCATGGTCTTTTCTCAGTTTCAAAGCTGACTTGCATCAATTTACAACTAAACATGGAGGGCTGTGCAAGGAAATAAATATTCGCTTCTTGGTACCTACTTCAAAACTTTACCTATGTCGTAACTAAATTCCACACCTGTGCTCAGATGGTCAGGGCTTAGGGTTTAAGGGTTATCTCTTTCTTTACGATTGGAATGTCTCAATCGCTGTACCTAATTTTTCAGTACAAAAGTGGCAGGGACACATTGTTTTGGAGGGAGTCACTGGCAGCCATGAAATGAAACTCTAGTTCAAACCTGCACGCCAATCACATTTTCTAATTTTCTGCACGGCCCTGATTGACTCCTCACCTTCCTCAGTCACTCTCATGCACACATACGCATGTGATAAATTGAGATTTTAGCCCATTTGCTGTCTCTCTCATGGATCTCATCACTTAGTCGTAAAGGTGTTTCGTGCATGACATCGATGCAGCCGTCTTCTTGCTTCCAACATCACCCTCTCTCTGTTGGTGCTAATAAATAAAATCTATATAATATCTTCTTTGTTTAAAAGTAATGAACCTGGTATTCATTGTTGTGGACCCACCCACAAACACCTGAATTAAATTTTCTGCAGTGAAACTGACATCAATCCAGGCTGACGGTGCAATGAAATGGTTAAGTTAACTCTGCATCCGAACTAGTCTTTTGATCAATCTACATGTTTCAGATGGACCGTCAGTGACTCAATGTCCATGTAGCTGGAAATTCTAAAACTCGCATGTGCTGGAGTAAATTGGTACACTACATAACTCAGTAGATGATTACTTTTTCAACTGCAGCACTAATCCATATTTGCATACATGAAAAGGATCCAGAATTGTAGCATGAGCAATTTGCAATGTCAGCTGATTGAAGTTCTGGTCCGATGTCTGTACAAAAGCTGTCCATGTGCAGATGTTCATCAACACCCATGATGCTCATGGCTGTCAAACGTGACTTGTACCAAACTTAAATGGGTTTTTGATTTTCTTTGATTTTCACATTCCAAATAAGTCTTACTTGAAGCTAGATATAGCCTATGTTTCCATTTAATGAATGCTCTAATTTGTTTGTTTTAAATGGAACTGACTTTGTACACAATGACTCAGCTATAATGAGCTCACTGCATTCACTAGTTGAGGCTCTAGTTCCAAACTGCATTGGACATAAGGTACGTGGGCCTATTGTGGGCACTTCTAACACCAGAAACAATATTGACTGTTGGATCAAAACATGAACTGTCTCATCCGGTTAGGAACTGCAAATCACATAATTTGTCATACCAAGTTTATGAATTGAAGTTGAGCTGCGAAAGTTGTACGAGTCCAAACGTCATGTTTTTGTAAGTGATCACATAGGCCCTCTCACTTTTGTAAACCTAGAATTGAATCTAAAACGGTGTCCATATTTTGAACAAATGGTCCAATCTCATGGTAACATGTGTCTTTTTGATGTCCATTCTTAACCAAAAAAAAAACCTTGCCATATATATACAACTCAAATATAGGTGTCCAATTCAGAAAGGTGACCACGTAAGGCCCACATACCTTACTTTCCCTGGTTTTCTTGCATAATGGGCTTGCTCGAGTTTGAAGTACAGATTGTGCATGCATGCTAATAGTGTTTTGAACTCATCGTGGCTAGAGGTGGATGTGAAATTATGCAGCTGAACAATGAGGAAATTGGGAGTAGTACGTTGTCATCTTCATCACAACTGGTCTCACTTGATTACTAGTTCCACAGTTGGCGGCCAAGCACTGCGTAGGTAAGTAAATGGCCAGCTGTTGGTTGCATTTGCAAACTCAAATTATCATCACGACTTGCAATGACCATCTTGGTTGTTGCGTCCGACTCAAAGCAACAAATAATGCTGTATTCTCTTTTTTTTTGGGTGAAAAAGTGATCTGTGGCTGTCTGTTGCGATCATTCTAATTTTGGGCTGAATATATTGTTGCGAGAGTGTCCTGTCCAATTGGTTCTCTCTCACTACCCCAAAAACTACTCCAGAACTCTTAGTACTTCCTTTAAATAAAAACCCTCAAATGTCTCCCAGGCTCCAAACGGGGCCTCGTGATACGTAGATGCGACCTTAGCGAGCCTGCTGCGCCTGATTCATAGGTCACCATGATTTGAAGACCGTCCTCGTGTTTTAGAGATAGGAATATTTTAGTATCGGTATAAGTGATAATGCAAACCCGTCTGGGCCAGCGATTCCCAGTTGTCTAAAATAAAACTCTCTCGCCCTCAATGATGACAGTAAGCTTGGTCATGGGATTGTCAAAGTGGCCGGCACAACTGGTGAAAGTAGGCAGTCGGAGTCCCCATATCATCGCAAGTAGAAAGTCGGTATATATTTTAATTATAGTTTTTTTCTCTTTTTAAATACTGAAAATACACACTTTAACACTTGGAAGATCAGGTTGGGGGAGGTCGAGTCTGTACAGCTTATGTAAACTATGCCATGCCATGACTCAAGGTATGTTTACAGAGCAGTGTCTGAGGAGATTTTTGGGCATAAGGTAGATGGGTCTTAAGTGGCTCATTTTCTTAAATGGACTTCTAGATTTGATTGGTATGTGATGCGGTGATGATCAAAGAGCAAACATCATAAAGACATGTGTTTAAAAGAGATTGGACCACGTCTTCAAATATTAATAACTATTTTACACTCAATAGTGAATACAATTGGAAGGATTTATGTATTCACTTAAGAGATCGACAAACATGCACTTCCGATAACCATAACTTAATCAGGGGAGGTTCAATTTTCAATATGGTTTTTGCATATGTCTCATTGTAGATTTGCCAACACAATTACGATTTTTTTGGGTGTGATTCTAACTGGTAGAAGGTGGAGAACATGAATTCAAAGAAATTTACACCCAAATACCTTGTTTGGTCAGTAATTTTCTTGCAGTCATGAACCTCAACCAGTTATTTCTCAACCTCAACTGGTTCATCTGTACCTAGCGATCATTTCTCTATGTTCATTGTGACAGAGCCTGTAAAATTCAGTTTTTATTTTGGTGCTTGTCAAAACAAATTCTATTTTTGTGCAGTGATTTTCTACACATCACACTGCAATTTTAAATTTCCATTTTATCATTTGTTTTACAATTAGCAAGTACCATATAAAATTACTTTCAGTGATTTACATATTTACTGTAGTTAAATGTTGCATGGAATATTGGAGTTAGGCGGTGCTATAACATTCTATTAGGCATATGTTTTCTTGCAAGTGGAATACAAAGAGGTACTCTAAATATTGTATTTAGTGCCACTAATTCTATTCTTTTTGCTCAATGCTAATTGTAAGCCGCCCGTGTAGTGGTTGTCACACTAAATATAAACCTAACATAATTTGTCACTGAACCTTGAAAGAGAATTGGACATTATAGATTTATAGAGATGCAATTACTATCACTTACTAAGTGGATTTTCATCCAAATTGTAATCATCCATGGCGATAGTTCAATACAAAATTGTTAGAATACAGAAAACCAAACTTTGTTTCAATAATTGACATGGATTCCATCCCAATTTCAATCATCCATGACAGTATTTGTATACTTATTCATCTTCATGTCAACTGGATTGAAAAGTCCATTTTGCATCTGAGTAGTTTTGGCATTTGGATCATGAATGTCATGTCAGATTTGACAATTCCGAGTTATGATTTACTCGATGAATTTTAGTCCTGATGACCCAAATGTTCCAAACATTATTATTGTCCTGATTTTATTTGTGATGAAGATTCTCCGGTCAAAAAGATTTCATTCGGAAAACATCAAAGGATGGTCAATTTCAATGGATAATGAGACATGTGGGCCTCGTCACTCTTTCTAATGGGATGCCCTAACTCGGGGGGTCACTCTCTCTTATATTAATGCATACACATGCGCTCAGGACCTATTTATATGGGGGGCTATCTACCTTGCATAAAAGATTATAAGGTTATGATATTTTTCAAAATAAAGGTAAATGCTTGTATTTTAATACACCTTATCAGTAATTATAATTTTTTTGGGGGAATCATTTTAAAATATTTTATTTTACTTATACTGCCAATGAAAATTGGAAAGAAGATTGCAATTCAAACAACACACTAAAATTTTCCCTCCCAGCACGTAGGTAGAGAACATTAACTCCACATTGGATATGTTGGTTCAGTTACGTTCTAGTCAACCAGCCTGCAAAGTCATCCATCCAAGCTTTTTTAACAAAAAATTACCTATTTCATCCACTAGCACAGACCCTACCCTAGACCCGCTACCCCTAGTAAATGTTTTCCATGTTATTTACCATGTACCGACTAGATAAAAGAGGCCATTATATGTGATGGTATTTTACATGTAAACATGTTTCATTATTCCAAAACCCCCTATATTAAGTGTATGTTTTTGCAAAATTTATCTAAAATGAATATATTAGACCCTATTTTTATCGCACGTTATTTCTACGATTTTTGGCTGTGACCCCCCCGAGACGCTTAAATTTGAGTTTTATATTGCTAGGCTTGTACTTACAAATGGACACCAAATCTCCAAAAAGACATGTGTTACAATGAGAGTGTAATATGTGCTTAACATATATACATCAATTTATGTTCAATTATTGATACAATTAAGAGGGCTTAAGTGATCACTTACACAACATCTTCACTTTGATCTCCTATTAAATTTTTTTGAGACAAAGAACTGAAAAATTATGTCAGGTCAATAAAAAATATAAATAAAAACTCATAAAAGAAGAGAAGACGAGCCCGGGTATGCAACTCCCGTATTATATGGTCCTGATTATAATCACTTATAATGCGTTTTAGTCCAATATTGAGTGATACAATTTGTTTTAATGTAGGAAAACCTTGTAGCCCTTCTAACAAGGAATCCAAAAATGTAATTATATATAGGAAATGAATATATTTTGAAGCATGTAATTGCATTAAAAACCTAATTATATGATTTTTAAAAATATAGGTACCATAGGTCAAACTACCCAACTTTTTGGACTTTTTAATAAAAAATTAACATTGTGAATGAATTATAATTTTAATGGGAGGCAACTATTCGTGGCTTATAATTTTAATGGGAGGCTTAATAAATATGCAACCCAACTTTTTTTTCATCTCATTTATTTAATTTGGTCTTCACCCAACTTTTTTTCATCTCATTTTATTTAATTTGGTCTTTACCCAACTTTTTTTTCATCTCATTTTATTTAATTTGGTCTTCACCCAACTTTTTTTTCATCTCATTTTATTTAATTTGGTCTTCACCCAACTTTTTTTCATCTCATTTTATTTAATTTGGTCTTTACCCAACTTTTTTTTCATCTCATTTTATTTAATTTGGTCTTCACCCAACTTTTTGATCATTTTAATTTGATATAATTTGATATAATTTTTACAAAAGCCGTCCTCTAAGCCGTTTTAAGTACGATGCCCCCTGCGTATAATATGGGAGTTGCGTACCCGGGAAGACGAGCCTACTCGCACGGGAGGGAGAGGGGAAGCGGAGCCCCTCAAGCGCCACATAAAGGTAACCATGGAACCCGCCGCGGACAATCCACAAACGGATCCACATCCATTAGAGAATATCCAAGGCCTCATCATTAATTGAAATTAAAAATACGCCCATATCAAAATACCGGCATGAATGTGAGCATGTTGGCCTTGTGTTGATCGTGGCATTCTGTGATGCAACATAAGGTGTTTTGCATCCTTTAGGAGGTGGGCTCCGGTGGTGTATTACATATCTCTTTTCGTTAGGGTGGGGGAACATGTGTTTGTTTGTTGTCTAGTTTTATTTTGTTTAGGATAAGGTAGGAAAGGTATTTGATGGCGATTTGGTGTAAGTTTTTCATGAGGGTTTTGATATTAATTTTAGGGATTTTTAGTTTGGTCAGTTTATCTATAGAATGTTCGTGTATAGCTCCTCTTACTCCTGCTGTGATGGTAATGAGGGGGTTGGTGTTTCATCCATTGTTTTGTATGGTGTTGATTAGTGGGTCGTATTTGGTGTGTTTGTCTATGACAAGGCCTCATCACAAACCAACCTAACCCCTTGAAGAAGGATTAGTCAAAATCAAACTACCCCTGCATAATTTTTTAGTTCTAGCTAACTACCAACTCATATGTAGATCATATAAGATGCCTCCAACCCCCCAAATTGGTCAAAACCTTTGAGGAGGGATTCTTGAGCACTCTCTCCCAAGTCCCATGCCACCTTACCATGAGCATTGTAGCCGTCCTAAATGGGTTGGACCTGACACAACTTTGGAGTTGTGTCATTGCTCTTGGTCGAACACCTTGCCATTCCTTTCAATTCAAAGAGTCGAAAGGGTAAATTACAAAGCATGTACCAAATGTCTTTCTAGTTTTTGAATTCCTTATGGATGTTTTCCCCAATGAATGTTTGTTTTTAGTGAAAGACTTCCGCGTGGGCAACCATAGCGTCGCCAAGGTCAAGCATTATGTTGGTTGTCTACCTCCATGCCCTCTGAGCCTAAATGTAGTGCGTGATATATTACAAGTGTTGGGGTAGACAAAATGCATTGAGTATATATGATGAAAGGGGAGATGCATACACGACATTTGGTGACAACTAGAAGCTTGTGCTAGATGGACCAGATGAAGCCCGCTTCTTAACCTGAATGTTTGGGATCTCACACTCCCAATCACATGTGATTGTAGTTATTAGGAAGGAGGCGATTTAATGACCGGCCAACCGCAAACAAACCATCCCAAGTGACTAGAAGAGTTTCCACAACAAATGCAAGAATCGACAGGCCGGTTGGGGTTGAAGACATTACACGCGGCGACTAAGAGGAGGTTGATTAGTGCTCGGGGGGTGCACTGTACTAAACATGTACGAGTATATGTGAGTGCACAGGAGGGGTATTGATTTGGACCTTGCCGTATTACATATACATATGGTATACATGTCATAATTTATAGTTACGTACATATATGGAAGGCCTTTAAAAAGTATACAATAATTGTACTTGTATGATACTGTTACTATACTACATATCATAAGTTTTCATATTGGATGAAATTAGGATTAACTAGGATTAACGATTTTCGTTAGCAACCTTATAGGGTAGTTTGAACCATGTACAAGGTGTCAAGGTAGTATCGGGGAAAGAGGCAGTATTGGGGTTTTGAAATGATTCGTTCAGCTCAAAGTAACAAGGACCATTTTCCCCTCCCATCCCTAGGTTTTGTTTTCTCTTTTTGTCGGGTGCTGAAGGTTTTTATTTTCTCCTCTAGTCGGGCGCCGAAGGTTTTTGTTTTCTCTTCTCACATAGCCTGCTTCTTTTGCCGACAACTGCTTCACTTTTCCTTCTTTCACCTGTTGCTTCCAACGCTTCTCAGCGTCCTTGCGGTTACCGCTGCCGTGGGAATCACCGAAAGTCCTGACATTGTCATGGCCTCGTTCTGAAATTCCCTCTCTATCAAATGCAAAGTCAGCTGTGGCTTATGTAATGGTAGGGGAGTCTAGAATTTTTAAAAGTACACTTGTTAGTCAATTGAATGGCAATCCTTCTTTGTCTAAAGATCGGTTGACTCGAATTAAATCTGGCATATTATATATGAAGCCTAAACTCCCGAGTGTTGGAAACCATGACACTTTGTTAAAGCTTGGTTGTGACTCTGGTGTGTGTTTTTTGAACACACCTGAAGCTAAAACTGTGAAAAAACGAGGTAGGCCAAAAAAATCTACTCGAGTTAAGGTTTGGTTTGTTGGGAGAGTTTATAGGATGTGGAGGAAGTTTGGTAATCGTTGGGTGGAGTATAGGGATCCAATTGACTTGATGGACCATCCATCAAACGTGGAGATTGGTTTATGTTGGTATCAAAAAGGGGCTAACAACAAGTGGACATATGATCTTACTGATCATTTGATGGTAGACTTAGAGACAATAATTGCATTGGCTACAATGACATATATTGGTGAATCAAATGTTTATGAGTTACATCCGGGAGATGAAAAAGTTTTCAACGACTTTGCTTATGAAAGCTAGGATATTTTGTTATACATATTATAGGGGTTGATTATTGTTCAAAAGTATATTTGTATACTTATGTTAATGACTATATATGAATGGATGTTTTTTTGTGTATACATATTGTCACTTGTATATTTATTGTTGCAATTGTATGTGTATTACTTCATTTCACAAAAAATAACTTGTATATAGGGGGTTTTTAGAGTATGCAGTGAACGCACGTGATTCTAGGTTTTAATGAAAGGTGCACCCCCCGAGGATTAGTGCGGCTCTACCAAGGGAAAACCAAATCCAATTTAGTCCATGAAGGGACACCCTGGTGAGTAACTTTGTTCTTGTCAGACCAAAGAACAAGGAGAACCCAATGTGGGTGGGAAAAACGTTGATGATAGTGGAACATGAACCCACATCCACGTTTTACTGGCAATTCAAAGTGCAGTGGTGGGAACCATGTGCAACAGGAAAACCATAAACCGAGAGTGCTAGATGAAGCGATGGAGAAAAGCGTGTCACAAAACCAGATGAATTTCCGGAATGTAACACTGTTTTGTACGAAAGTGGACAAACACATATGAATATGCACACCCAATTTTTGAAAGTTCATGAATGATTTGGGTCTAGCTTTCATTGAATTGTCTAGATTCACCAAAATTTGAGTAATGAAGTGGATACAAATCAGTAATCTTTCTTCGTAGTTTTGTGGTGTAATCCAAAAAAGGGATGTTCCTTGACCATTTGCAACCCAAGCAGGTCCCAAACGAGAGAGGGCTACCTCTCATAGTAGAAGATATCAAGCTTCTATTGACCTTTCTTGGTGGCGTTCACCACCAGTGCTCAAGATTGAAGTCTTCGATGCCCTTCAAACGCGATTTAGCCCTTCAAAATATACCTCTCTCAAAATAGCCCTTCAAAATGCAACCCCAAATTGAGAATGAAGCCATCACTTGAAGTCCTCAATACAATTTGCCCGCCACAAGACCCGACAAACGTATGGCATTGTCACTACAAGAAGTGGAGTTAGATGGTCAATTCTAAATTCTTCACATTGTACCGGAAACATGTACCATATAATTCATGCACAAGTTTCATATGAGTTTTGTATTTCATTTCGATGTTCTTGGATTGACGTCTTGGGTTTGAACTAACCCTTCAACTAGAGAGCTGAAATTTGAGAGCCCTTGAAAACGAAACTCATATGAGGGCTCCAATCTTGAACACTGTTCACCACCCACACACACACTGTCCAAAAAGTAACCTCTCTCCCGACTTTTGGCATTACGAAACCGGATGTTACGGCCACTTCACACACAAGGTTGAAGGCCCTTGACCATGGCAATGCAAGAGCTCTCATTGGTCGAAAAGGCGGAGACCGTCCAAGTTCACTTCACACTAGGAGGTGAAGGCCTAAAGGCCCAAAGAAAAGTTCGTGGATGAAAAGTCTACATGGAGTCCTACATGGCTAGTTGTGGATAAGGGTGCATGGTCTACCGGAATTTGCGTCAGACCCACCTCCAAGAGGTGGGCTTGATGCAAATTCCGGGAGACCATGACTTTTTTAATATTTTTTCCAGCAGGACAGATTTCAGGACAGACTGCACGGCAGCTTCCAGAATAGATTCCAGGACAGACAAACACCACCAAGTAGTTATCTTAAATTGATAAACTTGGAGACATATTATATTAAACCAAACCCTCCCCTCTTTTTCCGCCAACAAAACATGCAATGGTCCCGCAACATGGTTCATTCTCACTTCACACTATGCTTGAGGGCCCGTGACCACATAAAACAACTTTCCCAACACCCATGGTACGGCCTTTGGATGAGAGTCAAGGGTCCTCACCACTACAAGGTCACAGCTCTTGGCCCCATGTCTAAACAGGCCCTTAATTAGTCACCATTGCTAACCGGCCCAGTCAAAATCACATGAAATTATATATGCGGTCACGTTGCAATAAGCGCTCCGAATCGCACCACATACATCCTACCTTGCTTGCATTTCAACACGCCCAAGTCGCCATGTTTGACGATCCATATAACGTAACTGACTGAGGCACACAAATAAAAATGTTCCAATGGCACACAGATAGATCGTGGTGAGCCCAAAATCTGGTACTCCTGGTTTGGTGTCCCCCGGAGGACTCAAAGGTACGAATTCGACCACAAAATTGGGGGTCGATTCATGCCTCCCAGCTGCGCCACCAGTCCTTGCAATCTGCTCTTGGCCAATGTTGATAAGTTAGTGCCTGGTGGGTCCCTATTCGAAGCGAGACTTGCTGACTGTTGAGCTATAACCCTTAAAGGACATATGCTTTCCCGATACCACACCCAAAATATCTTTTAAATTTCATTTTAAGCATGATTAACCAAGTAATTTACATAGGCTCTATTCTAAAGAAGTATAGATCTTGCTAAGGTGCTTGATTTGACATTCGAAAAACCCCATTTGGTGTAATGGAGTAGAAGTTTTGAACAAGATTCTCCCAAAATAATACCAAGCCCGTGGGGCAACATTGTCCTTTAAGGGTTAGTTGACCTCATTTCCACAAAATATCAGGCACTTGGTGGTGATGAAACGTGCGCGCGAGTTTGATTTTGAAGCGTGGATTTTTTTATCGCCAGTGTTAATGTGGCTCTGTTTTTCGAGCAATTCTCGCTCTCTACAAACATTTGTTGGCCGTTGGATTGGATCAGGAATCCTCTCGTTGGTTAGCGATTGTGAATCGCGCATACTGTCACTCTCCGTTTCTAAATGGGAGTTGGGTTGCAAAAGTTATGAGAGGTCGAAGTGGCGATTTCTTTTTCTTTTCTTTAACCGATCACCGAGGTTCGTTCAGTTGTGTTAATTATTGAGCTTAGAGTGCTTGATATCTTTTGAGCACATAGGTCGATCTCATTGGAGCACGGTTTGTTTTGGTATGTGTCCATTTTTTATAAAAAAAATTAGTATAAGTGTCATAGTCCACTCCCAGGGGGTGCACCTTACATTAAAAACCGAGAAACCATGTGCTTTCGCAACATACGAAAAACACTTCCTATATACAAGTTTTTTTGGTTGTAAAATCAAGCAGTATATGTGCAATTTCAATGATAAATGTTACAAGTGACAATATGTATACGTAAAATCATTCACTTTCATATATAGTCATTAACATAAGTATACAAATACACTTTTGAATGATATTGAACCCCTATCCTATGTATGATGTAAAACTCTAGCATTCATCAATGAAGTTGTTGAAGACTTTTTCATCCCTCGGATGTAATTCATAAGCATCTTAGTCTACAATATATGTCATAGAAGCTACTGCAATTATTGTTTCTAAATCTATCATCAAATGATCCATAAGATCGTACGTCCACTTATTCTTGGTTTCTTTCTTAAATTAACATAAACCAATCTCCATGTTTGATAGACAGTCCATCAAGTCAATTGGATCCCTATACTCCACCCAACGAATACCAAATTTTCTACGCATCATATAAACCCTCCCAACAAACTAAACCTTAAATGGAGCTAAATCTTTTGGTCTACCATAATTTTTTAATAATTCTAGCTTCAAGTGTGGTCAAAAAGCACACTCCACAATCACAACCAAGACTTAATATAGTATCATGATTTGCAGCGGTAAGGAGTTTAGGCCTCATATATAAAATGTAAGTCTTAATCCGAGCCAATTGATCTTTAGGTAAAGTTGGATTGCCGTTCAATTGACTAACAAGTGTACTTTTGACAATTCTAGACTCCCCTACCTCCACATAAGCCACAATAAAGTTTACAATAAATTGAGAGGGCATTTTAACATTTTCATGTTCATCAATTGAACAATCCAAAGCATGTCAAAGCTCGCTTTGCAACTCCAAATCTTCATGTAAATCATTTTTAACTTGCGATTGCATCAATTTCATCTTTTTGACAACATCCTTGCACGTGTTTGAATTATCTTCTCCAACACTATAATTTTCCTTGTCGCCACCTTGTGCACTAGAATCATCAATCAATGTGTGATGACATTCACACTCCTCATCCCCCTGCATACTTCCAAATAAATGAGTGACCCTCTACAAGTACAAGTGTTGTATGTTTTCTAGAGGTCCTCCATACATGCACATAACTATGAGCTCAATTTAAGTAGCACATGTAGTATATACAAGTTCAAATTAATACCCTTTTTGTGCACTCAAGTCTTCTCATACGTGTTATGAAAGGTGGACCCCAGCGGATTCCACTCAAATATGGTGTCCAATTAAGAAGAGTGGCCACATAACACCCAAATATTAGGTCTTATATGCACACCCTATGCACGATCCGGGTAGCATGTGTTACGACTAGTTTGTTGAACGGCCGACATGATCAATTCAATGTAACACTACCACCATACGAGTCCTACACAACACGTCTTTTGTCACGTGATGAATTTGCAAATCTCTTGTAAATCTACTATTGTGGTAGATTTGCAATTTTTTCAACGACAAACGACGTGTGGTGTGGGACTGTATGGTGGGAGTGATAATGAAGATCCCCTTTGCAAAGGTCATTTACACACAACAATAACCATGGTGGTTGATGGTTGTAGTTTGTTTCTTTAACTCTTATTTTGAGGATAAGGAGAAACAAGATGCATTGATGATGACCACAACTTCTTTTCCTTGCCCAACTATAACACAAGTCATAGTTGAAGGTCTTTGTACTTTGGTTCTACTTTGTTTGTAGTTGCTACCTAGGTGACACCCGGGGAGGGTTCAAGGCCAAAGCATGGCATAGAGAAAATTTATTTCATGAGCATGCTCATGAAACATGGGTTGTATGTCCATGGACATAGGGTGCCCCATGACCATAGGAGAAAATTTCATTATACTACCCGATGTTCTTTTTCTTTTTCTTTTTGATGAAATTTTTTTTCGAGCAAGATGGTCAATGTTTAAAAAACTCTTGTTTGCCCGAGGAAGACATTTGGCTACCCAGACATGGTGCTCATAAAAAAGGTTGCCCATAATATGCATTTGAAACCTATGCATCGAGTTTGAAGTAATATGTTGCACAGAGCACATAGGAGTGCTCAACGCAACCCGGTGTTCTTAACCATCTACATAGGTGAATCTTAATAATGATGAATTCTTACACAAGAAATTAAACACATGACATGGAATGGTGTCAAAATTGTCTAGTGGGTTATATGACAAGGCTCTATATTTAGGTCCTAGGATGTTTGAGAATCCATAAGTAATTTAGGAACTTTAAGCAGGTTACGATTAAATCCTGAATGAAACTTAATTAATCAAGGCATTTAGGGTTGTCACCCAAAGTTCCTCACCCTTGATTTCGTCCTTAGCCCAAGTGTTGAATGTTTGACTGACACGTAATAACTCCCTCCTTGGTAGTTCAATGTATCATTCCAATACACCGTTGGAATATACATAACACCCGCAACTATTGATGAGCTTACAACTTAACCCACATTATGTCATTTCATTACCTTTGATTTCGGGTAAGGTTACATCTTTAGCTTTCTCCAAAGTCCACCCGGACGCCTTAGCCACGCATGCCTTTAAAAACATCCCCCTTGCACCCGTTGGCCTAACCTCCTTTGTCTCGCCATCGCAGGGGTCCTCCACCTTCTCCATTGATTATGTACGTGATTTATTTCAACCAAAATATTGCAAGTGTTTAAAAACACTCACATCAATGGTCCATCACTAATACATTCAAAAGTTACACACATATCTACCTACCTAATGAATCCAACATTACCGAAGAGCCAAGATGGCATAAAATAATCTAGTATGGTCTAGATTGATTTTTGTGAAACGACTAAGTTGCTAGGCCTTGATTGATTGATTGCAATCCCGCAAAGGCTTAGCCTAACTAATCACCCTAGTAGCTAATCTAACTAATCAAAAGCTAACCTAGCTAACCCTAAGCCTTAATCCCAGCTTCGGCTATTTCGGCCTTGAGCCCATCCAAGTCCCAGCTCCACTGTCGGCCTTGAGCCCGGCTGCTCCTAGCTCTACTATCAACCTTGAGCTCGGCTGCTTCCAACTCTACTGTTGGCCTTGAGCCCAGACCCAGCTGATCTCAGCTCTACTGTTGCCTTGAGCCCAGCTGCTCCCAGCTCTACTGTTGCCTTGAGCCTAGCTGCTCCCGGCTCTACTGTCAGCCTTGAGCTCGGCTGCTTCCAGCTCTACTGTTGGCCTTGAGCCCAGCTGCTCCCAGCTCTACTGTTGCCTTGAGCCTAGCTGCTCCCGGCTCTACTGTCGGCCTTGAGCCCAGACTAAAAATCAATTCCAACAGCTTTCGGCTGCTTTAGGCCTTGGCAGCCGTGTAGTATCATTAGCCTCCTCCAAATACCAACCACCATCAAGTGTTTCTATCCAATTATAAATCTAACACTATAAATCCAAATCTCACAAGTCTAAATACAAGAATAAATGCTATAAATCTAAATGCTATAATGTCAATATTAAAAGTCTAAATACTAGAGCTATACACGTGTTCATGAATGCCTTTGGTCTAAAACCACCTCTAATAAAGTAAAGCTAATCTACAAAACTAATTGGTCTTGGCTCTTTACCTTAAAATCTTGCACACACACGTGCCTCTCTCTTCCCCCACACATACACAAGCTCACCTACTTCAATAATATAACTTTGTAAGTCCAACAAAACTAAATGCTCCAATGTTTTATAAACATAATTTTGCAAGTCTAAATAATTATAGGTGTGGATAATATAAACCCAAGCACTACAATTTGAAGACTATAAATTAAACTCTAAACTCTTCCAAAGCACACTACTCCTAACAAGAGGTCAAGCCTACTTAAAGGCCAACTAGTCTTGGCTCTTCACCTTAAAATCATGTACGCACACGTACTCCTATCTTGTTTCCCACACACCCACACTTATAACACGTGGGGTGCCAAGGAGCACGAAGGAAAGAGGAAGAGAGAGGGAAGAATGAGGGCTTATATAGTACGTTTGAGGAGGTGAACACCCTCAAGGCTCAAGATAAGCCTTCGTAATCTTCCCCTACTTTGTAGGCTCTCATCTTATCTTTTATGCCTTTGTCCCTCAAACGAACAACATATATCCTAATTCAAACATTTAACTTAAGGAACTACCATTGGTTCTTCACCTACTACGCTCTCCAACTAAGGAGCTTTCTCACACTACTAATCTTCTAATTAATCCTCTCCACATAAGCCTAATGCTTAAATATAGTTTCCCTCAAGCTTCACTCTTTTTATATTTTTGTGAATAATCAATAACATTAAAACATAACTTCTAATGGTCTCAAAAGACTTAAGAACACATGTGGGCACCATTTTGGGCTCACAAGGGTAAATGATTTTCCAAAGATTTTACAATAAATTCAATACTTACTATCGGATGAATGTAATAAATAATTTTTGTAACTTCTACAATTGTTACATGCATGAAAAGTTATAAATTCTATTAATCATGGATTAACCCAAGGTAAATTCCATGGTAAAGAGACAACCTATTTGTAAAAACACCCTAATTGCACATATCACTATACATGTTTGCCCTCCATTGAAGAAGTAAAAGCAACAACTACGTCGAGAGTTGAGATTTATGCCCTATGGTTTCCATCGTTGAGGTCATGTGGGAACACCAGGACAATACTCTAAGCTCACAACATGGATGCAGGAGGAATTGAACACGGGATCCTCTAGGATAGAGAAAATTGACCAGAGTGACGTGTGGATATGAGTGTATGCTTAAGGTCATCTCTAAACTTCATATACACTCCAAATTAACAGAGATCAAAAGTTTAACAATTCTAAATAAAAACTCAAACATTTGAACCGCAAAATACAACACCTTTGAAAACACATGAAAAACTTTCAAGTTGTAGCACTTGGAAAAACCACATGAAATAGGGTGTCGCTAACGACAACCATTTTTAGGCCTTTTTGCAAATAACTCACAGTCCAACATATTGCAAACAAGGTAGGATTTTTAAGAAATTTTGATTTTTTGGATTTTATTCTAGAAGCCTATGGAAATAAAGAGGTAGTAATATAATGAGTTTTAATTTTAAAATTTAGATTTTAAAATTTGATGGGCATTAAAATACTAGAGTGGACTTTTGGACATTAATCTTGGAGGGGAAGGGAGAGGCCTCAAGGAGAACAGCATAAAACTTTCATGTAAAAAACACTTGGGAAAACCACATGAAAATGGGGTATTGTTGTTGACACCCCCTTTTTGGCCACCTTTTTCAAGCATCCTCATTGCAGCTTTGCGCACGGCTTTGCGTTGCAACTACAATAATCTCCCATTTAAGTATGCACTTTGAACCGGAGCCGTTGGTGTGCACTTAGTTGGTAGGTTCGTACTTTACTCATATCATTAGTGTTCCAAATTGGGCTAGTCGGAATAAGTAACTGTCTAATACCCATCTAGCTAAAATTCATCTATCGATGTCGAAATCCATTCTATCGACACATTTGTTGAATGTGAAAGTGCTACCGAATTCAAAGGCTTTGAAGCTCTACACAACATTGTCCTTGACATTGACGTCCAATTGCTTTGCTCCGATGTTCAAATGGAAGTTGGACAAATGTATGATGAACTGCGATGATTGTTAGCGACGTTTCAGTGAAACATTAACAAACTGACATTGAATTTCAAGCATAAAAAATTCATGCATTCGCAGAAAATGACTTTGCATGACATGTTCAATCAATAAATTATGAACCCTAATTTTTGTCAAAAAAATTGTGCACTTAACCGGGATGTGTACTTAAACGGGTGCGTACTTAAGCGGGAGATTACTGTATATAAGAACCATAGAAAAATGTGGTGGAAAGGGGGTTGTCACAAAGCTATAGAGTGCCCTCGGGGAGTTCACTGCGATAATATTAGAAAACAACGTGTGGGAAAATATAGGGTAATTTATATTCACAAAAGGAAAAAACTTAGAATTTTCTTAGAAGTAATATAGGTGAGTATGTATGATAAAATTTGTATTATAAATAATATAGGCTTGATACAAATAGCGAATATTTTTAAAATATTTTTAAAAATATACCGTAGGATTTAAGGATCCTAGGTTTTTTTTGAAATAGGGTGTCCTTTGTGTTCAGAGGTGGGAAGATTTTGGATGAAAAACTATGTCGATTCAGTTGAAAAAATGGGATGAAAGATTGATGAGGGCGGATGACGGATTAGGGTTTAGGAAAAATTGAGGGAGAACGTTGCTGGAGGATTAGGTTTTGAGAGTTTTTTTTCACCGTTCTGAGAGGTTGGGTTTGCGGTTTAGTGTTGGCGAGAGTTTTTTCTTCGGTGTTGTTGACAATCTGACGTTGTCTCGTTTGGACTTTGCAGATTACCATGTGACATCAATTTGCAAGATGGTGTCCCCGTTGCTGAACCACCTCCTATAGGGTTCCACCACATGTTTGGCAACGAAGAAGCTGGAATGCAAGTCTTGGAGAACGTTTGCGGACAGCTCGTTGAAGGCTATGGCGATGAAGTTGGGGCGTTGGGACGTAACAGATTACAAATATTAAAGGCATGCATTATTTGTTGATTATATACTAGTGTTCTTAAAAGCTAGGAATTGTTTTGCAAGATGAACATGACATCTTTCATTTGATATGAACAGTTTTGCTAGTGTTTTTAAATGCTAGAAACAATTTCTCAAGATAAATTAGAGGAGTTTTGGTTGGTCTTGTGTCTGTCTGCTTCAAGCAGGATGTTGTAGTATTAACTCTATACCCTTCTACATTATTGCATGGACCCTATTTTTGCTTACTTTGTTGTTGGTGTTTTAATTGTTTTTTTTACACTCAGTACCGTTGTGTTTAATTGTGCGTGTAACTTGATTGAAGAACATGGGCTGATTTTGTTGTTTGAAACTGTTTATGAACACTCTTAATGTAAAACCTTGTTGTGCCTTGGATTTTGGTGACTTAGTACTTTGAATGCTCTGAAACCCTTTGGAGCAAAATCAAATAATTATAATGAACATACCTAGCTTAAAATTAGAGCTTCATCAAATTTTAAAGTAATTATAGGGTCATTTAGAAAACAAGAAATTAGCAAATTATATAATAATACGGTACAAAAAATTAAGGATGGATAATTAAATACCCCTTGAATAAATACCCTTGTCACGCACGTGTATACATATATACATGTCTAGTGAACTCCCCAAGAGAGTGCCAACTTTAAGAAATTGGCCAAAACGCGGGTGTCAGCGATGACACCCTTTTTCCCAAAGTTTTTAAGCATCCTCGTTGCAACGTTGCGCTACAACTCATTGGGAGTGAGAAAAAACATGTGAAAAAATGTGGTTGGGAAGGGGGTGTCGCTAGTGCACCCCTCTTTCAACCACTTATTGTTATTATTATTATTATTATTTACATCATTCATAATAGTACCTGGAGCCCCACTTCTTTGGAGACACTTTTTATCCATGATCCTATGGTTTAGATTGCATTGGATAGCAGTTCATTAGATGTAAGTACTACTACATTTGTATTGGACAGTCTAAGAAGTTATTTTTGGCCTCTGACTACCAATACATTTTGTAATAAACAACTTTTTGTCTTGAGTAAATTTTTATTTTGAGGAATACATTTGTCTACGAGCAACTATATAGTTGTTAAAAAACGAAAAGTGTTTGCAAAAGATATTCCCAAAATAGGGGTGCATTTACATATCTTTTGAACTTCCATGTTGAAATTATGAAAGTGTTACATTATAAACTGTGACAAATAGATAGTCATGCTAGTTTCATCAAAATTAGGTTAACAAAATAAAGTGCCAAAATATTCATTAAAATCAAGTTAACGACAAAGTGTTGGACAATACACAATAATTTTGAGGGTAGTACCCAAAAATAAATTTGGGCAGCCCAAAACAAAAATATCGGGCAACATCTAAAAATATTATTTCTCCAAGTAGCTCTAAAAATGTTTATCAAGCACTAACAAAATGTTTTTTGTTGTGTCCAGAAATCAAAAGGTAGGCCTACATATAGACCTACAAATCCACAAAAATAGGCTTAAAGGGTCCGCTCACATGAGCTTGCTCATGTTCCAGTCACACTTCATGGCACACAACTTCTATGAAGCAATTACTCTTACACAAAATTTACACTAAAAGGTACTATGTCCCTCAATTATTTTGTCTTCATCCCATGGATTGCACCTAGAGGAGCTCGACAATGATTGAGGTCATATTCACTCAACCACAAATTTACTTTATGTTTAATATGGGGTATCAACACCAAAAGGATACTTTCAAGCATTGCCAAGTATGAGCAAGTAAGGGAAGATTCAAAGCCAGAAAATAGTGGCCACCATAGATAAAACAACTAGAATAATAATGAAACTAGGGCATAACATTATTCAGATTCATAACAGTGTTCTATGGGATTGACAATATTCCACGTAGTATTCCGGGATATTCCCCACATTAAGAGTAAATGTGGGGAATATTTGGGAATATTACAAGGAATATTGTCAATCCCACATAACATTGTTATGAATCTGAATAATGTTATGGGAAGAGCTGCACCAAAAAAAGGAGAGCGTTAATAGCAGTAGACCAATCACATCACCAAGGGCAGCCAAGAAGGCTGGGGCAAACCTTATGTTCCTTGGAAATAAGGGTTTAGGCATCCAACAAGGGACGAGTGTATGGGTTGGTTTGCCCAAAATCAACCAAGAGGGAGAGGAACAACCACCAAGTAATTAATAGGCCACTGAAAGGTTAATGAGCCCTCACTAAATTAGTGGGCCTTTGAAAATAAATGAGCTCCACTTAATTAGCCAGGCCACTTGAAAAGTAGTGAGGCATCACTTCATTAATGAGCTACTTGGAATGTAGTAAGCCACATAGCAAGCCACTCAGGATTAGTAGGCTTTATGTCTAATTAAGTGTCATTTAGGCCACAGAGGTGAAGAAAAACAGAGGTGGAAGAAAATAAGGGCCAAGAAACAATTGTTTGGATATCCTTGAGAGTTTTCCCAAACCTAGATAGTGATAGGTGGATCTTCGAACAAAATCTACCGCATTTTGAACGTAAGAGAATAAAGAGGATATGTTCTCTCTTTTTAAGATTTTAGAGGAGAACTTATCATCTTCTTCGAGGAAAAAAAGAATTAGCAATCTAGGAGAGAGGCACATGGCTGGAGCCATCTCTCACTACATATAGAATCTGGATTGAAGTCTACAATAGTAATTACCATTTTGGAAGTGGTGGTAGTCTGGTGGGGAGTCAAACCCCCACTCCTAGCTGCCAATCTGATAAGGAATCAACTTTAAAAGTAGTGTATGGATTTTGTCGTCAGTGGCATCAGTGGGGGAAACTACTAGTTTCCCACCATGTGTAGCCCGACCTTCAAGTGGGGATCCATACCTTGACATTCAAGACTTTGGTTCGCCAACATGGATCAGGGGTCCATAGCTTAATCAACATCCTACAATTAGTAAAGTGTCTATCAAGATTCCAAAACATACTACGAGCAAAAGTATATGCCGTATGATTAGCACTAGCCAACACCTACAACACCCTCTACCACATCCACATATTCACGGACACCCTAAACACATATACCTCGTAAACAACCACATCTAGTGCCCATCTACTCAACACAACCACCTAAAGAAAACTCCTCTTAGCTTCATAGTACACTTCCATCACATCATAGTTTCCATTTAAAATCACTATTTAAAAGTCCGAGCACACACATGCATCCAAAGGCAATGAATAACCGGACATACTCACGAATGAAGGTGCACTCAGAAACCCCCATTACCCTGGTACACTCGTACATATAGCACACATCATCGCCTATAGACTTGCCAAAACCCCTCATTGACGAACCTTTACAGGCACTATGGTGCTAATTGTTTTGTTTCTCTAGTCCAATTCAGGAATTAATGGGAATAGGATAGTAGTTGAACCAAAAGATTCCTAAGTTATGTATGTTTGAATAGGCTATTGTCTTGAGATATCATGATGTAGTGATTGAAAGGACCATAGTTTGGTAGAAGGAGATGTGTATGCTGAAATATGCACATGTTAATTGAAGGACATATAGGCTAGCATGTGGGAAGTCTCACTCTCTCTCGGTGAGTTGCTTTTCGAACCTTTCAAAAAATCTAATACCATTCTCGGTTTTGTAAGCGCTTCAACTCTCACGTGAGCAATTAGATCTATTGTTTGTGGCACTAGAGGGGTGATTCCCAAGTGATTGGAAGGACCATAGTTTGATAGAAAGGGATGTGTATGCTGAAATATGCACATGTTAATTGAAAGATATATAAGCTAACATGTGGAAAGTCTCGATCTCTCTCGGTGAGATCCTTTTTGAACCTTTCAAAAAACCTTATACCACTCTTGATTTTGTAAAACCTTCGACTTTCACATGAGAAAGTAGATCTATGGTTTGTGGCACTAGAGCAGTGATTCCTAAGCTACAAGACCATTGACTATGAATCAAAAGACCTCCCGGGTGTTGGTACTGGGTGGTCATACCTTATAATTCCAAAAGGATTCCCATTGTGAAGTGTGTGTTTTGTGTATGTCTCCTTTCATGGTTGGCCTAAAGGAGGCTAGAGAGACTATGGTTGTCGATGAATGTGGATTCTTCTTGATCACTGGGGCCTGAACCCCCAAGGAAATGATTGAGAAGAACTGGAGTCTAGTAAGGTAGAGAGCGCTAAAACCAACACTTAAAAACGTCTCCCAATCACCAGCACTCTACTATCTTGAAGCGTTCCCCATGGTGTAGGAGTGTATGGGCCCACAGAGTGACGTTTTTAGGTGCCATTAGTGACGCCACCTCAAAGCAACCTCCACTACCTTCATGTAGGGTAGGTAATGGGCTCCACTCTATCTCGGGTTGGTTCAAGGTGGGTTTAGGGTGGCTTGTCAGTGCCTATTCTAGCCATTCCATACATTGTGTGTGTGTGGGGGGGGGGGGTATAGCCATTCTATTCACAAAGGCACGAAGGTAGGCCCACAAAGCACAAAGGGGGTTGGTACCCAGGATGCAAGGTGATGGTTTTGCAAGTGAACTAGGTGGGATCATGGAGGTGGCATGTGGCTTTGCGCACCGTTACTAAGGTAGAAATACCATGACCTGTGAAAATAAGGTGATTCGCATGGAAGATCTGGTCTGACAATCATGAGATAATTTTCCAAGATAGACGAGAAGGATTCATGAAGAATGAAAGTTGTTTCATATTTTCTCTGCCCTATACAAAAAATGCTACAATTTTTCAAAGTGGAAAGTTGTCCAACCCCCTACTTGTTCACTAGATTCTCCCTACACCAAACACGGTTATCCACATTTCCATATAGAACAATGCCTAAATCGGTTACCTCGTGAGTACATTAACACTTGAAGTTGCCGCCGAGCCATGATCTGTTTTTAAAATGGCACTTCACCATTATGACGGCGGTCTAGTGCACGGCTAGAGGGTGGTTAACATGTTATGGTATTTCTACCTTAATTGATCTTTGATCTAGCTTGGGTCTAGAACCCAGCTATGTTGTGTTGGTTCTAGGCAATGAAGGTGAAGGTCCTCATCATAGCCAAGGTCGTCATACATAGGGCCTATACATTGGTTTAAGGAAGCTAGTGGTTTTGACTTTGAATATTCATCAAATATCTAATTGAGGCTAAATTTTTCTTTTCTTTTCTTTATACCTATGTTTAGAACAAAGGCTAATATGATTTTTTATTTTTTAATATATCAACCATGTAGCCATATGTATGTGCAATATCTTAAAGTGTTGGTTTAAGCACCCTCTACCTTACTGCAAAGTTATATGTTTGCATAGTGAACACTGATTGGAATTCTAATAAGAAGTGGATTCTGACATTTCGGCTATAGCGGGAACTGGGACTCATTCTATACGGGGTAGTGACCTCGCATATCATAAAAATCTGTCACTGTATGGAGAAGATTTTTATATGAGAGAGAGAGAGAGAGAGAGAGGTTTTGAGAAGGATGAGTAATCACATGCCGGCGAGGACAACCACGACCATTCTCTAAGGGTTGTTTCACACTATGGTCATCCAAGTTGAGAGGCCATGGGATTGAATGGTCAAACTTTGTTGGAAGTTAAAAGAAATGGGCTGAAAATAGATAGCCAAGAAAGTATAGGAATTGGAGCCTTTCGGCCATGCATAGTGTGAAGCCTCCAAAGGCCATGCCCAAAGTCCAAACCCTTGGTCATGAACTCCCATAGTCTCTCAACTTGGACGGCCATAGTATGAGGCCTCCAAAGGCCAAGCCCAAAGTTCAAAGGAAGAAGGAGCATCCCACTTTATTCCCTACCCAAAACAACCCCTCTAATTTAATAGCCAAGATCTTGTCATTTTTTTAAAAAAATTTATAAAAAGAAATCAACGGCCTCTCGACCATAGTTTGGTTTCCATTCCTGTCCGACCCAAACTTCCTTCGAGAGTCCATCGCCTTGGTCAAAAAGTACTGCCATGTAGGCGTTTTGGAGAGTGACGACCTTTGGACTTTGGCCTCTAGTGTGAAGGGTCGAGAGACCAAATTCTTGGTTTCTTGCAATCTAATTGGTGGAAATTGACGGCCTCTCGACCTTCGGTCATAGTGTGAAGCAACCCAGAATATTGATTAGTAAGAAGTCCAAAGGTTTTCCATTCTTCACCACGGGGTGGTACAAAGGAGACAAAAGGTCCTTACAAAGACTATTGGCCTAAAGGGAAACTAAGGAGACCAATGGAAAGCTCGTGTATAATTGTGGGGTGTGAATAGGACTTGCATACATGTGTGTGTGTGTGTTACTACTTATTGGTAATTTGTATTTGCATAGGTCTTGTGATAAATCAAAATTAGGAAAACATAACTGACACTAAGGAAGCATGGATAGATGAACTCAGACTATGGACTTTCAACATGTACATCGGTCTGGCCTATTGTCCTATGAGGTGGACACCCATACTTGCAATTGGAGCTGAGGTAATTTTTTTTTAAAAAAAATTAAAAAAACTATGGTATGATAGCATTAAAATTAAGAACTAATTAAGTAAGGTTGAACACCCTAGAAGGGTGACTTCACAACCCTTTCAAGTTACATCTAAAAAGATAATTAATACGAAACTATTGACCACACCAAAGTGCCTTTGGCTTTAGTGAAGAGACAAAAATGGGATACTCTATGCAAGACTATTGACGATGGTTGTGCCTATGATTGTGCACTGCACAAGGTCTCAGTCAAATGAACTTATTGCTAGACTAGTATGCGGGAAAATAGTGAGATGGAGTGACTATCATAAATGCATGTATTGCGGTTGAAAGATTCCAATTCCCTTGCACAAATGAATGAAATGTTAGTATAAATCATGAATACTTTGAAATAAACCTATATTTTTCCAAATTAAACTTATTTGCCACACCTAGATGATACCAAAAAATCACCTTTTAAGTCTTCCTTGAGTGTTTCCTAGGGTTTTGTTTTCACCACAATCTAAACTATAAGCACGGTCAAGAACATAAAATCCTTCGTCCAAAAAGAACACACAAGACTCACAATTGAAACCACCAAAGATTTTCAATATGTTGAAAAATGGCTAAACAACGACCAAATTGACCAAAATCTATCCAATCATTTTTGGAAAAATCCACACATCCATGGGGTGTGGACTCGTCCATACCACATACAAAGGAACGTGAATATAAGAAGGGATATTATTTGAGGCATTAGCGTGCATAGTATACATAAGGGAGATGTATTGATTTTCTCTAGTGTGTATATTTAAAAAGGCTATTAAGTATTTTGAAGAAAAGGTAGACGTACACAAAAGGCCCTAATATTTAGACAATTTTTTGACAATAGATGTGCTAGTTTTATCTAATTCACATTTTCATTCATTGCCGTGATATGGTAATAGTCATCAATGACTCTCTTGTCCATCCTTGTTAGGGTTTGCATTTGGGTTACACAACAAGCTAGAGGCTCTTGGAGTGCCCATGGGCTCACTTGAGTTTTGTTCTCCAGATTGTGGCTAAGTTATTGTGCACTTTTCATTGTTTGTATAATGTAATCATTGAATTACATGCTATGAATGGAAAAATGTTCAATGAAATTCTCATTAGAAAGTGAACAAGGATTTTACATGTAATAAAGGCATGTTTGATTCATGATTTATATTTTGTATATGTAGTGGAGGCAACTATCACATTAAATTAAAAAGCTTAGTTTATTCCTTGATAGACTTCCCGTATATAATTAGGTTTAATTTCGGAGTGACCCAAGCACGTCTTTTAGGTTTCCAATGAAGAGTCCACCCCCCAGGCACACACCACATATGCTCAATTATACAAACACTAAAACATTCATTTGCCCAATACATGGGCAACCATAGAATACACATTTTTGGGCCCCAAACAAACACAAACCCCAAATGCACACTATGCCATAAAAAGGACAAAGACCCTTGGTTGCACATGCTCTCCCTATGCAAAAATTAATTCCTCGAGAGGCTTAGAATTGCAAGACATAACAACAAAATCCACCACTAACCAATCTACTCAAATCATGCACACACACATTGGGACACTTCACACTCACTAATGTAGGAACAAACAACAACACACCCCAAGACAATACTATCCCACCATGGATACTAAATCATACTTGCAACACCCCAAAATGTACAGCCCTAGCCAAACTATGACTAGACATTATCTATATCATAGGAGCACAACTAAAATAAACCGGCCCAAAAAACCCGAATCCTAATCTCCACATACAAATTATCAAATTCACATTTGCACACGATAGATCCATCCAACAAGCCACCAAAATCAAATATGATAAATACAACCCATTAATATAGGAGATTAAAACACAAGGAAGGCAAATCAATCCACTAAAAATCATAATTTTGAAGTAAGAGGTGCCAAACACACAAAAGAGATTAAAAGCCTAGATACATCCATGCACCTATTAAAAAAATGAAAGAAATACACCAAACCACCATAAAATACCTCACATTTCTTGTCTTAAACAAACACAAACTAGACAACAAACATATACCCATATTCCGGGGGTTGGTAAATCATGAGCACCTTGACACGAGCATGAGCATGTTAGAGAACACGGAGATAAGTTTCATAGGCCTCAGACACACATATATAGGGGGGTGACAAGGTTTCGAGCGGGGCTCCCCGAAAAAAATTATTGGTGTGAGGTTGGTACTGCAACATGGCTGAAATAGAATCCAAAAGGAAAGCCATCACAATTGCTCCCGGAATGCAAATAGAAATTTTTGAGATCCCAAATGTATGAGGAATACATCTTGAATGCCAACCATGAATCTCTTATGTCCAATGGCTTTATTACCAAATACACAAATTGATGAAGAAATTTACAATAGTAACCAACAAATGCCCATTGCAAAGGCAAATTGAGCAACCAAATAATTCAACC
The DNA here is from genome assembly GCA_950295325.1 of Polytrichum commune. Classification (NCBI taxonomy): domain Eukaryota; kingdom Viridiplantae; phylum Streptophyta; class Polytrichopsida; order Polytrichales; family Polytrichaceae; genus Polytrichum; species Polytrichum commune. Next base: position 43,305,693 of record OX485804.1, read on the forward strand.
AAACTGAATGCAACTAAACTCAATTGAATAGCCATACGTGTATATTTCATAATATTCAATATGAGCTCCCACAAAACATGGAACATGAAGTTTCAAGAATGTGGAAAACTCTTTGAATTGTCACATATGACCGGCCATGCCAAAGTGAAACAAAATTAAATGAATATCCTTCAATCAATGAGGCCACATCTACTAGCTCATGTTGTTCAAACATGAAATTCACACAAATACTAAATTTTGCACGTGGTTCTTGGTAGCCTTCTTGGAGGGCTACAAAATGCCTCGACATTCATGTGCTCTTTGGCCCTTGTTTTAAACTTATGGCAGAAATGATCATGGATTGGTGACCCTGAATGTAACGACATGCGTGCAGCTAATTCTGCCCATGGTGGAAGTATGTAGGTAGAGGAGGGAGATGTCACGGTATGCGGCGTCGGCGGCCGCACCTTATCCGTTGGGCTTTATCCATTTAGAGTTGGATGGATGAACCTTAGTTTTGGAAAGTGAGGCTCCTAAATGAGGAGCCTCCTCCTTGGCTTGGCATTCTTGCCAAGTCAAGTCTTGTGAGTGAGTTTGTGGAGAGAGCTTGTGTGAGGTGTAGATTGCATGATTTTGCAATAAATCTTGAGTTCTTCTCCCTCTACTTACACTCTTGGATTCTCCCTTGGTGGAGTGAGAGATAGCTTGACTAATTGTGTGTATTTGAAGAGAGATTTAGAGATCTTATGAGTGTTCTACTCTCTCCCTTCTCTATCGAGATGTGTTATTCATGTGTGACCTTGCTATGTTTTAGTGTTGTTTGTTAGTGATGGTTGGTACTCGAGCTGCAGTGACACACGATCGGTATTTATACGACAAAGAATCAAACACAATCCTACAAGCATAGGAAAAATACATGAGTTCAAATGAGGATTAAACAAAATAAATTCCACATGGAGAAACATACATTTGCTCTATCCTCACAACTTATGGCCATGTCCTCACAATTTTTCATGAATGAAGGTATCATGTGCCTAGAATCATTACTGCCTTTAGAAGACTCAAATTCCTCATCGATAGCACAACGGTTGTGCCATGGTTAAGGACACAACATCACCTATGAAAGCATTTGTCGAATTTGAAAATGCCCCATCCTGTAGTGATGGCGAATGCGCACTTTGCTTTCTCACAAATGTAAAGCAGTCAAAGCAATGCGTCTAGACCACACAATTCAAACCACCAAAACAAGTTAATGCACATATTGGAACCAAAATTTCAACCTACACATCAAAAACAACTATATTGCACATGAATTACATGTTTCCCAAGGAAATCTCCCTTTGCAAGAGAAAACACTATTAACACCCATCCAATGATCAATGACCTCGAACCGAAACTTTGGCATCCATTCCTTTGAGCTACATGTGAAGCACTAAAGACAAGGAGAATTCCACTATTACTTAGAATTTTTGTACATAAGATAAAACTCCACTTCCAGTCCCAAATGTTGTACTCGTTCCAAGGTGGAACTCTTTCACTAAAACTAGAGTGAGGCACATGAATACCATTGGGGACATCGTTAATCACCAAATGAGAACCGAATGAGGACACCTCTGAACCAAATCCACATCTCCTTCTCCTACAAGAAGCCATGCATATTTACAAATGATATCTACCTCACATGTATAGACTTCATATATGCTTTCGGCTCCATAGACCATGCAAGGTTGCTTGCACTAATGTTTGACCTAGGCTACCCCTTGGAGGGTATGGGAAAAAAGGGAGGAAAACCACACCTACATGTGGCAGTCAATTCCATGTACAACTCATTGTGTTTTTTGTTAAAAGGTCTATTTTAAAATTTGAATGGGGCTCTCATAGGTGGGGAATTTTTGTAATGAACCCACCCCTCAATAAATTCAATGCACAATATTTTTCAAATTAAATATAAAAAACAACAAAAATTTGTAATTAAAGGGGTCCAAAAATACTACCGCGCATCAAACTAACACCCCATTTAATTACTCTCTCAACATAGGTGTATACATGAAAACATGCTAAATGATCAACCCAAGGATTTTTGTTTTTGTTTTTTTCCTGTTTAAATGTAACAATGGATCCGTGCATGGAATTACATTAATATAAAAGTCTAGATTTTGAAAACATGTCTGGATTTTTGCTTGACTATGAGTTCTAAAGGGTGTCCACATTTGGAAGGTTATGGGAAGATATCTAGTACATAGAGATTCACATGTGTTGTGAACCAATTCGCATGAACTTGCCACGTGCTATGGCGTGACAATGCAATGGGGCACTTATCTGTATCACTTTTTGAAAGCTATTTGAAGGTACTATTCCAATTGTAGACTATACAACATGTAGTATATTTAGAGATGCATGTCAAGGTTGTAATGAACTACACCATTTATGGTATTGAGTCTCACTTAGTATTTTGAATTACACAAAGCTAATATCAAGGGATGTTCCTATAACTCGTTGATGCATATGCTAAAGAAAATACAAAGTATAATAAAGAGAGGCCTTCATGCCACTTGCCCGCATAGGGGACTAATAAACTTTGGAGACTACTATGACACAATCCACGCAAACCCTAAAAGCAATACCACTCATGGAGCCACAAACAAGCTTCTATCAAGCAGGGTATTAAAAGGCTAATTTTTCTTTATCCTCCCACTTCCCGTAGGATGTTATACATGCAATCAATGCTAGCAAGTGGGTTGAAATATCTCTCAATGTCGATGATGGTCTAAATTTTTCTTCCTCAATGATGCAACCCATGGAAAAAAAAGATCAATAAAAGTTGACTGTCGAGGTTCATGGATGCCTCATAAATTTCACTTTGCCAAAATTATTTCCTTTACATGAAGATGTCTACTTTGCAACCATTAGATCTTCTTATGTTCATGTTTGGTTTTTACATGTATTTTTTTTTCTAATAGGTTTGTAGTGAAGTTAGCTACAACATATAAGTGGCCGACCACAAAAACATATGGTACCAAGTGTGATGTAAAGCCCTCAATATCAATGGCGATCTTATACAATTTCCTTCCTGAATGAAATGCAACCCTTGGAGAAACACTTACTGCCTCAGGAGGTTTAGGGATGCCTCACAAATTTCACTCACAAAAAGTTTCATGTACATGAAACCGTTTTATTTTAACACCGTTGAATGCTCTTATATCTAATCAAAATTTTAAATTTGATTTTTTCTTTGTCTTCCAAATTTCCCTCATGGGTGTGTATTGAAGTTACCGTATGGTACAAAGTGGGATGTAAAGCCCTCAATATCATTCAATATCAATGGTGGTCTTATAAATCATCCTTCCTCAATAGAGTTATTCGTAAAGTAAAGTAGATGAAATCATGGATTTAGTCCCAAACCCTAAATGAGAATTAACACAAAGTCACCCAAGATTTCTTGATGCGTAAATTACCATACACAAAGAGTGATGTGCAGCTATTAAAAACAAGTTTTCTAGCTTATCCTACTAGGATGGGTGGGCCAAGCTAGTCTTGCATGGGCCAATCCAAGATTTGGGATAGTGGGCATACTCTTATTTTGGATTCTAAAATTTTGATAAAGTTTGAAAAGTGGAAAGAGGAGGTCTCAAAATTTTTACCCAACCTTCAAAATACACTAACTCTCAAAATTGAGTAAATCAGTAGAACAAGAAATTTGAGAAGCTAATCTAGAAGAGCATTGACCTTTCTACCAAACCATAAATTGTGTTAGATGTGCAACCAAGTTGACTATCATCCTTCCAAATTTCAGCTTGAGTACCATATCAACAAGAGAGATATTACATTTTGAATGAACTTAGGTCTATTAACTCAGTCTTGGAATTGTTTTCATCACTCACCTTCGATTGCAAGAATAAGCCCACAACATTGCCTAGGGTTCTTCCTCTCACTTTTGGTTAATATTGTGGTCTCTTAGGATATTTTCTTACAATTATGAAGGTTTTCTTTGCCCATGAGAGCATTACTAAAGGGAGAAGAGGTTGAATGTTATAGCCCTATTGCAACATGAAATGTCAAAATTGTTGGGTGCCTCTCAATCTACATGCTCTAGGGAACGTAGAGAGTGTGTCCCTCATGTGGAGTCTTCAAGAGGAGGGCACCCAAGAAGCATCACCCCTGCTCAACGATGAGCATGTTTAAAAGTCATCATAGTTGGTGGACTAGATAATGTTATAGACGTGAGGAATGCTTTGAATGAGCACTTGAATGTGGTAGTGAGCACCAACACAGTGAGTCGTGCACTTCATGAAGCAAGTCTTGGGTCATTAGAGAAGGAAAAGAAGTTGTTGCTCATAGCCAAGAATGTGAGTTGCAGGTTGGAATTTGCTCAATGTCATCAAGATTGGACTATCCATGATTGGTATAGGGTGATTAGTGATGAATCTAAGATCAATCGACTTCCATATGATGGTCACACTTGGTGTTGGATAAGGGATGGAGAATCTCGATTACAAGCTCATCATGTGGGTCAAACAATTAAACATGGACATGGTGCAATTTTGTGCGGGGTTGTATGACTTTCCCGTGGCATGTGCAAGATATAGGGGATGATGATACAAGCTTTGTATCCTAGCATTCTTCAAGATGGGGTCATGAAGACAATTGAATGATACCGTTTCAACCCTTCTTATGTAATATTTTAACATGATAATGATCCTAAACATATTGCAAAATTATTCAAGCAGTGTTTGTCAATGCAAAATTTTGGTGTACTTACTTGACCTCCTCAATCACTTGACCCAAATCCAATGGAACATGCGTGGGCACTTGTGAAATGGAAATTAAATGAGTATCCGACACCAACCAAAAGAAATACTTCAAGTCTGGGAGCATGTGGAAGCTTCTTACCATTCCATCACTCTTGAGTAGTGTCAAAAGTTCTATCATAGCATGCCCGATTGTCTCCAAGTTGTTTTGGGTTCTAAAGAGAGTGAACAAAATATTGATCTATAAGTAAATATAGGTTACAAAATTGAGTCAATGTATATATCCCTCTTCAAATCATTTTTCCTTCATGTTAAGTTTTGCAATAGACATGAAACTTTAGAAATGATGTACTAGACTATGACTATCGACTTACAAAAGTGAAAGTTGCATGTTCTTGTTTTTATTTGCCTGGCATTATGAGTGAAAACTAATGTAGTGAATGATTGACTCAATTTTGAAAGTCAATGTGGGCTTTGAAACATGACAAGCTAACGAGCTCTTAATAGAAAGTTCTCTCAAAGAACAATCAAACCCACAATTTTTTTTTTTTCTCTCTTTGAGGATCTTTACGGAGAACTCTAACGAAATGCAACCCTTGGAGGAAAAAGGGTTTACCATTTCTGCCTCAGGGACATGAATCTCACTTGCATAAATCGGTGCCTGGGCAAAGCCTGTCTTCTGAAGCACCTCAATTAAGTTAGGGTTCCGATCGAAATTCCGATCTCGATTTTGATTTCTGTTGCAACTTTGTCGTGTCCGGGGGCGTGATCGTGAGGCTCTCCTTGATTTTGTGCACGAATGAAGGCTTTTGGGTCTCTGGGAGGATGAATGAGATAGGCATTTAACTTAAGTTAGCGTGTCAACAAACAAGCTTTCTTGAAGTTTATGGACATTCCCACACACTTGGTTCTAAGTCACGGTAGAGTTGATCACAAGTAATCCCAGCTACCACGTGGCCATGCGTGCAAGATGTGTCCACACCACTCTTACAAACACATGGCCCCAAACATCACGGGTCCAAACAACATGCTTGTAAAATTGGCGCGACTCATTTTTATGTGGGGTCCAGACTCGATATGTCAATAATTTAACATAACAAATGGATATTTTCGGAACTGCTTTCTCTAGGGCCTCGTTTCATGAAATTGCATGGTATGTATGTATGTATGTATGAATGTATGTATTTGTTAAATCGATCACACATTGGTTAAAACAACCACAGTCAATATGTAAGGGTGTCGACTAGGCTCTAACTTGTCATCCAAGTCGGCCGAGTTTGATGTATTAATGCAAAGTTAAATCCTTGATCCTTTTCATGTGTGCGATGAAAAATCTAATTTTGACAAGTCATTTGATTGCAAGACGCATCTATGTGGTTGTTTTAACAAATTACATGGTCAATTTAACAATTTCCTCTGTGTGTGTGTGTGTGTGTGTTTGACATACCACATAACTTACAGAGATGTAATTTGATTAATAAGTATTGTAATTTACCTCCACCCACACTAGGTGTCAAGGGTGATGTTAGGATGTTCACCTGCAAAAAGTAGAAGCACCTACAACAAATGCTTTAAGCATTTGAGACTTTGGATGTTTATGAAAGTTGAATTTTTCCAAGGAAATCTTTAAAAATTAGGAATTTGATAATGAAATTAATGAAATAAATCCAGTTCGTGAAATTTTGGCATCATGTTTTAGACTATGTCTCGTGTTTTGTTTCTCTCAAGTTGTAAATGTTAGAACCAACGGCACTCGTTTCTATTTACGTATGTGCCCACTTTTAAGACCAAAAATGGGTGGAGAATTGGGTCATTGAGGGAATTGGGCAATGTCTTGATCACTTTAGAATATTGAATTGTTGGTCCACATACCGAGCAAAAGGGCTTGGAGGCTAGAAATGAGGTGGAGAGTCGTATAACAAACAACCTTGCTAAAGCGGTTTCCAATGTATGACAATCCTCCATTTGCGCTCCAAAATGAATAGACTTGTGTATACATTCTAGGAAATATTGACCACTTAAGGAAGGGTGTCCGTGATAGGCGCTTCTACCATATTGTAGGGGGAGGCTAGATGCTAGAAAAAAGTCACACGTAGGATTGCCATACACAACTTGAGGTCAAGCTCAAACTTGCAAGCTTGGTGGACCAAGGTTGAAGAATTTGCACTCTTACATGTGCCTAAGATGGTAGAGCTTTGTCTCAAGGAACTGATCCCCCCTTTTGGGGGACCAAAGATCTAGTTTAGGCACAAACTTAAACTTATAGGTGACTTGTAGAATTTTCAAGCTGGATGACGACATCTTCTAGTCCACTCTTGAACATGAAATCTCGGGGGTGGACTCTGCATTGGATACCTAAATGATGTGCACATGTCACTACAAAATTAAACCCCCTACACATGGAAACTTTATGGAGGAAAACAAATGTATATGTACTAATGGCAAGTCAAAAATTGGATTCATGTATTTATACTAAGTTTTTCAGATGCATGTGATAAATGCCTCCACCACTTATACAAATTATAAATCATGACTTAAACAAACTCTTATTACATATAAAATTGACCTTCACTTTCCAATGAGAAAGTCATTAAACAAATTTTCATCCATAGCATGTACCTTAGCGATTGCACCAAACAAAAAAAGACTAGAGCACAAATAAATTAGTCACAACTTGGAAGAGCAAAACTCAAGGGAGCCTATCTTATCCAAGAGCCTCCAATTTGTAAAACCCTATCAAAAATTGCAAACCCTATCAAAAATGAACATGGGAGTCATTGAGGTCTATTATCATATGACAACACTAGATGAAAACGTGAATTGAATGAAACAAACACATCTTTTGTCAAATTTTCCTCTAAACATTAAGGACCCCTTTTGTACATCTACCTTAACTTTAAATTCTTAATACCCTTTTTATATGTACACACTTTAAAAAAGAACAAAAAAACACACACCTCTCCCTTACGTTGATGCCTCAAATATTGGGTATATGTAAGCGTCCAAATTCTTTCATTTTGACCCACCAAAATTGGAAACTTGAGCTTAAGCTCAAGTCATGTGTGTGTTTGAACCTATGTTCGGGGATAACCGACGGCTAGTTCATTATCAACCGATGGATTTCCCCTCATGGCCGGTCCAAATTTCCAACCATCGGATGGCAATCCGACTGTAATTTCAATCCTACGGCAATTAGCCGATGGACCAGAATATGTCCCGGAAATGTAGCCGATTCTTCTTGTGAGCAACTGGATTTCAACCGGAAGCATCCAGAGCGCTATTTGTCTGGGGCATCTGATGATGCACTTGAGGAAGTACCCTAAACCTTAAACTTTTTGAACTATGCAACCTTTCCATGACCAAATCCAATTGCTTCTATGAAGAATTGGGGGACCCTTGACCTTCAAGCGGTGAAGGCAGTGCTAGGTTCAATTCCTGCCAAGGATATTAACTCTTCAAATTTAAAGTTTTGAACATGCCTTTCTTTTCACTTATTCAAGATTTTGTACTAAGAAATGATTTCTAATAACTTTTCATACATTTTTTAAACAATTAGTGCCGATATGAATTCCATTTAATCGGATATTGGCCAATGAAAATATAGGCAATTGGCCGATTGATTTTACAAAAGACCGGCTCTTGCCGATGTAAATTGGAAAAAATCCGACCCTTCATAGCAACTACCGGCAATTAGCCACTAAGGCTTCAAAAACTTCCCGAACTCTAGTTTGAACCTAAGTAAGAAGCTGCCTATCGTGGACACCCTTCCTAAAATGGTTAGTATCTTCTAACCTTCAATGTAGCATGTCTATTCATTTTAGAAATGTCGTGCTTTGGTAACCGCTTTAGAAAGGGTATTCATAAAATATTTCAAAGGCCTTAGAGCGGCATCGGCAATGCAACTCCAATGGAGGTATTCTAGCCTAAGGTAGATGTGCCTAGTTAGGTTCCTTCTTTCTATTGGATGCTTATATTTGAGTGGAGTGTGGTTTGGTGTGGCTCCAATAACGGATGTCAAAAACACAAGTGTTCAAAAGAGATTGAGTTGCATGCTCAGAAGATGATAACCATTCTAAGCTCAGTAGAGAGCATCATTGGCACGATCTATATGACCACATAATGAGCATGAAAATCTTCACTTTGGTAATGAATAAGACATTCACATGAGCTCCAAAAATTATGAAGAAAGTGGTTGTGGCCTTGAATAACATTACTAAGCATCAAGATGATGGTCTTTTCCCAAACAAGGAAGCTGCAATTGAAAACTTTGACTATATAGCTTCTAGTTGATAATTCCACAGTTTATAGTCTAAGTGCTCCCCGTAAATAGGGAATCCCGAAATTAAAGGAAATTATTCTCGTTCAATACATGGTCCCATAAAACGCAACAAATGAGTTGTAATGTTATGCGGTTTAGATCTTTTTGAGCATTGTGACTAATTGCGTGTTTCATATCCTAGGAGAAGTGGGTTGCTCAAAAGAGTATCCATTTCAGACCCATCTACCATAGCCATCTTCATAATGTATAGACCTGGCTAATCAACTAGACTCTAGTTATAGAAGCTCATCCATTTGTGTGCTTTTTCCCCTAACATTTATTAAGGGCCACTTCACACACGAGACTAAGGGGCGGTTTACACCATAGACCATGAACTCGTCCCATGGAAGATGCCTTATTCCGCGGTACGAGTTCATGGTCTACATTTCATGGTCCGAGTTCTTTAAAAATTGATTTACAAAGCCGCTGGGCCCCTCACTAGGTGTAAACCGAATGTGGACCAAGAGGAATGACCACACACCAAAAAGTGAAGGTGCCAATTTTTTTAATACATGCCCAAAAAAGGCAATTTTGAAAAAAAATTAAGTTTGATCATTCCTTGTCTTCTCTTGGGCTTCACTTGTCTTCACTTCTTGTTAAATGTGTCGAAGATGTGGCTTGCAAATCTTCTCACAACAACTTTTTTTAAAATAAAACAAAATGACCAATTTAATTTGTACATGCTTAATGTAATTTACATGTGACATGTACCTTGTGTTGTCAGTACATTAAATAAGATATTTAGTGTTTGATTATATTTAATGTTGTTACCACCCTACCTTACTCAACACTAATTTTCAATTCTTTGATAATTAATGTTAGAAGATTTCCCATTGCACTTCTTTTGACTACCCTGATCTACAGTCACTAAAACACTACAGATTTTTCTTTTTTGTTTTGCAACTTCATTTTGTAAGAATATTGGGGTGTATAACATACCATTGGAAAGGTATTTTCAAGACCTTTCCAATGGTATATTACAAGCCCCAAAATTCCAAACATTGCATTTGGTAGACCAAAAAAACAAATCTGCACTTGAATTCTTGAGTTCTAGATGTCCCGCGTTGTTTGGTGAAACACGTGTGAGCCGGTTTAAGGGGTAGGGCAAGGTAGTGTTGGTATGTCTCATGGGCTATGGTATAATTAAGGCACTTAAAAGGTAGATTCATTAAAGACTTATTGAAATGGTATTTCTCTAACATGGGCCCTTACCTTTTCCTACCCAACAACCTCTCTTGCCTCTCTCACCACAAAACCCGTTGGACCATGTCAGTGCATTTATTAGGCCTTAAAAATTATATTTTGGGGACCTCGACCTCCATGGTCCCTCTGCCATTTTTTCCTTAGTGTAAACCGAAGTTGTCCCGGGAGAACTTCAACAACCAATCAGCTGCCTTGCAGAGCCCTGGTCCAACTTTATGGTCCATAGTGTAAACCGCCCCTAAGAGCATGTGACCATTACACTTCAAGCACTCTCATTGGTGGAAAAGCAAGGCCGGTCCAAGGTCCCTTCACACTATGCTTGAGGGACCAACGGAGTCTGTGAATGCAAGATGGATGTAAAGTCTACATGGATTCCTACATGACATTGAATGGATCATGTTTCATGGTCACTTGGATTGTTCTCAAAAACCACCTCTTGGAGGTAGGCCTAACACAAAACCAGGATACCATGACACTCCAAACGCTCACAACCGTTGATTTATTTTATTTTGTCATGCATAAGGACCCGCATGAATAGAAATTCATTGAAATAGCATTTGGTTGAGGGACTGGTCTCATATGACTTCACACTACACTTGAGAGTCCGTGAGCACACTACATGATTTTGGAGGTGTGTTGGGACGGCCTTTGGACACTTTCTTTTGGGCCCTCACAATTACACGGTCACGGCTCTTGGCACATGCATGAAGTGGCCCTAAGTGCCATGCTGAAGGGTTCTCTTTCCATAATCAGCAAAGAGTGCTTTGTGCCCACGGGCACGTGAAATGACACAGTGTCTGAAATTAGAAGGACATGATGGCCCCACATGACCTGGTTTTATTATTATTATTATTCAACCTCTGAATCTGGCACCCATATAATCTTGCGAGATATTCTCATGCCCATGGCATTGTTAGTGTGAGCTTAATAATGTTATGTCAACAAACGGGACGATTGTTTCCCAAGATTTCATGTCCATCTACACATATAATCTTGTATTGCAGTATGGAGGAACAAAGGCTGGACAGTTCGGTTAACCTCCATGGGTTTCGTGCCAATAGAATGTCATACTATACATCTAATTGGTTTGCGTGGCCCACAATATTCATCATCAATCCAGACAAGCTTGAGAGATATTTCCATGCCCACATCATTGTTAGTGTGAGCTTAATAATGTTATGTCAACAAACGGGACGATTGTTTCCCAAGATTTCATGTCCATCTACACATATAATCTTGTATTGCAGTATGGAGGAACAAAGGCTGGGCAATTCAATTAATCTCCATGGGTTTCGTGCCAATAGAATGTCATACTCTACATCTAATCGGTTTGCATGGCCCACAATATTCACCATCAACCCATATAATCTTGAGAGATATTCTCATGCCCACAGCATTGTTAGTGTGAGCTTAATAATGTTATGTCAACAAACGGGATGATTGTCTCCCAAGATTTCATGTCCAACTACACATATAATCTTGTATTGCAGTATGGAGGAACAAAGGTTGGACAGTTCAATTAATCTCCATGGGTTTCGTGCCAATAGAATGTCATACTCTACATCTAATCGGTTTGCATGGCCCACAATATTCACCATCAACCCATATAATCTTGAGAGATATTCTCATGCCCACGGCATTGTTAGTGTGAGCTTAATAATGTTATGTCAACAAACGGGATGATTGTTTCCGAAGATGTCGTGTCCATCTACACATATAATCTTGTATTGCAGTATGGAGGAACAAAGGCTGGACAGTTCGGTTAACCTCCATGGGTTTCGTGCCAATAGAATGTCATACTATACATCTAATTGGTTTGCGTGGCCCACAATATTCATCATCAATCCAGACAAGCTTGAGAGATATTTCCATGCCCACATCATTGTTAGTGTGAGCTTAATAATGTTATGTCAACAAACGGGACGATTGTTTCCCAAGATTTCATGTCCATCTACACATATAATCTTGTATTGCAGTATGGAGGAACAAAGGCTGGACAGTTCAATTAATCTCCATGGGTTTCGTGCCAATAGAATGTCATACTATACATCTAATCGGTTTGCATGGCCCACAATATTCACCATCAACCCATATAATCTTGAGAGATATTCTCATGCCCACGGCATTGTTAGTGTGAGCTTAATAATGTTATGTCAACAAACGGGATGATTGTCTCCCAAGATTTCATGTCCATCTACACATATAATCTTGTATTGCAGTATGAAGGAACAAAGGCTGGGCAATTCAATTAATCTCCATGGGTTTCATGCCAATAGAATGTCATACTCTACATCTAATTGGTTTGCATGGCCCACAAAATTCATCATCAACCCATATAATCTTGAGAGATATTCTCATGCCTACGGCATTGTTAGTGTGAGCTTAATAATGTTATGTCAACAAACGGGATGATTGTTTCCGAAGATGTCGTGTCCATCTACACATATAATCTTGTATTGTAGTATGAAGAAACAAAGGTTGGACAATTAGGTTAAACTCCATGGGTTTTGTGCCAATAGAATGTCATACTATACATCTAATTGGTTTGCGTGGCCCACAATATTCATCATCAACCCATGTTAATGATCTTACAATCATTGGATTGCAGCTAGAGAGGTGGCACGGGACACTTGCTGCTCCTACATGACTGGTCATGAAGGTCACATTTATTAGCATGCCACTCCAATATTGACACCATCATTCACGTATATAGATATATAGATGTATAAAAGATTTTAGGAGCAAGGGCCGAGTTCGTGACAACATCTCAAGTATGTGACATATTGTGGGCACTTCCAACTTCACGAACCATTTTGACCATTGGATCAAATTGAAAGTTGTACATAATAGGGTCAGCAATTGCACATTGTGATTATTTTCACTTCACATTTTGTAATCAGGGTTGAGATGCAAAAGTCACAAGAGGTCAAAGTGAAGATCCTCTCCCTCTTCATGTGATCGCATAGGTCCTTCCAAATTAGGTTTACAATCAAACCTAGAATTAGTGTTGATATAGTTTAGGCGCATGCTCCAATCCCGTCGTAACACATCATCTTTTTTGTTGTCCGTTTCTTGACGAGGGTGATTGGTACAATGTTACCATATAACGTAGATCTTTTGTAACGGCTTTGACAATGTTGACACCCACCCAAATTATAAGAACCGAAGAACGAGGGAGAGCACGCACCTACTATCTTAGCTATCAACAATCATAAGATCTGATGACAAGATCAGATTCTAATATTTCTTTCTTTGATGCGAGGGGATGACCTGCCTATTTGCATGTAATTTCGAGCCGATGTCGATGTCCTCGTTTAAGAGGCACCCGCCTCGTCAGCATATTAAGGGGTCATTTACATCATGGACCATGAAGTCGGCCCTTAAGGTAGAAATACCATAAGCGGTTAACCACCCTCTAGCCGTGCACTAGATCGCCGTCATAATGGTGAAGTGTCATTTCTAAAACGGATCATGGCTCGGCGGCAACTTCAATGCGTGCACACTTAGTGTAGCCAATGGGAGTCAAGTGTTAATGTACTCATGAGGTAACCGATTTAGGCGATGTTCTGTATGGAAATGCGGATTACTGTGTTCGGTGTAGGAAGAATCTAGTGAACGAGTAGGGGGTTTGACAACTTTTCACTTTGAAAATTTGTAGCATTTTTTGTACAAGACAGAAAAATATAAAACAACTTGCATTCTTCATGAATCCTTCTCGTCTATCTTGGAAAATTATCTCATGATTGTCAGACCATATCTTCAATGCAAATCACCTTATTTTCACGGGTTATGGTATTTCTACCTTAAATATGTGATTTGGTCATTGAACTTGTCCCATACCACTTCGTTTTTATATCAAGGACAAATGTAAGATTGACCATGGATCTGGAGGTCCTCAAAAAGACCATTTTCAAGCCTACATTATTCATTGTTATGGTCCAACAAGTTTGGCAACGAGAGAGGCAGAAGGGGTTCTCTTGCTTTGAAAGTTGGGGACCATGATAGCCAATTGTTGTTTTAATTATTTTTTTAGTTTTTGCCAAACATAACTGTAGTTAAGAGGAAAGAAGGGGAGAAGAATGGGAGAGGGTACAACTTGAAGAAAAAAATCCCCAAATTTGTCCTTTTAAAAAATTTGGGCATATATTAAAATAGTCGACACATCCACTTTTGGGTGCATGGTCACTCCTCTTGGTCCACGTTCAATTTACACCTAGTGAGGGGCCTAAAAGCTTTAGGAATTGCAGTTTTTTAGAAATATGACCATGGAAGTGTGTCCCTAAAGTGTGACGATGGAAAAAGCAATTTGACATGAGTAACTTTGTGGTTCATGATGTAAACAACCCCTAAGATAGATGTGTGTTATGTGCATTTTTTTCTCCCGACACCTAACCTACTTCTTGTAGGATATGAAACACGCAATTAATGTGAGATGATTAGCAAATCCTAGTTGTGCCCATAACCATTTGCCTCAAAACATGAGCTCCGGTGTTGTTCTTTCCTCCAAATCCTCAAGGCAGCTCTGATGGCTATCACTTTTGCCAAGGTGAAGAAACAATTGACATCCTTTCGAATGTACAATATGGATGAAAACCAAAATATTCATCCAAAAAAGGTGATCTCATCTCTCCTTGGCCCTTTTTGAGCAGTCGGTTGGTGATTTCATGCATAAAAGACCCCAAGAATATGCTATCAAATACCCTTCCCAAATGTTCAGGTAGAAAGTTGGCTAAGGCTTGCCCCCCAAAAAAGCGTTGGAACTCATATGAAAATTTGATTCATTATCAAGTGAAGATTCTCATGTTCATTAAGTGGTCATACAGGTCTCCCCAATCATTTTGATCATTGAATCTAAAATGGTTAGCACATTTTGAACACATACTAGTCCAATCTCATTTGAACATATGCGTTTTTGGTGTCCAAACTTAGATCCACATCTAACCACATCTAACTCAATCATAGTTGTGTAGATGATTGTTGTGTTGAAATTAGACACGTCCACCTTAGAGGATTAAATCGATACATTTGAGCGGGATAACGCAAAGTCCTTGCCGCTTATGGTTCTACTTTGATGTTGTAACTTGCGATATGTATTTCTTGAAAGCATGGAATGTTACATTGTTGAGAAAGAAATAATGACAATTTTACATTGTTGTTAAAATCCATTCATCATGAAGAACAACACTGCACCTGCTTGTTCTCCTCCCCGCACCTGCATGGGAACTCCTCCTCATTGGGAACCAATGTGACAATACCCAGTCAAAATTACAAATATTCAAGTTGACATCACTTGCATTATACCCAAGTTAATTGAAGGAGTTCCTTCACATGCCAAAGGAGCTTAATGGCTTAAGTGAACGGGTATTGTCACATTGGTTCCCAACGAGGAAGAGTTCCCATGCAGGTGCGGGCAAGAAGACCAAGCAATAAAAGAGGCGTAGGTTGAGCAGGGCCCAACTGAATGAAGATGTGATCTAGCACGGGGGGCCATAATTTAGGATCTTCCCCCTTATGCAGCTTGAAATTTATTAATTATTTAATTTGTAGTTTTTTTCCTATTGCCAACTCCAATTTTGTGATTGATTCAAGTCACTATATTGTGGTGCCATCTTTATTGCCCAAAATCCACACAAGGAAGAGAGAAAACATATTGTGTCTTCACATCTGAGGAGGAAGAGGAGGTGGTGGTGGTTGTTTGAATCTCACAACTCTTATGCAATCTCGGTCTCAAAATTGGTATGCATACTAATAAACAAGTTCTTTAAACATCTATACGGTTAGATTTTGGATAAAAGACAAATTCCTCCATTGGGGATTGTATTAAAGCCATGCACATATTTCTTAGGAAAAATCCATTCCGAAAGGCTTGGGCACTTAGGGGTTAAGACGGAATCAATTGGGCATCCTTTTATCTAAATTATGATTGAAGGTGGCCTTGAAGATAATGCAAAAGCGTTAGATATCCTTCAAAGGATGGTATTCTAGGTTGGAAATGGGAGAGGTATTGTTTTTCTCTAGTGTTTACATTTGAAAGGGCTATTAAGAATCTGGAAGTAAAGGTAGATGTAGAGAAGCGGGTCCTACGTTGTAGAGAAAAATTAGACAATAGATGTGCTAGTTTCATCCACTTTTCATTTTCTTTCATTGTTGTCATATGATAACTAATGGTCCCCAATGGTTGTTGTGTCCATATTTGTTAGAGTTTGTATTTGGGTTCTAGGCTTTTCCAAATTGGAGGCTCTTGGATTTATATTTTTGAGCATTATGGGTTATTGAGAAGGTCAAGGAAAGAGGAAGACCATCTATAACTACAAAGTCTTTGACTCTTAACATAACATTACTCAATTGTGTATCAATGTTTTGTGGGGCCAGGAATCCCCCAAGCATTATGCCCCTCCTATTTTGGGTTTACCCTACATTTGGGGTATACTTAGCTTGAACACCATTCATTACATATTGGTAGTCACCGGCAGTTGGCCATCATTATCAAAATAATGTTTTAGTGAAGTTGTGTGTCAGAATCACAGTTGCAACTAAATTGTTATATATTAATTTTAAACCAAATTTTATGTGTCGTTGCTTAGTTGGTTTCCTACCCAGTTGTGGGTCACCACCGTATCACCGAGAATCTACCTATTTGAATAATGGGGCCAACTCAATTTGGAAACTTGCCAAGCTTTGAAGCCTATCTAATGTTATGAAGACTTGGTATATTGGAAGGGTTTATAGAATGCATTTGGTACTAAGTGGGTGGAATATAGGAAACCAATTGACCCAATGGCTCATCCTTTGCATATGGAGATAGGGTTAAAAGTCGAAGTGGACTTACAATTGAATTGATCGTATGATGATGAACTTTGATGTTATTATTACCTTAGCTTCAGTAACGGGTGTTTTAGGGTTGGATAATTATTAGCACATGCTATGGATGAAAAGGTGTCCATGACTTTCTCAATGGAAAGTCAACATGGAGTTTATAGTACTCAAATGTAGGTATATACTCAAATGTAGAATATCAAGTTGAAATCTTCCTCGGGGAGGTGACTATCGTAATTTTAGAAAACCACGTGAGATAAAAAGAAATAGGGTTGATTTAAATTTTTTTAATAAAATTTATAATTTCATTAGATCTACCACAACATTGGAAATATGTCCCCTACATGATTGTAAGTCAAATAGGGTGGTGGATAATTCCTTCATTTTAATAATCAATAGAAAAATAGGGTCATTAACATAGGATCCCCCTAAAAGTGTGTAGTAGGATTAGTAGAATAATTATAGGTTTGACTACTTGGATGAAGAAGTGTGTAGTTTCTGTCCAAATTTGAATCAAGTGCGTTAGTAAGAACTTATGAAGGGAAATGTCATGGGATTCTTTTCGGGGGAAGGAATGTGTTGGCGCTCCTCAACAACCGTTGGGTTTTGCAACGTTGTTGAACATGTGGGACCTTGCTAGATGCTTGTTTATTTTAGCTTGCATATTTGTTATCTCCATGTTTATTGGTAAGCCTTTGACGATTATCCAAGTGTTATTGGTTGTGTTTTGAATGGTACTTTGAATGGTTTAGGATTGGTATTACTAAATGAAACCAAATGAATGACAATTTGAATGGTATGAAATGTTTGTTGCTCACATAGTCGGTTTTGCAATGCTATAGTATTTCGTCCATTATATGGTACTTGTATGATTTATGAAAAAATATTGTGCCAAAAATTAGCCTCTCTAAAAAATTACAAATAAATATAAGGTACTAAAAAATACGTCAAAGTAGCTTTTATTTACAAATAGGGAGGGAAAAAATTTATTAAGAGGTGCATAAATATCCCCCCATTAAATACCCCATTTTTGCATGTAGTTACAAAATGTAAGGGGGTGAGATGGTCCTGAGAAATCTTCAATACTTAGCAGCAAAAGTGATGCTCAAAAGCAAATGATTGAGTCTGGGTTTTGGACGTAGATTTCATGACCTTAACTATTTTGAAGTTGGAAATTTTTTATATTCCTTGGATTCATTATCTACTTGAGGGCATCATCACAAAACTTTGTAGAAAAACATTAATAAAATGTAATTATATCATATTTTAGACAAATTTTAAACAATCACTTGTTCAATATCACCTACTTACAAGCCACTTGCACCGTTTTCTACAATATGTAGAATTTTCTTGGATTTTTTTTTCATTTTAAGTTACTTGGCTTTGTAGATCAGTATTTTTTTAAAGTGTTTATGATTTTTTTTTCACAAAATTCAAATTTAATACATGAAATTGAATCACTTTCAATTTAACACCAGGTAGGGATCAAGAGCTGTCCACTTTACCGTGCTTGCACCCAACACATAAATCTTGAAAGCTTAATGTAAACACATGACTCCATCCTCTAACCTACAGTTAATACACGCATACATTTCTCACATGAAGGGGGTTATTTCATAATCACCCACACATGTCATTTAGGTTTCCAATGAAGAGTCTACCCCATGGGGTTGAACACAACTTATGGCATTCAAGCTTGGCATGCTTGGAGTCTGACAACCCACATCGTGCTTGAACTTAATGGTGTTAGATTACTCTAATGAGGGATGTCATTGGATGCAAGTCATCATCCGTGAAAGCATTAGGAAGATGAGCTCCTTAGTACAATTGACCATTCATGGGTTGCTAGGGAGATTTTGTGTCATGGAAGTAAATGTGCATTGGATGGGCTTATTGTCCATTGGATAGGCTTTACGTGATGATTTTTTTGGGGAATAGAGCCATGTTTCAAGTAAATATGGACAAAAGACTTGTTTAAAAACAATAATGCATATGAGGGTAAGACAAGCAAGCCATGCACATTGCAAGAAATATTATTTGGGGAAAGAGGCTTGAAGAATAATATGACACAACCCTAATCATAAACACTTTGAGAAGTAATGTGGTCAAGTAATCGTTTTAAATGTGTTATTTTCAAAAATCACACAATGTGCATGCAACTAAAGCATGGTACAATAAGAGATGCAATGTACACCTAAGACCCGTATCTATCATTTCTATCATAAGGTCCGCTGATAGAAATATACATTTCCATTATGTCCAAAAAACATGCATGTGTCTAGATTACTTTAAACCTAGAACTGTAGTGAGTGATTGGCCTTGGTGGTGGTAGGGGATTGTTTGAGGTGGGTTACATCCTGAATTCTTGATTTATTATCTTCTACGTGGTGGTGTGGCACACTTGAGGGGCTATGTCTCCCCTCCACGAGGACGTGCCTTTGGTTTCTTAATTTATTACATGCATTGGTGTTTTCCATTTACCTCAACCAAAAAGAAGAAGGACGAAAACAATTTTAATTTTGATAGAGCGGGTTCTTCAATGCTAGGATTGACATCGTGTGTTGATTCCATGCATTTACCTTATATAAGTAGGTATGATACCAGTCCAACATTGACATTTGGTTACTACCAACGTAGGACCAATATATAGGTGAATGAATAATGTCAACATCAATAATGGTCTCAAAGAACCTACACGTGGGTACCAAAATTGCAATATTAGTCAAATACTGATATTTGGTGGAGTATCTCAAGGTGAGAGAATCTTTGCATACCCAAGTTATTATATGGGTCAATACCAATTCAAACCATATTGATACCAGAAACACTTTACCTCCGTATGAAAATTCTTGTATGAAATATAGACCCAAATGATATTGAAAACAAAGACATCCTCAAATATCCATACTCCACTAGTATTTTTTAAATGCAAAATCCTCATTACAAATATCTAAACAGTATCAAAAAAATGAAAAATCCTCATTATGGATACTTGAATGATATTGAAAAAAAGTGAAATCCTCATTACAAATACTTGAATGGTATTAAAAAAAACAAATAAATGACACCAGTCCAACATTGCATAACATTATTCAACGGTTACTGCATGTTGGGTGGGGCTAGGAATAAGTTGAATAGTGTTCTGAATCATACCCTTGCTTATTATATCTTACCAACAACTTCAACATGATAAACTCGGGTGAAGCACTCTTATCACTATGTTCGTTAATCAAAGACTTTGGAAAGTCTCAAAATAAATGCAAATGGTTTAATATCTGGTTCAATTTCTCATTGCAATGACATGTATTTGTACCAAATTGGTTAGTGTTGCCCATGCAAATTGCTTTATTAAGTCACATTCAATATATTTTTGTGTTTTTCTTGTTCTTTGTTTGAAAACTACATCCTTAAATCGTCTCAAAATCATGAAAAAAACCTCCAATTACCGAATAGACTGATTCTCACTAATATCATTAGAATGGAATGGTCGATAACAACTACATAATGCTATGTGGTTTCTACCGGACCCTTAACTTATACAAACAACATACATGCATCAGAGTAGTGTCTTAAAAGATTTTTGGGTGTAATCGGTCAAGATCCTAGTGTTTCCAAGGTCAACTGGTTACATGTTGGCATCTTGCAGTTTAATTTGAAGCGCATTCTGTAGATTCCTCTTAAAATGGTCAGTAAATTTTCCTGAAGTCTTAAACTTCTTCAGCTGGTTATTTTTGCAAACTTAAACTGGTTCATCTGTAACTAGCAGTCGATTCTCCTCCCTTCATTGCATCAGAGGGGAACTCATCAGCAGGGGTGTTTTTTCACAAGGTCCCTAACATGTCTAGGGATATGTTCATAAAAAAAAAACATTTCCAGTGGACGGGTTCTTAGAAAATGAACCGGTTTTGGGACGTGTCAAATTCACTTTGGACGGGTTCTAAAAATAACATTTTTAAAATTAAAAAAATGGTACAAATATCAATTACGTTATGTCATATATGACATGTGAATATAAGCATAATGCAATCAAACCACTAATACCCAATCAAACTATCAATCTTGAAGTGCTTGATTCACCTGCATACATCAATTCATCAACCACAAAATTTAGAACCTTTTTAACATAATGTCAAAGATTACAATTGAAGGTAAACTTAGTAATTGAATAAGAATTAGTATATATAAACATGTTAAAAAGTTTAAAAATAATGAGCTACTTACCCTTCAAAGAAGTGGATGAATTCTCCTATCCTTCATCATGTTTCTCCAAACAAGCATCATTGCATTCCAATCGATGTTTTCAACTAGAATATTTCAACTAATAAATAGACAACGCTTGCACTATCCTTGCAAAGACAACGCTTCCACCATCTTAGGCACATGTAAGGCTCAAATATCTACTCATACATTGACCCAACAACTTACAAGCTCAACCCTGCAATTTGCTAGGGTTTAACTCGAATTGACAGAATTTTCCTGCACAACCCTCGAATCTGCACTCAACCCACAACAAAAGAGAGGAATAAGACTCTCAAGATTTAGGATGCTAATGAATCGAACATATGCAACTGAAAGCTAAAGCAACTGAGAGACCGGTGAGAGATAACTTGATTGCAGTCGTCAAATGAACCGGTTGAGTTTGAGGAAAAAACTGTTGAAGTTCAAGATTGCAGGAGAAGATTGTTCTAGCGGCACTCTTCAACTTCTTGAATTCGAGTTAGTTTCAAATGAACCGGTTGAGTTTGAGAAAAAACCTGTTGAAGTTCAAGATTGCAGGAGGAGATTGTTCCAGCGGCACTCTCCAACTTCTTGAATTCAAGTTAGTTTCAAATGAACCAGTTGAGTTTGAGTGACCGAGTCTAGTTGAGTTTCTCTGAACTAGTTTGTGGACAAACAAACAAAATGGGGCAGTGGCAGGCCGGCAAATTGGTAATTATAATAGAAAAAGCATAAATGAACGAAGATAGTAAGATACTATTGTTTCCAAGTGGCAAGTGCACCAATCACATGCCGACATCTTTCGGGTTATCTTTATCGATTTGTTTTTTCCTTTAACCTTTTCATGGACGGGTTGGTTTAGAAATTACCGGTTTTGGGACGGGTTGTTTTTTCTTTAACCTTTCCATGGACGGGTTGGTTTTGAAATTACCGGTTTTGGGACGGGTTGTTTTTTCTTTAACCTTTCCATGGACGGGTTGGTTTTGAAATTACCGGTTTTGGGACGGGTTGCAATTTTTTTTTGCCTTTCAATTCGAGGTTTTGGGACGTGGACGGGTAAAAACTTTGTGAAAAAACAGCCCTGCTCATCAGTCGAGTTATTACAGCCTAGTTGATATCTGAATATAAAAGTCGAGGATACTCCAACAAGATCGCATGCCAAAAATACCCTCTACAATGGACTCCCAACAATAGATAGATAGGTACACACACACACACAATTAAACTGCCGACCATGCGTCCTGTCATGTTCTAACCAGACAAAGACCACGTCGACTTTTAAGATTCATTTTGGTGCAGCAAATGTGGGGGGTGGGGGAGGAGTAGTCCCTGTTCTGCTCATGTCAAACAAAAAACGAGAGCTCAGGGCCGGGGGATCATGGCGGCATGTTCATTGCAGGAGGAGCGAGAGCTCCTCAACTTGTCTGTAACAAGTTACTTGAACTCACCTGGACTCCCGAGTACTGTATTTACTCCAAAAGGGAGAATGAATCTGTGGCCCCATGGCCATGTGAGTGCACCTATCATGAACCATGACATGGGATGGATCCTAGCCTGTGCATGCAGAGAATCGACTGCTATACTTTAGTTACACATGCATCGGTTGCAGTTTGAGAAATAACCGGTGGTTGCAGTTCCAGACTTCAGGAAAATTACCCATCGTTCTAGAGGAATTCATGGAGTATACCTCACTTTAATGAAGGAAAACCGAAAGATGTCAGCATGTAACCGGTTGGACTCTGGAAACACTAGGATCTTGATTGATTATGTCCAAAAATCTCCCCCGACGATGGTACATGAATCTTATGGCGGGACAATGATGTTCCAAATAAATCGGAGCCTCCTTAACGATAGGTTTTGTGGTTGCAAGTGATCGAAAGTAGAAACCAACTTCGAATGTTAGAGTGTGTATAGGATGTCGAGATAATCTCGACGCTGCTTTGATCACCTTCAACTGACCATTTTGACGTTGATACGGGCTTTAGGGTTTAACTGGTGTATTATGGGACACCGTTGTCCCACCATAAGGTTCACGTATCCAAGTTTGAATCGTAGGTATTGTACATTATAGGTCATCTATGATTCTTCACTCTAAGATTTCATAAAAGGATGCTCATCTTGCCTCCAAGTACAACCAGCTCGGCTCTTATGTTTCTCACTAACATTTGCTTGTGTAGTAAAACTCATGCAGTTTTTATTTTGTTTTGGAATCTCGGCATTTGCTGAAAGCTTAGATGTGTCCATAATAAGCACACCCACCTTAGCTAACTATACATTAAGGTCCAATATCCAAAAACTCCAACATAAAAACTTAACCCCCAATGGTTTTGTTGCCAGTTGATCTCAATAACGTCGAGCACAGTAATTCAAAGTCTTTAAAGATATTTTGGTTTCAAATTAACTAAAAAAAATTACATCCGAGCTGCATATAATTTCAAGGCTTTTACATTGGATGAATGAGAGGTATGCTCATATACAATAATTCCCTCTATCTGCCCTCTCTCCACTTTGCTTGCAGTATCAATGGTCCCCAGTCAAGATAAAAATTACTCCTAGTTGAGAAACCAATACTTTTGAGCTAGGGTCCAGTTCCAAGTCGGAAGTAAGGTCCATCAAGTAAGAACGGTGTTTTGGACCCCAAGTTTCTTAGACCCAAACCGTAAAGCCAACAACCACCCTCATAGCCATAATCATGTAATGTTCTCTTACACGAAACAAGAATGTTTCTAAAGTCTGGGTCTTCCCGAAGCAAGGGAACCTAAATTTTTGTTCCTAATATTCTCCTCCTACAGTCTCAAAATTCAAGGACAATGGACTTTTGAGCCAGCTGATGTTCATGAGATTTCGGATAAATGCCAAATTAGCTCCCATACTGATAGATAATCTTCCACTTTTTGACGCTCTCACGACACATAAAACACGGAATTTCGGAAACCGCCGTGTTTAGCTATGTGGGAATCTCTCCATTGTAGCTAGAACCCACAACCAATTAAAGGCGGGCAGGTCTAATACAGACACCAATGTACGATCACCCCCTAGATTTCCTTTCTAAAATGAACAACCGACCTACATTCCCAAAGATACCTATTACTAACCGCTTCGACCTGACACACATGCACAAACCAGGAGAAGACATTATATCTTGATACACTTGACCCCCACCTAGCTGAAAGGCAGAATTGACCAATCTTTGCAAATTTAGGGACACACACGCAAAGTGTTTGCTCTCCTTAATCAGATGCTATATTGGAGTGGTATATGGCAAGGCTTGCGGTTTAAAAAAAAACACCAAACAGGCACATTATAGTGAGATTTGATTATGTGCTCAAAATATGACCATACTAGGTTTAACAACTGACACAATAAGGATGGTCTGTGTGAGAGAAAGAGTATCTTTATACTGTAATAACTTTCACATCTCGACTCGAATGCTGAAATTGGAAATGACAATGTGCTCAAAATATGACCATCCTATAACTTTACATCTCAACTCCCATTCTGAAACTTGAAGACGACATCTTCATGATTCATAATTACTAGCGGGATGGACGAATTCACTATGTACTCCAACTGCCCAAGTTGTAAGTGGAGTTGCAAGTGCACACAACGGGGCCACATACCTTATACAAGACCAAAATACACTACAGTCTAAAACCCTCTAAAATGAAAATCAGTTTCGTATGACAGGAGCACCTCGGTTGGTAAACAAAAATGAAGTGGGTGAGATTTATGCCGCATTTAAGTTATCCTCTAACTCCGCTGCTGTAGAATGTTATGCCACTTTCTAGTTAGACTAAGGGATAGCTTGGTTAACTCTTCAAGGTCACGAGTCCCCAATATTATACTAGCTGAAGTCACCACAGAAGGCCTCTCATATTTAAGGGCTAAGTTAGGGCATGAGCAACCTAAATATTAAATGCACAATTACCAAATACACCTCATGCAACCAATACACCTCATGCTAGAAATGTAAGATAAGTTTATCCTAATTTACACTACCAGTAAGTCCCAAACTTGTACATGTGTCATGGGATACATGTCTAGTCTGGGGCAATGACAAATAGATGGGCAGATGTACACTATAATGTGCTTCCTGGTATATCTTCTTTAATATCAAACTATAGTTTCCATGTGGGATTTGGACGGTCTCAAGCAACATAAGACTGCCATGTGGCAAAACATGAAGAACATTTGATTATTAAAAGCTGACGCAGGAAGCACTCTACAGTAGCGTGAGTGCAACTCACCACCAAGGACAAATACAGAACATATGCAGATCCATGGACAAATAGGTGTAGGGAAGAGTACAGGGATAATGATGTCTCACTAGAACATTGCTTGTGAGCTATGTCTCGATTTGACCAATATAGGAGATGTTTCGGGCCATCTAAATACCTTTTGCCAACCCATGGTATCCAACTTACAAGGTTGCGGCCAACATGAAAACAGGCCAATTGTACCACATTCATTTCAACACTCATCTGACCTGTGTCAAAGAACTACCCACCTGAATAACAATTTTGGGAGAATCATACCCCACTCGTCAGAAACTACTGGGAGATGTCTGTGTGCCAGCTATATGCTTTAGGTTTTTACAAGATGTACGGAGCCCTGGAACTCATGATCTATATAAAAGTAGTGCGCCCACCCCGCCGATTTTGTTTGTCATATGCTGTGTTGAATTTGTCCACGAACTCATTGATAGTACTGCACATTATACCATACCATGTTTGTCTTGGTGCTTCTTGCCAGTAAAGTCTAGGAAGAATTGCGGAAGGTTAAGCAGATTATAAAGATGTTGATGAAAGTGCTGACAATCAGGGTTTTTGGCTCTACCACTCATTTCAAGGTTAAGCAATCAACACGGCTAGTTACTATGACCTGGCCAAACATTGTAAACAACAACCTCAATGAAACTGTCCAATTGTTTCTTAATGGGAGCATTTTCAAAGAAGCAGAAAGGGAAGATGGAGAGCACATGTAAGTGTATTTTATATTTCATCCAATTCAAAGTATACATACCTGGAGCACTTGGTAATGGTAGCCAAATATGTCATAAGAAGTGTGTCGTTGTACTCCTGTTTGCCAATGCAATAAATTAGTTGGTAACATAAAGAGTTGAAAAGAAGCAAGTTGTAGACTTGAAGTACTTTTGTAAGCTTAGGAACAGTGAACTTCACCACATATATGTCATACAAAGACAGGTGAACAGAAGTATATTACAAATTCATCTAACAGGCTGCAGGTTCTCACAAACCAGTTCAAAAAACCATATGGCCTCACTGACAAATGCACATCATACCTACGTCTACAAAACCAATCCTTCAGCCAGAACAAGGTCAGACTACATTGAGCTCATCCAGAATAGCGCACTGTACAGCATACCATAAGAAAGTCATCTTGGAACTTTGGAGAGTCAATGGCTGGCAGTCTTCGCACTAGACTTGATATTTGGCGCAGCAGAGAATGCTCATATTCAGCATCTCCTGAAAATTGTAACCATTAAAATGGTGAGATCTAGAGCAGCTTGCTTCCCTCATCCCTGGAAGCTAGAGTTGCTTCCCAAGTTGCATTCAGTAGGCATGGTTCATAAATTGGACTTGATACTGATAACCTACTGCTTTTCTGAGTACCTTTCCTGTGAGCTCAGTGTTTCTTAACCAGTAACAAGAAGCACATCTACGCTTATGCAGAGTAGGTTGGCAACCACAATTTTACAATGGGACATTTACACCACGTACCTTTTTGTATAGCTACAAGATGGTGAAATAGAACTCGAATTCGGCTGTTGAGCATCTTTATGGCACTATGCATTCCTGTCAAATGAGCTGCCACTGATCCATGGAAACACATTTTGTAGAATTCAATAACCATTCACAAATGAAGATGAAGTGCATCATGAAGTCCAGGAACAATGTCCACATACAGTTTACCTAGAAGCCAGATATAAGTTACAAGAATCAGGCTGAGGTTATAAATTAGATGTGCAATCATAATGTCGTGTGGAGATGCTGACACAACAAATTTGACATCACCTTCATCATCCAGGTATAAAGGGATTTAGGAAAAGACTAGATCTTCTCATTCCCTTGAACAAGAGAAAACTGTAAGAATACCCACACTTGTCATCCATCCAAAATTCAACTGCTGCAGTCAGACTTCAGAAACAATTCAGCTATAATTATTACATACACTTCAGTCCTTTTGCTGCTGTGAAGCTGAAACAATAAGGACTCAGAAGAGAGCAAGGTGGAACTTTTACATTGTGTTGCAGCTGAGCCTCCATCAGAGGGTTTTATATGTGCCACATGATCCACTGATATTCGCTCTGCCTCCACTGTCTGGATAGACACAACAATGTTAACTCCGGAAAACATCCAGATGAAGAGTATTTCACAGCCAGAGGAAAAGGTGAAAACAGGAAAACTCCAGAAGTACCTCTATGGTGTAGCTTGCATTGACAAATATAAGGGAAGGGACATCTTCAATTACATGTAACTCTGCAAACCCCACCCCCCATCCCACCAGATCCACCAAGTACTTAGATTCAACAAAGCTTCACTCACCACCAAAAGAGCTTATTTCAAGGCATTAAACTGATTGTAAACTGCATCCTCTCTGCGGGAATTTAAATCTGGGCTGTTTCAATGGGCACGATTGAAGATTTAACAACAAAGTAGAGTTTTTTGAAGGAAATCTCTCTTGTTCCTATCAGAAGAACCAACTGGACAAATGCATTTTCATAACTAGAGTATGAAAGACAAAGACTCATTAAACAGTATGCACTATCTCAATCCCTGTAATCATACACATACAGAGCTTGGACAGGACGGATTAGTTTAGAGGACCCACCACTCTCAAAGATAGTGATTGGGAGATCCTTCTGTGCATGATTGATAGCAGGATTTAACAACACATACACCGGGCTCTCATTGATGTCCATGAGCTGCAAGCCAATCACAGGACATGTATCAAGATTGGGGCTACTAGCCACTTTGACCAATCACCTAATCCTAACTTCGGCCTTGTATGTACCAAAAGGATGAGCAGACCAACAGATGATTTAGCGGAGTAGTAAGAAGGACTGCCCACTCAGATTTGTCCAAAGGATTCAACAAAAACTGAACATCAAGTTTGCAAGCTTGCAGAGACTTACAGCTTTATGTATATGCATGTCTGAATCCTGAACATCACTGCCAGTGGAGTACCAGCCCAATACATCATATTTGGGGAACACCTTCTTGTCTGTTTACACATGAATGTCAGGTCCATTGTAATGAAGTGAAAACAATAGGTTCTCCAATTGAACTACTTGAGAGCATAAATTGCCCTCACAAGTTACAAGTCAAATTGCATTATGGATTTCCATTAACTTGATAACATTAGCCTCGCAGTACAAAAGTGCAAAAGGCTTTCAGTGAGGTAGGACCAGTAGGTATTGCTCAAAAACAAAAACAAAACATGGAGTGACAAATTTCTGCTTTCTTTCCAGTTACGCTGAAACTTTACATGAACGATGATATCTGACAACCCACGAAATGCTTCTTTCGCACACTGCAATGGATTCAAGTATTTTGAGCAAAATTTAATAGGCTAAACTTCAATTTGGCACGCGAAGACCTGGTAATTGTATACTTCTTAATATTGTGGGACAGAAAATACAAAGTACCAGATCATACTGTCCTTTGGAGAATTTTTTTCCTACCATGAAGTCTCTTCTTGCCGAGTGTCTCAAGGCGGAAATCCCATGAGAAAAGCCTCATTTAACCTAGTCCTCCAGCTGGTGACCAAATAATGATGAATTTGGAGCGTACTTTTTCAGCCATCAGCCATCGTAAAGGAGCCTATGTTGATTGAGATAAACCTCTACTAACCTTAAAAGTAGACTTCAATGTATAGCATCGACTGACTAAGCTGTCACTTGGTTCACTTAAGAAAGGCAATTTGAAGAAATTGAAGTCAATTTGGATACACCGGAATGTTAGGCATTATGACACACAGCAAGTATCACACCATTCAGGGGTGGAAATCCTAAGAAAAAACCCTCAAGTCTCCAGCTGGTGACCAAATAGTGGTGAATTGGAGGCACACTTTTCATCTCCTGTAAAGGATGACAGCAAAGAGACTGCGTAGTAGATTGACATAAATCTGTACTAAAGAAGACTTCAATGTATATCATCGACTGACTCAAATTATCACTCGGCTCACTCAAGAAATGCAAATTTGAATAAATTTAAGTGAATATGGAGACATCTAAATGTCATATTAGGCATTATAACACACATCAAGCATCATAATATAACATTATTCACATTGGCTGATATTACTTACATTGTTCTTGCTTGGTTTCGAGAAACGCACGATCCAAGACATCAGCTGCGGCATCATATCGAAGTTCAAAGCTGTTGAAAATCTCCACAGTTCGTCCCGTTTGCACTCCTAACACACATCCATACACGCGTGGCGGGCGGACATTACTTCCACCGCCACTCTGCGCCTTGATCCGAGTGTGGTGATCGGAAATGTTTACAATTACTAACGGATGCAGCTTAAACGTTAACCCGCTGCTTGAAGACATCTCCCCCTCTTTTCTTCCTGTGATTGGCCTCACACTGTACAATAACTTGGCCTTCGATGGACGGACTCAAACCCTCCAGACTTTAATTGCAAAACTTTTGAGGTCACCTTCGCTATCGAACCTGCCTCTTCTTTTCCCTGATGTGACAGCATCAACGACTGATTAATTACCCGATAAGCACAATGCGCAGAACAATAGTTTTCTCAAACCCTAACATCGACCCTAAACCCTAACCTTGAGGCGAGCTCCAAAACATCAACACAATAATCACTTCGCCCGTCCTCGAGTCCGCTTGTCGAAATTCTTCACGTGTACATATATATAAGTATTTTTCCTTCGTCACCGTTACTGACTGTCCCCCCCGGAACTTCAATCGCAATGTAACAACTTTCGCAGCAAACCCTAAAATTTCCACAGCAACCTCTTTCTCTCTTTCTCTAAGTACCGCTTTCAATTTTGCAATCTGAAAAAGGAGGGGAAAAAAAAAGGGAAAAAAGCACTCGTGTGTTGTGTTCTGTAGTGTTCCTTACCCTAGCACGATTCAGTGAAGGAAAGATAAGAAAGAGCTGTGAAAATGGTCACCCGCCATAGCCAGCTTTTCTTTGCAAATTTGCTGCTAAGGCTGACACATCTACAGTTATTGTAGATTCTGAAGATTATCAAAGGTTTGGGATACTCGACACACCTGTATGTGGGGCCCACCGTACAGGTCGCAGTTTAAGGGCAGCCCCGAAGAAACTCTTTGTTGAGTTGGATGATAATCATCCATAATAGCTAGCTTAGGCCTCCTGATGAAATTTTGTCTGTGTTTCTGGTCATCCGCCATAGCCCGGTATGGGATACTGTAGTGTACGCCGATGTACATGTGGTGGGGTCCATCGTACAGGGCGCAATTTAAGGGCAGCCCGTGGAGAAACTCTCTTTCGGGGGGTAGATGAATATCATCCTAATTGAGCCTTACAAGTATTTAACGGAATCTAAGGGCCGCTTTACACTTAGAGGCCGGGCCAATTCGTTGTGTAAGAGGCTTGAAATCCTCATTTGTGATTGGTCAAAAGGCTCAAATCGGCCCCAACCCCTTTACATCTAGAGGCCGGGCCGATTTGGTGGTATGATTTTTTAAATTAAAAAATGTATGTTATGACACGGCCCGAGCTCGTTGAATTGGGTGCACCCAAAATGGAAGGCCAATGTCATATTCCACTAAAAAAATCTTGTTAAATAAAGTATAATTTTTTAAAGTGAACTAGATCCATTGGATTATGTGGAATCTAAAGGCTCTATCTTAGATTATGCTACATCCGTTGGATTAGGCTAATTTTTTTGAATCAGCTTGGCTTCTTGGCCCGAGGGCCTTTACATATGGGAAAATTGGCCCCCGGTATAATGTTATTATAATGTGTAGTAGAGGCCGGCCTCCAACCCAAAAAAGGCTGAAATTTTGTGCAATCGGCCTCAAGGGAAATTGGCCCAGCCTCTAGGTGTAAAGCGGCCCTAAATATATGTCTGGGAGCTCCTCTCTGAACATAGAGCATGAATGGATGAAAGTTTCTGGAACGGTACTTTTCCCGTCCAGGAACTTTTTGAGGGGGCTGCCCAAACAATTGAAGCCGGTGATGCTGGCCCACCATTTAGGTGTATATCGGTATTTCTGTTTTTTTAATACCATTTGGGTATTTATAATGAGGTTTTCATTTTTATTTTTCATGTCCTTAGGGTATGGGAATTTGACAGTAGTTGTGTTTTCGACATCATTTGGGTTTACACTCTCCAGGGGTGCACCTTTTATAACACATATGAGTATACGTGAGTGCACAAAAGGGCTATTAAATTTAACTTTTTCATATAACGTGTACATATTGTATCTTACACAAATTATAACTCGTAGTTATGTGCATGTATGGAGGACCTCTAGAAATATACAACATTTGTACTTGTATGCTAGGGTTAGTTACTGAGGATCGTTTATTTGATAGTATGCAGGAGGATGAGGAGTGTGATTACAATCACACATTGATTGATGATTTCAATGCACAAGGTGGTGACAAGGAAAATTGTAGTGTTGGAGAAGATAATTCAAACATGTGCAAGAATGTTGTCATACAGACGGAATTGATGGAGTCGCAAGTTGATAATGATTTACATGAAGATTTGGAGTTGCAAAGTAAGCTTTGACATGCCTTGCATGTTCTAATTGATGAACATGAAAATGTTGAAGTGCCCTCTCAATCTAATGTAAAGTCCATTGTGGCTTACGTAAAGGTAAGGGTATCTAGATTTTTCAAAAGTACACTTGTTAGCCAATTGAATGGCAATCCAACTTTATTTAAAGATTGAATGACTCAGAATAAGGTTGGCATATTGTATATGAAGCCTAAACTTCTTATCGTTGCAAATCATGATACTGTGTGAAATTTTGGTTGTGATTGTGGAGTGTGTTTTTTGGACATACCTGAAGCTAAAATTGTCAAATAACGTGGTATTCCAAAAATATAAGCTCCAATTAAGGTTTGATTTGTTGGGAGGGTTTATAGATTGCATAGAAAATATGGTCACTATGAAATATGGAGATTGGTTTATGTTGGTATCAAAAAGAACCAACAATAAGTGGACTTACGATCTTACTGATCATTTGATGGTGGATTTAGAAACAATAATTGCATTAGCTTCTATGACATATATTGCAGACTCAGATGTTTGTGATTACATCCAGGGATAAAAAAAGTTTTCAACAACTTTATTAATGACTACTAAGGTTTTACATTATATATATGATAGAGGTTCATTATTATTCAAAAGTATATTTGTATAATGACTATATAGGAATGTAATGTTTTCAATGTATACATATTGTCACTTGTATTTTTATCATTGAAATTGTATCTGTATTGCTTGATTTTACCCAAAATACTTGTATAGAAGGGGTTTTTAGAGTATGTTGTGAACACATGTGACTTTTGGTTTTTAATAAAAGGTGCACCCTTGGGTCTACACTATTTTGCCAACTAACATTCTATAGAGGGTTGCATCAACACACAGTGTAGTTGTGTCTTTGGACAAAGTCATGCCTTCAGGGAGGGGAGTGTGAGAGGGTGCACATTGCTCCATGTTGAACTGATGTTGAATGTTGAGTGCATATTGGGTCTAGTGCATGTGTAAGCCAAAAGAGTCTCGATCAAATTGAACTCCCAAGTACCTATGAATTGGACCAAGGTCATTTGTTTTGAAGTTTTCGTGCAGATTGTCTTTGAGTTGATTGATGAGGTGCAGGTTGTTACCTATCACGAAAATATCATCTACATAGACTATAAGGACCACTATGTTAGTATCGACTTGAGCAAAGTAGAGATTGGGGTTAGGTTGGGATTATTCTAAGCCCCATGCTAGAAGAACTTTGTGGAGAAGAGTATACTAGGCTTGGGGGCTTTGTCGTAAGCCATAGAGAGATTTGTGAAGTTTGCAAACAAGATGGTTTTTGCCAGGTTTGATAAAACCTTGAGGTTGTTGCATGAAGACATTTTTGTTAAGGAGACCATTGAGGATGGTAGTATGCACGTCAAATTGGTGTATATGCTAATTCAAATGTACATCAATTGCAATTAGGATGCGGATGGTTTCCCAATTTACCACTGGGGCAGAGGTGTCGGTAAAGTTGATCCCAAATTTTTGTTCATAACCCCGAGCGACGAGGCGAACTTTGTAGCGATCGGGCCCGCCATTGACACCAGGTTTGACCTTGTATACCCATCGAGATGTAATTGTCTTTTTGCCCAAGGGAAGAGGCACAAGAGACCATGTGCAGTTTTTGTGGATGGAATCAATTTATGCATGCATAGCGACTTGCCACTAGGGATTGTTCTTGGCCTTGTGAAATATGACAGTGTCAGCTTGATTGTTGGGAAAAAAAAATGGTAGTGTTAGGTTGTGTGAGTTGTGTGTGAGCTACAAAGTTTTGAAGGTGTTGTGGGAATCGACGGATGTGGTCTAATCTGCAAGGGTGGAGTTTGGTGGGGTCAACTAACAATGGGGCTTGGTGGGGTCACTGAACAACGTAATTGCAGTTGGTGGCAGTGGAGGTCTAGAGTTCAGGGAGGTCACCAAACCACGAGGCCCTAGTAAAGTTATTGGGAGTCAGTGACTCTGTGGGGAGTGGAAAGCCAACTCGGCTCATCGTCAGGGGTGGGGTCAGATGAGGTGGAAACAACAAAATGCCTTTCACAGCCGGTAGTTTCAAAGCACGGACATAAGACCCTAGCACATGACCAGGATAACTTGGTTTTTAGGCCCCACCACGGCGGTAGGGACCGCCCGAGTTGTGCCTGCCGCTGGGCCCTCGGCTGCCGGGCACGGGGCAATAACCTACACCACCCAGGCGACCGGTGCCGCCGCGGCAACGCCTAGCCACACATTTTACCACAACCTTGGGAAAATGGCCACCTTTTTAACCACAATGAATCTTTTTTTTATTGCTGCATATAGACAGACATGGCAGTAGACTCTGACTGCAACCAACGCACTTCAACGGACGTCAGCGGTAGGGTTTGGAAGTTTAGGGTTTTTGCAATTTTATTAATTCTTAGCTATAATTAGTTGGTTTTTTGTGCATGAAAGTGTGTTGGATTTGTAGCAGAGAAGGTAGCAATGAGTGAAAGAACATTCCAACGTTTAGGTCACATGAAAAGCGTAATAATTTTGCACATGTGAAACCAACCTCCATTTGAGGTACATCCTTCCCAATGGTCGTTTTTGGAGCCCCGCCACTGGTTTCTTCTCAACCGAGCGTGGCTTTAAAATCAAAGGGAAAGAAGAGGGTTGTTCCAACACCACCATATGTACAAGTTGGGGGCAGGTGGTCGGATGCAGCCATCGCCAACATTATTGACTTATACGAGGAAGAGTGACGTCGCTGCAATCAAGGCTCTTTGGCAAAGAAACATTGGACCCATATTCGTGAGGAGCACAAGCGACAAATGCTGCACAAACTTAAGAGGTTGGAGGCCCACATAAAGGATAAAATCAAGAAGTTGAAGGCCGAATACCGGAGGCAAAAAACTTTGCCAAAATAGTAGACAAGCGGTACTGGTTTTACGTGGCCGTGGTTTGTTTGTATGCGGAGTGTTATGGGGGGTTATGCAAAAAGAGATGGATTAGAAGGTGGTACGGATCATGGTCGATCAACTTGGGAGGAAGACGTTAATGATCGGGTGTTGGAGACGCCATCAAATTATTATCCGAACTCTCCATCAATTCTATTGGATGAGGATGATGATAATGTGGACGATTAGGAGTATGTTACTCCGCCATCTATAACTACTCCACATTCCTAAGGGACTGTCATTGGACAGAGTTCAGTACATGTTGGCAACTCTCCTCGTATTGCTTCTTCCAAGAAACGTGAAGTATTAGGCAAACCCGATGCACGGAATAGATCTTTGACTAACATTGTTTATCTTGCAGATGCTATTGCCAAATTTGCTGAAGGTTCTACTTGCGTTGAGGAGTACAAGGCAACGACTTCTAAGAAAATGACACCATTGTTAATTGTTTCTAATGAAACAATAAACAAATGTAACAATGATGTTTTGTTTAAGATTACACAACTTGAAGTTAATGCTCGACGTGAGGCAATTGCTTTACAAAAGCGTATTGCTGCAATGTTTGCATCTATTTTAACCAAGGCCGTTCCTCTATCCTAGTTTATATTTAAGCCTATCAATATTTTTGTGTTTTTTTTGCTATAGTTTGGATTGTGTTTAGAGGAGCTTGAATTATATGTAGAAAATTAAAGCCTATATGCTTTATTCTTCTCATGTATTTACTTGCTCTCTTTTAAAATAAAATTTGCAGATATGTTGTCTTAAATCAATGTGAGTCAATTCTACAATGATATTGAAAGTTGTCCATCTTGTTATTTGAATTTTCCGTTGGCTTTGTTTGTTTCAATCATTGTATATAATTCGAACAATGTTAGACATTATTTATTTTCTACAAATCTTAAATAGATACAAATGCAGCTATTAAAAAAAATTAGAAACTTGTGATACTCTTT
Organism: Polytrichum commune; assembly: GCA_950295325.1. Lineage (NCBI taxonomy): Eukaryota > Viridiplantae > Streptophyta > Polytrichopsida > Polytrichales > Polytrichaceae > Polytrichum > Polytrichum commune. The sequence goes on from OX485804.1 coordinate 43,341,602, forward strand.
GTAAGAGTTTTGTAATATTTAGAATGGTGTGACTAATGTGACTAATGTCCTAGCTGGGTATTAATCACAAAGGTCACAAATTTTAAAATCTTATATAATATTATTATATTATACCCCAAATTTAATACATATCATTTATATAATATACACGAATCCAAAAATAATATTATATATAATTTACCTTTTTAATCCAAATTTTTATTTGTTTTTTTAATATAGTAAAAAAATAAAAAAATAAAAATCCAATGCGCACATAATGTACAAAAATAACAACTTACGTAATTTGGCAACTATAGAAAAAAATTACAAAATTAGGCCTAATTGTGTTAGAGTTTTGCAATATTTAGAATGTTGTGACTAATGTGACTAATGCCCTAGCTGGGTATTAGTCACATTAGTCACAAATTTAAAATCATGTATAATATTATTATATTATATCCCAAATTTGATACATATTATTTATATGATAAACATGAACCCAAAAATACAATGCTATATATAATTTACCATCCTAATTCATAATTTAATTTATTTTAATTTATTTTTTAAATAATCAAAAAATAAATAAAAATCCAATGTGCACATAACCTCCTAGAATATTAACTTATGTAGTTTGGATACTATAAAAAAGAAATTATAAAATTAGGCCTTATTGTATAGGAGTTTTTCAATATTTAGAGTATTGTCACCAATGTGACTAATGCCCTAGCTGGGTATTAGTCATATTAGTCACAAATTTTAAAATTTTGTATAGTCTTATTATATTATACCCCAAATGCAAGATCATGTAGCCATACATCACATTCGACGACATCATAATGCGTGTATTGTTTTGGCTCTTTCTACCAGTTGCTTCCAAGATTGGTGGTCAAATGTGTCATCATTGCAAATATTATAGGTAGTGAGCACGTGAGGTACGACGAGTCTTCAACCACAAGGACCTCCCTTGCTTTTCTAGACGTTTTGGAATAGCGGATGCGTTTGGACTCAGGTTATTGAAACATATACAGCAGAGCCCAACATTTTCCTTTTTAATTGCACCCATACCCAGACCATGCCCATCAACAGTGACCTATGCCCACCCATGCCCACCCATAGCATGACATGTGTGCACCCATGCCCACCCATGCTATTCAAATTACGCCCATGTATTCAAAAATTGTGTAATGTGTATTGTGTAATTGTATAATGTGTCTTGTATGATTGTGTAATTGTGCCCCACTCATGCCCATCCATGCCCACCCATTATAATATCAAACCCATGCCCACCCATGAACAATAATATCGCAGTCATGCCCACCCATGCCCACCCATGAACAATAATATTGCAACCATGCCCACCCATGAACAATAATATTGCAGCCATGCCCACCCAAAACCCATGGGCATGGGTGGGTATGGGCATGGGCATGGGTATGGGCACCCAATGTAGGGCTCTGATATACAGTAAAATTAACATCGTAGCTATGGCAGAATGATCCATTGTATGAATGTGACAACCCTAAACCCTAAACTCCCTTAAACCCGAATGAGATGTGTACAAAATATGTATCCTAAACCTAGGACTCTGAGGTTGATATAACAATTTGTAGATGTTAGACAACAAACAATCTCAAAATAGGATGTAAATAACTTTGGAAACAAGAAGTGCGGCTAAGATTTACTGGTAGTTCAAGTATAGTTTTCAAGTGAGTCATTTACATAAGTAGAGTTCACTAATGTTTTAGTTAGACAATTTAGGCACTCGAAGAAGATAATGCCGCAAAATTAATCATTGTCAATTATTTTTAATTTCAACGTCATTTCATAAAATATCTTCATATGATTATAACCCTTAAACCCAAATTATTGCATGAAGATATAAACCCTTTATCCTTCTACAAACCAATTTTTTAAGCCTTAAACCCTAAACCCGTTAAAAAAACCACCAGTCCTATTCATAAATAATCATATTGACCGAAAACACTCAAATTTAAATCGGAACCCCCAATCACTTCATCAAAGCTCGAAGAGTACTGGTAGTTACTTAGAAATAAAGTAATGGAGTTTGAAAAATAATCAGTTGAAGTTTGATACGATAGAAGATTGACCTATCATTTTAGAGGAATCTATATAATAGACCTCTAATGAATAAAGCAAAACTGGTTGGATTTAAAATGGCTAAGGTCTAGGTGGACTAAACCTCTAGCCCAAACTAAGGCGGTTAGGTCGTAAAATGTTAAAACCACCCTAAAACTACCCGGGCATTATACCATGTGCCTACTGCACAAGCCTAGAGTGTCCTCATGTGCCATGTTTGATGCCTGTAGAGCAAATTTTTGGGCTATAGTCTGAATCCAACCTTTTTGAACTAAGCTTTTTTGAAGAATAAATGAAAATACCGGACTATAGTCGGATGAAAGAACTTCCATAGCGGTTTTAGCAACCGAATGGCCTCAGAAGGGAGTTGCAACCGTCTGGAAGGAAGAAGGATAAGAGACTATTGTTGGAGGGAGAAAGGAGGCCATAATCAACGAGTGTTTCCAGGCAATAGGCTAGAGTAGTCGCAATCAGCGAAGCATGTAGGTTCGGCCAAGTGCCGCAGATAGGAGGATATTTCTTCAGCTCTGTGATAGAGTGAAGCAATGTAACCAGGCTATAGCCATATTGGAATGAAGTTATTTTGATATACCAGATGTGTGAATATGTAGAAGTAACAACTTGTGTGCAAGGAGTGTATGCACTGAATAAATTGAAGTAAGAAGTCAAAGGCCATAATGGGAGCGAGAATTCAAGAAATTAATTGTTTGATGAGTAAGCAGTTTGATAGAGCAGGTGCGAGTAAAGGCATATTGGAAGAAGAAATGATACGGCAGTGAGGGAGTAAGTGGAATAGAAAGGTCTGAGCGAGCAATGAATGATTGAAACCGAGTAAAACGGAACAAAGATATGCTAAAGCAGCCAGAACATAGCTAGATGAGATTCAGACACAAAAAAGAAGAGGCTTGAATGTTATATCAGAAGTTAATCTAATTCATATCGCCGAGAGCCAGTAAAACGAACCAGTTTACAACCATGAGCGAAATAAAGGGAGGAAATGTCACCGAGATTTGGCACAACCCTGCTCCCGTGAAATCAAAGAAAGACGATAGCCATTCTAAGAAGTTAGCACCAGAGAGAAAGAGAGAGATCCGACCAGAGAGTCGAGGTATAATCGGGATGTCCGAAAGCAAGAAAGACCATCGCCAGCGTGAGAGAGACGAGAGTCCCTAGAGTCAGTTAGGTTTAGTATGAGGAAGTGACTGAGAGAGAAAGTAGTAGCAAAGTGGAGATAGCTGCAGTCTTATGATGAGATTAGGGACAAGTTAGCCTTTGATATGGGAAGAGTATGGGCTAAGCATGCAATATTCATCATTACTGAGACAATGAACCAGTCACATGACATTGAGTTGAGAGATGAGAAACCTAACAATTGATATTATTTATGTTATCGAACGTGATTAACATTTGGCTAATTAAAGCTTCAAGCTAATACAAAATATAGTCATGTATGTTTATTTTATCTTGAATTGTGCAGAGATTGCGGGCCCAGATGTAATGTGTGATGGTTCATGAATGAGATAAGTTCTTGGATGAATGCTAATGCAAGTAAAGTAACTAATTGAACCATTGTGTTGAATGAAATCATTTGAATTAAGATTGAAGGCATTGTGTTGTTGTTTTATGGAAGCAAAAGATACTAACCCCAATATGATGAAAATCCATTGGAAGACTATTGCCAAGATCCGGAAAGACTATTGCCAAAGCTATTGAGCTTCACGACTGCAGTAGGTCAAAACATAGAGTGATAGAAAATACCCTAAAGATAGGACCGAATCACTCACGACCAAAGAGGCACGAACAAACCATAAGAGTGGAAAATGAGGAGAATAAAGAAGGAATGAAGGGATAAAAGTCCTAAGTTGTTATTGTGATCCTTAAATCCGATGTGACATTAACCCTTATAGACACTATCTCAGTCTTCCTGGAGACTTAGTTCCCTGGGTTTGTTGTTTTAAGTCATAACAAAAACTTACTACAATGCCACATAGCATGGGCGGCAACCATCCCCGTAGTAACCGGGGTGGTGGGGCATGCCATGGCTGCGGCAACCTTCTTCACCTGCCCTTGGCTCCATGTGCCAGCCTGCCAGAGCCTATAGTCATTGGAGAGGTAACATGTGGTTGGGTCCAACTACTCTGTTGAGTTGTCTTCATCGACGTTTGGCTCCATGTGCCAGCCTGCCAGAGCCTATAGTCATTGGAGAGGTAACATGTGGTTGGGTCCAACTACTCTGTTGAGTTGTCTTCATCGATGTGAACGTCGTGAGAGATGAAAACTTTCTTGTTGGATGGTCGGTAGCATCGATAGGCTTTGACATCTTCATCAAAACTTAGTAGTACGCATATTTTAGAACAAAGTTCAAGTTTAGTTTGAGGTGTTTTGGGAACATGAACAAGACTGATGAACCAAATATTCGTAGGTTGGTGACAGAGGGTTTATTACATGAAAAAAGTTAATTCGGGGTTTTGTCGGGGTTTCTCTTGGTAGATCAGAGATTGAGGATACTGTTGGCAGCCTTCACAACTTCCCCCCAAAGGTGAGCAGACATGGAAGAGCTTTGTCTAGCAGGAAACATCGTGTAACGTCCAGTAATGAACAACTGCATCATTCTGCTACGTCATTGCGTTGGGGTGTGTGTGGCGGAGTGAACTCTCTGATGATGCCTTTTGAGTAGCAAAAATCATGAAAAACTTGGGATGTGTATTCGCCACCATTGTTTGAATGGTATGCCCAGTGGAGTTCTTCATAGTATGTACAAACTGTTGAAATTTGTCTAAAACCTGTTTTTTGTTGGAGATGAAGTAGACCCATAGTTTTCTGAAGAAGTCATCCACGAACGTAACGAAATATTTTGCTCCTCCCGTGGACTTGATTCTGAAAGGTCCGCAAACATCGGAGTAGACTAGCTCCAGGATTTTTGAGGCGTGGAATGTGGCTTCCTTGGGTATCTTTGTTCTAGTGTGTTTTTCAAGTTGACATCCGCTACAGGTTTGTTTCGAAAAATGGATGTTGGGGATGCCGTTGATTGCTTTGAAGTTGATCATTCACTGTATACCTCGAGTGTGGAAATATCTGAGTCTTTTGTGCCAGAGCATCGCTTGTGAATGATGGTGAAGTAAGTTCAATTCTGGATCTAAGGTTGTCGAGTCTGCCTCGAGCTTGTACACACTGTTCTCATTTTCTCTCAGAGCAAATGCTACTATGTTAAGTGTGTTATTTTCGACTATGAAGCATCCTTCTAATTTGAATATAAGAGTTTTAGTTTTGTTAGACATAGATCCTATGCTTAATAATTTTTTTGTGATACCCGGCGTATAAAGAACAAAAGAGACTGCTTTTATTATTCCAGATGAAACTAGGATGTCGACATGTTTGACTCCAGCTACCTCGTGATTATGTCCTCCTGCAGAGCGAACACGAGCCCCATTAGCTAGTGAATCGATGTGAAGACTTATGGGTCTCCAAAAACGTGATGTGTGGCTCTCGAGTTAAGAAACCATGAGCTCGTTTGTGGGGGAGACTCTAACATGTTAAGTTCAACTAGGCAAGCGTCTACAACTTGATATGCTAGTTCACAACTGTAAGAATCTTGTTCAAGATCAAATTCCTCATGTGGTTCATCTAGATTGTGTACCTGACCATTAAGATTTTGGTTTTGTCTTTCGAGAAGACAGTGTTCATAACCTTTCATTCGGCCCAACATTGATTTCAGGTTGCATTTGCGTTCGAAATGTTCGTCAAGCCCGCAGAAGTTGCAGAGATCATTTCGTTGTCTGTTAGGTCCCTTGGACCTGTAGCAGGGTTGATAGATGGATGATGCGTTTACCCTTGGCGTCGTTCCAAGGTGTGTCTAGGGAACTGCCGGATTTAAGTATTTCATCGTGAAGGATCCTCCCCACTCCGCAACTCTACCAGGAGGGTGATGTTTATGCTGGGGAAATGTTGTCCGGTTGCGATTGTTGGATGCTTGAGAGTGATATCCGTGTTTCAATCCTGGCTGGAATCTCATTGCTCTATCTCGGTGAAGTAAGAATGCTTCACCATCCTCCTTTTGCACAGCTTCCAGTCGTATTGATGTTTCCTCATAAATGAGCTTGGCCTCCAACTGTTTGTAGGTTGGAAGAGTTTGGGCAGCGATTTGCATTCTCTTGAAAATCTCATACTCTTGGGCAGGTTCTTCAAGGTGTAATAGACGATGATGTCTTTCGGAATGTTGACGTCTACCTCTTCTAGGAGATCTGCAACTTCACGAACTTCGGTGAGATGAGTGTCCATGGAGATAGACTCTGTTTTCCTCAAAGCAAATAACTTTTCAATGAGCATTACTCGGCGAGGGCTGCTATCAGATTCATATCTCGCCTTCTGTCCGATCCAGCACTCGTGTGGATTGTTGTAGCGCCGCAAAAGTTTGAGGGCGTTGTTCTTGGCATTGCTGTTGATAATGCTCATGACTTGTTGGCATGCCATTCGCTCCTCTTTACTCATGGGCTTGCTCGGAGGTGTAAGGCAGTAGTGGAATTGTCTGTCCTTCTGAAGCAGATTCTTCATGTGATATGTCCACACTCCAAAGTTTGCACCTTAGTCGAGATGGTAGCCCTCGGGGAGTCCGTTGTCTCCAACCATGGTGGTCCTTTGACAAATGTTGTAGTTTCGTGTGTTGTTTTCTGTACCTTCTTCTAGGTTGTCTATAGTTGACATGAGATCTAAGAAGGGAAAAAAATATTTCAACAGGTGAGTCACTTCTTGGCAAGGACTGTTCTTTCAACCAAGGAGGGATAAAGACTGAACATACACTTCCAACATGCTTTGATACCATGTGGAAACCTAAGCAGAACATATTGCTTGGACTGAAACAATTCGATTATTTAGAGTAAGTACACAGTACTTATAAAACATTAGTCTACCTAACCCTCAAAGGTAACCCTAGAGTAAATAGGTAACCCTAAAGTTAAAAAAAAACAGTATTGACCTGATACACCTATGACTAAACACGTGTGCATAATGGTTTCAACAAGAAAATGTTGCCACCGGTGTGAAATGTGGTGTTTATGTATTTTGAGTTCGTCTAAGTCTATATAAAATCCCAAAATAGGCATTATGAGAATTAGCCCTTGAAAGACTACTACCTCCTTTCAAAGATGAACACCTTGAACATGGTGCGGACAAGCTCGCCAGATGACATGCCTCTTGGTCCCCACATGGGTTGAAAACGTTTGTATCAACCGGATACCCCCACTGTGATTGGGTGGACCATAAGTGACAAAATGCACCGGAAATCTAAGTGCTAAGAAGGTACTACTCCGACCGTATGCGGCTCAACCTCAGTGTTCTCCTTGGATTCAGTTGAAGTCCACCCTCCAGTCTGCAAAGTCTTTATAAGGTGATGTTTCCTATCCATACCTCAAGGTATTATATCCATATGCATTAACCTCATTTTGTTTAATTTGTCCAAGGGAACAAACTCATGCACCAAAGTGTCGTTCCAAAATTAAGATGTATATGCACATAACAGGCATATTAAACATCAGGGTGTCCAGTGGTAAGTAGCCTGACTAATTTTATGAGGAATGTGTCTCTATTCAACACATAGTTTTCTGTACATGTTGCCAACTTCATTATTACAAAGAAGTGTTCGTTATTACAAGTCTATGTTCAACAGTATGTCCCTTTGTTCTTAAGAATATAATTTACAGTACTAATCGGACCCTCTATTTGTCCACACATGGTGTAATCTGTTCTTAGTATGGATGACTGAGCTGAAATTAATCATTGGTCTCAACACCCCTGTTCAAATTGCTCACTCAACTTCAGATGAACCCTGACCAACCAGGACTACAATGCATTTAAGAACCCTGGTTCCTGAACGTTTGTTCCTGATTGCGTTTAAGAACGTTAATTTAGGGGTTGGGTAAGCTTCAGAGCATGGAATTCTTGACAATTAAAGAATCTGTGAAACTGTAGGTAAATGATGGGATCAAGTCTCATGCCCCGATCACACCAAACTTTCCGTCCAGTTCCAGTCGTGAGATTGCTGGAATTATGTTGAGAGATAGATGTTGGCCCACCACTTTTCACACTATTGCAGTGGGAGATGCTGACGGATGGTGCCATAAGTGGCCAACCAAAGGGGGCTTGTTGAGCAAATAATTGGTCGAAAATTTGCCTCATTACATCCCTTTTGTGCCAGACGACCAAAAGTTCCTGTTGTCACTATGATTTCCTGGTTTTTAGTGGCGTGTCTCTCACAAAATGAATGATGATTTCCAATCTCCCCCCCCCCCCCCCCCCCCCCGCGCCTGGGGCCCATGTACACGAATTCTAGGTCACAAGTTTCTCTCAGAGGTTTTTCCTCTGCAAAACAAGCTCAATTGAATGCCTTCCAATTTATTTTTTCTTCTTAAGCTTTGCCACAAGGTGCACATGAGGGCTCTCCAAAGCCAACTCCTCCAAGGAAGCACCAAATTGATACCTCTTTGAAGAAGCGAGCGGATAACTCTGTTGTCACAAGTCAAGCATATGATTAGGCGGTTCCCTGTTTGGCCACTCCAATAAATGTTGATTCAATTAACGGAGAACTCTCAATGATCTTGACCATGACTTCATTCCATCTTTTCAAATATTGCAAAGCCGCACAATGGTGACAATTTCCATTACTCGATCTCTGACTCAGCTTACAAAACGCAGCCTCAAAGTTCCAAAATTTGGTGAATCTCCAAGTTTAGTAATTACAAAAGCTACTTCCTATACACATGATTCTGAGGGTAGCTAGGGTTAACTATAAGATTGATTATAGTGGTACGCCTACTTCACGGGAGAGGTATGCTTTGAGGGAAGTTGAACACATTCTGAGGATCGTATTGCTTCTTCCACGACTTGAGGGTATTGAGATTGGAGGTGTAGTAAGCAGAGAGAGGCATGTCCCGATCGATATAGTTTTGATACGCTTCCGAGGTGGCATACTTGTTGACGGTTGACCAATAGTTATCAATAAACGTGGTGTCTTGGGTGGCCTCGTTTGCGTTGCTGCCCCAATAGGCCACCATTTGAATGCTATAGAGCGAGTTACGATGGACGAATGCCGTCGCGCCAGCTGCCACTTTGTTGATAGCCGATTGGGCGCCGTAGAGGTCGTAAATGAAGTAGGCGTTGTTATTGGCATCAGAACGCATGGAATTAACCATGGCCGTGACACCTGCGTCCGAGAGCCCTGGAGCTTTCACGTAAATGGACTTGGCTTTGAATGTTTGTGTGGGTAAGGGTTGGTTGTTGAGCACGCTGGGGTCTGCACTTGCACTTAGCCCTGCGTTCACGAGAATGACTTGGATCCACGTCATCTGCTGGATGGACACCGTGGCACCCGACGCTGAGTTGGACACAAAGGTGGCAAGCAATGGGGTCAGGGTGGCCGGGGTCCCAAAGTACGTGCCCTCCAGCCAGCTCTGGCCCGAGGGGTCCATGTAAAAATCGGCACCTATCTCCGCAGGGGCATTCACCCCCCAATTCTGGAATGCCTTGAAGTTCTGGACTTGCACATTTTTGTTCGTCCATGTGTATTTAAAATGTGTGACATCAGCAGACACGTCGTGCACTTGGAATGTGAATTGCGTCACAATACCTGCACTTAAACAAACAGCACGAGAATTAAAGTAGTGTCTGGGGAGATTTTTGGGCATAATCTGTCAAGATTCTAGTGTTTCCAAGTCCCACCAGTTACAAGTTGTGACCTTTCGGTTTTCCTTGATTGATTTAAGGTATATTCCTTATATTCCTCTAAGAAGGATTGGTAATTTTCCTGAAGTCTTGAACTTTAACCAGTTCTTTCTCGACCTCAACTAGTTCATCTGTAACTAGTGGTCGGTTCTCCCCATTCATTAAATTAAAGGGACTTTAATACACGTTAGTGAAGGTGGTCCTTTGAAGAGGTGAATACCTTGGGCATGCGTCTAGACTTGTAAACCACTTTGCATTTACCTTCTCCCAAGGGCAAAACCCTTAGGTTCCCACATGATCGGTTCAATTTTTTGGTTTGACTTCATCAAGTTATCCCAGATTCCCCATCATGGTCGTAGGGTGCACATGAATCAAATGCTAGCCTGAAGGTCACCCATCCGGCTAGCACGATTCCAACATTAGATCTAGGCGGCAAAACCTCAAAGCAATCAATGTTTTTGAAATGGCCCTACTTTTTATGTGTTATCTCAGAATGGACATCACAACAATTATAAGGACTTTGAAGAATTACAGATTTTAACATGATAGCTTCATCAAATTCTCTCGAAGTTTGGTTTGTGAGGGTGGCAAGAAATACAACCTTCCCAGACAACAAGGTATTGTTATCTATCAGAAAGCTTGCATTAGAATGTATGGTACAATCTAAAAATACAATCTGTATGAGAAGCCAAAATTGAGCTCTGAGACCGTTCATGGGTTAAGCCACCAGCCCTAGCTTACCAATAAATGTGTTCATGTTTGCCTCAAATTCGCCAAAGCTTCACATTCAAGCTCGTCTCACAAGAAGAAGAACCGTGACAATTATACCAGCAGATATTAAATATGCTTACTGTTACCAGAAACATGAAGTTAAAGATAATCTGTTTGATTTTATCGCTTACCGTATGAATTTGCGCCGGCGCCCTTCATGGAGAACAACAAGCCACTGTTTTGGTTCTTGTTGGCAGTAATTAGGGTTCCATTGGCAGTCACGATTTGGACCTCGAGAATGCTATCGGCAACAACACCGAATTTTCGCGAACCGAAACCCCACCCACCACCCAAAGCATGTCCGGCAATACCCACGGTGGGGCAGCTCCCGGCGGGAAGGGTGACCTTGCCGGCATTCCACAGCGCATAATACAATGGGCCTAGCCTCCACCCGGCCCCAACTACTGCCGTTTGAGCCGCTTTGTTGTAGGTGAATTGTGTGAAACCGGTCATATCGACCACCAACACCCCGTCTCGGCCACCTGCAGCCCCATGACAAATTCATTGTAAATTACGGTCATGTCATCGCCACCACCGCAAATTAATTGGGTTCGTTGGGTTCGGTCAAATTACAATAAAGCTTAGATAGTCCCTCTGTACACTACTTAGACCTCAAACTTGCAAATTTTGGAAGGTTGACACTTGGAAATGACAGGCTTTCAAATGTCAAAAGCTCAATATGTTGAGAGCTTGACCACTCCTCGTGCAAGCTCTCAATAACTTGACCAAGTGTCTTAAAGTGGTGAACATGCTCAAAGTGAGATATCTAGCCGCGGTAAATCATACTAGACAAAGGAGAATTCATGTCAGCTTGCTATTTGGAATGCTTGACAGGTCATTGGCATGGTACCAACAAAACAAGAGCTCGAACTCTCAACATTCCTAAGCAACTTCCATGAGATAAATGAGGATCCATGAAGACACCATTTGACAAGCGTTGTAAGCCTTGTAGTAAAAAGTTCAGGTTCTCAAATGGAAAGCTCAAGCGTAATGTGGACTTGAGGGAACAAAGCGTGAGTAATAAGAGTCTCCATGCCAATGATTCTAGGGGTGAATGTACCACTTTCCCGATTGGTAGTACCAACTACATTCATTCTAGATACTAGGCATAGGTGTTGGATCACTTTAACGGCCTCGTGGTAGTATCTTCAAGGCCCCTGTAGTGTTTGTCGGTGTATTTTGTTTAAATGCTTACCAAGATAGATGTATATATAAATGTCTGCTTCTTGAGAAAGCAACATACCATTCTTCGGCCATGCTCAACTATTCGGTTTCTATTCACAGTATAACAATATCTTTCCTCCCTCATTGCACACTACAAACTGAAATTGCTTGTCTAGCATCTACCTAACATGATTCTTCGGGAAGCGAACATGTCGATCCCGCTGAAGAATGTTATGCAGGCATATTCGAAAACGTATCGGGAACTTACCTAAGGAATAGTCTTCGTACGAGTGGCCTCCACCCCGGGGGCTAATTCCCACCCCTACCTGCTTGGAGCAGGACACCGCATTTTGCACTTGAGCAACTGTGGTGGGAAACACAAACGCCGCGGGCGCATACTTGTTCCTCAAGTTATACTGGCTCCTTGCACTCGTGTAATCCGAGCTTCCTGGAAATGCTGTCCGAGCTCCACCGGTTGCTAAGCACGATTGTAACGTGGTTGCAAGCAGCTTGCGTCCCACGAGCTGTGCCACATTTACGAAATTAAACATTATGACTTAAGAATGATATGTCAAGACCCATCACAACCTACCATGGTAATAATAATATTTGATTGCAACATAACACCAATCTTTTGTCCGTCGCCCTGCAACATATAAGCATCACTAATATTATGGTAGCTTCTCTCCAAAAATTGAACACTTCCAGCTCAGGAAGTACATACTACTATACTGTGCATAATGTAGTCAAAATTAAGCCCGAGTTTCAGAGAACTCGAGATGTGTGTTAATTAGAGATTTCCGTACTTGCATAATATTCCAGATCAGCAGATCAGAGTACGAGTATGCGACAAGCAGAGACTTAAGAGTACTCTAAAAATGATTTAGCAATTCAAATGCAAGTACGTAGGCCCTACAAAGGTTTCAATGCACCAAAATGATTCAGCCGTGCAGGCTTTTCGCGTGCACAGGGAACTTTCGGGGGCCAATTTATCACCTAGAGAGAGGGAGAGGCCTATTAATCCGTTCCCTAGATCAGTTCTTCCACTTTACCGCAGGATATTTCTCTACCTACCTACCTAGCTCGCTCTGTGGGAAAATTGCCCAAAGTTCCTTCCGATGGTGTGCGTCCGGTGTACGTGAGGAATTTGTCAGGTCTTAACTTGGACGTTGCGGTTCGGACTCGCTCGGCACTATTACGCTTGACCAAATAATCAAGTTGATGAATGATTGACTATTATAAAACCTTCTCCATCCTCAATTTTGCATAGGCTGATTGACGAGTGGAAGTCACTTCAGCTTAGAGTGAGTGCCACTAGACTCGATCGTAATTATATAGAGAAGGAAAAATCTGACTGCTATATAAATGTTTGGTCTACGAAGAACTAATACTACTCCAAATTGCACTGGGTTTTGCCAACCAGTTTGCTTGCACGTGGTGTTCATCAAATCTAGTGTACTGGTCTAATGAATGAGCTGTAAACATCATTACCTCGTGCGCGGCAGCTGCATTTGGAACAAAAATGGAAGCTGCAAACAGCAAGCTTGCTAAGGTAGTAGTGCACACAAGGTGCACTAAGTTAAACCCCATCTTCTTCAGTCGCCTCCACAAAATTAATAAAAGCTTGCCGGCCTCCGACTAGACCCCAGCACCTTGATTTTAGTAGGAAATGCAACTGAACCAACTCCTGATGATGATGCAGATCACACAGAACTGAAAGCACCAAAGTAGCACAAGTCGTCTAGCTTCGTCCACGAAGTCAACCCTGCTCAGAATCTAGCACCGATCACAAGAATAACCACAACCAGTGCACACACGACCCAGCTAGATACTGAGAATTGCACACATTGAACCCAGCTAGAGCTGAAGTTATACACACGATCTGATATATAAAATAACGGTTGATCGTCACCACGACCCACCTATCTGAATGTCTAGATTTCTTTGTAATGTTGGGCTTGATCAATAACTTAAGTCTCTAGATATATCCAGAAACACTCCTGATCATGTGTATTGGTCCTCTAGAACTAGTAATTCTAGTACTCATCAGTCTAGTCTAAGTGCTCAGTCCAGAAAGGTATGGTATAAGTTAGCAGTGGCCCAACAATACGCTGCCGCAGCTGCTGCTGCGGGGCCTGAATTATCGTAGGAGCTTGTGGGAAGTGTTGATGGAATTGAGAAGGAGCTTGCAGGGTCCTGGGCTTTTATAAAGGGGAAGTTGCTTTTGTTGGATTTGAGCTCGTGCTCAAATGCGCTAGGGACAGGCAGACAGACAGGCTGGGCTGCGTGCAAGGAGCTTCTTCATTCCCTTTACCCTTGGAATGTAAGTTAGTAATTACACACACAGAGGCTAAATTGGGGGGGCAAGCTGGGAATGAAGCTGGCGATCGACGACTTCATGAATCATGACAAGCTTTGTGCAGGAGGCTATCTAGGCTGGTGGTCGTGGGATGGAATAGGGTAGAATATGGACACGCTTTTGACTACGCACGTGGCAGTGACTGTTCATGCCAACCATTTCTCCGTGGTAGAAGCCATGAAGACATGGCCATTCTAGTATTTTCTTGTATGTCTTTTCACTTGGCTGCTTTTAGGGCAAGGCTACTACACTATATATGGTACTTTGTGTCATCAATTCTAACTGTTCACCGCGGTGTGGTGTCGCCACACTAAATGTTAACCCGACATTATTTGCCATTCCTTGTCAAAAATTGGGGGGATTATAGATTTACAGTGTGGCAATTACCGTCACTTACCAAAGTGACTTTTCAATAATCCATGACCATATTTCATCACAAGTTGTTGACAAGAGAAGGTACAGTTTTGGCCAATGGACGAACTCATCCATCATTCATGACAATAGTTGTTCATTTATTCATCAGACGTGCCATCCGAAAAGTTACCATAGTGACATACAATACCATATGACATTAAATGTCATATTTTCTGTATTAAGCTTCTAGCATGCCTCTGCTTACTGGTGTGGGTCACCAGTGAACGGTTCCTACCAGCACTAGTTACATCCAATGGCCATCAATTGGAGTTAAAGGTGGCCCTTGCTAGTAGGAGCCATTTGTTGGTCGCCTACACCAGTATGTGTGGGCATGATATTAGACACACGCTAGAGGGAGTTATTGTATATGAGTGTGCCTCTCTTATACAACATAAAAACTTAGAATCTTATAGGTTTGTTGCCGATTCATATGAAATGACTTCGAGCATACTGATTCTAGTGTCTTTAAAGCTACTTCTGGTGTCATATCAACTTTAAAAAGGAACTTGTGGGTTGCATACCATTTTAGGGCTTCTATATTGAATGAATAAGAGGTACGCTTGTATACGATAACTCCTTCTCCAATAGACACCCATCTCTTTGCGTTGGGTCCCCGCCATTGTTAGCCAAGGTGAAAATGCAATCAATTACAGTATAGCATGTGACTTTTCCATTTTAGACTATCTGACCCTAGCATGAACATAAGAAGCCACAATTTCCTTCACTAGAGGGACCTAGTACTCGAAATGAATCAAACACAAATGTATGGGAGCCATGGTTTCACTGAACCCCTTTTAATTCAATAATATTGCTGGGGTGGGGGGAGCGGCCAACTAAAAAAGGTGGGTGTCTAGCCCTAGCCCTACTTTTGTTTCTTGACGAGAGACCAATCCGGCCTTGTCTCAGCCATGGCTAGGATGTCAAAGCATCCAATTCCACTGCATAACATTACATACTCGATTGTGGTCTACAACTTTGCGGGCCCGAATAAAACCCAAATTATCCCCGGACCATGTGGAGAATATATTGCGGATGCAATGAATGAGGTACATCGGAGCCTTCTACGAGGCGAACTGCCCAAGGTAGGCATACCCAAAACCAACGCTATGTACCGCCGTCATTTATTTGAAGCATTTAG
The DNA here is from genome assembly GCA_950295325.1 of Polytrichum commune. Classification (NCBI taxonomy): domain Eukaryota; kingdom Viridiplantae; phylum Streptophyta; class Polytrichopsida; order Polytrichales; family Polytrichaceae; genus Polytrichum; species Polytrichum commune. The sequence continues at coordinate 43,357,240 of OX485804.1, forward strand.
ATGTATGATTTTGGTCATAGTGTTGAAGCTTAGTGTTGGTTTTGGGTACGTGTACCTTATTATGAATGTCCACCAACTACCCTAGGCACACCACCAATGCAAGAGGCCCCATTAGCTCGAAGATGCAAAGCTCAACTAGTTGCCTTTTGTTCGTGAGGTGCTAGGGTTGTTGTATTTTGGGTTCTTTCTACAATTTGTGCCCAAAACAAAACAAAAACAAAAAAAAGGCAGTAGGGTTGTTCTATGACAAGTACTTATAATATTTCCCTTGGCCTTGGTTCTTAGGGTTCCCATTGCACTCTAACCTCCCTAATATCATGCATGTGGCTACAAAGTGCACGTGATGTTTAGGGGCGGTTTACACTATGGACCAAGAGCCATGACCAAGAAAATTAAATCATTTTCATGGTCACAGCTCTTGGCCAAGAGCCATGACCATGAAAAATAAAGAATGGATTTTTGAGTGGCTTGGTCACTCTTGTAGTGTAAAGTGGATTTGGACTGGGACAACTTTGGGCTGATTTTTTAAATTTCTATCCCAATGATCTACAGTAATGTCAAAAAAATTCGGGAAAAAAAATATTAAAAAAAAATTCGGCCAATGGCTGATTTTCAGCCTTACGGCTCCCTTGATTTCCGTCGAGCATTTTGCCTCGCCTCAACGGAAAACCCGTTGGACCATGGCACATTATCCAAATGGCAGATTTTAGTAGTTTTTGGGGACCTCAAAGTTAGTGGTCATTCTCCTTTTTTCAAGGTAGTGTAAAGCCAAATGGGACCAAGAGCACTTTACTCTCCAATCACAGATTTTAGAATTTCATGGTCATGGCTCTTGGTCCATAGTGTAAACCGCCCCTTAGGATGTCCGTAATGTTAACATGGATGCTTGAAAATAGAGAATTAATATAGTGGAATATTGTCGGTCCCACAAAACACTATTATGGATCTGAATAATGTTGTGTTGAGCCCCTTAGATCTTTAAGGCTTAGTTTTTTGCATGGGTGACCATCATCGATTTTGCAAGTGGTATTTCTTACTTCTCATATGCAGTCATAACAAAGGCCACACTATGTTTGGCAGGAGACTTCTTCAATTGATAATTTAGTTGTTCTCAGAACAAAGTCTACGTTGATCTGCATGGTGCTGTTGATCTGCGGTTAGGCCCACCCGTTTGATGTACGGCCCAAACAAGGTAATAATTATTGTTTAATAAGCCAACCTTGGGCCAAACAAGGTACCCACTCACGTCATAATTTATACCATGTAGATGCTTCATCCATGAGAACGGATATGGATTTGCGAAGGCCTACGTTACATTAACTAAGGTAGATGGGTCTTTAAAATTTTCTTTTTTCAACTACACTAATTATCTTAATTAGCGAGGGAGGTTTAAAAGTGTGTGTGGAAAATTAGTGAAGGTGGTACTAAATTCCTTTACGCTTTGAAATTAGTGCCACCAAAAGATCTAGGAAACATTGTTCATCTCAACACTATTTATTGAATGCACTATTCATCTCATACTAATAGCTTTTGGAGCTCGTATGAACATCTTATTTATTATCAAAGTGAAAAAAATTCATGCTCATTAAATTGTCATCTACGTTCCTTCAAATATAGTGACTATTGAGCTTAGAATGGTTAGCATATTTTGAGCAAGTAGTCCAATCTTTTTCAAACATATGCTATTTTTTTGGAATCCATTCTTGGAGCCATGACGAACCACACACTACTCAAATATAGGCGTCCTAATAAGAAAATGTAACCAAGTAAGGGATATCTACCTTAGTAGGTCTTAAGTGGTTATGTTTACTATACGTTATGTTTTTTTGGCTATAGCCCAGTTGAAGTGGGCAATTTTCAACTTTTGTTGGCTTCCATCTAATGCGTAGTAAATTCATCCATATTAGGATCAAAAGGCTATTATAGTGATAAGTTGGTTACTGCATGTAACCACTATGTCCTCCCTCTTGATAATAAAGTCCTCAACAATGTCTCCTTCCTCTTGACAACTAAGTCTACATGCAGAGATGATGAGGCATAAAGTTACTTTGAGCAAGCTATAGGCTACCAAGGACATTGTTGTGGTAGAAAGAAGACCTTACCCCATTGTAGTAAGTTTGTATCCAATGACGTTTATTTGACACACAAGACAACCTAAATCATATAACAAAGGTTATAGCCTATCTTGTTGATGTGTTGTTCATGTATTAACCTATGTGGATGATTCTTGAAACAAGTTGCCAAGTCCACTGAAGACGAAAGCGGTGATTACAATTGTGAGTAATTGCATGATGATTGTAAGTTGACTAAGAGCGAGAACTTAACTTTGACATTATCGCAAGCAAAATTCATGATAATTAAAGACTATGTAGTTACTCAAAAGATACTACCACGAGCATTATCATTATTACTTGCCAATCTTTTGAGCTTCACAACTAACATAGAGGATGGAATCAGAGTCATAAGAGTCCACACACATAGGAAAAAACCACATTCGACTAAGAAATCACCAACAAACCATAAGAGTGTGAATTAAGCTTCATTAAGGACCGAAGGAGTAAAATACAAAGATTATTAATAGAAACCTTAATCCCATGTGACATCAATCATTATAGACACTAGCTCAACCTAAGACCTTGTACCTTGGGTTGTTGTCCTTAGATTAGTTTAAGTGATAGCAAAAACCAAACTACATTTACGATTAGCCCACTTCTCCTTAGCTCGTATGACTATTTTGTCCATTATCAAGATTGGTGTATGTTTCTAGTGCGGATCTAGGTGTGAATAGCAATAGAACACATGTTTAGAATGTGTTTACACAATGTTTATATGCTAAGACAAGTAACCAAATTAGACCCGCCTCTCACCATATGTACACACTGACAACCATTTGATCAATATAACCTACAAGTAAAAATACAAAGAGTGACATCATGGTCTTTGAGGAAGTATCCTTAACATGATTGATGAATAAATGATGCTTTACACCAAGACATAGCAAGGGACACATTCATTCTTCAAGTTATGGTGGCAAAGAACATGTGGTGGGCCAAGTCAAGTTTTCACTTAGGCAAGGTCCATGCCATAATCCGTGGATGAGAAGGCCATTCGAATCTCATATGGGTAGAATACATATGTTTTCTAGTGTTGTGAGATCTTTTATCCTGATTAGTTCTTTGAATTAAACATGACTTGTTGAATATGGGAATCGCATATAGCCTTGCATTTTATGATCGTAAATTTCTTCCATTCGAAAGATTGTGTGGTACATCTTGTTGGATCTCTCTCTCTCTCTCTCTCTATATATATATATATATATTCTTTCTCTTGAGTTTACAATGAGACCATCCAAAACACCATTACACTTGCTTCTTGATTTGGGTCCATGCTTCCTATGGTCACATCAAACAAAGTGGAGTAAGCTTACCATTTTGTAGTCCCTTGGCACTATTTGGTGTAATTGATTGTATGTCCAACACTTCTTTAGAGGGAGTGAATGCATAACAATCGTGGTTACCAAATATGAACACATCTCCCTCCACACTAGTCAACCTAAACTAAGAGGGACCTAAATCAAGAAGACGCTCTCTCTAGATATTTGGATAGGCATAGAGAGTTAAAGCCCTAGTCAAACCTCTATCAATGCTTGAAAGTGCTCTCTTCATAACATTTCATGTTTTATGTTAACCTTGACATGGTTATTTTATTGATATAAACACATACACAATATTCTCTTACACATTTAGGAATGATAATATTATGTATAAAGTAGCAATTTTTTTGAATGGTGGTGCATTTGCCATTATACATCATGACTAAGCAATAATAATAGACTATGGGAAACCGGGATGCATATTTAATTTGTGAGTTGGACCACATTCAACTCATGCACAAGAGCACACTTCCGTGTACCAGACGTACCAACAAAGCAAAATAGAGTTAGTTGACATTGGCGAAGCTTTCATTAGTATCTTTAAGCATAATTTTGCCCAAACACTTCCATGTTGAGTAAGGGAGGCACGTGCAAAATTTGAGATGGTAGATTCCCCTTGTTGTCCAACATGCAAGTTGGAATGTGGCCATTGTTCCATTTGCCAACGTTGCTTGACTTGACATTCCGTGGGGGAGGGCGAACCAACCCATGTATATTGGTTCCTTGTTGGATGAGTACAACCTTACCTCCAAGGTACCAAGTGTACGGGTTGGTTCACCCTCCACTAGATGTCATGCAAATGAAGTAAATTATAAGATGGGTAACCTTGGACAAGGTCTGAATAATAAGAATGTGGCACCATGAAGATATTTGATATTAACATGCAATGATTTACATTACAATACTAAGAGCCCCCTAGGGTTCCCTTCCAAAACAAGGCAAGGGTAAATTGTAGGCTCATCACTCCAAAGCCTTTAATTCAACAACAATTATGCGCTTAGACACTTTACTATGCAATTGCTAAACCAATAACATGTGCAGGTTGTTGGCAGACCCATGTGAGGCCCTTGCCGACAACCACTGTGTCAATTTTTAACCAATGATACTATGTGAATTGATTAGTTGGTGTCGGGCCTAGCTATTGGTACCCTCTTGTAAAATGAACAATACTTAGGTTGACCACTATTCATTTTGCAAGAGTGGCCCAACATAAGTGGGGTATTATTCTTCCAAAATGCATGACACCAAGGGCGCAACACCCTAGTGTTGAGTGATGATACGTAGGATATGCTCCAACAAGTTTACGAAAATCAAGTTTTTTATTCGCTCAAATGAAAGTCAATTTCCAGGTTCTAAAAAAAAGAGGTCATCCGGTGCCCCTTCTCAAACTTCATTCATCCCTTAAAATTGTGTCAACCATTGATTTCTATAATATGGGGAAAATGAGTGCAAACTTGCATGTGGAAGGGGGTATAAGTTTTTGCCGTCTATAGTCGAAGCATCTATTTATGATCAAGACCTTATCATGAACCTATAGGGTGTCATAATTTTGATAAGGCCGGAACCAATAGTGCCATGACACATATCCCTAGTTTTGATGCTAAAGTGAGGAGGAATGAGCAGTTAAATGAGCAATTATGACATGCTCTAGACAATGGTAATATGTTCGGGCCAACTTTTGGCTTCAAAAATTCACATCAATTTCAATTTAGAAATCAAATTACCAGAAAATTTGTAGTCCTCTTGATAACTATCTTCCTACACACACAAAAATTGCACCGCTTTATACTTCTCCAGAACCGGCGCAAAATCTCTTAATTGATTGGTTATGGGCGCCTCTACACTACACGGAATACGACATTTAGTGTTTGATTATATTTAATGTTGTTATCACCCTACCTTGCTCAACATTAATTTTCAATTCCTTGACAATCAACGTTAGAAAATATGTTGGAATTCTCCTTGTATCATTGTTATTTTTATTTCATATCCTTAGTAACACTAAATTCAAACATGTAACATCCACACATTGCCATAGTGAATATGTAGCGTTTAAGTTTTCATGTAATGTTACTTACTTTCATAGGGTTATTAACATTTAGTGTATGCGTTCGTATTTAGTGTAGTGCCTTTTTGCCGACTTTGCCATCACATGCAAAAATGCCTCTCCCAATCTTGGTTGTTTTGGCAATGGAATCCCTCCCTCCCTGTCCCATGCAAACAACAATGAGGGCATGCCACATGAACTCCCGGATTTCCACGGTTCATGTATAAGTTGGTTAGCTAGCCCCCAATTACCAATCCCATGGCCATAATTTCATGTGACATGTATGGACGGCTTCTCCGCCTATGATCATGTGAAAAAAATAAAAATAAATAAAAATAAATAAATATATATTTGGGTATCTACATAAACTCATGCATTAGGAAAAGGTGACAAATTGACAATGCATCTACATTTCTAGGTTGTTTTGACTTTGGAAATAGCATCGGAACAATCCATAAATGTGTTTGTCTCCTCTCCGCATAATTGCACAATTATGGGTGATGATACGTTGAGGATAAAGTCCATTCTTCAATCATCATTGTAGTAATGTGTATAAGCACATCTTCGATAGTCAACATACCTCATGGTGTTGGGTGGGAGGAGGGGGGAGGGGGAGGACACCACACTAAATATGATATTTTGTGTGACTTATTGTTCGGAGTTACATGTTCCTATATATATTTATTATTAATGTAAATTTTTTTACCAAGTAAAGAAGTTAATGTTTTATGGTGTCCAAACAACCAATTCGACTATGGTTGGTTAAAAAATGAGATGCAGAGTAAACAATTATAGCATTGCATAGTTCCAAATAGTTAGTCACACTAGATATCATATTTAGTGTATTGTTCTCTCTCTTAAGTATGACACGTTTAGGAAACACACAAAAAGTTGTATCATCGAGGTGTTGTCTTCTCATTAATATGACAAATGGCATAAAATTGTCGTAGTATTGAGAAATTACAAAAACATAAGTAATATAAACTTTAAAATATATACAACGAGTTTAAGCAATATAAAGGGTATGAAATAATAACTTATAACTTCAAACAAATACAAATATTCCCAAGAACTCTTGAAATTAGAGTCCAAAGATCTCTAATGTTGCTTGCCCAAGTTAGCAACTGTCATCTTATTTGAATTCCCTACTAACTTTTGAAAACTAATAATTTCATCAACACCAAACTATAAAGAGTTCTTTAATAAGAAACTAAACAACAATGATGCATGACATTTAGCATAAAGATATTGGTGATACTATATCACCCGTGTACAAGGCCAACATACTAGGTAGGAGGCCACTCTAACCCTAACCATGTCCATTCTACAGTAGTAACCCTAATTATCATGAAGTTCCCAATGATAAGTGAAGTTTCCAAGTAGTTCCCAAGTGAAAATGAATGTATTCTAGATGTACATAACATAGATGAAAGAAATTTTAGCTTTAGCTACCTCTTTAATATGACAAAACTGAGATTCTAAATGTCACGTTATCAAGTGTCGTAGTTGTATAAAGAGGGAGTTTTGGACTAAAAAGTTTGGTCGTGCAAAAATGTGTCATAATATCGAGGGTGTCATATAAACGAGTGTCGTATTAACGAGGTTAAACTGTATGCGCTGAATTATGGCTCTCAGAATATCACTTTTTGAAATTCATATCAATTGTAAACAAGCTCCAAATTTCTATGCGTTTGAACATGACTTCTGCAACCGCATTCACGGACCACCCAAGATTAAAGAGTGTGAAAATCGAAGTTGCATTTCACAGCGAAAGTGGAAAACTACCATTCAAGACCCGCCAACGTTAGCTATCATGCACATTATTCTCCCCTTTAAGTACGCACTTTGAACCATAGCCACTGGTGTGCACTTAATTGGTAGGTGCGTACTTTACTCATATCACCAATGTTCCAGATTGGCCTAGTCAGAAAAAGTAATCATTTAATATCCATCTAGCTTACCCCTAAAGAATACATGCTAGGGTGCTAACGAAGCCGCTGGTTTTGTTCAATCCCCTTCTCATCGAGGCTTGATGTTGATGGACAAGCTTCGACAACCTCAAAAGATGAACCACCTATCGATGACGGAATCCAACCTATCGAGACAGTTCTTGAATCTAAAGGTGCTACCGACTTCAAAGGCTTTAAAGCTCCTTGACATCGACGACCAATTGCTTTGCTCCGATGTTCAAATAGAAGCTGAACAAATGTATGATGAACTGCGACGACCGTTTGAGACGTTCCAGCGAAACGCTAACAAACTAACATTGAATGTCAAGTATAGAAACTTCGTGACAAATGACTCTGCATGACATGCTCAAACAATAAAATATGAACCCTGATTTTTGTCAAATAATTTGCGCACTTAACCGGGATGCGTACGTACTTAAACGGGTGCGTACTAAAGCGGGAGATACTATGTAGCTTGTAGACCAATAGAATAAAATAAAAATGCGACCTAACACACATTCGGATACATGAAGAGTCATTTGACACAGTGACAAAAAAGCAAGGACCATGTGGAACCCGACAACCAGGGTCCTTCTTTAGTAAGTGATCATTGGCAAGAGTTGAAATAACTTATGCAAAACTTTATGGGGCCGCAATCTAGGTGGAGTCACTGCTACTTACAGATGAACCAGTTGACTTTCAGAAATAACCAGTCGCAGTTCAAGACTCCAAGAAAATTAACGATCATTTCAGAAGAATCTAAGGAATATGCCTCAAATTAATAAAGAAGAAATAAAAGATGTCAACATGTAACCGGTTGGACTTGGAAACCGATTATGCCCAAAAATCTCTCCGGACACTGGCCGCAATTCAGGTTTTAGTACTACTGAATGTACTTAAGTCACGTCACACCATGATTCATTACCTTCAAGTTATGAAGATTATCGTAATTTAGGGCCACTTCACACACAAGGCTGAAGGCCCTTGACCATGGCAATGTAAGAGCTCTCATTGGTTGAAAAGGCGGAGACCGTCCAAGTTCACTTCACACTAGGAGGTGAAGGCCTAAAGGCCCAAAGAAAAGTTCATGGATGAAAAGTATACATGGAGTCTTACATGGCTGGTTGTGGATAAGGGTGCATGGTCTACCGGAATTTGCGTCAGACCCACCTCCAAGAGGTGGGCTTGACGCAAATTCCGAGAGACCATGATTTTTTTAATATTTTTTCTAGCAGGACATATTTCAGGACAGACTGCATTGCAGATTCCATAACAGATTCCAGGACAGACAAACACCACCAAGTAATTATCTTAAATTGATAAACTTGGAGAAATATTATATTAAACCAAATCCTCCCCTCTTTTTCCGCCAACAAAATATGCAATGGTCCCGCAACATGGTTCATTCTCACTTCACACTATGCTTGAGGACCCAAGACTACATAAAATGGCTTTCCCAATACCCATGGTACGGCCTTTGGATGAGAGTCAAGGGTCCTCACCATTACAAGGTCACGCCTCTTGGCTCATGTGTGAAGTGGCCCTTAGCTCCAACTCAAAGCCTCCGATGATTCTCCTGCGTCTATTAACAGAAGTATCATCATTATAACCTGCAAACGCCACTACAATCAACAAGTAGTGTCAAGTCTCAACTTCTAGAGTTTTAAAACTTATGTTACATATCTAAAGGATGCAAACTCCTCCAAACTAAAGTTTATCTTTAATAACTAAAGGCCCATCTTCACCTAGCTTGACCAAATAATCAAAGTTTTTTCTTAAAACCGCCTGAATTTCTCTTGGTTATGGAGGAGGCACCCCGGTTATTCCGATGCATCTACAAGAACTTGCTCTAGAGATTTTCAAGTAGATTTTAGTTAAGTACCTTTCACACATGTTCATTATTCTATTTATCAAGCGATGACATGTTGGTTATTTTTTGAAGCAAGGCCAAATGTCTTACCACTCACAAGCTCCTCGCGATCTCACAACTTTAACTAAATGCAACTAATCACAAGGATCGGAGGTGCCACTAAGTTATGTGGAAGGTCCTACATTCTTGCATCATCTCTACTTACAGATAGGATGGTTGTTGCTTGAAGCTTAAAACCTTTTTTTAAAACCATGCCACATTCTTTGTCAACTAGGCTCAGGACTAGATAGCAATGATGGTGTGGAAGGCATGTTTTTATAATGAAGTTTTTAGGCTAAGTGGGTTCTGCTAAAGTCAAATGGGAAGGGGCATAATATCTAGTTATTAGGTAGTTCGCCATTTAATGATAGCTTAGTATACTTTAGTAGGAATGGAAACAAGGGTCTTTTCGTCATAATATGTCACCTAGGACCCTTCACTGAGAGCATATATGTGAGTTGAATGTTCGTCAAATAGACATTTTCAACAACAAGGATTAGTTTTGTACTCCCTCTGTTTTAGAATAAAAGTTGCGTTTTAGAAAATCCGTGGGCTTAAGGTCATTTTTTGCACTTTTAGCACAAAATTGTGTGCGTTGCATAGCTCTCACTAAGCGCTTTCTGGCGAGCTAGGGGTGTCCATAGTAACACCCGTTCATCACCATTGATAATTGACACCGATTGATCTCACACATAAAACCGCGTTGATGTGCGTCGACGCTGCCGAGTCCAAATATCAATCGTTAAACAAGTGTGAATTGTTATTTGACTTGGTAGTTCATCAACAACAACATTTACATTGATTCTGGCAACATTCCAGTTCATTTGGCGAACTTTGAGAGAAATTTCACCGAATGTAACTTTTATTTCGTAATGCAATTTATGTCCAAATGTAACTTTTATTTTGAAACAAAGGCAATATGTCTTAGGCGAGAGAGTGTGTCTAGTGGACCATGTCGAACAAAAATATGTTTTCTATTACACTTTGTATCTAATTCAATGTAGCCATAAATTTAAATATCCTTGTGATACTTAGGGTTTGGGGTAGAAGGGTTTAGGGTTTAAGGTTTAGGATTTAGGTGTTCCTAAACCCTTTACCCAATATATCCACAAATACTTGATGATTAAACAAAGGGTCAATTGCATTGTACTTAAATCGGCGTGGCCTCGCATTATTCATGAATGAGGGCTATGTAAACGATCTTGCACTCATTGGATGGCAACTAGAAGAAGATGATGGTTAATGTCCATATCTTAACTCAAACTCATGTGTTGGTTCTAGGTCATCCACAATTGAAAGAAATGCTTAAAATCCTTGAAACTTGTGCATAATACGTAGTTCAAATGAGGCATGCTTTGGGTGTGTTGGACTCCCATGTCAATTGTTGACAATAATCATGGGCTCTCTCTCTCAAAGTAAAGAGGAAAAACCATGGAGCCATGAGGTCATGTTTTCACCTCCCCCCCCCCCACCACCACCACCACACACACACATTTTGCATTGAGACTCCTTAATGCTTCAAGAATAGATAAGAGAAAGTCTTATTCGATTTCGTTTTAATTTGAAGGAGAACGATGCTCCAAAGTTCTTCTTGAGGCTTGTAGAAGGTCACCAAGAAGAAGCAAATTTATGTTGGTGGTCTAGGGTCAAGGAGGAAACAAATTTGCATGCCCCGGGGTGTTGCAAGGATCTTTAATAATGTGGGCTACACCCTGAACCAAGAATGTTTCAAAATTGGCATTCAAGCTCATTGTGAGAGACACTCATTCACCAGTCAATACACTTTGACAACCTCTACAATAGCATATGGACTCCGATATTGAAAACTAAAAATGTCGCATATTCGTATTCTAATCATATACAATTGATTGTATTTCTATTGATTTGCTTAACCCATAACATAGTTCATGTGGACCATGACAATATAACCATGGGATGCCCCAACCTAGTGCAAACTCATACTTGATTTGAGTCTCCTCTAAGTTTGAATCTACACTATGTTGGGCCATCCCATGGTTATATTCTCAGGGTCCACATGAACGAATGCACATTGCTTTACAATGTTATGCCATCCCCCATCATCCACATGTAGAAAACCTAGACTTGCACTAGCTACCCCAACCTGAAAACTTCAACTTTACAACCGTTGAATCTCCCCAAAATATTGTTAAACGGAAGAGTAGCTTTTTATCTTCCCGAATCTTCATGATGGGGTCGGTTTCCACATACAAGTGGTTGACATAAAATATGTGGGTAATAGTGGATTGACTTGCCCTCGATGTCAAGGGTGTCATGATGAAAATTCCAGGCTCATTGGAATCTACCTTTGGACAATAAAGGACCAGATATTATCTCACATGAGTCGATGTTATATAGTGTGGGACACACTACATTTGATGTAAAGTTATTATACCCAAAGTCAACACATGACCTAAAACCATCACCCCAGAATCTCGTACAATAGATACAAATGAATCAACACCTTCCAAACATCAAATATAAGTGTTGGGTGCAGGTCACCTACTACTAAAACTTCAAACCCTTATAAAATTTGCATACAAATGTCCAAACATCTTTAGTGTGCTGGAATCCTCTTGATCTCATGAAGATTCTCTTTATGAATATGAATGTTGTTTTTTTTAATGAAAGAAAGTATGCTCAACGCTTATTATGTTGGTTCCATGTGCTTACCTTATAGGTAGTGTAGTGTAGTGTAATGTCGTGTTGTAACCCCTTCAAGTCCAAAGTGTTATCCGAATCATTTTATCCCCAAATATCTGTGAGTTAGATACTTGACGTCGGGACAAAGGGTCAACATTGTACTAAAGCAAAGGGGATTTGGCATGACATGGCATAGGGAAGAATTTTGTGTACCCCTGAAGTTGCTGCTTCCGGTGACTTCCGCTCCTAAAGTGGGAATGCGGTGGAACGCAAGTGCAGGTGTGAATGGGGTTATGATTGCTTCCAATTTTTATAAATGCATTGCGTTCAACGTTGACCTGGCATGGACATGATGCTGAGCTGGCAGAGAGAGAGAGACAGTGTTTGTCCTTACTGGCAGACCCTCAAGCTTCCAGTGACCTGTTTGTTAAACATTAAGTTATTGTGCCGGGCACCAATACCGTAGCTCTCTAGCAGCTTAAGCGGAGAGTGATTAATTTTAAAGGTGTTTAAATTTTTGGGAAATTAATTTTGTAGAGTTTTTAAATTAAATTAAAATTAAAATTAAACATTCAAAGAGTGCTTTAAGTCACAAAATCGTCATAGATGAAATTCGGAAAATTGTCCATGAGTTTTAGAAATGACTTGGATGAATGTCTAACTTATTTGAAATTACTTTGTGAATTAGCTCAATTTTAGAATATTATTTTATGTGCCGCCTAACTTGCTTTGATCAATTATTAGGCAGAATGGTGTCCAAGTTGCTAGAGAGCTATAGTATATGTTTATTCATTTTGTTATAACATAAAATTACTCAACCTAGGGTGTAACTATCCTAGTGTCAGGAATTATGGGAATTTTAGGGAGAGTTATAACTCGTTTTGTTCACATACCTTTACAAAATGAACAATTTTTAGTTTAAGTAGCATGAAAACTTGATAAATTCATGTTGATGTGGCATGGACATGGTGATGAGCTGGCAGAGAAGGAGAGAGAGACAAGGTATGTCTTTATGAGCCAATCCTCAAGCTTCCAATGATGTATTTGTCAACAGTATTGTGCTTGGGCACCAATGTATGTTCATTCATTTTGCTATAACATGACATTACTCATTACTAGGGTGCCACATCCCTAATGTTGGGAATTTTGGAAATTGTAGGAGAATCATACCTTACTTATGTGCAGTCATTGTTACAAAATGAAAATTTTCTAGTTCAATTATTATTCGAGCGAACCAACAATTGGGTCGGAGTTCGGTAACGGGAGTGCAAAATATTCATTGGCTTTTAGTGTTAATGTCAGCCAACAATCTGTTAAATCGTTTGCACGCCGGGGTCCGTGCAACATGTCATTGCATGTGGGTAACCTAACCTATGATCGGGGAGAACCGACGGCTAGTTCATTATCAGCCGATGGATTTCCCCTCATGGCCGGTCCAAATTTCCAACCATCGGATGGCAATCCGACTGTAATTTCAATCCTCCGGCAATTAGCCGATGGACCATAAAATGTGCCGGAAATGTAGCCAATTCTTCTTGTGAGTTACTGGATTTCAACCGGAAGAAGTATTCAAATTTCAAATACTGGCCGATACCCATGTCTACATCTAACTTAGAAAGTATGATGCGTGTTGCTATGGAAGGCCCAGACAATGATTTTGATGACATTCTAACAAGTGCTCTAGATCTTTGGAAGGATGCTGCTAAGTTTCATTATTTGTATAGCAATCCAGAGCGTTATTTGTTTGGGGCATCTGATGATGCACTTGAGGAAGTACCCTAAACCTTAAACTTTTTGAATTATGCAACCTTTCCATGACCAAATCCAATTGCTTCTATGAAGAATTGGGGGACCCTTGGCCTTCAAGCGGTGAAGACATTGCTAGGTTCAATTCCTGCCAAGGATATTGACTCTTCAAGTTTTGAACATGCCTTTCTTTCCACTTATTCAAGATTTTGTACTAAGAAATGATTTCAAATAACTTTTCATACATTTTTCAAACAATGAGTGCCGACATGAATTCCATTTAATCGGATATTGGCCAATGAAAATATGAAAATATAGGCAATTGGCCGATTGATTTTACAAAAGACCGGCTCTTGCCGATGTAAGTTGGAAAAAATCCGACCCTTCGTAGCAACTACCGGCAATTAGCCACTAAGGCTTCAAAAACTTCTCGAACTCTGAACCTAGCCAGGTCATATGCATATAGGCATAACTACTAGGCCTACCCCTTCCCTCTTTAGAAAGTGTGTAGAGGGGTAAGCTTAGGGCCACTTCACACATGAGCCAAGAGTTGTGACCTTGTAATGGTGAGGACCCTTGACTCTCATCCATAGGCCGTACCATGGGTGTTGGGAAAGCCATTTTATGTAGTCTTGGGCCCTCAAGAATAGTGTGAAGTGAGAATGAACCATGTTGTGGGACCATTGCATATTTTGTTGGCGGAAAAAGAGAGGAGGATTTGGTTAAATATATATGTCTCCAAGTTTATCAATTTAAGATAACTACTTGGTGGTGTTTGTTTGTCCTGGAATCTGTCTTGGGATCTTCCATGCATGCAGTCTGTCCTAAAATATGTCTTGCTGGAAAAAATATTAAAAAAATCATGGTCTCCCGGAATTTGTGTCAAGCCCACCTCTTGGAGGTGGGTCTGACGCAAATTCCGGTAGACCATGCACCCTTATCCACAACTAGACATGTAGGACTCCATGTAGACTTTTCATCCACGATCTTTTCTTTGGGCCTTTAGGCTTTCACCTCCTAGTGTGAAGTGAACTTGGACGGTCTCCGCCTTTTCGACCAATGAGAGCTCTTACATTGCCATGGTCAAGGGCCTTCAGCCTTGTGTGTGAAATGGCCCTTAGTAATGTTGCAGGATATTATTCATTTACTTTTTAAAATTAGAGTCCGCCTATATTTGAATGGTGTGTAGTTAGGTATGGATTTAAGAACAAACAACAAGAACACGCATGTTTTGTGAATATTGAACTACGTCTTTAAGTATAATTAACTTTTCTACACTCAATAGTCAACAAATTTGGAAGGACCTATGTATTCACTCGAGGAATCAAGATACTTGCACTTTTGATACCCATAAGTAAATAAGGGGAGGGTTGGGTATCAATCCAAATTTGGCAGATGTTTCATCATACATTTACTAATAGTACACACACTCAAAGAGGTAAAGTTGATCGATTGAAGATGGAGAACTAGAAAAACAAGTCACTTAATACCTGCATACTTTACTACCTAAAGTGATGCTCACTATCTTAGGAACATCCACATTCCAAGACATTATTTGGAATAAAAGTGGCATTCATCAAAATGATCAACTGATAATAGTCAATTCATCCATTTTGTAAATTTTAGATTGGTGAAATTGATTAAAGAATGGATTATTTTTCCAGCATTTTCTCTTTTCTTTTTGGAGATTTAAGATCACCGTTTTGTGCGATATCATCAAGTTATCATATGTTGTATGACATTGACTGTATTAGAGATTGAGCCCAACACCCTCCCTAACCTTCTCTGCCCTAGGATTAGAACTTAGCTGGGTTTAAACCCTAATGTAGCTGGGCATAAACCCTAAACTTAGTCTTGTCACAAAAGTTGCGACGAGGCTTCAAAGAGAAGGAAGATGGATTTTGTTTTAGTCATGTCTTACATAGTGAATACTCATTGAAATACTGTAGAGTGTTGTTTAGTTTGACACAAATTTATTGGGGGTGCATGTGTTGCATCCACATGTGGTTAACACTATGTTCAATTCATTGTGGAGATTACTTTTCGGCACTTAAAATGTTGAACTAGTCAACAAATTACCATAGCTTTATCCTCCTAATCAGATTCTTTGATTACTCTTTTTTTATCATTCAAATCCTATTGTACATAGATACATTTTAAGCCTTGGGACAAAAAGTCATTGTTTAGTACATTGCCATGAATTATTTATGATTATTTGAAATCAAAATATGATGCATTATTTTATGTCACGTCAATTATTTTGAATTTAGACTTAATTTTATGGATGTAAATGTTTTGTGATTTGTAGCATCTTTTTTGGGGAGGTTCAAACAACATTTGAATATTGAAGGTCATCCATTTAAAGTCAAGAAACATCCTTTGAACTTTAAAGGTTAAGGATCAAATTTAGCATAAAAAAACCCCAATATTTTTCTAACTTAGTGGTATCTAGTTGGGATGAGTTAACCACAAGCCTATTTTGAATCAATGGGTGCCCTCGAGTGCGTCACACCAAGGAGAACATACTGACAACAAACCACCACAAACCAAGGACAACCCCTTGACCACCAAATTCAAAGACATACTTTAGGCCTTTGCCGAGTCATTTTTCCGTACATGATGTACTCATCTAAAATGAGGTATATCACTAGTGTATTACGCCACTGCTACTCTTGGTTAAAACACTATTGTTCCACTAGATTCAAATGATCCACATAGCGATGTGCCAAAGGAAGCTCCAAACAAGTTCCACATCTTGATATCCTTTTTAATGGGCTCCCCAAATATACATTGATTCTAATGGAAGGATCTATCTTGGGCGATCCTAGTGCCACTACATGATGTGGATACGCCTTTGCCAAACCCTCCGAGCCTAAATGCAATCTCATAATTGGTGTTTAACTAACTCACATGTATTAGGTAGGCAATACAGACATTACTCCAAGATGGTACCCGGGGCGATGCAAGCACGCCACCCATTGATTGCACCACCTTATGCCAAATGGACCAAATGACAATGGTCTCTTTCCCATACTGCTTAGGATTCTAGGTCATGGTCCATTTGAATTTGTAATTACATGGGAGGACATTCTCATCTCAACCGCAAAGGGCGTGTCATGCACGTAAGTAGTAAGGATTTCTTTGCCAAACTTAGAAGTGTAGTCACAAAAGGTGGTGTTCTTTAGCCATCCCTAATGGTTTTGGATCCCAAATAAAGTTGCCACTTTGCCGCATAAAAAAAAATGAATATCATGTGTGTATGTGTGTGTGTGTGTTTTCCCACCCTTTTCCTCTACCATGTCACGGTGCTAAATAACACATACCTCACTCAAATAACCTTGAACATCACTAAGAGGCTTGTAATAGTCTACCATGCCCATGGAACGATGGCCTGCTGTATGACATTAGATAGGAGAGAGAAGAAATTATTGCATGCAAACATGCCTCTCATTCATCCAACGCAAAAGCCCTAAAATAATATGCTACCCATATATTTCTATTTTAAGTTGACATAGCACCGAAATTAGTTTTAAAGACCCTGAATTAGTATAGTCCATATTATTTGAGATAGAATTGGCCACAAACCTATAGGGGCTCAAGTAAGTTTCTATGTTAGATGGATGAGAAGTACACTTGTATGCGATGGGGGAGTGGGAGGGTGCCACTTACACAACTAGAGTAACACAGGGAGGGTAATAAAGGGGAGAACATTGAAGAACCGTAGTACTCGGGGTCTCCATCTCTCCTCTTATAGAGGCCTCCCCTTTTACCAAATCTATGCAGGTCCACAACAACCAGTGTCCGGGAACATTTCTGAGCATAATCGGTTAATGTCCGAGTGTCTTCAAGTCCAACTGATTCCATGTTGTGATCATCTTTTGTTTAAAAGAAAAGAAAAGATTATTCCATATATTCCTTGTTTTAAAACGATGGATACTTTTGCTGAACTTAGAGCCACTTCACACTATGGCCGAAGGTCGAGAGGCCGTCAATTTCCATCTATCAAATTGCAAGAAAGCAAGAGTTTGGCCTCTCGACCCTTCACACTAGAGGCCAAAGTCCAAATTGCCGTCGTTCTCCAAAACACCTACATGATAGTACTTTTTTTTTTATCAAGGTTGCAGACTCTTGAAGCAAGTTTGGGCTTGGTCTTTGGAGGCTTCACATTATGACTGTTAATGTTCCGTAAGAGTTCATGACCAAAGGTTTGGACTTTGGGCTTGGCCTTTGAAGGCTTCACACTATGGCTCCAATTCTTATACTTTATTGACTATGTTCAGCCCATTTCTTTGGACTGTCAACAAAGTTTGGTTATTCAATCCCACGGCCTCTCGACTTGGACGGCCATAATGTGAAGTGGCCCTTCGTCTTGAACTTCAACCAGTTATTTCTCAAATTAAGTGGTTGGCTCTCCCCGTTTATGGACACCAACCTCCAAGATATATAGGCTGTCATTTCTCAAAGGAGGCTCCTAGAGAGCTCCTTCCAAACGTCCCCTCCCATTGATTGCAAGACAGAGTTATCTTGAGCCTCTTGCAGCCATGAGATGTAAATAGCACTGCCCTTTAATTGAGCCCCAAACACTACCCTCGAAATGTGTTACTCTGATAAGTGTTGCACATGCATATGTGTTAAGGAAAATTGTGCTCTCCATAAAAAATGTTTAAAAGCCACACTACACTAAATATGGTATCTCAACATTCTTTGATCATCACCCGGTTTCTTTTCAAATTAACCTCAACAATAATGTCCCAGGAGGCTCCTCGTGGAAAGCAAATAGGAGATTCCTTCTAAAAGCACGGGAACCAATTAAAGCATTATGGAAAATACTCCTTCCACAAATGGCTTTCTTCACCAAACTGGGGAAAGTAGTCATGTACTACAAACAATTTTGCCTAGCTAAAGCAGTAGAGAGTAGATTGGAAGAATCTAGACTAAGGCAACATCTGGAGTTTTGGCAAGTTATCTTACACTCTGACATAATAAATGGAACAACTAATGGCCCTCCCCACTTGACATTAGCAAATAACCAAAGACTTCCCTAAAACCCGGGTAAAGCTCCCTCGGTTATAGCGGACACGTCCGGCCATCCCAATGCACCTACAAGAACTTGCTCCGGAGATTTCCAAGTAGGTTTTAGTTAAGTAACTTTCACACATGTTCATTGTTTTATCTACCAACCAATGAATGTTCGATAGTTTTTGTCTCATCCCCAAATGCCTTAATACTTACCATCGGTTTTTGTTAATGGAGCTCCTCGTGCCCTCATAGCTAAGACTAAAAGCAACCAATCACAAGGGTGGGAGGCAACACTTTTAGAGGTCCTACATTCTTGCCTCATATCTAGGTACCGATGGGAGGGTCGGTAGTTTTAGCTTAAAACCTCCACTTTTAAGCCATGCCACATCATTTGCCAACTAGGCTCGGCACTAGATAATGTCAATGGTGCGAACGCTCATTTTTAAGAACCCACTTTTAGGCTTAGCTAATGTCAAGTGGGGAGGGGGCATAAGGCTAGGATTAAGATACTTAGGGATAAACTACAAAGCTTAGCAAATAATAATAAAAAGTTGCAAAATTAGGTTTCAAACCCGATGGATGGAGTCCGGGGATAGAATGAACAAACATATCTTCTCTTCAGTATGGGAGAGCCTGGCGTGAAGAACGATCACGGAACTATATGATGAAGACAATACAGTTGCCCCATCAAGCGCAGACCTAACCAAAGTGTGCAATTCTTTTGATTCTAAATTTTATGCATGTCCGGTCTAGTACGAGCAACGACATGAGCACGTGGAAGAATTGCTAAGTTACGTACCAAACAAAAACTCACCAACCGCCCAGAGGATGTTGGAAGCCCCACTTACCGAAGAAGAACTAACCAAAGCGGTCCACGCCCTTGCAAAAGGTAAAAGCCCAAGCCCGGATGGGTTGACGGCATAAAATTTTCAATCTTCTTGGAGCTTCATGAGTGACGATTTCATAAGGATGGTCAACGAGTCACTAGCGAGAGGCAGGTTTCCAAACGGGGTAATAAGAGGACAAATCGCACTGCTATTCAAAGAAGGGGACCGCTCGAGATTAACCAATCGGCGACCAATCACCCTCCTCAACACCACCTATAAGATCTTCGCCAAAGCCCTATAACAACGACTCCAACCGCTGTTAATAAAGGTAATCAATAGTGATTAAATTGCCTTTCTACCACTTAGATTCATTCTAGATAACATTCACTCACACATGAATCAATTCAATGGGCAAAGGAGTCGCGTCAAGAGTCTATGATAGAGTTGACTAAGCCTTTATGTTCCAAGTAATGGAGAAACTAGGAATGCCAAACACATTTATTCACATAATTAGAATGCTATTTCATGACGCAATGGTCACTGTCAATATCAACAATGCCTTTCGAATTGCATAGAGGAGTTCGCCATGACTGTCCTCTTGCGCCTTATTTGTTCATTATCACGGCAGAGGCATTAAATGCCGCATTAAAACATTCAATGGTAGCAAGTAACCTCAAAGGCATTACCCTTCCACAAGACAACTCCCAACATATTATTAGCCAGTACGTTGATGGCACATCCTTTATCGTCAAGACAAAAGAAATTAGCGTGAGCCACCTTGTTGGGATCCTCTACAAGTTTGGTAATGCCTCATGACTTGAAATAAATTGGCATAAAAGCGTGGCGTATTGGTGCGGTCGAGGACGTCCGCCAAGATGGGTGGGCAAATACCAATGGAAATGTGCAACTACTAGGGACCTATCAAAACTTCTAGGCACACCATTCAGTCTTAAGCTTGAATTGCAGGATGTAGACCTAGTACTGGTTAATAGGGTCAAGGGCAAACTCAAATATTGGAGCTCCACGACCCTGTCACTTGCTGGGCGTACCCTCGTCATTAATCAAGTCTTGATGTCATCC
This sequence comes from Polytrichum commune, assembly GCA_950295325.1. Lineage (NCBI taxonomy): Eukaryota > Viridiplantae > Streptophyta > Polytrichopsida > Polytrichales > Polytrichaceae > Polytrichum > Polytrichum commune. The sequence continues at coordinate 43,377,911 of OX485804.1, forward strand.
CTCTGGTATTTTATTGCGGTGTGGGCTAGATCAAAGAAAAATTTGGGAAGGATTAAAACTCTACTCCGCAACTACCTCTGGTCTGGATCAGAAAACACAGCCAGAGTACGTGTTAATTGGATGACTGCACAATGCCTAAGAGAGTAGGAGGTCTTCCTTTTACCTCGCCAGAAGACACCATGAAAGCCCTCATGAATAAATGAATTGTCCATGCCTTACTTCCTGGCAAATCTAACCTTCAAATTATCTTGAGGCATCGCATCACACAGTTACAACCTTCGCCCCACGACCCATGGGGTCTCTCCTCTTTATGGTTGTTTTCCCCACAATTTTCTACAAAATGTGGATCGAAAGTTTGGCACCACATTACCCAAATCGTGGAAGGTAATGGCAAAAATGGTCACATATCTTTCTCCGACAACTCCCGAAGATATCTTGCAACTCAATCTTTGATGGAGGGAGGAATACCAAAGACTTCACTTTGGCATTATCATGAGTAGGGCATACACATTGAACATGAATGGGTTAAGATACTTTGGGGATATTGGAACCAAGGGAGATACAATTTCTTGAATTGAGAGGATGCTCGTGATAAATTCTCTTTCGAAGAAGTTCACCATGACGTTTGGCTTAAACTTACATAATTCTACGGACTTTTATGAAATGATGCTCAACCAACAAAATGCCCAGCTCACCTCACAAGAGTGGGTTGGTCTTTATAGGAACATGAAGGATGCACTACCTAAATGGGTCATATGCGCTAGTTATCTCAAGGAATTTAGCCCTGGACCTATTCAGTTTAATACCGAGTTTATGGGCACTTTCCCCAATTCTACAGTGGGATCACAATATTTCACCCAGACCAAGATTAAACCTAACACTAAGAATGCACCACCACCAACAACTTTCAGTGGTTGGATGATATGCGTAAGGATTGATAGGCTCACCAAAGGTTTAAATTGAATAGAATTGATGACACCAAAGGTTTAAATTGTCACCAATTCAATTGACACTATATATCATATTTAGTGTAGTAAGTGTTAATTGCTAAATTGCTAAGAGAATCTATAAAACTCATACCCCCTCTTCAATGAATTTGCCTCGATAAGTGTTACTTTGGATGAAAGTGAGGCTATGAAGTTTTATAACTTGTATGATTGATGAAAAAGATGATTGAACCAACAATGAACCCATTGAAGAAGTTGACATCATGCAAATTGATGATGTAGTAGTTGACATAGTAGGTTTCCATAATGCTGAAAGTGCATCAGTGACCTTGAAATGACTTTTGGAAACAAAAGCTATAGAGTGTACACCTCTCATCTGGAGCAGACAAACACTTCAAGAGGAAATAAGATCTTGGGATACACAAGAATCTCATCAAATTGCTTTATATTCATTTTCCATTATGCTTAGATGTACGATGACATTCATACCTTACATATTTTCATACTTTATGTATATAAGTGTTATTTAAAAAAAATCAAAGTTACATTTGTGTTATTCATGTAAGTGTCACAAGTTGTCTATTCTACCCTCGATAAATGCTAAATTATAAACACCACATAAGTGTTACAAGTTCCCTTGCTCTAAATTGTTAACATATATTAAGGGTGGAGTGTAATCTATGGTAGTTTTCATAGTAACTAGTCCAGATTAACTCCCTAGCTACACTAAATAGTCCGATTATTGTGAGTGGAAAATATCATGGAAATAATTAGTGTGGTCCACTCAAATTCTCTAGTTGGGGTGGAATTAACATGGGAATTTATTTTAAAGCTAGATGTGTGATGGTGATTTGTAGTTCTAGAAATATAATATAATATAATATGATTATTCCATTATTTTTCTCATGAAATATCCATAATTATCCCTTAAATTCATACAAATTGGATGAGATTGCCAAATTTTGGATGAATGTGTATACTTTTGGGTGAAAAGTTGTATAACCAACCATATGTGGCTTTGCCATTCCAATAGTTGTAGCCAATACTCCTTTCTTGAAAACATGTAATTCAAATCAATAAACATGGGATCAAGATCCTTATCCTTCCCATTAGTCTTCCTTGAGACTTTTGAGCAACACCTTAAATAAAAATAAAACTATCACCTTACATAAAAAAAAAACAACACGAAAATTGAACCACCCACAGTGATTTCAAAGAAAACAATTAATGTGGCCCATGCTAAATTGTACTAGAAAATTAGTGTGGGCTTTATTATATTACCATGGCCCATAATAATAGGACTACACAATGTACCCATCCTTGTTGGGATTTGAACCTAGCCATGAGAGGGATGAAAGGACTACATTGTTTTGTCTGATTTGTTTGGGTTGCCATTTGGAGTTACACATTGCTATGACATTTTACTGAGAATATCATTTTCCGTCCAAAGAACATACATAGTTAGTATGCACACTAAAGAATACGATGTAACTTAGCTGGTAAAGAACAATAATGTCAGTATAAAGTTATAGCAACACGCAACATTAAATGGTATTCCACACTAATTAGACAAAACAATGTAGTGGCCTTTGTTAAGGAAGAATTGCATTTGAAGTTAAAATGCCTTAGTGAAAATCTAATAAACAACTGTTAAGAGAGCGATTGCAATACCATCATATGATGTCTTAGGCAATCGTCCTACGTTGATGAGAAAATCAAACAAATCTACCACTGTGGAAGATTTGTAAGTTTCTAAATTGACACAAGACAAATTCTTAGTGACACAAGTCAATGGCCCAAGCCTCGTGTGCTTGTAGTGAATATGGCCATCAATTACGAAACTCATTCTTATTGGCTTTCTTTGGGATGAGACTTATATGATAGCTTTCAAAAGGGGTAGGGTGTTTACTAAGAGAGAGGATTTGGATACAAAGATTGGAAGGGATGCCCTTCCCTTCTCTTTTTCTCTAGAATTGCGCCAATCATGTGCCTCGGGGCTCATATACAAAACAACACGTAAGAAGAGGGTGGACCCACAAGACACCTAAGTTAGTAGGTCGAGAGGTTTCCGGATGGATTGCTTGTTGGTCTCCGGCTTGGCGTTGACGCAAGTTGGAAGTGTGGGGGCATTTTAACTTATCCAAAGCTTGTGATGACAAGTGAAGTTGGAAAGTTGACAACAATTGACAATTGACAATTGTATGTATATATGTAGAGCGTATGTGGCACCCAAAGATGGAAAGTGGATAACGTTCGGAGTCATAACTTAGTCAATGGTGACCTAGCTACTTCTATGTTATGTGGATGCGGCGATTCATAGAGACAAGATAGCACAAGCAACCAATTAACACCTTCTTCCCTTCCATTTCCCGGCCCTAGTAAGCTAGACAGGCGGACTAAAGTACAAGTTATGTGTCATTCAGATATTTTGCTCTCTCCACCCTCTTCTCTCGTAGGATATGAATCATGCAATTAAGGGCCACTTCACACACGAGCCAAGAGCTGTGACCATGACATTGTGAGAGCTCAAAAGAAAGTGTCCAAAGGCCGTCCCAACACACCTTCACAATCATGTAGTGTGGTCACAAACCTTCAAGTGTAATGTGAAGTCATATGTGACCGGGTCCTCAACCAAATGTTATTTTGATGGATTTCTATTCATGTAAGTCCTCACACATGATAAAATAGAATAAATGAAAGCTTGTGAGCGTTCGGAGTGCTATGGTCTCCCAATTTTGTGCTAGGCCTACCTCCATGAGGTGGTTTTTGCAAATATTCCAAGTGACCGCAAAACATGATCCATTCGATGCCATGTAGGAATCCATGTAGGCTTTACATCCATCGTGCATTCACACACTTTGTCAGTCCCTCAAGTGTAGTGTGAAGCGAACTTGGACCGGCTCCGCCTTTTCCACCAATGAGAGTGCTTGAAGTGTAATGATCACTGGCTCTCGGTCTCATGTGTGAAGTGGCCTTAAGGTAGAGGGTGCTTACACCAACATTGTTAAGCAATTTAGCAAATTTTTGGAGTCCACTTAGTTTAGTGGTGTATATGACTGGCTTAGCAAATTGGCTTTAACATAGTAAAAACAATAAATAAATAAACTACATATCATATGAATATACTATAAGCTTGCGAAGTCACTTACCCCTAGCTTTTGAAATCTCTCCATAGACTCCCAATTCATTCCAATGCAAATGGTTCTCAAACCACCATGTGCTTATGCAAAAGCACTCCCGCTATTTGTCCGAAACCACCCCCACATTGAAACCAACACACCACCCAATGCAAATTTTGAGCCCCTATAGTTTTTGCATGCGTGATCTTGAATAATACATTTAAGTAACCCACCTCTGGCTTTGTTCCAACATTGACCCAAATCCAATCCCACTTTCACCTTAAATCGACCCCGCATTCTCTTGGAACTGACCGGCATGTCACCCAAACCCACTTGCTTTGTGTAAGAGATATTCAAATGGTTTAAGGTGTGTTCCGGATATGGGAATAGGAGGCGTGCATAGGTGTTGCTTTTGGGGTGAGGAGTTGGTTGTAACACTCTCTACCTTAGTGTGAGATAATTAGCAAATCCAAATCATGCATGTAGCCATGTTGCCTCATAAATTTCTGAGTTCATATGGATATCTTATTCATTATCAAAGCGAAGATTCTTGTGCTTGTTAAGTGGTCACACAGGTCCCCTTAATCATGTTGACTTTTGAGCCTAGAATGGTTGTCATATTTTGAGCACATATTCCAATTTGTTTTAAACATCTGCCTCTTTCTTGTCCATTCTTAGATCCAACCTAACCACATAACGCTCAAATATAGGTGTCCAATTTATTGTTATGTTGGATTTAGGTACGTCTACCTTAATGTGGACACTTTCAGCTCGACAAGTATCGTTGGATTTGACTAGGAGTTGTTTTATCTAGTTAGTGATTGTGAATCACCAATTTATTGTCATTCCAAGTTTCAAATTCAGAGGTGACATGCAAAAGTTAAAAGAAGTCAAAGTGGAGATTATCATTTTCCTTCAATGGTCATGTATGTTCTCCCACTTTTATTCATTATTGAACGTAGAATGGTGTCGTTAATTTGGGCACGTTGTCCAATCTCATTAGAACACATGTCAATTGAGTGTTTATTCATGAGCACAAGCAAGCCATATACCATAGGTGTCCAATTTAGGCAGGTGACTGGATTATCTATCTCTAAACGACACTTAAGGTAGACATACCCATTTCTACTAACCGCCCCAATCATAATTCATAGAGTCCCCTAAAACCATGAAGTTCCACACTTGTAGCCTTTATTTTGTAATTTGAATTGATGGAAATAGATAGTGACCAGGGTAGAGAGGAGTCTTAGCCATTAGAGGGTTCAATGTGATGAAAAAAGTAAGTCAAAAGAGCATGGATTCGCAATCCTCTAAAAGGGCATTTAATGTACTCAAATTTTTTGTGTATTATTTATCATAATTAGGTTGACCTATGTTATGAATATGGGTCAACAGAGAATCTTTCTTTTGAAAATCGACTGTATTTTCGATTCTTCAAAATGAATGGTGAATTTTTTTTTCCCAACGTCGTGATATTAGTTTCCAGGCTGTGAAAATCACTCAAGTATGACACCTATATCACACTCACGCGAAATTGCTTAAGTTATTGAAAATGGGTCTGTCTTACCTTAATCCACACGGTCACGTGAAGAACCTTAACAAACTTCACACCCAAGCTCACTTCATTAAGCACGAGACAATGTGACGTTGGTTGCTTTCAATAAATAACACTCTTCAGTTACAATCAGAAAGTTTATGAAAGCATACACTATGCATCCTAACATTTTTCAATGTGTAAATAGTTAATGAAATCTATTTGGTGATGTTGTCTTCCCCTAACTTCTGGAGAATGTTTTTTAATAACAAATTGCTGAAATACAATTGACGGCATATTCGACAGCATGATAATGGGCTTTGGATAAGTGAGCATACTTTAGATGCCCAAGAGAAATGATTGCATACAAACGTCCAGCCTCTCATAATTCATCCAATGACTCCAAACATCAGAAAATACACATCATCTCAGAGAAATCTATAAAATATACCCAAATTAATAAAGAAAAACCAAGAAGATCACGACATGTAACTGGTTGGACTTGGAAACACTTTGAGGGTTGCTTCACACTATGGCTAAAGGTCGAGAGGCCGTTGATTTCCACCAATCAGGTTGCAGGAACTCTTCACACTGGAGGCCAAAGTCCAAAGGCCGTTGCTCTCCAAAATACTTACATGGCAGTATTATTTGACCAAGGCGACGGATTTTCAAAGGAAGTTTGGGTTGGACAGGAATGGAAACCCAAACCACGGTCAAGAGGCCATCGATTTTTTTCTTCTTTTTTTCATTTAAAAAATAAGAAGTTCACAAGATCTTGGCCATTAGATTGGAGGGATTGTTTTTTAAGGGACAAATGGTATGGGTCTGGACGTTTGGACTTTGGGCTTGGCCTTTGGAGGCTTCGCACTATGCCCGGCCAAAGGCTCCAATTCCTATATTTTATAGGCTACTTTCAGCCCATTTCTTTGGACTCTCAACAAAGTCTGGCCATTCAATCCCATGGCCTCTCGAATTGGAGGGCCATAGTGTGAAGCGGCCTTGAGGATCTTGCTAAAAAATCTCTTCAGACACATTGATTCAATGAATGTGGAGAACTGCCCGCTAGTTACAGATAAACCGGTTGAAGTTCAAGAGTTCAAGAAAATTATCGATCATTTTAGAAGAATCTATGGAATATATACCTCAAATTAATAAAGGAGAAACAAAAGATGTTAATATTCCTTTGGTAAGATGACTTCAAAGAAGTGCAAACTCAATTCATGAAGGTTCCAAGCTAGTTCATGACCTTCCACCCAATGTTACCAAATCGTTCTACTACTTTCATGAACGTTCTAAATTAGTTCACAATTGTCTGAAACCAACTTGACATGTGGCACACCTCAATTTCATAATGAGTGGACCTTTACCCCTAGCAACTTCATGAATCTTCCAAACCGATTTCATATCTCTTTTCACATTACATGGTTTTCGTATTCTCAACTTCTCGCCTCCTCGTTCCACATTCTTTGTCTTCTCACTGGTTCATTACTCATTGTTGGTTCTTCTTTGTCTTGTGTTTACTTAGAAGCCTCTCTAGCCTTGACGTCGATTTTTCTTTCGTTATTCATTACAATATCTCAAAGTTCAGATAAGAAATGTCAATCGAAATTTTGGTAGAGCTAGTCACGGGGAGCAATTAGGAGAATCTTATACATGATGTACCGTTCTTTGCAATATAAAGTTATACAATCCATAAAATTGATCATGTGAAGTTGTGAATATGGATACCAAAACATTAAACCGATACCAACATGTAGATGAAATTGGTTGAAAGTTCAAGTTAAATTGGTTGTCTAAGTGTGAACTTGGTTCACGATTCCAATGAAATTGGTGGATCCTGTTGCTAAATTGGTCTGTAAAATCATGAAATTCAACTTGCGTTTCTGTGAATTCATCTTACGGAAGGAAGTATGCAACAAGTTGCACTTGGCGACACAAGGATCTTGATAAAAAATGTACCCGGACACAGCAACTGATTCACGTCAACATTCAGTGACGAGAGTCAAAGAGCATGAGCACGAGTGTCACATGGCGGACTGAATTATTCAATGGTTTTGCATGTCGGTGGTCATGCTGCTGCTTTTGAAAAGGGCCTGCAATCGTGAGCTGTATATAGTACGCATATATATATATGCGAGTGATAAGTGGCCTTTTTGAGTATATTCCACGCCATAGAAAATTGAAATATAAGTGACCCTGGAAGAACCTTACAGTAAGATCGACCAAAAGGGCCTGTGCTACTGATAACAAGCAGACAAAGTCGTTGTAAGGTGAAGTTGATCCCCTTCTGTGATTCCAACTGTCAAGGCTTGGACATATGCTCCGTGATGGTCAATTTCGTTCTAGATGGTGGTACAATGGACTGCCATACAAAGTTGAAACATGAAGGAAGGATGTGTAGATAAGATCCTCTATGTTGAAGCTCACATGGTGTATAAGGTATGCTCAGGGCCACTTCACACACAAGACTGAGAACCCGTGACCATTCCACTTCAAGCACTCTCATTGGTGGAAAAGGCGGAGCCGGTCCAAGTTCGCTACTTCACACTACGCTTGAGGGACCAACGGAGTATGTGAATGCAACATGGATGTAAAGTCTACATGGATTCCTACGTGGCATCAAATGGGTCATGTTTCATGGTCACTATTTTCAAAATCCACCTCTTGGAGGTAGGCCTAACACAAAACTAGGAGACCATGGCACTCTGAACACTCACAACCATTGGTTTATTTTGTTTAATCGTGTGTGAGGACTCGCATGAATAGAAGTTCGTTAAAATAACATTAGGTTGAGGGCCCGGTCACATATGGCTTCACACTACACTTGAGGGTCCGTGACCACACTACATGATTTTGGAGGTGTCTTGGGACGGCCTTTGGATGCTTTCTTTTGGGCTCTCACCATTTCATGGTCATGGCCCTTGGCTCGCGTGTGAAGTGGCCCTCAGGGTTGATTTTTCACATTTGCCCGTCCACGTCCAAAAACCTTGAATTGAAAGGCAAAAAAAATTGCAACCCGTCCCAAAACCGGTAATTTCTAAACCAACCCGTCCATGGAAAGGTTAAAGAAAAAACAACCCGTCCCAAAACCGGTTTGAAAATGAAAATACCCGTCCTGCAAGAGGTATAAATAAGTCTCTTACAATGGTGGTAAAAAATTAGAAAAAAAACCCGAAAGATGTTGACATGTGGCTGGTTGCGCTTGGAAACAATAGAATCTTGACAAATCATGCTTTCAATGTTTGTCAGTATTCTGTCTTTTGTTGTTAATTCTCATCTTTCCAATACACCCCATTCTAAATTTTGTGGTTGATGAATTAATGTATGCAGGTGAATCAAGCACTTCAAGATTGATATTTTGATTGGGTATTAGTGGTTTGATTGCATTGTGCTTATATCCACATGTCATATATGACATAATGTAAGTGATATTTGTACCATTTCTTTTTTTTGGAAAAAATTATCAAAAAAATTGTTATTTGTAGAACCCGTCCAAAGTGAATTTGACACGTCCAAAAACCGGTTCATCTTCTAAGAACCTGTCCATTGGAAATGTTTTTTTTTTTTTTATGAACATGTCCCTGGACATGTTAGGGACCTTGTGAAAAATCACCACTGGGTATGTTGGTGTTGTTCGGTTGTTTTTTCTCAGTTAATCACCTCTATTTGATTGGTGTGTGATTAAGTGAGGATCAAAGAACAAAAACCATTAAGATCCATGTTTAAAAGAGATGGGATTACGTCCTCACTCCACATTCAATTTAGGAAACGCAATTTTGAGGAGCTATGAATTTAGTTAAAGAGTCGACGAACATGCGCATTTGATAACCGCAACCAAATCAAGGGAGGTCCGATTTTTTTTCAATATGATATTTGTTGATGTTTCATCATAAATTTGCTGATTTGTAACACAAATTTGAAAATTTAAATTGGATCAATAGAATATAGAGAACAAGGTGGTACGGTGGACTGTCCAATTCAATATTGGGATCAACAAAATAATCGCATGACGATTCCATAAAGTAGGTAGCATGGTAGTTCCTCCTAGTGTGCACCACTTCCCACACACTTTGCCTCGATGCCTCCTCATACCCTAACATTACCCAACCCAATACTCTTAACTCCGGCGTGGAGTTCGATGCGGCTCCGATGCGGCTCCGGGGAGGTTCGGATGCCAGCTCCGGTGGGTCCATTTTTCTGGCCCTCCCCGTTTTGGCCCCTTGATGACTTTTTTTGGTTTTTTTTGCTAAATTTGGGTTCTACGGCCCCAAATTACTCTAGAAGGCCCCTTATGAGATCAAGTAAGGCCCCACCCAATCTAAAAAATAGGGGGCAATTTTTGCCCCAACCCACCCGAACCCACTGGAGCTAGCATCCGAACCTCCCCGGAGCCGCATCGGAGCCGCATCGAACTCCACGCCGGAGTTAAGAGTATTGGGTTGGGTAATGTTATCCCTCCTCATATACTCCTAAATCTTGATCACACATCAAAAGGGACAAATTCCAAGTCTTGGACCCATGAAACATAAGTATGCGAGGGGATCAACAAGACTTGCTTAAGATCATGGAAACAATGGGTTTATTGCACAATATAATTTTAACTCCAAGGGTTAGTACAAAGGCGCAACCTACATTTAGCTACATTGTGAGGATATCAACTTCACAAATATGCTCTGCTCTCCAACATATACCTACTCCAATCTCCATACCAGTCATGGATTGATGATCTCTACCACTCCTTGACAACGTAGTTGTATGGAAAATTCTAGAGATCGAAAAATACAAATACAAAACGTAGCCTATTCTTCAACCTTGTCATTCATAAAGACAAACTAAGAAAACAACTCTCATCCATCATTGATCCCAAACATGGGCCATTGCCACTTCAGCTGTCACGCACCTCTCCATGAATAGTGCTTGAAACACCATGGGAACAAGGGGGACCCTGGAGTGACACCCGGGACATGTGGCACTGTTGGTGAGAGGGCCCAAATGATCCTAGTGTGGGTGAGGGCCCCGAGCGTTGGGAACGCCTCCCACCCATGGAGACTAGGAGTCGTTCGTAGCATATGGTGTGCGGATTATAGGACGTTCAAGAACACCTGAATCGGATATTTGAGCTAGGAGATATGGCAATTTGAGTGGGGTGTTGTCATGGGACAACATCCTGGGACAACAGTGGCCTGGGAGTGGCTCCCAAGACTGCCAAGGTTTGAGCAGGCATAACTTCTTCAATACTTGCCTAAATGGGGCAAGTGAGGAGTGCATCGGCATCTACGTGAAACGTAGATGTTTGTGAGCCCAAAAGGGTGCCCACATTTAGTCTTAGACCCTTGAAACGTTAGTTGATGCACTTTGAAGTAGCATGTTACTTCACAAAAATATAAAAAGAGTGAAATGTTAGTCTTAGAAGTACCATGTTGTAAGAGGCTAGGATGTGAGTTGTTATTGTGTTTTTACCTTCGGAAGGATTTGAGTGAATGAGGATAGGTAAGGAGAACTTGGATTGAGTAGTTAGTGAGTAGGCTAGTACAAATGGATGGAGACAACCAAAGTGACTCAAGAGGCAAGTGCATTCGAATTGGGATGAATGGAGGATCACATGGAGCGCACAAGTGGACCACCTCATCATGGCCACTTAATGGGGAAGGCCCAAGGAAGAATGCAAGGTGGAGGATAAGCAAATTCTCAAAGCACCAATCAAATCACGAGTTAAGCATCGTGGTTTGAATTAAGTGGTGAGCGACGATTTGGGAAAGTAAGGGGAGAAAGTTATGGCGGCGGAAAGCGAAGGAGGCTAAGTTTGGGTTGAAGCATCCCAAGTTTGGTAAAGTGTGGTAGGTAGAAAGCCAAGGCTAGTTAAATGTTCGAATTAGGATCCTTGTTGATCATTTGAGGGAGGAAGGCTTAGAAGATAGGATTGGCGCCTACTAAGTAGGAGGAAATCTCAAGGGCTTATCGTGAGCCTTGAGGGTGCTCACCCCCTCAAGCTTACTATATAATCCCTCATTCTTCCCTCACTCATCCTCTCTTTCCTTTGTGCTCCAAGGCACCCCACGAGTTATAAGTGTGGGTGTGGGAAGCCATATTGGAGCACATGTGTGTGCTTAGTTTTTAGTTTGAGAGCCAAGGCTTGTTAGCCTTGAAGAGGGCTTGACCTCTTGGTAGAATTAGTGTTGACGTGAAGGATTTTAAAGTTAATTCATGATTCCAATTTGTGGTACTTTAAGTTCATGTTTTGAATACACGTGGTTGCAAGTTCCATGTTTAAGAGTTGAGCACTTGATGTTGTGATGAGTGCAAAAATATACTTGTGTGGATTAGTTAGTCTTAGTGAAGTTAGGAAATTCTCTCTCCCCCTCTCCTCTCTAGGATTTTAGGATTTTAGGATTAGAGAAGAATTGTGTGATTAGAAAGGGGTTGTTAGTAGAATTAGGGAAATTAGGTAGGAAGATTAGTTAAGGGCTTGAATAATTAGTGAGGTAGTTGGGGATTACAACTACAAAGTTGTGGGTTTATGAAGGAGCTGGGTTTGTTTAGTTAGAAAGTAAAGAGCTGGGTTTATGAAGGACCTGGGTTTGTTTAGTTAGAAGCTAAGGAGCTGGGTTTGTTTAGTTAGAAGCTAAGGAGCTGGGTTCATGAAGGAGCTGGGTTTATGAAGGAGCTGGGTTTGTTTAGTTAGAAGCTAAGAAGCTGGGTTTATGAAGGAGCTGGGTTTATGAAGGAGCTAGGTTTATGTAATTAGAAAGTAAAGAGATGGGTTCATGAAGGAGCTTAGTAGATAGCCTACCTAATTAGCTCATAGACAAGTAGTTAGTTACATTATGCTAGTTAGTGTTATGTGTGGCTTTCACAAGTAAATGTATTTGAGATTGACTATAGAGAATAGTGTTTTTTTAACACTTGCATCCTCTCTTTAAAAATAAACCACGTGCACAACTTAATGGAGAATGTGGAGCACTCTCGCGATGGCAAGACAAAGGAAGCAAAGACCAAAGTTAAATCCAAGACCACTTGAAGGGTGAACCTTGCACTATGGACTCATCCAAGTCCAAATCCAATACCGCGGAGGAATGTGATCCCAAACCCACTACTCGGACTACGGACGCTTAAGGGTGGGGGGTTTGGCCTCACAATATCGATGCGTCCGCCGGGAGCGAAGCGGAAGGTAGTTACAAGACTTGGAGGCGACTAGGAGACTTGGAGGCAACTAGGAAAAATTGGAGACACAAACTTGAGAGAAGGGAAGGAGCACCCGAAACTCGGTAAGTATTCTCTCTTTGGGTTACATTTGAATTCATTGTATTTCAACTATTCCTTGGAATGAATTGCATTGCCAATTACGCAAATTCATTTTTGAGGAAGGAGCGCGGCGAAGGTACGTCCTCAACCTTTTTGGGGATTTGCTAAGAACTTAAAAGGAACCTATAACCGAGTAGCTCATTAAAACATTAGAGGGTAAATTCACCTTAGGACATTGAACTTTGACACTCACCTCGGGGTGAGTCTCAAAGTTTTGGGAGTTGTCATTTCATGCTCTAGATTAAATTAATATTTCACAAAGTTTATGGTGTTGTTACATTGAGTCACGATTGAGGGGAGTGCTAACTCACAGGGGGATGCGATTGCTCAAGGTATGTTTATTTCTTCAAAGTGAACTCATTAACTAATTAAGGAATGCCTTTTGTACTCGTGATTGTTGTTATCCGTTGTAGAGGGTAATTCCCGAATTGTGGATGGTGTGAGAAGTTGAAAGGTGAAGCCTCGACTTTTAACATAATCTACTCGGAAGGTCACCCCCTCACAATCGGTATTGTGGTGAGTGTTAATTTGCGGGAAGGTGCGGAGGTGATGCTCCGACTTAACCAAAAAATTAACATGAACATGCCTATCCCCTATTGGGATTCTTTCACCTAAGTGGGCTTGCAGGTTCTTTTCCTCACCTCCTAAAAAAATTATAACCACACCAAGACAAGTGAAAATATTAAGAGGGGAATTGCTAGGATTATGTGTGGTCAAGTGAGGGTCGATCGATTCTTATGGAATGCAAGATAGGACTCGCTCACAAAAACCAAGTTTGATAGTAGGACTAGAGAAATCTACTCGAAAGAGGCGGTCCTCTAAAATCAGTGATAGATTAGAACAAGATAATGTTAGAATAGAGAGTTGTTTGAACGTCGAACCTAGGACTAGGTCAATTCTAGACACCTTAGAACTTGGAGCTCAACTTGAAGAGGAGATCACTCCCTCCAAATTGAGTGGTGAAACTTCTTCGGAAAATTACACACTTAGAGAAGAATTCCCGGTAGAAGTTGATAGGGGATTGTTGAATAGTTCACCGGTCACCATGGCCGAGGAACGGGGGATGGATCCACCACCCATACCCCCAATTCCGCCCATACCTCCTATACCTCCAATAGACCCATTGGTTAGGCCAAGAGGCCTACCAATTGTGGTTCCACAAAATTTAGCGGCGATGGATATGCCATCTCATCTCCCTAAATTTTATGGGACCAAGGATGAGGACCCCTCTCGGCACATGGAACGGTATATCGAACGGTTGGCTAGCTTCCTCATAACCAACCCGGGTTATTGGTTAGTGTGGTTTCCTACCACTCTAGAGGGGGAAGCCTATGAATGGTATCGGGATCATGCCGAGGGACATTTTAGGGGATGGGAACAATTACAAAGGGAGTTTCTTAACGAATTTAGGCCGGAAGTGGGTCAAAGTACCGCATTAAGGGCATTGTCGTCATTGAAGCAAGGAAGGGAGGAAGAAATTTCGGCTTACATTAGGAGGTTTGATTTAGTGTGCACTAGATTTGTGGGTACCATGCTCAACGACGACACGCTAAAGCAATTTTTCATTCAAGGGTTTTTTAAGTCCGGAACTATTAGGGGTGTTCTAGAAAGGAATCCCTTGACCTTGGCGGATGCCAAGCGTGCGGCTAGAGATATTGAAAACTTGGATAAAGATCATGAAAGGCTATGGAGAAGGGAGGATGAATTGATCCCACAATTCATCCCCATACGCCCTAGGGTGGTAGCGGTAGAACCCGCTAAGTATGAGAACCAAATTCCACATGCCATTGTGGACACCGGTCCCCGACCTTTAGCGGTTAGGGAACCGGCACCTCTTTTGGCACTACCGGCCCCTAGAACGGATCCACACTTGGAGGAGGTTGAGAGAAGACTAGGTGCTAGCCAACTAGGATTCCAAGAGGCTATGATAAAACAAATGCAAAGCCTCACGGATCAAATGTCATTAATGATCCGGAGTCAACAACCGGGGCCTCCACCCCCGGTTGAGTCGGGTAGGCATTCTTCCGGATTATGGTGTGTCCAATGTGGCCAACCGGGCCACACGCGTCAATTTTGTAGAAGTGGACAAAACCGTGACCAAAGAGGAAACGGTAACCCACCTCAACAAAATCAACGAGGTCAAGCGCCACCTCACTATGGAAATGGAAGCAATAGAGGACCACAACCTAGAGGGCAAGGTGGCCAAAATTTAGAGAAGAAGGAATTTCATCCCTTTTGTGGAAGGTGGCACGCTCAAGGACAATGTTGGTCCGAAGGTCAAGAGTTTAATTGTAGCAATTGTGGAGGAAGTCATCCCTCGGATACGTGTCGCCAACCGGACAAAATAATTAATGTCCCTTACCCGGTGGCTAATCCACAACAACAAGCAAGGGATAATATGCGAGGTGCTAGGCCACAAGGAGTACCGGCCAATGAACTTAGGCCACCTAACTTATACTATGACCATAGTAATGCTAGGCAAACTTTTCATCCACCGGCGGGCTTGCAAACTACAACCGGTTACATTCCAATACAAAATAGACAAGGAGTTCCACCTAATGGTAGTAACGGGAGACAAGCGCCTCCAACGGATCCGGGACCATCTAACTCCCAAGATGTTAGGTTCATGGATGGAGTGTTGGAGGCCACATGTGATGACATGCTTCCTCTCCCAACGAGAATTGGAGAGGAGCAAAGTCAATGGCCTCCTCACACCAATGCTATTACATATGAGTTAGTGAAGGGTAAGGGTGTGGTTGAAGAAGCACCTGCACTAGCGGTAACTACTAGGGCTAGGAGAGGGGATGCCCCGTTGGAGGTAGGAATAGGAGAGCAAGGAAATTACTCTTCGGATGAAGAGATTAATCTCTCCGAGTTGGATAGGGTAGCTAGAAGAGCTACTAAGGATGTGGAGAGGGAAAATATAATTTTACAAGATAGGGAGAGGACTAATGCGGTACATGACTTGGATAATAGCGATGTGGGTGAATGGGAAGGACCGGGGGTTCCCGTAGACGAATTCGACGTAGTGGGTAATTCTAAGGTGGAAAGATCTACCGGGTACGACTTGTGGGCGGACCTTAGTACACTCAAGGCGGATATTACTTTCGGCCAACTATTGGAAATTTCACCCACGGCAAGGAAAACATTAAAGGAGGGAATGCCGGTACACAAGAGGATGAGGAAGGTGAAAGCTAAAATAGCCGCTAGGATCCAATCACAAGGTGGAAGAGACGTGAAAGCTATAGAAATAGAAGTTGTTATAGTAGATAAGGTGGTTCCTAATGTGCTAGTCGACGGAGGGAGTAGTCTAAATATACTACCGGAGGATACTATGAAAAAATTGGGACTTGGACTCACGGGGCCTTCACCTTTGGTCATAAATATGGCAAATCAAAGTTCGACTACGCCTTTGGGGATGATCAAGGATTGTAGAATGACTACGGGAGGTGAGGAGTACTTGGTCACCTTCCATGTCATTAAAATGCACTCCAACAAGGACACCTTCCCCATTTTGCTAGGTAGGCCTTGGTTGCGGATGGCGAATGCTATGGTCAATTGGGGTGGACCTAAACCATCCATCACTTATGGTCCGGAGGGTAATAGGGTCATAGTGTCCATTGGTTCATTAGAAGGATGGATGAAGAAGGAGATGTATTTGCCATTGGAGAAGGAAATTGATGACTTAAACGAGAATGAGATTGGCAAGGCATTGGTGGGAGTCGTCCATCCCGAAGGTCAAAGGGTTGTTATAGATTCGGGCTCGGGAAGTCTAGGTCCTAATTTTTACAATTATGGGGATAATGGGGATTATGCCCAATGGCTAAGGGAGTACCCCGAGTCCGAGGTTGATGTAATGGTTACATTTCACCAAGTAGGCTTAGGGAGTGAATTTCCTAGTGTTAGTTTAGGAGAGGGCTCATTGTTGGAGCCATGTGAGGTGCTCACCGAGGAAGAGTGGGTTAGCGGTGGGTTAACACCTTGGGTAGATGACGTGGAAGAGGGTGAGGTTAGTTTAATTCATGTAGATGGGACTCAAGAGGAGGATGTGATTATTGAGTCATCGAAATTGGAGGAGCCTTTACATTTCAAGACCACGTCTACGGGGATAGTTGTAGGTCAAAATGTGAAAGATTACCCCAATGTGCCTTCCGATTGGTATCGGAACAAAGAGGAACAAGCACATGTGTCGGAAGCGGATTGGCGGTACGTGGATGTGAAATTAAAGAATGGAAAAATCCGACAAATGAAGATGGGCTCCAAATTGGGGGAGAAAGAGGTTAGGGAGTATAGCAATTTGGTGGATGAGTTTAGTGATACTTTTGCATGGTCCTACGATGAGCTTAAGGGAATTCCTAGGGAAATGGTAGAGCACCGGATTCCTTTAATTCCGGGGGCGAGGCCAATTAGACAAAAGGAGAGGAGGATGAATCCTCAATTGCAATTGTTGGTGAAAGCGGAATTGGAAAGGTTATTGAAGGCCGGGTTTATCAAGCCGGTGGAAATCACGGATTGGGTTTCTCCTATGGTCTTAGTAAAGAAAAAAAATGGGAAATTAAGGGTTTGTGTCGACTATAGGAAATTGAATTCGTGCACACAAAATGATCACTTCCCCTTACCTTTTATCACCTTGTTGCTTGAGGAGGTTGGAGGTCATTCGCGATATACCTTTATGGATGGGTATGCGGGTTATAATCAAATTTCCATAGCCCTCCAAGATATCCATAAAACGGCTTTTACTACACCTTGGGGTACTTTTGTGTGGGTAGTGATGCCATTTGGGTTATGTAATGCCCCGGCTACTTTCCAACGATTAGTAATGTATATCTTCACCGACTTGTTGTTCAAATCCATGACCGTCTTTGTGGACGATTTTAGCACACAAAGTAATGTGGATGATCACCTACATTGTGTTAGGGAGGCATTGGTTAGGTGTAGGAAGATGAGGTTAGCATTGAACCCGGATAAGACATTTTTGGGAGTGAATAAGGGAGTGTTGTTGGGTTATGTTGTTAGTGAGAAAGGTAGAGAACCCGATCCGGATAAGATTGCGGCCATAAGCGACTTGGCAACTCCAACCAATTCCAAGGGGATCTCTAAGTTGTTAGGACATGTGGGATGGTACCGGGAACTTATTCCTAATTTTTCAAAGATAGCGGTGCCCATTACCCATTTGCTAAAAAGGATGTCAAATTCGAGTGGACGGATGCTTGTCAAAAAGCCTTTGAGGAATTGCGGGATAGGTTGAGCACCTATCCGGTGTTGATACCACCCAATTGGGGTAAACATTTTCACGTCTATTGTGATGCTAGTAATGTGGCAATAGGGAGTGCGCTTTGTCAAGCAACGGGAGAAAAAGAGAAGGATCAACCTATAGCTTATGCGAGTAAGCAATTGACCCCCGCCGAAAGAAACTACTCTACAACGGAGAGGGAGTGCCTAGCCATGGTGTTTTCCGTTAAAAAGTTTAGGCATTACCTCATGTGCAACCCGGTTGTATTTTTTGTTGACCACATGGCTATCAAGTATCTAATTAACAAGGCGGAGTTAAGTGGTAGGTTAGCTAGGTGGGTTTTGTTATTAGAAGAATTCGACTACACGGTGGAATATAAACCGGGTCGTATGCATTTACAAGCGGACCACTTGTCTAGGTTGTCGGAGGAGATAGGAAAAAATCCGGTAAATGATATGTTAGTAGATGATAGCCTCTTTGTGGTCACTTCTACACCGGAGTGGTATGCGGGCATAGTGGAATTTCTAACAACCCACAAGTTGCCCAAAGAGTGGACAAAAGAAGAGAGAAGGAAGGTGAGGGTAAATAGTAGGCAATTTGTTGTAGTGGGCCATAGGTTGTTTAGAAGGGGGTCCGATGGTATTTTACGACGATGCGTGTCAAAAAACGGAGGTTGAAGCGATTTTAATCGCTTGCCACGATAGCGCTTGCGGCGGTCACTTCTCGGGTCAACTCACCGGGCAAAAAATACTTAGAGCGGGCTACTTTTGGCCTACACTATTTAAGGACGCCCATGACTATGTAAGGAAATGCGACGCTTGCCAACGGTATGCCCGAAACGACCTTAGAATGGAGATGCCTTTACATGTATCATTACCCTTAATTCCTTTCGAAAAATGGGGCATCGACTATGTGGGTGAGGTCCATCCCCAATCTTCAAAAGGAATGAAATATATTGTGGTGGCAACCGAGTACCTCACCAAGTGGGCGGAAGCCAAAGCGGTGAAGACCGACACGGCGGAACACGCGGCAACATTTATGTACGAAAACATAATTTCGCGGTTCGGGGTGCCGAAGATCCTAGTAAGCGATAGGGGTACTCACTTTTTGAATGACTTGATTCGAGAGATGACAGAGAAATTTAAAATTGATCACCGGAAGACTACTCCCTACCACCCATAAACCAATGGACAAACGGAAAGGGTTAACGGAATTTTGGTGAGTATACTACGCAAGACGGTTATAGACTCGAAGCGGGATTGGGATACGAAACTAACGGCGGCACTTTGGGCATACCGTACAACCTATAAGGTAACTACGCGTGCTACACCATTTTCCTTAGTCTATGGTCTTGAAGCGACACTACCAATCGAATATGAAGTCGAGTCACTTAGGGTGGCCGTGAGTACGAGACTTACCGAAAGTCAATCCTTACGAAATCGACTAACCGATTTGGAAGCACTTGACGAAGGGAGGAGAATGGCGGCTAAACATATTGAGGCAATCCAAAGAAGGAGAAAGATTACTTTCGACAAACGACATAAGAGAAGGGCCCTAACACCGGGAATGATGGTCATGATTCAAGACGCACGAAAGCTTGAATTTCCGGCGAAATTCAATGCGGTATGGTTAGGACCTTACCTTGTCTATGAGGTCTTTCCTAATAATTCAATTCAATTGGAAACGTTGAATGGTGAGCTCTTTCCTACCCGTACATCGGGAAGTAGATGTAAGGAGTACCGAGCTTGACTAGGCAATTTACCCTTGGAGCAAGAGATGTTTGGATTCATCCCCCGATGGTCGCCAATTATGTGAGCCCAAAAGGGTGCCCACATTTAGTCTTAGACCCTTGAAACGTTAGTTGATGCACTTTGAAGTAGCATGTTACTTCACAAAAATATAAAAAGAGTGAAATGTTAGTCTTAGAAGTACCATGTTGTAAGAGGCTAGGATGTGAGTTGTTATTGTGTTTTTACCTTCGGAAGGATTTGAGTGAATGAGGATAGGTAAGGAGAACTTGGATTGAGTAGTTAGTGAGTAGGCTAGTACAAATGGATGGAGACAACCAAAGTGACTCAAGAGGCAAGTGCATTCGAATTGGGATGAATGGAGGATCACATGGAGCGCACAAGTGGACCACCTCATCATGGCCACTTAATGGGGAAGGCCCAAGGAAGAATGCAAGGTGGAGGATAAGCAAATTCTCAAAGCACCAATCAAATCACGAGTTAAGCATCGTGGTTTGAATTAAGTGGTGAGCGACGATTTGGGAAAGTAAGGGGAGAAAGTTATGGCGGCGGAAAGCGAAGGAGGCTAAGTTTGGGTTGAAGCATCCCAAGTTTGGTAAAGTGTGGTAGGTAGAAAGCCAAGGCTAGTTAAATGTTCGAATTAGGATCCTTGTTGATCATTTGAGGGAGGAAGGCTTAGAAGATAGGATTGGCGCCTACTAAGTAGGAGGAAATCTCAAGGGCTTATCGTGAGCCTTGAGGGTGCTCACCCCCTCAAGCTTACTATATAATCCCTCATTCTTCCCTCACTCATCCTCTCTTTCCTTTGTGCTCCAAGGCACCCCACGAGTTATAAGTGTGGGTGTGGGAAGCCATATTGGAGCACATGTGTGTGCTTAGTTTTTAGTTTGAGAGCCAAGGCTTGTTAGCCTTGAAGAGGGCTTGACCTCTTGGTAGAATTAGTGTTGACGTGAAGGATTTTAAAGTTAATTCATGATTCCAATTTGTGGTACTTTAAGTTCATGTTTTGAATACACGTGGTTGCAAGTTCCATGTTTAAGAGTTGAGCACTTGATGTTGTGATGAGTGCAAAAATATACTTGTGTGGATTAGTTAGTCTTAGTGAAGTTAGGAAATTCTCTCTCCCCCTCTCCTCTCTAGGATTTTAGGATTTTAGGATTAGAGAAGAATTGTGTGATTAGAAAGGGGTTGTTAGTAGAATTAGGGAAATTAGGTAGGAAGATTAGTTAAGGGCTTGAATAATTAGTGAGGTAGTTGGGGATTACAACTACAAAGTTGTGGGTTTATGAAGGAGCTGGGTTTGTTTAGTTAGAAAGTAAAGAGCTGGGTTTATGAAGGACCTGGGTTTGTTTAGTTAGAAGCTAAGGAGCTGGGTTTGTTTAGTTAGAAGCTAAGGAGCTGGGTTCATGAAGGAGCTGGGTTTATGAAGGAGCTGGGTTTGTTTAGTTAGAAGCTAAGAAGCTGGGTTTATGAAGGAGCTGGGTTTATGAAGGAGCTAGGTTTATGTAATTAGAAAGTAAAGAGATGGGTTCATGAAGGAGCTTAGTAGATAGCCTACCTAATTAGCTCATAGACAAGTAGTTAGTTACATTATGCTAGTTAGTGTTATGTGTGGCTTTCACAAGTAAATGTATTTGAGATTGACTATAGAGAATAGTGTTTTTTTAACACTTGCATCCTCTCTTTAAAAATAAACCACGTGCACAACTTAATGGAGAATGTGGAGCACTCTCGCGATGGCAAGACAAAGGAAGCAAAGACCAAAGTTAAATCCAAGACCACTTGAAGGGTGAACCTTGCACTATGGACTCATCCAAGTCCAAATCCAATACCGCGGAGGAATGTGAGCCCAAACCCACTACTCGGACTACGGACGCTTAAGGGTGGGGGGTTTGGCCTCACAATATCGATGGAGGTTTGGATGTGAGCATCAGAGATCATACAAGGAAGTAATATTGTTTTAAAGCTACTTGGGCTTTTAGCCCCAACGGCTAAAGGAAAATCCCTACTTGGTCCCAACTCTTGATAAAGAGAAACCAAAGGTTTCTTGATGGTGGAGTAGGGGCCTTGCCAAAAGTCCTAGAGGTTTATATAGGTGAGGCGGCATAGCCGGCCAAACCCACATGAGGCCAAATGGCACGACCTCCATGGGCATTGGCCCAACATGGGGGCATAGTTGCCTAGTATGGTTTGGGTTGTTGTAGTGTTGCTCCAACAACACAATGATCAACTAAGGATTAGACTTTCATGGATGGAAATCCATATCTAAACATTGATTACTGATTAAGCAGTGAGTCCCGAATTCAAATGTAGGAGGGTTGGTCCCCTTCCTATGAACTAAGAGGTTTGCGGTATTGAGAGCTAACCATTAGCATGGCGGAATGCAAAGGGTTAGCGCTCGTGACCCTTGCTAGAATGGAAAAATGACAAAGACAATAAAAGGGAGCTAGCAAGGGTTGGGACACGTGGTATCAGAGCAGGGTTCCAATTTTTGAGCTAATATTTTAAGGAAGAGATGGCTATTAAACATGCCAGCTATGGTGGTGAGCTCGAGCCTTAAAAAATGTGTGATGTTTAATTTTGAACAAGGATTATGACGAAATGGATTTTGACCAGGCCATTGATTCGAATAAAAATGGTGGGGATGATGGTGAATTTGGTGAGGAAATGAAGGAGTCCATTGAAAGGGCTCCCGCAAACCTCGAAGAAAGCTCGGGGCCTAGTTTACCGAATGCACCCAATAGCTTGGAAAGTTGTGCTGTTGGATTGAAATTATGACTTAAAATGTTTGAGTTCATGAATTAAGAACTAAGTTTTGCAAGGAAATGAAGCCCCGACAAGACAAAATGATCGAGGTCCTCATGATATAAGGTGCTAGGTTTTTTTCTTGAACAAAGAAGTTGACCAAGATAAATATACCAAGTACCTTTTATAGATTTGGCAAGCCAAGAAAGGTGAATGAACTTGTATTAGAAATGGACAACTACTATGATGTCCAAAGGCCGAGATGGACCATAAAGTCTTCATAGTGGCTACAACATTGAAACCGATGGCCTATAAAAGAAGTCGGGTCGCGCCTCATTACAAAGGACTTGAGCCAAAATATGATCCACAACAAAGAAGGCAAGTAGTTTGGGCTATTATATCAACACAAAGGGCAAGCCAAATGTACAACTTCCAACAAGGGTAGTACCCAAGGAGGAAAAACCACCTAATGTTGAAAACAAAGAAAGTAGCTTTATAGTACCAAGGCAAATCATGTTTTTGCCGCGGATGGAATGTTAGAAATTGGTTTGGTGGTACCAAACCAAATCAAATTTTTGCCGCAGACAGAATGTTAAAAGTTGGCTTTGCGGACCAAGTCAAATCATGTTTATCTTATAGACGGAATGTTAGAAGTTGAATTTGTAGTACCAAGCCAAATCATGTTTGTCCCGCAAATGGAATGCTAGAGGTTGACTTTATGTCACTAAGCCAAATCATGTTTGTACCGCAGACGGAATGTTTGAAGTTGGCTTTATGGTACTAACCCAATGGTAGAAATATCTTATGTTTGCGTTGACAAAGAGGCAATGCACTCCTTCATAAACCCAAAGATCATAAGGGAGTTGAGGCTTGTCGACGCGCAAAGCGAGCAAGCCCATCAAAGTGTGGTTTGCAATGGGCGAACCGCATGAGACAAAGGAGGTGACGATGCATGTAACCTTCTAATGTGGGACATTGGATTTTTGTGAAGATTTCACACTATATGAAATAGATGAGGTGCACGTCATTTTGGAGGTCACCTTCTTTGAAACTCATATGGTAGATTTGAGGCGCAAGCCAGTGCACTTGCGGTGTGCTTGTGATGTGTCATGATGGCAAAGACTTTAGTTTGAAATTGACAAGGACTCCTATGGTAGGTGGAGCCAAGTTGAATTTGGTCTCAATGGACCATATGAAGAATGAACAAATAGTGGTTGTGGTTCGATTGGACCACCTCCAAGGAACTCATGGGGAGGCTAGGAACGATGGGCCTCTCCAAACCACATTTGTGGGGTGTTGGCGAGGTACAAGGATGTATTCACCATTGGGTTGCTCAAAATGTTACCGCCAAGAAGTGAAAAACAAATTTTCTCAACGAGAGATTGAATTCTTGAGCTATGTGGTGACGAATGAAGTTGGTGGACGGACATGGGAAAGGTCAAGACAATCCAAGAGTGGAAGCAGCCCTTGATCCAAAGAGGGCTTAGGTCATTGGTTGGCCTAGCCAACTACTACTGCAACTTCATTCGAGATTTTTCTAGGACCTTGTCCGACTTGTTTAACGACCGGATATCCCAAGAGAGGGATGAACCTTGTCACCAAGCCCTTTGAGGAGCTTAAGAGCAAGTTTTTTTTTGCCACCCGTGTTCAAGTTCGCGGAATTTGACAAACCTTTTGAAGTGTATATGGGGGCGAGTAGCTTTGCGATTGACGGATTGTTGATGCAAGATGGATGGCATTGCATATGAGAGCATGAAGCTCGATGATTGTCAAATGAGACGGCCTACTCATGAGAAATAACCACGGGTAAATCACTCTAAGACATTTTTGTGCACCACATGCGGCTGGGTTTTTTTTTGTTTTGGGGCTATTTACCTTTAAGGGCTGAATTAAAGCTTCCCCATAATTACTTAAATTTCAAAAATGGCCCATTTCTTTGCACCCTTCCATTACTTATATTGTCCAAGTCACTGTAATTTTTTGTACTTTATATTCCTTTTAACGACGGCGTGTTCTTTTTTCATCCATTTTGGATAGATGGAAATCCCAATTATCATCCATCCCCGTGAGTCCTAAACCCATTTACATACCATACTAAACATACCTTCTAGGATCCTTATCTTCAGCCCCTATATTAATTTTACAAAAAAATAATGGCCCACATTTTATGTCCATCTAACTTACTTATAATGGGATTGTCTACATTTAATGGCCCCTTCATTATTTGGAATTCCTTTATAATTTTTATTTCAAATGATTTTAATCCTCTCTATATTATGCCGCACGTCGTTTTTAAAATGCACTAAGTGATCTACCTGTGGAAATAACTCTTTGCCATAGTGCATTGCTTGGAGACGTGACAACACTACTTTGGTTGCACAAGACCAAGGTGTACACGGATAATCTGTACTTGAAGTATTTTGTGACACAAGTGCAAGTGAGCGCCAAGCCATTGCGCTGGCACGGTACCTTGGCACTTATGAAGGTGGATTTCATGCACAAATTGGGCCGTGGCAACGTGGTGCCAGATGCGCTAAGTAGACGGGAAGAGTCCCAAGCAATGAGCACCATTTAAATCTTGTGGCTAATGTTTACTGGTGAAGAAAACTTGTGATGCAAGAAAAAAGAAGGGTACGTTAACTACCCCAAAGCACAAAGGCTTCTAGGTGAGCTTTGCAAGGGCAAGGCGCTCAAAGAGGTCAAGCTAGTGGACGAATTGCTCTAGCATAGGCAAAGTCGGGTGTATATACCATAAGGCAAGTTGAGGCTATTGGTTTTCAAAGACAAATAACATGTCCCATTGTCCGCCATAGGGGAGAAAAAAACACCACAATAGAGTGGTGTCAAAGAGGTACCATTGGTCGTGCATGAAGGAAGATAGCCCACTTTGTCAAGGCTTGGGTGGATGCCAAGTGAACCGAGCTTCTTACCAAAAGCAAACCAACCTCTTGCAACCATTGCCTAACCCGCCGGAGCCATGGCATAGTATGTGCATGGACTTCATCCCAAGTTTGCCGGAGTCACAAGGGTATGATGCCATGTTGATGATGGTAGATTGGTTTGCCAAGTTGGCACACATGGTGCCCATTGTGGGAACCACAACCGCATTGGAGACTGTATAGGCCTTTCTCAATGGATGGTGGTGGCACCATGGGTTGATGAGAGTGATTGTGTCGGATCGAGATCCAAAGTTCACAAGTGCAATTTGGAGGCACCTCTTTAGGAAGGTTGGAACAAAACTAAGGTTTAGCATGGCCTTCCATACCCAAATGGTTGGGAAAACAGAGTGTGTGAATGGAGTCTCAAACCAATACTTGAGGAACTTGGTGGGTGCAGACCAACGAGATTGGGCGGACTTTGTGGGTCGAGCGGAGTTTAGTTCCAATCTATCCACGCACTTGGCGACCAAGGGGTCGTCTTTCGTGGTGGCTTATAAAGGAACCATATTTTGCCTCAACACGGTGAGGAACATGCCAATGTGGCAATATTTGAAGCCCCTTTGAGTTGGAGTAAAACAATTAGGCATTATATGCGGAAACTTATGGGCAAAAGTAGAACCTCGCTATATAGGGTTGAAAAACCAAAAAACTCAATTGACCACTTCCATTACAAGTCTTTGACCGCTCGCAAAGTGGGAGCGTTGTGTAGAAGGTAGAACATTAGATTGCTCCTAGTTGATAAAAAAAAATGTAATGAAAGAGGCATGAGAAACAATAAGATTAAAATAAGGCCACAACGTTGATCAGAGAGGGATCCCTCATTGCTTGTATGAATCAAGGGGGGAAAAAAAACAAACAAACAAACAAAGCAAGGAGAGCCTACACTTTGGCTAAGGTGAGTGCCAACTTGATGGGATTTGGTGATTTTGTCATCATTTCATCCACGATCATGTTCCTTACCTATGAAAAATAACACCATATTGCCTGAAAGAAAAGGCTAAATCATACTATTTGGATCACAACTCAATTTCTCATAAAATTAATAGGTTAAATTCTATGACTTACCTATATAGGAACTTCCATATGGTGGGATTTTCTGATGAGTTTGTTACACATGCGTATAGGTCAAAATATGAGTGTATTTCACTTCTTTTTTGAAATTTGAAAACCAACAAGAACATGCTTTGTCTCTATAATACCCCCAAGAACTTGAGGTTTGCAAAGGACTCAAACTCTGTATTTAAGTTCGGCTACCTTGAATGAACTTCCCATTGACCATGTGGACTCAGATAGTAATTGACCTCGATCCTTGTGCAACTAAGGGTCCAAGGGCACTTCTCAATTAAGGCTTTGGTTAGAGGAAGTAAACTCTCATACTAGTTATATTGTGCCCGCACCGTACCAGAGTCCGGGAAGTTTTTGAAGCCTTAGTGGCTAATTGCCGGTAGTTGCTACGAAGGGTCGGATTTTTTCCAATTTACATCGGCAAGAGCCGGTCTTTTGTAAAATTAATCGGCCAATTACCTATATTTTCATATTTTCAGTGGCCACTATCCGATTAAATGGAATTCATATCGGCACTAATTGTTTAAAAAATGTATGAAAAGTTATTAGAAATCATTTCTTAGTACAAAATCTTGAATAAGTGAAAAGAAAGGCATGTTCAAAACTTTAAATTTGAAGAGTTAATATCCTTGGTAGGAATTGAACCTAGCAATGCCTTCACTGCTTGAAGGCCAAGGGTCCCCCAATTCTTCATAGAAGCAATTGGATTTGGTCATGGAAAGGTTGCATAATTCAACAAGTCTAAGGTTTAGGGTACTTCCTCAAGTGCATCATCAGATGCCCCAGACAAATAGGGCTCTGGATGCTTCTGACTAAAATCCAGTAACTCACAAGAAGAATCGGCTACATTTCCGGGACATTTTCTGGTCCATCGGCTAATTGCCGGAGGATTGAAATTACAGTCGGATTGCCATCCGATGGTTGGAAATTTGGACCGGCCATGAGAAGAAATCCATCGGCTGATAATGAACTAGCCGTCGGTTTTCCCCGAACATAGGCCCGCACTACCTTGGTTAAGAGAATTAGCTTACATATGAGGTAGCTAACCTATATGAGAGCTAATCTATCTCACAGTTGCACCATCTAATTAAAATTAAGATGTAAATAAGAATCATTAAACTAGATGTTAGTTGGCTTTTAGGACCTTGCTTTCGTGAAGATATCTTAACTCATACATGTCCCTAATGCTTACTAACTTTTACAAATGATTAGTCAAAATCTTCTCTTGCCCGCCTCTAACACAATATTCATTAAAATGAGAGTTTTCCAGTGAATTGAGAGTACATAAAGCAAACTATTTATCCAAGAATGAAATGAAAACCACTGGAAAGTTGTAGAGTACAAGTAAAAAAATAACATTTGATTTTCCGCCGTAAATTCCGCCGTAGTTTCCATTAAAATGAGAGTATGTTAAGCTGGGAAATCGACTCATTTAGGTCGACTCAACTTAAATTGACAACATATTGTCCTCATTTAGGTTGACTCAACCTAAATTGACTAACATATTGTCCTCATTTAGGTCGACTCAACCTAAATTGACTAACATATTGTCCTCATTTAGGTCGACTCAACCTAAATTGACTAACATAATTGTCCTCATTTAGGTCGACTCAACCTAAATTAACAACATAATGTCCTCATTTAGGTCGACTCAGCCTAAATTGACAACATAATGTCCTCATTTAGGTCGACTCAACCTAAATTGACAAAATATTGTCCTCATTTAGGTCGACTCAACCTAAATGTGTCGATTTCCCAACTTAACATACTCTCATTTTGATGGAAACTACACGTCTGAAGTATAATCTAGTATTTATCAACCTAACATGACTTTTAGGTGTCCAAATGGCCAATATTATTTTGAGAGGATCCCACTCTCTCAAAATATTGAATATCGTGTTCTCTCATTTTCCCCATTTCTTCTCCATTTCGCTATGAAGTGGACCACACTATTTCTTACATCATCCTAATTTAGCATACACTTTAAGCAAAAAAAATACCAAACTATCACTATCAATATTCAGACTACTACTACTACTACTACTACTACTACTACTACTATGAATAATAATAATAATAATAATAATGGTGTGGGCCAGAACATTACAAAGTATCATAATTAGTGTCACGTTCAGAACTTGGGCAAGTTGAGAAAAACTTTAGTTAATCAACTTGAACTCTTCTCTTAAATTGGTCAACCTTTGGTTAGTGGAAACAAAGATGTGCAGGCATGCGGGTGTGCGATCAATTAGCTAGCATATGAGTTAGGTTACTCTCACTAACTCATTTGTTAGCTGACTCTCCTCACTAGGTGGTGCGGCCATGGTTTTAGTTAATTATAATTTTGATTAGCTAATTCTCTTAACTAGGTGGTGCAATTTGACCCTAAGATGGATGCACCTATTATTAAAAACAATCAAGCATCTTGATATAATTGAATATTTGAGAACAATATCAAAATTATATGAGCACATTAGCATATGAGAAATATGTGGGCCGAGTTTGTTATCTTGTAGAGATGCGGTAAATTTCAACTAATGTGATGGAATAAGTCATGAAGAAACACATATGCAACCATCACATTTGGCATGATGGAGAAGGTAAGTTTAAAGGGCATGGATTTCGGTTCCTTGAAAAGGGCACTAATTGTACTCAAGCGCTCATCTCCCAATTATCAGAAATAGGTTGACCATGCTATGAATATAGATTGGGAGAGAATCTTGCATTTTGAAAACTTACAAAGAATTTCAGAACCTAAAATAAAGTTATAATTTTTTTTAAGTTAAATGTTATGATATCAATTTTCAGACACGTGAGAAATCACCTCGATATCACACTTACACTTCACTTATGAGAAATTGATCATATGCTAATGTGCTCATATAAGTTAACGGAAATAGGTATGTCTACTCTAATGGGATTTGTGATATGCTTTTGTACTCTATTCGTGAAATTTCATCTTTGGGAAAACTCGGCGCAGTTGGTCCGAGATGACCCTAAACTACCGGATGATGATGGAGAGATACCCAAATCTCAAGGACGAGGTTGGCGGTTCAAATCCTGGCTGTGAAATCTCCCCTCTCTTGACCGAAAACTTGCCAAGTGGTCAACTGCCTCCTGTGCTTTGGCGATGGCCTGTCGGCATTTGTCTCCAAAAAAAAAATTAAATTAAAAAATTAAAAAATTAAAAAATATATATATTTAAAACTCGGCGCAGTTGTTTGTAGTTTTGATCGAGGGTGAGTCCAATCTTGGGTCCCAAGGTAGACATTCATTGAAATAATCAAGTACTTGATTCTTGAATGACGAGTCATGAAACATCCTAAAATGAGGAGCCCTTTCAACTCTAAATGGATGACTCTTTCTCAAAAGAGGTATGTTTTAGCACAAGATTTTTAGGTGTACATTACACCTCTTGTTGTACCCTGCTTTAGTTGCATGCACACTTCATGATTTGTGAAAAGAACACATCTAGAGTAGTTACTTGACTGCATTGATTCTCAAAGTATTTACGATTAGGCTTTTTGTCATGTTACCCTTCAAGGCTCTTTCCCTAATTAATGTTTTTTTCGCAATATGCATGGATTGCATGGATTGCATGTCTTACCATCAAATGCATTAGTAGTTTTAAAAAAAGTATTTTTGTCCAAATTTACTTATTACCTTAAACCTAGTTACTCATGCTTTCTTTGTGTATTCTACATCCTAAACAATCAAAACTTCAACATCAATATACTAGTTTGCTAACCATGAAGAGGGCAAGGACCAAAAACAAAGTATTGTCTCCTCATAAGTGGATAAGGGCCACTTCACACATGAGACTAAGAGCCCGTGACCATTACACTTCAAGCACTCTTATTGGTGGAAAAGGCAGAGCCGGTCCAAGTTCGTATCGTGAGGGTAACCAACAGAGTATGTGACTGCAAGATGGAAGTAAAGGCTACATGGATTCTTACATGGCATCAAATGGATCATGTTTCATGGTCACTTGGATTATTTTCAAAAACCACCTCTTGGAGGTGGGTCTAACACAAAACCGGGAGACCATGGTACTCCGAATGTTCACAACCGTTGATTTATTCTAATTTATCACGTGTGAGGACCCGCATGAATAGAAATTCATTGAAATAGCATTTGATTGAAGACCCGGTCACATATGACTTCACACTAAATTTCAAGATCCATGACTACACCACATGATTTTGGAAGTGCCTTGGAACGGCCTTTGGACACTTTCTTTTGGGCTCTCACAATTTCATGGTCACGGCTCTTGGCTTGTGTGTGAAGTGGCCCTAAGGTGAGGCTATGTAGTTCAGACTCTGCAAAATGCATGGGACTTGGGACTTTGCCTTTGACACTAAACTATGGCACCCCCAAGTCCCATGAAATCCATTCTTTCCCCACTTCTTGTGCACTATTAGGGCCCATAAGGGGACTTTCACGTCTCTTCTTGGATTTTGCAAAGTGGGACTTGGGACGTGCTTGAGACATAGTGTGAAGCAGCCCTAAGATATGGAGGCCATGAAAGAGAAATAAGGGGAGGGTGGATCATAAAAAGGAGTTCAAACAATGTGGAGGTTGCTATAAGACAATGTCAAGAGGAATTTCTCATTTGATTTTGTTGTAAATAGAGAATGATTATACTCATATGGAAGCACTACACCGTTTATGATATCTAGTGTCTTTTACTATTCAAAGTTACACAATGCTATAAAACTATTTACTAGAGATCTCAACTTTTACCAACAAAGGTGAAATTGGTTGTTGGACATTATAGAACATGAACATCTTTACTTGGTCAAAACTTACATGAACATGTCAAAAGTTATAGCATTGCGTAACTCCGATAGCAAGTAACACTACATACCATGAAGGATGTAGTCTAAGACAAATTGATAGAATTTTGGTGACTAGTGGGCTCAACTTGTGTGACGTTCCTTTCAAGTATAAAGTATTGTATGCACAAGAGTTGAAGAGTTTTAGCCAATATGCATATTATGGGTTGCCCCTTGATACATGGTAAGATGTAGCACCCTCCTTTCATAAGGTATGCTTGCCTTTCAATTTTTTCTACTTTAGCATGAGATGTGTGAGGTATTTGACAACTATTTGGTGTATTATTTTCATTATAACTTTCAATAATTGAGGAGGGCATTTGTAGTGCTCTCTAGCTGTGTGATGCTTTGGTGGTGTGTTTATCCTTTGAATCCTACAGGGGATAATGTTCTTGTAATTCACTCAAACCATGAGCATTCATTGGGTATTAAATACTCCCATTGTTTACATGTGAAATTTGATTTTTGTAACATATATATTAAGCTTTTGAAAAAGGTAGCTTGGAAATATTTCAATCTTGATCATTCAAATGTAAATAGCTTAAAGTATATATGCCACAACAACATTTCTATTGCTCTACCTCTTGTTTTTGTAAACCCATTAAGTCTTAGCAAGAGGGAGACAAGGCCTTGGCAAGTTCTAACTCAACCTTGTTCTCAATTGTTTCATTCTTCATTTCTAGTCATTCCCACATTACTATTTCAAATCCCTCCAAACTAAGGCATCAAACTTCCGCAGCAAATCTCGTAATTAAGAATGAACACCATAAAGACATGCATTATAATGAGAATAGATTTGTGTGCTCAAAATATAGTAATACAATTGTTGAGGACTATAAGATCACTTACATTTTAAAATTATTATATTGAAAATTGAAAATTGAAAATTTAGTATTTATTATTAGTAAAGTAATTAATCAAAAAGTAAATATGAAGTAAGAAACTCACTTTGACCTCTAAATTATCCACAATGGCTAACCAAAATGAGACACTTCCCGATCCAATCCAACAATACACAATTGTCCATGGAGTTGAAAGTGCCTACAATAGGCCCTCGTACCTTAGTCTAAATGAACACCCACCTCTCTATTGAGATGGATGTGTCTTAAATGGTTACTTCCCCTAACTACCCCACTTCTCCTAGGATTTGAAGCGCACAATTTAAACAAGATGGTAAGCAAATCCAAATCAAGACTATGGATACTTTCCTCATAGTTTTCAGAGCTTAAATGAATATCTCGTTCATTATTAATGTGAAGATATTCTTGTGCTCATCAAATGGTTACATAGGCCCCCCCAAAAAAAAACCCGATAATATTATTGTTGACCCTAGAATGGTAACCATGCTTTGAGCACATGGTCCAATCTCTTTTGAACACATGTCTTTTTGGTATCCATTCTTGGATCACACCTAATCATATACCACACAAAAATAGGTGTCCAATTAAGAAAAGTAACTTAAAATTAGGCACACCAAAAGGAGAACCCATTTGGCATGCATGGTAATAATAGCTCTTTGCAACAAATGATGGATTGGATTATAAATTTACACTCTTACATCTGCCAGAGCCACACTAATCTGGAGGCCCCAGGCTAGATCATATCTTCATTCGGCTGGGTCCTGCCCCTCCCACGCCTCCTTCATTGCCCAATCACCATGTCCGCACCTACATGGGAACTCTTCCTCGTTGGGAACCAATGTGACAATACCCAATCAAAATTACAAATATTCGAGTTGACATCACTTTCATTATATCCAAGTTATTTGATGGAGTTCCTTCACATGCCGAAGGAGCTTAATGGCTTAAGTGACCAGCTATTGTCACATTGGTTCCCAATGAGGAAGAGTTCCCACACAGGTGCGGGCAAGAAGACCAGGCAGTGAAGGAGGCGCAGGAGGGGTGGGGCTCAGCCAAATGAAGATGTGATCTAGCCCGGGGCAATCTGGAGTAGCCAGAATTTGGCACACGGAAATTAGGCTCCTGTCCACATAAAACAACATGACCTTGAAAACACAATAATGTTCTTGCCCCCCAAAAAAATGCATCATCAGCTTGTAGCAAGCATTCTGATTAGGCCTGCACTCTCCAATCCAACCACAAAAATAACAAGAAAACGGTAGAACCGTGAGGCTCTGTCCTTTACTATGAAAGACTATAATTGTAGTTGTCCACTTTGCTCATGTCAATACATGGTTATTTACTATACTAAACCTCACTTGGATTTTGTGCATCTTCTTCTCAAATGCGGGTCAAGAATTGAAGCTACTCATTTATCACCCAAAATTTTTAAAATAAATAATCAAGAACTGCCGAAATAACTATAGTTAACTAGATTTCTTTCAATGCATTTTAGGGAGCAATCATCTCTCTCTCTCTCTCTCTAAACTATAGTTAACATCCACATTAGATAAAGTGGACCAAAAATAACAAGAACAAGTAACGTCCAAGTGTGAACGCAAAGTGGTTAGGAAATTTGCTCTTGAAACGAAGAAGTTGATGCATAGTCTCTATCCTACAGACAGAGCCAATAAAAATTTGCACCAACCAGACAATTTATAAATCATATGATGTTCGTGGATGTGTACAAATACGACGTGATTTCTAGTAATTAGGTTTAGATACTGAACCAGCTAGTCTGTTCTCAGTAGTAATAATAATCGGCTATGGTACATTCGTCATATAACCCACGAGCTCAAAGTTACAAAACAGAGCACAGTATATACTTTGACAAATGGGAGCTGTTGGTACCTAGAAAAGCAATGGTGGGGGGTATTGCTGACATTTCTAACCCTAAAATATTTTACCATCTCCAACATGATTTGTGAACCGGTTTGACATTAAAAAAAAAATTAAATCAAGTAGCCAAGATCAGATAAAAGCCAATAAAGGAAGTCTTGTGGATTGGGTCCTTTTTCTTTTCGGCCCAAAACTGCGAGTGCCTCTTCTCTCTTTTACAATCCCCTCCCGCCCGTAGAAGCATACGGATGTGTTGCAATAAAAGCAATCTCGTGGGTGCCTGCAACTGCAAATCCAAAAACACAACTTTCAAAATGCACTCGAGAAAGAACAATAATTGGTTAATGAAGTGAAGATTGGGTATATATGATCGCATAGGCCGCCCCTCCCCAAGAGCGGGCCAAAACGGACACTTTTAGCTCTCCACCCAGTTCTCGTAGGATATGGCAAAACACACGCGATTAGTGTGACATTTGACTAGCAAATCCAAACTGAGGTGGTAGCCATTTTCCTCGTGGTTTTTGGAGCTCATGTGAAGAATATCTATCTTATTCATTATCAAAGTGGAGAATCTCTTTTATCTTGAATGATCATATAGGGTTTTGGGTTTGCTGTTTAGGGTCAAGAATTAGGGTCCCCCTAGTTATGTTGACTATTGAGCCTAGAATGATTAGCAGATTCTGAGCATGTACTCCAACCTCTCTTTAAAAACATGTGTCCCATTGTTGTCCACTCTTCTTTATTCGTCACTTAACCACACAATGGGAGTTCTGAAATATACATGCCCGATGTAGATAAGAAGTAACCCGATTGAGCCCACTTACCTTAGCATATGGGTACTAGTCTCGACGATGTTTGGTTTGGTTTTTTAGTCGGCCGAGAAATCGGGCTCAGGAGGTTTAGGGATGTTTTGGATTCTCGTAAGCTCCGCCGCCCGCATGCTTCGTAGCCGTTGGACCCCTCGCATCCCTTTTGATGCGAACCGAGCCGAAAGAACTGCTGCCCCGAGGCTAAGGTTCTCTCGGGTCTCCTCGACTCCTTCCAACGCCATTTTGAGGTTGTCTTCCTCCTCCGCCCGGCGGTGCTCCGCGTACCTTCGCCGCTGGTATCTCCGCCACGCCGCTTGAATGTAAGAGGCCGCCCACGTTCGCCAATGGTGAGAGTAGTATCTGCAACAAAAGCATCAACAAGAGTCCGGAGGCCATGTTTAGTGATCCTATTCGTGTCCAAAGAAAACAAAGCGCAAAACAACACCTTCACCAATGTCCGGGGAGATTTTTGGACACAATCGGTCAAGATCCTGGTGTTTCCAAGTCCAACCGGTTACATGTTGACA
This sequence comes from Polytrichum commune, assembly GCA_950295325.1. Classification (NCBI taxonomy): domain Eukaryota; kingdom Viridiplantae; phylum Streptophyta; class Polytrichopsida; order Polytrichales; family Polytrichaceae; genus Polytrichum; species Polytrichum commune. The sequence goes on from OX485804.1 coordinate 43,413,452, forward strand.
TCTTTCAGGTTTTTCTTTGTTGATTTGAGGTATGTTCTCTAAATTCCTCTCAAAAGATCGGCACTTTTTCTGAAGATGTGAACTTCGACCGCTTATTTCTGTAACTCAACCGGTTCATTTGTAACTGGCGGTCACACTTTGGACTTGGACCCTAGTGTGAAACTACTTGGGTCCAATTTTTTCTTGGTTTTGAAGTTTCGTTGGTTTTGGACTCTAATGTAAACCCACCCTACCCTAAGTTACATACCTACAATGCACACACCCACATTGAAAATTGAGCTAGATTCAAAAACACAAAAGGAAGTTTTGGATATGAGCATGTTGTAGTTTAGGGTACCCACCGGAACGTGTGTTGCAGTTGCCTGCTGTGGAGTTTCCGGAACTGGCTGGCAACAAATTTGAGGTCATCTGCCGACAACGAGAAAGCTTCCACTTCTTTGAGTGCCTTCACAGTGTGCGTTGAAACGGGGAGGTGATTTTGAGGCTTTGGGTCAAGAGCCCAAGTAAGAAGCTCGTCGCCACAAAAGTCTCCGACCCCCAACACGGCGTAATTGAATAGCCCTGATTGTGCTCCGTTGTGGGTCATGCTCTCCAATTGGCCGCGAATCACGAAAAACATTTCGTTCACCGGGTCTCCTTCGCGAAGGATGACCGTGCCTTCGGTGCATAGTGCGGGTTTCAAGCGCTCACACATCGCGTCCAGTAAACTGTCGTCCATTTGATCGCAAAATGGCACCTGAAGAAGAAGAAAAAGAAACAAGAAATAACTTTGGCATCGGAATTTCTTCAGGATGTAAGGTAGGTGGATAGATGGGTCTTGAAACAGACTACTTTCTTTCCGACTAGGTAGCCCACTTCTCCTGGGATGCGGAAACGCATCATGATCGGTAAGAGATGGTTAGCAGATCCAAGTCGTCGAGGCCGTAGCCACTTTCGTGCAGTCATGGTTTATGGAGCTTGTATGAACATCTTTTTTCCATTATCAAAGTAAAGATTCTCGTGCTCGTTCAATGGGTTATATAGGTCCCCCTAATTATGTTGACTGCTGGGCTTAGAATGGTTGGCGTATTTTGAGCACATAGTCCAAACTCTTTCAAATACGCAATGCCTTCTCGGTATCCATTCTTGGAGCCACACCAAACCCATGTACCACTCAAATATAGGTGTCCAATTGAGATAAGTACCCAAATTAGGCACGTCTACCTTATCAATAGAACTTTGAACCCTCATAACTTTTGTATACTGTATACTCACATATGACAATACTTTGGGGCATTGGAATCCCTCGTCAAGTGCTAACAAGTTTAATCTAAATATTAGTATCTAAGTTCCGGTTTTAGAGGCACCGTCTAACCTTATACTTGATCACATTAAATTACAAACAAACATTGAAAAAAGAAGGTTAATGAAACAAAGGATACAAATATATGAGTTTCAAGATTTTGAGATCTCACCTTCCGGACAAGCTCCAAACAAAGCTGACGCTTAATATCCCTGCGTAAATCTGAAGGGAGGCTCTGCAGCAAATCCTCTTCATCCACCCCACGAGTCGCCACCCACTTGTATTGGTCATATCGACGGACTCGTGTAACTATTTCGGGTGTTAAATTTCGGTGTCTCATCCATTGCTCTGTATCGCGACGCTTCACTCTCATTTCTTCCAATCTCAACGTCAGAGATTGCAGGTACGTCTGATCAAAGATCGTCATTTTTGTCGTTACTTCCATCATTCAAAATAAGGTAGATGGGTCTCCAATGCTTATTATTTCTAATATTTTCTACCCGACTTCTCCTAGGATATTAGAGTTATCATTTTAACTCAGATAAGACTTTTAGTCAGGAGTTCGTCCCCGATGGTTTTCCATAGGTTGTTTTGCATACAGTAACAATTTACTATTTTTTCACTTATGACAGTGCAATGCTTGGAGGTAGTAATGTTTGAATTTCAGTGACGAGGAACCTGTTTCAGCTTATTGAGGGCCAACTTCATTTTAGCACTCTCTTGATTGCATGCCAAAATGAGTTTGACCTCCAACAAACTGATATAGACTGTTCTTCGTTCAAAATTCCACATTACTACAACTACCTCCAAGCATGCACCAGAAAGCTTACCAACCATGGAAGGTGTTGTATGCAAAACTCTATTGAGCGCACGATCAGTTCAGAATCCAAATCGAGGCCATTGCCATTTTTCTCATACTTTTTGGAGCTCATATGGATAAGTCTTTCATTATCAAAGCAAGAATTTTCTTTCTTAAATGATCAAATACGTCTCCCCAATTATGTTAACTATTAGAACTAGAATAATGTTAACAAGAATTGATCTTGTAGTCCAATCTCCTTTAAACATGATAACTTTTTGGTGTCCATTTTTAGACACACACCTAACCGCATACCACTTAAATATAGGGGTCCAATTAAAACAAGCAACAAATCCAAGGAGAAAGATATAAACATCAAATACGACCAATTTTGTAAGAAACTCACTTGCATGTTGCCAATAAGGAATGCAAAAAGGAGCAGTCCGATGATGATGATGAGAATGGTGAAAATGATTTCCCACACAAACGTGCTGACTGAAAGTGTTTGAGTCAAAGAACTGGAGCCAAAAATACAACAGAACAAGCAAAAAAACATGTTAGTTAATTGATCCGCAATACAAAATGTCAAAAATATTCATGTTCTTGACCTTGTTACTTTCCCTCAAATAGAAAATTTAACAAAGAACAACTAAAGGTTCCAACCATTTCAGATGTCCATATCTTGAAGTTGTCAATAGATCATTCCAGTTTGGTCTAGATGTTGTAGAACTTTATAAGCTCAATTTTCAAGAAACAAATCCCATAAAGTACATTTGCCTTGAGAAAGATATATTTAAAAAAAACGCTTGCAACCGCTTTTTGGCTTCTTAAACATTTACAGTTAAGTATTAACCTAAAACAGTTCAACGAACTTTGAGCTCGTGCTCCAATCTCTTCTAAACGCCTTTTCGTTGTCCGTTCTTAGATCCACACCTAGCCAAATAATCCAACCGTTTAACCCGATGGACTAATCCCTATAATGTTGGATAGCCACCTTCAATGTTGGTAAAATAAGTCGCATGCATGCCTAAACAGGCACCAAAGTGGCAACCTAAACAAAACTACATCAACAATTTCATTGGAAGTGTCTAACCTGAGAGAGAGCAGACCAGTCCACAGGCAGACGAGATACTTCTCAGGGAACGGAATGTCCTTTGTTGTGATATTCATGGCAATGGCAATTTTATATATACCATAATTGAAGTCTCCACTGGCATTGCTGCAATCTGAAGAGCTGCTCGAGTTCGGGGGAGTGAACCAATTGGAGCGATTAACACTTAGTACAGGGTCATTGAGTGATGCACAATCGAGAAACCTCTTATTAAAGGCACTGTTACCCAAATTTCCCTGCCTCCAACAAGTATCTTGTCGCTCAACCGAGAGAATGTACCAACACGCGCCCACAACCTGCAAGAGGCTCAAAGTATAAGAAAAACAAAGAACTCCTTAGTAGGAAATGACAAAAAGGTTAATGAAACTTTCAATAACTAGGTTGATCAATAAGTAGTATATTGTAATGAAAAATCACCCTAATCTTAGCCTAATCTTAGCCTAATGAAAAATGTGCATTTGAAATTTGAGCTACATACTTCCTTTTTTAGCTAATTCTGTGAAAGATGACGCTATCTAAAATTAGCTCATCCTTCAAGAGCACTTTTCAGAAGCGAGTGAATGTCTTTATGTTCTTGAAGATTTGGGTTCGATACACAGCTCGAGTGCCCTTGGATGCAAATAAATACTTCGTAGAGTGATCCTCAATGTCACATATGAGTATGTTTTCATTTTCTCCTTCACATAAAATAATGTACTTATTCATGTTTCAAGCCCATGAATTTATAAAACACAATTTTTAGACTTGGTGAGGCGTGGCTTGTAGAATAAAGCGTGTATATACATTGTACATTGAACCCCTTGTTCCACGAAATAATAGTCATATTAGCGTGGGTGCAACATTAATGTGAACAAAATTAATGTGGACCACTCTAATTGTTAGCCAGTATGGAAATAGCGTAGGCCCAAGGCCCCAAGTGTTCCCCAAAGTCTTCCTGGACAAAAGTAGCATAAAATATAAGAGTCACCCCACATCAATTTCCTACATAAACAATAATGCGGCCCACACTAATTTAAAACTAAACTTGGAGTGGGTTTCAGAGGATTACTGTTGCCCACACTAATAGGACTGATAATGTAGTGCACTTCACCGATGAAATTTTTGAACCAGGTTTTAACAACACAAGATAGGTATTGACAAACTTGAACTGAAAGCTGGAACTGAAAAGAAAAAAAATTAAGAAATTGATATATACATATAGATATACATATAGATAGATAGATAGATAGATAGATAGATAAGGATGATGACAAGGTGCTTACATGGCTTGCAAGCATATAGAGAAGTAAATTAAATGCAGCACCAGCCCAGGCAGTCTCTAACAGCACCCCAGTGGTATTGATCATTTTTGACAACAAGGGAAAAATCCTCAACATTCGAGGAATGTACTGAAAGGTGATAATAAAACGAAGTGCGTTTTTGGTGTCGATCGCCTGTGTGCCGTGATGTAAACTTGGTATCAACCACCAGATCACAATCTGCAATAGTCATATCAAAATTTTGACAGTAATAAGAACTCTTTTCTGACATGCAGCAATTGGACATGTAGTGCTTTGAATGAGGAACTCTTTTTTTAAGTGAGGAACACATTATCGCCAGCAAAAAAACTCAATCTATTAAGTTGAAAAGCTTAGGTGTAAAGTGGGATTTGAGTGAAGAAGCATAAGTACATAAGAAGCTCCTATCTGCCAACAATGAGAAGGCAATAATATCCTTCCTTTGAGCTCCCACCCTCTTTAGTGTGAAATTGAGCCTAAGCACAGATTCCTTCATTTGTCAAACTTCAGTGACACATGCACAAATAAGAGCGGTCCATAACAAAACCCAGTTGACATAACCTTTTTGGCTATGTCACTCTCGCAAATTAGCCTTTCGGCTCTGACATGACCTCCATTAACTCCAGGGAATTAGCCTTTTTGTCACTACTTTTAGTCCCATAAGCCTTTTGACTTCCCGGACTTTAAAAATCAATTTCGTTTCTTGGCAAACAATATTAGAAAGAGACAGAGAGAGACAGAGAGGTCAGAGGATTAGAACCTGAGGAACCGGCAACACAGCGACAAAGTCGATCCAAAAATCTTTTCGCAAGTAATTCACCGCAATCTCATACGGATCGGTAACAAGCTCACCGCGACCCAAAACGCGTGTCGAAGGTTTCGTGAACGCGGTCCGGAAGCGGAGGAACATGTGAATCATGTAGATGAAATCAGTGGTGGTGCGGAAGACAGTCACCGAGACCTTCAAATTTTGCGAGATTTCGATGCACTCGTTTGCAAAATCGACGACAGGCAAAAAGAAAAATAGAGGGTCCACGGACACGGCAACTAAACAAGACGCCACAAAGAACGTGTTCCATCTGTGGAGACTTGGGCTTCCAGGGTCCAAGTATTTCCACCGCTCGTCTTTCACAACCTCTTTGTCAAACACTTGTGTGGACGTTTTAAATTTCAGCGACTGGCCCAATCGGAAAAGCCCACGTGAGCTCCTCTCCCACCCACGTCGCATTCCTGAAGACGAGCTGTCCATGCTTGAAAAGTTTCGAAGCGGCACTTCACTTTCGGAGCCCATGGATCCTTGTGAATCCAATCCAAACCTGGAAAGAGGAGAGTGAAAATTTAGAGCAATTCAGACCATAAAGATTGCCAATTTCACCTTTACGGCATTGACAAACGAAACATCCCATCCCAACAAGTAGCCTGACTCATATTTTCAGGGGAATTGTGTAATTCAGAGCAGAATCTTTGATGCTATTATTGAGAAAATCTCACAACCTATGAACCGGGAGATCCAATCACTACTTACAGATGGGTTGGTTGAGTTTGAGAAATGACCAGTTCAAGTTCCAAGACTTTAGGCAAATTGCCGGTCATTTTGAGAGACTCTAGAGAATATATACCTTAGAATCATAAAGGAAAATCGGTAGTTATCAACATGTAAGCGGTTGGACTTGGAAACACTTGGAGCTCGACCGATTTTGCCCAAAATCTCCCCGGACACTACCCACAACCACGACAACAAGTACCCAATGGACACCATCAGGCAAGACCTTGACATGGTAATTTCAACACTAGATTATTAACGTGGTCCATAAATTATTGACTAAGATGCCAAATAATGTGGGTTGGAAACAGAGTATGCACCCACATCATATCCAATATTATCATAGTGAACAATTAGGACTCCTGTAAGCCTTAAAGTTGACAATGTCGCCTTTATGGCCTTCATCAACTAATAAACATCCCATCCCAAACCACGGGGAGGTCACTTCATTGTCAAGTTGACACCACGTGCGGACAAAGTTTGCTACCCCTATATTACATGCCATATATAATTTTAAAATTTATGATATTTTTTCTACATATACATAACCATTGATAGTATCTTTTGCATATTTTTTTGAAATTTTTAGTCATCTTTATTTTTTTTAGTAATTGTTTTAGTTCAATTCTGTGTCATTCTAGTTAGAAACGGTATGTTTTATGAAAAAAACAAATCATCAAATTTAGTTACCACTTTTAACTATGTCATAAGTACTGTGTATATCTACTCATGAAAAAAATTTGATAAAAATTTGACCCATTTTGGTGGTGCAACTTACCAAAAGAAGATTTTTTTTGGTCGCACGTGGTGTTCAACTTGACAATGGAGTGATCTACCCGTGTCCCAAACTAGTAGCCTACTCATAATTCGAAGAGAATTGAGTACACAAGAACAACCTCTTTGATGCTAAACTTGAAGAAAAAGGCCCCATAACAACGAGATACCCAATGGACGCCAACTTCAACACTAGATTAATGATGTGATCCACAAAATATTAACCTAAGATGCCAAATTAATGTAGGTTGGAGAAATAGCATGCTAACAAACCTAACATAAAAATCTAACATAGGCTTGGAAGCTCATACCTAACATTCTTCTTGCGGCCTCCCCCCATTTTTGGTATCCTTGTCAACGCGAGCATGGCATATAAATCTTTGTATCGACCAAGAGATCCAATTAAGTGGCCACTATTTCATTAGAACTTGTTGCTTAAGTTTTGCCCACTGGATCCCTGCTTCAGGCTCCATAGAAAAATGATCCTTCCACAACTAGGCTAGAACTCGGAACTCGGCCATTCGTACAAAAATATAAGAAGTTGTTGTCAGCTTCTAGAAACAACTAGAGGGAAGTTGGTGTTCCACCATTATACCTGCACACACATCCGTGAGGCATTTGTCAAAATACAAACTCAGAAAATAAGAACTCTCAATGGACTCATCAATCATTCTGTTCCCAATTTCAGAGACAAATTTAATTCATAATTGGTTAACCTGTGAGCCATTCATTAGTCAATAGACCAATCAGTAGCAAATGATCCAACTTCAGACAAGCATTTAAGCACTAGGTAAAACCAAATCCTACCTCCTATATAACTGTTTACAAAAATTTCCCTAAACCTCCTCTTGGATTGTATGAAAAGACTTAATTAGCATGACAGAAAAAGGCTCTGGATCCTACTAACACATTTCGTCAGGATCTGATTGAGAGCAATTCAGTTTATGGGTTTTGGTTGCGAATCTATCTGTTAATCGATTCATCTTCTGATTTGCACAAAGCAATTCGTTCCACAAAGACAGCCAGACCTAAAGGAAAATCAAACTCAACAAGCCCTAAGGTAGGTAAACCTATCTTAACCTTTGACCTAAAATTGCTCAACCTGGTACTTATCTCCGTGCACACAAACTGTACAAAAACCTAACTGATGACCAGAAATTGCTATGAGACTGTGCTTTAGGTGAACCAATTTCTGGATATATTCGAATGTCGCTGATTTCCTTAAGAACTACTTACGAATCCCTTTTACTTAAGAATCTTGGTGCTGTAGATGTATCAAACGCGGTAAGTAACCTAAGTCTTAGTTAGGTGATTAGTTGAAGGCTCCATTCCATTTCGGTTGACAAGACTATCAATACCCAACTCCACTAAGCTCTACAACTCGCTCTTGATGAGTTTCCAAGGCACAGAGAGAGAGAGAGAGAGAGAAGAATCCACACTTCATCTTTCTTCACATTCATCTTGCTTGCTTTCTTTCTTTATTTCAGGCAATCTTTAGCCTACGCCACATCATCATCAGAAGTTCAGAGCTGTTGACAATGGACATCATCCCACAACTTCCCCGAAACACCCAATAGCCTAATCATACACAATACCCTAAGTAGTGCTTCTTCTGTAATAACCCACAATAAGATAACAACTTTAGAACTTTTGGAACTGAAATTAGAGAGAGCATAACTCCAATCTTCACAGAACTGGCCTTCCTTACATAAGATTAATGGTAAGGACCTCAGAGTACTACTAGACCACCATAATCTTGAGGAATATGCTAAAGCTACTAAATGAAATCCAGAAATATGGAACTTATGCTAATTATAATCCCTTTAAAGCTTATTAGGTCTCCAGCCTGTCCCATAGAGAGTCCCAGTCCCAGTCCCAGACTTATGCACTGTGTATGCGCTTACCGACAGAAATTAGATCCTCCGCCATAGCCTAGCGGCAGGGTTACTAGCCTCCGATGCACACAAGAAAGACGATGAAACTTGAAAGAAAGACCCCCTTATCAGCGAAATGACCTAATCATCAAGATTCCAGCTTCAAAATGAAAACCCCGACACAAGAGGTCTGCAAAACAAGGGACCCTCGCTTGCCAATTCCTTACCGCCTCCACTTCACCTGCAACTAAAACTAAAGCTTGTGACCCTGCTTGCTCTCGGTGCACAGACAGAGAAGGCCGAAGAAGGGAGAAAGAGAGTCAGAATGAACGAAGAAAACCAAAAGACACAAAAGGAATGAGTGTCGGCGATCCCTCTTGGAGCTGGTCAACTACCTCGATGATGCAAAGCCAAGCCCTCCTTAAAAGGTGCCACCTTGGTGGCCCCAAATCCATCAGTGTTCTTGTTGTGCATCCCAAGATGAGACCTTTTGGGATGGATTCCAGCTGCCCCTTGTGTGAAGTTGTGGCTCCGGCGCCCTGTGGCTCGGTTGCTTAACTCACTAATTATACCGCTTGAAGAAAGAGGAAGCAACCCAGGAATAAGGAGGAGGAGGAGAAGAAGAAGAAGAGGAAGTGTCACTCTCATGTCACTATCTAAGGGCCACTTCACACACGAGCCAAGAGCCGTGACCATGAAATTATGAGAGCCCAAAGAAAGTCTCCGAAGGCCGTCCCAACACACCTCCAAAATCATGTAGTGTGGGCACAGGCCCTCAAATGTAGTGCGAAGTCATATGTGACCAGGCCCTCAACGAAATGTTATTTTAATGAATTCCCATTCATGCAAGGTGCTCACACACGACAAAATGTAATAAATCAGCGCCTGGTTTTGTGTTAGGCATACCTCCAAGAGACGGTCTCTGAAAATAGTCCAAGTGACCATGAAACGCGATCCATTTGATGTCATGTAGGAATCCATGTAGACTTTACATCTATCTTGCGTTCCCTTGCTCTGTTGGACCCACAAGCACAAGTGTGGAACGAACTTGGACCGGCTCCGCCTTTTCCACCAATGAGAGTGCTTGAAGTGCAATGGTCATGGACCCTCAGTCTCGTGTGTGAAGTGACCCTAAGTTACGGGCCCGTTTGATACTCTTTAATCTGGGTACTTAAAGTTCGCCCTATTGTGTGTTGGGTTTGTCTGTGCAGGAGGGAAGAAAAAAAAAAATTAAAATCTCGCTGCTGTCTATTTGTGTCTGTGTCTGCGGCTATGGCTGCATCTCTCTCTCTCTTCCTCTCTCTCTCATCCACCAAGTGGGTTGCCTCACATAAAGTCATGGATAATTAGTTCAACTTAACCCTTAACTTAGTAACCACTACATAACATTATTAGGTAGTGTGCTTTCGTTCATATGGGTCCTAAGAATATAACCATGGGATTCCCCAACCATGAACGAACATACACTACTTAATAAATGTTATGTATGCACGTTTTTTACATTTTCATATCCCTTTGTGATATTTACTTATTTATTTATTTATTTTCTCACTTTATACTAGATGGCAGTATGAAACACCCTTCATCAAATCTTTTCAAGAAGCTTCATGTGGGTGTATGAAATCGTAACCTTCCAAGACAACGAGCTATCGCGCTCTGCCATATGATCACATCACAGTGTATGTTCACGCTGTAAAATTTCAAAATATCGTGTGTATGGGAGACCCAAATTTGGTTTCAAAAGCCTTTAGGAGTCGGTACTTTCAAATACTACAACATAACCATACATTGTGATGTGATTACATGGCAGAGAGAGATGGCTCGTTGTCGTGCAAGGTTGCGATTTCCTACACCCACACGAAGCTTCTTGAAAAGATTTGATGAAGACTTATACTGCCATCCAGTATAAGTGAGACATATCTATATATATCTATATATATCTATAACACAAAGGGATATGAAACTGGTGAAAAGCGTATAAGGGGGGTGAAAGTAACTGACCTGACGTGTGGCTATGTTTATAGGCTTTGTCGTCACTCCACGATGATGGTATCATCGGTAAGCTTAGGGTTGAGTCTGTGTGGGCCCTGCTTCGAAGAAGCTGGAGAGCTCATCATTTCAGTAGAAGCCCAGAAAGGCAGCGAATCGTTTAGAAACAAGTCTGAGTCCGGCCTGAATCCTTGAACCTGCTGTCGAAGTTGACTTTTGTGGCACCACAAACTTCACTGTCCTGTCAGATTCTTCAGCATAACTCTTGACTTGATCGATAAAAACCCTGGGTACGTGTTTCCAAGACCTACTAACTTACCGGATTCGTGTTGTGATCTTTCATCAGCTTCTCTGTTAGAAATTCGAGGTACATTCCAGTGTTGAACGGGTATGTTGTAAAGTGCATATAGGGGAGGCCTAGTTTTTGAAAATTTCTTGGAAATGTAGAACATCGAGGTATTGATATTACAAAGGTTTTGTATTTTCAAGGTAGGGTATGTGTATGTGGTCTTGTAAAATTTCTTGAATTTTAGGGTACGTGTTATGGTGTGATTTTTTTTCATATACCAGGGTGCCCGGTGCAAGGGTATGGTATGTCATTTTAAGGTTTTTAAGAGAGAATTTAATTATTTAATTATTTAATTATTTAATAAAATAAAAAATCCAAAACAGATGAAGCATGAACTTGAGCAAACTGATCAAATTGAATCATGATTTGAATTTATCAAATTGTCATGCTTGACTAAGTATTGAATCGGATCAACATGGACTACTTCGACCAACATCAGTTTAATCAAACAAAGTTGAATTGATAAAAAAACAATCAAACAATGCCCTCAAGCTAAATCTCACTCTAGCTCACCCGCTGCAATCAACTCCTCTTCACTAAATTTGTTTAGCAAACACAAACCCTAGTTGTTATATGAAGTTGGTGCTTCAAGCAAAGACAAAACATAATTACCTCTTCTTGAAGGTGCAACACCCTCTCTCCCACATTAATCAACGTTGCTAGCTTAACCCCAGCAACAAAGCTCCACTACTTGTAGTACGCTGTGCACACAACAAACCCGTACATCGCCGGAAGCAGGCATAATGAACAAAGACATGCATGTTTAAGGGTTTCCAAGCTCATCGTTGAGCAAGGTACGGGTTAGTGACCAAGTTTAGGGTTGGCAGTGAGTCCAGGGCCCGGGTATGAACCTGGTATTTGCGCACTGCTTGGTAGTTCAAGCTGGTATCACAAACCAGTGTACATACCCTTTTACAGACCCGTGTGCGGGACAGATACCCGTTCAACACTGGTACATTCCATACATTCCTCTCCAATGATGGGTGATTTCCCGAATTCTTGAATTTCAACCAGTTACTTCTCAAACTCAACCGGTTTGTCTATAATTAGCGGTCGGTTCTCTCCATTTATTGGCACGAAGGATTCATTCAAAGTAAGGTATGTAAGGGTTCAGCCGCACATCTCAGTTAGATTGAGTAATCACTCAAATTAGTTATATTGTGTCCGCACTGCCGTGGTTAAGAGAGTTAGCTAACATATGAGGTAGCGAACCTATATGAGAGCTAGTCTATCTCACGGTTGCATCATCTAGTTAGAATCAAGGTTCAAATAGAAGCTATCAAACTAGAAGTTAGTTAACTTTTGGGACCTTGCTTTTGTGAAAAAATCTTAACTCATCCATACCCCTATGCTTACTAACTTTTTCAAATCAGTAGCTTGATTTTTTTCTTGAATGTCCAGTCCACCTTTCAAATTTTTTTTTCCCCGTCTCTTCTATGTTCCACTACAAGTTGGACCACACTATTTCTTACATTGTCATAAGTTAAAATGTATATCTAAATAATAAACCATTTTAAATTTATATAAAATGTTAAAATATCATTTAATGTACATATTTAGATTATATTAAAAAAATTGTAATTATTTTATTATTTTTTATCATGATGAAACACAATTGATGTGGGGCACAATATCATAATGCATCATAATTAGTGTCATATTCAGAACTTGGACGAGTTGAACAACACTTCGGTCAATCAACATTAACTCCTCTCTTAAGGGTCTAGCCACACCACCTAGTTAAGAGAATTAGCTAACTTATGAGTTAGTGAGGGTTAGCTAACCAAAATTCTAGCAAATTAAAATCATGGCCGCACCACCTAGCTAGGAGAAATAGCTAACAATGTGAGTTAGTGAATCAACTATTGTAGAGGGCTCTCCATTCCAACACAAAATAACTATTTCCCCTCAAAAATTGCCATGTGTCATGCTCGCATTCGCCACGACCCACTTGTATCCCACATGAAAACTACATTATGGCACATGCAAAAGTGAAACATGGAGCCCTCTACGGTAACTCATATGCAAGCTAATTGATCGCACGGCCACACATCCCAGTTGCCACTAATCAAAGGTTGACCAATTTAAGAAACGAGTTATGGTTGACCATCCAAAAGTTTTGCTCAACTTGCCCAAGTTTTGATCATAACACTAATTACGATACATTATAATTATGTGGGCCACACCATTTGTGTTTCATTTATTAAAAAATATAATTAAATATATATAATATTTTATTTATGAGTTTGGATGCTGAAATGCTATTTTAATAATAGTATGTGATTTGAAAACGTGTGCTAGTTTAAGACAATGTAAGAAATAGTGTGGTCCACCTCGTGGCAAAATGGCGAAGAGATGGGGAAGATGAAAGGCATGCATTCAAGACAAAAACTTGGGCTACTTAGTTGTTGAAGTTAGTTAGCACTAGGGGTATGGATTAGTTAAGATTTCTTTACAAAAGCAAGGTCCAAAAAGTTAGCTAACTTCTAGTTTGATAAATTTTATTTAAGGTTTAATTTTAACCAGGTGGTGTGACTATGAGATAGAGTAGCTCTCACATAGGTTATAGATCTACCTCACATGTTAGCTAACTCTTAAATGGGCAATGCATGCATAATATAACTTATTAGAGTGGTTACTTATTCTAATCAAAGCCTTAAATGGGATATGTGGCTAGACTCTAAATTTGTCAACCTTTGGTCAATGCTAACGGGTATGTGCAACCTTGCGATCGGTGAGCTAGAATATAAGTAAGTTAACTTCACTAACTCAAATAGTTAGATAACTTTCCTAACTAGGTGGTGTGACCATGATTTTAGTTAGCTAGAATTTTGGTTAGCTAATCTTCACTAACTCATAGGCTAGTTAATTCTCATAAGTAAGTGGTGATGCCCTAATTAGATGATAGATAAGTCACTACAATGTTGTAGTTAAGTTACAACCCGACAACAAACATATTTAATTAAGTTGAACAAGTAAACTGCTTGGTAAGTGACAATGATTGCAACTGTAAATTTGTAATCCCCCCAAAAAATTATAAGGAGTAACAAATAATGTTGGGTTAACATTAAGTGTTGGTGAAACTATACCACGGTTTACAATTGGTATTGAGCAACACGGGTAATATTGGTGACACTAAATATCATATTCACTGTAGCTTTGCCTAGGCCAATTTGAGATTTAGGACAGTTCCATGCGCATACCCCAATTTAAATTTTAAAAATTCTCACAAAGTTTTTGAGATGGCAAGAGAAGGTCCCAAAAGTTTCACCCAACTTTCAAATTAGGCTTCACTACATGACAAGCTAACGAAGCTAACGAGCTGAAGTTTTCTCAATGAAGGGTCGAACCCAGAGGATCATCTCTTTGTGAGGGACTTTATGAATATTTCTATTAATTCCAGACTCAGTATTCAACATAGTTGAAGGGGGGGGGAACTATATGACCATTTAGCAAGCTTGAGAATTTTTACTATGATAATAAACAAGATATTAATATGAGCCCTAAAATTTATGAGGAAAATGACTACAACCAAGGTTTGGAGTTGTCAATCACCTTGCACTAGTTGCATGTTTCATATCTAGCAAGAAGTAGGCGTGTTGCTAAAAATGCCCACTCAAGGTACCAATAAAAATCTCAACGGTGTTATTACAACAAAAGCGAAATTGGCATGAACATGTGAGATTAAGAGAAGAAATGACGATCTTAGTGGGATTAGCGTGATTGAAATGCCCGTTTGACCCACCCTTGGTATTATGTTCACTAGATATAATATCAATGATGCAGGACTACTAACCCCTCTCAGGGTGGGCACTATAGTAACCATGTTAACCAAAGTGACCATGGGAACTAAGTGACTAGATGATCTTTGTATTGGTGGGGTTAGTGTGTTTGTGGTGTTGTAGGGGTATGCGATCACTTTTCTTTGTGAGGTGGCTGCCGAGTCATAGGACTTCTCAGTGGTTCATGGTATGTGAGGGTTAGTATCACATGTCTAGTGGTCCGGGTTTGATCCATGATGGCCTTGTACGAGCATTGTATTGTGATGTAACTAACTTGGAATATGCTATGTGAGTTACTTGGCAGGAAAGTTGTATCCTATAGCCACCAACCCCTACCGTAAGTTGTGACAATTCCTTAGCCAATGTCAACATTTATTCTTTTGCAATCCTAATTATTTATTGGTTGGTGGGTTATTGGGATTGCTAATGGTAGTTGTGTGTCTATTGGTAGTGGTTTGTTGTTTTCTATCCTCCTTTTGTGTAGAATTATGGACATAGCATATTGTATGGCGACGACGTTAATTTCCTCAAATGCGTATTTGATGTTTAGCTTAGGGATTTTAAATGTTGTTTCAAAACTTTCCATAGAAGGGGTGTGTGTGGTTGCCATAGCACTTGCTGTGATGACTATTAGTGAATCTACCCTCCATCCTCTCCTGATAATATTATTTATTAGTGGTTTATATATATTTTTTCTCCAGGTTATAGTTTCATATGGTATTATATCATTACAGTATGTGAATTCATTGAATTGTATTGTTAGGTTATCATTAGGTTCCGTTGGTGGTGAAGATTGATATGGTACTTATTTCAAACATAGAAGGTATGGTTTAAATATGGCATTGCAGTGATATCTTTGTTGGCCACACGTGCAAGGGAATAGCCATGGGGGATTGTGTTTTTTGGGGGATCATTATTGAACGTGCATGCATTCATGAGAACATAGCATCTTGACTTTCTTGATGCCACTATAAGTTTTTCTAATTCCCATAATTTTTTGTGTGTCTTTTGGTTCTGAAGACATGTATGTGGTGTTGTTTGCACTTTAGATGTACATGTATGAGATTTACATATGGGGCATGTGATTGATGGGAAGGCCTCCCTGCCGAAGAACATTTTTTTCCTGGTGTTCCCCATGTATTGACTATGTCTCAAATTTAGAAGACATGTTTTTTTTAAAGTAAATTATGTTTTTGATTGTCTAAATTGTTTTTGGTAGCTCATCATCTATTTTCTCATTGGCTATACATTTATCTATGTTGGGATATAATATGGGGATCATTTCTAGATTTATATTCTTATCATATTTCGTGAGATATTTTCCAAGGAATCTAATAGGTCATTTTTCAAGGGTTATTCCCATTGACGGCCAATCTCTTTGGTAATAGTACAGTGTTTAGTGGGCAAATTCATATGGTTGTGAGGCATTGGAGTGTTCTTTTGATGTACCCTTTTTAGCAAGTATGTCAGCTTCTTTGTTTCATGTGATGTTTGCATGTGCTCTTACTTTGTATAGTGTTGTGAGTTGAGTTCTTTGTATAAGGAAGTTAACTATTTCTTCTAAAATGGTTTTATCAGAGTGGGTGTTGTGTAGTGTGGGGTGTTTTATTTGGTTTTTGATCACATATAGACCATTAAGGCAGTTTGTGAAGACATGTGCGGGTTCATTTGGGAAGTCTTTATTTATTATTATAAGGTTGTAATGTATGGCCATTAATTATGCTCTAAATATGTTTTGTAGGCCTGGTAATCGTATTGCAATTTTAATATTTTGTGGTTATATATACCGTATCCAGCTTCTTCCCATAGCTAGATGTCTCCCTTTTTTTTTGGAGGGTTAAAGAATCCATCCGTGTAAACACACATGATTGGGGGGAGAATTTTAGTGGTGTTTCGTTCTCCTAGTTTGGGATTGGTGGGATTGTATTATGGGGGTGTGTATTTGGGATTAGGTAAGTGAGGGCATTTCATGTTTTACTTTTGTTGACTTCTATATTTTGTGGGGTAGGAGGGGCAATTTGTGTGATTAGGTAGGTTATGTTAAGGTTGTTGCATGTATTTTTTATTGTGTCTATTTGTTATGTGGTACTGATGCTATTATTCCAATGATGTACGCAAAGAATTCTTACAGTAAGTGGTTCTATACGTGGCTCATTGAGTTATGGTGGTTTAGTTGGTTCCTCATATTTAGTGGTATCTGCTGGTATGTGAGTAATTACATGTGTATGGGAAGGGGCCTAAATATGGGGTGAAATTTTGATATCATGTTATATATGGGATGGTAAGTATTGTGGTGGTATTTGGGTCGTGTTTAGTTGTTAGTTTGGCTCAATATATGATTTTTGGGGCTTTAGTTTCATTATGAGGGTGAGCATAACCTATTACTTGCCATCTATGTCAAAATGTGTTACCAACAGATCCAAAATTTTTTGTCTATAGGAAATGGCGAGAATAACTTTGTTAGATGAGTGGAGCATGTGACTGGTGAAGAGAAGTAGGAGTGTGTAATATTAAAGGATGTTGTGATGTGGTCTAGTAGTGCTTTGGGTAGGACATGGTGTGAGTTTTTGAGTGGGTCATTTTTCGGGATTTTGTGTTTATACCTTTGATATGGCTAGGTTATTTCTATTTCAAATGATTGGGTGGGGGGTATTAAGTCATGTGGTTGGTATAGGATTCGATTGTATTGGTTCCACAACTATAGAAGTATGTTGTAGAGAATAGTTATATGATGTTTGTTTGTTTTGTCATATATGTGGGTGGTGTCATTTTGTACTTGGATTTTGTTTGCATTAGCATTGATTTTTTTTTTCATGGTTGCATTCATGTGTTGAGATATTTACGAGGGGGATGTTTAAGGGTGGAGATATGTGTCTTGGATCTTTGTTTTGGGTAAAAAAATCATTTGTTTTTATGGTATTTTTGTATATTGTTTGTTGTTTTTTTGGTAAAGTATGTGAGTATTATATTTGTATTGTGTTGTATGATGCTTGGGAGATTATAGGGAAATAGTTTCTCTTGTGGGAGTTTTTTGTTGTTGTAGATTGTGTCATTGGGTAGTATCCATTGGCGTAGGTATGTGTGTTGTATTTTTTATAATATTGTATTTATCTTTGGTTGGTTTTTGCAATGGTCTATTATTAAGTGTATAGGGTATCTTATTGGGTTGTCTTTTATGTGTGCGGGTGTGGTCAGATGTATTAGATGTGGTGGGGCTGGTGGATGTGTGAGGATCTATTTGTTTAATGGTTCTATATTATGTTCCATTATAATGTATTTTTGTTTTAGTGTGCATGGCGGATAATGGTCTTGGCATGGTCTTTGACAATTTCCATTTTGGGTGGCATAATAGTTGTTATGTTGTTTTTAGTGCTTGTTTTATCAAGTGTGTTGATTTTTTTGTAATAGTTTGTATGCTCAGTACGGGACATCAAGTGTGTGTCATTTCGTAGAGTGAGTTTTTTTATGTTATATATATTTTTAGGAATAATTTGTGTATGTATTTTAGGTTTTGAGTAGAAAGGTTTTTTGGGGGTGGTGTTGTGGATAGTTTATGCCATTCTTTTTCAAGTGATGTTGCTTCTAAGGACACTTTTCTATTTCGCTTCTGAGATGGGCTTCACTTGTTATTTTGATAAGGTATATTGTTCTAGTGGCGGGCGATTGGTTACAGTAGTGGTGTTTGGTTCTAGGTATATTTTATGTGAGATTAAGAACATGGATCGCTTCATCCAAGCGACAAGAGCTTTTTGGTGTCTAGGTAAACACATTTTTTTGAGGAAGGTGGAAAATGCGACAAGTTATTCTATAGCTTTATCTTGAAATCTAATTAATTAATCCACTTCAAAATGGCATCAAAGACTTCAACTTAGTCTACTATAGTGGGATGTAGTGGACATAATAAGGAGGTTGATTTTACTAGCGCCTTCTCATCATAATGGAAGGCTCATTAATTTGGACACTATGAAATGTGGGCCTTGTTGTGGGAATCTACACCCATTAGTTCTACAGTAGGGAGAAGTTGTATAAAGATGGTAAAGGCATAAAGGTAGAAGTGCCCGATTCCGTTGTGTCTCAAAGTGGGCAACTACGTGTTTCATAATCAATAGTACACTAAAAAGGATAACACTAAATACGAACACGTACACTAAATGTCAACAACCTTGTGAAAGTAAGTAACATTAAATGTAAATTCAAACACTAAATATCAATTATGGTAATATGTGGAAGTTACATGTTTGAATATAGTGTTAGTAAGGATATGAAATCCATGTTTCAAAGGATGAGAGGTGGCAGAAGGGAAGGTAGCAACACATTTATGTCTAACACTAATTGTCAAGGAATTGAAAATTAGATTTGAACATGGTAGGGTGGTAACAACATTAAATATAATCAAACATTAAATATCCTTTTTAACGTAGTGATATTATTATAAGAACTATAAAATCACAACTTATTAGTTAAAAGAGACCCGAAGAAAACAAAAAAAGTAGACCCTTGCCACTATTGACTTTGAAGAGCCTTTGTAGCCAACCACTTTAGCTTGCAAAGAAACCCTGACCCTCGTCAATCGTGTCTAAATCACATGATATGAAAATTTCCAATAAACCAAATTATGCCAACCTCCTCGTGTACTTATTCAATAAGTTTTCCGTGTGTAGTTCCAAGCACATTCAAGGTCTCTACATAGTGCTTAAATTGTCTATTTTAGGCTATTTCCCTAAATTACTTTCTTGAATTCATCATTTGGAATTCAACATGAAGTTGATGTGGAATGCAAAGACAAGGTCTTCTTGCCATAGCAGTCAACCATGGCCAATGGCTTCGCAAGTTGTAAAGTGTGTGACATATGTAGCTTACATCATACACACACGATAGCATGCAAGCGGTCAAACTTTTGTGGCCATATAGAACAAATACATGGCAATAATCAAGTTATAAATGCTTCCAACGGACACATTGAGCACTATGAAAGGACGTGCTCAAAAAGTTTGTTTTAATCTCTTGAAATATTTGAGCACATCCATTGAGAGGCTAACGTAATTGAGTCAATGAATTTTTGACACCGTGTAATTTAGTTGTGAATAATGATAGTCAAGTAGACAAACAACTCGTACAATGTTCTAGGAAGCTTCATTAGTCGCACGATTGAATTTGTCCAACAACTACCGTAGCTCTCAAGTAGCTTGGGCACCTTTCTGCCTAATAATCAATTAAAGTGCAAAAGTAAGCTAGGCAATCCATAAAATAATATTCTAAATTTGGGCGGATTAAAAAAGTAATTTAAAACAAGTTAGACATTCATCCAAGTCATTTCTATAATTCATGGATGGCTTTCCTAATTTCATCAATGTCAGTTATGATTAACTTAAACACTTCTCTTAACCAACATTCCTTACCCTAAAGTTTACAGTCTTTTACTTGTCTGTCAAGCTTCTGCTTGGCAATAGACTTTGCTTTTATTTCATGCTACTTTGTCGGATTCTAGTGAATGTCACTTGCGATATTGTGATTTCAGGTACTTTTTGAATGCTATTTCAAATTTTTTGGACACTCAGTGAAATTAATTTCCCATAAATTCAAGTAGCTTTAAAATTAATTATTTTCAGCCCAAGCTACTAGAGAGCTACGGTAGCCCTTTGATTGCACATTGATCGTTCAAATTTATCCTCTTGTGATGAAGCTCTATTCTTACTCAAATAATGTAGAAGAAGAGTCTATGTTGTAACTCCTCTGGATATTTTCCCAATGAATTTATCACTTATGAATTTCTATCTAGCCATTTGAATGTAACGAGCTCTTGAATTTTCCTACACATTGTGATGAACTTAACATATGACAAGCCCACCTCTACCAATAAATTTAGAGTAAAAGATGACATAGAGAAATTAATGTCTTATACATGGTTCTAATGAAACCAAGCTTACGCAATGGTCTCCCCCAAATAAGTTGCTTAGGCCCCCTTAGGCCTACCTCATATAGATGCCTTCACCAAGAATCCACAACCATCTATTCAATGAAAACAATCAAAAACTTAAACTCTCAAAGCCATTCAAATGCGGTGGTTTATGTGCTTCTTGATAGGAATTGGTAGGGCACCATTCTCATGATCCACTACACCGATTATCCCAATTAGTGTGTGTGGTTGTGGTACAGATTTTTGGTCCAGGAATAGGTATTTTGGAATTTTGATGAAATCTAAACTCAAAATGTAAAGTAGGATGCAAAGTGAACATTGAAATAGGTGATTAGTGACTAGTTAATGGGAATGAGCAAAATGTGACTCATTTACTCACTTAAGTCAAGTCTCAGGAAAGGGAGAGTCGTTTGGGCAGGACTATAGTCATGTGTTCATTGTTTCGAAGAGACTCATGAGATCTGGCTACGGAGAGATGTGATAGTTGAAGAAATTAACTCCTGGAATACATAGACAAGGGAGGACAAGGAAGGGGAGTCAATTCCTCTCGAGAAGAGAGTTTCTCCCATTTGGATAGTTTTTTGAACACTCTTCATGTGGTTGGCTGATCCGGGTGTGAAGCCCTTTTATGATGTATCGGATTCCTCTTAATATAAAAAGTATTACAGATTAATACTCTCCTGTTTCAGTGTTGGTTGAATTACATTACCTGTGATGTTGTTGATGAAAATGTTTTGTCCAACGTAATAGAGTGTGTGTATGAGTGTTTGAGATAATTGGAACTCTCTTTCGAGAAGGAAGAGATCTTGTTGTGGTGATCGCAGTGAAGTGGACTCAAGGAATAATTCCGAGGGAACTTCAATCGTAGAATGTCACCATTTGATTGAAGCTGTATATAAGTTTTTTTGCTTGAGTCTTGAATCCCTGTGAAAGGGTAAAGGGACACTACTAGTTGTTCTGGAGTGTATGAAATTGGGAGTGATGTACTTTGAGAAGTGAATACCCGAATTGTGCATTCTTTCTGTGAAAGGAAATTGTATGACCTGTGAGAGTTGCACAACAGCGACGACTTCAATGCTTTGATAAAGGATTACAATAATCCAAACCATTGGACTAACTCATTCTCGTGCAAAATTCCCGTGCGTCGCGAGACGAGAATTGACTGACCCCTGTTTGTTGTGAAGGATTCCTGTAAATGCCAAGGCGAATGGCTCCAACGGGGGAATCCTAACCATTCTGTTGCGTGCTTTAATTCTCGAGAAGAGATTGAGATAGCGAAAACAATGATCGGGGAGAACCAACAGAGAATTACGAATGATCCAGTTGAGTTTGAGAAATAACAAGTGGAAGTTCAAGACTGCAGGAGGGATTCATAGAATACACTCCAATTCAATAAAGGAAAACCGAAGGATGTCAATCTGTAACTGGTGGGACTTGCAGACTCTGGGATCTCAATCGATTATGCCCAAAAATTTCCCCGATTCTGGAGTGAGGCTAATCAACACAGCAACCCAATGATTTGTGTGGAGTAGGCAGTTAATCTGGTGCAAATATTCAGAGATTTTCTCCTAGGAGTGTGGAATTTTGTGAAGGGGCCATATTCTGGACAGGATGATGGGTCTCTGTTGCGCTAAAAGATGGGATATGTGTGGTAGTTAATTTTGGATTTTCTTGCTCAAAACTGAAATGATGTGAATATTGTCTTTATATAGTTGGATAATTCCTAGCTAAACTGATGAGGAAGGGACAATAGCCTAGTAAGAGCTAAACTGTTGTTAGTAAGGGCTATAGTCTGTTAAGAGAGCCGAGGCAGTTACAGGTAGCCGGCAACTTCCTGACAATATAGAGGCTAGGTAGAGAGCAGGGAAGCTCTCTTAATTTTTGAGCAAGGCTGGGAGAGCCGCAAGCTAGGCAGGCCTTATTTCTCCCTCTTTTTGTGAAGTCACATTGTCTGAATGTTATTGTTAATGCTAAGAGAAAGTCTGAGGTAATCCCAGGGGGCTTGGACTGGGTTACTTTGTGATTAGATTGAATTCTGCACTTTGTATTTTGTGACAAAATATTTGTTTGAGGCAGTAAAGTGGAACACTGGATTATTATGTAATAAGAATATCAATTCGGAGTATGTTTAAAAGTCTATGGTATGTGGTTTATAAGTTATCGTAGTAATTCAAAAGTCTGGAAGTCATCATCTGAATTGCCTTTTTGGTGAGGTTATCGATGAATGCAGAAACTTAATTTGGCATGTACGAGGCTCATACACACTTTGTGATTACGACCTGATCTGGATTGATGTTGTAATTACAAGTTAAATTCTGTTGCGTATTAGAGTTGATACTGGAATGTTGAGGGATTGAATTTGACATAGTTATCGCGGTATGGATATTTCCAGATTTACAAAATGTTGATTTTATCATTCAAGGTCTTAGTTGATCTGTTGTGAGTAAGGTGTGTTCCAGAAATCAAAAACTTAACTTCGAAATTTTAAGTTCTCATTTCATACTATAATCTTGCCTAATCTGAATCTAAACTCATAAAATTCTTTCTGTAATTACTTCAGGGAGAGGCAGGGACCTTGACTAGTTGTATTCTACGCAATGGTTAAATGAAAGACAAATTTATCTTTTGTTACTGCTAAGTCATTAATTGCGGATAATATCAAATTGATGTAAGTAAGGCCATCGACTGTGAGAGTAATGGTTTAGCGAATCCGGTTTAAATTATGTCTGTAATCCCAGAGAATGAACTCCAGTATATTGGGTCACTGAGTCAATCGTCTGAAGCATCTTATACATCATTATTATGAGGATATAACCCACTTGAGAGGTTGAAGAGAAATCAGAAAGGGATAATAGTCTGATGTTGTAAGCACCGAACTTATAATTCATGGACTGTTTTGTCAAATTGTGGTTTAATAATGTTGAAAATCCTTGAGTGTGTAGTTTAGGCGAACTCTCAACATCAATTCCAATCGTTTTGAACCCGTCTTAATTCAATACAGAGTCAACATGAAGAGTAAACTCACGAACAATCAATCCAACTTTCCCAAGTCATAAATTTAAAAGCAATTGGCCATGAATTGTTGTCACATTGAATGGTTTCGTTGAATCATAATTAAATCGATTGTCGTTGTAGTGTAAATGGAGAAACTGTTTCTAACCTTCAATGGAATATGAAGTGTCAACGAGACAAGACCATTGACTGTGAAGTATTTTTCGTGCGCGGGGAAGCCGAAAGGACGTGATGTTCACGTGATTGGTAAGTGTTGATTACTAATTGCGATTTTAAGGGAATTAAGGCTATCTTGGATTTTTACCATCTTTAATAATTGAATGGCTTAAACATTAATTGCAATACCGAATTGGATTGGTGAATTGAATGTTTTGGACTCTTAGGATATTGAATTGGAATCTTACATAAATGAAATAAGTTTAGGAGTGACGTGAGGATATGTTAACCCGCATACGTGGTTTTGGACTTATTGCCTTGAGGAAAGAGATGTTAATTGCTTTGGCCGATACCAGGTAAAAGACCATTGTCGGACCGCCTAATTCAAATTGAATTTAATCAAAGAAGACTGACTCTCTTGGAAGGAATACCGCACTGACTTTTCAAGTTCCATTAAAATGGAGTTAATCAATGAAAGATTATGGACCACGCCGAAGTGCACTTGGCTTCGGTAAGGAGACAAAAATGAGATACTATTGCAAGACCATTGACTATGGTTGTGCCTATGCTTGTGCACCGCACTTGGTCCAATTAAAATGAACTCACTGCCAGACCATTGCATGGGAAATTAGAGTGAGTTGTGAGACTGTCACCTTTGTATGTACTGACATGGAGTGGTTTTTAGAGTTTTTATCCCTTACCCGTAAACCAATTGTCAGTCATAATCCAAAGTGGAGTGATGTAACCTTGTGTTTTCCCTAATAAACCTTATCTATGACACCTAGATGCTACATGAATCACCTTTTAAGTCTTCCCTGATTCTTTCCCTGGGTTTTGTTTGTAACCAAAAAGCTAACTACAATATGTAAATGTGTAATTGAATCTGAAATGGAGTAGAGCAATGAGGTGTGAAACCTGTGACAAATAGAGTAACACTTACTAGCTACACGGGGGCTGGACAAATGATTTTTGAAGAGTGAATGATCGAAGTGGTTCAGGACATGATGAGGTTGCTTGAGCCATAAATTGAAGTAGTGAGAGCAGATCGGGCGAGGCCTCGGAGAAATGAGGAGCTCTAAGCTATGGAGTCGATGGGTCTACGATATCAATAACGAAATTGAAGGAAGGTGAGAGAAATCGCCCTGCAAATTATCTTGACGGAGCCGACGCGTCGGATCGCGAGGGAGAAGCTGTGGACGAGGGTGGAGACGTCCATTAACTCATATGGTTTGGGGTAAGGCTCAAGGGCAAGCATATAAGGAGAAGTGGCCAGCACCTCGTTCGAGAACAAGACGTTGACTTGGAACTGGTTATTGGTTACTTGCTACTTGTTACTAAGACTATGGCCCTCTCTGATGAGACTCGTTACTTGGAACTTGGAACTGGTGACTGGTTACTGGCTCTTGAGACTATGGTTGGTTATTAAGACTATGGCCGCGCCCGTCTAGACTATGGTCCTAGGGATTAGACTCTTCGCTCAGTCCGGTTCGCTTAGCTCGGTCACTAGGTTCGCGTTACTAGACTTTTGCAAATTATAATAATTAATTTTAATGCACTAAGTCTAATATGTTCGTCTTAAGTCCAAAAGACTAAAAAGTGATTGACTGTCACAATATTAATTTAACCCAATTAATTCAACAGTTTGAAGATTATAGGGGCGGTATGTGCTAACGTGTGGTATGGCCTATGATCCCTGGATACTTAAACGAAGAGACTATGGTCCAAACCAAGGTGCCTTGGCCTTGGAGTTATGAGACTATGGCGTACTCAAAAGACTCTTGTTGAGTTGTGACTCTATGCATTACCAAATCCCCATAAGAGTGATGTTACTGTCGAGAGTGGGTTGTAAGGGAGTGACTGAGCAATTGCATGTACTGTTGCGAGTGACCTTCAACCTTAATTAAACAAGTCCTAAAATTCACTTTAGAAGTCATTTTCCATGTGTTTGTTGTTCTAAATTTATCTTAATTCCCTTGTGATCTATCAATTAACTTAATGGTGATCCCTAGATGTAACACCTGACACTCATTTGGTCTTCCCTGTGTGATTTTCTTAATTGGAACCCAATCTAAAAACCTATCTACAGTGGTACTAATTATCAAAACGTGGATTATTTTTCAAGTCTCAAAATTAGCGAGGGTTTAACATTTTACTGAGTGATATTAAATTCATGAATACATGCGCACTTATCATACATTTTAAGAAAAATGTATGCTCTAAGGTGTTTGTAGAGTGATAAAAAAATTTATATGCAAAAGTGAATAGTGCCAAGATGAATCATGCTAGTACTTTCAATTGATAGTGTGGTTATGGATAGTATTTTTGGTGAATAACGTTGAGATGAACAATGCTTCCTAAATCTTTTGATGACACTAATTTCATAGCATAAAGATAATTTTAGTATCACATTCACTAATTTCCCACACTCACTATTAGCCCTCCCTCGTTCATTGGGATAATTAGTGTACCACTCTACCCAAAGTGACAAAGTTATTCATTGATTATCAATATTGTTGCATTTCCTTAACAAATTTGGCATTTGGAAAGAAAATGCGAGCCATATTTTCTAGAGGGAGTTGAAGTGATGGCTATTGATGTCATTGGAATGAAGAACGTTGACTACAATTGACCCTTTGAAACTTGGTAAGGTAAGTATACCTAAAACCGACAAAATAAGCATTGAGAATATGTTTCTATTTTTTTTATCTATCACAATTTCATATCTTCTCATTTTTCACAAATCACAATGATTCCAACGCATTAAAAAAACTTCTCGCTTGGACATTACATGCAAAAGTTACAAGAGTTTAAAATTTCATTTGCATGCAACTTAAAGTCAACACCTATATTAGGTGTCCAGACATCGTACATCTTTGTAATCAACAAGTATTTATTGTGCAAGATTTTTAGGTGTTGGATTTGGGTATAGTTGCCTTGAAGTAGAGATCTAAAACATGTGGACTTGGGACTCAAATTATTTGTAGAAGGAAAGGGCAACCCAATTTTCTTGATGAGAGGATATGGGAAAAATGGTCTTACAACTATTTTGACCAGTTTTTGACACCATATGTAAGTTTTTTTGAAATTTTTATTCTAGTTTCTTTTCATGCATGTGATTTCTGTATGGGTTGTTTGTCTCAAGCACTTTGCTATCTTGTTGGATTAACTTTCAATTTTTCCAAATGTCACACTTACATAACATAAATAACATTACACAAACTCCTTGTTTGTTCAATGGGTCCAAGCATCTATAGTGCATTATGCCCGATTTGTTCTCATGCTCCCCATTTTAAGGGGCATATTCATCATGTATGCTAAATTGAAGTGGCACCCCAAAACATGTTTGTAGGGGATGATGACCTTCAATTTTGCCATTCCCTTCAAATCCTTCAAGGCTTTTGACTAGAAAGATAACAACTCTCACAAGCTTAAAAATATTGTGGAGCTTTATTTTGACACAAGGAGTATCACTTGACATATAACTTAGAATCTAATATTGTATATTGTCTTTGGACATCTTAGAGTTAGCAAGAGAATGTGTGAGTACACCAAGTATTGCACAAGGTGCAAGGCGAGAATGGATTGGGTCACTACCATGGCATATCATGTGTGTGGGACCCTAACTTGCTCAATGTCCAAAGTTGTTCAATGAAGAAATGACAAAGGATTTGACATCTTTTAAGCACATGTTAACCCTCATTTGCCCCAAGGGTTCAAACAAAAGCCCATGGGGCTCTTGGAAGCATTAAAATGTCAATTGATTTGATCAATACAAGTGGCTTTGTTGGTACAAAGACATGTAGACCCATTGTAGGGATCAAGAATTCATGGATGTTCAAGTTGCAATGTTGTTATCAAAAAAAAATCCAAGATGGAATCCACTCCTAAATTACAAAACAACACACATTGAAATGAAGGTTGCAAGGTTTGACAATAAAGCATGGTGAAGCAAAGATGTTGATGTTGAATTAAGAAACGCATCCATGTGGTTGTTTACATAATGTGTGTAAACATTTTCACCTATGAAACTATAAAAATGCTCAACAACCAAAGATTGTGTAGCTTTGAATTTGTTTGTTTTCTACATTTTCTTGGTATTATACATTTAAGATGTGCTTGAATACAATAATCATCATAATTTTTTTTATTAATGTCATGTAAAGGACATGGAAGTTACAAGCCAATTATAGTCCAAAGACTAATTATATGCAAAATTTGTGAGCGGATCTTTAACGTGAATGATATTTAATAATTATGGTCTATGTTATCAATTTTGGACATTTATGATTTGATGACATTTTTAATGGAATTTTAAGGTTCAAATATTGGGTGCAATTGCTTTGCCTCTATGATTCCTTCCTATGCCCCTTCCCCTTTGTCTTGCTCATTGTGGTTCTTTGTCTACATTCAATTGTTTAGGATCATTTGAATTTGTATGGTCAAAACCATGTTGTCCACCTTTAATTTGTTAACCCTCATCCTCTTCCACCCTTGGAACCCCCTTCCCAACCGCTAATAAGGGGTGGGAGTTGAACAACACAAACATCATCAACGTAATTTATTGTTGGTTGTACAAAGGGAGCTCTTGTGTCCTCAAAATTTGATCTATAACTCATATTTGAATCATTTCACTACTAGAAAATCATGACCAAATCAACAGAACATCAACAGATCTATGTTGATCCGGACACTGCAATGACTGATTTCACTGATTTTTGAACTTTTTGTAAAAATCAAGAGTTTGTTGCTTATTTTTTTGTCGATCTGAATAATACAATGACCAAATCAACAAAATTTTAGTAAATGTAGAATTTTTTTGGAATTTTTTTAGAATGGGGTTGGACACACTTACATATAAGTATGGTGTATGGGTCGGGTTTAATCCATTATGATCTATTTAGGGATATACTAATATTAGGTGAATAGTGTGAAAAATGTTGTCTATTTCAGGGTCGGAAAACATGGTAAAAAAGGGTCTGATTATGGATTTACTTAGGGCCCGATTGAAATTAAGTGTACAAAACACGAATGGGTTCTGACACACTTACGTATAAGTGCGGTATATGGGTCGGGTGGATTCAATTATGATCGATTTAGGGGCACATTAAAATTAGGTGAATAGTGTGAAAAATGATATCTATTTCAGGGTTGGAAAACATGGTAAAAATGGGTTGGAATTTGGATTTATTTAGGGCCCGATTGAAAGTAGGTATACGAAAAAAGAATGGGGTTAAATGACACTTACGTATAAGTGCGGTGAATGGGTGGATGGATTTGATTTCGATCCATTTAGGGGTAGAATAAAATTAGGCAAATAGTATGATCTATTTCAGGGTTGAGGGTAAAAAGGGGTCTGTTTACAGGGTAAAAAAAAATCGTAATTTGCATTTACTTAGGGCCCGATTGAAAGTAGGTATAGGAAACAATAATGAGTTTGGACATACTAAGGTATAAGTGCGGTGGATGGGTGCGGTTGAATGGATTATGATGTATATAGGGACCGACAAAAAATAGTCAAATAGGGTGATCTATTTCAGGTTTGGATGAATGCGGGAGGTAGGAAATAGTCAATTGGATGCAAGGCAAATTTAGGTATGAATCAGATAGGTTGGTATAGTGGCGGATTCAGTTTTGTATATCTAAGAAAAACATTTCTCTCTGTGCATCAAATTCTAAATATGGTGAGTTGGTTGGAGTGTTAAGTGTTAAGCGTGAGGTCTTGAGTTCAAACCCGATTGCGAACCATGGCGATATAGTTAGGTTGTCATAGAAATCAGGGCAATCCAAAAAACATTTTTCTTGCCCAAAAAATCCGGGCAGTAAAAATATAAGTATTTTTTTAATAAATTTTTTGTGACCATATCAACATAAAAAATCAACAAAATTGTGTTACATCGTGTCCAAGTCAACGTGTCCTAAGTAACAACCGCGACCAACGCCTTTCTGTTGATTTTTTGTTGATCCGGACGCAGAATTTCCACTAGTGTTTGACATCTTTGCACTAGTGTCATCTGATAGCACAGACGGCTCATTCTACACCATGTCATTCTTCCATTTCATGTAAGTTTTTCTCACTATCATCACATTTAGTTATAGGTTCAATGTGTGATCGGTCCTCGTGCATGAAAATTAGTACAACAAAGCCACAAGGAAAATTTACAATCCTCCCATCCAAAAAATTTGCGAGTCCAACCATAATAAGATGTACTGAAATTGTGTCATGCATCACCTTTTTTTTCACACTCCTTGGAACAATTATCATGTTATTATTTTGAGCTTTACATAGGTTTATAATCAAGTCTAAGCACAATCATAAATAAGCTCATAACATTTGATCAATGATTTGTAATTTTAATTGATTATATTGCCTCAAAAAGAGTCTTTGTGAAATATGATAACTCCTTCCTATTTAGTCTTTAGTGGTACACCTTATCATGGTTGGACCCTCATAACAATCAATTTCAAGGATGTATGTAGGTCATCATAAGATTCAACTGCCATCCCCAACTACATGATTTGCCTCATGTGCATTCAAACTATTGGCTTCAACATGTGGAACATTAGGAATGGTAGTTGTTCTAACATGGACAATGGTCATATGAGTGACCCTTTCGCCCAACAACGCATCATGTGAATTCATGACAAAATTTAGAAATTGTAGCATTTTTTACATTAGTTGCACATCTAATTCCTTTGGAATGTTTTCTAAACCAATCAATTCAAGTTGGACATGTAGATCAATAATTGTTAGACCTCCTAGAGGATTGGGAGGGAGAGGGGTAATGAAACCAATTTGGGAGCTTCCTTTTGGGAACGTCTTTTTCACGGGTAGATCACTCCATTGTCAAGTTGAACACCACGTGCGACCAAAAAATATCTTCTTTTGGTAAGTTGCACCACCAAAATGGGTCAAATTTTTATCAAATTTGTTTCATGAGTAGATATACACATTACCTATGACATAGTTAAAAGTGGTAACTAAATTTGATGATTTGTTTTTTTCATAAAACATACCATTTCTAACTAGAATGACACATAATTGAACTAAAATAATTACTAAAAAAAATAAAGATGACAAAAAATTTCAAAAAGTATACAAAAGATACTATCAATGGTTATGTATATGTAGAAAAAATATCATAAATTTTAAAATTATATATGGCATGTAATATAGGGGTAGCAAACTTTGTCTGCACGTGGTGTCAACTTGACAATGAAGTGACCTCCCCGTGGTACTTTTGGGAGCTTCCTTGATTGTTCTAGATGTGGAAATGGTATTGGACACTTGACTTTTGCCTCCCTGCATCATTGCATGGTGAAGTGATGGGGGCAATATCATGCACTAATGATTGAGCAACAAATGCTTTGATATATTCTAGTTATGTGGGTGTTTGAGTATCCACACACATACATGTGCCCATCTCCTTGCAAATTGCCCACGGAGCCCCCTTGTGATCACCTTTTTCATAAGTTCTCTCCAAACATTACGAACTACATATTGAATCGAGATAGGACTAGGAACATAGTCTTCTAGAGGAGGGTTTGGCCAAAATACATTCATGAGTTTCCAATTCACGTTTTGGGAAACTATCAAGAATGTCCTTTTCACACTGATGACCACCCCAACACATGTTGAGCATGTCTTTTCCAATGAAACCTTAAACTATCAATTGAAGGATTATGAGACCAAAGGTTAATGTTTGGAGCAATCAACTGCGATTTTAGAGAATCATTGTCTTGACAATGCATCATGATTTTTGTTTCATCTTCTATAGCATGCTCTTGCTCTTGGATAAACCTCGCAACATATCTATATTCATTTGTAGCATGACCGATTTGAGTTGTATAAGCAACTTCAAAACCTATTTTGGTTAGGAATTATTCACAAACTTTGATGCAACTCCATTAATGAGGTTGAGGATCATTTGTTGAGAGGGAATATTGGTGCCAAAACTCTAAAGAATTATGCTTGCAATCTAATTAGATTGAAAACAATGGCATTTGCTAACCTCCTCACGTTCACTTCGTTTGCTGGAATCCAATGTCATGGGATCCTAATTTGTCGATTCAACATGTACAACGTCCAACCATGTGGATTAAAGTTGGTGGCACCGAATGAGAACAATGGTTGCCCATAACAACTCGACATTGGTAAGTGGTTGTCGCCATTTAGTCCCCATCATGGCTATTCTATATTGTAGTATGCCCCAAGCCTCTCATGGCGCAACCCATATTACTCATCCTATGATTTAGTTGCCCAACATGCATTTGTCAATCAAACATTAACGGTGAATCAAACATGTATGTCCTTAAATGAAACCACTTGAGCTTCAAAATTAATAGAAGATCAACTTGTGGCATATTAGATATTGTACATGGGCGGTGTTTTACTTCAAACCCCCTTTTACAAGTAGAGCATTTTGATTATGATAAAAAAAACCCAATGGGGATGTCATCCTACTTGATGGCCGAACTAATCCATCAACCACAATTTGGTTGATGTAAAATTTAGGGGTTAAATGGTTCAAAAAGCTCATTATGAGTCTCGAGGTATCATACATAGAGTTGTTTGAGGCAACTTATTGTTGTTTATCGCTGACAAAATCAAATCTAACTCCACGTAAAATCAACCCAACCGGCAAATGCACCTTTGCAATTGAAACATATGTACATTCATAAGAAAATGTCAGAATGTTTAAGCTTGTAAACATGACTTTAATTCAAATACATACCGTGGCCATTTTATCACCGTTGTCACATGTGAGTGGGGGCATTCACGGTTGGGGTACTACTTTTGGGTGTCTAACGGAAAAAATGACTTTTTTAGATAACTTCACATGCTTGGTATGCTTAGATTTGTATTGTGAAGCATATTTTGGATCATACCTACAATTCATACTCCATATTGAGTACACTGACAAAGTTAATTTAGAAGGAATAGGGTCATCTAAGATATCATTTTGATTCCTTAAAGGACATTTAGGAGTGTTGTCTTAATTGTTCACCTTAGGATCAAGGAATGAAAAGGACAACAAGAATTAATTGAAACGATCCCAATTTTTTTCCTCACAATCATCGTTCAAGTGTGTACCAATAGAACCAAAAATGTATTGAATACCAATTGCCCAACTTTACATGTGGCACCAAACATGTCCAAAAATACATATAATCACGGCCACACCTAAAAGGAACGTCTAGTATTAGAATTGGACAAAAAAAATTATATGAATGGGCACATGACACTTATACCAAGGTACCAAGATGCAAAACATGAAATAATTGACCACCAATGCACACCTAAATAGCAAAAAATGCCATTGATGTGGCCCAAACAAGTCATTTGACCCCTTTTCAAGTTTTATGACTTATCTACTTATTTCATAGGGAATTTCTCTATTATTGGTGATTATTTAATGAGAAATAATATCTTTCTTGATATAGCCTATGAACTATCTACTTATTTATTTAAAATTTATTGATCAAATAATAATAAATCATGATAAACACCGAAATCCACTAGTCCTTAAGTCCTTAAGTCCTTTGTCCCAAAAGTAGTACCTCAACTGTGAATGCCCCCTCGTGCAATTCACATCCTCTTTGTAAAATGTTGAGTTCAATTTAGTATACTTATCAAATACCAAGTTCAATGAGAATTTGTAGTCATTTGGGGCTTATAAAACTATAGCGGAGATTATAGAAATTGTATCAATGTCTTCAACATGATTAATATGTATCCATGTGATGTAGACATCGACAAGGCACGAGCTTCAAAGGTTTGGACAACATGCCATGCATTCTCCTTTTTTTTTACTCGAAAATTGATGTTGAATTTTACACATATGGTCTAGGGTGGCATAATATTTGATATGCCATCTTAATTATAGTGGCCTTCATAACTTGTCATGTAGTTAGTAGCAAGTGTCCTATGCCACCTTTGTTTGTAAGATCGATCAAGTGGGTTAATGAGCATTAGTGTGACCCGCACCAAATCGTGTGTAGAATGATGTGATCATGTATAACTTGGTGTCATTTTGTCTATGAGTTTCTATCTCATGTCTTGGTTAATTTTCCTCCATTGTTCTATCTTGAGTTTGACTTCGGGTAAGGGCCACTCTACACATGTGACCAAGGGTTGTGATAAAAAATGATTTAAGATTTCTTGTGGTCATGGACGGCGGTCCAAAGACTATGACCATGAGATCAATTTTTAAAAGTCTTGGTTATAAGACATAGTGTAAAGGGAACACACTATTTATTACAAAGCGAGCCTAGGCCGGAAATAGTGTTTTGGATGGAATTCCAAAATTTACTAAAAGAAAACACGTTTGAATTACACATTTCTAACATAGGAATCACAAGATACTTATATATTTTCTTTTGACATGGTCACCTTCATTTTCTATTGAAGGAACCTATTGGGTTCTATTGCCACCGAATCCAAGTGACCACCAATGATTATCCATTTATGGGCATGCATAGTTCCACTTCACTTTGTTATCATTATACATCTATATATGTTTGGCTCTTGTATGACTTCTTTGGTAAGATTGAATTTACACATGTGCAAACTTAATTTCATGATTTTAAAAACCAATTAGCAATAGGTTATGCAAATTTCATTGAAATCCTCAACCAAGTTCACTAGATAAACAACCGATTTAACTTGAGCTCTCAACCAATTTCACTACATGTTGTGAACAACTTCATGATTTGATACCCATATTCACAACTTCACAAAATTAAGTTCATGAATTGCATAACTTCATTCCACAAAAAACAGTTCATCATGTGTATGATTCTCCTAATTGTTTGCCACGACAAGTTCTACCAAAATCGACATCAAGGCTAGAGGCTTCTAGGTAAACATAGAACAACCAATGAATAATGAGAAAGCAAAGAATGTGAAACGAGGAGGCGAGAAGCTGAGAATACAAAAATCAATGAATGCGAAAAAATGTATGAAATTGGTTTGGAAGATTCATGAAGTTGCTAGAGGTAGAAGTCCAATATCATAAAATTGAGTTGTGCCACATGTCAAGTTGGTTTAAGAGGATCAAGAACCAATTTAGAAGGTTCCATAACATTATTCAAGTGCATGGTTGCATTCGATTATGTATTTAGCATATGACATGGGCCTCCACTATCTTACCTTTATGGGAAGAAACTTAGAAATAAGAAGAAACTGATGCTAATACAAATAATGAATAGCGTTGGTTTGAATAGTAAGAATATTGTGAACAATGTTAGTATTTTCAATGGTATTGGTGTTATGAATAGTAATTTCAAGGAATAATATTGGTATGAATAACAATTCATGCGCATAGTGCTGGGAGTAAAATTCTATTCAAATCTCCAAGTTCAACCATAATGTACGTATAGTAAACGAATATCCCCAATTTATTCAAGGGGCTCATGGAATATGATTGACATACCGTAGGTTCATAGCTGGTTCGACACATGTTAGCCGAATAATTAATTAAAGTTCAGAAAGTAGGTTCGGCACCTTAAAATAGTATATTCATATTATCGGCAATTTTCTCTTTTAATTTTTAAAATTTCGGCTTAAATTCATTTTTAATTTTCTATTTAAGCTTATATCTTGTACATCTCTCTTGCATTGAATAACAAGTAAGATGTGAGTGAAGAGTTGAGAATGCTATGTGCTTTATGCAAGTAGAGTGGAGTTGTGTTCAACAATGCATATGGGATATGTAAACTTTGAGGTGAAGCACTGAGTTAGACTTCATTTTTATAACACGCATAACTTTTGCATAGAGTCTTCAAATGACATAAAATTTGTTGGAGGTGAAAGATTACTTGATTTCTAAACTTTTCTTAGACCAACAAAATTCCAAAAAAGTTGATCTTCTATGCACAAATGAGCTCCGAAAAATTGTTATGAACGCATTTTAATTTTTTGATCTTTACACGGCTGCAATGTTTTGTCCATATCTTTTGCATAAAGACTTATTTTGACACAAAACTTGTTGGAGGTGGAAGAAGGATTGATTTCTCAACTTTGTTAGTTGGACAAAATTCTATAAAACTTCATCTTCTATGCTCAATTGGACTCCAAAAATTTGTGTACAACACATTTGAAAAGCCTCACCTAGAGTCTTGCTACTTC
Source organism: Polytrichum commune (assembly GCA_950295325.1). Classification (NCBI taxonomy): domain Eukaryota; kingdom Viridiplantae; phylum Streptophyta; class Polytrichopsida; order Polytrichales; family Polytrichaceae; genus Polytrichum; species Polytrichum commune. The sequence continues at coordinate 43,449,444 of OX485804.1, forward strand.
TTAACCCATATTCTTTGTGGACTAATGTAAGTGAGCTTGATTACAAAAGGAGCACCTTCTCTCTTTCAAAATTCACATAAGCTTCCACTGTAAGTAAAACTCTAGGGAGAAGTAAAAATTTCTTACTTTTCGGCAATTTTGAAAAATAATAAAATATATATTTGGCAAAAAATGCCAATAGTATTCCAAAATTTTAGGCGTCTATTTTTAGAATTATTTTGTGCCGAACCTGCTATTAAACTACGGTAATCCTGGGTCACGGACTGACCCACATGACTGAATAATGTTATGTCATGAAATTGGTAGAACACTCTGGTAACATTGGTTGGAAGGTTCATAAACTAGCTTGGAACCATCATGACATTGAGTTTGCACGTATGTGAAGTCATCTTACTAAAGGAGTGATACATCAACAACTCGGGGCAAAACCAATGCCCGGGAAGTTTTTGGGCATATATATATAGTCGGTCAAGATCCTAGTGATTCTAAATCCAGCCGGTTACATGTTGACATCTTCCGGTTTTGCTTTATTCATTTGAGGTATATTCTTTTATAGATTCTTCTTAAACGATCTCCTGAAGTCTCAAACTTCAACCGGTTATTTTTCAAACTCAACCGGTTCATCTGTAACTAACCACCGGTTCTCCTCGAGCAGTGGGCACAACAACACAAATGAAAGGAAGACAAAATTCCATGTCATCATTCTGCACTCAAACAATAACTTCTATCAACTTCGGGAATATATAACAATTTCTTTTCTAGAAACCACCTTACACCAGCTTATCTAAGGCCCATGCCACACGAGAGCCAAAGGAAGTTTCGCAACTTCCTCCAACATGGCACTTTGCTTTTGAAAAGTCTCATTTTCCTTGTTTTTCTCCTTATACTGTGGAATTCCAAGCACTAGTGCCTGGTAGTATTGAACTACATTTATTGTGCCATGTCACTCTACATTATTGTCAAGTAGATCCCGAAGCAATATCCAAAGCAAAATCCAAAGCTAAAAAGTCATTGTTGCCACTCCCCATACTTCCTCTCATGTGGCAACCACTTGCTCATGTGAACCAATGCTATTCATCCAACTCACTGCCGTTCATGCAAGTTTCCTCCCGTGTGGTTTGGGCCTAAACCAACAGTGGACTGTGGGAAGAAGAGGCAAGGTGTCTTGGATCCTGCCTGACATAATAAGACTTGTAAAACCTCCCACAAGACTTAACTATGACTCCGTGGCCGCCTTTTAATTGGGCACCCATTCATCGAATGGCACGTGGACCCTAGTGGCCTCACGTTTTCCTTCCTTTGACGTGCACCTGCCTTGAACTCATGCTCCAATCACACCAAAATTTTGTTCGGTTCCAGTCGTGAAATTGTTGGGGATTATGTTGAGAAATAGATGTTGGTCCACCACTTTTCACCCTATTTACAGTCAAGGATGCTGACGGATGGTGTCAGAAGTGGCTGGTGTGATCAACCTCTCATCACCACCGCTCCGGCCAATCAGAGAACTGGTAGTCCCAACATGAAGATGCTAGTGTATTGTAGCTTGACACCATATACCACCCAATTCCATCCAATTGCATTCGATGCCAACATCAATCCATTCCATGTCAATGTCCACCATAAACTAAACCCCCTTCCTGGGACCCAACCAGGGGGTTGGCCCTCAACGTCAATCCACGTTGGCAACCCCTAACTAATCAACTGGAACACGTTTCACGTATTACTTTAACATGGTCATTTTTAATTTTGGTGACCTTGTGTAAAACAAAGTGGGGCCGCCTCTCATTTCTCAATCAATAAGAGGTTTTAGAAAGCGGCGGTCATGGTCACTAGTCACTACACCATATATGATATTTAGTGTTTGATTATATTTTGTGTTGTTACCACTCTATACTACTCAACACTAATCTTCAATTCTTTGACAATTAGTGTTAGACATAAATGCGCTGCCACCTTCCCTATTGTCATCACCTCCTTTCCTGTGAAACACTCTTCTTCGATCGGTTCAAGAATCTCTCACTCTCGCTCTCTTCCTCCTCACTTCCTTAAGCTCCCATTCAACCAAAACCCTCGCGATTTTCTTCAAAAGATCACCATTGCAACGCCTTTTTTACTCGCTAGCTTGGGAGCTATCTTATTACTAAACCAGTGGAAGAAATTGGAGACCAGGGGTTCGGTTCGGGTGGATTTGCGAGGTGAAATTGAAGACGGTTTTGATTGAAGGTAGGTGCCTCCTTTTTGCAGAGTCATAGCATGAACGTTATAATTCCTTGAATGTCTCTTTATTTACATGAATCACAAACGAGCACACATATAGTGGATTATCCTCAGTTCCTGGAGACTTATAGAGCGAATCTGGAAGAAATGCTCATGCTTGGGCTGGGAGGTTGATCGTAAGGAGACATCACATTCAAAGCTTCGAATTTCTTTTAGTTTTGCACGTTATCTAAGTGGAGTGACATCAACAAACATCTGCCGAATATAGTCGCTAAGAAAGACTGGGCTTCAGCCTTCGCGTCCGATCGACGCACACCGAAAGTTTCGACATTCAAGCAGTCAACCTGCGGGGGATGCTGCTTTGTATTCTGTATCTGTTCTTGAATTTCTTTCGACTTTCTCCCCCGGGGTGGCAACTAGTGCAAAATGATTTATAATAGATAATCCATCCATGTTATCCTTGTACATTCATATCAAAGAACAATTTTACAGAACTTAGAATGGAGTGATGTAGTGCACATTGAGACCGTCCATAATACGCAATAATTTTTTGATTTGAACATGTCTATGTATTATAATACATCAATAACTTGAAAATAATGTGGACTTTCTCTTGGACAAGGGGGCTCGTTCATAATCTGGTCTCCCACATACCTAATTATAATTTAGATAATCTACAAAAAAAATTGAAGATAATCTGGATTATTTTGGCTTGCGAACCCTAACCCTAACTCTCTTCCCGACTTCTCTCGGTGGCTTCTCTCCCACTTCTCTTTTGAAACTCTTGAATCCAAATAATTCGAAACATAATCTAGATTATATGTACAATTATGTGTACATGATCTATGCCTTTGTGAAGTTTTTGGGCGAGCACCCCTGTAATTATTTGTTTGAGTTGCCACCCCAGGCTTTCTCCTTGATTCTTAGATGTGCATGCAGTGCGTGTAGATATGAATCGTCTCAACGTAGTCTTTCAAAGGCTAATAGTGGGAGTGCTGATGACATGTGTTGGTGTGTCTATTTGTCTGCGCTTGGAATTGAAGAGTTTGAGACGGTTTTGTGGTTGAGAGGAGGAGGCATGGGAGGGAAGTTTTTGTTGTAGGTGGTGAAAGGTGTGGAGCAATGGTGGGGGTTAACTTAGAAGTGAGGTTTTAGCAGGACGTTGTTGAGCTATGAGGTGGATACGGTGGGATTTTTTTTCATCTCCTTACTAACACTAAATTCGTGCATGTAACTTCCACATATTATCATAGTTGATATGTAGTGTTCGAGTTTACATTTAATGTTACTTACTTTCATAGGGTTAGTGATGTTTAGTGTATGCATTCGTATTTAGTGTATCAAACACTAGATATCATATTTAGTGTAGTGTAAACATGACCTAACTTTATGGTACATATAAAAACATACAGTTTAATTATGCACTTGTCCGCCTCCGACACAAGGATCTTTCTTGATTTCAAGTTACTGAGCATGTATTAAACGTGTAGTGCACAAGGTCTAAGTTATGGTATGGGAACTTTATGTGGCCACCTTCTCAACACCCCTTGGGGTATTTTTGTCCAAATGCTATTATTTGGAAGGGTGGATGAGGATGCAAATGAAGTCTAAGGGATATATAACAAGGCTTGTGGTTAAAGATTGACATTGAAAGACACGTGTTATAATGAGATTGGACTATGCCTCAAACCACAAATATGATTACACTAGGTTCAATTATTAACACAAGTGGGAGGGAGCTTATGTATTTACTTGAAGGGCTACATAGTTTTCACTTTGATCTCTTATAACTTATGCATCTGAAGTGTGATTTTAGAACTTGAAATGGTAGACTTTGCAATTTACAGTTGTTGCTAAGATGCATTAAACATTTCCCCATCTGAATCCAACAACTAAATTCGTATGTGAAGAACTTGGAAGGCGATACCCATACTTACTCCTTACCCGACTTGAAATCATTTCCTTCACGACAACCTGTCACAAACCTCCAAAACCTGCCATCAAACTAGTTTCCACTATACCATACTCTCGAAATGGTACTACGTTCTCGGATGATTTCTACTAATGATGCTTACATGCTACCGGTTATTATCAATGGCTACTAGTTACTAAACGTAGTGTTTACTCCTTGCAAAGGGTGAAGTAGTTTCACTTCTAACGTCATTATCCTTTAAGGTGTGGCCAAGGATGTTTAACAAACACTCACTTTATTCACTCCAACCTCCTTCAGAGACCATAGTTTTTCTTCTTCCTTTCCCTCACACTTAAATGCCCCAAATCCCCAATTTCAATGCCCTCATATTTGAAGGTCCAAATCTCAATAAATAGCTTAAAGTCTTTTTACTTGTAGGCTCGTTATTGATTGAGATTCTATGGGGAAAATGACATTGTAAAAAGATGCATGCCTAACTTATAAATTAAAAATATTACCAAAGCAAGTAACCTCATTAGGGTGAGCTGCCAATTTGTTGCGCTTAGCATGTGAAGTGGCTTACACTACCCTCCAAATACCCACATCATTCCACACACCGGCACCGCCTACACCTATAAACACCTTAGTAAATAGAAGCAAGAAATGGTCCCAACTTATATACCCGCCCCCCCATCCACCTACAAACCAAACTTCTAACACTCCCATATACACGAATCAAGACATATGCCTACCCCTCAAATACCACCCACAATTTTGCTATTACACGGATGGATCATTCATGCCACCCAAAGAAATAACCAGAGGGCATTGGAGAAGAGAAAAAGCAGGGTATGGTATATATAACCCTTTCAAAAACCTCAAAATCACAGAAAGACTACCCGGACTCCAAAATATACTTAGGGCGGAACTTATGGCTATGCACCACACCCTCCACCTCCTCACTACCACATACCGGAATGAACCGGCACATATCTTTACAGATTGTCTCAATGTCTTATACCTCCTGAACACGCAAACTAAACACCCAACACTACACAATAGCCACCCGGATAAAAAGATACTAGAATCCATAGTTAAGATGCTGCAATCCCGCACACAAACCACCACACTACACAAAGTCAAAGCCCACACAAACATTCAAGGTAACGAACAAGCCGATAAATTAGCAAAATTGGGTTGTGAATTAGAACATAGAGACGCTATAGCCACACATGAGCATGCGCACCCCACGCCATACTACCTCCAAAAAGACTGGTGGCATTCAATGCAAGAAACACCAGACAAAGGCCCCATCCGGCACCTTGGCAAATACATCATCAAACACGATAAAAAACACAACCTATCCATTCTAGCAACCCAAACACATCAATTACATAAATGGCTTGATAACAAAGATATCGACAAAACATTATCAAATGACTTTTGGACCAACCCGGTTATCTCAGACAAGCAAAAAACATGCTTAGTAAAATTCCGAACCGGACAATACATGGGACAAGCTAGAAAACAACTCTTTTTTGGTAGAATTGCATACCCATCCCATACATGTAACATTTGCAACTCATTAGAAGCGGATACATGGCTACATATACTCCTTAAGTGCAAACAACAACACATCCACGCACTAATTACAAAAAGGCATAACAAAGCGGTATGGGAAATACGCAAACTTCTTGTCTCAAATAAAATAACAAGACACTACATACTCATGAACGCAGGTACAATGAACTACCCCAAGACAACACAGTACCAACATGGTTACTACCCTGTACATGTGGTACCCAAAGATGTCATTGTAACGCTAGACTCAAACCCGACATTCTATGCATTATAGGACACCCTTACAATTCCCCACCACCAGAAGCACCCACACCAGAAATCACAGTTCAATTTATAGAATTCACATATTGTAACGACAAATTCTCCACTGAAACCATAAATCAAAAAATCACAAAATATCAACCACTCATAAATAATATCATCGCAAAGGGTTGGAACGTAGCCCCACTTATTGTATTAGCATCTGGTGCTCGAGCCACAACTCACATCCCCTCAATGAACGAACTTGAAACAAAGCTTAAACTCCCCACATCACAAATTAGGAACACATTCAAACAACTTAACATAATTGCCATACAATATGCACACTCAATATTAATCCACAAAAGACGAATAGAAAATAAACAACCCATCACAGACCTACAAAACCATAACTAAAAGTAGAGAGGGGTAGTGGTCAGACCACTAGTTATTAAGTTACCACCTATAGCTCAGAAAGGCGGGGAATAGCCGACTGGTTGGCATAACTTTCCTGCCTATGATTAACTCACTTGCAGCACCAAGTCAAAGTGTATTGCACTAACACGCTCAGACGGATTCAACGCGAATCGAACCCGGACCGTATTAATACAACACGCACGTCCTTAGCCAACCAACCTTGGAACCATGACTTGGCGACCAACAACACAATCAACCATCATTTATACTCAAACAAATACGCACGCTTCTCGTCTCAAACAAAGTAGCAAAACCCACACAATTCTAAATTAAAACCCATGCACCCCACACACCACCCTCCCCCCCCCCCCCCCCCGGTTCAACCGGTTAAAACATCAGTTACTAACATAGTGTCTACTCCCTGCAAAGGGTGAAGTAGTATTACACCCAACGCCGCTACCCTGGGGTACGGCCACGGTTGTCCTACGAACAGACACTTTATTCACTCCGGTCCCTAATAGGGACCGGAGTTCTTCTTCTTCAAGACTACAATATACAGTTAGTACTCACAGACCTCCATAATTATGAACTTACGTCAATGAATGAGGAGAACTGATGGCTAGTTACAGATGAAGCGATTGAGTTTGAGAAATAAACGGTTAAAGTTCAAGACTTCAGGAAAATTACCGAACATTTTAGAGGAGCATATGGAATATACCAATGTTGGATTTGATATATAGTTGAATGCATGGTATCAATAATAATCAACATCAATGATGGTATCAAAGAACCTATCTATGTGTATCAAAATTGTAATATTAGTCAAATATTGATATTTGGTTGGTATATCAAGGTGAGAGAATCTTTGTATACCCGAGTTATTATTAGGTCAATACTATTCTAAACCATACTGATACTAGGGTGATTTCACCTAGATAGGAAAGTTCTTGCATGATATATAAACTTGAATGATATCAAAAACAAAAATACCATCAAATATCCATATCCTACTGGTATCAAAAAGTGTGAAATCCTCATTATAGATACTCAAATGGTATCAAAAAAAGATGATATCATTCCGACACTAGAACATAACTTAAATTAAGAAAGAAAAATTGTAAGATCAAAACATATATCTGGCTAGACTTGAACACACTAGGATTTTGACTGATTATGCCCAAAAATCTCCCTAGATACATACTCACATTTTACTCTAACTTGTTATGTGTATTTCAAAGTGAGAGAACTGCTACATCTAAAATATATTGTTAAGATATTGCAAAACCATTGGAAGTTCATATGAAGTTGACAACGGGACCACCAAATTCATGAACTACACTAAATAGTCGTATTGGTGTGGGCCACATTAATTTTCTAGAGCCCACATTAATTCGAACCTACGTAAAATCTCTAGTTCTAAATTGGTGTGGATCACAATAATTATTTACCTAGGAAATTGAATGTTTATTTTAAGTTACTTTGGATAGTAAATACCAACCCATATTTTATTAAGGTGTTGGTCGGAAGTCTCAAGGAAGACAAAGGGGAAGATCTTGGGTCTTGGACCAAGGTTATTTCTACCATGACTAGGCCAGTAGAGTGGCCAATGTTGATTATCATACCCTTTTTCAATGTGCTCTCCATGTTTGTTTGATGTTACTTGTAAGGTAGAAGCTGGCTAATGTGGGGGAGGTAGCCATGGTAATTGGAAATCTAGCCATAGTTGGTCATTACCCTCTATATAGCACCATAAACTTGACAAACACATATATTTGTATGCTCGATCACCTTGCTAATGTAACCTCGGTCATCCTCCCCATCACATGTTTATATCAGAACGAACTTCATGAGGATTTGAATTGTCAGAGGTAGGCTTCCATATACAATGTTTAGTAGTGACATGGGAGAGTAGTTTTGTTCCAATGGCCCTTTGTCCGGTGGGCACTGGATCATTAACATTACGAACATACACTTCATTCATGCCGGCCTTGAAAGAGGTCCGGAGTTTCTATTTATTTATCTGGTTAGTAATGTTTAGCCTCATCAAACCATTAGGAAAAAAAGTGGACTCACTCTTGAAGGCAAATTTACCCAAAAGGAAGGTGCTAGGAATCACACAATAGATATCATTATGTTCCTCATGATATTTTCTTGTCAATGACAATGTGATCTTAAAATCATTTGCAATAACTTCTCTTTTATGTAGAACAAAAATTGAACTCTAGAAAACTTATTTTCTGGATGATCTATTGAAACCAAAATATGCTCTAGGAAGTTAAGGGTTAATCCACCTTAATACTAAATGCACTATGTTCAATTTCTGGACCTACATGGCACCTTATATGCCATCACATACTCAAGCACGGGTTTGGAGGTCGTGGACAAATGGCGTGACGCCAACATGGACTTACTGCACCCGGGTACTTGTCCTCAACAATGATAGGAAGTTGACAATGTCGAATTTGTCTGTGACCTATATTAGTTAGACTCGACAAACACATTGCTAAGTACATTAGGAGGTTGAATTGTTCAAGCCATGATCAATGAACGCGGAGAACCGACTGCTAGTTACAGACGAACCGGTTGAGTTTGAGAAATAAATGGTTGAAGTTCACGACTTCAGAAAAATTACCCATCATTTTAGAGAAATCTATGGAATATACCTCACATTAATACAGAAAGACCGAAAGATCACAACATGTTACCGGTTGGACTTGGAGACACTTGGATCTCAACCGATTATGTGCAAAAACCGGCCCGCACTCTGGTCGCAATTGAAAATTTTGAAAATTTTGATTCTGTCTTCAAATGGCCTGCTTCAAATTGCTTCCTTCCTGCCCAAAAGTCAATGATGAGGAATGGGCCAAATGCTTATTGTCATGCACCCAAACATCGTTCAACTCTATTATCAATACGTTACTTTAGAAACCTAGAACCAGCACTCGTTGTGTGGTTGAGATCACTTCGCGGATCGTGGGCGTCCTGGAGATGTGGTGCAAACCTGCAAATCACTTTGCACAATGCGCAGGATGAAGCATGACGAAACATGGGTTTCCGACCCCATTCGACAATTCACCCTCTTGGGCGATATTAAATCGTGGTCGAAGAGGCGCTTGAGCTGGAGATTCTGTCACTCAAGGGGTTGGGCACAATTGGAGGTGCTTACAAGGCACAAATCATAGATTTCAGACTCCAAAAAACCACCCTCGAATCGAGAAAGTGACGAGCAAGCCACGATCGGAGGCCATTTTAACTCAGTTCGACGAACTTACACCCCGACGTCAAATCAACATGGGTCCAACCTGCAATCGTTTACTTGGACCTTGCAATTGTAAGCGGACCAGCTCATTATCGTCGAGACACAATGTATGATACTCAAAAGAATTGAGTTGTTTCCTACTCACTGATTGGAATCACGGCTTGGGTGTCACCAAGTTGTAGCTGCAAAGTTTGAGTGGAAGTCATTATTGTTGCACTTGTGTGTGCAGATCTCTACACATCTTACTTTGAGAATTGAGTGGATCCTCTTTTCATCCTTAGTGAAAGTGTTGTCATGCATGCACGCACAAATCGGGGACGCCACAAGATCGGGGAGATCTCATTGAAAGCTGCTGAAAAATGGGATTAATCACTATATTCGTTAATTTGAGACTTTCTCTTGTCTCAAATTAATATATGGAATTTCTCTTCTCCAATATCTGTGTGAATTTATCCATGTTCTTATATTTGTAACTGTCTCAAAATGCCAAAAAAGTCCCAAATTAAGGAATATAGTGATATTATATTGATCACTTTATAATTATGTTGCACCAACATCTGCTGAACTTCATGGCGCCTTGGAAAGGATCCCTTCACCAATGCTAACATATGTATATTTTGTGCTATGTTTTAGATCATACTTCCAATCTACCACAAAGGCCACAACTGGAAGCCATGCGTGGCACTTGCAAGGGTTCCTGACTAGGATTTAAGTATATTTGGATTTATGCATGAATTTGGGATAATTTCAATCATCAATATGACGTACATTAGATCGTAAAACTACACAAATATGGTGGTTGACGAACACGCAATACAAACATTCAAAGTTTTGGTCGTTGTGTCGTTGCTTTTCTTATTGTCGTTTGATGTTTATGTCCCCACAAAGTGCACATCCCTTATTATTTTTGGATAAAATGATAACTTGTCCAAATATACTTGAATGTCAATTTCCATCCTGTTCATGTCACGGTTGTTTTATGTGCTCAAAATGAGAGTTTGATCAAGAAGACCCCTACACTTCTTGTAACGAAAATTTCTAAACAAAAAATCCATGGTGCCTCTAATGGGCCTCCAATTCTCCCCCTATCATTGGTTATTAATAAGGACCACCTCCAACAGGAGGCAGTAGCGCACTTGTCTCATAGCCTTGCTCAGTATACCACTCCGGGTTCACATACGAACTCGCGGCTATGATCAAGGTGAAGCATCCCTCATTCACACCAACCTAGAGACATGGTGTCATCTCTCGCTTCTGGTGACAAATGCAGAGATTTTTTTATTTTTTTTCCAAGCTTGATGGATGCAGGTTGGGACATACAAATTCATGGTGGGAAGGACATGATCAAGTGCACAATATTATGCAAAGCCTTACGTTTAGGTGAGGAGTTCACAGCTACGCTTTGAGTGAACGAATCGGGCATCGGCACATAACAATGCCACCAATTTAGGATGAGATGTATTAATATTCGATTTTAGTCAAACTTCAGTCTTGTTGGAAATGTGTATCATGTTCACCGGCAAGTGTTTTTCTGCAATCACAGGTATGGAAGGTGCAATTTGACATTACATGGAAGAACTTGGGAGTTCATAGACCAACAAGTTGATGCAGATTTGATGCCTGCTGCTGCAGTATGGTATGAAGTGCAGAGTTTGCATAATTTGAAGTTGGTCGGAGGTGGCCAATGTTTCACATTCGCCAAGATATCAACATTTGCATGGGGCAATAGAATTATCCGTAAAGTCTCTCAAAGAGGGATGAAACCTCTGGACTTGAGAAAACTTGCTATTAAGAGCTCGTTAGTTCGTTGTGTATTGGAGCCTATTTTGATAGTTGGGTGTGAATTTTGGGACCTCCTTTTTCCATCTCTCAAACTTTGAGAGTTTTAGTATCTAAAATAGGGTATGTGCATGGGACTTGCCAATCTAAACCCCATATTGACCTATGGAAGGCTAGCTTGGCCCACCTATGGGACAAGCTGGAAAGTCGGTGTTTAATAACCCGACACCATTCTTTGTGTATGGTGATCTAAGCATTAAGAAAAAAATATGTGACATTGTGTCAATTTTCATAAACTTGAGGTTTGGGACTAAACCCATGGTTTCATCTTCTTTACTTTACAAATACCTCTAATGTACCCTTGATAAATTCAATTGGTAGAAGTTGGAGAACATGAAATCCAAACCCAATAACTCTCTCACCTTACCTAAGTTATTGGGTTTGGATTTCATGTTCTCCAACTTCTACCGATTGATCAAGGGTGCATTTCTCTCTCACCTTACCTAAACTCAATAAGTGATGAAATGTTCATGACATCTTTTCTCCTTGTCTACCACCTAAACACAATGGCTTTGAATATGAGCTCTTTTTTGGAGTCACCTCTATGACCCCAACATAGTTCTTGTCACTAGTCTTGAATGCATGAGCTAATTATGGCCATGTCAGGAATGGCAAAGCATATCACCTCGGGGACCACATGCGGGTAAATGTTCTCATTTTACCAGTTATTACACACATTCAATTCTCTAATGTTCCGATGTTTCAATGTTTTAGAGTTTTGCAAGAACTCAAGGCACTTGATTGTTAACTTAATTTGGGATGCTTGAAAATAAAACATTTGTGTGAGAATGATATTTTGATGTTGCAGAAATGCAAGTGAGGTTGGTGGGATTTTAACTTGTGTCTATTTCCTCCCAAGCTTTATTCCAACTATGCTATCCACATATTCTTAAGGGAGATGATGGGAATTTTCCCACTTTTATATAATGATAAAGAGCAAGGTGGGAGTGGATTTTGATGTTCCCCTCCGTGAAACATCTTGGGGAACATCAAAATCCACTCCCACCTTATTCTTCATTATTGAGACCCTTGAGAGAACGAAACGGGAACATCTATCATGCACACCTATATTGGTTATGAAACATTTGTGCAATCTAATATTGTAACACTAAACTATTCTACCATGCAACAATGAAACATGGAAACGTTGAAAACTACCATAGATAAAGTACCAATGCTCCATTCATAGTTGCAAAGCCTGACTCGGGCATCATTAGCTCGTGCATTCAAGACTAGTGACGGAAACTATGTTTCGACCTCTATGACACTATCAACCTCCTTATAGTATCATAATTTAGTGCAAACCTGTGTGGTACGGCCCGAAGTTTGAGATTACCGCCAACATCACAACCAGCGTACCCGTTCTAGAACACACATCTTGCACAATATAATATGAAATTTGCAAAGCTATCTTCATGGTACATTTGCAGTTTTATAATGTATATTCTTCATGTTTTTGAAGGTGCTCGAGACGTGTGCTCTGGGACTCTAGTGTCTGCAGGCCGTGTTCAGAAATCTCCTACCGATGCTACTCATTCATTCTCTAAGTAGTATTTCTGAGCATAAAATAAACATGATGAGTATGTTCGGACTTCAATTGGATCATCCTGAGACGATAATTGGATTCAGCTATTCCTAGTTTTGAAGCGCTGGAAAATATCATGTCTGTGTGGACTCTACCATGAAGATTTCTGTTTCAACAAGTAAAGAATTGCATCATTCATGTATGCAGTTATTCTTCTTCGCATATTCGATTCCAGATTAACAAAAAATTCTGTCAATTGTAGGAAATGAAGTTCATGATCCAGCTATGTGGCCACAGACAATTTTCAAACATCAGGTGTTGCCTCATCCGCATAATTAGCAATTGCAAAGCGCGGATGTTGTCATCTCAACTAAGTTTCAGAATCGATCTGTTGAGATGCAAAAATCAAGGTAGAGAGTCTCTTTCTCTCTTTAAATGATCACATAGGCTCTCCTGATTGCGGCAACAATCAAACTTAGAACTTTATACCATGCTTATACCGAGTAGATGGCAGCTTGATGGATCCCATGTAAAATGGCTACAAGAAGATCTCAATCAAATCCTGAGGTACCTCCATGAGGTAGTTGAAGAATATGGAGGGTTCAAGCTCTCGTTTTGTAGGCCCCAAGTCAATGATCTTTCAAACATTCTTTGGCGTGTCTTGCATCCTCCTTTGTTTAGTATCATCCCCCTCCCCCCCCTCAAGTCAAACTCTAAAGTATGCGGGTGTTATTCAATCACTTCTCTTCAATCAAACACCTATATTTGATTGGTGTGTGGTTAGGTGACTTTGTCAAAGAACAAACACCACAAAGGCACATGTTTAAAAGAAATTGGACTATGGCTTTAGGGTTTATTAAGGACATTGCACGCGTTATTCAACATTATTGAAAAGACTTGTGTATTTAGTACAAAATCCAACAAGCATATCACACTTCTGAATCATAACAAAATCAGGGGAAGTTCAAGTTTTCAAGTTGTTGATGTTTCATTGTAGATTCGCTAATGCAACACAAAATTAAAGATGTGAATTTGATCACTAGAAGACGGAGAAAGAAAGACAACAACCCTAACTTACATACTTTGTTATTGTACAAACGCCCTTACTCAATGTAGCAAACAACAGAAGGTCCAGAATTTTTTCGGTCACAGTCCCAGCGAGTACGGGAAGGCTAAATTGTCAGAGCCCAGTGGGAGTCCAGTGCCACTGTCTGGATCAACTGTTGGTGCCAATCCAAGTATGAGAAAGACCTCGATCATGCAAAGGTATGTGGGTGTCATTCGGTTCGGACTCCCGTGTTCTCTGACATCCACCGATTACATTTACACAACAAAACTTGTGTTGCATTAGCAAATCCACGATGAAGGATCTGCAAAAATCGGATCGGAAAATGAATATGCCTTGATTTAGTTATGGTTCTCGGAAGTGCATGTTTGTTGATTTCTACACTGATTGAACTATGAATGTTGTCTGGACATTATAGAACTTTAACCCCTGGGGGGTGGACTTGAAAATGGACTCATGAATTTATATTGAGCTTTTCAACTAATGTGATGAATGCCTCCACTGCATATATAACATAAAAATCATAAACTAAACAAGTCTTTATTACATATAAAATCCACTCACTTTCTAGTGAGAAAATCATTGAATTTTTTTTCATTTGTAGCATGTAACCCAATGATTACATCACACAAACAAAGATATGAGCACAATAACTTAGTCACAACCCAGAGAGCAACACTCAAGAGAGCCCATGAGTGCTCCAAGAGCCCCTAGATGGAGAAACCCAAAACGCAAACAAGAATGGACAGGTAGTCATTGAGGATTATTTTCATATGACAACTATGGATGAAAATGTAAGTTGGATGAAACCAACACATCTATATTGTCAAATATTCCTCTAAACCTTAGGGCCACCTTTCGTACATCTACCTTTACTTCAAGATTCTAAATAGCCTTTTAAAAGTACACACTAGAGAAAATAATACCTCTCCCTTGTGTATATTATGCACGCTAATGCCTCAAAATAATACCCCTTCTTACACTCACATTAGTTGGTATGTGGTATGAAGAGTCCACCCCCCCCCCCCCCCCCCGAGGCATCAACATCTTCACTTGGTAATATGTACATCAATAATGAAAGATAACATTGTGTAATCTTAAATTGTAAGTGACACTTGCAGTATTTACTATAGTCTTTGATTAAGGCATGTAAACCTTGATTTATGTTGGCTTTATGTGGTCACTCTTCTTAATTGAACACATCTTCTTTTTGCATATGGCACAACTTGTAGTTAATGATGGACATCAAGAATAGATGTTGTACGACAAGAGTAGACTATATGCTCAACGTAATGACAATATTTTAGGCTTAATTGTTCGAACACAATCCAAATGGCATATGCGACCACTTAAAGAGAAAGAGGATCTTCACTTTAGACCTCCTATGATTTTTGCATTTCAAATTTGAGCCTGAAACTTGAAATGACACTTGAGTGATTCACAATTGCTAGCCATATGGGATGATTGCCAATTTAATCCAATAGTGTAAAAGGCCAGTGGGACGCAACCTTTAAGTGTCCAAGAGGCTCAAATTGGGCCTCTCCAACCACAAAAAACATGCATTTGAGCCACGTACTTCCATTTTTAGCTAATGAGCTCAAAAGTGACCCTATTTAGAATCAACTTATTTTTCAAGTGCACTTTTTGCATCACTTGAGTATCTTGGTGTTAGTGAATGCTTTAAGTTCAACTACACAACATGATTGCCAGTGGATGCAGGTACACACGTTGTACTTTGATCAACAATGTCAAGTATAAGTATATTTTATTTCCCCTTCACATAAGACAATGTATATGAGAAGGATTCAACCCCATACATATATAGAACATGATTTTCAAACTCAACAAGGCTAGTATAAATTGTGTGTAAGGATGCATATTGAGACCCCATGCCCTTTGAGGGTTAAGGTGTCCATGATGGCGCCACACACCTTAGGGCACGTCTACACAAGTGATTGTTGAATATGACCAAGCACTTTCTCTAAAATCCTTCATTGGTTGAGAAACGAGTGGCCATCCCACTTCGCTTTGCACAAAATCAGTAGAAATAAGAATGAATGAGAAAGTGACATGGAATCCTACATGTCTAGAAATGGAAATTGTTTTGTGGTCACCCAAATGTGGGACGAGACAATTCAATTAGATTGTCTCAAGAGATCTATATTTTTTCAAAAATTTGAAATTTATTTTTGCATTTCATATTCTAAGTTTATTTTCACTAAAAACACTTCATCCGGTCCTCTAAGTCTGGTTCCACTGTGTCATGTGATGAAGGCTTTAAGAAAATGATATAGGATTTCTTGTGGCCATGGCTTTGGACCGCAACCATGACACGGAAGAATCCTAAATTCATTTTTCTCACGGCCCTTGATCACATGGGTAAAATGGCCTATATATTTATCGCGTCCACCTTGGTTTGTATATCCTCAAATTATCATGAAAGGTTTTCAATCAACGTCCATTCATTGAAAGGGTGTAAATATGCCAAGTTGTATACATGTGAGTTAGATAGAATAAGCTTATGATAGACGGTAGAACTAAAGACCTTTTCATTTTGCAAAAAGGGCCACTATACACTAGAAGTTAAAGGGCCATGACCATTAAAACCTAAAGTCTCTCATTGGTGGATAATGCGGAGACCGTCCCACTTCAAGTTACACTTAAACTTAAGGGTCTAGGGACCAAGGAAGACTAAAATGGATGAGAAACCTACATAGAATCCTACATGGCATGCAATGAATAAGTCAATTGTAGGTCATTGTCCATGATCATGATGCTCATTCACTACTTTTACATGTGTGTTTGGTTAGGGGTACAACGTGTGCAATGATTCTTCCTTGGATTTAACTCAACCAAAGTTATCAAAGTAATAATATTTGTTATGTTGTTGTCAAGACTGAGTTCATGTGTTCCATTTGGCGGCCTCACATTACAAGAATTGGTAACAAAGATCCCACTTTTAATGGTCACTAATGACATTACTGTGTCTCTTTTTTAAAGACGGATTCAAAAATGCCATTACAAGCATATGACTCACGTATAAATGACTTGCGTCACTAGAAAAAATAATCCTATGTCAATCAAGATTATGCAAAATCTCTATCATAGTGGTAGATTTGTATATTTGTTTCAGTTTGCATGTTGATTGTTGAGGACTAGTAGTTTGCCTTTATGGATTTTTTTAGGCCAAGGAACAAAATATGTGTCAATTGAAGTTAAGTAACAAAGGCTATTAAATCAACGAGATTTATGCCAACTATCACTCTCACTAGGATATATTTATTGTCACTCTAATAACTATTGTCATCGGTGGATTCATCACCAATATTCTCCAAAACAAGAGTTGCATTGGAGGTATCAAAACACTCATCCCCAATGGTGCTGAAAACATCGTCGAAATCCATCGCACCAAGCCCAAAACCCTCTAGTGAAGAACTTTGTGGGAACGTAGGAGCGACATGGCCAACACAAAGCTGTTGGGGAACGTGGGGAGCGTAAGACGACGAAAAACAAACAAACAAACAAACAAACAACATTATTCATATCCATAACAATGTTTTGTGGGACTAACAATATTATGTGGAATATTCCCCACATTCACTCTGAATGTGGGAAATATTTTGTAGAATATTGCTAGTCCCACATAACATTGTTATGGATCTGAATAATGTTATGCAGGTGGTCTAGGAAGAGGAATATTTTCATGTCTAACTATACTGCTAGTTTATGGTGTTCCTTTGACTTTTGTAGCCTTAATCTTCCCGCCTTAATCTTCTTCCGTGTTGTGAGCTCTGGCCTTTCCGGAGTGACAACCATTGATTGGTACTATGACTGAAGCGGTTAAATGCCAAACATCGATGATTAGGGTTTAGGCTTCTTGAGTTATGAGCCATTGTCGGTGCTTTTCTAACTTAGGGATACGGTTTCATGGATGAAAATCACAAATTAGATGATTCTCGTAGGCCCTCAAGGACAAGTGACATGGTCGCCTTAGAGGGCAACATTCTGGATGGCATTTTAAGCCTCCTTTTCGACCAACATGCTGAAGGATCAAGTACACATGTTATAACAATAGATGAGTCTTAAATGGCTTGTTTTCTTAATTGGACCCCTAAATTTGATTGATATAGGTTCGGTGAGGACCACAAGCAAACATCATTAAGACACATGTTTAAAAGAGATAGAACTACGTCTTCAAACATTGCCTTCTTAACGTGCTTCTTAATTACACATTTATAACCACAACTACATCAGAGGCAATTCGATTTTCAATCCGATTTTTGCAAATGTTTCATCATAGAGTTGCTAACTTGAAACAACTCCAGTCTTGTTGTCTAACAAGGAATAGAAGTTGGAGGACATAAGAAACGAACCCAATAATACCAACATACCTTAGTATGAATTGAAGAAGAAGAAGAAGCTAAACTTGTTGAAAGCACAAGCCTCAAATTTTTGGTAAGTTAGATTGAGTCAACACTTGATAGTCAATTTTGAAGCTCTGCTTTGTCCTAAAAAAACTTGTATATGACTTTTGTTCTTTGTTATTGTATCACAAATCTACTAAGGTGGGTAAAGCTACTCTCGAGTGACTTATCAATGGTTTTCAATGGACACACACACATATCCAAGTCTAAAATGGCCTAGGATTTGCTGCACCCACATAAGGGAGTTCAATTAAATCTATCTCATGTAGGTTTATGGATGATTCATCTTGACTTAATATCAACTTAACATCTTAACATATTAAGACTAATTAGGAATTCTTATTGCTAATTCCAAGGTCAGTAATGTCTACAATGAGAGAAAGTTTTGAGCTACACATGGCCGCCAACTTCTTCACCCTGTATTCACATGATTACCATGAACCCCTTGCCATTCTTGAAAGAAAACCATGTGAGCTTTATTTCATGAATTTCATAAGATATTGCCATATGGGACATCAAATGCAACAAGCTCTACTTTCATGTTTCCTCATTTGGATTCACTAATGTGGTCATACAAAAAAATCGTTTTGTTATTAAACCCATAGTACATATCTTGAAGTGCTCAAAATGTCTACAATAGGTGCACTCAACTTACTCAAAAGACATGATCATGAAAATAAGTATTGATAGACGATACACAACCACATCTATATGATGTTGCTAAGCATGTAATAGAAGCTAAATACACCAAGTTGCAAGCCTAAGGATCTTTGCGCAACAAGGCTAAAAACCTTAGAGATCAGTATGTGGAACTCGCATACCATATGATAATGCATTATTATACAAGTGAAATGGGCCTCATATAGTTCCTAATCTCAATTGGACACCCATAGTTGGGTTTAAGTATGTGGTTGGATGTGGAACTAAGGACAAACATTGAAAATAAATGCATTAAAAGATATTTATTAGAGTATGGGCTCAAAAAAATGTTAATTTTTTATGTTTGTTGCCTCTAGTCAACATAATTGAGAGGACTTATATGATAATTTAAGAAGTGTTTTGATCACTTTATTAATAAGTAAGATTTTCACGAATAACGAGGAAAACATGTATGCCCTCAATTTGCAATTACTAAGATTTCATATGATGCTAATTACATGTTTAACATAGCATGAGAAGTGGGTGCATGTAGCTCAATTGTCCATTTTAAGCCCTTGTAAGTATGCATGTGTTAATCGATTAGTTTTCTTAATCAAACACTTAGAATTGAGTGGTACTTGGTTAGGTTTAGATGAGAAATTACTTAGTAAGGGACGGTAATTGCAACATTGAAAATCTATAATGCCCCAAAAAAATCACAAGGAAGGACAAATAATGTTAGATTTACCTTTAGTGTTGGTGACACTACATGGGTGGTTCACAACAAGTATTGAACAAAACAAATAGGATTGGTGACATTAAATACACTATTTAGGGCCGGCTTAGACAACACTGAAGAAGTGCCCTGGTCGAGAATTTTAGGGAATGGAGCAATACGATTCACCACGAAATGGGTTCTTCATTGGCCAGGGTTTGCGCTACAACCAAGACTTCTCCGGTGATGAACTCCTGACATGGATGACAAAATAACATGGTTGCAAACATGGCAACACTGTTCGCTAGGGGACATCCCCGGAGGACAAGTTTCTTGGGCAACCTCAAACCCTTGGGACAAGATACATCCTAACCTCCCTACTATCACACACGTGGCAACCAAAGTGCGTGTGATATTAAGGAGGTTTGTAATGTTAACATGGATGCATGATAATAGAGCATTAGTGCAGCGTGTGACATTATGAATAATGCAAAATCGACATTACAATAATGACAATGATCACAACGCGATGCGTGCGAGCATGCGGCTCGAATTCTTCACTTGATTATTTTACTGTCAAAACCTGCGATTTATGAAAGGGAAATTCTTGACCGATCGATGCACTTCTTCACCATAGTCAAAACCGGCCCTACACCGTACTCGGAGTCCAAGCCGTTCCAGGACAAAGAACCGAGCCAAAAAGGCTCATGTGACGGACTCCTCCGTGATCGAATCGTATCAAAGGTATAGTAGCTTAATGTAAGGGATGCATGTGGTTCCAAAGAGCATCACAGTGTTGGGATACTTTAAATATGAATTCTGGGCACCTTGGTGAAGCTTTTGTCAGACACTTGGCTTGCAGTTTGCATGATGGTGTGGGTGAGATTTTTGAGATTCGAAGTGGATATTTCCTTGAGCCACCCATGCCAAGCCGCATTTTCAATAATAAAAGTAAGAGGTACACAAGTACATAACATTATTCAGATCCATAACAATGTTTTGTGGGCCGGGACTGACAATATTTGACAAAATATTCTCCACATTCAACCTATATATGGGGAATATTCGGGAATATTGTCAATCCCACAAAACATTGTTATGAATCTGAATAATGTCATGTAGTTGGGAACTATGCAGGCCTATAACGTACACTTTTAACTTCATATCACAGTCCAAAGATTTCTATACAAAAATCGGAACATTTCCTACCTTCAGAAGGGCCACAATTAAAGTAAAATACAACCATCAATGATAATGGTAGTGGTTATCTATGTGTAAACATCCCTTCAAAGGGTTTCAAATATGCTTGTGGGCTTCTAAATCAAAATCTTGCTATGTGCATTCACCAAGTGCCCCCCCCCCCCGTTACATGTTATGCAAACAAATGTCTATTCAAATCAATCTCATTCAAGAGGGCGGGGGGATTAGAATAGTGTCAACTAATTAACATACATTCTCAATGTGCAATGAGTTTTCTTTAGATGGTGGTACAAGAAGTGGAGGAAGACAAAATTTCTTCAGTGTAGTTAATGCTCATTGCTTATTCTTTGCACTAGCACTGAATTTAATTTATTCCTTACATCTCTTTGCCACTAGACAATGTGTATATGAATCAAAATTTGATAGGAACCTAACAAAGATGTGTGCAATTCAAGTCTTTAATACCCACAACAACAACCACAATAGTTAATGGTTGTGGTACACCTTTTGCACTCCAATTTTAAAGGCTAAAGAGGGAAAAGGTGCAATCATGACAACCACAACCACAAGCACTTTTACAACAAGATCACTTGTGCATACTTCTACATGTGGATACATGAATGCAAATGGGTCCAGCCACGACAATGGTGTATCAAAATAGTGTCACGCACTACCTTTTTTTCATAGTCCTTGGAACTCCATTTCAATAAATATTGAGATTATCAATTTGAGCTTTATAGTCAATACTTAGCACAATTATAAAATGTGTCTCACATTTGATTAATGGTTTGTAATTTTAATCGGCAATATTGCTTCAAACATTAGTCCTTACAAAATGTAAGGACTCCTTTCTACTTAGTCCTTGGTGGTACACCTTATCATGGTTAGATCTCAGATGCAAAATAGGAGTTGTCAATGTTACTTTCGAGTAACCGCTTATTTGATGAGATTACTGATTTTTCCAAACTTTTTCCAAACTTGAATTTCCTATTTTCAAAGGCCAAACTCTTCTTCATTGAAATGCAAGGGTGGGTGGGTTGGACTTTCCGCTAGACACCTTCAACCCTTTTTTCCAACATTCAAACATGTAACAAAGTACTTGCTTACATAATAAAGTATATTTGTTTCAAATATAGCTAAGTCTATGGCCAATATATCTCAAATGTGGGCAAGGTGGGCAAATTAGGAGGCTACATGTGGTTGTGAGGTGCCGACCAACTTGTATTGTGGGTTTTCTATAATGAAACACCAATTCAACAAAATTTATCTTCCATGTGACCACTTTAGAGATATGACACAATCAATATTGGCATTGAACTTGGTTTCATTGGCAAATGACCCATGAAGAATTTGCTAACGATGTCGTCCACTTACGCAACATTGAACAATATAATAGTTCCCCCCTTTTAACACCAAATTGGTAAGCAAAAAATATACGATTCCAAAGCCTTGATCTATGCCATTATCAACTCCGATTTTAGAGGTTTCAAATTCCTTGGTGTTGATTTGTAATTGCTAACTTGCTCAAGCTTCTATTACTTGAATCCACCGGTTGGACGATTCCATAGGGCTGGAGGTGACCCACGGGGAGGTCACTTCATTGTCAAGTTGACACCACGTGCGGACAAAGTTTGCTACCCCTATATTACATGCCATATATAATTTTAAAATTTATGATATTTTTTCTACATATACATAACCATTGATAGTATCTTTTGCATACTTTTTTGAAATTTTTAGTCATCTTTATTTTTTTTAGTAATTTTTTTAGTTCAATTCTGTGTCATTCTAGTTAGAAATGGTATGTTTTATGAAAGAAACAAAACATCAAATTTAGTTACCACTTTTGACTATGTCATAGGTAATGTGTATATCTACTCATGAAAAAAATTTGATAAAAATTTGACCCATTTTGGTGGTGCAACTTACCAAAAGAAATTTTTTTTTGGTCGCACGTGGTGTTCAACTTGACAATGGAGTGATCTACCCGTGAGGTGACCACATTAGCCTCATCTATCTTAGTAGTGGGGAAAGTTACAACTCTTCATGCATGTCAAGGAAATTTGCAGAAATGTCAGTCCAATGTTAGCATGGAATCTAACTTTAGGGGGACTTCACATTATGAACGGGGAGAACCAACTGCTATATAGTTACAGATGAACCGGTTGAGTTGGAGAAATAACCGGTTGAAGTTCATAACTTCACGAAAGTTACCAATTAATTTTGAAAGAATCTATAGAATATACTTCTAATTAATAAAGAAAAACCGGAAGATCACAACATGAAACTGGTTGGACTTATAAACACTAGGATTTTAATTGATTCATTATGCCCAAAGATGTCCCCGGATGCTGCTTTCCAGCCCAAATTTTGCTCACACCTTCAATCTTTCTCTTTTCTTTTCTTTTGGCACTTGTTTTTCAACCGAGGATGCAAATAAGCAATGTGACTGAGTGGCCGTCCTCTCACTTCATTGACTATGAGTAGAGTATTGGCGTCTATAACCAACCACTTAACATATTCTACATCAAAAATGGAGAAGTATAAGGTGGTGCAAATATTTCCCATGTATGAAGATACAATTTTTTTTGGTGATTTGAATCCTTAAATTGAAAGTTTTTTGAAATCTTTAAGCCAAAAGTTGGACTGAACACATTGTCAATGTCTAGAGTATGTTGTGACCGCTCATTTTGAGACTAATTCCTCTTCACTTTAGCACTCAACATCAAGGACACGTGTCATGGCACTATCAATTCCTTGGTGAAACCATAACCAAAGATGGAGACTTAGGGTTGATTCCCATGTAGGCCACTTTGTCCACAAAATCCTAGTGGAAATGTGGATTTCACTTGGTGGCACCTACATTTCCACTAGAATATGGTGGGTGTAGCCGCCTACATGAAAACTGATCCTTAGAAACCGTGAAATGTGAATTCTAAAATCTTAACTTAACCACCCACAATTTTTAGTTTACCAAAATCAATCCCAACTTTATCAAAATTATGTCACTCTATAGATTCCCAATGGAGTCCTGATCGGGAATAGGTGACTCTACTCTACACAAAATATGGTTGAGGGTGGTTGTGATGGTTGTAGTTTACTTTCTTGAGATTTGTTTATAGTTATTATGTGGCATTGGAAGAGATCACCAATGCCAAAAGAAAGGAGAGGGATTATAAAAGGAAATTACTCTTATAGCCCACCCACACTTACTAATGTGGGCCACTAGTGAACGATGAGTACCAATAGTGGTTGCATCCAGTGGCTCTCATTGGCTAAACCAACTCTAAAAGTGGTCCATGCTAGTAGGAACCATTCACTGGTAGCCCGCACCAGTAAGTGTGGGTGGGCTATTAGACAACATGTACAATAGAACTCAAAACTTGTTAGCCTTTATTCTCCATTCTAGAGGTTGTACCAGTAGGAGGACAACCGAGGTCAAATTCACTCTTCAACCACATCTGTTTTGTAAATGGAACAATTTGTTCTTGTGATTGTACAACAATAGAGATGGTGATCTCAATAGAAACCACTATTCTAATATAAATGTTTTTTCACCAAACTTACTTCCAAAGGCATAAAAGAAGACCATACCTACAACCGACACACCATAAGATTAATATACAAAACAACCAACACAATATACATATATTCATACAAGAATGACACATTTCAATAATTACAAATCCTTTCTAATCCAAAGTAATTAGAACAAAAAAAAAACACATAAACACACATTAGAAAACCACAACTAAACACTATATTTTTGCTCGTTCCTAACCATCTCTTCTTGCTAAGATGTGGGGACATTGAAACCAAACCCGGCCCAATGCCAAATCTATTATAAAAACATCCCACCCCACACAAAAGGCGGCAAACAACATACTTCTTACCTAGCACAATAAAGTTTCAACCCGAATATCAACACCTGACCAAAACGTTCAAATCATTCTTTCAAAATACACACCACCTGCACATATAAACAACACTCTCATTCCCACACCTACACAAATACATACAACAACATGTTAATCACTCTCCCCCAAGAATCATTTACGCACTGGTTATAATAATCAACCCTTCCATTTGAAGCTTGTAATACACATTTTCAACATCAACCAACACACGACTGGACCCTACAATTATTGGACAAATTGACAAGACTAACCAACCCACCAGAACGCCACATAAAGACCCCGCACCCATACATACAATTCCGTAATACATATCACGATATAATCTCCCCCTCAAACCCAATCCACAAAGAATTATATAACCACATACATCTCAACCCAGAACCATCCAATATTCAAAACATGCAAGAAACATCTCCATACCTATCAAAACAACTCCTCATAGAAGCACTAAGATGCAACGAACCTATAACAAAATATAAAAACCCTACTCCCCCAATACTAAATATACAGACACCACTACAACAACCAAAGTCCCTAACAAACCAAAAAAATACACATCATAACCTGGAATGCCTCTTCGTTTAATACCGCAATGTCATGCCTACAAGACCTAGTTACATATTCCCAAATACCTCCATCAATTATCACCATCCAAGAAACTAAACTCTCCGCCACCAAATCCACAAAACACATACAAAACATTTTCCCACACTACTACAAACTCTTCTTCAACAACACACACAACATCACAAGGATTATACGCCAAAGAATGACATAGAGAGGCTACAGAGGATGATTGCTTATACTTATCCATAACAAACACGCATTTCCAGGCAACCTCTCTAAACTACCTACCCCCGCAGACATATCACCATTTCTCCAAATAATCCGAGTAGCAAACCAACCACTTCAACCATGGTTCTTAATAAACATGTATATGCCCTCACATGAAGAAGACTTACCCCTCATCCCCAATATCCAAAACACCATAACCAACCAAATAAATGTCCATCATGGCCATACGTATATATTATGCGGGGACTTCAACCGTGACGTAGCCTTAATTGGAAGACAAAATTACCAACAAACCACACCACCACAATCTGAAGATTACCAATGGAGAACATTCACGGATGACCTATAACTAACATATATTTCAACTAACACAACATTTTTAAGACAAGGAGGACACAATTATACACATAATAGCCTAATAGACGGTTTCTTCATAAAAAACCTCCCAACAATAATCAATACACTTCCACCACAAACCAAAACATCCATCTCAACTCTGACCACCAACCTATACAATTATATATACCACCCAACGCACTAATGGCCAAAACAACATTACACATACCCATGTCACCCCCTAGAATACTAAACCCCATACCTAAGGAGAACCTCAAAAACTTCCATACGCAATTCTTTGAAACTAACTCAAACCAAATAAATGAACTTACACAACTCCTTGAGCACAATGATCACTTGATAGAGGACCAATGGCAAAACATATGTACCTCATTAGATGCCTTTATCTCCAACATCTTCACATTGGTCCTAGAAACATGTAGTGCCCCACCTATTTTGACTTTACGGAACATAATTGCCAAACAAAGAGGCTACTTATCTAAGAAACCCCAAAAGAAATGAGAAAATCACCTCTCAACCTATCATCTTATCCGAAAACAACATACATTATAAAAAATAACCAAAACTGAAGAAACCACCCCATTATCACTCAAGAAATTTATAACCATAATCACAGTATTATACATGCGCCCCCTGACCCATCTCTCCCGTATGACACATGGATAGAGGACTTAGCCAAAAGAGAAAAAAAAAACTAAAAAAAAAGCCCGAAAAATCACAACAAAATATTCTCTAAAACAAATTAAAAAAACTATATCTAAATACCAACAACTTTATGACAAAATTCCAAGAAAATAAATAGAAAAATCTTTAAAAACAACGACACCCCTTTACTCGACTGCTTCTTAGACATATTTGACAACATCCTTACAAACCCAAAAGAAATCGCACAAGAAATTCACGCTCAACAATCAATTAGCAATAGGCCAACTGTCCCAATATGTCACTACCAACCTGATCACTTACAACGTTGCACATGTGGAGTCAGACAATATCCATGGCATGACCTAAATGGCTATACCTTAGAAAAAAGAGGTGAACCACTACCCTCCCTCCACACATACCTAGACCAAGAAACATATGACATATGCCTCCAACAACTTGCCAACAAAAAAACCCCCGGACCAGATCAAATTCCCAATGCCATACTAAAAAATATGCCGCCAAGATTCCACACACTCCTCTTCATGTTCTTTACCCATTGCTATAAACAAGAACAAATTCCTAAATCCTGGAAAACAAGCCTCACCGTACTCTTGTACAAAAAAGGTAATCCATATCACCTGACCAATTACAGACCAATAGCACTTGCCAACACAATATACAAATTATTTACTAGTACACTTACGAGTATCCTCTCGGCATATGGGGAAAGACATCAAATCCTACATGACAATCAAGAAGGTTTTAGAGCTAAGAGGTGCATATCATGACAAATACAAACCCTCATCTCGGATTTAGAAGATGCTAAATTCACAAGCCATGATATATACATATTATATATAGACTTCAAAAACGCCTTTGGTTCAATTAATCATGCCAGACTCCTTGCCGTCATGAAAAACCTTAGATTCCCGCAAGATGCCGTAACTCTAGTAAGTAATATTTATTCACAATCCACTACCACACTAGTAGGTGAATACTTTGGTAAAACACAACTAATCCCCATACAAAGAGGAACCATCCAAGGAGATACACTTAGTCCATATCTCTTTCTTATCTTTCTCGAAGTGCTCCTTAGATGGCTACAAGAGGGAAACAACAAATACTCCTTCAAAACCTTCAATACAAAAATAAGCTCAACAGCCTACGCAGATGACCTAGCACTTTTGACCAACAAACTAACATCCCTCCAACTTCAAGTGAACAAACTCAACCAATATTATGCATGGGCAGGAATGGACCTAGGAATACCAAAATGTGCAGTCACTGGTTGCCCCAACAAATCGAAACTAAACCCACTAACCTTTAAAACACAACTACGGGACACAAACAATAACTTCATAAACCAACCAATACCCATACTTAGCCAACACGAACCATATGTCTACCTCGGAATAAGCCTAGTCCCATCATTACAATGGAAAACGCAAACACACATAACAATGACCAAACTAATAAAACAATATAAATTATTAATCACATGCCCAGCCACCATGAAGCAAAAAATACATATGGCGGACAAATAATACGAGCAGGTATCGCATATAGTTTTTACGCCGTCCCATACTCACTCCCAATCATTAAAAAACTTGATAGGAAAGTAACCACTCAACACAAAGCTATTTGCGGCCTACCAAAATGTATGTCGAATGCAATTACACAATTACCATACGACATGTTTGGCACAGAAGCATTCTCACTAAAAAAATGCATACATCACATACATAGGAGAACAACTCATTAACACCTTCAACAACAAAGGTAGACTAGGAAGGATATACAACGGATTAGTAAAACACATACTCGCCAACACATGGAGGGGCACAAAACCTTACGCGCATATCACACCACGATTGTATAAGATCACCAATCACAAGAACCTTATTCCTACTTAAAACAAGTTGTGGAGTCCATCTCAGAAGCACAATAGACAAATTCCCCCTCCTCCCCACACCACTGGAAACAGAATGGATGAGGCAAGCAAGGAATATATCAATAATAACCCCCGCACTATCCTTAAAATATCTACACAAACTAATATTACACAACATAATTGAAATCAAACACAAAACACACCCCAACGGTACACACCTAATGACAAATGATGAATTTAAACACTACTATAGCTCACCCACTAAAATAGAAAAACTTGCATTAAACCACGCCAAAAAACTCTTTTGTCAAACCTCATGCCACAACCAATGCCCAAATATGTGCTTAACACACACCACACCAAACACCTTAAAAAATGAATATCACATACAAAACCATAGCATACACACAAGGCCGCAAGAACACAATACGCACCCTCTACCCCCACCACCCCTAGAATACCCAAAACCACCCCTACGCATCTTAAAGGACCCCATACATTTCCCAATATACACCATACTTAATGACCGCCCAAGTACATACAAAGATAAATACAAAATCACAAAAAATTCACATCCTACCTATGCCAATGGTCATTCCCAGATGACGAAACTTACAACAAATGGGTGCCCCGAAGAGATTTGTTTCCTTGAAACAACCAGAACACCATAAGCCATAATATCCTACTCTTAACACAATACTACACACGGAAACAACACCAACACTTCACTACTATACTACGAACAAACTTTAATCAGGAACAAATGAGAGACACCCGATATATACCTCCACCACTAATCATACCTCTATGCCACATTCTCACCAAATGAATGCAACCCAGAAAACGATATTGCCTACACACAAAACACTATTCAATTTCAACACGGAGTATCCCACGTATACGATAACATGGGCCACCACTTGATCACCATTCCCGAACAAAGACTAAAATGGCTATGGGAACTTGATATGGCCGTCAAGCACGGGTAGATCACTTAGTGCATTTTAAAAACGACGTGCGGCATAATATAGAGAGGATTAAAATCATTTGAAATGAAAATTATAAAGGAATTCCAAATAATGAAGGGGCCATTAAATGTAGACAATCCCATTATAAGTAAGTTAGATGGACATAAAACGTGGGCCATTATTTTTTTGTAAAGTCAATATAGGGGTTGAAGATAAGGATCCTAGAAGGTATGTTTAGTATGTTTGCTATGGTCTCCTATGTGTTTTCTTCATAACTATGTTTGCAATGGTATTATTGTTTGCACCCTTCTTTGTTTCCATGCTTTCCCTCAACACTCGTCAATTACGTTAGGAAGTAGATTAGCTTTTATTACTTAAAAGGAATATAAAGTACAAAAAATTGCAGTGACTTGGACAATATAAGTAATGGAAGGGTGCAAACAAATGGGCCATTTTTGAAATTTAAGTAATTATAGGGAAGTTTTAATTCAGCCCTTGAAGGTAAATAGCCCCAAAACAAAAAACCCCCAGCCGCACGTGGTGCATAAAAATATCTTAGAGTGATCTACCCGTGGGAATGTGGCAGGTTAACACGTACGATGTCCTTCGTGAAATTGCAAGGAAAATGAGGATGTTGTTGCTCGCCTTGAATGAAATCCTCAAGTCTATCCCACAATACGACGGCTAGCATAGAGGTTTTGTGTATCCCATGGCCGTGCGTAACGTGGTTGGTCCACACCAAGTCGTCTATGGCAAATGCGCATGGAAGGGGATTTTGAATTTTTTCTCACAACGAAAAAAATTAGATCAGCCTGCTTTGCACGAAATGTTGCAGGAGCAAAATGAGCGAGTTCGTCATCTAACTTTGGAATGGATTCAAGATGAGAGCTGACAATATGTACTCTCGCCGTATGCATGACATTATTTGTGGAGGCCATCTCCATAGAGGCGACTGTGATGAGGGAAGAGACCTCAAAATCCTATGTCCTTGCAATGAAGGTGAAAGCAGCGATGAAGACTGCAACAGTTGCAAGATCCAGCTACCTCACATGTCGCTAAACCCTGGCATTCTTGCAAGAACTAGTTCCAACAACAAGAACTGGGAAAAATAGTGCAAAGAACTGAAAATGAAACAGACAGAGTACAAATGACGAACACATGTGCCGCATAGCACACGACATGCGAAGAACTATGTGCTCTAGCTTCGAGCGTCCCCAAACCCTAGATCCGGAAATATCAGAACTTTCAGATCTGCAGGACAATATATGTTCTACAAAAATGTAGAACAACATTTATATAATAATCTATGTTGTACATGATATGTTGTAATTGGTATGTGGGACAATATATGTAGTACACTACCCGTAGGACATGATTTGTAGGACAATATGTGTGGGACATGATATGTGGGACAAGATCTGTAGGACATGTTATGTGGTACATGATATGTAGGACAAGATCTATGGGACCGTGGGACAAGATCTCAAGGACTGCATGACTGCCTTCAACGCGGACGTCTATGGACGTGAAAGTTATTTGGATGAGGAAGTTTTTCGTTGCTGACGTATCTTTATGGGCAGCCCTGTCGCTGTCAGAGAGAATCCCTATAAGTTCGTGGGGGGGTACTTAACGTCGTCCTAAATGTGCCCAAAGCCACTTTCCCCATAAATTCCGGGGATCATATGAATATCTTATTCATCATCAAAGTGAATATTCTTGTGTTCATTATATAGTCGTGTAGATCCCCCAATTAAGTTAATTTATGAGCTAAAAATGGTTGTCATATTTTGAACACGTACTATTCCAGTTTATTTTAAACACGTGTCTTTTTGGTATTAGTTCTTGGAACCACATCAAGCCACATATCATTCAAATATAGGTGTTTGATTAAGATAAGTACCAACATCTAAAAAGACACGTACACTTCATATTATATCATCTAAGAATGAGGAATGATTGAGCCAAGGTTGTGAGCGAGATACACGTTGCTCTTTGTGCTTTCTTTTGCATGTTCCCTTTCTTTCAATTCATTCGAGAATAAAATCATGGGGGAGTTGGTGGTCATGGAGGCCACCAGTCCGACAATATCTTACCAATTCCAACCTCATCACAGAACTGCGATTCACTCTCAAGAATATGAGTACAAAAGATTGAATAGGTCTAAATTACATATGTCACATATTATTGCTAAGGTAAAACATATCTTCTATAACCATATCTTTCCGTCTACCTAAGAGTTTCTCAGGTTGAAGGAGCACGACCACCATTAGCACGAATAACCTGAGCATTCAACCACTCTCCCTCGTCACTAACAACAAAAAGAACAACTCTAGCAATATCTTCGGGCTCTCCCAACCGCTCGAGCGGGGTCATCTTCTTAGTACTCTCGATGTCAGCCTCCGTTTTCCCCTTCAGATAAAATTCTGTGGCGACAGGGCCCGGAGCCACACAATTGCATGTAATCCTCTTCCCTTTCAACTCCTTAGCCAAAATCTTCGTAAAAGTCTCCACGGCAGCTTTACTTGCAGCGTAAACAGCATACCCTGGCAAAAATGTAGCACAAACTGTCGTCGTAATGTTAACAATACGGCCACCTCCTCCACTCTGTACACGGTTCGCAGCTTCCCTGGAAACAAGAAACGCTCCTTTCGTGTTAATGTTGAAGATTTTCTCCCACTCTGCCTCCGAGGTGTTCACAAGGTTAGGTAAATGGCTCAAAAGCGTTCCAGCGGAGTTCACCACGATGTGGATCGTTCCGAATGCTTCATTTGCCTTATCAAAGAGTGCTTTCACTGCGGCTTCACTGCTTACGTCTCCTCGCACAGCTATGGCATTTCCTTCTCCCCCTGTTTCCTTCGTAATTAGGTCAACAGCTTCTTCCGCGGCTTTCTCATTGCTTGAGTAGTTCACCACAACTTTTGCTCCTTGCTTCGCTAATGCCAGAGAAATTGCTCGCCCAATCCCTTGAGAGCCTCCTGTGACGATCGCCGTCTTGCCCGCCAAATTCAAAATAGGGCTTGCCATTCTACACGCCTTACTAACCTTCAACAAAAATTCCACAAATGCAGAGTCCAAATGATGCAATGACAATCGATCTCTATTCAATCAAATGGATGCAAAGCTCTGGTAGCTTGGAGTTGCAAAAGACGAAAAACAAAGCAATCTTGTACCACGCCAATTGATTTATTCCCTTCATCAAATTCTTCAAAAACAGAGTCCAAATGCAGCGCTAAACGATCGTTGTTCAATCAAATGTGAATATTCGAGCAACGATTGGAACTGCGGAGGATGAGAAACAAGTGAAAATCTGAGTTGTAGAGGAGAGAATTTTTTATCCGATTCATAGCCAAAGACAACATGGAGAAGAAGGTACTCTCTCACGCCTAGCTACAACGAAGAAACTACAATTGAAGTTTCCCTATGCAGTCATGCACATGGCCCAGAAGTCTTTATGGAATCACATCTTTGAGACTCCCAACGATACAAGGTCTTTTGTTTATGACTTTATGGTTGGACCGGTTTGGAATCAAAGGACGTATGAGGCCTAAGTGTGCCCGAAGCCACTTTCCCCATAATTTTTAGAGCTCATATGTATATCTTATTCATCATCCAAGTGAAGATTCTTGTGTTAATTATATGGTCATACAAATCCTCCAATCAGGTTCATTAGTGAGCCTAGAATGGTCATCGTATTTTGAGCACATACTAGTCTAGTTTTATTTTCACACTTTTTTTTTTTTTTTTTTTTTTTGTTGTTGTTGTTGTTGTATTAGTTCTTGGAACCACATCAAGCCACATATCATTCAAATATAGGTCTTTGATGAAGATAAGTACCAACATCTAAAAATATATGTACACTTAATATTATATCATCTAAGAATGAGGAATGATTAAGCCAAGGTTGTGAGCGAGGTACATGTTGCTCTTTGCGCTTTCTTTTGCATGTTCCTTTTCTTTCAATTCATTCGACAATAAACACATGGGGGAGTTGGTGGTCATTGAGGCTTTGAGTTTGTCAATGATCTGTTGTGGTTCAATTCTAAGTTTTTGATATAGTGTCTTCCTCCTAACCTCCTACCTAAGCTTGACTTGTATAAACGGGTGCTCGTGTAGTGTAATTTTTTTGCTTTCACTAAAATCGTTGCCATTTGAATATGTGTATATTGATATTAAGAAGAATTGTATCAATTGGAATAAAGAGAAATTATGATATGAACAAAAATGTTCACACTACACAAGGGATATGACTTAAAACAAATTACCTAGAATAGTGCAATCAAAGATATGATGCATTTTATTATTTATACCAACAATTTTGAATTTTTTTTAAAGGTAACATATGATGGATAAAATACGGTGTATTGGAGTACAACTAATATAAGGTCCTCTATAACATGTCCAATTTTTATTATAACATATCCTATACAACAACAACAACAACAACAATTTCGAATGTTTGTATTCTATGTTCACCAACCACCATCATTATGTAGTTTTGTGATCTAGTGTGCATCATAGTGTTGGTTATTATTGTCCAAAATCAATGCATTAATCCAATATATACTTAAATTATAGTTTGAAGTAAAATAGGGTATGCATAGTGGCAATGGAGGCATGGCCAAAATGTTACACCGTAGTCATTCTCAGCCTCATTTTTTGTGTGCATGGGATTTGTTGCGTTCTTTTTGCAAACAAACATTCTTACCATTGGAATTTGAGTAAGTCATAGTTTTGACACTCAAATTGTTAGAAACATCTATGTCTTTAATCTTTAGATTTCACTTTCCTCATTTACTTTAAATTTTTAGAATAAATCAAAGGGCTAACAAAATATGACCCTTCATCGGCACAACTTGTAAGTAATTATATGGACCTTTAAAACATCATGAATTAGATAATTAGGTAATTGATTAGTATGTTTAAATTGTTTGAGCCATCAAAATACTCCCTTGAACAATACCCCTTAGTTGCACGTGATATACAACCCTCTCCAAGGAGCCCCCCCCCCCGCCCCGGTGACGCTAAAACAATATTTTATGAGGAGTTTGGCTTATCATGATTGTAATCATGTACATTGTTTTATAACCGTTTGACGCATGAGGGGGCAATTCAAGATTGGGAAAGATGATACCTTCCACAAGACGTAACCCTCTCATTCCCATACTCTCAATCTAGGGTGTTGATCTTCACAATCAAAAAGTCCAAAGAAAAGGACTCCGAATTGGTTATGTCTAGTAACCCCTCTAAGCCCTCTTGAGCCTTGAAGGGTTACCTTGTCTACACTTACATACTTTGTTGCTCTTTGTGATTCTTTTGTCATAAAAATAGTTACCCAATGGACCTTTATCAAGTCTGAGACTGGGTCCATTGTGGTGAGTGTCGAGTGAAATATTATAAAGTATAACCTATGTACTAGAATGCATCAAAACCCCAGTACATTGAATATTATTGTAATTAGTGTATTTTATGTCATTGTGGTAACTTCTCTAATGACGCCTTTTATGAATAAGTTAACAAATATTTTCTCCCAACTTACATTTAGTTCCTTCAAATGCCAATTATTGAAATGAAGTTTGGTATTGATGTGAGATGACCTTAAACTACCGGATGATGGTGGAGAGATACCCAAATCTCAAGGAAGAGGTTGGCGGTTCGAATCCCGGCTGTGAAATCTCCTCTCTACTTGA
This sequence comes from Polytrichum commune, assembly GCA_950295325.1. Lineage (NCBI taxonomy): Eukaryota > Viridiplantae > Streptophyta > Polytrichopsida > Polytrichales > Polytrichaceae > Polytrichum > Polytrichum commune. The sequence continues at coordinate 43,484,738 of OX485804.1, forward strand.
CGGAAAACTTGCTAGGTGGTCAACTGCCTCCTGTGCTTTGGCGTTGGCATGTCGGCCTTCTGTCTCAAAAAAAAAAAAAAAAAAATGGTACATTCTGCATCCTAACATTTACGTGATGAGAAATTGTCATGGATGATTGGAATTTGGATGAAAAATTGCTTAGTTCCAACTATATAAATCTTTAATGCCCAGAATTTTTTTTACAAGGAATGACAAATAATGTTACATTTACAATCAGTGTTGGTGACACTACATGTGTGGTTTACAATTAGTATTGAGCAAGGCAAATCGAATTGGTGACAGTAAATTCAATATCTAGTATAGTAAGGCAAGCACGCCACATGCGACATAATCAAGTAACTATGTAGACTGGACATAAAATTGTTCCGTGAGAGTGACAATATTCCACATAGTATTCCCAAATATTCTCCACATTCAGTCAGAATGTGGGGAATTCCTAGGAATATTACGTGGAATAATGTTAGTCCCAAAAACATTGATATAGATCTGAATAATGTTATGGATGGAGTGAACAAGTGAACCTAGATGTGGAGGTTTCAAAGCACCTCAAGAAGCTATGATTAGTCTGGACCACAGATGTTGCCTACAAATGATATGTAGTTTGATTTGGTCACTCTAAATGAATTGATTCCTAATCTAAATTATACATCTTCGATTGTGTGAGCAACATAAGTGCAATTCATTCTCAAGCTTCTGCTTCCAAATGAAACAAAACCAAACAGAATGAATGAATAAATAAATAAATAAATAAATATTATTATTATTAAAATATCAGCTTCAAGATACATAGATCAGTAATTGTATGATGCGCTGCAATTGCCTATGATGTAAGCAAGCCTAAACAGGTCTCCAACAGTGCATTCGTCATGTATAATTGATCGGTGTGTGGTTAGATGTGGATCTAAGAATGGATACCGGAAAGATGAGTATTTAAAAGATGCTCAAAATATGTCAACCATTCTAGAATCAATAGTCAACACTACCATTGGGAGGACCTATATGACCATCTATGAAAAAAGAGAATCTTAACGTGGATAACAATGAATAAAGATATTCATGTCATCTCCAAAAATCATCAAGGAAATGGCAATGGCCTTGGTTTGGATTTTCTAATCATAAACAGGGAGAAATGTCACTGTCCTATTCAAGCCCACTCGCCATTACATTGTTTATGGTATTTAGTGTTACTTACTGTTTGAAAGCAAGGCTATAACTTCTCGCTATAGATTTCATTTGTTACCAACAAAGATTAAATAGGCAATATGAACTTTATGCAACATAAATGACTTTACTTGGTAGAAAGTTGCATTCTTAGCAAAATGCTATAGCACTGTATAACTCCGAATTGTAAGTGACACTAAATACCATAAATGGTGTAGTTGGGCATTGCATCCAAGTGATTCTTTGTCAATATCCAATGACATATCAATACATATAGGAAGGAACACTTGCATGCATATTACGCAACATTGGCGACCTGCTGAAACTTAAGGAAAGACGCCTATCAACCAATTCACACATAAGAGAAACAACATCTTGTAAATCCTTGAGTTATAGCAAGTAAGGTAGACGAGTGTGAGGGTGAGTTTACATGTAGGGGACTCACCCACTAGATTCTAGATAATACGGGGTTGGACGTGATCGATCTCATGCATATAAGCACAAAGCCGCCAACCACCATTCCGGTGGCATAGTAGAATGTGAGGGGTTGTGGACATGGGCCAATACACTTCCATGCCCCCACTAAAGCACTTTTTGACCTACAAGTGTTGGTCACCGAAGGATTGAAGACCAATTTTAGGAGGAGGAGGGGGTTAGTAGGTGGGCCCAAATTTGACAAGATGAGAGTAGTTAGTTGCGACATATGAACCCTACCCCAACAAATCTCACATACATTTTGTGCACATTTCATCTACAATATGGTGGACCCCCACCAACTTACGTTTGTCTTGATTGCCACTTGAATATAGCGGGTGTGCAACTTACATGGAAACTCACCCTTATTGGGCTACAACTTTTTTTTTTATCTTTGCACCCACTTCTTGTAGGATGTAAAACACACATATAGTACAAGATGAATAGCAAGTCAAAATCATGCCCATAGTCATTTGCCTCATGAAATTTGGAGCTCATATGAATATCTTATTCATCATCAAGGTGAGGATTCTCGAGCTCATCAAATAATCTTATATTCATGTCGAATTATGTTAACTATTGAGCCTAGAATGGTTAGCATATTTTGAAGACGTAGTCCAATCTCTTTTGAATTTAAACACGTGTCTTTTTGATGTCCGTTTTTAAATTCACACCTAACCACATACCACTCACATATAGGTGTCCAGATTATTGCTAATGTTGGATTTAGGAACATCCACGGTATGTGAACAGAGCCCACGAAAACCGTCAGAAACCCATACACAAATGAGATTCATTTGCGAGAGATTTCCCTGTCCTTGTATTTTTTAGTACAGGTCAGAAATCAATACCTACACATCATCGAAAATTACAAAAGAACTTTCTGGTATTATGAGACTTCGGCATGCACCTGTTCTGTTCAACTGGGTTCGGCTGCATACTTAACTTAGTATACTCGGAGGCTGGCCCCGAAGCAGGGTTCGGGAGGTTTTTGAGCTCAACCAGCTAAAATCCGCCCCTTCACAACTTCTACCGGTTTTTTCACGATTTGATCGGTTGTAAACTTGTTGCCATTAATTTGGACCGGCCAATATCCTATATTTTTTTTCAAGTGTCACCTAATTTCCTCTTCATTGTAATGACAACCGGCCAAAAACTTGGGCATTGATAAGTAAGCCGGTTTTCCAATGTAGCAAAATTATATCTACAAACAACATACATCAATCAACAACAACGTCCAAAGAACATATCAACATACAACAATAATATGTAATGATATGAACATCCAACAACAATGATTGACAATTCATTACATACAAGAAACAACAACAATGATCAAAAATTTATTCATAGTAGGAGTTGAATCTAAAATAACCCATCAACTAGTTGATGGCCATGGATTTACTCTTCTATCATACCTAGGTCTTAAAACCTCATATTAGATATGAGGCCACAACATGATAAAAGAGTAACCTAACATACCATATTATATACAAAAATGACATTCATCAATTGTTAGAGTCAAAATCAACAGTTTCATCTTCACCTTCAAGAGGAAAATGCCCTGAAAGGTATCTCTGTGGATGTGAAAACAACCATCTAAACTTTGTAGAGTTCCTCCATAAAGCTATGGCATCCATTAGTACGTTATCAAGATCACCACGAAGATCTTCCATAGACACACGTATAATACATTCTAAACTCTAGCCGTCAACAATGAATTGCAATAATGAAGCAAAAGCTTTGCCTGTCCGCCATTCACCAAATCGCTACAAGCCTACAACGAACACATAACCTAAACCCTAGAACCAGATGATATCCGACCCTAGGTGAATCAAACCGGTGAAATCCGCCTATTTCACAATTCATCCGGATAAAAATCCTCCTCCTCAAAATGGTTGCCAGTTGAAATCCGTTTTTTTTTTAAAAGAACCGGTTTTACATCCTCCACTTTCCCAATTCAACTGGACTTTTCACAAAACCAACCGGCCGCCATTACACTAGATACCAGTTCTCCCCGGACATTGCCCCAAAGTTCTCTTCGAGCACCTTCGAAATAATTGGATACAAATATATTCATTCCCTCCAATCCCAAAATGGTGAGACTCTGCAAAAAACCTCTTGACGCTATCTTTTTCTTTTTCTTTTTTTTTGAGACAGAAGACCAACCGGGCCAACGCCAAAATGGATACCACAAAAGAAAAAATTCACGCCCTAACAGAGGGGAGGCGGGGCCCCTCGGGCGTGAAAACACCGCCACGTAAGAGGAACAAGACACGACCCCCACCAAGGACAACCCCCCGGACCCACCAAGCCAAGGACAACCCCCACCCAACCTACCAAGGACGACCCCCAAACCACCAAACCACCTAGCCACCCGGACCCCCGAAGGGGCCTCACCACCCTACCTACAATGTCTTCTCCAATTCCAATCGATATGCATATCCTGCCGTCGACAAAGAATGCTCCTCGCCTCCCAAGTCTTGTCGAAGCCACGCAACATAGCCATTTTTGAGAAGCTACCAATCTTGATTTGTGCCACCACCCTTTTCCAAGCCATCTTGGCATAGATAATCAACTCATCCCAAATCTGTTGCTTAACCTTAGATTCATGCCATTGTACCTGGTTGAACACTTTGTCATTCTGTTCAATCCAAATGGTCCAAAGAGTAATGCCCCTAAGAAGGTGCCAAATTTTAACCATTTTTCCATATCTTTTAGGAATTCTTTCCCCAAACACCACCTGTTTCCAATTGAAGCAATCAAAGTTTCCGGGTCTAACTCCGCAGAGTTCATGCATGATATAGGTAGCCCATCTCCATGCCCGCTGACGCTATCTTTTCTCGAGCTTGGATTTTCAAACACCTAAAGCCGCCGTAGAAACAATCATTTCTCTTTATGGAAGAGTCCACAGAATTTAGGAAATGAGATTCTGATGACCACTGTTGATGTTGATGTTGTTGTTGTCATCATCCTCGAACATGGCGGGAAGCTCATCCTTCTGGCTCTTGTTGGATTCATTGGGAAGCGTCGCACTCGCAGACGAGTAAACCCGCCCCAACGCATCTTCAGCCTGCTTCTGCCAATTGGTGGTGATTGTCAAACCAATAAGAGACGCGGTCTGCATGAAGACTGCCAGGATCATGCCCATCCACAACCCTAAACCTTTGAGATCATACCCAAAAGCAAGCACAACCACAGAGGGCAGTCCCACAAGGTAGTAAGCCGCAAGGTTAGCAACGGCTCCAAATGCTTGCCATCCACATCCCCTGGCCACCCCTGACAACACACCTTGCACCGAATCCATGATGGCAATTGTTGCCAGAAATGGCATACATCTTGAGACATAATCTGCCACCTCAATCTCACTTGTAAATGCCCAACCCCACAGGTTTCTCCCCATGTACAGACCCGTGGCCATTAGGGTTCCCTCAGCCACACCCATGCCAACCCCAATTGCAACTGAAGCTTTTGCGGCATTAGGTCTTCCAGCACCAAGTTCATTCGAAACTCGAGTGCTCACCGAAGCACTTATCCCAACTGGCACCGTGTAGACGAGAGCTATGGTGGTTAAACTGATAGAAAGTGTAGAAGTTTCCAGCTGAGGGTTAGGCAACAGCCCTGAGAGGATGACAAGTCCTTCAAATGACCAATACTCCAGGCATATCATCACAGTTGAAGGGATGGCAAGCTTGAAAAAGGCAGGGAGATCATTGAAAGCTTCCATGGAGAAGGATGTCCATGTTCTTTTACATCTTGCAGAGTATTTAACATACGAGGCTAAGAGCAACACATTCAACCAGTTGGAGACTCCACTTGCAATGGCTGCTCCCCTGTATCCAACTCCGAATTTGTACACAAGAAGATAACAGAAAGGGATGTGGAAACACAATGTTGCAACGGAGAAGAGTGCCATGGGAAGCACTACACTCTGTGTTTGGAGGAATTTTACCAACGGTTGAAGCGTTGCAGTTGCAAATACAACTGGAAGCAGCCACCGAGAATACATCCCTGCCATCTCGCAAATCAAAGGATCTTGTCCTGAAAAGCGAAGTACCGGGCCCATGTTCCACCATAGGAATGCAACAGGGAGGCTAACCATGTATAAGACGAAGATTGCTCTCTGTAGGTAGATCCCCAGCATGTGGTACTGCTTTGCTCCGTATGCTTGTCCACATAGAGTTTCAAGCCCCGATGCCATCCCAATTAGCAAACTGTTGCCTGTTACCACTGCGAATGAGCTTGCAATGGAGGCACTTGCAAGCTCCAGTTCACCTAAGTGGCCTACAAACATGTTGGACACCACCACTAATGAGTATTGTAGCAAGTTTACACAGATCATTGGGCCGGCTATGTATACCTGCCTTTTGATCTCTCCCCATATCCATTTGGGTGCACATGATGCACCTTCGTCACGTCTGCTGATGGAGCGTGTAATGCCATTCGAGAATGTGAATGCATGAGCATGTTGATGTTGTTGCGGTGGGGAAGAAGATGGTTCAGTATGCGAGATCAGTGGCTCCTGTAATGTATGCTTGATTGCATCATCGTCCCCCATGATGTCGGATGGTTACTGCGATTCCTCCAAATTCCTATGTAACCTATGTCCAGACTTGATTTGATGTGGTCCTGTACAGAAAATCAATTGTGCAACCAAACCGTCAGAAATCTTTGTCGAACACGGAAAGCATAAAATAAAGGATGGAAGCCTAACCCACAGAACTCATTTGAAATCTGGAAGTGTAGGAGGATAAGTATCGGCAGAAGCAAAGAGTCGTAACATGCAGAAAGCATTCGGGTACTGATCAGAGCTCGGAAGGCTATGTTCCGTAGTGTACGTAATTTTGTAAGAACAAGTTAGGTGCCAGTAACCTACAATTGCACTTGTGACCGACAAGATGTTTCTAGAAATGGTCGAAAAGTCCACATCGAGCTACAACCTACAGGTGGTTGAAAAGGAAGAAAACCAATGTCCATAGATATTGTCGACTCACATGAGAGACCGCATCAAGGGTGTTTCATTTTGTAGGCATATGACTTTCCGGAGATGACCTTGAGTGAATGTCCCCCAAGCACCCACGCAGCTAAGTGCGACGCATGCCAACGGTACTCTAGGAACGATTTGAGGCTAGAGTTGCCGTTGATCCCCCCCCTTCCCCTCACACCATTCAAGATGTGGGGAATTGACTACATAGGACCAACCCATCCGACATCGCCTCGGAAAATGGCCTACATCATTGTTGTACGAGACTATCTTACAAAGTGGGCAAAAGCCAAGGCTGTGAAGGTAGCAAACGCCGTGACCACCGCTGCATTCTTACACGAGTAGGTGATAATACGATTTGGGGTACCAAAGGTATTGGTTAGCGATCGAGGGATCCATTTTTTGAACGAGTTGATTGAAGCAATGACGAAGGGTTACGGCATTGAACACCGCAAAGCTACTCCTTACCACCCATAGACTAACGGGTTAGCCGAGAGAATAAACCATATAGGTGTTATGATCTTACATAAAAAAATTAACGACAACAAGCGGGACTGGGACGTAAAGTTACCCTCCGCATTCTGGGCTTATCGGACGATCTTTAAAGTCACAACAAATCAGACATGCTTCGCCCTCGTGTATGGAATTGAGGTTGTACTTCCGATCGAACTCAAAATCACATTATTGCAAATCGTGGTGGATTTCCAACTGACAATAGCCGAGTCGTTGTCAGAGAGATTGTTAATGTTAGAAGGCGTCAGCGAGAAACAAAGGCTAAGTATCCAGCATCTCGAGGCGATGAAGCGGGGTGTGTGAGCCTTAGATTTTTCCCCAATGGCAAAAATCCTTAGAATTGAAGGCTTTAAGCAAAAACATTAGATTATTAATAGGAGAATTAGCCAAACAACCATTTACATTAAGATGGCATCAAAAGAAAGACCATGCAAAGTTGGCTAGGTGTGTTTTATCCTTAGGGTAAGAATCTTAAACAAGTAGAGAATTAGGGACCAAAGGGGGAAAAAAATGAAATATTTTTTATCCGAATCGGAAATATTAAGGAATGAAATAGCAAGTAGGTATGTTAAAATTGAAAGCAACCAATTCAAGCAAGCATTTCATTGACAAAAATCAAGCAGTGGCCAAAAATGAATAATTCTGGAAGCGGCCAAGAAAGAGAAAAATGAAGATGACATCCACATGCATAAGGAGTTTGCTAACTAAAGCAAGGGATACATGTGGCCACCATTGCCAACCAAAATACAAATTCATATTATATTGATAAAACTTTTATTAAGGCTTGGGCAAGTGGGTTGCGAGGTAGCATTATCCCTCTTCATTCACCACCGAGAGTTTGGTTCCTACCATTCAAAACGTCGGATCCCTCGGTGAATGGGAGGAAAAGAAGGCCCAACCCTTCATTAAAAAGAAATAAAACCCCCTCTTCCCCTCACAATTTTCTCTTCACTTCGCATGGCAAAGTCCTCTAAAATTATAGTTAAAAAGAACAAACCTTCTCCTCCTAAAAAAATATCTCTTCACATTTTTTATTATCAACGTAAGCCATGTTTCTTGTAGTTAGAATTACTGTGAGTGAGATAGTGTGTTTTTTAACACACCCTTAAGTTACGGCCTCATTTTCATTCGAGTCTAATGAATGCAAAAATTACAATTTAGTTCTCAGATTTTGATTAAATTTTTTTCTTGAAGTTAGCTTTTAAACCACCCTTAGCGTATTGAAATCAAAGTTAGTGAATAGAAATTATGAGTGTTTGAATGAAGTATCTCACATGCCATTCAATTTCTAAGCATTGACTTTGTAAGCTCACATCTTTAAGACGAAACATGTAGTTGCTTCATTCTTTGGAGGAATTATAGATCTTGTTTTGAGGTTTTAAAATGTGTAAGCGTGTTAAAATCAGAATTGATGCGTAGAATTTATGAGAATTTGAATGAAAATATCTTAGTTGCCTTTCAATTTGTAAGTACTGTCTTTATAAGCTCATATTTTAAAGATGAAATATGCAGTTGCTTTGATATTTTGAAGAGTTATAAGTCTTGTTGTTGAATTTTAAGTGAAACTAAAAATTAATTCATTTGAAGCTTATAAGTAAAAGTTGTGGGTATTCAAGTAGAAGGGTGTCTACTGCGGATGACAACCACCAAGAACGAATGACATAGTACTTAATCTCAGCATCATCCATTATTTTTACATCTTTGTAATCCTTGCAAAGATGTTTGTGTTGAAATTGCAAGGATGGTTTGATATACTTTTGTGTCATCTTATCCAAACTTACAGACCAATGAAAAAGACATGTACGCTCACGTGCAACCATAAACAAAGTTGGATCACCATCACCATAAATCATGCTCACCACATTTCAATTAGCTTGAGTATGGTCTGTCATGAACCCTTTGAAGTTTACCATTCTCTGCCATTACAGCATTTAAATTTTCCCAAAAAAGACTTTTTGCTGTACCATCCTCAAATTGCATGTCACAACAAGTAATGGTCAACACTTTACAATATCAACTATCGTACACATGACAAACCATTGTTGTCCAATCTTTCACACGTTTAACATGCTCAAACATAATCCAAGAGTTCTCCATGTCCCCCCCCCCCCCCCCGACTTGCATTCTTTTTATAAGCTCCACACCACTGTTTGGAAGATCTACGGACATCTTGAAAACAAACACTTTGTCTTTTGATTGCCCTGGGAACCGACTGCTATGGACAAACTTGAAAGTAGAATGGTGTTTAAATGCTATAACATTATTCATAGTTCCCATTCTACTACGTACAAAGCGTTGTAATCGAGATACAAAATTACGACAATTTGGGGATGCAAGAGTACTGAATTTGTCTATGACCACCTCTAATGATGAACCAACTAGGTGATGGCCTCCACCAATAGTGGGAGATTTGAAAAGATAATCGGCCAAGAATTGCTTGCTTGCACCCAAAACTATAGCTGAATTTGTTGCAGTGGGTGTTTTCAATATTTCATTTGCAACGCACTGGTATGCCACGTCTAATTATTCACGACATATACCATTGGATACAGGGTGATCATGCATACCAAGATGAATGCAAACCCTTAACATATCAGTAGATGTGGAGTGGACATAAAATATGTGAGCATAACACAAAGCAATTCACACAAGTGGTGATCGGCATACCTTACATTCAAAAGTGGATCTAGCAGGGGCAACATCACCCACAACAAATGGGAGATGAGTTGAACATGTCCACTCGGTGCTATTGTGCATACTTCTATTGCGATGCATGTAATTGCAATGATCATTCTGACATTGGAGATGATCTGCACAAGTAGATCGTCAAAAGGACAATCCAAAGTTGTTTGGGATATTCGTGGTTTTGGTGGTACACGAAGGGTGACCATCACACATCTTGTCCATATCATCCATTGAGCGGCCATATGCACTTGGAACTCCAAGTGGCACAAGGGGTAAGACAAACAAAATATCACCATCAAAAGAAGATGGTAAGTACTTGACATCGCAAACAACTATATTCTCAAAATCAATTATGGTAAGATCCGACTTTGATATTTTCCTATACTTTGTAAACTTCAAGGCACCAATGATAGTCAACCCTATAGATGAAGGAAAATGGTGTAGTGGAGGACGTTGAGAAGGTGTGTTGTGACAAACAAACTTCTTGTACAAAGGACTGCATGAGGATTTGGATGCATGCAAAGGGACTTAAAAATAAGTATTTTTAAAAGGAAATGACGATGTCTCCGACATGTCAACGTTTGCATAAATATTATCATCAAAATCTGATAATATACACACAGTATTAGCATCAGGCTCCAATTTAACACTTGCAATATTTGGCATTTGAATTGTGGATGCGCCAGATTGGTCTGTCAATACAACAGTTGAAGCTTGCATTTGGAATTCAAAAAGACATATCATTATGAATGAACCAAACTCCAAATCCACATTGAACCATCTTCAATTTTATTCTTTTAGATAAGAATTGCTTCACAGACTTGTCCATCCGCAGAATACATCTCCTGCTCTATGTACATGGTTCTCATTTGGATATTGAACCTCAAACTGAGAAGATCCTCTAAGACACCTACATGACCATCATCTTGAAGTGGCAACGTAAATGGAACAAAGGATCCATGAGCTCTAATGGTGGCCATAGAGATCGAATACAATAGATGCACTATACAATATTATTGGACGTAACGGGCTCTTTATGTTGAATGTTGTATAATATAATATTGAATGAACTTGAAATGCATGATATCATAACATCTAATAATATACAAATAAACAGCTCACAATAACAGCCAAAAAATATTTGTAGACGAAACATAAAGCCTTAAAGCAAAACCCTAAAAATATTCCATTTGAAAATCTAATCATACATAAACCAACCCTAATCATACAGAACCCAACCCACTAGTGGGATGTGGATTATAATTTCATCATAACATTCTTTCTAAACAAGACCAAGTGTGCACAAAAAGAAACTTAGAAATACAAGAAGAAGGATACACGACTTTGGCAAAGAGGAGAAGAAAGAAGAAGGGTTTGATTTTTTCTAGCACGAAGCAATTACATAGGGCCAAAATTAAACGACAAATGGGTAACGTCAGTTTATGTGAATCGAAGACACTGCACGCGTACTAGAATTTCATGCAATAGAAGAAAAGAAAATGTTGAAATCCAGACACAAGATAACAAACAACCCCTCATTTTTGAAAATGATGATGACAAACGAGTGAGCAACACTGCCAACGATATGTCTGATGCAGAACAAGAAGCAGAATGTACTTTCATTTACAATGCACCGGTAAGTTTTTCATGGTTTATTTATAGATGAGGCAATTTTCCAATTAATATACCTCTTGAATATCTAAAGTAACTAAGCATAAAAATTGTATTTCTTATGCAAAATTCGATTGTAAGAAATTTAAAAACATAAAACCACATAAAAGAAAATTGGAATGTTATCAATCAAAAATATTGTATGTAGATTAGTGGCTACTACGTCTAGATTAATGTGATAAGACAACATGTAAACCTTAACCCTAAAAATCAGAAGGAATTTTTCCTTGTTTTGAAACAACTCTTTTCGGGGAATTCTTTCTGTTCTAATCCATTTCCATGGATTTTTTTTTGTTTCGATCCACTCGTATGGGGGATTTTTCTTCCGATTTGAATTGTGTCTCCAAGAGATGTTCTAAAAATAAACATTATTTTGGCCAGAATATTTAAGGGAAATTAAACGTTTTGGAACAGTCAAGAGAGAAGAAAACCATTTCATGAGGGTTGTGCGCAGGACGCACACGGACTGCAGAGGGAGGAAAACGCTCCAAATGGAGCGCCAATGGAGAAACCAAGTGGAAGAACAATGGCCAGCGCGTTTGCTATGACAAATGAGGTCCTTCATCAAGCAGCGAACAAACCACCCACATTTGCCAGTGTATACAGAGCGTCCGATAGTAATGATTAAACGATGGTTGGCATGGATGTGGAGTTGGCAACGCCATCATCAAACCCTTCTCCAGAACAACATGTAAGTTTATTTTTCATTGTATCTATAAGTGTTTTTCAAATCCTAGTGGTAATAATTATTTTTGTAAATATTTTGAAAGAAAAATTTATTATAGAGGTTTCGGTACCCCTATTCCAAATTTTTCGTTCAAAAAAACACTTATCATTCACCAATTTTATGTTCATGCCATAGCTGTTGTTCTCATTTTCTTCTATGCTTATTTCTTCAAAGAAAATTGTGAAATAGGAGTTTCGGTACCAAAACCCCTATTCCAAATTTTTCTTTCAAAAATTTTTCTACAATTTTTCTACAATTTTTCTACAACTTTTCTACAACTTTTCTACAACTTTTCTTCAGACAATATACTTCTCAGTAAATAATTTCATGTTGACGCCATTGCCGGTGTCCTCATTTTTTCCATGTTTATTCTTTAACGAATATTGTGGAATAGGGGTTTCTTTCAAACAATATATTTCTCATTTAATAATTTCATATTGATGCCATAGTCGGTGTCTTCATTTTTTTTCCATGTTCATTATTAAAGAAAGTTGTGGAATAAGGATTTTGGTACTGAAACTCCTATTTCACAACTTTCTTTCAAATATTAAAATTTCTTCTTGACTAATTTCATGTCTATGTTATAACTGTGGCCTTTATTTTTTTTGTATGGCTAATTCTTGAAAGTAAGTCATGAAATAGGAGTTTCAGTACCGAAATTTTTAATCCATACTTTGAATTTGTTAATTTTAAGTAGAGGGATTAGCCACTACCCTCACTTTCTACCATGTTTAATTCTGAAATGAAAGCTTTGGAATTGGAATTTCAGTACCGAAATCCTTACTCCAAAGTTTACTTGAAAATAAATATTTCCTTTAGCAAACTATTTTTATGTTTTCAAGTCTATATGTGTGTTTTGTATTATATCAAAATGTTGATGGTTATGTCAATTATACGGTCATGTAGGTGGCCTTCATTTATTTTGGCATTAAATTTTAAATGTCAAGTATATTTCATTTTATAGTCTAGTTTTTTGTTTATGTGAAGTTGCTTATAATGTGCATTTGATGTTTTGTTGTAGAGTGGATGATTATTTGTTGCATGATTTTTTTCATTTATTATAGGCTTTGATTTGACTGTGAATATGTAGGATAACATTTTGGCGGACACCGACATTGAAGAAGCATAAAAAAGAAGTTGGACAAAACAAATTTAAACTCTGTCATCAATGGCTTGCGAATTTGACCTCTTTCTAAATTTCGTTTATCCATTCCTATATGCCATTTGAAGCCATTGCGTTTTAGAATTTGATGTTTAGTGGTTGGAAAATAAAATTTTCAATGAATATAGAGAAGATGATCATGTCTTGTATGTTTCTATCGTCAATGATCGTAGGGAGATTTTATGTGTAGCAGAGGACAAGTTGAGTTCTTGGGTTCCAATATGGCAACAAGTAAACGATGTTTTTGAGCAGCCACTTTCCCGATATGAGAATTTAAAGGTTTTTAAAGGTAAAATGTTTTGGGTTTGGGAGGGTGTAGTTAGCTTTTTGGTTACAAACAAAACCCAGGGAAACAATCAGAGAAGACTTAAAAGGTGATTTGTACAACACCTAGGTGTCTTAGATAAGATCTATTAGGGAAAACACAAGGGTATATCACTTCACTTTAGATTAAGACTGACAATTGGTTTACGGGTAAGGGATAAAAACTCTAAAAACCACTCCATGTCAGTACATGCAAAGGTGACAGTCGCTCACCTCATTCTAATTTCCCAGGCGATAGTCTGGTAGTGAGTTCATTTTAATTGGACCAAGTGCGGTGCGCAATCATAGGACTCGCCATTGACCATAGTCATTTGCAAAAGTAACCCATTTTAGTCTTGCTTATCAAAATCGAGGGCACTTTGATATCGTCCATAATCTGGCATTTAATTAATACCTTTTAATTGAACTTGAAATAGGCGGTGCCGTCATCCTCTCAGGATTGTCGAAGTTCCTTAATTAATCATTTCATTTTAGATGATACTGTCCGACCATAGTCTTTACCGAGTCTTGGCTAAAGTAACAATAACGTCTTTCCTCAAGGCAATTGATCAAAACCACTTTAACGTTAAAGGAATCATTTCATTAATGATTTACCTTATCCTCAATTAGATTTTAATAATTCAATTCTTAGAGTGGTAATTTTCCAAAGGATCCTCAATTCAATTAAGATTACAATTAGTCATCAAAACTTACGGATGCCGTAAGTATTGCGGCCTTTGGTCTCCTCCGCAGACAATAGCCTCTCCCCTTCAATGCTCCATCCTTCATGAAAGGTTAGCGGAGAATAGTTTCTCCATTTACACTACAACGACAATAGACTTTCTTATTTATAACACTAAACAACTACATGCAATAATGAACTCAATTTCCTGGATTACTCATCCTAACCTCTCTAAGTGGCATGGATTCTCACGGAGTGGATTCGTTTTTTAGGGACTTCAATTGTGATTAACACGAGATCATCTCAATTTAGAATTGAAGTTGATAAATTATCTGGATTTCCGGTGGGAAAACGTTAAGCATTATTAATCAGAAATCATAAATTTCGGGGCAGAAAAGAGTTTTGTAATTCCACCTACAGAATCCTCTCTATACTCTCGTAGACTACTGATCCAGACGAGTTTCTCTCAATGATTCCAGACCGTAGTCTTAGCGGCATTAATTCTCCAGAGACGAGTCCCGGTGATTAATATCAGTGTCTATATTGACTCTCTTTCATTTGGTCATCTGTGGACAATTGCCTGGAAACAATTGTGATAAGGCCTTTCGATAGATTTAGACAATAGAAGTGATAGGGCCAGATTTCAGAGCATTAGTATTTTGAGCAATCCCAGTAATAATAATGAAAACGAACATGATTCCCTGCCTGAACTCTCTCTCGGTGAAACATCCTAATTCAATGTGAGACCTCTCTATACAAAACAAACTATAGACTTATAATTTTCCGAGTTCAATAACCCTCTCACTCGCCAGATTCATGCCCAATTGCCTGTGATTATCACACTTCATTCAGGAGATGAACAAACATAGATTTTAGTTACTGCAACTATCATTGATATCAGTCCCTTACACAACCCTGATGCAGTAGACTCAGATAATCACTTCCATTTAGAATTAATTAACTATAATTTCCATTTACAGTAAATATGCCTCACACAATAATTCCGGTGTAAAACCAATACATATCCACACTCACCACCACATGACAATAGACTGTAGATTATAGTGCAATGGAAACATAGACTTTACTTTCATTAATAACTGCCTTGAGTGATATGGGAACTCAAAATACATTCACAGATTCACACAAAATATCAAGGACAAGTTCCACAATAAATTCAATCATGTAATAATTCAGGCAATTCGAACTCCGCAGATTTTCTGTTCACCTTCGGCTCTCCCAGCCTAGTCTATTCCTTGCCTGCTACAGAAGGCTATATTCACCCAAGAAAAAAAACTCTCTATTCCAAGACAACCACCACAGCCTTCCTCCTCCCAGACAATGGCCTCTCTCCTTCTCTGAAGCCTCCTAGCATCAGACTATAACCCTTGGCAATTACTTTTTTGATATACCAGACTATAGCCCTATTCGTATTTACTGGTTTTCATTTAAGAAGTCTAAAAATAGTTTGTTTCTCACTTGAACATTGTTTTTGCTTTGAAAAATAAAAAATTATCATTACAGAGGGTAACCACCAAGTTACAACATAGAGACGGCACATAAATAAAGTTCATGCTGATGAGGAAGAATGACATTATAGTGTGGATTGTATATACCTTAATGCGATGGATGCGACTAGCGTTCTTTTGGATACCATGAATGACTTCAATATGTAAGGCTTGAAGCCCATTGATTTCAAATTTTTTTGGTCAAATACATTGAACCTTATATTTATAAATTTATTTTGTTGAATGGCAGATTCATGGAAAATAATCACGTTATGGTTCATAAAATCCATCTCATTCAGAGTTTTGGGACTTTGAAGCTACAAGAATTTAAAAATATTTTCTGTCCTAATGATTATGCTAAATGCGAGAAAAAACATCCATTGACTACATGGTATCCTCTTACTGTAGATATTTTTACAAGTTTCATCTAGAAGATGAATCTTTAACATTTCAATGTCTACACCAATTTTATGTTCTTACATTAAGTTATTTTAGTCTTTTAAACTAAAAAAATTCAATATTGTTTTTAGCGTAATGTTGTGGCAACATTAGAAGAGGTGCGTCGTGAGTTTAGAGACAACACTTCATTGGCCCAAGATCTCCTAGGCTTGAATTGGAGGCAATAGCAAATGCAATGAGAAAAACAATGAGGGCATGTAGGTCAAAGGAATTTGATAAACTCCTTGCAGTTGCGGATCCCGCAAATGACGTTGATTTTGTGAAAGATGTAAGTATTTACATTATTCGTTTGATTTTATAATATATTTTGTTATATTGTGTATTTTATATTCAACGTTGTTTTCATTGTTTTTAAGTGAATGGGCATTGGAGAAATTGCAAAAAATTGCAACAACTCCGGTGGATAGCAAGTATAAAATGAAATGGTTGCAGTGGTGGAATTCATTTCTGATGACACATGAGACTTTACGTCTTTTGCCATCAAATTTTATAGACAATAACCTTGATTTGTGGTTGGTAAAAACATCATTTTGGGCCCAGATAATATTATGAATTATAATTGTGAATGCATTTATGCTTATGAAAACATCATAATTATTATATAGCATTTGTATTTATTAAGATAGTTATTTGACATACATTTTATGTGTGAATTCTAATTTTTAGTTGAAGGAAGATGCCATCTATAAGTTTCATGACATTCTACCACAATTAGGTGATGTGGTTTGGGATAACGTCCTCTGAATTGGAGGTTACAAAAGAAAATGACATTGTCTTCTTTAGAACAAAACGTATACTCCAATGTTACGCGGTTCAGCGCCATTTGCAAAATCCACAATATTAATGAAGAATCATGAAGGCAAATTGATAGTAAAATATGTGATATATAGGTATTTTTCTACATTTGACTATTTTGAAATAATAAAATTTATCTCCATTGGTGATATTGAACTAAACTTGTTTATTGAATTGATGTAGGTACCTAACAAGGGAGGTTGAATCCCAAAAAGCAATTTCATTGCAAGCATTACCTTCATTCTTGAATTCATGGGCTGACAGGTCAAGTGACCAAAACATATTTTCAGCCTTGCAGTTAATATTGTGGACTCATAATTTATTGGTTCATTGTCCATGGTTTATTTAATGTCCAATAATTTTCTATCCCGCTGAAGAAAAAACTCTTAGGTTTTCAATGGAGCCATCACAACTAATGGAGGAAGAACTTCATGAGAAGCAACAACATGTTGGGAAAGGAGGTAAATGTAAACGGAAAGCGCATGCTAAACCAACACCTTATGTACTGCGAAAATGGTTTTACCGTCGTCACCACCGATGTCATCTGTACCAATGCCACAAAACAATAAAAACAATGTTGATTTGTACGTTGATGATATTGTATTAACTCTTAGACCACCCCAAGTTGTTCTTACTTCAACACCTTCAAATTATATTTTCGAATCTCAATATGTGGTTGTTGAAGCTTCTGAAGGATCCAATATATACAAAGTTTTTACGTTTGTGAAGAATAAGTTCATATCCAATATGTTAGAGAATGGTGCAATCGATAACCTAGTGTTGCTATATGCGTTTGAATTTGTCAAAAATGTTAGTGAACTTGAACAACATCATTTAATTTTGTATGTTTTTGTATATTTTTGTACTTGAAAATAATTTTTTGTTGTTTATGGAATTCTAATGTTTTTTATTTTTATTTTTAGGTTGGCCATGCTCGTAAGACTCGTGTTTCGTCCGAAATTTGTAAATTTGGTGGATTTGATCTTATCATTGCGGATTTGCCAGAGGGTCTACATGTCCCGAATGTATCTTCTCCTTCAAATTTAATTCCATCTTTGAATGCACACAACTTAAAAGATATAGAAACTTTGTTTGAGTTTGCAGATGGTTTTTTTACTAATGATGCTCCATTGTTATTATTTCTTCTGGAGTTTAAAATAGTTAGGGATGATGTTAGGGCATATCCTACTTCATATGAATTTGCATTGGTAAATGATTGGTGGGCAATAAATAAATTGCCATTGTATCTGCCAACAGACATAAAATTTACGGTACACTCCTATCTTAAATCTTCAAGTATTTTTTTCGAATATGTGTGGATTATATTTGTTGTTTGATATCATGACAAATAACTATTTTCTATAATGAGGATACAACATTGTATATAGACTCGACGGTTTCGGCTCATGATGTTCTTTCGATTGGAGCCCCGTCCACAATTTGTTTTCAACAAAGTGGGTGGTCTATTTCCAATGGAAGTGGGGGCCTTAGATATCTTCTTCAATCGTACTACGTCCAAGACTCAATTAATGCACGAAAATATCCCATGGAGAGGAGCACATGAAAAAGATACAGAGTCTTTGCAATTTCTTATTGAAACATTGACTAAACCATGAGATGTTATCCTTTATGTTTATGCATCTAGAGGTTAGAAACATGTTTTTTTTGTAAGTTTTAGAATTTAAGTCTTTTCTATATGACAAATATGTTATGATATGCATAATTATATTTATTGCAGGTGCATTTATTCATGCTTGCCGTTGTAGTGGCCGACACCTTGTTGCATTCGAGAGAGACTCGGTAATTTTCGACGCAATATTAGCCCCTTTCTGTGATTCATTGCCACCTCTTATTGTTCATGGCTTGCAATCAATTAACATGGCATGCGAAGATGATGATGAGCCTATTTGGAAAGTTCCAAAGAAATCTTGCTTCAGTGCGTAATTTTGTTGGTTTGAAGGATTTTAAAATTTTGGTTTTCTTGTGGACTATTTAGTCTTCCACCAATTGTTTCTAACATTTTTTGATATTGTGTGTAGAAAAATGAAGGAAGCGATGTTCCCCCCTCATCAATTGATTCTCCCTGTGTATGCCGAGTCTGAGGCGATACGGTTAGCAACCGTCATTATACCTCTTAGGCGAAGTAGATCTAAACATTATGATCTTTGTATCTTGACATTCATGAATATAGAGGCAAAGGAATGTAATGTTCGTGTTTGTAATGATAAGGAGAATAATAGATAATAGATAATAGAATAGAATAGAATATAAGTGCATAAAGAGGTCTTGCACATGACTTGGTATATATGTGCACATGTTTTTTTTTGGTGGCAATTATCTAGTTTTTATAAAATAACCATTAAGAGTGGACATTGATTTGTGTGACCATTGTCTAAAATCCCTAAACCCTAATGATTTCCACAACATCATTGTTTTATAGCTTCCTTCATTGTTTTAAATGTTCATATGAATTGGAGCAATCAATTGGTAGGTTAGTTTTCGGCATGTAACATGTGTTGATGTTTGAGCTACAAATATGTGGTAATAGGATACCAAACCCACGGTGATAGGTATGTTTCTTGAAATTTTCTCACCCTAATCCGCTCATTAGTTATTGCTCACTGGTCATCGCTCATATGATAGCGCTCCTCGGTTTAAACCTAGTGAGGGGCCCAAGGCTCTCAAAACTAAATTTTTATGAAGTTGGACCATTGACAAAGGCCATCTTCCATGGTCCGACTTCATAGTCCATAGTGTAAACCGCTTAATTAAAGGTAAAGGCTAAGATAAAGGCTTCTTGTGGAAGATCCATGGTATTATTTGGATCCATAACAATGTTCCATGGGATTGATAGTATTCTATGAAATATTCCCACATTCAGTCTGAATATGAGAATATTTTGTGGAATATTGTTAGTCCCATAGAACATTGTTATGGATTTGAATAATGTTATGCCTTCAACACTTAGATTGTTGTGGTACTTGCAATTGTGTGTGAAGGAGATTGAAACATATCAATACCAATTTAGAGTTTTGTGGGAATTTTCCATGAATTTCCAAACTCCATATTTTTTTGTTGATAAAAGATTAGCCAATATGGGTGCATTCACTTTCAAATTGAGTTACATGCCTTCATGACATACAATTGTATGCTAGACCTAATTCAACCAAATTCTAGATTGCATACGACTTTGGAAGGTGAGCAACCATTTCAAAATTTGACCAGGCCACTAATCAACCTTGAAGTAGATATTCCATCATCAAAGATGTCGGATTAAGACATGACTACTTTAAGGTTAAGAATCTAATTCATTTACCTATCTTTAAGTGGTGGGTGGTTAAGTGCCCATCTAAGAACAAACACCAAAGAGACAAAGGTTTAAAGCGATTGGACTAGGTGCCTAGATTTGTTAAAACCGTTCTAGACTTAATAGTCAACATAGTTAGGGAGGGGGGGGGGGAGCTATGTGAACTTTGAAAATTTGTAAAAAATCAAGATTAGCTCCAAAGTTTTGTGAGAATGATCATGGCTTCTTCATATACATTTGCAGACACATATAACTTTCAAACACAAGAAAAATTAGGTAAGATACAACACGAAATAACCCAAATGAGACCCACCAACTAAAAAATATAGTAACATAATTTTCCATGTAGATTCCATAATAACATGCAAAGGATATTATTGTCTTCCAATCAGCATGTACACAAGGAGGTCACTCCATTGTCAAGTTGAAAACCACGTGTGAACAAAGTTTGCTACCCCTATATTATATGCCATAGATAATTTTAAAAATTATGATATTTTTTTATATATACATATCCATTGATAATATCTTTTTTATATTTTTTGATATTTTTAGTCATCTCCATTTTTTCTAGTAATTGTTTTAGTTCAATTCTGCGTCATTCTAGTTAGAAACGGTATGTTTTCTAGAAAAAACAAATTATCAAATTTGGTTATCAATTTTTAATATGTAATAGATACCATGTATATGTACTCATAATTTTTTTTTGATAAAAGTTTGACCCATTTTGTTGATGCAACTTAGAAAAAGTAGATTTTTTTTGTTCGCACGTGGTTTTCAACTTGACAATGGAGTGACCTCCCCGTGCGCATGGACAACACTAGTATGGGCCCATGTTGTCCCAACCCTTTGTGTCCATGCATATGACACGTCCTTTAAAATGTGGTCCCATCACCTCATGGGAACAATGAGGAACGACAATGAGACCACCACTACCACCATCGCCACATACACCACATCTTCAGTTGAATAATACATACACTTTGGGTGTAAAGGCATTGCCATTCACTATCAACATGCAGTGCCGTGTTGCATCATAAACAACTTTGCCCTTTAAAGGACATGGGATTTTAATATACGGCTCAGAGACAACTCGTTGACAACCACACCACTTATGTTATTTAGTGTTATGTAAATATTTGCAAAGGGCCTAACTAGGTGCCTAGAGGTCTCAAAGCGTCATGCATGCTAATTGCCAATATGATAATATTTATTAACAAGTGAAAAGTTGTTTGCACTATGAATTTAGTGTGGCACATTGGAATACTAGAGATGATAGTTTTGCGTTTGAGTATGCAAGGGGAGGATATTATCAATTGTTCTAATGGCAAGTGTCACGTCTTTACATTTTAGTATGCAAGAGGGAGATATTCTTGAGCACACTAATGCCAAATGCCATTTATGTGCACTTCAGTCAAATTGTAGATTGAAATGTAACCTAGGCATGCAACTCATAACACAATTGAACACACTCATGCCAAGATATTTAGTAAGCACACTTGAACGCCAAGTTTCATGAGGTCACACTAATGACAAACTTGTGGATCATTAGTATAACTTAGCATTCGCCTCAAAATAGGGTAAGTGACACTACTACACATGTGACACTGAATACCATAAACGGCGTATACCGTTTCATAGACAACTTGGGCTCTTTATACATAATAACAAAATTTCATAAACAACTCATATCTCATGTGCAAAGGCCCATCGGATCATTGGGCTTTGGCCCATTAGATCAAGTCATCCTATTAGTTTAATATATTTTAAGTTTGGGGTCATAGATCTCGAATCGGTCTAGTGAGATGAAATTGGGATGCATCAACAACCCATTAATTATAGGGTGGAGTATTAATTGTCGTCCCTTTAGTAGGTGTTAGGAAACCAAATTGTACTCGAATGATTGTGTTGTGGTACAAACCCACTTTTCACTCGAAGAAAAAGAATGGATATCCCATACAACACGGTTTCACACAACATGCTTGTAAAATGAACATGTGCCAATCTAGGATTGGTCTAGATTAGGAACGCCCATTCAATAAAGGGGTTGTTTTGTACTGTGGTGTTTGAGATCACTAGAAGAAGAAGAAGAAGAAGAAGTCTGGTCTTTGGAGAGGCCGGAGTGAATGGAGTGTCTGTTCGTAGAACATCCTTGGCCACGCCCTAGGGCACTGGCGTTAGATGTAAGACTACTTCACCCTTTGCAGGGAGTAGACATTATATTAGTAACTAATAACCCGTTAACCGGTAGCATGTGAGCGTTGTTAGTGGAATTTATCCAGTAAAGTGGTATTGTTTTACCGGGTAACGTGTACCGGGTTATAAATGTGCTTATTTAGTTATGCTAGGTCATGAAGGTCTATGACAGATTGTCGGTTCTCAAGTCTTTGTTTATGAACTAGTATTGAGTGTACATATTGTGTGGCGATTATGTTAATTTGTTGGAATGTGTTTTTTTTTTAATGAGAGGGAGTATGAATTTTGTTTCCAGGTTTTTCATTGATGGGATGTGTGTAGTGGCTCTTGCGCCTACGACTAGTACCATGAGTGGGGCTACATTCCATCCCCTTGTTATGATGTTATTGATGAGCGGTTGGTATTTTGTGATTTTCCTATCGAGGGTTTCTGCAACAAATCTGTCATTACAATATGTAAATTCTATAAATTGTATGGTGATTCCTGTTGTAGGGGCTTTTGGTGGAGGGTGGTTATATGGATGTCCTATGACACACAATATGTCCGGTTTAAACATGGCGTTGCAATGACATCTCTGGGTACCACATGTGCATGGCAATAGCCATGTTGGCACATTATTTTCTTGGGGTCGTTCATTGTATGTTCCCGCATTCATAAGTGTATAGTGTCTAGATATTTTATTTGACATACTTAGTTTACGTACTTCCCATAGAGCTTTGTTATGTCGTTTTATTATAAGTGCATGAATGTGTTGTTGTTTGCATTTAAGTAGTACATGTAGCCATGTATCTGCGTCTGATGAGTTGCAGATGGGACACGTTTTTGATGGGTAAGGTTCTCTACCAAAGAAGAATTGCTTCCAGGCGTGGCCCCATATACTGTCCCGTTCGGAATCTGATTAGGCATGTTTTTTGTTTATCCATAATACTTGGATTTTTTCCAGAAATTGTTTGATAATGTCTTGTCAATATCTTTGTTTTCAAGCCACTTGTGTAGTTGGTGTGTTTGGTTAGCTATGACTTCTAAATTATGGTTTTTATCATATTTGAGGACGTGTTTTCCAAGGTGTCGTATGGGGCCCTTGTCTGGTGTCTCTTGCATTGAGTGCCACCAACCTTTTTGGAGGTAGTATGGTGTAGGGTGTGCATGTTCGTGTGGCATTACGGCGTCTCTATGATCTAGTTTGCATCCTAATTTGGCTAATGTGGCTACTTGTTCATTGCCATTTATGTTAGCATGGGCTTTGACTTTATGGAGTGTGGTGATTTGTGTGCGGGATTGTAGCATTGTGGTCATGGATTCAAGGATATTTTTGT
Organism: Polytrichum commune; assembly: GCA_950295325.1. Classification (NCBI taxonomy): domain Eukaryota; kingdom Viridiplantae; phylum Streptophyta; class Polytrichopsida; order Polytrichales; family Polytrichaceae; genus Polytrichum; species Polytrichum commune. The sequence continues at coordinate 43,508,702 of OX485804.1, forward strand.
CTGAGTGGCTATAATTATGTATTGTGGGGTGTTTGATTTGAGTGTTTAGTAAATATAGGACATTAAGGCAATCAGTGAAGATATGTGTTGGTTCGTCACGATATGTGGTGGTCAGGAGTTGGAGAGTGTGGTGTATGGCCATCATTTCGGCTCGTAGTATGTTTTGTAGCACTGGTAGTCTTACTATAATTTTTAGATTTTTTATAGAATTGTAGATACCATACCCTGTTTTTTCACGTTTCCAGTGTCCTTGGGATGTTTCTTTAGGTGGTTTGAATGATCTATCTGTGTAGTAGCAGAATTGTGGTATGTATTTGAGGGGTAGACATCTATCAATGTTAGTGATTAGTGGAATATTGGGGGTTTGGGTGATTGGGTGGTTGGGTGGTTAGTGGATGAGGGGGATATGTGAGTTTAGACCAATTTATACTACAATAAACTGGGGTGTCTTGCGGTGTAGGTGGTGTGGGTTGAGTGAACGTTGCGGATATTTGTAGGGTGTTAGCAATATTGTACATCTATTGGATATATCATTTTCATCCAGTGGGTGTGTCTTTGTGGTGGACACATACAGTGTATATGGCGCGACTTTCTATTCTAGGTTTGGTTCGTAGTTCTGGTGGGATTGTTGGTTCTTCGTATGTGATGGTGTTAGCTTTGAAGTGTGCGATAACATGTGAGTCTGGAAAATGTCCTTCGTGGGGGTTGAGGTTATAATACCAATTCTCGTTTGGTGTTACGAGGATTGTAATTGTGTCTGGGTTATTTTTGGATGTGAGACGTGCCCAATGAAGGGCTTGTTGGGCTTCTTTTTCCGTGTGTGGGTGTGCATATCCGTGTCTTTGCCATTTGTACTGGAACGATGTGCCTATTGATCCAAAAACTCAATCTCGGGGAAATGGAGAGTAGAATTGTTTAAGTATGGTGGAACATGTTATTGGTGATGAAAAGTAGGAGTGTGGAATTTGGTAAGAGTCTATAAAGTGTTCAAGGATGGCCTTTGGGAGCGTGTATTGTGAAAGTTGTAGGGGATTATTTTTGGAAGTTCTATATTTATATCGTTGAATATATATTGATATGGCCAACAGTTAAGTTACTTGACCTTATGATATAGGTGAATGGAGTTAGGGATGCACACCTTGGCCGCGCTCCCTCCAACCCTAAATGGAAGTCCAGGGTTAGATAATTTACCTTAATTATCCTCGGTTGATTCGGCTCGATGTAGGCCGAGCCGCTACCTCTTTGCTCCACTTCCCGGACATTGACCTTGTCTTCTTCCTTTTAGCTATCCAACTTCCGACTTAAAAAATTCATAGTAAATTCATTACTACTTAGATCTGGGCTTTCCATATACTATTGAAAAGTTATTAACAAGATTTAATTTTAAAAAATATGATATCAGCAAGTTAAGCCAAGATGAATCCAGCAGACTCCTTGTAATACAACAGTCAACCATGAAGTCTTAAACTACGTATTCCGTCTTCAGAAATTCGTATCTAATTCATTTATTATTCAAATCAAATGTTCTTAATAACCTTGGTAAGTTATTAACAAGGTCTATTTGAAAAAAATATGTTATTAGCAAGTTAAGTCAAGATGAATGCAGCAGACTCCGTATAATACAGCAGTCAACTAGGAAGTCTCAAACAACGTATTCCGCCTTCAAACATTCATCTCTAATTCATATCCACTCAAATCAAACGTTCTAAACAATCTTGGAAAACTAAAATAAATATCTACTTGGAAAAAAATATAATTTTTCAAAATTAAAATTTGTATTGGGCAAGCAAATCTAATTCAACACCCACTACCCAAATAAACACCATGTTTTTTTATTCCATCTTTGAAAATTCATAATTAATTGCTACCTTAACCAAATCACAAATGGAAAACGGCTACCGATAGTTATACAAAAAATTTATAGGAAAAAAATGATAATTATTTTGTTCGAGATCATAAACTAAGCGCACAAGCCTTCGGCGGCTGAGGTCTACAATGCCTCCACTTGCAATCATACAATCTAACCTACCTCTACAAAAGAAATGAAGAATTTTTTGTATGTTAACAAACACACATTCTAACTAGGAGAGATAGTAGAGGATTTCTCAAGCCTTGTTATCAAGCCATTGAGAAGGCAAGCTAGAAGTTTTTTCTTAACTACATAGAAGTAGGGCTTTGCCAAAACATTTAGAATAAGAGAGATAGTATAAAGTGAAAAGAAGGGGTTTTTAAATCCTTTCAAAAAATGATTGGACCACTCCGCCACCGGCTTTATTCTTCGAATACTTTCCCAAAATTTAGGCTCGGGATTTTTCCTGTTGAGGTTGTCACCCTCTCGCCAAGGTGGCTACGACGGGAGACCTTAAAAATATTTCTAAATTTTTTCCATCCAGTTGGCAAGGGGCAAGTAGCCCCTTTGTTTTCTTTCTTTTTGTCTTAAAAAATCGTCATACCGATTTCGCCTTCTTATACCAAACACCTCCAATTGTTTTGTGTGGCCCATATAAATTAATAAACTAATATTTCTTTAGCTAGCATCTACTAACTTAAATCTTAGCTAGTTGTTTTTACTAGCTAGCATGTTTTTTCTACTTTGTTATTTTCTAATACTACTTTGTTTTCATTTTGGCCAATCTTACCCTTCACTAGATTTTTGTTTCTTCCGGTTGAAGGCCCGAAGTGCTCGGTAATTTACCTTCCTTCTTCTAGGCTAAATACTAAATGAACTATTTTTCCCTAAATTCCCTATCAATTCTAAATTTGAATACTAGCATCCTAACTAAAAGTGATCCCGCAGAGTGGTGGACCACTCTAGAGGTTCACAAGAAATGTGAATGTTATTTCAATATTCTTAGAAATAAGAGTAATATTTTGTGTCATTGTTGGAAATTATCATAAGCATGTAAGTCAGTTCACTCAATCGAGACTAAGAGTGAAGGATGATTGCAAAAGAAAAATGTAATAACCTTGTGATGGACAAATGGTCAAATGTTAGTAAGGCAAATATGTGATCAAAGGATGTGAAAGAAAATGTCAGTGAAGGCGGATAGCCTTTTGCAAGAAACCAATAAAAGAAGAGTGCAATATTGAGTCCAAGTTAGGCCAGTGATTGGCGGAGTCAAGTTGCCTAAGGATTTGGTAGTTAAGAAGAGTATGAGAGAAAGAAGTCGTGAGATTAACTTATTAGGCAATAATCTTAGAGTACGACACTTAGCTAAGAACATGTCAGTGAGAGCAATAATCCTAGGATAATTAATCAAGAGGACAATGATCCATAATTATTCAAGAAGGTAATTAGTCCAAAAGAGCCCATTGTTTATTGAAGTGAGAAGGAACCGAGGGGCTTGTGAAAGGCCATAGCCTATGAGGTAGAGAAATCGTCAAGTGTGAAGCGAGAGAGAATGAGGCGTGGGATGGGCAATTAGGAATTGAAGAGTCAATAGAGATTGAGAAAGGCGATTAGCTCACGGGGGGATCACACCCCCTTACATTTCATAGCCACGTGCGATAAAAGTTTGCTACCCTATATTACATGCCATAGATAATTTTTAAAATTATGATATTTTTCTACATACACATAACCATTGGTAATATCTTTTGTATATTTTTTTGAAATTTTTAGTCATCTTCATTTTTTGTAGTAATGTTTTTAGTTCAATGTTGCGTCATTCTAGTTAGAAACGGTATGTTTTATTAAAAAAAAAAATCATCAAATTTGGTTACAAATTTTTACTATGTAATAGATACCATGTATATCTACTCATGAAAAAAAAAATCATAAACTTTTGAACCATTTTGGTGATGCTTATGTAAAAAGTAGATTTTGTTTTATCGCACGTGGTGTTCAACTTGACCACGGGGAGGTCACTTCATTGTCAAGTTGACACCACGTGCGGACAAAGTTTGCTACCCCTATATTATATGCCATATATAATTTTAAAATTTATGATATTTTTTCTACATATACATAACCATTGATAGTATCTTTTGTATACTTTTTTGAAATTTTTAGTCATCTTTATTTTTTTTTAGTAATTGTTTTAGTTCAATTTTGTGTCATTCTAGTTAGAAATGGTATGTTTTATGAAAAAAACAAATCATCAAATTTAGTTACCACTTTTGACTATGTCATAGGTACTGTGTATATCTACTCATGATAAAATTTTGATAAAATTTTGACCCATTTTGGTGGTGCAACTTACCAAAAGAAGATTTTTTTTGGTCGCACGTGGTGTTCAACTTGACAATGGAGTGATCTACCCGTGAACTTGACAATGAAGTGCACCCCCCGTGGATTAGCTCAAGTGGGACGCAAAGAGGAGTAAGGGTATGATATGGATTGAATCGTAAGAGGAAGAATTTTGCACGCCATAGGCATGACAAATGTCTCCACCGTGAGGGAGAGGACAAAGAGGCAATTTTGAGCGATTGTAGCCTAGGAAGAATAACTTGATTTTACTGGTACGAGGCTAATGGTATGAATGCATGCAGTGGACATACTTAACATCAAGCTATAAGCAACAAAAGACACTACCATCCCGAGAAGGTCAAATGACTTGATTGAAGTAAGAATTTACTAAAGGCAATTTGACTTGAGACTAAAGTGGTCTAAGTCTTTAATAAAAATATATAGCCTATTTGTTGATGCATTGATAATAATTTTTTTTGTGGATAGTTGTTGTGATAAATTACCAAATAAACTGAAGATGAAGATGGTGATTACAGTCTTGGAAGAATGGGCAAATCAAAGCAAGTTAGAACAAGAAAAGTTAAATTCAAGATTATCGCAAAGCATAATTCATGATACTTAAAGACGATGCGAATACTCAGAAGACATTACCCTAGACTTTGTCCCGATGATTAACTATTGATGATTTTCCAAGCTTTTGAGTTTCACTACTAAATTAAAGGATGAGATTAGAGTGGTAGAAGTCCATACGCACATCAGACGGAATCAGACAACAGAAGAAGCACAATGAACCACGAGAGTGAAGATTAAGTTTAATAAAAAAAAATTAAAAAAAAACCCAATTTGTTATTTTAAATCCTTAATCCAATGTGACATTAATCCTTATAGACAGTAGTCCAGTCTTCCATGTGATCTAGTTCCATGGGTTGTTTTTGTTCGAATATTTAAGTGATAGCAAAAAGAAACTAACTACAGAAGGGTTTCAAGTTTGTTTTTGAGGTTGAGAGGTTTCAGAAAGAAACTGTGAAGTTGAGCTTGAGTTCAAGAGGTCTCAAAACATTTTAGAGATTGAGAGGCTTGATAGAGCATGAGCTTGAGGAAAACAATTCTCTTAAATATGTTTTACAGTGACAGGATACAAATTGAATTACCAAAAATGTAAGGTGTTGGAATCTATTGTTGTTGTCATTGTCTTTGTTTTCTTGTTATGTGTCATCTATCTCATGTATGCTATATTTTTATCATTTTGTAACTCTCTTTAGAGTGCTCACAAAAAATATATGCATTGTATATGCTATATGTGAACACTTTCAAACAAAGATAATACTTATTAGTTTGGGGAGGCGACCCAAACCAACAAAGGGTTTGGGTTGATTGACCCAAACTGACCTCAAAGCACAAAAAAACAACTACTTTATATATGTTTAAGGAAAAAACTTCAGACGATCAAACCAAATTGTCTTTAAATAAATAAATAATAATGATTTTATGTGTCTAGATTCAATTTGAGTTGATTGACCCATATTGTAATAACATCCACATTAATGTAATTTTCAGGGAAAAGTTTGCGTACATCAACGCAAAGTCTTTATAGGATTTACAATTGTTTGGGTCGACTAACCCAAATTCTCCCAAAATTTACATGGTAAATTGCTTCCTCAATACATTTTAAACAAAAAAAAATATCATTTTGGGTCCATCAAACTAAACTACCACTAGTTTGGGTTGGTCGACCCAAACTCATCCCCTGTATGATGCATCCTATGCAATTATGGGGACATTTTGGGTCGATCAACCGAAACTCCAACATTAGGTAGCCTTGTGGAATCCATTTCAAATATTGTTTGACACCAAAACACTTTTGCCTATGATCAAGCAAACCCAATTGTTACAATACTATTGAGAAAGTTAGAATGTGGATTGCACAACCAAACCCTATGTTGGGTTTGGGTCGACTGACCTTAAAACTACACACAAAATGAACCAATTACATTAATCCATTTACGAATGATTATATTTTCACTTCGATCTCCCTAAGCATTAGCCTAACAAGGCACTTCCCTCCTTGAACACATGAAACGATGAGAATTTAATAAATAGTTTGGGTTGACCGACCCAAACATAATCGTTGAACGTTCACCTTTAAAAAAATTGAGTGCCTCACTACATGGCATCAACACTCGGGGGGGGGGGGGGGGCAGTGTGTTAAAAAGTTAAGAATATAGGTGCGAACAACCACTATTTTATAGGGGGGTATTACTTTCAATTCTCTTCTTTTTTTCACATGCTGTCATTATGTAAATTTCTACTTTGGGTTAATAGAAAAATGGCTTGCATTACTCATAATTCCAAATTACCTATTATTCCGTACCATATAGTACTTTAAAGATGTCGAGTGCCATTTTTGATACCCTATATTACTCTTAAGTCCAGTTATAATTTTTTGCCCCATGTTTTTAAATTACCCTATCATTTGTTCGCACGTATATTGCTACTCCAACCAATGACTTACCCCCCCCCCCCCCCGAGCATCAACATAGTAATTTACTAGGCGAAAGATACATGGATCCCAAAGATTACATGTATAGAGAATTGTACGCTCACGCAAAATATAGTAAATTTATTTGAGATAACTTTCTTGGGCGTATGTAGCTGTGTTTTGAATGTATATTGGTTTTCACATACCCCCACCCCCTCTTCCCTTCCTCCTCGTGTTTTAGGTTCTTTCTTGTCAACTAATTCTTCGAGGACTTTGTCCGAGCTGTTAGCGACTCCAACTTGCAAAGCCTCTATGAGTGATCAACTACTCCAAGGAGCCCCTAGACCCGGACGTAAATCTTCCAACATCGTGGATAGCCCCTCACCGGACACGTCACCATTCAAAGAGGTCACCTGAGCTCGCGATTGTGGCTGGGAAATCCTCTTGGTTGAGCGGTGACATGGCGCCTCACCGGAAGTTGTGGATGAATGTTCAAGTGACATCAGATGCGACCATCTCCGTTCCTCCCCACAACACATTGTTTGCCCTTGTTGACTTTGCCCGGACCTTCACACTTCTCAAAGGATGCTATAGTCTATGCCAAGTTGTATTTCCCTGCCTTCGTAACCTTTGTTTTTTTTGTCCGTTATAGGGTTCGGTCATCCTCCTTAAACTAATTCCCCTTTGTTTTCTTGGTTTGTAGGTTGCGTTCAGTTTGATACCAACATGCTCTAAAGGCGGCTTATTCATCAAGTTAGAGCGATTCTTAGCCCTACATAGAAATGCAAGGCAATCTCCTTTCAAAATGACATCCCATTTGAATTCATCCTCCTATAATGCGGGCTCTTGTCGGCCTCCTAAATGTATCATGGTGGGTCCTCGTCCCAACCTTGGTTGCAAGCCCATAATAGAGAAATTCTGGAACGTGGAGGCGATGTGAGCAAAGGAAGTGGTTCCTAATTTCAAAAAGGCCAACATTAGCATAAACATTGTACATAAGGCTTAGTTTACGTTGCACTATCCAATAATGGTTACATGGCACTCATTTGCTACTTACTTTCTTTGACCAAACCTTTGTATTTTCTATTTCATGTAATATAAATAACCCCTTTCTCTTCCAATATTGTCTCATGTTTGGGGTGTCCTACCAAAAGCATCCTAATATAATTTCTTGATCAAGTTATGCTTTCATTTGTACATGGAGTGATGTGAATCGCCACTTTTAAATGTTCACATGTTTGAGTTTCACACACCATTCCCTAATATTTATATGACATTTTCTATGTTCTTATATTTGTAAATGTCTCAAAATGCCAAAAAATGTTTTAAACTACCTAATATAATAATTTCTATCTAAATTTTCTTACAGTTCGGAACAACACGTTCTTTAATGCATGGAATCCTCTTGAAGTTGGAGAAATAGTATTACATAAATGTAACCACTTTATTATTAGAAAACGTGCTCTCGTCGCTCTTTATATTGTCAATCTTTTATGGTGTTTTGTGGGCCGGGGCTAGATGACCACCTCTTTGAACTAGAGCCCTACTACTATATTACCTAAGGTGAAAACCCTTGCAATTCTAGATTAGCATGTAGAGTTCTTTTCTTGGACAACTTGACATGATATTAGCATGAGAGACCCCAAATTGGTTCAAGGAAACCCCACGTGAGATGAATAATCCACAACCCTATGGGGGTTGTGTATTTACTAAACCTCCATTACAATGGTAGTAGTGATGGGGGCCCAACTCAAAGAGGCGCCTATTTTGTGCTTGGGGGTACATATGATAACGTAGGCCATCTCCAACAAACCTGACAAACCCTAAACCCTAAACCTTACTAGATGCACATGTAAGAGGATGTTCGCATGTTATGAATACATGGCCCCACATAGGGAATGTGTCGATGTTTAGCCCAGCAGCTGGACCCATGCATTAGGCCCGACCACTATTGTTACAGTAATGTCAACGGGTCATGAAAACTCTCCCGGGTTGGAATAGCTTGGGTCTAGTCTGGCTCAACTACAACTCCTTTATAAGACAATCAACTAGCATTACCTCACAATCTTTAACCAATTAAGATGCGAGTCGGAATTTACTCCCCCTTGCTTCCAACTCTCTACTTTGACATTACCCATTCCGCCCAAATGTTATACCGTAGGCACTTACTCTAGATGTCTTAGAGAATGGGAACATCCGGAAGGAGAGATTGAAGGTTACTTTCATGAGGTCAAAATCATTTACACCAATAGAGGCGCTAAGAAAGAAGAAGAAGAAGAAGTGAGGGAAGAGGTTATTTTCTTTTATGGAAAAGTGGCCACTCTTTCTTGGGACCCGGATAGGTGGAGGTGGGGAGATGGCGGCCGGTTTCTTGACTACACCACAAAGAAAGGAAGAGACATTCTTACTAGTAGAAGTCAAGGCTCCTCAAGGGCGGCGGATAAGTGGCAAGGTTATCTACCGGGCAATTATAGATTCCCATGGTCTCAAGTGTGGGATCCGAACCGTTCCGGCAAGGAAGCGGCCTTCATTTGGTCGATTTGGCATAAGGCGGTAGCGGTTAATGAGTGGAGGCCAAGGATTGCCCCGGCATCCATTTCAAAACAATGCATCTTTTGCCTTCCCAATACTAGTGAATCGGTTAAACACAAGTTTTGGGATTGCATTCAAGCTAGGAGAGCATGGAGGTGGGCCACCTACATTATGCAAGAGCTTTGTGGAGTGAGATCGGGCAACTATGATTGTTTTAATTGGAAACAAGCTCTCTTTGGGGAAAGACTTCCCAAGAAGTATGGGCCCAAAATTAAAATTTGGCACCTCCTTAGGGGCATCACGCTTTGGGCCATTTGGATCGAGCGGAATGATAGGGTCTTCAACCACGAGCAATGGCATGAAACACGACTCAAACACCATGTTTGGGACGAACTTATCCTCTACGCCAAGACGGCTTGGGAACGGGTGCTCAAGAATATCAAGATTAGTGCTTTCTCGGCTTTGGCGTTGCTCCAAGGTTTTGACAAGACTTGGGGGGCTAGAAATGTTCTTTGTAGAAGAAACAATCTCCACATTGAGTGGAATTGGAAGAAAAGTAGGTTTTTTAGGTAGGGGGTAGGGGGCCGCTCTGTGTGTGGCGGTGGCCTTCTTTGGTGTCTTTCAAGTGGTTTGGGGGTTGTCCTTGGCCGGTGGGGTGGGGGTGGTCCTTGGTTGGGTGGGTTAGGGGGTTGTCCTTGGTGGTTCGTTGTGTGGGTCGTGGTCTCGGTCGTGGCAGTGTTCTCACGCCCGAGGGGCCTGCTCCCCCTCGGTGTGGGCGTGGGGGTTATTTCTCTCTTGGTTTTATTCATTTTGGCGTTGGCGGTTGGCCTTCTGTCTCCAAAATAAAAAATAAAAAATCATTAACCAAATAGAATATTAGCTTCAATTATTTCTATGTAAAGCCTTGTGTATTATAAGATATTAGTTTTGATAAAGGAACCCATAATTTATGAAGCTCGTGTATAGCAGAGGCGCCTATTCCTGATCATAAGAGTACCGGCATCAAACTCAACCAAACTTACAACTGATTTGCATTCATTCGAAAGCTTCCAGGGTGCAAGAAAGAATGATGGCCATGAATCCTGGGAAGCGTACTTAAAGGGAAGTATTTAACTAGAAAGCGGTTTCAATTTGCTAAATTCTGGCTGGTGGAGTGGCTGCCAAGTCTTAGCCTACGCCGTCGACGCTTGGAATTGACAGTAAGTATTCAGTGCGGCGGGGGGTTAACAAGGTAATAAGGACATTCCGATCCGCTGCTTGATTTTGGTCGCACTTTTGAGTGATTTAGCCTTCAAAAGCAGATTCGGAGAGTTGATGAAGGCGATTACATTTCATTGGTTGAGCTTCGCCTGACCGTTGAACTGGGAATTCAAGCCCCACGTTGCTGTCGTAATTTTGCTTTGTTTTATTTTGGGTTTTTTGGTTTTATCCTCTTTCCTACGGTGGGATCGTGTCCGGGGAATAAAGGCGGTGATGAGTTCATTCTTGTTGACCTCCAGCATATGCGAATATGGATCAAGTGAGACTGGCGGTTTTCCTCATCAGCATATGTATATGCAGACTAGATGTTGTTTAGGAGTTTTCGGAGCTTCTCCTTTGTTTGGGAGTCCAGCATCCTCAATTCCATTTGTAAATCGGAAGCCTTCCTTTTCGTCGGTCTAAGGTACAAAACAAATTGTGTCTCTAGCCTTTACAGATTCTGGGATATGAGTAGTTTGGGGTTCCACATGTAGCTTAATTTGGAGGGTTCTGTGGTAGACGACATTCATTTATCAAATGTTGTTCGACGCAAACGTGCAGGTTATTCATTTTGGCTTAAACAGCAGATAACCTCTGTGTTGTCTGTATACAGGTATACAGGTAGAGTCTTCATGGGGGACTTTCACTCAAGATTGTCTCCAGAAAGTCATATGCCTACAAAATGAAACACGAGTAGCTCGATGCGGTCTTTCATATGACTCGACAGTATCTATGGACATTGGTTTTCTTCCTTTTCCACCAACTGTCGGTTGTAGCTCGATGTGGGCTTTTCGACCATTTCTAGAAACATCTTGTCGGTCACAAGTGCAATTGTAGGTTACCGGCACCTAACTTGTTCTTACAAAATTACGTACACTACGGATCTTAGCCTTCCGAGCTCTCATCAGTACCCGAATGCTTTCTTCATGTTACGACTCTTTGCTTCTGCTGATACTTATCCTCCTACACTTCCAGATTTCAAATGAGTTCTGTGGGTTAGGCTTCCATCCTTTATTTTATGCTTTCCGTGTTCGACAAAGATTTCTGACGGTTTGGTTGCACGATTGATTTTCTGTACAGGACCACATCAAATCAAGTCTGGACAAAGGTTACATAGGAATTCGGAGGAATCGCAGTAACCATCCGACATCATGGGGGACGATGATGCAATCAAGCATACATTACAGGAGCCACTGATCTCGCATACTGAACCATCTTCTTCCCCACCGCAACAACATCAACATGCTCACACATTCACATTCTCGAATGGCATTACACGCTCCATCAGCAGACGTGACGAAGGTGCATCATGTGCACCTGAATGGATATGGGGAGAGATCAAAAGGCAGGTATACATAGCCGGCCCAATGATCTGTGTAAACTTGCTACAATACTCATTAGTGGTGGTGTCCAACATGTTTGTAGGCCACTTAGGTGAACTGGAGCTTGCAAGTGCCTCCATTGCAAGCTCATTCGCAGGAGTCACAGGCAACAGTTTGCTAATTGGGATGGCATCGGGGCTTGAAACTCTATGTGGACAAGCATACGGAGCAAAGCAGTACCACATGCTGGGAATCTACCTACAGAGAGCATGCTTCGTTTTATACATGGTTAGCCTCCCTGTTGCATTCCTATGGTGGAACATGGGCCCGGTACTTCGCTTTTTAGGACAAGATCCTTTGATTTGCGAGATGGCAGGGATGTATGCTCGGTGGCTGCTTCCAGTTGTGTTTGCAACTGCAACGCTTCAACCGTTGGTAAAATTCCTCCAAACACAGAGTGTAGTGCTTCCCATGGCACTCTTCTCCGTTGCAACATTGTGTTTCCACATCCCTTTCTGTTATCTTCTTGTGTACAAATTCGGAGTTGGATACAGGGGAGCAGCCATTGCAAGTGGAGTCTCCAACTGGTTGAATGTGTTGCTCTTAGCCTCGTATGTTAAATACTCTGCAAGATGTAAAAGAACATGGACATCCTTCTCCATGGAAGCTTTCAATGATCTCCCTGCCTTTTTCAAGCTTGCCATCCCTTCAACTGTGATGATATGCCTGGAGTATTGGTCATTTGAAGGACTTGTCATCCTCTCAGGGCTGTTGCCTAACCCTCAGCTGGAAACTTCTACACTTTCTATCAGTTTAACCACCATAGCTCTCCTCTACATGGTGCCATTTGGGATAAGTGCTTCGGTGAGCACTCGAGTTTCGAATGAACTTGGTGCTGGAAGACCTAATGCCGCAAAAGCTTCAGTTGCAATTGGGGTTGGCATGGGTGTGGCTGAGGGTACCCTAATGGCCACGGGTCTATACATGGGGAGAAACCTGTGGGGTTGGGCATTTACAAGTGAGATTGAGGTGGTGGATTATGTCTCAAGATGTATGCCATTTCTGGCAACAATTGCCATCATGGATTCGGTGCAAGGTGTGTTGTCAGGGGTGGCCAGGGGATGTGGATGGCAAGCATTTGGAGCCGTTGCTAACCTTGCGGCTTACTACCTTGTGGGACTGCCCTTGGCGGTTGTGCTTGCTTTTGGGTATGATCTCAAAGGTTTAGGGTTGTGGATGGGCATGATCCTGGGAATCTTCACGCAAGTCGCGACTCTTACTGGTTTGACAATCACCACCAATTGGCAGAAGCAGGCTGAAGATGCGTTGGGGCGGGTTTACTCGGCTGCGAGTGCGACGCTTCCCATTGAATCCAACAAGAGCCAGAAGGATGAGCTTCCCGCCATGTTCGAGGATGATGACAACAACAACATCAACATCAACAGTGGTCATCAGAATCTCATTTCCTAAATTCTGTGGACTCTTCTTTAAAGAGAAATGATTGTTTCTGCGGCGGCTTTAGGTGTTTGAAAATCCAAGCTCCAAGAAAGATAGCGTCGGGAGTTTTTTGAAGAGTCTCACCATTTTGGGATTGGAGGGAATGAATATATTTGTATCCAATTATTTCGAAGGTGCTCAAAGAGAACTTCGGGGCCAGCCTCCGAGTATACTAAGTTAAGTATGCAGCGGAACCCAGTTGAACAGAACAGGTGCATGCCGAAGTCTCATCATACCAGAAAGTTCTTTTTGTAACTTTTGATGATGTGTAGGTATTGCTTTCTGATCTGTACTAAATACAAGGACAGGGAAATCTCTCGCAAATGAATCTCATTTGTGTATGGGTTTCTGACGGTTTTCGTGGGCTCTGTTCACATAACGTGGAAGTTCCTAAATCCAACATTAGCAATAATCTGGACACCTATCTGTGAGTGGTATGTGGTCAGTTGTGGATTTAAGAATGTACATTGAAAAGACACGTGTTCAAAATATGCTAACCATTCTAGGCTCAATAGTTAACATAATTTGACAAGAATATAAGATCATTTGATGAGCACGAGAATCTTCACCTTGATAATGAATAAGATATTCATATGAGCTCCAAAGTTCATGAGGCAAATGACTATGGGCATGATTTTGACTTGCTATTCATCTTGTGCTATTTGTGTGTTTTACATCCTACAAGAAGTGGGTGCAGATATAAAAAAAATTGTAGCCCAATAAGGATGAGTTTCCATGTAGGCCGCTCACCCGCCATATTCAAGTGGCAATGAGGACAAATGTAATATAGTGGGGTCCACCATATTGTAGATGAAATGTACACAAAATGTACGTGAAATCTGTTGGGGTAGGGTTTGTATGTGCCCACTAGCTACTCTCATCTTCTCAAATTTGGGCCCACCTACTAACCCCCTCCTCCTCCTAAAATTGGTCTTCAATCCTCCGGTGACCGGCACTTGTTGGTCAAAAAGTGCTTTAGTGGGGGCATGGAAGTCTATTGGCCCATGTCCATAACCCCTTATATTCTACTACGCCACCGGAATGTTGGTTGGTGGCTTTGTGCTTTTATGCATGAGAACACCTCCAAGCCACTATTATCTAGAGTCTAGGGGGGAGCACCCTACATGGAAACTCACCCTCACACTCGCCTACGTTACTTGCTATAACTCAAGGATCTACAATATATTGTTTCTCTTATGTGGAATTGGTTGACATGCGTCTTTCCTTATGTTTTGGCAGGTTGCCAATGTCGGATAATATGCAAGCAAGTGTTCCTTCCTATGTGTGTTTATATGTCATTGGATATTGACAAAGAATCACTTGGATGCAATGCCCAACTACACCATTTGTGGTATTTAGTGTCACTTACAATTCGGAGTTATACAGTGCTATAACATTTTGCTAAGAATGTAACTTTCTACCAAGTGAAGTCATTTATGTTGCATAAAGTTCATATAGCATGCTTAATCTTTGTTGGTAACAAATGAAATCTATAGCGAGAAGTTTTAGCCTTGCTTAATTTCAAACAGTAGGTGACACTAAATACTATAAACGGTGTAATGGCAAGTGAGCTTGAATAGGATAGTGACATTTCTCCCCATTTATGATTAGGAAATCCAAACCAAGGCCTTGATGGTTTTTGGAGATGATATGAATATCTTTATTCAATGTTATGCATGTTAAGATTCTCTTTTTTCATAGATGGTCATATAGGTCCTCCCAATGGTAGTGTTGACTATTGATTCTAGAATGGTTGATAGATTTTGAGCATCTTTTATATACTTGTCTTTCTGGTATCCATTCGTAGATCCACATTTAACCACACACCGATCAATTATACATGAGTCATGACCAATGAACCGTAAGAGACCAATTTAGGCTTGCTTACATCATTGACAACAGCAGCGCATCATACTTTTACTGATCTATGTATCTTGAAGCCGTTATTATAATAATGCTATTTATTTGGTTATTTATTGGTTTGGTTTGGTTTTGTTTCATTTGGAAGCAGCAACTTGAGAATGAATTGCACTTATGTTGCTCACACAATCAAATATGTATAATTAAGATTTGAAATGTAATTCATTTAGAGTGACCAAGTCAAACTAGATAACATTTGTAGGCAGCATCTGTGATCCACACTAATTGTAGCTTCTTGAGGTGCTTTGAAACCTCCACACACGGGTAGATCACTTAGTGCATTTTAAAAACGACGTGCGGCATAATATAGAGAGGATTAAAATCATAAAATCATTTGAAATAAAAATTATAAAGGAATTCCAAATAATGAAGGGGCCATTAAATGTAGACAATCCCATTATAAGTAAGTTAGATGGACATAAAATGTGGGCCATTATTTTTTTGTAAAATTAATATAGGGGCTGAAGACAAGGATCCTAGAAGGATCCTATGTGTTTTCATCATAACAGTGTTTGCAATGATATTACTTTGCTATGGTCTCCTATGTGCTTTTTTCATAACTCTATTTGCAATGATATTATTGTTTGCACCCTTCTTTGTTTCCATGCTTTCCCTCAACACTCGTCAATTGCGTTAGGAAGTAGATTAGCTTTTATTACTTAAAAGGAATATAGAGTACAAAAAATTGCAGTGACTTGGACAATATAAGTAATGGAAGGGTGCAAACAAATGGGCCATTTTTGAAATTTAAGTAATTATAGGGAGGCTTTAATTCAACCCTTGAAGGTAAATAGCCCCAAAACAAAACAAAATCCCCAGCCGCACGTGGTGCACAAAATGGCCTTAGAGTGATCTACCCGTGCCTCCACATCATCTGCGCTCACTTATTTACTCTATCCGTAACACTATTAAGGTCCATAGCAATTTTCTTTGGGCTTGACAATATTCCATGTAGTATTCTCGGATATTTCCCACATTCTGAAGGAATGTGGGGAATATCCGGGAACACTACATGGAATATTGTCAGTCTCACATAACATTGTTATAAATATGAATAATGTTATGTCCATTCTACATAGTTACTTGATTATGTCGCATGTGGTGTGCTTGCCTTATTACACTAAATATTGTATTTAGTATCACCAATTCGTTTTGCCTTGCTCAATACTGCCCATGTAGTGTCACCAACACTGATTGTAAGCCTAACATTATTTGTCATTCCTTTGTAAAAAAATTTGGGCATTATGGATTCACATAGTTCCAACTAAGTGATTTGTCATGCAAATTTCAATCATACATGACAATTTCTCATCATATAAATGTTAGGATACAGAATGTACCCAACTTTATTGCAATAATTGGCATTTGGATGAGCTTAAATGTAAGTTGGGAGACAGTATTTGTCAACTTATACATAAAAGGCGTCATTAGAAAAGCTATCACAATGACATAAAATACCATATTACACTAAATACAATAATATTCAATGTACTAGGTTTCTAATGCTTTCTCATAACATCATTGATATCCATAACATTATTCTATGGGACTAACAATATTTCTTAAAAGATTCCCCCACATTCAGATTGAATGTGCAAAATATTGTCAGTCCCACGGAACACTTATATGGATCTCAATAATGTTATGCTAGTACGTAGGTTATAACTAATAATATTTTATTGGAGTCTCACCACAATGCACCCAGTCTCAAAGTTGATAAAGGTGCATTGGGTAACTTATTTTATGCCAAAAGAATCACAAAGAGCAACAAAGTATGTAAGTTCTAGACAAGGTAACCCTTCAAGGCTCAAGAGGGCTGAGAGGGGTTACTAAACATAACCAATTCGGCATCCTTTTCTTTGGACTTTCTAATTGTGAAGATCAACACCCTAGATTGAGAGTATGGGATTGAGAGGTTACATTATGTCGAAGGTATCGTCTTTCCAAATCTTGAATTGCCCCTCATGTGTCAAATGGTTATAAAACAATGTACATGATTACAGTCATGACAAGCCAAACTCCTCATAAAAAAAAATTTAGTGTCATGGGGGGGGGGGGGGCTCCTTGGAGAGGATTGTATATCACGTACAACTAAGGGGTATTATTGGAGGAGGTATTTTGATGGCCTGGACTAATGAAAAGCACCATAATCTATTTCATGGTGTTTTAAGGTTCCATATAATTACTTACAAGGTGTGCCGATGAAGGGTCCTATTTTTTTAGCCCTTTGATTGATTCTTAAAATTTAAAGTAAATCAAGAAAGTGAAATCTAAAGATTAAAGACATAGATGCTTCTAAAAATTTGAGTGTCAAAACTACGACTTACTCAAATTCCAATGGTAAGGATGTTTGTTTGCAAAAAGAACCCAACACATCCCAGGCACACCAAAAACGAGGCTGAGAATGACTATGAGAACAATGTGTAACATAAACATTTCATCCATGCCTCCATTGCCACTATGCATACCCTATCTTACTTCTAATTATAATTCAAATATATATTGGATTTATGCATCAATTTGGATAATAATAACCATCAATATGATGCACACTAGATCACAAAACTACATAATTTATGGTGGTTAGCGAACATAGAATACAAACATTCGAAGTTGTTGTTGTTGTTGTTGTTGTTGTTGTTGTTGTTGTTGTTGTTGTTGTTGTTGTTGTTGTATACTAGGGTTTGTTATAATAAGAATTGGACATCTTATATAGGACCTTATATTGGTTATACTCCAATACACCATTTTTTTATCCATCATATGTTACCCCTAAACAAATTTCAAAATTGTTGGTATAAATAATAAAATACACCATATCTTTGGTTGCACCATCCTAGCTAAAATTTTCTAAGTCACCCCTCCCCCCCCCCTCCCGCGCGGTATACCCTTTAGCACTTGAATACTACTTTAAAATATTTTAAAAGTTGAAGAACATGAAAAGTAAATCGAAACGTCCCAACTTGCCCTACAATGAGGTCGCTTATAAAAGGGTATAGGCATTTAAAGACTAGGGGATGGGGCCTATTCGTGCAGGTGTCTATTCCTACAGGCAACTATTCATTGAACGAACCCAAACCCTAGTTCATTTTCTCTCATTTTCTTTCTTGTTCCCCTCTGCCTCCGCATAGCTTTGGTCCACTGCATTGTTTGAGGGAGAGCAAGAGAGAAGAGAGAGAGAGTAGAAAACAAAACAAATTGAGGGAGATATTGAAATTGAGAGAACAAAGAGTGGGAGAGAAAGAGGAGTTTTGGGGTCATTTGATAGAGATGGGTTTGAGGTGTGTTGTTTAAAGTTGAAAGACATGAGAAATAGGGGTTTGAAGGTTTGTAGTTCAAAGTTGAAAGGTTTGGGAGAGAAGGTATAAACTCAATTTTTTTGGCTATAGCCTGACTTGTAGGCTAAAGTTCTAAAATTAATAAGAATAAGAAGACAATGGAAGTTAGATTCTCATCCGTAGTGGGAACAAGAGGCGATAGTTGGTGAGTTAGGCCACCTTCTTCCACCCTTGAGAAGACGGCAACCGGAAGAAAATGGAGGCTATTGTCTTAACTCAAAATCTTGCATAGTCTCAACATAGAGTAACAATAGCCAGTAGGTGTTGAAACTCGATGATTGAGTTTGGCCACAAACGCTAACTCAAGCATGTAGCTTGAAAGGCAATGGAACAAGATGAGTTGTGTGATATGAACTCAAGTATGTTACATAAACTTTGATAGTGACGGGTTAAAAAAAAACTTTAGGTAATTGTCTTGGTATCTATGAAATGGAAGTGTGAATGTTATTGCAATATTCTTGGAAGTAAGAGTAATATCTTGTGTCATTGTTGGAAATGGCCATAAGCATGTGAGTCAGTTCACTCAATTTGAGACAAATAGTGAAGGATGATTGCCAAAGAAAAATGCAATAGCCTTGTGAAGGACAAATAATCGAATACTAGTAAGGCAAATATGTGATCAAAGGATGTGAGAGAAAAGGTCAGTGAAGGCGGATAGCCTTTTGCAAGAAACTAATAAAACAAGAGTCCAATATTGAGTCCAAGTGAGGCCAGTGATTGGCGGAGTCAAGTTGCCTAAGGAATTGGTAGTTAAGAAGAGTATGAGAGAAAGAAGTCGTGAGATTAAGTTATTAGGCAATAATCTTAGAGTACGACACTTAGCTAAGAACATGTCAGTGAGAGCAATAATCCCGGGATAATTAATCAAGAGGACAATGATCCATAATTATTCAAGAAGGTAATTAGTCCAAAAGAGCCCATTGTTTATTGAAGTGAGAAGGAACCGAGGGGCTTGTGAAAAGGCCATAGCCTATGAGATAGAGAAATCGTCAAGTGTGAAGCGAGAGAGAATGAGGCGTGGGATGGGCAATTAGGAATTGAAGAGTCAATAGAGATTGAGAAAGGCGATTAGCTCAAGTGGGACGCAAAGAGGAGTAAGGGTATGATTGTGAGCAAGAATCCTCCCCACCCTTGATTGCATCCTAGTCCGGGTGGAGGGTTCAACTTCACACTGGTGTTTGCATCCTACTTTTTAATTGGACATTCCATTCAATTTCAAAAGAAAGGCGGGGTGGTAAGTGGAGTTGCACCACACCACTAATAATTGCAAGAATAAATACTTAAATCACCTTACAATATCCATAAGTGCAAAATCCAACACCTTCACTCAATGTTCTCGGTTTCTTTGCTAACAACTCAAACTCTACATCTAACCAAGCTTGAAATCATTCCAGCAAATGTGGTTGAACTTTGTTGCCGCATGTGTAACTTCAGACTCGGACCTTGAATTCATGGCATACTTCCCTTTCTTCATTTATGCTCGGCCTTATTTAAGATACCTTCTTATTCCCATTAAATCCCATCCTTCCAATACCGCAGCTGGAATGGCTCCACCGCCGCAGACCACTTTCGGAAGTATTGCCCACCATTGATCTGTCCAATGCCAAAGACACATTTCCCATCATGGCTCCCAACACCAAAAACCAATTCCCCAGCTGCAGCTACTGCATCCAAAGACAACACCAAAATCAACGCAAAAAATCCCCAGAGCATTCCACAACCTCAACAGAATTGAAGTGAGTTCACAATCTCTCAAACTTCCATGCAATAGAAAAAAAAGTAATAAAAAAAAATGAATTGTGTGGATCCTTGATCATACTTCCACAACACTAAGTCAAGACCTCTGGAGTGCCGTGTTGCCCAACCTAAAACAAGTCATCACCT
The DNA here is from genome assembly GCA_950295325.1 of Polytrichum commune. Lineage (NCBI taxonomy): Eukaryota > Viridiplantae > Streptophyta > Polytrichopsida > Polytrichales > Polytrichaceae > Polytrichum > Polytrichum commune. The sequence continues at coordinate 43,529,102 of OX485804.1, forward strand.
ACCACATAACACAACTAGTGCATAATTTGTTAGTTAGCAAGAACCACTGCTTCAACCTGTGCATTTCGAGCCTTGCAAAGTCACTTCTCTAACTAAAGAACAAGGAAAATCATGCCTCTCACAACAACACACAACCTGCGGCAACCTGCAGCAATCTTCAGAACATCTCTTCTGAACTGAAGCCAGGTTTCAGCCCAAATCATCATATGAATCTCATTGACAATCCTTTATTAAGCAATTGAATCCTGACGATGCAATAGCAGTTGACAACAGTCACCCGGTGCCACTTGAGCAATTGGAATTTGGTTGTGAGGTTTGCTCCTCCCTCAAAGCTCCTCCGAATTAGAGCCGTACGTGGTGTGCATCTCCAACCCCACAGCCCCAAGGTTAGCATTTCTATGGCATCCACTCAGTTCCTTGCACACACACTACCAATTGATCTACTCCAAGGTTAAATTCAAGCACTTAGAGATGATCCAAATGAAATCCCAAAAATTATGAGTGAACACTATTTCTTCGTTGATTGATATATGATAAGCAAACGCCGTTGTTGCTAATCTGCGGTCTAATTGGATGTTCTGTCTATGAATTGTGGTTTGTGGTGCTTTTGGGCACCCCCCTCCAAGGGAGCCTAAAAGTACCGCACAAGCCCTTCGGTGAGGGTGGCCTACTTTGGCAAGTGCCCAAGCCGAACCCGAGTGTTATGATATTTCATAAGTGCTTCGGTTTGTGGAAGCATTTGGTAATCGCGTCATATTCTTTCAATAGGTTGTACCTAGATCTTAAGTACCTCACGTAATTATCTAAGCTACATCAATTTTCCTAACCTAATGCCTAATCTATCATAGTCTACGCACAAATGCACCATCCTTGGGATTAAGGCAACCTAGCTCTAATGAATGAAATAACCTAGCCTACATCTTCTATGTATGGCTTTTAGTTATTTCTTGCTCGAATTGACGGATAACAAGTGGATTTGCTTAATCAATTGGCCACATCTACTCCTTTACTTCTTATGAATTAAAATTCTCTAAAAGGGGGGACCGTAATTAAGTCCCACCCTCTCAACCTTCTCTCTTAATTTGTGATTGATTGAACAAAGCCTATATTATTACGTTCATAAATTATGGCATTACCACCTACATGTTTGGTGCACACCCTAGCCCGAACCCTTTAATGTTGCGCACCTCTCCATAAAGTGCTTGAAACACCATGGACACAAGGGGGACCCTGGAATGACACCTGGGACTTGTGGCGCCGTTGGTGAGAGGGCCCAAGTAATCCTAGTGTAGGTGGGGGCCCGAGCGTTGGGAACGTCTTCCATCCACGGAGATTAGGAAACACGAGGGTAAGGCCATAATCTATAAATAGATTATGATGTGTGAATTCTAGAATGCTCAAGAACACCTCAATCGCAAGTGTGAGCTAGGAGATATGGCAATTTGAGTGGGGCGTTGTTCCGAGACAACGCCTTGGAACAGCAGTGGCCTGGGAGTGGCTTCCTTGATTGCCAAGGTTTGAAAAAGTATAACTTCCTCAATACTTGCCCAAATGGGACAAATGATGAATTCATCGGCATTTACATGAAACGTAGATGACGATGGAGTGGTTGCTTGTTAGCATTAAACATCATACAACAAAATTATGATGTTCTGAAGTTGCTAGGGGTTCTAGCCTCAGCGGCTAAAGGAAAATGTCTACTCGGTCCCAACTCTTGGTAGAGATACAAAAAGTTTATTGACGGTGAGGTAGAGCCCTACAAAATGTCCTAGAGGCTTATATGAGTGAGGTGGTGTGGCCTCACCCACCTGCGGCCGAACGGCACGGCCTTCATGGGCATTGGCCCAATGTGAGGGCATAGTTGCCTAGTATGATTCGGGTTGTTATAGTGTTGCTCCGGCAACGCAATGATCAACATAAGATTGGACTTCCATGAATGAAAGTCCACATCTAAGAATTGGTTACCGATTAAGGGATGAGTCCTGAAAGTAAAGTAGGAGGGTTGTTTCCCCTCTTATGAACTATAAGGTCCGGAGTAGGAGGAACTAACCATTGGCATGGCGGAATGCGAAGGGTTAGCGCTCGTGACCTTTGCAAAAAATGAAAATGGTTAAGATTATTAAGGGAGCTAGCAACGGTGGCGATATTTAAGGCCATGTGCGGGTCTCTTGAAGGTTGGTTGACACAAATGCCCTCCGATCTTTGGTGCCGGAAGGGGTAGTGTCAACCCTCCAAGTTAAGGTCATAGTTGGTTTTTTTTGCCCATGGGGATTGTACAAATTTTGTTGGTTGTTAATTAATTTAACACGGTTTGACCACGAAAATTTAACTTAATGAGACCGGAGAATAAAAGAAAAAGGTTTTGATTAAAAAAACAATCTTATAAAATATAGTTGTCTATTGAAAACTATATATTACACAGCATGAATGCTCCCCATACGCATGGAATAAGGGTATTGAAGGACATTTATACTTGCATGATACTTGGTCCCACGAAACGTAGCCGAGGAGCTAAATAATGGTACAATAGTTCAATCTCTTAAAACATCTATCTTTATGGTGTTTGTCCTTTGATATTCACCTAACCACACACCAATCAAATATAGTAGGTTTCCATTTAAGAAAAGTAACTGAATAACACATGTGTAACCCTTAACTTGGCCCACCTACCATTAGCATATGCACTAAATCTATAGGTGATCCACTTGAAACCCACAAACCATGTACATGTGAATGAGCCCTTATCATGTTAGTATTGAGAAAACCATGTTCTCTTGAGTCTTTCATTATTTTATTCAATAAATTGATTTATTGGGTTGCAAAAGGTGCCATTCATAAGGTATGTGGGTGTTAATTGGTTTGTTTTTCATGTTGTCCAATTTCTACCGATTAAATTACACAACAAAAACCATGTTGCATTAGCAAATTCATGTTGAAACATCTGCAAAAACCAGATTGAAACTCAGACCTCCCTTGATTTAGTTATGCTTATCGGAAGTGTATGTTTGGTGATTTCTCAACTGGATATATAGGTCATCGCAATTGTGTTCATTGTTGCGTATAGTGTAGTTGATATTTGAAAACATAGTCCAATCTCTTATAAACATGAGTCTTTATGGTGTTCGCTCTTTGATCCTCACGAAACCACATACCCATCAAAACTAGGGTTCCGATGAAGAAAACAAGCCGCATAAGACCCTTTTACCTTAGTGCACAATCTGGTGAAGGACTTTGCAAGTACCATCCATAAGATTAGAAAGATGATATCTCGGTTGTTGAGGATGTTTGCTTGATTTGGTGCCTTCAATATGCCAATTTGATTTGCTTAAATCCGCTAATTTTTCCAAGTGTCCTTCAAAATTCTCCTCTTCAATTAGAGACAAGGTGTGTGGGCATTGTGTGGGCATTGTGTGGGCACTCTTTGTTTTTGGACGTTTATATTTGAGTGTTGCAGTACAAGGAAAATCTTGAAACTCTTAACTCTCAACAATGGAAGTCTTCCCGCAATAGGAATTCCTAAAGTTCATGAACCATGCGTTAGGCAACTATTACATCCACACGAGGGTGATTGTGTTGGCTACACTATATAATTAACCTAGTGTGGCATTTCGTTGATGTGGCTATGTTGATTCGAGTGGTCTCCATGGTTTATCATGTAGCATGATTCTGGTATGAGATGACCCTAAACTACCGGGTGATAGTGGAGAGGTACCCATTTCCAAATGAAGTGATTGGCAGTTCGATTTCCGCTGTGAAATTTTCTCGCTACTTGACGGAAAAAAAACTAGGTAAGTAGGTAGGGAGCCAAGAGCCCATACACTCCAAGGTAGGCAATATACCTCACTTTGCATTAAGAGAATTGTTGAACATGATAGGGTCAACATGCTCAAATTCATGTTTTCAAATGCCCAATGTTGGTTATTTATTTATTTATTTAGCATGATTCAATGTCCCAGGTCACCGTCTACGGTTTCCTCCTAGGGATTACAAGACCATTGACATGGGTTGATGGTAAGCAAATATGTGATGTTATAAGGTAATTGGATCTCCAAGGCTTTCCTTTTTTCCTTCTTCTGAAATACCCACTTCTCCTTCACATATTACACATGTGACTAGAGCAAGATGATTAGCAAAAATTGAAATCAAAGCCACATCCGCAACTTTTTGAAACTCATACATCAAATGTCTTATGCACTATCACAACGACGATTTCTGTCTTTTAAACATTCATATAGCCTCCCCTTCCCCCCAACCCCCATCCTCACCAATTATGTTGACTATTGAACCTAAAATAGAAACGTTCCAAACACATAGCCGAAACCCTTTTGGACTTTTATGATGTCTATTCTTAGATCCACACCTACACTAATCACACACCATTCAAATATTATATAGATTAGTAACCTAATTAGCCCCTGTATATCTTAGTGTACCTAAGGTACATGGGTCTTGAATGGTTACTTTTCCCAACTAGCACACTTCTCTTAGGGTAAGGAACGTATGATTAGTACAAGATGGTTACACCCAATATAATATTTAGTGTCACTTACTTTCGGGGTTCCACAAGCTATATCTTTTCACTGTTGATGTATTTTTTGACCAAGTAAAGTTGTCAATGTTCTACAATGTCCAAACAACCCATTTGACATTGGTTGGTAAAATATGAGATATACAACCATATAGATATAGCATTGCGTAATTCCAAATAATCAGTGACACTAAATACAATATTTAGTGTAGTGAATCTAAACCGAGGTCGTAGCCACTTTCCTCTTATTTATTGGTGCTCATATAAATATCATGTTCATTATCAAAGTGAAGATTCTTGTGCTCATTAAATGGTCAAAATTTGGTATATGTTGCATCCAAACATTCTTGTAGTGAAATATTGAGATGGAGTATTTGAATTTGGATGAAAAATAACTTAATAAGTGATTGTAACTGCAACTTTGTGAATCTATAAGGCCCGATTATGTTTACAAGGAGTGACAAATAATGTTAGGTCTACATTGGAGTGTTGGTGACAATACACGGGCAGGTTACAATTAGGGCCATTTCACACACGTGACTAAGAGCCCACAACCATTACAGTTCAGGCACTCTCGTTGGTGGAAAAGGCGGAGCCGGTCCAAGTTCGCTTCCCAGTACACTTGAGGGACCAACGGAGTTTATGACTGCAAGATGGATGTAAAAGTCTGCATGGATTCCTACGTGGCATCGAATGGATCATGTTTCATGGTCACTTGGATTATTTTCAAAAACCACCTCCTAGAGGTAGGCCTAACACAAAACCAGGAGACCATGGCACTCCGAATGCTCACAACCATTAATTTATTCTATTTTATCATGTGTGAGGACCTGCATGAATAGAAATTTATTGAAATAGCATTTGGTTGAGGGCCCGGTCACATATGGCTTCACACTACACTTGAGAATCCATGACCACACTACATGATTTTGGAGGTGTGTTGGGACGGACTTGGACACTTTCTTTTGGGCTCTCACAATCTCATGGAAACGGCTCTTGGCTTGTGTGTGTGAAGAGCCCATACATGAGCCAAGAGTTGTGACCACGAGATTGTGAGAGCCCAAAAAAAAGTGTCCAAAGGCCGTCTCAAAAACACCTCCAAAATCATGTAGTGTGGTCACGGATCCTCAAGTGTAGTGTGACGCCATATGTGACCGGGCCCTCAACCAAATGCTACTTCAATGAATTTCTATTCATGTAGGTCCTCACACATGACAACCAACGGTTGCGAGCGTTCAGAGTGCCATGGTCTCCCAGTTCCGTGTTAGGCCTACTTCCAAGAGGTCGTTTTTGAAAATAATCCAAGTGACCATGAAACATGATCCATTCAATGCCACGTAAGAATCCATGCAGACTTTTACATCCATCTTGCAGTCACGTACTCCGTTGGTCCCTCAAGCGTAGTGGGAAGCGAACTTGGACCGGCTCCGCCTTTTCCACCAATGAGAGTGCGTGAAGTGCAATGGTCACGGGCTGTCAGTCTCGTGTGTGAAGTGGCCCTAAATACAATATCTGGTGGTGTATCTTAATTAGGAAGATCCTACCTTACCTACTTCACTACAAATATGCCAGTACGGAATAGTCCTGCCCAGGACAGCTCCCTGTCTTATATATTAACACCACACCCCCAGGCCCATTATTGATTCACTTCGCCCCTTTATTCTATGTGGGCGGCCTTCTCTGAATGGTTCTTTAGTAGAGGATAAACGACCAATCTTTGGTTGCCACGTGGGCTGGGGGGGGGGGGTCCATTTGTTGTTGTTTACTTTGATTAAAACATAAAATGATCATTGATGACTTTAATTGCCATGGGAAACAGTGCTCAAAATTGAAGCCCTCATATGAATTTCATTTTGAAGGGCTCTGAAATTTCAGCATTGCAATTGAAGGGCATATCTAAATCTAGGACGTCAATGGAAAATTTTCAAAGAAATATAAAACTTAAATTAAAATTATGCATGATTTGCATGGTACATGCTTCTAGTACAATGAAATAATGGAGAATCAACTATCTAACTCCACCTCTTGAAGTGACAATGCCCTACGCTTGTTGGTTACTGTAGCAGTTTTCCAAGTGTCAAAAATGCCATTCCAATCCATGAATTCAACTCCCAAACTGTTTAGGCTAACCCTCATCAATGCATCAAGTGTGTCAAGGTTTAGGCATGTTCTCCTTTCGCTCTTAACCCAATTCTGCTTTGAAAAACCACGCTCACAAACAACAGTGCTAGTAGGGATCACAAGTATGGCTTGCCATAGCGACATTAGGGTTGGCCAATTGATCTTAAACTCTCGGTCACGGCCACAAAAAACCCAATTTTCATGCATACTTCGGTGTTGACAAGCTGAAGATAACATCTCCACAAATTCGAGCAACTCCGCATTGGCTTGATTGATCAACAAGAACAGAGCTCCACTTGAAATGTGTCACCAACCGGTTCAACCATTGCTCAGTTAAAGTGCCTCGATCCAATGCATCCATGGGATAGTGTTTTAGGCTGAAAAACCTGGCCGCATTAAAAATGAGCAAGTCGGGGAAGCGATCATTTAGTGAGTCAATAACCTTTTGGACGTATAGTCTACCAAGGGTGATGCAATCCTCCAACGAGCCCCCTACATCACACCCGGGCATAGAGTCATAGTGCAAAGTATGCACTTTCTCACAACCAAACCTATCAACATACAATTCCCATCTGGACTAATTCCCATCTGGATCTGAGATCTGGAGCCCAAAGTTAGACAGCCGGAGTTAAACGGCTACTTGACATGATGAACAATACTTGAAGGGTACTATTTATCTAGCACTTCAAGTGAAGGGAGCACTTAGACATGAGGATTATGTTTTGAAGGGTTGTTTTCCTTGAGGTATTTTTTGAAGTCCCAAAACCCATTTGAAGGGCACTGAAGACTTCAATTTTGAGCACTGATGGGAAACCATGGTGAAGGTGTACACCTATATATGTCTGGGGAGAACCGGCAGTGAGTTCCAGATGAACCGGTTGAGTTTGAGAAATAACTGGTTGAAGTTGAAGACTTTAGGAGAGTTACCGATCATTTTAGAGGAATTTATAGAATTTTATACCTCAAATGAATGAAAGCAAAACGGGATTATACTGGGATTTGTATCATGATAGGAGTTGCTTGCCTAACGACTGGAGGGGAAAAACACATAAGGTACTGGCGTGGAAATAAAACTTTCTTTACAAAAACAACTGTACAAAGGAAATTTGGAAAAGCCTCCTCTATGCACCTCAACCTTTGTAATGTCATTACCTCTCTTATATCTTGATACACTAGGGAATAGATATGCTCAATTTAAATCTCCCCTCCTTGTTGTCACATTTCCCTCCCATATATCACATGTTTGAGCATTGAAGCGACCTACGAAAGAATTAAAAAATGCCGGTATGAAATAGTACTTGCTCATGATAGCTTGACACCCAAGCTCATTCTTGATTCACCTTGACCATTTATGGAACATCAAAGGCAAATTGAAGCAATCGAGTTGCCACTAAAGCATTAAGAGGAGGGGGGGGGAGGGACGCTAAGTCCCCCCCCCCACGAACTTTTCGGGGGAGGAATATTCGGGCAGGGGCAGCCGCCCATCGGATTTTCTAGGAACCAATTGAAAATTGTTGCCCGCCTGCCCGACTTCGAAAAAATCATTGCCCTTGCATTCTTGAAGGCCACTTATCCACAAATCCCATATTGAGTGCACTTCATTTTCAAGGTCCCAAATCCAATATATATGTTCACTTCCATTCAGTATGTAAGCAATTGACTTGGATTTCATTTTCAAAGTGAAACTGCCAATAAAGCATGTAATTAACTTGGAAGTCAAAAATATTACAAAATCCTCATAAGCACTGAGGTTATAATTTTTGTGACTTACCATTGAAAGGGACTTTGTCATTCTGAAATGAAACTAAAATGAATGATTTATTTTTAATATGTAAAATATTTTATATTTTATATTTTATAGTTAGTACCTTCTACTATCACAAAGCTTTCATACGCACTTAAACTAATAAGTGTGGTTGAATACAAATAAGTCTAATAAAATTTGATTTATCCTGATTAATTCTAATTAAGCCCAATTAAATCAGAAAGCATGCTAACCAAAATAATTAAACCTACTTAACTATAAAATGTACTTACTGGGATTAATTATGACTTAATGGAATTAACTCCAGTAAATATTTTTTTAATTAATTAGGATTGATTAATTTGGTAAGCATATTTTCTGATTTAATTGGGATTAATTGGGATTAATCAGAATTAGTTAGACTTAGTTACATTCAATTAGACTTAATTAATTTACGTGCATATGAATACTTTGTGAAAGTAGAAGGTATTAACTAGACTATAATATTTAACATATTAAAAATAAATCATTCATTTTAGTTCCATTTTAGGATGACAAAGTCCCTTTCAATGGTAAGTCACAAAAATTATAACCTCAGTGCTAATGAGGATTTTGCAATATTTTTGACTTCCAAGTTAATTACATGCTTTATTGGCGGTTTCACTTTGAAAATGAAATCCAAGTCAATTGCTTACTTACTGAATGGAAGTGAACATATAGATTGGATTTGGGACCGTGAAGATGAAGTGCACTCAATATGGGATTTGTGGATATGTGACCTTCAAGAATGCAAGGACAATGATTTTTTCGAAGTCGGGCGGACGGGCAATAGTTTTCGGTCGGGTCCAAAAAATCCGACAAGCGGCTGCCCTTGCCCAAATATTCCTCCCCCGAAAAGTTCGTGGGGGGGAACTTAACGTCCCCCATTGAGAGGTGTGATTGACAAATTTGGAAGGCTCGATCGCAAGGATGCCACCAAGTTCCTTAAAACTTACATTTGTGAGATGGAGGTCAAGCAACTACCCAAAGAGAAGAAATTGGAGGATTTTGAGCTAGTAGTTGTGCCGGAGATGTAGGAAAGAGTGCGTGGATTGCATATAATGGATAATCCGAATATGTGAGCAAGATTTGAAGAAAGGTTCATACATGAGTATTTTGATGAAGACACATAGAGGGCTACCAAGAGGGCATTTTGGGATTGGGTTGAATGACCATCATGTAAGCATACGGGTCCAAATGAACCTCTTAGGGAATTTCTGAAGAAATTTGGACAACTTTCACGAACAGAGTGGTTGCTTTTGGAGACTAGAAAGTCAAAATTGTTCCTTCAAGCTATTGATGATGTTGTGGAACACAATATGCTCATCGTACTCCAAGATAGAGCATATGAGGGAGGATTCATCAATAATTGGAGAAGAATGAAGGAGATTGTGAATTTGGTAGCAAAATAAGAACACATAAAATGTTGGATCCATAATAGAGGTGGTGATGATGGCAACTCCCAAGGCTCCAATGATCCATTCAGGACCTCCAACTCAAACAACTACACCTAAAGGTAAATTTGTTACCGATGATACTCTTGGTGAATTGATTAAAGGTTTTAGATAGTTGAAAGTGGAGATGAGTGCCTTTAAGAAGAACCAAAGACCGACGGAAGGATCTAAGGGATTTGTGGTGAGGTGCATTTGGTGCAATGATCTAGATCACACTCTTGGATGTATGATAATAGAGAATTAGTGCAGCCTATGACATTATGTAAGTACACAAAGTTAACATTGCAATAATGACAATGATGACAACGTGACGAGTGCAAGCGTGTGGTTTAATTTCTTTGGTGGGTTATTTTTATGTCAAAACATGTGATATATGCGAAGGAATGTAACAAAAAGGAGGAAGATTTAAATTGAGCACATCTATTCCCTAGGGTTTCAAGATATAAGAGAGGGAGTGACATTACAGAGGTTAGGGTGTGTAGAGGAGACTTTTAAATTTTCTTTGTACAGTTGTTTCCGTAAATAAAGTTTCATTTCCGTGGCAGTACCTGACATGTTTTTTTGTTTCCTGCAACCAACATTTTGGCAGTTGTTGGGCAAGCAACTGCTATTCTGATGCAAATCCCAGTAAGACCCCTTAACCGGGCAGACGCTAAAGGGACCCCAACGAGCTCTGTCCGGCGTGACAGACGCTGGTGGGGCCCACCACCGCCTCTGCCCCCGAAACTTTTCGCGTCCCTACCCACGCAGTTCGGGCAACGCTGCCCGACATCTCTTCCCAAATGCTTCTCTTCCTTGATGTCTGCCACTTCAATAAAATAACAATTGCCTTTTAGCAAAAAAAATTCAATACCATGGTATTGTCCTTCACTACAATTGTCCTTCAGTAGGATTGAAGGCCGCTTCTCCATATAACCCATATTGAATGCACTTCATCTTCAAGGTCCAAAATCCAATATATATGTTCACTTCCAGTGAATAAATAAGCAATTGATTGGGATTTCCTTTTCAAGGTGAAACCGACAATAAAGCAGGTAATTAACTTGGAAGTCAAAAACATTACAAAAGCCTCATTAACATTGAGGCAATATCTATTGAGACTTACCATTGAAAGGGACATTGTCATTCTAAAATGAAACTAAAATTAACGTTTCTATTTTTAATATGTTTATTTTATAATAATCTAGTTAATGCCTTCTATTTGCGCAAGTATTTATACATATTGTCCTTCGGGACCGATTGTCTTTCATCACTCTTGTCCTTCACTGCGATTGTCCTTCATCGCTATTGTCCTTCACTGCAATTGTCCTTCACAGTAGGATTCAAGGCTGCTTCTCCACATAACCCATATTAATTGCACTTCATTTTCAAGGTCCAAAATTGAATATATATATATATATATATATATGTTCACTTCCATTGAATAAATAAGCAATTGATTGGGACTTCCTTTTGCGAAGTTAAACCGTCAATAAAACATGTAATTAAATTGGAAGTCAAAAACATTTCAAAAGTCTCATTAGCACCAAGGTTGTGTTTATTGTGACTTATTATTGAAAATGATTTTGTCATTCTAAAATGGAACTAAAATTAATGTTTATTTTTTAGTGTGTTTAATTTAGTTAATAATTTTTACTTTTACACAAGTATTCATACCGTACTATCAATGTGTACGAATACTTTTATGTATCCTAATTAATCATATAATACATATTTGAGTTGATTTTAATAACAAGATTTTTCTTCATTATTTTTTTTTCAATTGTTTTAAGCAAGTTTGTCTTTCCGTTAGTTTTATAAGAGTTTGTCTTTCAATTAGTTTCATTAAAGGTTTGTTCATTAGTTATTTTATTAGAAGTTTGTCCTTTAATTAGTTTCCATTAAATGTTTGTCTTTCAGTTAGTTTTATTGAAATGTTGTCATTCAATTAGTTTCATTAAAGGTTTGTCCTTCAATTAGTTTCACTAGAAATTTGTCTTTCAGTTAGTTTTATTAAAGATTTGTTCTTTCTTTAGGTTCATTATAAGTTTGTTCTTCAGTTAGTTTGATTAGTTCCTTTAGTTAGTTTAATTTATGGGTTGTCCTTCATTTAGTTTCATTAAAGGTTTTTCTTTTAATTAGTTTCATTGGAATTTTGTCCTTCATTTAGTTTCATTGAAACTTTGTCCTTTAGTTAGTTTTATTAAGCTTTGTCTTTCACTTAAGTTTATTATAAATTAGTTTCTTAAATTAGTTTCATTAACCTTTGTCCTTCAATTAGTTTCATTATGCTTTGTCTTTCACTTAGTTTTATTATAAATTTGTTTTTTGAATTAGTCTCATTAAGCTTTATCCTTTAGTTAGTTTCATTATAAGTTTATTTTCTTAAATTATTTTCATTAAAGTTTTATCCTTTAATTAATTTTATTTAAAAAAATTCTTCATTTAGTTTTATTAACAATATGTCATTCATTTAGTTTCAGCTTAAGTAGGATTAACTTGACGGTTTAACTTCGCAAAAGGAAGTCCCAATCAATTGCTTATTTATTCAATGGAAGTGAACATATATATATATATATATATATTCAATTTTGGACCTTGAAAATGAAGTGCAATTAATATGGGTTATGTGGAGAAGCAGCCTTGAATCCTACTGTGAAGGACAATTGCAGTGAAGGACAATAGCGATGAAGGACAATCGCAGTGAAGGACAAGAGTGATGAAAGACAATCGGTCCCGAAGGACAATATGTATAAATACTTGCGCAAATAGAAGGCATTAACTAGATTATTATAAAATAAACATATTAAAAATAGAAACGTTAATTTTAGTTTCATTTTAGAATGACAATGTCCCTTTCAATGGTAAGTCTCAATAGATATTGCCTCAATGTTAATGAGGCTTTTGTAATGTTTTTGACTTCCAAGTTAATTACCTGCTTTATTGTCGGTTTCACCTTGAAAAGGAAATCCCAATCAATTGCTTATTTATTCACTGGAAGTGAACATATATATTGGATTTTGGACCTTGAAGATGAAGTGCATTCAATATGGGTTATATGGAGAAGCGGCCTTCAATCCTACTGAAGGACAATTGTAGTGAAGGACAATACCATGGTATTGAATTTTTTTTGCTAAAAGGCAATTGTTATTTTATTGAAGTGGCAGACATCAAGGAAGAGAAGCATTTGGGAAGAGATGTCGGGCAGCGTTGCCCGAACTGCGTGGGTAGGGACGCGAAAAGTTTCGGGGGCAGAGGCGGTGGTGGGCCCCACCAGCGTCTGTCACGCCGGACAGAGCTCGTTGGGGTCCCTTTAGCGTCTGCCCGGTTAAGGGGTCTCTACCTTAACCATGGTTTCCCATGGCAATGAGAGTCATCATCCATGATCATTTTATTTTTTAATCCAAGCAAACAACAACAATGTACCCACCAGCTCCCATGGCAACCAAAGATTGACAGTTTATCCTCTTCTAAGGAACCATTCAGCAAAGGCTGCCCACATAGCATAAAAGGTCAAAGTGAATCAATAATGAGCCCAGATGTGTGATGTTAATATATAAGACATGGAGCTGTCCTGAGCAGGTACTATTCCACACTAGCATTCTTGTAGTGAGGTAGGTAAGGTAGGATCTTGCTAATTAAGATTCTACACCAAATATTGTACTTCGTGTCACCAATTCTATTTGTCTTGCTCAATACTAATTGTAGCCCACCCATGTAGTGTCACCAACACTCAAATGTAGACCTAACATTGTTTGGCACTCCTAAGCTACTGGCATAAAATAGCCTTGTCAGTATTGTGTAAACATGAACCAGGGTCGAGGAGAAGGTTGTAAGAGCTTTGAACTCAAGGCCACCAACAAAGTGATGAACATGAATTGTATAAAAAAGAAAAAAGCATGCAGCATGAATGAAATGGTCGCAGATTATTTACTCAAAGGCCATCCTTTTACAAATTTGTCACATTCGAGAACATAACTCCTGACTTCATCAGTTCCCGACAACGGATCCTGCTACATCTCCAGAGGTGATTGGTGTAAGATGATGAGGTTGACATGGGAAAACCACTTAGCTAATCAGGTTCTCTCTGCCATGGCATTTTCAACAAAATCTGGCCAATAGGACTGGAAATTCAAGAGGGAATTGTCGAAGGTTGCACATGATGTTGAACAGAATCAGCATCCTGCAAATCAAGAGGTGTCTCGCATCAATCTGACAGTGACATCAAAAATAGAGTCGGATTGCCTGGTGCCTTTAAAAGAAGAACATTATGGGTTGAGTGTCATTGTTAGTTCTTACATTCAGCTGTTTCTTCAATACCATGATCTCTCAAGGCAAGGTATCCTGCTGTTGTGGATCAAAAGACTACTGCTTCCAATCACAAAAGAGGTGAAATTGGATTTGCCACTCAGCCTTTTGTTTCCAAGTCCACCTGTGCTCCACCTTAATTTAAGGTCATCCGTGGAATAGATAATAAGTGATGGAACTGCACCTTCCTTCCGGCCTGTTCAGACCCACACTAATATGTGATCGGTTAGTCCTCATTTGCCATATGCAGTAGCTTCTCTGAGCCTGGAGGTGGTAGTCCATGGTAACATGTGCCTTGGATCAGGAGGAGAAATGCCACTTTGGGGACAGTGGCTAGTATGAAGGATGAGTGCCACTTTGGAGTAACAGACTTACATCACTACGTACTCATTGTTCCTGCTGTATATAAGGAATTTCTCTTCCAAACTCTGCAGAAGTGTTGCAAGCCCAGCTTTATCGGCTTGTGAGAAATTTGATGAGATCACAGCAAGTGATGCCTGCAAACCACATCAAAAAAATTTGAGCTGGAGTGCATAACATAATCCAGTGTATCTCCCACCATTCCAAGGTAACTTCTGATGATAAGTGAAAATTTTGGCTTAAAGTGTATAATTGCAACACTAGAAAATTAGTTTGGAATTCTTAGTGGACCCTTACTGGTCTACACGTAGCTATTGAAATTGTGATCTTTATATTTCATGCATTGTTTACTCAGTGCCTCGTAAAGTGCTCACATCTCATAAATAGCCATTTTGACAGTTTCATCACTTCAAGATCATTTTATGCTTGCAACTTTCCTCCAATTTATAGTATCTGTAATTCAACTAACCCTATCAAGTTTCTCATCAAGAGACTGAGATTGTGACTATGATGGATTTCAAAGTCTTAACTTCTATATTCATTATAGGAGGACCGGAAATATTACTTGAAATTTTAGCGGTATGGATGTGATCACAACTTCTCTTTTGTAATACTTCTAAAGAAGCCCTTAAAATGTTCTTTCATAAAACATCTTAGAAAATGCTTCGCCCTTTAGGCCTTTAGAAGTTTACTGATGAAGAGTTACATAATGGGACTCACCCCATTTCTTGTTGAAAGCCATTCCAGCAATATATCCTCTGTTACTGTCTGGTGACCACCTTTTGAGCTTCCATTTTGAGACTCATTGGGCTGCTCAGACTTCACCTTCTTTAGCAGACCCTCCGATGTTGGACTACCTTGTGGCTCCATCCTCCTTCGGCGGTCCCTCCTGGACACCTCGGTATCATTAACCAACCAGGGTGCACTAGTGAAAAGTCCTGAACCAGTTTGTTCAGTTTCTGCTCCATTTTGGGTTCCCTGGGATCCTGAAATTTCCACAGTGTGTTCGCCTGGTGTGTCTTCAGTAGTTTCAGACATATCCCCTCCACCCTTGAGCTCCTTAGGAAGTGGTAGCCCAGCTTCCTCTTGTGTCAGATACACCTTGATGTCACGATATGTAATCTGTGTAGAAGTAGAAAGTTTAACATGATGACTTCAAAGAGAGGACCAAGGTCTATAGAGTCATCAAACCAAAACAGAATATGCATCCCCAAAAGGCATGAAATTGGGGTCTGGGAGTCTATTGAAATCATATTTCTCTAATTATGCACACAAAGAATTTAAGGGGAGTTGATCGAACACAATGTACTGCTTTATGTTGAGAACCCAAGTTGGGCAACAGATGTAGAATAAATATCCAATATAAGAAAAGTTGATGTCACCAAGTTTCTGATGCATACATGTTCAGGTGCCTGGTCTTTAATTGGTCTCAGGAACTCTTTTGAGCCAGCCCTTTCCACTGCAGCACGGACTTCTATTGCTGCTTTCCGTGTGAAGCCCACATCATGGCAAAATCGATCCCAATCCACTTCGTAGCTTGCCTTAATGCAGTCACATACATATTCGATTACTGTGTCCTCCTTTATTGGCTTAGGCCGGTCTGGCAAGTTCTGCAATAAAGGCCAAGAAATTCAAGCCAAATGATCAAGAAGGCTAGATGTCTACTGATTGAAGATAAGATGTACTACGAAACAGATTGTACAAACATAGCATGAAGGAAGGAGTGTAATTATGGATGCTACACGTACCGCAATGGCAAAGAAGGAGAGACCCTGCTCCTGCCACATCCTCCAAGCCTCTTCCTTGGCTGGTGAAACTCTGGTCTGATCACCTCTAGAAGCAACAGCTTGACCATCGACTTTGGGTCTTGGCACAGTTGATGGTTGTGATTCAAAATTGTCAAGAGGAAGGCTTAAATCTGTTGAATGCCTTCTAATTGCATCTAATATTTCAGGGCCATGCTGGCTCACTAACCACTGCAGTAACACGGCACCCTTTTCAAAAACTGCAATAATTGGAAAACTGCAAGATGTTTCAGACTCCTTATAAATCTATCTCTGCTGTCTATAAGTTTTCTCAAAGAATAAATGATAGGAACTTAAGACTTCTTGATAATGGCATCAGAGGTCATGTTATTTAGGATTCAGTGCTTGATAACTTCAGCACCAAAAGTAACCGGAGACAAAGATTTGGAAACATTAACTGCAGTGGTCAAGTAAACCAAGCCTTACCTGATTGACACCATCAATATTTCGAAGTCGGGCCTCAGTTGATGGGCGAAACTTGGCAATCTTCTGAAGCGCCTTCTCATTCAATATTGCATAGCTATCAGGACAAACCCACAGCAAGCATCAGCTTCAAATTCTGTTCTCAGAGTTCACAATTAGTTCCTCACTGGTGACTTGAGCATGTCAATCACAAGGCCCCGATTTACAAATTTCTACCACCACAAATTGTCAGTCAACCTCCTATATCCGAACTCCAATGTACACTGAGTAACAAAAGTAGCTCTAGCATCCGCATGTCACAAAGAGCACAAAGAGGCAGTCTGTATATTTAAGTATACTTCTCTACTTTTGTTACTTCACCAAAGATTGGATTTTATAAGTGTGCTTGCTATACCAACAAATTGCGACTGAGAAACATGTAAAGGTGCACAAACCAATGAGGGAAACCCATTCAGCTTATTTTGAACCTTACTGTATGGCACCGCCTCTTCTTTGCCCTAACTCCTTACCACCTCAGGAACACCACTGACCCCTTAACAACCCAACCAGATAATCACATGGTTCTCTAGAATACATATTAGAATATAGAGACTACACAGTCAAGCAAGCACAAAGTTAGAATCCGTGTCAACAAAGTGACCGTTTGTATCCAACACTTACGGTGCTGTTGAATTTCTTCTAGCTAAATCCATCCTCATCTCTATCAGAAGGTGATAAAATCTGCGCTCCACCTACACAATGACATAAGTGAAATGACAAGTTCAGAGCATGATAATTGCATTTCCTTCATTTTTGGCCATCCCTCTATTGATCCACACTCTTGACCAAATCAAACGTACGAACAGGTGGTCAACATTATGACTCAAGACATAGCTAACACGCTTGCAACATTTCATCCCCATATGCAATACTCTTTAGACAACAACATACTACATTGTACAGGAAAGAGAGTTAGATATTTTATCAGCAAACCATAATTCATGATAGTTTGACAAGGAAGTGGAACATGTCAACTTTTCATGTCAATCATTTGCAGGCAGTTAATGCACCACAAGCTTCATGTTGCCAATGGTAGACAGTAGAAATGTAAAATCCCAGATCTCTGCATTGGAGCAGGCAAAGCCTTCAACTGTTGTATTTCATGGATTTTCAATTTTTTACCATGAAATTGGAAAAGATGGTAATATAACTCTTCCTACACACCTCCAGCTCACCTTTCAAAGGACTTCAAATTCTCCTACTATCATGACAAGACAATGCTGTTGTTTTCTCAAAGCCAGGCTTTAACCAGCAGACAATAGACAGCTCACCTCTGAAAATCCTTGAAGCTGGAGGTGTGTGTCCATATTCAGGTCTTTGGGTTCTGCTTGCAACCTTGCTTCCCCTTGCTTGCTCTCTTCTTCAGCCATCTCCTGATTCACTGGTAACATCAAAGGCGACACTCCCATGTTTGCGGCTGACCACAGAAATTTATCACCTTTGTCTGCAACACTGCAAGTAAGTGATGTATCACACAAGTGTCCTTATAGTATTCTGTAAAAGTGGCTAAGCAGAATGTAGGCATCCACAGATGAGACTGTACACTACCATAAATTGTAGGAACTTGCAGAACTAGATGCCTAGGGTCTTTTCCCATTTGGAGCAATTCCTGAACAGTACTGAATTCTGATAGAGAAAATGTTAAAGTCAAAACATTCTCAAGATTCTTTGAGGTTGATAAAAACACTGTTAAGCTAATACACCGTGCAGGGGCAAGCTGTCAATGGCTTTGATGTCCTCTTATCATATAACCATTAATGCCTCATTTTGTTTAATTTGTCTCTAAACTGAGAATTGCATAATTTGCTTTTGCTTAATGGATGAAGCAATTGATTTGCGAATAGAAATGCATTAGTCATTACATGTTGATGCAAAGAATGTATATTGGGATATTTGAACCAAGTTGTGAAGCTTAGATTGTAAGACATACAGAAGGCATGTCTAGGATTATCTCCACACAAGAAAGCAGGAAGAAAATCATTGGACGCCCAGGTCATCCTAGAGTAAATCCACAGGTAGTGCAGAAGGAAATACCTTATGAGCCTGAAAGTATTGCGCACAGTTTCCTTCAAAAAACCTGATCACAAGAAGTTATATCCAGAGGAATTACAAAACACAAATGCTTCCTCTTATCTTCATTTAAAGCCATACTCATTGAAATCACACAATCAAGCAGATTATTCAATTGCTTAGTATGTTGAAATTGGCTAATAACCAATTGTCAACAGGCTGCTTCCACTCTTACAACAGACCCACAGGCACTGTTATGATAGCTTTACATGGAATTAGGTACTGAAGTGAGCAAGTGCAAACACTCAGTAAAGCCTAAAATGCAGAAAGTGGTAAAGTACCAAGAACTATGAGTTGATCAGCCAGGCCTTTCCACCAGTTTACTGACTTTCCGCGCCCCAGCCCATGTACTGGGCACTTATCAAGGGAATAATCTACTACTTTCTTTGCCTGTCAGTAAGAAAACAAAAGCAAGATATCCTTTACTTAGATGTATAATCAATATTCCTTTTCATGGAGTCCATGTATTTGCAGTAGCAAAATTTAATTAATAGGTAACCAAGTCTATGTGTCAACATTCGTGACATCCCATCATATCTAGATAACCAACATCAAATTTCTCTGCAAAATGAAGAAAAAGGTTTCACAACTTGAAAAGCACATTTTTTAGATTGATCACTCCACCAAATTTTGGAAGACACATACCAGGGAGCCCCTTAATACATCAACAGGCAAACCCAGTCCAAATTTTCCTCCACATGATTTGACCGCAGTCATAAGGAGATGAGCTTCTTCTGCTAAATTTCGAAGTTGTACCCCTCCTGGCCTTATGCAGTTGTCACAATTTCCTGTTTGAAAAATATTGAGATGTAAAAGTGCCTTCCAGGACTTGGGGGATATACATATCTAGAATTGATTTGATGATTAAGATTTCTTACAACTTCTTCAGGTTGTGACATTGTGTATCAAGATGCTCAGCATGCCTTAAATGACAAAATACTCACCACAACTACTAGATGTCACACCCTCGCCGAAATAATTCAATAAAGTGGCACGTCGGCACTCAACAGTGGAGCAGTACTTTTGGGCTGCTAAATATGCCTCCATAACTGCCGTTTTCCTTACTGCCTGTTTGACATATCACAAGACTTGTGAGTATGCAAATTTAGCTATTGATATAAATTTGGAGGGTGTCCATCTGGACGAAACACTACAACTGTCTAAAATGTCCAAAGATGATTTTTTTATTACCACAAACAGAAGTACTGCTGGTGCTTCAGGACTGCTTGCAGCTATGTCCAATTGGACAAATGGGGCAGATTAGGGGCTGCCAGAAAAGATGACCTCCTCATCTATTAAATCTGCACATTAGAATATGAATTTTTGACACTATGCATCCTATGATCATCTACTGGTAATTGAGCCATTTCCATTTAGTTCAAGAGACTAACAAGACCTACATGAGACAGCATTAAATTCTTCTGATGAGTCAAGGAAGGCAACAAAGTGCTCACCGTTGTTGAACCTGCAGTATAGAAGTCGCCTTTTGTGAAATCACCCCTGGTATAGTATAGCCAACATTGAGATGGTAAACCATCTCTGCCACACCGCCCACTTTCCTGGTAATATGCTTCCAAGCTCTTTGGACAACCATAATGTATAACACGCCGAATATCTGGTTTGTCAATGCCCATCCCAAAGGCAACTGTCGCGACTACAATCTGCAACTCATCAGTTGAGAAAGCCCTGTATGATCACACATTGTTCCTCATCAGAGTATGAAAAACTGATTACTTTTATGCTTTGTCCAAGGATAAGACAGACTTCATGTTTCATATACTGTAAATAGTATAACCTACTGGAGGACAAATATGAGGACCCTACTACAGAAAGTAGTGGTACCATGTGTCCAACATCAGGAGAAACAGAGGAATATCCACATGCAACAACACAGTAGTGTAAATAAACGAAGTACACATGGGAAGATGCAAGAAAATGAATTCCAACATACACATGCATGTACACCTCATTTTGAGTATCCATATTCAGCATCTTCACAGAATCTGTGAGTCTCATTCTATGATTCTTCACGGCAACTTATTACACAACCTTACCAACTTTCAAATTCCAAATTTCAAATCCTAAGATTTGCAAACACCAGGCTACAACTAAATGGCGCAGATAAATCCAATGCAGAAAACATCGGTAGTGTATTTGATGATAGACCTGTGAACTTCTGAGCGCAATTTGTTGGTCATCTTAGCATGGTATGGCCTTGCATCTGCTCCCGCTTTCTGAAGAGCCTCCACAACCTTAAAGTACAACATCACTATCAGGATTCTAATTGTTTTGGCAGGAGAGGGGGCAATAAGGGTCCCAACCTTTAACTTACACATCTTCAAGTATGAGTGGGGTTAACTGAGGTCAATCATGGGGCTTGTAGGGCTAACAAGGAGGGTTGGAGCACTGACATAATTCCTACTGACAATTTAATCAGGGTTTTGAGGAGTTAGTTAAACCAGGGAATCAGCCTTCATACACCTATGTCAGGGACCAAGGGGCTTCCTCTCCTGAACCTGAGCCAGAATCTGTATGCAACCAGAGTCCCAACATGGAAATATCTCCAAGTTGTACGATTTGCAACTGTGGATCCAGCAAACCCTCATACAAACACTTCTCTCTCAATGAACTGATAATAAATCTTCATTTGACTTGAAATAGCAAGTTACATAACTGGTTATCAACTCAATATGCCATGCTCTACGTAAGGGCATCAAGGTCAGACAACACTAATCAAACAGAAGAAACGTTGTGTAGCTGAAGTTCTCACCTCCTCCACATCCTTGATGGTTGTGCAGTATATGATCGTGGATCCACTCTTCCCTACATCTTCCATAATCTCCTTAGCAAGATCCTCTTTGAATGCAGTGGTGCGGCTAAGGCTTTTTACTCCATAAAAGATATTAGGTCGGTCAAATGAGGAAACTGCAGTGTAAGCACTCTGCAATTTCAAAGATCGCACTATGTCCTCACGAACCCTGCATCATACCGTGATCATGAATATAAAATATCTCTTCACCTCAATTGCTGTTTGATCAGGTTAGATTACAGTGCATCCTTGTCAACTCAATAGAGTACAAATACTTGAATTAGCAAAGAATTGACAACTAATTAGCTATGTCCTCTATATTGCCACACTAGGAGGTACCTTAAAGGATTAAATATCAGTTTTAAAGGGCATGATACAATGAGCACCTCGCAATGTCTACAGAAGCAATGAACTTGAATCTTTCAGCTGCATACATGCAAAATCAGATATCGACACTTACTTGTGGGTGGCAGTGGCAGTTAGAGCAACAAAAGGAACCTTTGGGAGATATGGTCTTAGACCATCAAGGTTCTGGTACTCATGCCTGCAAAAAGATTGCAAATTATTTGAGTATAATGATTGGGTAGTGCATTCACATTGTCACGTCAAACTACCAAAAGGGATGCAGTCTGAAAACCTGAAGTCATGCCCCCATTCGGAAACACAATGGGCTTCATCAACAGCCAAGAGCGACACCCCTTTCCGCAGCAGTGCAGTCCAAAAGCTGTACAAAGCAATGACATGACATCTTAACTTCACAATTTAATAAACACAAGAGACAGCTAATCTAAGATCAGATGGTCTTTAAAGAAGCCAACTGTATACATGATTTCTCAATATGTTAGTGATGATTAAAACCCCACACAGATTACCTCTGAGATACATTGCAAGCCTTCTCAGGAGTCATGTACAAGACATCAAACTCGCCATTCTCAGCTCGATTATTTACAGTTCTATCTGTTTGAGCACTGCCCATATATTCAGCACGAATACCTCGTTGCTGTAAACCCATCACCTGCATTGATTACAAAGGAGCAATGAACAACAATCGTATCTAACAGATTTCCCCATCCTGCAGAAATTGTACAAAAACAGATAAATAATTAAAGCCACCTGATGCAACAAACCACCAAGGAGACTGCTAATACAAATGGCAACATGGACACTTAAACAGTCTACATTTCAGTAATTTAACAATCAAGTGTAATAGGATGGAGAGCATTCTTCACAAACCTGATCTTGCATTAGACTGATTAGTGGACTTATCACAATTGCGGTCTTCTTGGTGATCAAGGGTGGCAATTGATAACTGAACCCATCAACCCACCCCACTTATCAATCCTTTAAAACACAAAGAT
Source organism: Polytrichum commune (assembly GCA_950295325.1). Taxonomy (NCBI): domain Eukaryota; kingdom Viridiplantae; phylum Streptophyta; class Polytrichopsida; order Polytrichales; family Polytrichaceae; genus Polytrichum; species Polytrichum commune. The sequence continues at coordinate 43,552,139 of OX485804.1, forward strand.
CCAGCTCTCATCAGTCAAGGAAGTGAAAACGTTTCATCTCAGTCACACTGAAAGAAGAATACCCCTAGACTCACAGGACACATTATAGCAACACCACCACAACACAGATACCCATTAAGGATATCTGATACTACCGCATAAGAACAATTGGACTGCTTACCAACTTCAATGATGTTACACCCTTCCAGCAGAACCAACACAAGAGTAAGACAAGAGGACCACTAATTGGTTCAAATACAAAAGATGCGCCATGAACAAACTTGACAGAATCAAAACTGAAATGTCACTTGTCCAAAAATGGTTGACAAGTAGTCTTGTTGGCTAGCTGTTCACTCCTTTGGTTATCAAACTCTCTAAAAAAACTCCAGAAAGACTTTTTAGCCTGCAGTTGAGTGAACAAGCAACAGAAGGGAATCTTAAGAGTTGGTAATCTTAGAGTAGGCTTCTAGATTACCATATTGACTTTCCACTGCCTGTAGCCATGATCACCAAGCAATCCTTCCCTTTCAAAATTTGTGCAACTACTTCCTTTTGAAATGGGCGAAATGTTGAGTACCCAAAAAATTCCTGCTCCATGGGCAATACAGGGTTGGAATAAATTAGCAGGAAAATAAACATCCCTGTCAGTGTCACATGTGCCTATTTAATTTTCTAATTCAAGATTACTCCTTATATTCAGACCGTGCATTATGCCTTACTTACATAGCACTATCTTCTGAGTATATGGACTGTTCTGAAACACTCAGCTTCGTTAGATTTCCAATTATCGTTGCTAAGAACTCTTTCATACATTCAAAATCAGAATATTCACTGTAGAAAGTGTCGTTACATTCTTTAGCAGTAAGAGTAATGAAATTTTACTCTTGCAAAGTCACCAATCAATCTGGAAATCAGAGAATGTTAATTTGGCATCACCCACATATTGAAATGTCAAGGGGTAATGTCACATTGCATTCTTCATTCTGTCAACTTAAACCTCAAGTTAATCATAAGCACGAGGACACTGAGGTTGAAGACATCGTTCAAAACAAATAGTATTGCTTACTGCTTGCCCCCTTCCTTTCGACTAATACAAATGGCGTGGCATACCTGTTGAGTGAAAACTTAGATAAGGCTATTCCAAGTTTGTGTATGTGAGACAAGAACTACGTACCTTGAGAACGCGCTCCATGTTCAAGATTGTTAGTACTTCCAACTCAAAAATTTCTTCGTGCAATTTTTTGCACGGCAAAGAGGAGAAGACTGCTTAAATATAGACCACTTTCAGCTGTAGATACTCAATGTCTGCTCCCTCCTCCTCGCCCGGCCAAAGATAGGCCCTCACTGGTACATCTTTCATAGATATCAACTTGTAGGCAGATATCTGTCCAATACCAAATTGTCCTGATCAGCGTTCTCAGGCTCTTCAATTAGAAGAGCCAACAAATCCTCAATGCTACTCAAAGAATTAGCACATTTTTCCCCTTCTCCTAATGCAGACAAGCCAATTAAAAGACAATTCAGCGCCCTTTCTCACTGTACAACGACAACCTACCTACAGCTGCTCTTGCTACTTCTTCACTTGTCTAATCCAAGCTCCTCTTCCCTCTCCAATACTCCACACTAACAATGCAGCCATCAAAGATACATCCTCCAACGCTGTAAACCCAGGGCTCCAGGGTAACTGTCCAATTCCAAGTGTCCTGATGATGTGCTCTCCAATTAGGAGCTCCAGCGAACAGACATTTCAATTTTCCGTACTACTGAAAATATTAGCACTCTTTTTGGCAGAAAATACAAAGCCACGCAATCCTACACAATATACACCGCAATTCAGCTGACAACACAATTCAGTGCCTTTGCTCCCAGTACAATGATTACCTGCCTACCGCTACTTCTCTAACTACTTCTCTCAACCGAGTTCCTCTTGCACTAACAATGTAGCCAACGAGATCAAGTCTCCAACATCGCACACCTAGGGTTCCAGCAAAGCAAAGCAAGAAACAAGAAAAGACCAAGCCATCCGGGGAAGACTATTGAACAAGTGTTGAACAACAACTGCGGAATGCGAGAATGACATACATCTCAAAATGCGACTGCGAGAATGACGTCCGGTTTGTGGATGATGATGATGAGCACAATCACGAGATACTTAGTGAAATTTAACAGTGTACAGCGAAGGCGTCCAGGAAAGAAGAACAGAGGCAAACATCATCACAATTGCGGAGCGACGGGGACTGTGAGTGGTGCAAGAATGGCGTCCAGTGATGGGGGTTGATGAGCGCAAGTATAATGCGATGCGAGGGTTGCGAACGAGGCGATAGATGGCCCCATTTTGACAATGTGAAATCGATGAGAGCGCAATTCGGCGACGACAACGACGAAGAAGCAGAACCTAAAGCCCTGAGCCCTCGAGGTGACCGTCCAGGACGGTCGTTTTGCTAAGGTGACTGGGATCGCTGGTTACTCAAGTGTTGAAAACACGAATGGCGGGAAGAGGCTTGACGGCTGGCATGTGGAAGGCCGTGATTGGAAGTCTTTCTAGAGCAGACTCTCATCCATCCAAATATAACCTGTTTCTCATCCAAGTGGAGGGCACTTCCAACACCTCTCCTTGCACTTTTCTATCCACGTCGAAGGATGTTCCGTCTATAACCTTAGTGTACATCCATAAGGAGATTGCTTATACAGTATCTCATAACAGCAAGGGTCGATGGATGTCTCATTGCTTTCACAACTTGTCATCCACTTCTCTTCTTATTCGTTATGTAGTTCATAAACACCTAAAATAGTATGTAGTCCGGAGATTATTCACTTTAGTCCATTTGACATCATAATTAGCTATAGTCGACCTCAATCCTAATCATCTTATTGAGGTTGGCCACCTCAATCCATATATTGTCATCCAATATTGAGATATTGAGGTGTTGAGTGTTAGGTTTAAAGTTGGGGTGGGAATGTGGCCCTTCCCCAACCTATATTGTCATCCCAACCTGTGAGGTTTTGGATTTGGGGTTGAGGTTCGGGTGGTTTTGCTCTTGTAAGAAAAAGAAAAAGAAAAAGAAAAAGTCACACATTTGTTGATGTGAGCCCTTTAGTTTTATATTCATCATGTTTACACATGATGCAGTATGAGGTGTTATGCGTCCTTTCAGGAGGTGGGCCTGAAGGAGTGTAGGTAGCAATAAAGTTGTCAATTTTTAGACAGGGGGGGGGGGACAAGTCTTTTGATTGTTGTCTAGTTTTATTTTGTTTAGGACTAGGTATGTAAGATATTATATCGTGCTTTGGTGGATGTTCTTCATCATGAGGATTTTAATGTTTGGTTTGGGTATGATGAGTTTATTAAGTTTTAGCATGGAGTGTTCATGTATGGCTCCACATACACTGGTTGTGATGGTTATGACGGGGTTTATTTTCCATCCCTTGTTTTGTAGTGTGTTGATTAGTGGATCGTATTTAGTGTGTTTTTGTCCAAGGGTTTGTTTGGGGAATTTGTCGGGGCAATATGTAAATTCGATGAATTGGAGTGTGTGGGCAAGGGAATGATTTATTGGTATTTAGGTTTGGTTGGGGGCTCCTAGTATACATTGGATATCCAATCTTAGTTTTGCTATGCATGGCACATTGGCTACGTTCAAGTGCAACTTAGTATCCATTTTGGGATTGTTGGATCAGGTGATTTGTTATTATGGGTGCATGCATTACTTAAAGTGCAGAACCAAGTAGATTTATGGGCTTGTAATGTTTGGACAATAAAGAGTAGTGCATTATTGTGTTAATTATCGCATGTGGATAAGAGGTATGGCCATCTATCTATGGTGTTGATGGGCATAGTGTGCAATTGGGATTGGGGTGGGTGATGGGCCAAAAGATGTGTTTCATGTGGTTGTCCATGTATTGTGTGTACAAGATTTCAAAGTTTGTGTGATTTGGGCATTATATTTATTATTAGACTTCCATAAGTAGTTGGTTAGTTTGTGGTTGATTTGGTAGTTTGACAATCACTTGTCAATGTATGGGGGTTTGCTTTTGGAGGTGTTGATTTATTTGTTTCAATGTTCTTTGTTGATGAATGTGTGGAGGTTGCATCGTGTGTGGCAGTCGAGTAGCTAGCTAAACCAGTAAGGGATGGAGGTGGGCAATGCGGATACATGGTGTGGTGGTAGGTTTATCTTTGTGTGCTTTGTTGTTTGCTAGTGCATTTGCGAGTTCATTTATGGTTATGCCAGTGTGTGCTAGGACTTTATGTATGGAGATTTTGTGTGGGGTCCAGTGCATTTGATGTATTATTGCTATTATGAGTAGTTTGTTTGGGTGGTTGTGTTGTGAGGATGGGTGTCGGATGTGATTGTTTATTAAGAATATGTTATTTAGGTTGTTGGTGAATATATATGTGTCTATTTGAGTGGTGTGTGTGGATTTTATGGCTATTAATATCACATTGAGTTCCACACGGAAGATGTTTTGGTGTCCAAATAGCCTTTCGGCTATTTGGGTATTGTTGTTGGGGTTGTGTACTTGTGACCTTGCAATGTTGCATTCTTTGTGTCCTTTGGAGTTTTTGGTAGGTGGTATGAAGGAGCCATTTGTGTATATGTATTGTTGTGGATGAAATTTAGGGGGGGGGGATGTAATAGTATTTGTTTGGTAGGGGAAATGTGCAGTGGGTTCAAAGGGGGTTTATTTTGGGGGTGGTTCTCCATTTTTTAATTTGAGAAATTGATGTTATGTTGTGTGCAGGTAGGTTTAATTTGGTAGGTGTCTACCTTGATATTGCAGGTTCTTTGTATGATGCGTTGGAGTCTTTGTGTGATTTTTATGTTTTGTATTTGAATGTCGACTTTGAGATTATTTTGATTCTTTTTTGTGTCTTCGGCTCGAAGTTTTTCACCATTGTGATTGGTTTACACCTTAGATTTTATATCAATTCATTATCCCTCAGTATCATAGCCATCTTTAGTTTAAATTCAACTATAATGATGTTATTCTTATGGTTTGAGTTTGGACATCTAGTGATGGCACAATTCAAAAGGTTAAGGTCCATGTGTGATCATTTAGTGAATTTTTGGAGTTTGTGTATATGGGGGTTGAATATGTTGGATGTTGGCTATGATTATTGCGAGGTCATCGGCATATGTAGTGGTAGTGCATGTGGCATGGGATGTGCTATAGTGGTATCCTAGGCCATCTTTTTCTAGCTATCTCAAGAGCGGTACTAGATATATGATGAATAGGTAGGGTCTTAGGGTTTCTCCTTGTATGGTTCCTCCACTTACTTGTGTTGGGGGTGTTGTTCCAAAGTGTTTTTTTGGAGAAGGAGGTGGTGGAGTTTGTGTAAATGCTCCCAACTAGCTCTACTTCGTCCTTCGGGAAGCTTAGGTCTTCCATGAGGGCTAGCAACACAATTTATGCTATTTTGGCTAGTTTTTCTATCCATTGGGTGCAGTTTGTGGGGTCATGGGGAAAGGGGGGTTGTTAGTATTGTTTATAGGGCTAGTGTGTAAGGATTGCGGAGTAGGTGGGCGAGGGGGGGGGGGGGGTGAGTACATGTGACACAAATTGATTTACAAATGCTATGGTGTTTTTAATTTTGATTTTAATTTTTTGCTTTATGGGGAGGAAGTTGCCTTAGTTTTTTGCTTGAGCTGGCAGGGGGGGTTGTGGTCATGCATGTTTGTTCAATGTAGTGGCTAAGAGAGTTTATGATCTCCTGGAGTTGTTCTTGTGCATTTTCCCATTGTGTGGGGGTAAGTTGTTTGCATTATAGAATGTTTGTGAGGCTGGATATTTCTAGGCTTTGTCTTTGAGGAACATCGTTTGAAGTTTCTTTATGTTTATTGGGGGGAGATGGGATATGTGATGTGGGGAGTTTTGGTCAGTGGTTGTTTTCATTTGGTGGTGATGATGCTATTGGGGCTAATTGGAGGTAGACTAGGTAGTGATTAGAGTTTTGGTTGTGGTTGATGAGGGTGTGATTTGAAAAATTGGTGTAGTAGTTGTGGCCCCTTGGCGTGAGATGTTGTCTTGGTTATATTTGCAGTGGAGTCCTATGGTGTGCATGAATTGGGCCCATTTGTGGTCTTTTTGGTTTGGTATGGATGTTATGCCATTAGTTGTTTGTCCTTTGAGTGATGTATCTCTGACAAAGTTGTTGATTGTGATGATTTGATGGCACGAGTGTTGGTGTGTGAGTGTTTGGATTTTGTTTTGGATTTTTATTAAGAGTTGTAATTATTCTTAGTGGGCGGGCATGTATAGGTGGACGATGAGTACGGTGTAATGGATTTATAGATGATTTTGATGGCTTGGGGGTCCGGCAAGATTGTGGCGGGGGTTGGGATTATCGTGACCTTCTCACTAGAGTAGATGGATTTGTGGATCATAGATAGTATATTGCCTTTACATGGGGTGTAAATTGTATATTTGTTGTGTCAATGTGGTGTGATGTTATTGGAATTGTTGTATATGTTTTGTGATGGGCTTTGGATTAGGGTAGATGTCTCCACTTTGAAGAAGTTTTTGGCCATCTATGATGTAAATGATATGTTTAGTGTATTCGGGGGTGCTTGTAGTGTGTGTGTGTGTGTGTGTGTTGGGGGGGGGGGGGGGGGAGATAGTAGTGTGATATGTGTCTATATGTTTGGATGTATATGGATGTTATTTTTGTTGTGTGGATGAGATATGAAGTGATTGGGGGTAGGGAGGGGTGGACGTTGGGTTTGTGCATGAAATGTGGGGATTTTGTGTCATGTGGGTAAAGAATATGGGTTTTATCGTGCTTGTTGATGGAATTAATTTGATTTTGTTGGGGTTATTTGATAGGAGTTTTGATAGGTGGTATGAAGGGGCCTTGATGGGATGTCATCTGGTTGTAATTTGTTGAGCATGATACATTGTGGGAGAATTGTTATAATCCATAGAAATAATTTTGGCTCTATATTGATAACTAAATAAGTGAGACAAAGAAGAAGGATGGTGTACTAGTTGTGTCATATTCATTAGGATAGTTGAAGACTTGGGGCTGTGGGTATGTTGGTGCAATGGAGAAGCTAGGTGGTCATGCCAACGAGAGTGGTGGTGTTGTTCGGAGAAGATTTATTGGGGCGGGTGGGAGTTGATGTGTGCTCATCAGGGTGGGGGGGGTGTGGGTGTGCCTCATGGAGAGCAATGGTGAGAAATTGGATTATGTTCAATATGTGTTGTTGAGAGAGTTGGAACTCATGTGGCATTGCACTTACCATTTGGTGAGCATGTAAAGTATGGTGCTTGAGGGTTTTAGTGGAGGCTTCCACTTGCCGGTTGGCATTGAGGTTAATGCATGATATGAGTGTGGCAAGTTTGTTGTTCAATTTCTCTTCCCACTCTAGCATGGCTTTGTTGAAAGTTTTATCCGTGATGGTGAGATTGTTGATAGCGGTGTTGGATATTGCTTGAAGTTTCTTTGCAATAGCTTCTCTTGCTAGAGCTTGGGCAAGGTGCATGGTAATGTAGTCGGGCTTCGTGCTGTCAATGCTCCCTTTGTGGGGGATGAAGAATACCCATCTTCCAAGCATAATGGCGGATTGGTGGAGGCATTCCATATACACAACCGCATTAAGATAATGAATGTGGCACCTCCCGGTTTGTCGTGTAAATAGCGATCGTGTGTCACTGCAACTCGAATACCAACCAGCACTAACAAATAAAACAAAAACATAGCAAAGGCACACATAAACAACACACCTCCACATGCCCCCCCCCTAAACTGACTATGGAGTCCCGCCAAGCAGCTAGGACCAATGCCAATCCAAAGGGCATGGATAATGAATAATTGCTCCGCAACCAATTAATGTGGTGAATGTCATTCCAAGGAACTATAAATTGGGCGTACTATGAGCTCCACCCTCAATCGCCTCTAATGTTTGGCCATCAGATTCCAAAGAATTAATTCCACCATCTCATGTTTGATTGCGTCTCTAAACCATAACTCTTCGTTTTCCATTTGGGCAGACACAACACGGTGAAAACCACACAAGATCATTGACTACGACTGGTGGGAACACCAAGTACCGAAGATTCTCGACAACGATGACAACTCCACTATCCAGATGGTAGAGAAGTCAAAGGTGACCTTAGGCATGCCATGTGCCAATCATGTTGACACTAGTTATACAAGAGCATAGTAGCCACTCATTTCTTTTATCCACAAACAAAACATGGAAGACCCTCTAGCACGACGGCCAATTCTGGATGAATTGTACTTTTAATGGGTAGATGACATGGGGCACAATTTTTGGAATACTCATGACATTCCTTGCCATCATTGCCTTCCAACAACAACAAATCACTTGGCAACACCTTCACCCGAAGGTTAGTGCGCCCCGTCCTGACATTTAATGTCGTAGGGGCCTTACGTTGGAGATAAACATAGTTCACATGCCGGAATCTCCGCAACTGAGGTTGGCAAACACCACTGCGAATGTGTGCATAACGCAATGTGTCACGATGTTGAGCAATGGACAAATTTTCCATAGCCATAGACATGGCCCTCTAAAAGAATTGAGTCCGCTTCTGTAAACACTTTGCCCAAATGTTTGGGTCATCCAAGTCCACAACATGAGCAAATTTTTTTCTAAATAGAACTTGGGAGTATAGGCTCACGTCCACACAACAATTGATACAGGTTGTAGAACGCCAATGAGGCATGCCTATTAAATCAATAGCCCATAGCAATCCAAGGCAACATAAGGTCCCAATCCCGGTGGCTCCCCCGAAGTAATCCATACTTCCTCAAGTCACGTTTGGTTGTCTAAACAACATGTTCAGTAAAGCCATCCGCCTCCGGATGATCCCGCGAGGTGGTACGGTAATCTATAAGAGCCTTAATGCACAACTCCTCAAAAGCACCGAGGAACTCCCTCCCTTAGTCCGTCAATACCTCATCCGATGTTCCAAAATATGTCAACACATGATCGAAAAAGGCAGCCGCGGCCAATTTCTGCACAGTTTTAGGGTAAAACAACAAGCTCAATCCACTTGCTAAAATTCTCCATCATCACCATTACGTACTTTGCTTTACGTGGTGTGACAACCAACGGTCATGTAAAGTCCAGTGACCAACGGTAGCCCAGTCCCATGATAGGTAAGGCCTACAATTGAGGTGTCAAGGTGTTGAAGCTAGACTTGACCCGGTCATAAACTTGACACCTCCCGACATAAGTAGCCACCTACTGATACATGCCAGTCCACCAATATTGACCACGCAACATCGAATGTGTCATGCGTATGCCAAAATGGCCAAGTTCCTTGTGCACTTGTCGCACCAAGGAGGCCTTCTGATTCGGTCTAGGGACAATATGCCTTGTCCCATCCGACCACAATCAAAATATAAACCTTCTCGTAACATAATCTTGTTATTCGATATCCAATCCGATCCCTTTTCATCGCCGCCATAGACAAGGGAAAGGTCCTATTGAAGTCTCTGTAATACGGGAAGATCCTCCCATATATCCGCAATAGCTTGAGGTCGATCAATCTCATCATCCGACCTTTGTATCGGAATCTCAACAACAACGCCAGAAAACAAAGTGATGTAAGTAGTCGCGTGCCAACCTAGAACCGCCTCTCGATCACAATCCCAATGCCACCTGGCCCTAATCAAGTCTCATTCGAAGGACTTGGATTGCGTGAAAGTCCATCTACATCCAAGTTAGTAATCCCAGCACAATGTACCACCTCAAAGTTATACTCCTAGAGCAATAAAACCCACCTGGCGAGCTTGCAAGTAAGCTTATCCGACTTCATGAGCCACCGTAAAGGTTGATGGTCAGTTACAAAAATAAAACGTTGACCATAGATATATGGCCAGAAATGGACAATAGCCTAGACCGCTGCCAACGTTTCTCCTTCAAAGGACGAATAATTGGCCTCCGCAGTGTTGTTGCTTTGCAAAGCATAAGCAACAACATACTCCTGGCTAGAGTCATCATTCTGAGTGAGAATTGCTTCCAAACCCAATGAACTCCAGTTCATATGCAACTGGAAGTATTTGGAGACATCCGGACGTCGAAGCATTGGAGCCGCACCCAAATTTTGCTTCAATGTCTCAATGCCTATTGGTGCTCACGACCCCAAGGCTACATTATTGGCCATGCCGCCATGCCAGGTGAGTTTATTTTTTCAGTGAGTCTTTGGTGGGATTGTGATGCGTGGGTTTGTCCGTGGGTGGGTGTTGGGTGTAGGTGTTTGGAGTGTCATTGATGTTTGTGGGAGGTTGTTGTTGCTGCCAAGTGAGTGTTTTGGTGTTTTTTTTTCACATTTTTTTTTATGGATTCTTGTTGTAGTTGAGGTGTGAGGTTATTTTTGTGGGTTGGAGGTGATGCCATGTGCTTCGGGTGCGTGGTTGTTTTTCATAGGAGGTTGTCAATTTTGTTAGGTAGGATGATGGTTTTAGCACATTTGTGTGTGTGGTGTGTTTTGTTTGGGGCTTTGCTATTGGCAAGTTGATGTTGATGGGGCACGAGTGCAATGTTATTGGAGGTGTGGAAATGTGGGAGAGTGTTGCTCGGTTCTTTAGTTGAGGCCTTGTTTGTGTTTTTTTGGTCCTTGCTTGTTGGTGAGGTTTTCTTGCAAGGTTTTTTTGAATCTTCACCCTTGTGGTATATTTCTATTCTTTAGACTCAATTGCTCTTCTGATCTACCAGTTTTAATTCTCTAGTTTAGTAGTTTGTTTGTTTGTTTGCTTCGTTGAGTTTGGGTGTAGGTGGAGTGTTCTCTGTCCGGAGTTGGAGTTGGAGCCCTCCCTTGAATCATGTCATATCCATCTTTATAGATTTGTGCTATGCAAATTGTTATTGGGATGCTTGTTGGCTTGTGTGCATTTCCTTTTGAGTGATGGATTTGTGCTCTTTGGTTTGCATTGGTCTCGTGCGCTTTGCCGATTTCTAAATTTGTTTTTGGGTCTCTTGCTCTAGTAACATCCAACTCATTTGAGATAAATTGGCTACAAACTTATAGAGAGAAAATTTCTATGTTAAATGAATGAGAGGTACTTGAGAGGTACATTTGTGTGTGATAATTTCCTCTCTATCTTCTTAGGATTAAAAGTGGCAAACCTTTGTGAAGAAGGTTAAATAATTAACTAAGGTATGTGAACCTTATGTGGTGACCACCCTTTGTAATTGGACACCTACTCGAGTGGTATATGGCAAGGTTTGTTATTAAGAGCATACACCAAAAAAATACATGTGTTAAGATGAGATTGATATGTGCTCAAAATCTAATTGACAATATAAGATTAATATTCAACACACTTGAGAGGGCCTATATGATTACATGCCGAGAGTAAGAATTACTTTCAAGCCTTCTTATCAAATTTTCACAATCTTGCCTTCAAGTAGGATTTAAGTAAAGATGGACAAAACGCTTGTCCAAATTTAATTATACATTTGAGAGTATTTGTTGCACAATTGAAACATGTAGATTGCAAAACAATTGTTTTGGGGGATGAAACTAGAAGAGTATGATGAAAACCCCAAATGTACATACTTTGAGCAATATGATCAAATAATTCCTCTACTTATGTATACCCCACAAATATCACCGTATGCATGTAACTAACATGTGCTACAATAGGGATTGCAGTCCACTTCTACAATTAGTTGCAGCCATTTCTATCATAAAGTCCGCCGATAGAAGTTCACATATAGACTTTCATTTTGTCCATAACTCATGCATGTGCCTAGATTTAATTAAAATATATATCTTACCAAAATAGCATAAATAGGTAGCATCCTATGCGTGGATCATGTAAGGAGTAAATTAATCATCGTTTGCAACAACAACAAAAAGGGACACCTGTCGTTGCATGATTCATTGGAACTTAAGAGGTGGCATACAAATAATAAAAGGTGTAGTCCGTCGTAAATTCATCCATTAACTATCATCCTCGACTAATTAAACGTTCATCCATAACTTCGTTTTCAAACAGTCATCAGCTAGGAGTCGCTGAGATGTCATCGCGACAACGGGATAAATATTGAGTTGGCATTTTCAATTTATGCTGACATGGACAATACACATGTCAGATTTTGAACTATAATAATTATGTTCAACACTGACCTGTATTTCGCATCTGGGATTCCTGCGCTATTTCGTGTGGCGCTGTGTGTTTAGAGTTTTTTTCCTTGATCGCACCGCACGCTCTCCGACTTCGCATACTTATTGAAGACAACAATGCAAGTCTTCATGCTTGGAGATGAATGCAAACGGATTCTAGGCTGTTTGAAATATCTCAATAATGCTCTGCGCGCGCAGTTCTCTCCAATACTTTTCTAGTAATTCGCACCATAGTTACTACATATCTTCGTCTTCAGCTTCGTGTTGGTTGCCGCTTACTTTGATTTTGGATATCTTGTTCTGGAAGTAACTGGACAACATAGTTTGAGTACATAGTGTCGTCAATAAAATTAAGCTCGTGCCATCGCACAATGTTCAGACAGATTACACAGCTATACGAATATACGCCTCAAGAGTCGTTTGCAAGAATAGGTTTACTCCAGTGGATAGATCAAACCGTGATAGTATTAACCATACTACCTCCGTATGTAGTGATCAGTGTTACTGGTTGTTGATTGGTATTTGGAAAGATAAAGTGCAAAAGTTGAAAACGGCGCTCCTAAGGAATATCCAGTCACCTACATTCTCATCAAGCAAACCTTCAGGAAGAATGGTTGAATATTGATCTCGCGCCTCCGTACAATGTTCAGTTAGATAGGTTAACCCGCACCATACGCCTGAAGAGTTATTTGCGTGGATTAACTTCTTCCGATGACTCCCTTGGATGTGGCGGTACTCGCGTTAGCATTTTGTGCTTTAGCTTTTCTTTTCGTCTGGGTCTTCCTGTGCAAGAGAACGGTTCCAACTTCAGCTCAAGACCTCCCCCCTCATAATATTGAAATGGCCCCTCTGTAGTCATGCTGGAAGGTGGTTCCAAGAGTGGCTTATCGGCCTTGTACGTATATCCGTATAATATGCAGTAGATGATATACTAGGAATATCAGATTAAGCAGCGCCATACGCCTCAAGAGTCATCTGCTGGGATTTTTTATTCCGATGTGTCAAACCATGATGATTGTCCCCATCTTAGTTTCTTGAGTATATGTTGGTGTCTCTGGATTTTTCCTCGTATTTGTCAGGATAAATACCTCATCCGACGTGCAACATCTCAGATTGACAACTTGCAATCAAGAAGGTTATCGCCAAAATGGCATCTAAGTAGTTTTGCTTGATGGCCATTTATAAAAGAGTCGTATATATTGCTCTCAGCATTGAACTTACGCAACGTGCATTCAGATCGATATACACGGTGAGATTAACAATGAATCCCAAGCAGATTGGCGTCACAGTAGTTTGTAGCGTAGCCGGAGGATTCATCCTTTTTATGATAACTATCAGGTGGGCTATCATGAGATTTATGCGACCTCTGGGTGGCCCTGAAAACAATCCCGATGGTCATGAAATAGGACGCATCCCCGATGCCTCCCGACGCCTATAAGTGGTTTGGCTTAAGTGACACATTGATGATCTACTTGTTCGTTAGAGTTTGCATTCAGAATTTGTTCAGATTACACACAACAAGTATTAGAGTCAAACACATGCATCATATGTCCCTCCCATAATATTTGTGATGGGAACTTTTTCAACCAAACTCTGTTAGTCTGGTACTACAACAGGAAGACCTTGAAGTTCATTTTGTAAGCGGAATCATGTCTACTTTTTGAAACGATCGCGGGTTGAACAGACACAGCATGTTGCATTTGGATTGAGGCTGGACGATGTTGCAGTGGTGGATGTCGTTCGTCCCAAGCAGAGGCAATCGACTACTTATGGTCAGACACAAGAATTTCATCGTTTGCATGGCGCGTCTCACTCTCTTGTACAATTGCCTCACACAATGCAAACTAATTAGTTGAAGGGCGTGTTCCTGGCGAATGTGAGACAGCCACAAGCAGTGGTGAGGTTTATGTAATTTTCATGAAGAATACAATGATTGTCACCCGTTTTCACTGGAGAATGGGCATACTAAAGTCCATGAAAATACAATTTCTCCGAGCAAATCGGCTGAATTTGCTGCAAAGCGGACACACAATGTGCAAGGCATCACGACGCATCAAACCTGCTAACTGTTAACTTGGAATCCAATCAGGTTCTTAAAATTTTAATGGAATTGCTGGAAATTTTGTAATATTCTTCTAGCATATCCTTATCATGCTCACACTGAGATGAAATATCGCCAGTGAATCACCAGGGCTTCATGTGCGGTGTGATCTGCGAATCCTCATAATCTACAATGAGTTCTAGTTTCTGTCTAATTTCCATAAGAATCTGATGAGGCAGATGTCCGATTTGTTTATATAACTTGACGCTTAGTTAATTCTCTTGCAATTACTGACGATTCCGAGACGTTGCCTTATGGCACCGAAATTATAAATTTCTCTATCGCATTGTTGTTGTCACAATGCGCTGAGGAGGAAGAATTGTCTGACATTCTTCCACATAGAGAAGTAGTAAATCATGCATTATACTCCATTATGTTCCATTATGGACAGATAAACTCAATATTGTTTTTATATTTGATATGTTCCATAGATCCATGAAGTTCCAGATCTGACATTGTAATCATCATGTATTGGGTACAATATCAGGTGCCTGCACCTCGGCGGGACTTCGGGTTCGATAAATCTACCCCTGAGCTACAAATCAATGGTGAGTACACTCAAGTGGTTTCGAATGCATGGATTGAAATGTAGTCATGGCATGAAATGAGGGAGTGCATTTGACGAATACAAGGTCGACATGATCATTGAGAATTTCTTTGTTTGAATTCTCGCAGATGTTGTTATTGGGCAAGCTAGTGATTGACAACAACAAACATGTTCATGAGGGCCACAACAGTGCCTATGAACTCGTTGCAATGATCACATAATCATCAACACCAGCTTGCATTTCAGCAATAATCTCGCACTATGTGAGCATCGATGGGTTATCCGATCGTGACACCACTCGTAGATGCGGACATGACAATTTTCCCAGATTTCCACCTCTTGAATGGTGCTTCAATTTATACCCAGCATGTTCAATCAGAATATGTGTCACTATGTTCAGATGATTCTTCATCGAGGCTTGATGTCACAATTGGAGTTACACTTTGCTGCGGTGCTAATTTCAGCTGACATAAAGATGGCCTTAGTGTGGAAACATTGCAATAATGCAACTATGGGCTTATACCAACATACTCATGGTATGCCCTTTATATGATAATTCCAATTTTAGCATGAATAAGTTGACGATCAGCAAGTCTGCTTTATTCTTGCAATTACAGGTCCGTATCAATTCTCGTGGAGTTTTTTTTATAGTTACAATGGACGATCTACAGAGTCGTTGTTTGATTTGAACTTCAAATTCTCCTATATACTCTCTATACACCTGCTTACATTGGTCAAAAAAACGATTTGCGAGTATAAGAGATAATAATGATAATAATCACAATCTATAATATGAACGTTGTCTTCGTGAGGAAGCCGTGCTAGAACTTAGAGGGCCATTTGTACGGCAATGATTTCATTTTGGCCATTTGAGTGGTAGAGTCTAGGTGGCAAGTCTGAATTCATATGGAGAGGTCTTCGTTAACATTCAAAAGGTAATTTGGGCTTAGTTTAGTTTTCTAATATCCTATTATAGCAACAATAAGACTCAAACTAGCTTTTAATTTGAGTCATGGAGAAGCCCATGAACAATATATTATGGGTACATAATATGGTCAACATGCTCTCAAATGATACAAAGCACTCATGTTAAGGTAATCATGTGGCCTTATTATGGGCACTTCCAACTTCAGTAACAATATTGACCATTGGATGATCGGACGCCACCTCACAAAGTCTTACATTCATCTTTGTTATATTTATGGTTTTGAAACTTTATTGAGTGCGCTATCTTGTGTCAAAGGAAAAATAAAAATCTACTCATACATGACATTGATAATCAAAATATTATGTATCTATTTGTATCCGAGGGCATCCGGGTTGTGTATTTGAACCCAAATCTCAAGTAACATCAAAATATTAAAGCAATTTAAAATACACTTGAAGAATGAGTTAGGCTAAGAAGGATACTTATGACACAATTAGCTCAATATGAAAATAACTATGTTTTAAGTAAAACTAGACATACGCATGAAATTTTTTACGTCACTTCTATCAATGGACCCTATGATAGAAATGATTGCAAGCAATCTTAGAAAGCATACTAAATATGATATAAATGTTAACATGTTAAAATTTGATAAATAAAAGAAAATGAAAATATGGGCATAAACTTACATTGTACAAACAATCCAAGAAAATGTCCTTGGTAAATGAACACCATGTTGCAATAGTTTTAGTCATACATTTTTTGTATTGATCATGTGTCAATAAACTCTTGATTGGCAAGTTTCCAATAACTTATACCCGATAAAGTTAATCAATGAAATTTGTCTTGAGATGCAAATGTTCAACATGATTGAAACATATAAACATGATCAATATACATCAAGTAAGAAACTGAACAAATATTAGACCAAAAAAAATCAAAACAAAAATCAAAATCAAAACAAAAACCAAATCAAAAAAACCAAAAGACATAATTAAAAATGATAAAAATTACCTATTGAGGTCATGCATAGCAATGAGGAGGACAACAATATCAATAGATGGCTTCAGCAAGATCGAATCCACAGAAATACGGCAACCAAGATCTTCTAGAGTTTGCAAATTTTTAAGGCTAGAAGGGATATAAAATGTGCATCTCTCTCGGATTTTGGTGGACACTATGGTTTTGGAAAATGTTTGGTCCACGTTGGTGAGATAAGCATGTGACTTTAAAAATAACCCAAGAAACCAATTTTTGATAGACCAACAGTGAAGTCAAGCTGGAAATTATGCCTGTTCAAACCTTGGCAGTCCCGGGAAGCACTCCCAGGCCACTGCTATACCAAGACGTTGTTCCAGGTAGAACCCCACTCAAATTGCCATAATTCCTAGCTCACACCTCCAATTGAGTTGTTCTTGAGCATTCTAGAATCTACACGCCATAATCTACGCATAGTTCATGGCCTAACCCTCGTGCCTCCTAGTCTCTGTGGGTGGGAGGTGTTCCCAAAGCCCGGGCCCTCACCCACACTAGGATCACTTGGGCCCTCTCACCAACGGATCTACTACTAAATATGATATTTAGCACTACACTGCAGTTTACAATTTGTATTGAGCAAGACAATTAGAATCGATGGCACTGAATTTTGTATACAGTGTGGTAGTCGGAGGATGGCAGATGCAACTAGGCCTGCAGACAACTATTTCCCCACTCGGTGCCTTGGGACATGATCAGTAAACTCCAATTTCTAAGAGCTTTTGGCGGCCCTCCTTGCACGCCAGCCACAATTCCCGCATACACATGATTAAATATGTATAAGTTACACAATCACGTAGTTCACTACATTATTCAATCATCTGGGTCGGTTCCAATGACCCCGGACTATGTCAATTGGATTCCATAGGCCCCCGGACAAAGTGGATGAATTCTACTATTATTCGTACATTTAGGATGAACTTCAAAACTTGGGTGGAGTTATACTCTTGGCACTATGTGCAGGGTTCACTATTCATCCTAGTAGTATTTGCAAGAAACATTGTTCATCTCAATATTATTCCCTAAAATTACTATTCGTAGGTGAGCTATCATTGAAAATATTGACACTATTCACAATGTACCTCATATTGAGATTGGCACTGTTCATGTTGACACTATACGTTATTCGTTCCGGCGCTAGTTTCTTCCTAAGTTTTGAAGTTTCTTCCCATCAAGGTAAGATAGTGGAGGTCCATTGTTAGATGATAAATATAGAATGGAATACAACCATGCAATTGAATAATGAGCAATTAGGAGTTTTTGCATGATCTAATTTTGACCCAAGAAATGTTACAGGGGTAAAGAGGCAACCTATACACAAAGGCAACCTTATTGCACATATCAATGTGCACAAAATAGTCTTACTACACTAGTGTGGGTGGAGAATTAGAATGGAAATAATAAGTATGGGCCACTCTAATTGTCTAGTGGGGTTGGAAATAATGTGGGTTCACCTCCGCCACACCAGGAATCACTACTATGGAAAGGTGGGTCAAGGGGACACCGGAATGACATTTAGATGACAACCTTCTAGCCAATCTAATGCCCCCTCCCCACTTGACTTTAGCTAAGCCTAACAATTGGTTCTAAAAACACGGCCTTCACACCATCGACGTTATCTAGTGCCGAGCCTAGTTGGCAAGTGATGTGGCATGGTTTAAAAGTGGAGGTTTTTAGCCTCGAGCACCGACCCTCCCATCGGAACCTAGACATGAGGCAAGAATGTAGGACCTTTAAAAGTGTTGCCTCCCGCCCTTGTGATGGGTTGCTCTTAGTCTTAGCTATGAGGGCATGAGGAGCTTCATTAACAAAAACGGATGGCAAGAAAGATGAATAGTAAGGCGTTTGGGGATGGGACCAAAACTATCCAACATTCATTGCTTGGTAGATAAAACAATGACCATGTGTGATAGCTACGTAACTAAAAGCTACTTTACAATCTCCGGAGCAAGTTCTTGTAGGTGCATTGGGAGCTTTACCCGGTTTTTAGGAAAGACTTTGGTTATTTGGTAAAGTCGGGTGGGGAGGGGGCATAACAAATATTAGATTTGAAGTGGGGGTGGGGGTGGCCTTGTCCATCTATGTCAAACCCATGTCATCTTGGACGCAGTCTGTTGCCAAGGTGGGGATAAGTTTACGCTTAAATCATGGTGCATTCATCTAAGTTAAGAGGACTACAAGGCCGATAAGTGTTAGAGTCCTATGGGCACTTGTCCGGGCCATTGCTTTTCCATTCACTGTGGACAAACCTATTTCTACCAACAAGTATTCTTCAAGACTCACAATTACCTTTGACAGTAACTTGCATGGAGCTTAAAAAAATTGACCGCTGGTCAGGTAACACGATCGTGCGTTAATACATGTCTCCCTCGGGTAAAAACATTCACTATATATGATATTTATTGTCACTTGTTGTTTGGAATTGTGCAATATATGCTATATCTCTCCATTGCTAATGTAGCTTTCTACCAAGTAAAGTTGTTACTGTTCTGTAATGTCCAAACCACCAATTTGACATTTGTTAGTAAAGTACGGAATATACAGTAAATAGATATAGCATTGCATGATTCCAAATAGTAAGTGACACCAAATATCATATTTAGTGCAGTAATCGCTTGCATCCGGTGTTGAGGGTTGTCATTTCCTTCCTTGCAAGCGCCAACCCGACTGTTTGCATCAAGTTGTGTGCAGAAAACGAAGCCACACTGCATTTACACATGGATATTGTACTTATAAGGGCATCCCCAGGAGAGATAGTAAGCAACCCGCCAAAAATAATATATTATATGGTGTTTAGGGTGTTTGGGGAGCCCTCCATCTTGGGCGGGGCCGCTCATCTTGAGTCAGAGCCCACCAAAGCCTAGGCATACCCCCGGTATAATTAGGAAGCAATCAATAAGACAACGACACCTATTATTTGACATGGGATAAAGTAGGATATCGGAGTATTTGATATTAAAGTAATCTCTTGGCGGGCCGGAGGAGGGCCGCCATATGAACCATTTATGGCGTTGGAAGGCCTTTACTATACCCGGGCCGCTTCTAAATTATGCCGGACCGGACATTGGTGGGGATCAATTTATGCCGGTACCGCCACCTAAGAACCCGGGATGCCCCATTTTTGGCGTTGGCATGCCCTATGGCGAGGCTGCTGGGGACGCCCTAAGTGGTTGTATCCAGGTATAAACACGCAAAACACATATTTCCTTCCATCCATGCAAGAGACCGAATCCGCAATACACAGCATGCACCATAAGTTAAGCACATAACTTATTATATAGTTCACATCGATAATGCAATCCATGTAGGGGTGGTGGATGTAGGTTATAAAGGTCAATGATGGCCTCCAGTCCATGGGCATAAGATGATGACGAGGACAACCACAAACTTCCAAAAGGCATATTCCCTCTTTCAATCCGATCCGAATTAATTCAACATCCTCCACCCAATGTTTTGCTGTGCATTCATATGGTGGCATCGTACGTATCGTTTTTATTTACTGGCATGGTGAACAAGTTTTGTACCCTAATTACGTAGAAGTGTTTCTTAGGGCGGCTTTATATTAGGGGCCATTTCTAGGGGCCATTTCCAAACCCTAGGCATCAACCAATGGGAGTGCTTAGATTGCCCAAATGGACTCTAATATGGCCCCGAGGGCTTTATATTGAGAGTCGGCCCACTTCTCCTAAAGCTTGCGTGGCGGGTGACATGGCGGCGTTTTGGAGGGAAAAAAGTGGGCCGCCGGCAAAAAATGGGTGGAGGGTTTATGGAGACCCACTTCGCATCTACGGGCCACTTCACCCAACTTCCGTCATATAGTCATTTATGACTTTATGACTTTAGTTCAAGAAAGGGCATAATTCATTTAAGACAAAGTGGGCCGTGGATTGGGCCTTACAATATAAAGTCCCTAGGCCCATTTGGAAGGCCCACTTTAAAGCGGAATTTCCAATTTGGACCCTACAAGTGGTCCTATGGACTTTATATTGCAAGGTCCACTCAACGGCCCACTTTGTAAAGTAGGGCTAAAGTTAGAGTAAAGTAAGGCCCACTTCAAGTCCAAGTGGACTCTACTCAAAATGGGCCGGCCGCCAAATGGCCCCTAATATAAAGCCGCCCTTAAGCTTGACCACTACAGAACGATAGGTTGAGTCTACAATCACTCATGTTATTCCTATCACAGGTGATAATCCTATCACTCGTCTTTGGCTCTCAGCTGGAATAAAATTTAATATTTTGTAATTTAGTTGCTTATCTATTTCCATCTCATGTGTATAGCCTCTTGCTGTTATACAACTTATTGCCAAACCGTCCTCATTGGAAAGTTGCCTCCTTGCTACCGCATGCAATAGTCTGTTATCCTCGTCTCTAGTAGACAGTTATAACCTCTATCTTGTGCCTATTGTTGCCACAATTGGTTGTAAATGAAATTCCGCCGACTATAGCCAAACTTTCATCTTAATTCCGAAAGACAAACTCAAAAACTTCTATTCATACTATAGCCTGAAGTTTTTGTTCTAGACAATGCTTGGGGAGTTTTTTGAGCATAATCTATCAAAACCCTTGTGTTTCCAAGTCCCACTAGTTACATTTTGTGATCTTTCGGGTATTTCTTTATCAAATTGAGGCATATTCCATAGATTCTTATAATACGATCGGTAGTTATTCTAAAGCCTTGAATTTCAACCAGTTATTTCTCAAACTCAGCAGGTTCATTTATGACTAGCGGTCAGATTTCCCTGTTCATTGGATCAAATGCTCCAATATTTATAGATTTGCTCCTCAAAAGCAATTTGAATAAATTGTACTCATACCCACATACGTCATTTTATTGGTTGATCCGCCTAAGAACTCATGCACGGTGTAATTCCAAGTAACATTTTGGCCCACTTTTGGTTTGTATAAAAGACCAAATTTGAAGTAGCATGTTTTTCTCAAGGACCTAATAACCTCCATCATATGCTCCAGTAATTATCTATAAATGTTTTGTTAATGGTTGTGTATAGAGAATATGTCAGACCTTTGAATCTATTATGAGCATTTTACTTCAATTTAGAGGTTTCTCAGCTCTTATGAAAAACATTCATAATGAAAAGACGATAGTAATCTATTTCAAGATAGAAAGCTTTATCATAGTCCATATTTGAACAGTCATTCATGATAATGGGTACATGGCTAAATGGGCCTCCCACTACAACAGATTGGGTATTTTGTGACTGAAATTTATGACTGCCTTAAGTCATAAAATCCCAAAATATGACTAACGAGGCTCCGGATGAGGATGACGCGTGCGGTGACTGGGTCTAGTCATTACCGACGAGTCGCTTCGGACATGAGTCATATGAATATATACGGTTGTGGAGGCGTATAAAAGGACAGTTTCTACGATCCCCACTGCACGTGGGACATACCTTGACTAGCCTTGGAGTCAGTGCCCTTTTTTGACCTGCCCGGGCAAAAAAAATACCAAACCGACGTGGAATGTAACTCCATGTGATCATGTTCTCTGCTGACGTGTAATATGACTTCCATGCGTCATAATTTTGCCGACGTGGCAGACCACGTGGAATGTGACTGCTAGTTTTTTGACTGCTTGTAGTCATGTTTTTTGGGGCGTTAGTCACATTTTCTGCGGGGATAACATTGTTATATAACGTTCTGTAGTCATATTCTTAGTAACATGTTTTGCACAATGTGACATGATGGAGTGATATTCGCGTAGATGGAGAGTCACATTGCGTAGTTCTTTGTGCGTTGTGATAACTGTATTGAGTTAGATTCGTATTACTTATAATTATGATTGTCAGTCACATTTCGTGCCACATCCCAAGCAATGACGACATATTCAAGTCATGCGCTACATGACTGGGCCAAGTAAGAAATTGAGCACACAAATTGAATACATAAATTTCAATAACTTGAACGACTTTATGTAGTCCATGTCTCCAAGCATATCCAAATGTGTTCATCTTTCCTACATGACCCCTAAATGCGTAAACTACCGAAATCTAAGTAGCTTGTTGAGGTTCCAGCGGGATAGCCTTCAGTGCTTCCACTGGCCACTTGGTGATGGACTTCAGTGCATCGCCCAAACGCAACATCGGAGGATCGTCGTCGTTGTTGCCCTCGTACACCAATACGGACTCTGCTCCCGACTCGATCGAGGACACGCTAACTGATACGTTGCCCTCCTCAATGAGGCGCCCGTGGAGTGAGCCTCCTGCAAGGCTCACGATGATGCCTTGCGCCACTACGTTCGCCTTGGCCTTGTTCTCCTCGTCCAGGTCAAACAATGCGACATTGGACCCCGTGGCCAACGGCAAGGGTGCGTCCTCCACCATCGCATTAGCCGTCTCCGACAATACGGCGGTGACCTCTTCTGCTTGTGTCTGCAGCAGAAAAAATAATTATCAACAATCAAAACAATCCGCGTGGAGTTACTGGAGCTTCAATACTCAATATATGACCTCACACTAGGCCATGATTGCATAATATGATAGGATATACTCATATACCGTACCGCAGTCATCAGATATGACAACAATGAGTAATATAATTGCGACCTATAATTGAACATAGTCATATGACTGGACATAGTCATATAACCCATGACTAGCCATATTCATGTGACTGAACATAGTCATATTGCCTATGACTGACCATAGTCATATGACTGGACATATTCATATTGCCTATGACTGACCATAGTCATATGACTGGACATAGTCATATTAGAATGACCACAAAAAGTAACACATTCGCCTAAGGTCCTCATATTGCTTCGTGGAGTGACATACCTATGCGGACATGTGTTATCAGCATTTTCCTTATTTGCGATTGGAGTTAGAACCAAATAGAAACAAAAAATATCCAAGAGCAGCTTACTTGTGTCGATGAACCTACCAGGTTCGCAGGTACCGACGCTAGATGGACCTCCTTAGTCAGATACGCCAAGCAATATTCAATGTCGGATTGCTTGCAGGCCAATCCTTCGAATGGCCCGCAAATTCTGCCCAGGAAGTCATCGTTGGGGTTTAGGGGATCCCAGCGCGGAAAGTTTAGGACATTTGAGGGGGGGGGGAACGCGCCGTCGCCGTTGTATCCCAATCGATTTGGAGACACCGTGTTGAGCCGTGCGTGGGGTCCGGAATCATATCAAATAGATTGCGGAGGTCTCTTATTGGGTTCTGGAGGGGGTAAGTCCTCCCCCACAGAAAGCTCCATTGAGCTGTCGTTCCCGATGCAAGAAATG
Source organism: Polytrichum commune (assembly GCA_950295325.1). NCBI lineage: Eukaryota > Viridiplantae > Streptophyta > Polytrichopsida > Polytrichales > Polytrichaceae > Polytrichum > Polytrichum commune. The sequence continues at coordinate 43,576,080 of OX485804.1, forward strand.
CGCCTACAACCTCTAGTACGTTCTGCTCTACGGGGGACCATATCCCGACATCAAAATTAGAGAACAACATCGACAAAAACTTGTCGCAGTCGGTCCTTTTTTTATTTTTACATTCAGGTCCTTTGCGTGGTGGATGACTAGATCCGGGCCCCACTCTCTCCTATCGTGCAGAGGTCTGATATCGCAAAGAAGTCCTACAACATTCAACACTATAATTTTCCTACGCCCGGAGTCCGACACTCTTACCGAGGGGACCTTCGGGGGTAACAGCTGAATCTTCGGAGCATTGCCAGCCTTCTTCTTCTTCTTCTGTGGACTGCCTCCTTTATGTGCCCGTTTTGCCGGCCTCTTCGTCGCAGGCGCCTCATGGTCCTCGTCCTCCTGCAAGTCCACGGGTTGATCTTCACTCGCTCCAACCGTCATAACCTGGGAGGCCACGACCCAATAACACTCTAGCGTTAGAGTATGACTCGGCCCTGTCATACACGACTGCTTGTGATAACCTCATGTCATGTTATATGACTGCCACTTGTCATGTTTATGACTGCATTGAGTCATATACTATGACCGCCTATAGGCGTATAACATGACTGCCTAGAGTCATGTGATATGACTGCCTTCAGTCATATCATGTGACATAATCATATGACTGTCCAATGTTGAGGCCACATCAAAGACACAAAGCTTACACGTAAGTATAACTATCGGACAAGTATAATGTGCATATGACATGAATGCCAACCTCTTTCTGTCGAGCCATTGCACGCCGGGTAGGCCGTGCATCGTGTTCCGCCAATAGCTTCTCCGCTTCGCCCTTCCTCTTCTTGGCTATGGGTTTCTTCTTTTCAATGATGGGTTGGCAACCCATATCTGCTAGGGTGTTACGCAGGGGCTCCGATGCCGCGGTCGACCCAGTATGCCCGGATTCCGCCGACCTCCCAGTTGCCTGCATGTTCTAATGATCCACATGAGGCGTGTATTAGTGAACGATCCTAATGCAAGACATACAACATTGCTGAAGCAAAGGTGTTCCATACATGTATTCGACTGGAGTACTAGAGGGTATACAGACGCAACCTTTTCGGCGGTTACTTGGATCACGTCGACTCCCGCTTCCGCCGTGGCTGGCGGTTCCATGTCCGTGGCCGTCGTTCGCTTCTGCACCTCCAGCAGAAGCTGCTTCATCATAGCCTTCACATCTTCCATCTCCCCCTTCATGCTATCCTGGAAGTCGTGCAGCTCTGTCCGCGTAACAAAGAGGGCTCTATCTCCCGCTCTTGCATTTGGGAGTGGCCCTCTGGATGACGATGACCGGCCCCGTTCTGATTTCCCGGGTGTCGCTAGCTCGGTTTCCACCTCCAGCTGCGTGGGGGGCCGCTCTAAATCTGCGGCCTGTGAAAGGAGCAACTGTGGATCCATGAAAAATACGTAAACATACTAAATATGACTATGGAAAGTCATATTACTTAGAATATGACTAGCTGAAGTCATATTACTCAACGTATGGCTAAGTGAAGTCATATGACTCACAATATGACTAGGTGAAGTCATATTACTCAACAAATGACTAGGTGAAGTCATATGACTCACAATATGACTAGGTGAAGTCATATGTCTCTAAATATGACTATGTGAAGTCATATTCAGGCAGCGTGTGACTATCTATGGTCATACGACTTCCGGTGTGACTATGTAAAGTGATATCATTCATTATATGACTGAATTATATGACTGCAGGTTGTCACATATTTATGTTTGAATGACTTGCACACAAAATCACTTACCAGTCTAGAGCGCACTTCCCCTTCGGACCTTCCAGAATACGACAAGGTCTGCACGGTCTGCCGTGCGGCTTTCATGCGCGTGGCTTCCGCGATTTTGTCCGTCCGGGCAATTAACCTCTTGAAGTTGTCGACGTGCGCCTTCTTCACATACGGTGGGAGCGGGCCACAACTCTCTATGAGTTTCTTCATGTTCGACCTGCGAGTGCGCATCTGCTGCCGCAAAATCTGGAAAAAAATAGCTTCAGGCACGTCTCCGAGTCCACCACGGTACTCGAACTGTGCGGCCATCTTGTCTTTAATTGCCAACAACAAGGGCCGTGGGTGTGCCCTGAAGTTGTCGACGCTCCAGTCGAGGTCGCGAGAATACCCGCGTAGTCGCGTCAGCCAGTTAGGCCGTGTATCCCTGTCGGGCACCCGGCCTCGTCGACCTCGACCCACAAACGCTGACCACCACTGGAACTGTGCAGCTCGTCACTCTTCTTCAAGGACCGCCTAAGGTTCTTCAACTTCGACTGTCGAAGCCGCGCGCTTCCGTCGCCGCCTTCAACCTCTGCCGTCCGGCCAAGGCAACGCACCTTCTCCCGAAGTTCCGTCGGATCGGCTCCTTTTTGAGCCATACGCTGCAAAATGCTTACTTCCCGGAGCTCCAGCTCGTCAAGGAGCTCGTTATGATGCCCTACGCCTATGTCTGCCTCCTCGCTGTCCGCCGATGCTTCGTCGGCGTCCATCTCACAAGCCCGGAGAGTATCTTGCATGTCTTGGGACAGCAGGATATCCTCCTCCTCGACCGCCTTGCCCTTCTTTCCGCTAGATTGCAACGGCCATGACCTGGGTTCATTTGCATTACCCTACACACCCAGTCGTACAGTATGCTATATGAAACCGTGGAGTCACCCTACATGACTGTAGTAAGTTACATGATTGCATCGAGTCACACTACATGGCCGAGTGGAAGGATATTATTGTATAATATGACTGGACAAAGTCATATGACTACCTATAGTCATATTACATGACTGCACTAAGTATCATGTTCGGGGTCAGATTATGACCTCCTGGAGTGATATGCATATACGGACATATGTTATCAACATTTTTTCTATATGTGTTTGGAATGAGACCCAAGTAACGCGAACGACTAAATGCGTTTCCAAGTGCAAGAAACTACGGAGATTTATGTTTTTACCTTCCGCCTCCTTGGTCTGGGCCGCTCGTCCTCGGAAGTCTCCTCTTCGTCCTCTTCGTCCTCATCATCATCGAGGTCCGTTTCAGGAAGTTGTTTTTTTCCTTTCGCTCTAGTGGTCACACCCCAGCCACCACCCTGCTCTACAGATGGGCCCGGCTCTCCCACAGGCATGCCACGGCTACTCTCAAAAACACGCGCAACCTCATTCGAAGTCATTTCCAAAACCGGCAATGTAATTGCCGGGAAACTAGCAATTGTGCGAAAAACTTCCACTTGCATGCCATCAGGCATATTAGCTATTTTTGTTATCAAATTGACAAGTACATTGTTCATTTCGGCATTTTTGGTGGAAGTCGCGGGAACCACACTGTTCAGTACGAGCGTGAGTTATTAGACGGACATTACATCCCACAAAAATTGTAAGGTAAACAACTGCCAATGCTGAAACATGACTCAAATGAGTCATGTGGTCTCCACATTTTTTTGACTGGGAGGAGTCATAATCATGAAATTGTTCACAACATGGATTGAGGATGGTTGAAAATAAAAATTGAAATTGAATGTTATGAATCTATTGCAGAGTTGACAACACATACACATTGTCAACACATACACAACACATACACCACACATACACCACACATACATGTTGTCAACACATACACAACACATACACGTACACATACACATTGTCAACACATAAAATTGAGTTTGAACCTTTGTGAATTCATCTTACGAAAGGAATATGTAACAAACACATACACGTGCTCTAGCTAGTAATAATTGAGTTCCAATGATTCAAACTTTCATTATCATCACGGGCACCAACCAATCATGCATGTGGGCAGCTTAGTTAGCCCTCACTACATTGTTACTCAATATGACACCCGAAATATTTAGCCTATGCATTATGGTTTCAATTCCCTTTCAAATTTGGTAACTCTGGACTGTTGGGTAGTATGGAATTATTCATTCATTATGTGATGTCAAACAAAAACATTGTTCATACACATGATCATAAATGCACGATCATAGACAACCAATAGAAGCCACATATGATGCACAACAACATGGATGTTCGAAGAAGTTACAATATGTTTAGGACTGGGAAGACTCACACTCACAAAAATGTGACTGGACTGTGTCATACAGACCTTAAAGTATGACTACAGGGAGTCATAATACTATGAACTATGACTGCAAACAATCGTGTCTTCAGCAAGTTGTATGCAATTTATGACTACAAAGATTCATAAAAGTTTCAAACTTCATAAGCAAAGCTAGCGGTAGCAGGTCCGTTGTATTAGGGTTTGGGGTTACATACCCGGGGTCCTCAGGCCTCTTGAAATGAGAGGTCCCAATTGGTGTCAGACCGAGTTCCCTCAGCTTCTGGTTGTTGGCCTCGATGTTTTTCTTCCGTATCCTCTCATACTCCGGAATTTCTTCCTCCATGATTCTGCAAAACCATAATCCACATTAGTGTTCACTAGAATACAAACAGGTTGTATACATTTTTTATGTTTGTTTTGTATTCCCTACCAGTCCTCATCGATGTTTTGTGGATGCTACAGGTTAGCGGATAAGGGATTGAACAACCAGCTCCTACTCAACAAATGCCAAGGGAGTTGCGAATATAGGTGAGGTCAACTTTCTCCACAGGTATTCGATTGTGTGTGCGGGGTTTTAGCATGATATTTAGGTGTTTGACTAAGATAAGTGACCGGATTAGAATAACTTTCATTCGTGACATGTAGAATAATACATAGAGACCCGATTTTGTGTCCGAAATAGGGTTCATCATTTTTCAATTTAGATGTCGTCTTTCAAAGCACAAGTTTTGAAGTTTTTGAAGTATTATGAAATATTTAAACTAAAATTACTCTCCTTGGAGATGGGAGAGTGCACAACCTTGGAGGGTGAGTGGAAGTGGTGGAGAGAGGGAAAACCCTGAAAAGTTTAGGAGAGAGGTCTGCCTCTGAAAACCCTGCTGCCACGTTACCTCCCGAAATAAATTCAAATGTGGTGCCGAGGTGCACCCACCACCGAAGTCGGGGGGTGGAGGAAGCTGCACCCACCACCGAAGTCGGGGGGTGGAGGAAGCTGCACCCACCAGCCAGCAGCTCCGACACCGAATCTGGTGTCGATTTAAACTCAGAAATGGCCAATGTATACCTGTCTCCCGAAACCCACCTGCTGCCGCAAAATCCACTCCCTCTCTCGAAACCCACTCCCTCTCGGCACCCACCACCCACCACCTCACACAACCAGCTCTCTAGATACATGCACTCTCACCCACCACCCACCACCCACCACCTCACCCAACACAACTCTCACAAAACCCTATCACCCACCACCTCACCTGAATGAGCCAAATGTATCGAGGCTGCAGAGATTTCGAGGCAGGTGCCGAATCCTTCGAGTCTGCCACCGAAATCCAAAGAGTCTGCCACCCTAAACCACATCAAATTTCGCGATCCCTAAACCATGTCTTCGACACTGAATCTGCCTCTCACCTGAATCAGCTATAAATTAAATCTGAATCCTCAAAGTTGTGACAGATGAGGGAGGAGGAGAGCGAGGGATGGAGGGCGGGGGAGGGTAGGAGGCACGAGTGAGGGACTGCGGCCGAGGGAGCGCGTGCGGGGGAGGGGACGAGGAGGGCGAGGCAGGGACAGGGAGGGGGGGAGGGACAGAGAGAGAGGGAGGGAGGGAGGGAGGGAGGGAGGGAGGGAGGGAGGGGAGGGAGGGGAGGGGAGGGGAGGGAGGGAGGGAGGGAGAGAGAGAGAGAGGTAAATTATAAAAATAGACCTCTTTAAAATAGATCAGCAACTTTGATTTGCACGTAAATAGTGAAATTTTACATTTTTTTATAGTAACAATTATTGGGCTATGAAAAAGTCATCAAACATTGTCGTGGATGGATGAGTTCATCCATCAACCAAATTAAAGCCCAACATTCTCTTTACTTTTACATCCTCAACATTCTCTTTACTTTTACATTCTCAACATTTGAAATTACTTTTACATTCTCAACATTCGAAATACTTTTACCAAAAAAATATATATGGGCTTCATGACACTTACTTATAACCGGGGTATACGACTCCCCTGGAATCGATTACGATATATTTACGGTATATATCATAGGTCCACACTTATCCATGTGATCTTTTATACCAATATAAGTTTATCTCTATCAAATGAAGAATTGTCCAGTAGGTCAAATATTCATTTTTTGTAAGGGGATTCTAGCTCTTCTCCCTAATTTACTTTATAAGGCATGAACTTGACGAGGGATTCGTGGTGTCTATGTAAACTCATCCATTATGAAATTGACATCAAATTACACATCAAAGTCCCTAAATTAATCTTATGGAGTCTAGTTGGAATAAATCGACCCTCAACCTTAACGGGGACCTTTTTTAAACTAAATCCCCTTCATCCACATTGGATCACTTGACATTATACGGACATAATAGTGGTCAATTATTGCTTAATATAATACCTATTCACCCTTTGAGATTGTATTTGGTACCTTCTTAATATTCAAGTGTTTTGTTAACAAATGAAACCCATCCTTCAGGTCGGTGTTCATTGAGTCTGCTTTGCACTTCTAGGACGAGTTTTCATTTAGGAGCGAAAAGAACTGTTGATGTTGAAATGGTCCCTTGGTACCACCTTTTCTAAGTATGTAAGGTAGATGGGCTTAAGTGGCTCCCTTCTTTAATCGGACCCCTAGATATGATTGATAATTGGTTCGGTGAGGATCATCAAAAAGAAAATATCATAAAGAAATATGTTTAGAAAAGATTGGAATACGTCTTCAAAATTCAAAGAACTACTCTACATTGAACAATGAACACAATTGGGAGAACCCGCGTATTTAGTTAAGAAATCAACAAATGTTATGCATTTCTCATGACTATAATTAAATCAAATGAAAGTAATGCTTGGTGTTTGCTCGGCTTTGAAAATAGGAAACTTTAGCTCACTATGTGTGAGCTCCCATATATAATTGTGTACACTCAATGACCAAGAAGATACATATTGTGCACAATGGTCATATCATACAATCATATGCCACGATTTATCAAACACGTTCATGAATGTTGTAAAAGAAGATTCATACAAAGTGGATTGGGTTCATGATGTTTCATAATATTCCTTCAAGTTGCTTCACGGCTTCGGTTAGAATATTTTCACGCCTTCTAGTCATGGGCTGATGACTGTCATGTCTTATATGACTGACATGTGTTATATGACCCCCGTGTGTTCTATGATAACCAGTCATATGACTACCCTGTGTCATATGACTGTCATGTCTTATATGACTGACATGTGTTATATGACCCCCGTGTGTTCTATGACAGCCAGTCATATGACTACCCTGTGTCATATGACTGTCATGTCTTATATGACTCCCCTGTGTTATATGACTGCCTCGATATATTTGACTTCCCTTAGACCATATTAAGCCACATAGATAGGTGACTGCGTGCATACGAGCACTTCCTCCTTGTAAGGTATTCCCATATCACAAATTGACCCAGCGCGTATGCCGTGCACACCACAGGATGGCAGGAGGGGAGGTCGAAAGCTTGAAGCATCTACAGTTATGGCAAGAAGAAGAGGTCCAAGCAGATGCAATGCGGCTATCCAAGTACCCATGCCCCTGCATGGAGTGTGCAGGAGGGAAAGTCCTCGATCGAGCCACAATTCGAAAGCATCTTCGCAGCAAAAAAAGGGACCCCGTGTTTACAGCCTCTATCTTGGTGAGTCATTCCATGAAACGACTTGTGAATGAGCGTCAGCGGGTGGTCCTGCTTTGAGCGAGTTTTCATCTTTGTGTACATGAATTTTGTAGGCCCGATGGAGACCCATTGTAAAAGCTGCTTGCAAGACATCCCTGAGAAAGTTTCTAGGAGGACACGAAATGCCTTCACAGTCAATGCCAAACACTGCGTCTGCAAGAGTACGAGCCTTGCAGTCATGGGGGTCAAACGTGTATGACGGACAGTGGTGTGACGGGCCCATCCCAAAACTTATAAAGTTTTCATACTGGAATAGAGAATGGGAAGTAAGGGTGTCCAACTTCCCATTCATGGGCTGGGGTCTCTTTGCACTTCAACCCGCCAAAGAGGGAGAGGAACTGCTTCCATTCGTAGGACCACAATACACCAAGGGAGAATACAGTGCCTTGAAGAAGGCACATCCTCGAGTGAAGTCATATGCGATGCAAGTTGAGCCGGACTTGTACATCGATGGAGATGTAATGAAAGGGAATGTCGCAGGCTTCATAAATAGTTCCATAGGACGCAAAGAAATAGGAAATGTGGTGTGGGAATTTCGCATGTTGCCAAAACCCTGGAACAAACAGGAATGGGGGTATGTAATCACCATGGCCACAAAGGACATTATGGTCGGAGAAGAGTTGTATGCACATTACTCTTTGAACCCGCACACCACATTGTAGGCTGACACCCATTAGTCCACATTCGGAATGACTAAAGTGTGCCATGTGTTCACTAACATGACTACACGAAGTCATATTTTGTTTTGACAAAATTTTGTATACATGTCCAAACCACGGTATACATGTGTACGTGGAACATGACCAATTTTTTACATCCAATGCTTGTATTTGTATGGTGCATGAAATTTCTTTTACCTAACACACTTTTGTCTTCATAATCGATGAACATCCCCCCCCCCCCACGCATGTTACAAGTTCATGTTATATTCGGCGTTTCATGATTGCCCCTCGTAGATACATTGTTCATTTTATGACAGAATCATGTAACACAGAAGTCACAAATTTATGACTCATCCATGTGATACAATGTTACTTGTGATTGCTCCTTGTCGTTTTTATACATTTGTATATAATATGTGCACGTTATATACAGTCCGTGTTCTATGATCGTCATTGTTATGAGTCCTTGTCGTATGTTTCTGCCAAAGCGAAAATATATAACGTGCGAACAAATTTATCACTATCTGCAGGACGAGTACAGCCCGATTGACTTGTTCTCCCATGCACCCCGGATTGGGCAAAGAAGCCAGACATACCCTAACACAAACGATGGACAAGAAGGAGAAGTTGAGGTTCTACGTATGGTGGCAGAGTGCTTTGGCAAGTACGATGACCTCAAATTTGATGGACATGAAACCGAAGCCACCATACATGAGGGACTCGGGGATGCATTGGTTGAAGACGATGAAAGGGAGGATGGTTTCACAACGAAGGACAGTGAAGGTAGCGAGGGGGAAATGGAAGAAACGAATGACCCCATGGAAACAAGAGGGAGTACGATGAACAGTGAGGACCCCACTGGGGTAGACCACCAGAAGCTCTTATGCGAAGCTGGAACTCCACTGTATGAGGGAAGCCCCTCGAACCGTCTCACATCGACACTCTTGATACTATTGTGTTGCACCACATTCGCTGTACCAAACAACTTTGTGGATGAGTTGTTGAAGTTGTTGAAGGAGACAATTTTACCCAAGGACAACACAATACCGAAATCATTTAACGAGGCGAAAGGCTTGTTGATGAAGTTGGGGTTGTCCTACAACTCAATACATGCGTGTAGAGATGGATGTTGTTTGTTTCGGAAAGAATTGGAGAATGCAACGGAGTGCCCAACATGCCACAAATCGCGCTTTGTAGAGAACTCCGATACAATTCCAGTCAAAGTTTTGAGACATTTTCCCTTAATTCCTCGTTTGCGAAGGATGTACAGCTGCACACGGATCGCGGGCCTAATGAAGTGGCATGTAGGTGGGAAAAGTAAGGACAAGGTGATGAGGTCCGTGGTGGACTCGAAGGCTTGGGACCACGTAAATAATAGGTGGCCATGGTTTGCGGAAGATGAACGGAACGTTAGGCTTGGCCTTGCACTGGATGGCGTAAATCCATTTAGGAACCAAAGTCTCAGCCACTCTACTTGGCCCGTGGTCATGCTAAACTACAATCTCCCCCCTTGGTTAGTGACCAAAAACTTCTTCATGATGCTTGCGCTAATCATACCAGGAAAAGAGAGTGTAAGGGACAGGAACGTGGATGTGTACATGGCACCGTTGATTGAGGAGCTCCAAGAGCTTTGGAAAGGGATCGATTGCTTGGACGGATCGCAAGGAAACCCCAAAGAGAAAACATTTAAGCTACATGGCATGCTTTTGTGGACGGTGAATGACTTCCCGGCGTACGGTTTGATTTCGGGGCAAGTAACAAAAGGACATAGGGCTTGCCCCGTGTGTGGCCCCAACGTGGCAACACGGCGTTCCAAAGCACTGAAAAAAAATGTTTACCTTGGGCATAGACGACAACTGCCAATGACCCACCAATGGAGACGACAAAGGTCCAATTTTGACGGGCAGCCGGAGATGAGACCACCGCCAAGAAGGATGAGTGGTCGAGAGCAATTGCGATATGCGAATGAGCGAGAAGAGTGGACGAAAAAACACTACAGAAACCAAACTGGGCAGACGACAGACCCCGTACACGAACATGGAGTGAAGAGGAGGACATGTCTATATGACCTTCCATACTGGAAAGTACGTGTTTCTTATTATGAGAATTAAGGGAGTGGACGTAGTCACATGATTGCATATAGTAATATTGTTTATGAGTATTATGTGAGTGGACGTAGTCATGTACAGTCACATGATTGCACGTAGTGATATTGTGATTCGCTCCGGAGCATTTCTCACTGGGTCGAGTCATTGTGCAGGATCTTCTAATTCGACACACGTTGGATGTTATGCACTGTGAGAAAAATATCGCTGAGAATGTGATGAAAACCATATTTGGAGAGAAGGATACACTTGGAGTTCGTCTGGACATGAAGGAGGCGGGTATACGCCCGCATCTTTGGCCCGTAGCAGGAACAAAACCCGGTAGCGTGATTCTACCTCGATCATCGTACGTTATGACGAAAGAAGAGCGTGAAGTCTTTGTGGAGCAAGTTCGTGCACTGCGAACCCCCACTCACTATGTGGGACAGTTGAAGAAGCGCGTAAACGTGGATGGGCAAATTAAAGGCCTGAAATCCCACGACTACCATGTCCTCATGCAGAAAGTGTTGGCACTATGTGTGCGCTGCACAATGGAAAAGGAAGTGCGGACATCAATAATAATGTTGAGCCGTGTATTCAGGAGGGTGTGTGCTAAGTCCATTGATCCTGCAACAATACAGGAGATGAGGTGTGAAGAGGCCATAGCACTATGCATGTTGGAAAAAGAATTCCCGCCATTATTTTTTGACATCATGAGCCATTTGGTCCTGCATCTCGTGGAGGAAGTGGAAATTTGTGGACCCGTACATACACGTTGGATGTACCCTATTGAGAGGTACCTGAAGACTCTAAAAGGGTATGTCCGAAACCGTACTCGCCCAGAGGGTTGCATGGCTGAAGGCTACGCCATAGTAGAGGCATTGGGATTCTGTACGGAGTATATGCAAGAATATACAGTCACCACTCGAAGAGTGTGGGATGACAAAGAAGACCCATCAATGTATGATGAGATCCTCGAAGGTGGCGGGCGGGCGCGTCATCTCCCATCCGACCTTCGACAATGGATACATGAGTTCGTGGTGAACAATGCGGCACCACTGGAGGAGTGGAGGAGGTGAGTTCACATTTTAGTGGAAGAACCTTAAATGCACCACCTTTCTTAGAACAACAGTGCAGACCATACGAACTATAACAAAACACATCTTTTGTGACCAAAAAATATGACTGCAGTCAATCATATTTTGGGATTTATGACTGAGTACAATCACAAAATGTAGTCGTAAAATATGCATTTCGTTGTAGTTATCGCAACACAGTACGACTACTGTTGTATGCAAATATGACTACCCTTAGTGATTTCAGCAAGTCACGGGTAATGATGTGTTGGGTTGTATCCAAAATGCAGGAAACACGAGGATGACATGTCACGGCGGGAATGTGAGCGGCACGAATACAGGCGCAAGAAGCGGAAGGCGCGGGTAATGTACCTAGCGGAGCTGCGCGACGAGGATTTCCACATTTGGTTTCCAAAAGCAGTGATGCGCACCATAGAAGAAGGCACGGAGGAGGTACACGAAGACGTTAGGGCCTTGATGTTACCTCCATCGGATGCAGCGAAGTCGTATCGATCCATGTATGCGTTTGGAAACCACATCCGTGTCCGAAGCGCACAGGCGCAATTGACAACGATGGACTCTGGGGTGGCCGCAACATTTCGACAAGTATGTCGCTCGGGCCTGAAGGACACAAATCCAAAGGCAGCGGAGTTGGAGTATGTGGGTTGGGTGGAGGAAATCCTATCTGTGGACTATGGATTCTTCGAGGTGGTGGTCCTCTATTGCAATTGGGTCGTTGCAAACATTAAGGGAGATGGGGCGACGATGAAGCGCGACGACTATGGTTTCACCAGTGTAAACTTTGACAGATTGATCCCGTTCTCAGCACAATCATTTGCATTTCCTCTCCACATCGAACAAGTTTTTTTTGCACCTGATATAGCGAAGTGTGGATGGGAAGTTGTTTTGCGCAAGGAACCGAGAGGGGTTCGGGTATTCTCCAAACAACAAAGAACGGATGAAGTACAGTGCATAGCACTAGGTAGGACTTCTGATTTTCCCGGATTACAAGTGACGGCGTTTCAGGACGATATTGTACCGAAAACACCCATATTGGGCGATGCAGTGGAAGTAGGGCCAGGAGTGGTTGCCAAGGCACTAGAATGTCTAGAGGGACCGGATGACGCATCGGTAGATGACTCCGAGCACTGCGTATCGGACGGTGATTGACTTCCCGTCCGTGCAAGAAGTTGTATAAATGAAACTTAGGTTTTTTATATATTTAATTTCAATTATATACATGTTCAATTAGTCTCTTGGCAATAGTAAAAATCAAATTTCCTCCCCAATTTCCCCCCTATACTCCCTAAAACATCAATCAATTAATTATTCAATAAATAAACATGGGACATTCCCAATTCTCATTGCCGTTCATACTATAACACACAAAGTACTTAATTTTGACCAATATCTGTCATTATTAAATAAATACTCCACACCATAATACTAGATAATGAGTCACGGGGCAAAAACACAAGAGGCCCATCTAGGGCAGCCTGAATTATCAAGGGCTGCCCAAAAGAAGGAAAAAAATGGTCCTAGTCAGACTCAGAATGTGACTGAAGAATATGACTCGCAGAAAAATGTGACTGCCACACATGACTGGGTGTCCACCATAGACGTTCCCCGTCGTTCCCTATAAAGGCACTCGTCGTTCCCATACGCCGTATACAGTACATTTGCCGAATACGACACAAAAATATGACTGCGAGTCATATTTTTGAATTTCGTACCCGACAAAGGTCGAGGCCTGCCAAAATGTGACTGCATGTAGTCACCAGTCATCCCCAGTCATATTTCCCTAGTCACAAAATACCCAATCTGTTGTAGTGTCCCCAGTGTTCAAGTTTGAAGAGTGCACATGCATTTCAATGTGAAGGGCTTCAAAATAATCACACCTCACTCAAACTTTCAGACTTTTTTGCAACACTTCACAGAAGGAAAAAAACTTGATATTGGTTGTTTTGTATTGAATATGAAAATAATATGATGCCTCACTATATTGAGCAAGTACTTGCAATAGAATGATGTACTAAGATTATTTAGATTTCCTACATAATGCACTTAGTCATCATTCAACTCCAAAGGCAAAGCACTCTGATTTTTGGTCAATTTTTAAGTGTCAAAAATTCTAGCCCAATCCATATTTTCCATGGGAAGACTGCAGAAAGACACTTGTATTGATACATCCAATGTTTCAAGTTTCAATCGACTTCTACAATCACTCTTCACCAACTCTATTTGGAAATCCACATTCACATATAGTTGTGCTTGCCAAGCCAAAGTTGCAGTCGGTGTCAAGTTGAAGTTGCAAAGTCGAAATTGCAAAAGTTATTGGAATTTGGAAGTGTATGCCATAGTGCCAAGATTGGAGTCCAACTATGTTTCTATTTGCAAATTGCAACCACAATATTGTGTGATAGGTGGTTTTTGGAGAGGCCTTCACTGTGGTTGATGGAAACTTTGCAGAGCACATTTTTGTGAAGTGCCCCAAAAAAAATCAAAAAAGTAAAAATAAAGATTGTCGGCCAAAATGGCATTTGACAGGTGTTGAAGACTCCAATATTGAACATTGGGCCTCCCCACCTGACTTGAGGTAACAACTGTTATTACTACTAAAACTGACCGGCCTTCCTGGAGGGTCCAATGTCAAAGTGCAAAGGGCCTCAGTTAGTATATCAACTATTTTCCTATTATCCAGATGGGTTTAAGGTAAATACATGTTTGACAATTTACCAATCTGCCAGCCCAGGGCTTGGGAAGAACCGGCGGTTAGTTACAGATGAACCGGTTGAGTTTGAGAAATAACCGGTTGAAGTTGGAGACTTCAGGAGGATTACCGGATCATTTCAGAGGAATCTATGGAGAATATACCTCAAATGATTAAAGAAAAATTGTAAGATGTCAACATGTAACCGGTTGGATTTAGAATCACTAGGATCTGGACTGACTATATATGCCCAAAAACTTCCCGGGCACTGCGCCAACCACATGTTCTTGAACCTGCTAAGGTAGAGGGTGCTTAAACCAACACTTTAAACTATTGCACATTCATATGGTTATGTGATTGATATAAAAAATATACATTCATATTAGCCTTTGGGCTAAACATAGGTATCAAGAAAGGAAAAAAACATTTTTAGTCTCAATTGAATATTTGATGAATATTCAAAGTCAAAACTATTTGCTTCCTTAAACCAATCCATAGGCCGCGTGTATGGCAACCTCGCATATGATGAGGACCCCCACCTTCATTGCCTAGAAGCAACACAACATAGTTGGGTACTAGACCCAAACTACATCAAAACCCAAGTAGTAATGGTATGCAAAGCCACACGGCTACCTCTATGTTCCCACCCGATTCACTTGCAAAACCATCACCTTGCATCCCAGGATAACCCTTGTGTGCTTTGTGGGCCTATCCCCTTGGCGTTGTGATAGAATGACTAGAATAGACATTGACAAGCCACCCTAATCCCACCTTGAACCAACCCGAGATAAAGTGGAGCCCGTTACCCACCCTACATGGAGGTAGTGGAGGCCACTATGAGGTGGCACCACTGATGACACCTAAAACCGTCACTCTGTGCGCCCAGACGCTCCTACACCGCCAGGTACGGTTCAAGGTCGTAGAGTGTTGGCAATTGGGAGACGTTTATAGGTGTTGGTTTTGGATGGGATGTTGGTTTTAGCACCGTCTACCTTAGTTACTTACTCACCTTCTTCAAAGATATATCCACCTTAAACCTTATCATCGACACCAGAAGCCTCTTTCGCCACCAAACCTTCGTGTTCAAATAATAGGCCCTCCTTCGACGGCCCTTGCCAATTCTCAGCCTCTCCGGAACTTGTAAGCACAAACCTGCAAGGCACTGAGATCAGAGACCAAAGCCACGAGTGCCTTCTTTTTGGACCCCACATCTTCAATTTATGGGACGCTATTTCCAAAAGCCCTTGGAATCGCCAGCAATGTGCACAAACCTTCATGTGAGATGCCAAAACTTATGGCCGCTTTACACCTAGAGGCCGGGCCAATTCGTTGCGTAAGAGGCTTGAAATCCTCACTTCTGATTGGCCAAAAGGCTGAAATTGATCCCAACTCCTTTACACCTAGAGGCCAGGCCGATTTGTTGGTATGAATTTTTCAATCAAAAAATGCATGGTATGACACGGCCCGAGCTCGTTGAATTGGGTGCATCCAAAATGGAAGGCCAATTCTTGGCCTCGGGGCCAATGTCAAATTTCAATTAAAAAAAAAATCTTGAATAAAATGTGTTTTTTTAGCGAACCATATCCATTGGATTATGTGGAAATATGAACGGCTCTATGCTAGATTATGCTAGATCCGTTGGATTGTGCTAGATTTATTGAATCGGCCTAGCTTCTTGGCCCTAAGGCCTTTACATATGGGAAAATTGGCCCCCATTATAATCTTATTATAATGTGTAGTTGAGGCCGGCCTCCAACCCAAAAGGGGATGAAATTTCATGCAATCGCCCTCAAGGGGAATTGGCCTGGCCTCTAGGTGTAAAGCGGCCCTTAGTCCCCACAATCAAATTTGAGCCATATTCCTTAAACATAAAGCTTGCTCAAACACTCCAACTCTTTGTCTCAGTCTTTGCCAACTAATGGCATTGAGCTCAAGAACTCAAAAGTCTGCTAATCTACCGCCCTTGGCCTCTAATTCTTCATCCTTAGACAGTAACAATTTAATGTAGTTTATCCAAAGGTAATTGGCATCCAAATGTAAATGGTTGAATAATATTATGCATGTCCAACTCGACTAATCACGCCCAAGTGCTTCGCCAATCAACTCTCTACCAGCTTGCAATGAATGGTACACTATTAAATGCATCCCATGGTAGAAATGTCCCTTAGTTTTTGGGTGATTATGGATACCTCAAAAAGAACGCATCACGCCCACTCGCCTCTCAACACATCGGCTCCTCCCCTCGACCTCTCCGGAGTGGACGTTCCAGCCAACCCAGACTCTTATCCTTCTTCCAGGCAATCCAAGACTACGAGACGGTCTGCCACCGCACCATCAACAAAACAACTGCAGATGGTCGCATCTGCACGAGCTATGGACGGGACCATATTGAAGGTCACTATGATTCCACGCCCTGGATTTGGTTGCGTTATCATGTTGCAGTCCAAACCTGCACCTACTCAATTAATTTACCAACTCACAGTGAGTTCCCTGCCCGAGTGTAATTGCCCGGCCTTCAAGGATATGATATCAAAGTTTGGCCGCAAACGAAATTTGTTCATGTATTATAAGCACCTCTACTTCATATTTGTCAAGGTTTCTAATGTAGACCCCGAAGTTGACTTGTTCATTCACGCCCCAACATTTAGCTTCAATGAGGTCAAACTTATCTTAGAAAGGGACCTCTTGATACAATCTACTTCCTAGAATTCCTCTCAGCCTAACACTACATTGTGCCCTGATAGATATGTCCATTTTTGGACCTCTTGTGAACTCATTATTGTTTCCAATAATAAATATAATATCATGGATTATTTTTATTCCCTTCAAAATGTTGTATTACAATATTCAATTGTGCCATGTGTTTCTCTCCCGGTTGAATACTACATGTTCAATTTGGAGGTGTTTCCTATGTCTATCAACTCTATTTCCGTTTTGCAAACCTCCTGGACGATTCGGACTTCATCTCATCATCCCTTCTTGATGGAGGTGGACCCGGTCGAAGCAAATCAACGTATGAAACCGTTTTATCCCTCATTCGATCCTTCAGTAGACGACGATGCGGCGATAATCCTCTCATCCTTTCGCGAAACGACAAAGACTTCGAAGATTCGCCTACCACCTTCACCTCCTCCTCCGTTTCGATCGATTTGTCTTCATCCAAATCAACATCCTTCTCCGGCACATCCGCCCACCTCTTATTATTTTTGGCACATCGTTTTTGCTCCTCCTGCATCCTCCACCTCCATGCTTGTGTGGACTGCGAAAATGGAGTCAGCTCATAGTCATTACTACATCGATTTACAACACCTATGTCATGTTCCGGCGATGGATAAAAGGGAACATGGGGATCTCCTAGACTTCTAATTTCCTTCTCCCAGCCTAGGCCAACAAACATGTCTCTTTCATCTTCCATTGTGTGCAAGTGTTTCTACAATCATGTTGGGTATGAGTCTAATTTATAATCTATTCGACCACAAACGATAATTGTTGCAGTCCAAGCTCTAGAGTTGACTCACATATAGGACGAAGATAAAAGTGATGGAATAAAAACGAAGCAAGTTGGTCACCTTTTATATTTTAATTGACTCATTCTTCAATTATACCAATCTCAAAAAAAAATTCATTTATTCTTTCTTGGGATCATCCTTCGTTTTAATCATGTACTTATGTATTATATTACAATTTTCCTATCATTTAAGCACTACACGGTTTCCAAACTTAATGAGACCATTTCAAATTCAGGGCCTTTTTTTATATTAGGACCTATACATTCAACGGAAATAAGTCCAACTTTTATATTATTTTGGGAATATAATGGAATATTCGGATTATTTTGACACATTTTTTTAATATTTCTAAATTTGGTCTCTGAAGTTTGTTATTTTTACTTCCTCTCCGCTCTCCGCTCTCTGCTCACCGCTCACATAGGAGTGTCGTCCGACATTAACCCTTATAGACAGTATCTCAGTCTTCCTGGAGAGTTAGTTCCTTGGGTTTGTTATTTTGAGTCAGAGCAAAAACTTAACTACATGTATGCAAAGTCAACTTGCTACATATTCGT
Organism: Polytrichum commune; assembly: GCA_950295325.1. Taxonomy (NCBI): domain Eukaryota; kingdom Viridiplantae; phylum Streptophyta; class Polytrichopsida; order Polytrichales; family Polytrichaceae; genus Polytrichum; species Polytrichum commune. The sequence continues at coordinate 43,594,456 of OX485804.1, forward strand.
ATAGACATGTGACAATTTTTTTCTTACTTTGCTCAGTCATGTAATGCATGAAGTGAATGCGTCATAACCGCTTGGAATGTATTCGAAATGTGACTGACATTCACGACTGGAAGTAATGCGGATCTACCCAATACAATCACAACCACGCACAAAAAACCACGTAATGTGATTCTCTATCGCAAAAAATACCACTTCATCATGTCATATGGTACAATACATGTCACCAAGAATGTGACTATAAGTCGTCATATAATAATGACATCCCAACAAAAAATTCGGCTAACGCCACAAAAACCTGACTACAAGCAGTGATAAAACTAGCAGTCACATTCCACATGGTTTGCCATGTCGGCCAAATTATGACTCCTCACAATCATATTACACGTCAGTAAAAAACACGACTACACATATTCACATGCCACGTCGGATTTTTTTTTTTTTGCCCGGGCAGGTCAAAAAATGGTACGGACTCCAAGGCCAGTCAAGGCATGCCCCACGTACTGCCAAGATTGTAGATTCTGTCCTTTTATATGCCCAAACTACCATATATATTCATATGACTGATGTCCAAAGCGACTCGTCGGTTCTGACTAGACCTAGTCACCACGCGCGTCATCCTCCTCCGGTGCCTCGTCAATCATATTTTGGGATTTTATGACTTAAAGCAGTCATAAATTGCAGTCATAAAATGTGCGTTTTGATAATCGATTATCAAAGAATTGAAGTTCCCCAATCTCTTTGGTGTCGTTGTCAAGTTCGTACACCCTTGCAAATCAAGGTTTGTCAAAGAACTCAAGTTTCCCAATCCCTCCGGTATCGTTGTCAAGTTCGTACACCCTTGCAAATTAAGGGTTGTCAAAGAACTCAACTTCCCCAATCTCTCCGTTATCGTTGTCAAGTTCGTACACCCCTACAAATCAAGGTTCGTCAAAGAAATCAACTTCTCCAATCCCTCCGGTATCGTTGTCAAGTTCATACACCCTTGCAAATTAAGGGTTGTCAAAGAACTCAACTTCCCCAATCCCTCCGGTATCGTTGTCAAGTTCGTACACCCTTGCAAATCAAGGTTCGTCAAAGAACTCAAGTTCCCCAATCCCTCCGGTATCGTTGTCAGGCTCGTACACCTTGCCAAATAAAGGTGCATCAAAGAACTCAAGTTCCCCAATCCCTCCGGTATCGTTGTCAAGCTCGTACACCACCCCAAATTAAGGGTTATCAAAGAACTCAAATTCCCCAATCCCTCCGGTATCGTTGTCAAGCTCTCGCAACTTTCCAAATCAAGGGTTATCAAAGAAATCAAGTTCCCCAATCCCTCTGGTATCGTTGTCAAGCTCATACACTCTGCCAAATAAAGGTGTATCAAAGAACTCAAGTTCCCCAATTCCTCTGGTATCGTTGTCAAGCTCGTACAATATCCCGAATCAAGGCTTGTCAAAGAAGTCAAGTTCCCCAATCCCTCCGGTATCGTTGTCAAGCTCATACACCATCCCAAATTAAGGGTTTTAAAAGAAGTCAAGTTCCCCAATCCCTCCGGTATCGTTGTCAAGCTCCTACACCCTGCCAAATGAAGGGTGATCAAAGAAGTCAAGTTCCCCAATCCCTCCGGTATCGTTGTTAAGCTCCTACACCACCCCAAATCAAGGGTTATCAAAGAACTCAAGTTCCCCAATCCCTCCGGTATCGTTTTCAAACTCCTACACCCTGCCGAATGAAGGTGCATCAAGGAACTCAAGTTCCCCAATCCCTCCGGTATCGTTGTCAAGCTCATACACCGTGCCAAATAAAGGTGTATCAAAGAACTCAAATTCCCCAATCCCTCTGGTATCGTTGTCAAGCTCTCACACCCTTGCAAATTAAGGGTTATCAAAGAACTCAAGTTCCCCAATCCCTCTGTTATCGTTGTCAAGTTCGTACACCCTTCCAAATTAAGGGTTGTCAAAGAACTCAAATTCCCCAATCTCTCTGTTATCGTTGTCAAGTTCGTACACCCATGCAAATCAAGGTTCATCAAAGAACTCAAGTTCCCCAATCCCTCCGGTATCGTTGTCAAGTTCGTACACCCTTGCAAATTAAGGGTTGTCAAAGAACTCAAGTTCCCCAATCCCTCCGGTAACGTTGTCAAGTTCGTACACCCTTGCAAATCAAGGTTCGTCAAAGAACTCAAGTTCCCCAATCCCTCTGGTATCGTTGTCAAGCTCTTGCACCCTCGCAAATCAAGGGTTGTCAAAGAACTCAAGTTCCCCAATTCCTCCGGTATCGTTATCAAGCTCCTGCAGTCTTGCAAATAAAGGTAGGTCAAAGAACTCAAGTTCCCCAATCCCTCCAGTATCGTTGTCAATCTCGTACACCATCCCAAATTAAAGGTTATCAAAGAACTCAAGTTTCCCAATCCCTCCGGTATCGTTGTCAAGCTCTCGCACGTTTCTAAATTAAGGGTTATCAGAGAACTCAAGTTCCCCAATCCTTCCGGTATCGTTGTCAAGCTCTCGCACCCTTGCAAATCAAGGGTTATCAAAGAACTCAAGTTCCCCAATCCCTCCGGTATCGTTGTCAAGCTCCTACACCTCCCTAAATCAAGGTTCGTCAAAGAACTCAAGTTTCCCAATCCCTCCGGTATCATTGTCAAGCTCGTACAACATTCCAAATTAAGGGTTATAAAAGAACTCAAGTTCCCCAATCCCTCCGGTATCGTTGTCAAGCTCGTACACCATCTCAAATTAAGGGTTGTCAAAGAACTCAAGTTCTCCAATCCTTCCGGTATCGTTGTCAAGCTCTCGCACCCTTGCAAATCAAGGGCTATCAAAGAAGTCAAGTTCCCCAATCCCCCCGGTATCGTTGTCAACCTCCAACACCCTCCCAAATTAAGGGTTGTCAAAGAACTCAAGTTCCCCATTCCCTCCGGGATCGTTGTCAAGCTCCTACACCCTTGCAAATGAAGAGTTTTCAAGGAACTCAAGTTCCCCAATTCCTCCGGTATCGTTGTCAAGCTCTCACACCCTTGCAAATCAAGGGTTATCAAAGAACTCAAGTTCCCCAATCCCTCCGGTATTGTTATCAATTTTGAACAATCTTGTAGATCAACGTCCATTAAAGTGGTGATTGAAAATATTTCTTTGGGTATTAGATTCAAGAATGAACATCCTCGCAATTGCAATACTTGTAATTTTTCACAAGTTTTCCAAAGATGTGTATTTGTTAATAGATTCTCACAAGTCTCCAAACTCATGTCATCCCAAGTGCGCAAATCCATCTTACCCCAAATTAATGATTGTAAGTCTATTACAAAACATTTCAAGTTGAAAGAGCGTGCAGCAAGTGAACAAATGCATTGTATGTTGTTGATGATATTTGAGATCTCCTTGTCTTTGCTATGAAATCTCAATAGCCGAAGATAGCTCAGACCACCATCTTGGATTTGTCGAACTTGAGATAGGTTGTGGCTTATTCCATCGCCAAAATAAAAACAACCTTGAAGTTTTCCCACATCCTGTTTTTCATAATACATGAAAGTATTAGCATATTGTACTTGTGTAGTTTTTTCTAAGTACTAGTACATGACATGAGTTTGTGCTAAGCATCTATAACATGCTAAAAATTTACCAAATATTCACCCAAAATGTCATTTTCAATTGAAGGTTTTGCATCCAGCCAAATGTTTTAAGAAATCATTCGCAATTATAATACATAAGACAATGTCTTGGTATAGCCAATGTTAGTAAAATACCAAGCAGCTTGTGAGTCCGTTTGCGTTCCAAATTCGAGTACCTGCATATTCTTTCTCAGCAATCATTTGTCCCATGGCACGTAGGTGGTCGTGCATTTGCAAAATTTCATCACCAACACCATCAATTTCTATGGTAACCAATGCCCGATGGACCAAATTCTCCAATGCGGAAATTGGAGGGATGTTGTTATCGGTCCATATGCGTAGGGCTCTTTCTTTTGACATGCCACTAGGATACACATCTCCACCGAAGAAGCAAGCAATGTCCAAAAACATATTTTTCTCTTCTTGAGTTAAACCATCATCGAAGCTTACTCTCAAGGTATTCCATATCTCATCATCCTCCCCGTCCAAATTTCTTCCCCTTTTCATCCTTTGCAATGCGCGTTCCCAACTTCGCAACTTTCCTTTTCCACGTAAGTATGCCCCCACAACTTTCAAACTCAAAGGCAAGCCCTTGCAAGCTTCAACAATTATGTCATGTATATCATTGAATTGTGGTGACAAATGAGATGTTTCCCAAGAAGAATGAATGTTGAAGAGAGTTTTTGCTGCATCATCACCTAACCTGCTCACATCAAGTCTTGTACCACTCGCCCTCACACGATTTCTAATTGCACCCCAATCACGAGTTGTTATAATAAGTGTGGAGCCCTTGCTCCGATCTAAGACGACCTTTGGTATAATATCATCCACTTGAGCTCCATCCTTAACATCGTCCAAGATCAAAAGGACTTTCTTTTCGTCCAACAATTCTTCCATCAATTTGTGCGCATGCAATAAATTCTGGGCTTCTTTGTGCACGCCAGATCTTGATAAAATTTCACGTAGAATATCAAGCGGACTCCTACGTTTTAATTGCCCGACAAAGCATGAAGCATCATATGTGAACTTCACATCATCAAATACGGCCTTTGCCAATGTGGTCTTCCCTACCCCACCCATACCGACAATACCCAAGGTATTCACATCTCTGAGGTGATCTTTCACTCTTTCAAGGTTGTTCTCGAGACCAACCACCGTTGGATCATTGAGTAATGTTCCATCAAAAACTTGTATGTACAACATATAAATATGTCAATAAACAATATCATACCTTACCACCAAAAATACATGTTCAACTTCAAACATCCACAATAATAAATCAAAAGCAATTAGTAAATTGATAATAACTTGAATAGTGAGCGCATTGTAATGGAAGTGGCATTTACCTTCTCACTACCGTGATTCGTTTCTTTTTTGCAACCTTTCGATGTTGTTGACATCTTTTGGAAAAGATTCCTAACTCCATAAAATTGCGGAACCATGTCATTCAAAGATGACCCCTTCATGAACATTTTCTTCAAGCCTATAAGTCTCTTGCAAATATCAAAGAATGTTGGCCTTTGTAAGGGATCCTCCCTCCAACATTCCTCGATCAATTTGGTAAGCTCCCCACAATTGATAGGTAGCTCCGGCCTTTCACCCTTCTTTATTTTTTGAAGAATTTCTTTCATACTATGTGTGCGATGAAATGGTACCTTCTGGGAAAGGATCTCTGAACATGTCATAGCAAAAGACCATACATCCGCTTGGAAAGGACATGCCATACAAACTAGGCTTTTGTCCATTTCCTCAAGTGCCATATACCTTGGTGTACCCACAATAAAATTATCCTTTCCTGTTTGCGGTTTGGTTTGAACTTCCAATTTGGAAGTGCCATAATCAATCAATTTGACATTACAATGATAAGGATTTGTATCCTTTGCGCCATCAATGGTCATGGAGCTCAAAAGCACATTGTCTGGCTTCAAGTCAAGATGGGCAACATGCATGTCATGAAGATACCACATGCCTCTTCCAATTTGAAGCATAACATCAATTGCAACAACGTATGGTAAGAATGTCTTATTGCCCTTCTCCAACATTTTTGTCAAACTCGTGTCCATCAACTCCGTCACCAAATGTAACTCCTTACGATCTTCGTCTATTCCACAACAAAAGTATTTGATGAGGTTTGGGTGGCTCAAGCCTGCCAAAATCCCAACTTCTTTGCGAAAACCAGAACAATCCTCTAGAACCTTCACCGTTTTTGTTGCACTTGGTAATCCCAACCATTTTGACTTGTACACTGATCCACAAGCACCAACACCTAGTAGTTCTTCGAGCGCAGGTTTTGGAAAGTCTTTAGGTATTTCCAAAGCATCCAATTCTCTGCCTTCTACTTGTTGCAAGTCACATTTCAATCTCTTCAACAAATGCTTTGCTAATCTATATTCTTCGGAGTCCTCAAGCGCACTTTCAAGTTTATTCTGCAAGTCTTGTTCATCGCCTTCAACTTCCTTCAAAGTAGCCACATTCAAATCCTTACACATTGTGTAGTTTTGTGGATTTGGATGGTTTGTCAAGTATATCTCGTGCACTCCCTCCCAACAACACTCCATGTCAAATACGAGTTCCCGAAAGGCCTCTTTGTTGTTTAATTGGAAAAGAGCTACACGGCACCAATCTCCACTCCCACATTCATACACCAATGCTCCCCCTTTTTGTATGATATGATGTAACTCCATCACCACAACCCTAACTTCGATGGATTGCTCGATGGATAATACTATGCATGGTTGTAGAAAGTTTGGTGACAAGACTTGTGCATTGTCGCTTATTCAACACATCATCTCGTCGGAGAATAGTTTGCATTTTGATCATTTCTTTTGCTTTCCATTGCAAAAACTCCGAAAACTCACATTGATGTGGTGTCTTTTTGTCAACAAGTGTCAAGAAGTATACGAAGCAAGTGATGATGAACCGCCACAACATTGACAGTTGCTTCACCAATAATTGCCGCAGCTCGATGGCCATGACGGAATCAAACCTACATTTTACATCAATTTTGCCAACATTTCAATCTATGACTTTGTAAACATACACAAAACCCATACTCCCAATTTTACTTAGCACAAACAATTATCTTAAACACCTCTGCAAATCACAAGTTGCAAAACTTATTCTACTTGAGAATTCTTGATCTAGGTGAGCCCTGAAATTTCCAAAAAAGATGGACAATGGGCCAACAAAAATTAAAAAAACCCTCTAAAGAGCATGTTTCATTTGTTCTCCTGGGCTAATTATGCTCGTAATTAAATCTTTGTTCTTTCTAATTCTCCCAACATTAATAACATGGCCACATGTTTTTGTGTGAGCTCACTTATATTGCTCAGGGAAATGTTTTTGTGGGAATTCCCATGCAATTCAAAAACTCATGGTATGCATCACTAATCATGAACAATGACTAACATAGGAAATCCAATGAGTAACGTAGGCAACCTCCTCGTACAAGTGATAGAACATGGTATTAGATCCTATTTTCATCTACTGTGGTGAAGTTACAAGACTCAAGTATTTTGCAAGCACAAAATGCAAAGATTACATTAAAACATTCAAACAATAAGCCATATATGTTGATTTCAATACCGATTGCATTATCGATTCTTATCATAGAGGATGCCCTATAGAGTTCCATCGAAGATATAAGCAAACAAGTTGCTATACATGCAGCTTAGCCTAATGAATTTGGTTGCATTTGCTTATATGTTTTTGAACAATAATACGTCAAGTAAAATAGAAATGGAAAAGGAAAGTTCATGTCTTGGGGACTTCAAAGAACATTTATCCAAACGTTCGATTTAAGGACAAGGTTATGGACAAAAAAATCATTGAAATTCATTGGTTTTCACTACTGAGGAGCCAAAAAACATACAAAGCAAAACACACGGTCTAAAACCAGGGATATTGACTGCAAACCTTTGGATGGAAACCACACCCAAACACAAAAAGATAGTTTCCCTTTTGCAAAATTGCATACTGTTGGAAAAATGAGAAAACATCCTTTTACCATTGCAGGATAGAAAAGACTAAACTATGTGTGAAGATAAAGGATGAGAGCATCAATGAATCCCTTGTCGCTCCAAAAACAATGATAGTCCAAAGAATGTATATAGATTAAAAGACAGTGATACAAAATATATAGTCCTTCTCGACTTCCACCTATGTTGCTATACAAGATTCAACTTCGTACATAACGCCAAAATAATGAGAATGGAAGTAGGAGCTTACATGAATCATGAGGCTAACGAAATTGGGGATGTATGGCGTTGGATCGCCATAAGCATATCTCCAACTTGATGCAACAAAAAGCTCTCGATAGACTTGTAGATCCCACACTCCCTACCTCTCCAAATCCTCCACATCCAGATCGTCTTGCTCTTGAGAAAAGTCATAATTGTTTGCCTCTGCCAAGCTAGGTGTTGAGTCCCGACATGATAGTCAAAATGCAATGGAATCGGTCAATGTTTGATCAGTAGGAGACGGCAGGGAGGAGCTCTCTTTGAAGCAACCAAAAAACGAAGGCGCAAGTTCGGGCCGAGCCTCACACATTAGGTTCAGCCCGCTAGCTTCGGAGTACAGTGGTCTTGGATAAAGAGATAAAGTGAGACCGAACTTAAGAAGTTGGTTTGTCACTTAAGTTTAGTTGAAACTTGGTAAATAGGGCCACCACATATATGCACCTTCATCTTTCACATGTGCCGCTCTTTCCTCCTCCTCACAAACCCTAAAGTTCGTCACGTCAATTCCCACTACCCAGATAATGGTAGGTGTACCAATGTCACCTACTAGATACTTCAAAACATCCGTAACAATCGGGATTTACTTAAACCCAACCCGCATCCCTTACACCAAATTGAACCTCATCTAACCACCTTAACCGCCCACTCTAATGCTCTCAATGGCATGAATCAAACTTCAAGAGATTGCTAGTTTAACACGAAATGATGCAACATCACCATGTACGACAACTAGGTATTTTGAAAACTCAATCACAAAACTCAACGACCCTTATCTCTAAACCCACACCAAAAACCTAATGAAATCCACATACATAATGACGTAAAATACTGCACATGCATGATTCTAAACAAAAGAAAGCTAGACCACCAATAACCAAAGCGTTCAACTTATCAGGCTCCGCTAGTTGAGATCCAACACTTGATTTCCACAACCGTCATGAACATTCAAGTGGAACTCATAAGCACTAGATTCGAACTAGGAAAACTAAATGGATGGCGATTCACTACATCCCCTCCAACAGGTTTACAGTAGAGGAGCATGGCTATGGCTTTATTCCACCTTTGAAGGTACTCTATTACCATTGCCCGATCGCAGAGGTCACCTTATTCCTTAACAAACCCGTAAGTCGTCCAAAATTGCAACTACAACATCAAGTTTGTCTGTATGCTCTATGCCTCTGCCACAGACTGTGTAAATTGCACAAGTACTTGAACAACGACAGGTCTCGTCTATCATTTCGCACAACACGTCAACAAGCTTGTCTCACACATGAAACCCTCCCACCCATGAGCACAAAGCGAGATCCAGAGCAGAAGGCAGAATCTGCGTTCTCTGTGAAGCTTCAGTTGGAAGTGCTCACTTTAGTTGCACAAGATGGATCCGGCAATGCGGACAGCAGGCACTTGGAAGTTGGAAGTTTAGATAATTACAACATCACTTGGGAAGGAGAGCGCACTCCACCACATGCGGTGTCTGGAGGGTGATTCGCAAGCCATGAGGGAGGAGTTCTAACTTAAGTACAGTAGCAAAGCTAACTTCCGGACACAACTACACTACTAAATATGATATTTAGCACTACACTGCAGTTTTCAATTTGTATTGAGCAAGACAATTAGAATTGATGGCACTTAATCTTGTATTCAGTGTGGTAGTCGGAGGATGGTAGATGCAACTAGGCCTGCAGACAACTGTTCCCCCACTCGGTGCCTTGGGACATGATCAGTAAACTCCGATTTCTAAGAGTTTTTCGCGGCCCTCCTTGCACAACAACCACAATTCCCGCATACACGTGATTAAATATGTATAAGTTACGCAATCACGTAGTTCACTACATTACTCAATCATGTGGGTCCGTTCCAATGACCCCGGACTATGTCAATTGGATTCCATGGGTCCCCGGACAAAGTGGATGTATTCTATTATTATATGTACATTTGGGATGAGCTTCCAAATTTGGGTGGAGTTATACTCTTGGCACTATGTGCAAGGTTCACTGTTCATCCCAATAGTATTCGCAAGAGGCATTGTTCATCTCAATATTATCCACTAAAATTACTATTCATAGTTGAGCTATCATTGAAAATATCGACACTATTCACAATATAATTAATATTCAAATTGGCACTATTCATGTTGACACTATACGTTATTCGGTCCGGCTCTAGTTTCTTCCTAAGTTTTTATGTTTCTTCCCATTAAGGTAAGATAGTCGAGGTCCATTGTTCGATGATAAATATAGAATGGAATACAACCATGCAGTTGAATAATGGGCAATTAGGAGTTTTTGCATGATCTAATTTTGACCCAAGAAATGTTACATGGGTAATGAGGCAACCTATACACAAAGGCAACCTTATTGCACATATCAATGTGCACAAAATAGTCTTACTAGTGTGGGTGGAGAATTAGAATGGAAATAATAAGTATGGGCCACTCTAATTGTCTTGCAGGGTTGGAAATAATGTGGGTCCACCTCCGCCACACCAGGAATCACTACTATGGAAAGGTGGGTCAAGGGGACACCGGAATGACATTTAGATGACAACCTTCTAGCCAATCTAATGCCCCCTCCCCACCTGACTTTAGCTAAGCCTAACAATTGGTTCTAAAAACACGGCCTTCACACCATGGACATTATCTAGTGCCGAGCCTAGTTGGCAAATGACGTGGCAAGGTTTAAAAGTGGAGGTTCTAAGCCTCAAACACTGACCCTCCCATCGGTACCTAGACATGAGGCAAGAATGTAGGACCTTTAAAAGTGTGGCCTCCCGCCCTTGTGATGGGTTGCTCTTAGTCTTAACTATGAGGGACTGAGGAGCTTCATTAACAAAAACAAATGGTAAGATGGATGAATAGTAAGACATTTGGGGATGGGACAAAAACTATCCAACATTCATTGCTTGGTAGATAAAACAATGACCGTGTGTGAAAGGTACGTAACTAAAAGCTACTTTACAATCTGTCACCAAAAGTACTCCACCTTTCGATTTCGTCCTAGCCCGAGTGGAATAGTATTGATGACACTTAGCAAACTCCTTCCTTAGTAACTCAATGTATCATTCCAATATGCCTTTGGAAAATACTCAACGTTAATGACTTATGATTTAGCCCCAAGGCTACATCCAGAACAAATTTCAGAATAGTGTAACTTTTCCATTACTTCTTGAAATGTCCTGAAATTTTATCGGTAACTAGGGAGACAAAGCAAAAAAATCTCACCAATTTGTGAGCCTATCCCATTTTCTGTCGGACAGTTATGACCATTTTAGTATGTCAGTCTACCCAGATTTCAGAATGTCATAACTTCCTCCCACGGGCTCCAAAGAACTTCAAATTTTGGAAGAAATCACAAAAACTAATTGTTTATGACCCCCTGAAATTCAAACTATTTTCATTTTCTGCCAAAACGTTATGGCCTTTTTAGTCTGCAACTCTTGAAAACACTTCAGAATGATATATATCCTTCTCATCTACTCGGAATGACTTGAAATTTGTACCACAACTAGGAAACCTAAGAACAAAGCATCCCTCTATATTTCATGCGTTTCCAAGCCTTTGTCGAAGAGTTATGCCCATTTCAGCTCGAAAATGTAAGCAAAGTTCAGAATGTCATAACTGCTGCTCGAGTACTCCAAACATCCTCAGATTTTGACCATGTTCATATAAACAAGTTGTTTACTAATCCTCTAAATTTCAACGAAGTATCTTCTTCTGCTTGGAAGTTATGCCCCTTACAACCTAGACTATTCAAAAGACCCTCTCATTTACCAACTCGTGTTCCGACAACGTGTCACCAAAAGTACTCCACCCTTCGATTCCCTCCTAGCCCCAGTGGAATAGTTATGATGACACTTAGCAAACACATATACCCAAGAAATATGAACTCAAGTATTACAACTTGAAGCCATAAATTATCTTAAAATCATTCACACCCAAACTAATGCTAATAAGAGGTCAAGCCCTCTTCAAGGCCAACTAGCCTTGGCTCCTAACTTCAAAACCATGCACACACATGTGCTCCTATCTTGTTTCCATACACCCACACTTATAACACGTGGGGTGCCAATGAGCACGAAGGAAAGAGAGGATGACTGAGTTTGAGGGATTATATAGTGAGTTTGAGGGGGTGAGCACCCTCAAGGCTCACGATAAGCCTTCGAAATCTCCTCCTACTTTGTAGACTCTCATCTTATCTCCTAAGCCTTCCTCCCTCAAATGATCAACAAAGATCCTAATTCAAACATTTAACTAACCTTGGCTTTCTACCTACCACACTTTACCACGGTATGTCCTCATACTACTTAAATCCACTCCACACAAGCCTAATGCTTCAAACTTAGCTTTCTTCAAGCTTCAGTCTTTTTATATTTTTGTGAATAATCATAAATCAACAAAACACCACTTGTAATATTTTACAAGTGTTAACAACACATGTGGGCATCAATTTGGGCTCACACAATCTCCGAAGCAAGTTCTTGTAGGTGCATTGGGATAGCCGGACGCCTCCGCTATAACCAAGGGGGCTTTACCCGATTTTTAGGAGAGACTTTGGTTATTTGGTAAAGTCGGGTGGGGAGGGGGCATAACAAATATTAGATTGAAGTGGGGGTGGCGTTGGCCATGTCAAACCCATGTCATCTTGGACGCGGTCTGTTGCCAAGGTGAGGATAAGTTTACGCTCAAATCATGGTGCATTAATCCAAGTTAAGAGGACTACAAGGCCGATAAGTGTGAGAATCTTTACACATTCCTATGAGCACTTGTCCAGGCCGTTGTTTTTCCATTCACTATGGACAAACCTATTTCAACCAACAAGTATTCTTCAAAACTCACAATTACCTTTGACAGTAACTTGCATAGAGCTTAAAAAAATTGACCACTCGTCAGGTAACACGATCATGCGTTGATACATGTCTCCCTCGGGTAAAAACATTCACTATATATGATATTTATTGTCACTTGTTGTTTGGAATTGTGCAATATATGCTATATCTCTCCATTGCTAATGTAGCTTTCTACCAAGTAAAGTTGTTACTGTTCTGTAATGTCCAAACCACCAATTTGACATTTGTTAGTAAAGTATGGAATATACAGTAAATAGATATAGCATTGCATGATTCCAAATAGTAAGTGACACCAAATATCATATTTAGTGCAGTAATCGCTTGCATCCGGTGTTGAGGGTTGTCATTTCCTTCCTTGCAAGCGCCAGCCCGACTGTTTGCATCAAGTTGTGTGCAGAAAACGAAGCCACACTGCATTTACACATGGATATTGTACTTATAAGTGGCTGTATCCAGGTATAAACACGCAGAACACATATTTCCTTCCATCCATGCAAGAGACCGAATCCGCAATACACAGCATGCACCATAAGTTAAGCACATAACTTATTATATAGTTCACATCGATAATGCAATCCATGTAGGGGTGGTGGATGTAGGTTATAAAGGTCAATGATGGCCTCCAGTCCATGGGCATAAGATGATGACGAGGACAATCCACAAACTTCCAAAAGGCATATTCCCTCTTTCAATCCGATCCGAATTAATTCAACATCCTCCACCCAATGTTTTGCTGTGCATTCATATGGTGGCATCGTACGTATCGTTTTTATTTACTGGCATGGTGAACAAGTTTTGTGCCCTAATTACGTAGAAGTGTTTCTAAGCTTCACCACTACAGAACGTAAGTGCTTAGGATATTTAAAATGAACCACAACGTACGTAGTTTTCTTGGTGAAATGTTGAATACATATGTCACATGTCAACTTCAACAGGCTAGTTGCACGTTGGAACCATGTGTTAAAATTTGCTCTACCAGTTAGGGTCCTACTATGATTTTGAACCTAATAGTGAAGTTTTCTGCATCTTTCACTTCATCGTTTACTATTACATATTTAGAAACGGTTATTTCTTTGTTTTGGAGATTCTAGTTCATTTTCCACATCGAATGGATCTTAACACTTCTTACTATCTGCAAAATCTTGGTGAACATGGGCATGCTGAATCGATAAGTTATTGCACTTATAGAGTGTGAAATACTTCCACACAAAATAGTTGTGGGTGAATGAAGCATCACTAACTTAGACATGTGGGTCATGTTGAATGTCCTTACTATTTATTTGATGCCAGATACTCCAACTGAATTTTTGTTCATTATATAGACCCACATGGAGACATAGACAGTGAAGAAGGCCAACATAATAAAGCGGAGCATAGGAAGAGTTCCAGCAAAAAAATGTAATCCATAAAATTGTACAACGAGATAATTGGAGGCGGCCCTCCTTGCACGGCAACCACAATTGCAGCATTGACTTGATTGAGTATGTATAAGATATTCAATCATGTAGTCAAATAACATTATTCATCCATGTGGGGTCGGTTTCATGACTATGGAGTATGTCAATTGCATTCCATGGGCCCTTGAACAAAGTGGGAATATTCATTTATTATTCACATATTCAAAATAAAGTCTCTCTTTGATTATATGATTGTTATTACACTTCCTATTTAAAGCCAATTATTTTCTTATTTGTGGTTAGGCATAACTCAACTTCTATCATTTTATTTTGACATCAATAGACTTTGAAATTTTGACTTGATTGAAAGTTGCTGGAAACAGTGGTCCAATGGATCTTGATTTATTGAAAATAGATGAGGTCTCTTGATGGGCTCAAGGTTTGAACGTTAGAGAATTTTATATTGTTTAGGACATAAGATGATTAATGAATAAATCTAATAGATATTTCATTACAAAATGTGAAGTTTTATTATAAAATGTTTGGCACTATAGGTCTTTGAAATGGGACGCACTTCCTCAGCAAAACCAAACCTCTTTAATATTGTATAGGCCAAGAATGGATGTAGGAAAAGAAAGTGACATTCCCATAAGCATAGGTCTCACATCAAACGAAATCCTACCTCCAAGATTGTCGCGCACCTTTCCATCATGAGTGCCCAAAACACCATGGGCACAAGGGGGATCCCAGAGTGACACCTGGGACTTGTGGCGCCGTTGATGAGAGAGCCCAAGTGATTGATTCTAGTATGGGTGAGGGCCTCGGGCGTTGGGAACGTCTCCTACCCATGGAGACTAGGAGTCATGAGGATAAGGCCATCAATTATGCGTAGCTTATGGCGTGCAAATTCTAGAATGCTCAAGAACAGCTCAATCGGAGGTGTGTGCTAGGAGATATGGCAATTTGAGTGGGTTGGTGTCTCGGGACAGCGCCGTGGTACAACAGTGGCCTGGAAGTGGCTCCCGGTACTGCCAAGGTTTGAAGGCATAACTTCCTTGATACTTGCTTGAATGGGGCAACTGAGGAGTCCCTTATCATCTACGTGAAATATAGATGACAATGGAGTGGTCACATGTAAGCATCAGAGGTCATCTAAGGAAGTTATGGTGTTTTGAAGCTATTGGGGCTTCTAGCCCCAGCGGCTAAAGAAAAATGTCTACTTGGCCCCAACTCTTGGTAGAGAGACAAAAGGTTTCTTGACGGTGGGTTAGGGGCCCTACCCAAAGTCCTAGAGGCTTATATCAGTGAGGTGGCGTGGCCGGCCAAACCCACCCAAGGCCGAACGGCACGACCTCCACATGCATTAGCCCAACATGGGGCATAGTTGCCTAGTATGGTTCGGGTTGTTCTAGTGTTGCTCCGACAACGTGATTATCAACTAAAAATTGAACTTTCATGGATGGAGGTGCACATCTAAGCATTGGTTATCGATTAAGTGGTGACCCCCAAATGCAAGTGTAGGAGGGTTGGTTCCCCTCCTATGAACTAAAAGGTTTGCGGTATGGGGAGCTGACCATTTGCATGGTGGAATGCAAAGGGTTAGTGCTCGTGACCCTTGCTAGAAATGAAATTGGCCAAAATTGTTAACGGGGCTAGCAAGGGTTGCGACAAAGATGCACAAGAGATGCCTTTGATCTTCTGACTAGGAATTAACTAGAGACTCTTATAGAACACCATAGCATAGCATAGTATAACGATCTATGTATTTTTTTCCTCCCTTCAACTCACATTTTCCTTATTGTTTCTTGTTGTTTTAGCATATAGATGATTGCTAACACCAATTCTCTATCTACGAAGAGAAAATTAATATATAGAGATGCTCCTCCCCACTTAAATGGTTATCATCCAATGCACTTATTTTTATTAAAAAAATATCAACTAATTGATAATAAGCCAGGCTTTGTATTCTTGTGTGTCACATGTATTTTCTCTTCTTACATAGACCGACTTGAGTG
The DNA here is from genome assembly GCA_950295325.1 of Polytrichum commune. Lineage (NCBI taxonomy): Eukaryota > Viridiplantae > Streptophyta > Polytrichopsida > Polytrichales > Polytrichaceae > Polytrichum > Polytrichum commune. The sequence continues at coordinate 43,610,540 of OX485804.1, forward strand.
GTCTGTAGAAATCCAAAAGGATATGAAGGCTCCTAGAGTCACTTGCGAAACATTGGAGCCATTGATTGGTATGGAGGAGTCTGATGGAGAGAGGACCCTTGTTGAGGACATGGAGGCCCAAAGACAAAGGCCCGGGGTGTATGTGTCCCATTAAACGATGTATGTGTCTACAAATTGACGCTCAAATTATGGATGCATTGTCATGATTCATACCTGCTCCCTCAAACAATCACAAAACTCCAATTTGAGGTGGATCATGTAGGTAGTGAAGATGGACATGAATGTAGTATGGAAATTGCCTCAATATGTGAGTTATTTGTGATGCAGGCAGTTGGGCAATGAGGGTTGAGGTGGGCCTTTAGACATACCTCATACTTTTTGGATATGCAAAACCTATTTTTTGTTGCTCCATTATGTTGTTGGTACACTTGCAATTGAGCTTCATTTTTGTAACCTAGGCACCAAGTTGTTTGTCACTCCAAGTGTTATATGTATGACAAACTTTGTATGTGAGATGTAGTTGTTGCATCATATGTCCGATAAGCAGCAATAATGTACATGATGCATACATAATGTAGGGGTTATGTTGTGTGATAGTGCAATCTATGCATATACATGTAGTGTAGTACTAGTATCATACGATTGTGGGGTACACCCACAAAATACAATACCATTTGATTAAGTAACATACAAATTAGTTGGGAAATCTGAGGTAAGTGTTCCGTGGGAATTACATGAATGGGAGCAATTCCGAAGTTAATGGTCGGAGTATGTAGTTAGTTTTTGCTCTCACTTAAATAACCCAAAACACCAGGGTACAGACTCTCAAGGAAGGCTTAACTAGTGTCTATTACAGGCATTTGTCACTTCATAGTTCATTAATTAGACCAAGGGGTTGCTGTCTTCACTCTAAAACATGACTGGTATGTCTTTTACTTTCTTTTTCTCTCTTGGTTTCCTCTCACTGTGTCTCGTTCAGTGGGGTATGTGTGTCAGTCTCAGTAGTAACCATCTCGTCATGAGATTTTGTATAACAATAGTCTTTCGAGAACAATAGTCTTTGAGTAACACAATTGTCTTTGATAACCATTGGCCAATGCATCTTCAATTCAAGGCAATTCCTTTATTACTTGGTCAATGTTAATTCCAATACAAAACAATTGTTTATTCCTTATCTTTGGATTTAATCTCTACTCACAACTTATGCAATTAACCATTATCCGTCAAGCTATAATCTTGGTCGCCCTGCACAACCTGCAACCACAACAACCAAGGTAACACACAAGACAATAGTTGACAGGATTAAATCGCATTCCATACTCAAAGATCTCTCCTCTTGACTAGTTATCGATTATAAATTTGATTAAGATGAGATTAACTTATACCTAGATAACATTTATGAACCAAAGTTAATTCAATCCCTCTTACAATCCAATTGAAATTAGGTTAACTTATGCCTAAATCTTCTTGATAACCCAAAGTTTAACCTATCCGACTTAATCTTGACAACCCTCACAACTTTCTCTAATCAACCGATCAAAAATGATTTCTCATCACCTCGGTTGATTGAGTTTCTCTCTTACTCACAATCTCCATTATTTTCAATTATAACACTAACAGCCTAAAGGTAGGATTTCACTATAATCTCTTTATGGCTGAACTATAATCATTTTATCATAACGCCTCTCACAGGCCTCAACAATCGTCCATTGTGTCATTCCCAAACGCTGGACCCTTAGTCTTCCTCACCCTGTCTGACACAGGCTAACAATGGTCCATAGTTTTACTCACAGGCTGACACTTGGCCATTCATCTTCCTAACACTGCCTATTCACAGGTCTTATCATTTCTCACAACTCTCAGGTAGCTCTCAGTTCGCCCTCTCACAGGGTTATTCCGACTATCGTTCAACCATGCTCTTTGTGTAACAATGATCTCTCTCGACGATAGTTCTATCCTCTCAATCTCTGTTTTGGGTCAACACCCTATGCTCATAGTGCGACTTGACTCATCACCCTTAATGCGGTTCTCGTTCAATATCTATCTCTTACGCAGAAGGTATTTCCTCACGCAGATGATAGTTCTCTTTTGCCACAATCTTCTTCCTCTCAGGTCACAATTTCAGTTCGCTCAACAATATTTAAGAGTTTGCACTTAGGCTCTGGTTAATCAATGCTCAATCTTATGCGACAATAGTCTTCACTCTTACATTCATTTGTTAATCTCCCACACGGTACTTCTTCTTACAACTCCAGAAACTTCCATCTTCTCACACTTGCTTTGATTCTCTGCTCACATTGGTTACACTCTCATTAACTCTTGGACGCTCACTCTTCACAGCTTTGTCTTACTCACTTTCTATCGCAATCACACGCTCTATTAATCGCAATGTAATAATAACAATAGGTTGTTATCTCTTACTCACTCAATCGTTACAGACGCACATTCTGTCTTGATCAACAATGTTCTCAATCTCTCACTCAATCGGTGGCGACTTCAACAATGGACAATAGTTCACAATTCTCATGACTTCTCCGAAACCAGAAAATAGTTCGACTCACTTCAGTCGTTTAATATAATCAAAATCAAAATCAACAATAAACTTCAGTAGAATCCAGTGTCCCGCAATCACTGCGGTGATCACTATATTTACCCTGAAGATAGTTTAACAATGAAAACCTCACACGACTCTTGTGCTGAGGGAGACAAGCCCATAAGTTCAACTATGCGCTCAAAAATAATCGAAGGAATGTCTGCTCTGTCCTTCTGCGCCTCCCCTCTTACAGGGCGAGGGAGACAATAGTTTTCCTAACTACCTGCTAGGGCCTCCTATGGCCGTGACCATAGTTATAACTTCCTCCTATGGTTTAACTATATTCCTCCTATTGGATGACTCCATCCGAATTAAACTATAAGCCTATAGTTGAACTGAAATGACCAAAAATTTGGCTCACATATAGCCCCTCACTTAATTCTTTTGCATCCTTGCAAAAGCTTCAACTATAGTCCCTAATATTTCCTATGCTTGCTCGAAGAAGCTCCCCAGTTGCCCTTGTTGGTGTGGGGCCCATAGTCTTCTTCGAAACCGGGAACCATTGTCTCTTCCTGCGGCAACAATATATTGTTGTCAGACTGGTCCTGTAACGTCCTGGCCATCATTTTAGCTCGTGTGTGGCCGAAATCATTGACCATAGTGTGATGGGGTCCAATCACAAAATAGGTAGCGCACATCGCCTCCACACATCTCATCCATCTCGTCGTCCGGTACAGGTGCTTCGTTGCCAACAAGGCCTCTGGACGCGTGGCACTGAACCTGTTGATGTCCCAGGTTAAACTATAATCTTTGCACCAGGCTGCCAGCATGGCACAGAAAACTGCGGCCATAAAACAAATAGGATCCTTGTGTGCCTTATGCTCCAAAAAGAACCTCCAGTAACTATTGGCACACTCCGTAGGATTCCGAAAAGAACCGGTAACTATAGGCCAGTTGTACTCTAGGTTGTCGATTGTTGCACTAGGGGACCACTTGTATCTTCTTCTGCAGGTACAAAATTTGGGATCCATTGTGACAGCTAAGGGTGGGTTCGGACTCCACCCCTTAGAAATCCTTGCATAGACCCGATCATGGGATTCTCCCTTCTCCGCTGGGATTACTCGTGAGGGCCCCACATCCCTGAACAACCAATTAAGTGCTTCCCAGGTAGGTACAGGTTGTTCACTGGGATGATTAAACATCTCCTCATAGTTACCCAAAAATTTCTGATCTACCAATTGTAGGTCAGGTGTCTTCGTAGAACACAATAGTCTAAAGGCTTGGTTGGGACTAGGTAAAAAGAAGTTACTTTGCGCCACCAGGTTCAAGGGCGGTTGCACTTGAGCCTTGAACTGCTCCACATATCTCTTCAGCCTGTCAATAGTTTGCTCATACTTCAACAAGTAATGACCAGGTCCTAGATCTTGCACCTTTGTCACAACCTGCCTCTCCAAACTAGCGTCCATGACTGCCTTTACATACTCATCTGTCCCCATGCTGCCTAGTCTCTGTTCCAAGTTTACCTTCCACCCATCTAGGATAGACTTAGGAACTATAGGCAAGGCCGTCGCTATGGCCTGGTTAAACTCCTCCATCTTTGGCACTCGAGGAACCAACTCGGTCGTATGCTTGACCATAGTGTTCCTCTTCCTCTGCAGTTGGAGTTCCAAGTTTCCATAGTACAGGAACACCCTTGCTCCAATGTCTCCCACTATAGTCAAAGTTTTCAAAGGATCTGCCACTAGTAGCTCCCCTCTAACTATAGTCTCAACCAACAGGTTCTCATATCCTTCCTCAGAAACTTCGTCCCATAAACTCTGGAACAACTCTGATCCTAACTTCTGCCCTATGTACAGGTTGTGTGCTATGAATAGGGTATCTCTTTGACGCTCATAGTTATAGTGGAGTTGTGGTAGGGGTGGTGAAGAATTCTCTAAAGTCCACAACCCGTTCTTAAGTCTTTCTACTCTACCCCACAGATTGCCAATAGTTTGTCTTTGCTGCTCTCTTACTGCTACTAAATTATCTCTCTGCTTGGAAATAACTCTAATAGTTTCACCTTCTCTCTTCAGGGTAGAAAGTTGACTCTGTAAAGACTGTAACTCTTGGGATTTCTGAACTATAGTCTTTCCTCTTCTCACCTCTCTCTCTTTCAACTCTTTTTTCTCTTTCTCCCAGGTTGCCTCTCTGCTAGCATGTTGGGTGGTTAAATCAGACAATTGTTTAGCAAGTTTCTCAGCTTCTTTGCTCTTCCTCTCTTGAAGTTCTCGCTCAAAAATAATCTGATCTAGTCTCTCTACATTCCTCTCCTCATGCTTCTTGCACTCACTCTCTAACTTATCTTTGAGCTCTTTCCATTTTATGTTCTCTTTCTTGAGCTCTTCTATCATCCTTACCTTCTCGGCTATGAGGGCATTCCTCTCTTCAACTATAGTCTTTTGTCTCTCAATCTCAGAGAGCAACTCTTCATGAGAAGACAATTGTTCTCCATCCTCAGGCATCTCCTCTCTCGGCAAGACTCTATGACTAGACTTTGCCTCCACATGTAAAACAGGAACTTTGACAATAGTTGGCGCTCTAGGACTGCTAGGAATCGGCATCAGCATTGCAGGGGGTTCCAACAGATACTCTCTAGGGTTTCTAGTTAACATCTCCACTTCGGAGGAGACTATAGTCAATGTACACACCATTCCCAAGTAACCAGCAGACAATAGTGAAAATGGGAAGGGAGTTTTCTTCCTATGCACCTCATCTCGGATTCGAAGTCGTAGTTCTTCCGCCCAATTGAATTGCTCTCCTTTCACCCACGCCAATAGTGCAGCACAAGCCACACAGTGCTCCATAAAGCCTCCATCTATGAGCTGGATTCTCTCTTGGATCAGCAAGAACCACTCCTTCCAGGGCTCCTTCAGGTCTCTCAAGTCACAACCTTGCTTGATGTCATCAAAGCTCAACAATCCACCAGAAAACACTATCTTCCACTGGGGTGCCTCTCTCGGCAGGTCTACACTAGCAATGTCTTTCTCACCCTCTCCTGGCAATAGTGTCACTCGGCTAAGAGCTTCAGACGATAGTTCAACTATATTCCCGCCCATTGGCACTCGACTATGGTCTTGCAGCATATAGTTCTCAATCAACTCCCCTAGCTCACACTGACTAGGCCATGGAATTGCTAACTCACTCAAAAACTGCCACAATCCTGCACTCCTCAATTCTATCTCTCTTTCAACAATGTTAGTCGGGGGCTATGTGGTACAATTTTTTGATTTTTGGTAGCATTAATGAAGTTTAAGTGTGAATAGTCACTTCTTGAACTCGAAAATATGAAACCTTGTGGTGTGAAATAGCTAATGTCTTGTGATATGTGAAACTAGGCCATGGGAAGGTTATGGCCCGGTTTGAAGAGACAAAGATGGTTATAACTACTTTTTGTAGGTTGAGAAGGAGGAGGAGGCCATTCATTATGTGTGTGTCTTGTAGGCAAGAGGCCGAGAGCTTGTAAGAGATTATTATTGAACTTTCTGTTTTGTGTGTGGATTTTTGGTGAATCTAATCTTAAAGCTTATTTTGCAAGCACATGCGCGGGATGCGCATACGCTAAGGTTGTTGTTGTTGTTGTTATAATTACAATGGCAGCCCTTGTTTGCATTGAATTGTGAACACTATAATATTGTTGCGCATTTATGAATTATTGTGTGATCAGACTGGTTGGCAGAAACAGAATCCCTACTATCCATGTAAGAGTGTTGTACTTAAATGCAAGACTATGGTCCTGACTTACTTAATTATGTAAATGTAAGGCTTATGTTGTGATGCATCAGAGAGGTGCGAGAGGGTTGACGGATTATGGTCGTAGTCTACGTAAGAATTTACTGAGAAATCATGGCGTGATATTGTCTGAAACTCATACTTAAATCAATCGTCAACTTACTGTCAGTTGTTCCTTGCAATGAGTGGGGGAATTTCTGGGCATAATTGGTTGAAGTCCTAGTGTTTACAAATCCAGCCGGTTCCAGATTGAGCACCTCCTGATCTTCTTTGTGAGGATAGAGTTAACTATGATTATTTGATGTGAGGCTATTGTTGGTGAGAAGTAGAGTTGGCGAGAATCTGATAGATTTTCGAGATAATTACAGCGATCCATTCTTGGGATAACTAAGGTTGATAAGGCTATGGTTTGGAAATATTGATGGTAACCTACTCGGGTGGATAGCCTATTGGAGAAAGCGGATAGGAATTTGTTGACAGAAATACCAATCTATCATATGCACTGAATTCACGTATAATAATTCATGTTTCCAACAAGTAAATCAGGCCATTTATAATTCTTGATTCGGTTATGTGATGATCTGGTGTTACGTGAATTTGAAGTCCATAAATCTAATGCGCTTTGTGAGAATCCATGTAATTTTTAGAGGTTATGAGTAGGACTCCAGGGAGTTGAATCCATTGTTGCACGTAATTGTTTGACGTCATAAATAAGCAAGGCCATTGTCATTGTAATGCAAGTGAGGAAAATGTTCTTCACTAATATTTCATGTAGTATGGTGCGCTAAAGGGGAGAGGCTAAGGCCTGTGAAAGGTTAATTCGGAGGCGGAGGACATCAAAGGTCGCGATACTTACAACATTGGTACGTTTTCAGGATTAATTGCACTCTTAATTGAATTATGGGTCTTTTGGAAAACTACTATTTTAATAATTGAATGCTTTAAACTTAATTGAGGATAAGATGACATATTAATGAATTGATTACTTTAACGATCACGTGGTTTTGATCTATCGATTTGAGGAAGATGTTACGGTTACTTTGGCCAAGATTTGGTAAAGACTATGGTCGGACTGCGTAACTTAAAAAGGGGATATTAATTAATGAATTTTGACAATCCTGAAAGGATGACGGCACTGACTCTTTCAAGTTCAATTAAAAGGATTAATTAAATGACAGTTTATGGACGATATCAAAGGGCCCTCGACTTTGATAAGCAAGACTAAAATGGGTTACTTTTGCAAAGGACTATGGTCGATGGCGAGCCCTATGCTTTTGCACCGCACTTGGTCCAATTGAAATGAACTCACTGCCAGACCATTGATTGGGAATTTAGAGTGAGAAGAGAGACTGTCACCTTTGCATGCACTGCTATGGAGTGATCTTTTAGGTGTTTTTACCCCTGCCCGTAAACTAATTGATACACCTAAATGGAAATGCAGTGTTATAACCTTGTGTTTTACCTAACAAACCTTGTCTAAGACACCTAGATGATATAAGGATCACCTTTTAAGTCTTCCCTGATTGTTTCCCTGGGTTTGTTTGTAACCAAAAAACTAACTACATTTTGGCGCCGCTGCCGGGGAAGGCTTCGGTTGATTTAAGTCTAGGTAGATAAGTCGGTTAGGAAATACTAATAGGCTTGAATTTTGGATAAGGAATCTTAATTAAGACTTTGGGAAATCTAGAAAAGTGAAGAAATAAGTTGTCAACTATTTATGAAACTTTACCACGATCCTAAAGTAATAATTGATATTCACAATTATCTCAAAACCCAAATGCCTGGAGTTAAGCAAATGTCTATTTTATGGATGAACCTAAGATATGGAAATCTAGAGGTCATCGAAATTCATTAAATTACCCTTTAAAATATACACCCTTTGGACTTTCCGAGAGTACCTTGGGAGAGTTAAATCTTGTCGGCTTTGAGGAAGCCGTTGAGAGAATTGTCAAGCGAGTATGTAAGTGTCATCTTGAAACAACACCTGACTCGTTATTTGAAAAGAAACAAATTGAGAGTGCTTGTCAAACAGAGTCACGTCCCCAAATAGTGTGTCGGAATTGTAAAGGTCTAGGACACTACTCGAGGGATTGTGAAGTGAAAACGTTGAAGTCTAAAACTAAAAGTGTAGAAAGGTGGAAGTCAAAAGTGTTAACCCGTACAATTGGGTTACATACTGACTTCTTATGAGTGAATCATCTTTGACACTAATGTGTCCATTACCAAAATGTGGCCATGGGAGCTTAACTCACAAGAGGTGAGCACCCTTGAGAGTGAGTTATACCAAGGACCCCATTTGTTTACGGCTTTATATCGTTTTTATAAAGCATCATTCTGGGGAGTTGGAATCCACATAGGACCAAACCACCCCATTTACCCAAAGGGATTTTTAGCCAACTTTCGTAACTTACCCCTTCACCTTCAAGAAAAGATATTGAATAAGATCTGGAATCATGGTGAGGGTTTTAATGAAATCATTATTAACAAAGGATATCCTAGGTTGAGAGTTGACCTGAGATTTTTGTTTCTTATTTACAGCCAATATAAGGCCGACAACTTTCCAATCAACAAGTTTGGTTACGGTTGTTGGAACGGAGGGCTTTTCACTAGCAATGAAGCTCGCTTTTATTACGGACCTTTCGATCCTTGTTCAAGTGTCAACATACCCGATTTTTCCGATTCTTCACTTCAAGGCAAGAACTTTGTAAATTTTGCAAAATTGTTCTTGAATGGAAGAAGGCGGATTGGGTACAATAGGCAAAATAGGACATAGGGTCTAGTTACGTATGATCACATGCAACTTCCATACTGGAAACTGCACATGAAAGATCACACGCACAAACAGCCTCAGTAAGAAAAGCAGCCAATGACAAGGCAAGAGAGGATCGTGCACGTGCTAGGGATTATCAGAAGAAGAAAGCTGAAAGAAGAAAGAGTTGGTTGAGGTCTGTCATTAAGTTGCAAAAAGAACAGTCTGACACTGAACCAAAGGTAGCGAGTCCAAACCCTATAGAAAATAAAAGTCAAGAGGAAACATTATCACCTCTTAAACCTCAACAACTTTATTTTGGTTCAACTTCAGATAGTTCCCAAGTAGTGACACCTCAACACCCTTTACTTCCTTCTTATTCGACACCTCCACCCTTACCAACCCCAATACTAATACAACCTTTTATACCACTACCTTTACCGTCACCAGTACCTCCATTTATAATGGCTAATATACCTAGTGCCCCACGGATTCATAACATAGTACATATCCCTTATTTCCTCGGGAGACCAGGATCAGATCCTGATACTCATGTGGCAAAGTTTGAAATTACATGCCAGGCTAATGATGTCCCGAAAACCACCTTTATCATTAGCCTTGGGGGTGTAAACAAATCTGCACTAGGATGTTTGAACTGTATGGCATCTATCATGGGCTTAGCACCTGGATATGTTAGTGATTGACCTGGCAAAACTGGGTGATAAAACTGATCAGTCCTAGGTGGGTCATAGAGGTCGTAATTATAAGTATCAAAAGTGTATTGATCCTCTATACGGGACTCTTCCCAAGCTTTGGCCAAGGCAAACGTTGCCTCAGCAGTACCAGGAGCTCTTTCTCTCACATATAATTTCAACTCAAAAGGGTATAGACCTCCTATGAATATATTCCGTAAGAAATTATTCGGGATTTGATGGTGTGGCATTCTCAGTAGGATGTCACTCATCCTTCCCCAGTAATTGTCAATGGTTTCATTTATACTCATACGAATGGTTCTCAATTTCTCCATTAAACTGTTTTCAAACCCCAAGGGCCTAAAATATTGTAGGAATGCATTCTTAAGGTCGTTCCAGTCAGCAAATGGTTGCTGACGGGAAAACCATAAGAATGCGTTCTCTTGCAAAGTGGCTGCAAATATTTCCATTTGTTTGTCCGGAGGTACGCTATTTGCAGCACATGCAATCTCGAATTTCCTCACATGGACATCAGGATCTGTTCCTGGTCTACCCTGAAAATAGGGTAAGTTTACTACACTATTGATCCTAGGAGGATTAGCCGCCATATTGGGAAGCGGTACTACAGGTTGTGCTACGGTGTGTAAGGGAGGAGGTGTTAATCGTGGATTAAGTGGGGGAGGGGGTATTAATTGTGTTATGGGTACTAACGGTGTATAAGGTGTAAACAATGGGTTGCCTTGTATATTGGCGTAAACCGTTGTGTCGAGTAGAGGGGATGGTGTGCGTTCATAGGCGGTAGTCCACAATGGTGGAGTAGGTGAACTGGTGCGAGGTGTCTCATCAGGAAATAAAACTTTTGGGGATAAGAATTCTCTCTCACCACTCGTTGTAGGCTTATCTACGGGTGTCTGAAAATTCCCTCCTGAACCACTACCGGAAATTCTCCTTACTACATCTAAAAATGGTTGAACCCAACTTCTTCTCCTCTCTTGTATTCGCTTCCTATACTCTCTGGCTGCTGCTCTATCTTCTCTAGCTTTAGCGTTAGCTGCCTTCCTCACGGATGCAGTTTGAGAATGAGATTTTTCATGAGCAGATTCCAGCTTGACTAACTCTAACTAGTTCTAGGATCCCTTCAAACATATCATTCTAAAGTCTATGGGATTGGTATACATAGGTTTTTGGTCCATGAAGTCGGGTATTAATAGTCTTGCCCTGAGATCTGGTGCTCCAAAAACAAACCTATACTCTGTCCTAGATATTTTATCTCCTTTCCACATTCTTGTGCCGGCTGGCACCACTAAAGAAGTAGCACTTTTTAATCTCCCATAGATTGCAAATAAAAATCGGAGTGATAAGGGTATAACAGGGTGATTGTTTCTCACAATTACTTCGTTATATTCCTCTCCGCCGTTCCAAACTCTATTGGTAATGTTTTGCTGCACATCTAAGGGTAAAGCTAAAAATAATTCTTTGAACTCTCTTGGGATACTCATTGCATTAGGGGTGATATATAATCCATTTCCTCTGTATCCTGACCGATATAACCTATATAAGGCTGAAAACAAGTATCTTCCAGTATATAACTCACAGCTGGCTGGTTCCGAAACTTGCCAACACCAAGTCATATTACAGAGTAGTTTAACCACTCGGTAACTGGCTCATTTCAGATTTCTTAACCGCTCACTAATCTCAACTGTCATCCCAATTGGAACAATACCGACACCATGCTATATCTATGGCGTGAGATAAATACGGTGACTCAGTTTGAATTCCAATTGTAATGAGACTCTTCTTCACTTCTTGTTGTCGTGGACAGCAAAAGGTAAAATGGGATGACCTGAGACAACTCTCACACTCGTGTAATCTCTTGGTTTGAGGTACGGTGTTCACTCCTGTCCGATTTAGGTCACTAGTCAGACGTCTATGATGACACCTTTCAACTTCAGGGGTTCCGTGTATACAACGGTCAAGGTAATCTATTCTTGACACAAGATTCCTCAAAATAGCAAAAATGTGTCTAATGGCTCCTTCTCCTATCCCACTAGGTACAGGGCGTGACTGGAAATGTCTAGGGTATGATGAAGGTGTAGGGACAGATGGATGTGTGTATGAAGTATTTTGACTTCTACCACTCCAAGTCTTCTCCCTATTCCTTTCTCCTCTAGCTTTCCACTTCCCCTGTCCACCCATTGTGGTAGGTTTCCCTCTTAGACATTAATAGGTCTTAATTATGAAAAATGATTATGCCTTAAGACGACCTCTGCCTTCCCCGGCAGCGGCGCCAAAAATGTAGTTAGTTTTTGCTCTCACTTAAATAACCCAAAACACCAGGGTACAGACTCTCAAGGAAGGCTTAACTAGTGTCTATTACAGGCATTTGTCACTTCATAGTTCATTAATTAGACCAAGGGGTTGCTGTCTTCACTCTAAAACATGACTGGTATGTCTTTTACTTTCTTTTTCTCTCTTGGTTTCCTCTCACTGTGTCTCGTTCAGTGGGGTATGTGTGTCAGTCTCAGTAGTAACCATCTCGTCATGAGATTTTGTATAACAATAGTCTTTCGAGAACAATAGTCTTTGAGTAACACAATTGTCTTTGATAACCATTGGCCAATGCATCTTCAATTCAAGGCAATTCCTTTATTACTTGGTCAATGTTAATTCCAATACAAAACAATTGTTTATTCCTTATCTTTGGATTTAATCTCTACTCACAACTTATGCAATTAACCATTATCCGTCAAGCTATAATCTTGGTCGCCCTGCACAACCTGCAACCACAACAACCAAGGTAACACACAAGACAATAGTTGACAGGATTAAATCGCATTCCATACTCAAAGATCTCTCCTCTTGACTAGTTATCGATTATAAATTTGATTAAGATGAGATTAACTTATACCTAGATAACATTTATGAACCAAAGTTAATTCAATCCCTCTTACAATCCAATTGAAATTAGGTTAACTTATGCCTAAATCTTCTTGATAACCCAAAGTTTAACCTATCCGACTTAATCTTGACAACCCTCACAACTTTCTCTAATCAACCGATCAAAAATGATTTCTCATCACCTCGGTTGATTGAGTTTCTCTCTTACTCACAATCTCCATTATTTTCAATTATAACACTAACAGCCTAAAGGTAGGATTTCACTATAATCTCTTTATGGCTGAACTATAATCATTTTATCATAACGCCTCTCACAGGCCTCAACAATCGTCCATTGTGTCATTCCCAAACGCTGGACCCTTAGTCTTCCTCACCCTGTCTGACACAGGCTAACAATGGTCCATAGTTTTACTCACAGGCTGACACTTGGCCATTCATCTTCCTAACACTGCCTATTCACAGGTCTTATCATTTCTCACAACTCTCAGGTAGCTCTCAGTTCGCCCTCTCACAGGGTTATTCCGACTATCGTTCAACCATGCTCTTTGTGTAACAATGATCTCTCTCGACGATAGTTCTATCCTCTCAATCTCTGTTTTGGGTCAACACCCTATGCTCATAGTGCGACTTGACTCATCACCCTTAATGCGGTTCTCGTTCAATATCTATCTCTTACGCAGAAGGTATTTCCTCACGCAGATGATAGTTCTCTTTTGCCACAATCTTCTTCCTCTCAGGTCACAATTTCAGTTCGCTCAACAATATTTAAGAGTTTGCACTTAGGCTCTGGTTAATCAATGCTCAATCTTATGCGACAATAGTCTTCACTCTTACATTCATTTGTTAATCTCCCACACGGTACTTCTTCTTACAACTCCAGAAACTTCCATCTTCTCACACTTGCTTTGATTCTCTGCTCACATTGGTTACACTCTCATTAAACACTATATTCGTTATTTGGAGACTTTTTGTTAATTTTGAGACTATTTAAGGACGTGGCTTTCACATTTATAGGAATGAATACACTACAAATATGCTATGTTCCCAATATGGAAACAAATATGAAACTCAAATGCATGTAATTACACATATAAAAATAGGGAAATGGGACAATTACAACATTTGCATATAGGAAATGGATATCATATTCATTGAAGAGGGTCAAAATACAAAATGCAAGTGGAATATCCACTATTAGGCCAAAGCCCTAGAAACACAAATCCACATCTATATGTATTTTAATATAGCCTATACATTTGGACCATGAATAGGCGTCACTCTTTTGTTTTTGAAATACTATTATTAGCCTTTGCGGCCGTTTCTTTTTCTTTTGCTTTCATGGCGTCCATGGCTCTAAATATCTCGGCTCCGCGACTGTAACCTTGTTTATTCCCATTCCCAGCCCTCGAATATATGCCATTTTCCCATATTGGCCGACCCCCTACCGAATAAGTGGAATACGAACGTGTTTGGGAAACCGAACGTCTTGCACTCTTTCGTAGGGCCAAACAACGATCAGACTCGCAAGTCGCAGTCTTCAGTGTTCGCCTATCCAATGACGGAGTGGAGGATGCACCTCCCACATCCATGTATATTGGGGTCTGAAACAATGACCATAAATATATATAACGACGTGGGTTAGTATAAGTTACGGATGTAAGTCCGAAAAACCCAAGAATTTGAAATGCACTAAATTAATATGCGGACATCATGAACGAAAAACTTGAGAATGCCAATAGTGGGGCACCTTGGCCTTTGGGGCGGCGGTTTGATCTTCAGGGACATCGAGGGGAGTAGACACAAGCACAACCGGGACGTTCGTAAAGGCCGGGACATCAATGTGGGGTTCATCCATGCAAAGACGCCTGGTCGACCGTGGGTTTCGAACGTGCTTCTCATTGCGGAGGGGAGATGGGGATGGGGGTAGAGCGTAATTGAGCTTTGCAACCTTTGGAGGAGGGCTATCGACAACTCCGTCTTCGAACCCCGAGTCTTTGGAGTAATCCACGGCAGAGGCGGCATCGACGGCCGAAAATTGAAATAGTGAAGGCATTGAAACGTCGGTCACACCAATGGAAGGGGAGCTGGGGCCCGGCTGAGATGTAGACATGCCATGTCCGAGACTTTGGGATGCTTGGTGAGGCAACTAAGGCACAAAAATACATTTACAAAATAAGGAGAGAAATGTTAGATATAAACATGGAGAGTCCAAGTACGGAGCCAAAAAGTATCAAAGTTCTCATACCAATTTATTGAGTTCAGCAAAGCCGTACAACCTCCTAAATTCTGTATCTCTTGGGCCTAGAGGTCTATTGCCAATACGATTTGAGAGGACAAAATCCGGGACACTTCCGGAGTGATGGGCAAGCCTTCTAATGTAGGGTCCTAATTCTAACTCTAGGAAGTTGTCGTTTCTATCGCCCTCCCAAGGGTTCGGGAAAATGCAGTTGCCCGGGGGGTTGAGAACGCTCTTCGCCGGGCTGTCGTCAATGAGGAGCGTGTTCTCCGGAGTGGGCCAATAACCTTGGGGGACCCCCTCCAACATTGGGACGCCCACCTAGAGGTTCTTCCTCAGCACCTTAAGGAATTGAGGTCCGCGGCCTCCTCCGACCTTGGGTACAATGTTGCCGCTACGGTCATAAAGGTCATCGCAGTGTTCTTGACCGAGAAGCAAGCACGGCATTGCGAGTTCTCGGAAAAGGAAACTGACGACGGCCTTCGTGTTGTCCATCAGCATGGAGCTCCAGATGATGACATGGGCCAAGCCGAGGACCTCACGAAGGAAGCACCTCAAGCCGGGCCGGACGCGCACAACCTTCTTGTTAATTAGTGTATCGAAGCGCCCGCCGTAATCCATGTCTTGTGGAGTACGGTAGGGACCCTTGGACGCACTATTGGAGATATGTGTGGATTGACAAAGCACGCCATTGAGGTCAAATATTATGAAGTTTTTCCTCATAATATGGCTTGGTCTTTCGGCGGGGTGGCGACATATCTCCGACGGACCCTGTGATGGCACATACTACCTAGGTGAATGGCACTACCCAGGAAAACCAAATGACAAGCATGCAAAAACGCAACAAAGAAATGCGAGGCAACAAGTATCCGAAGAACTATGCAGTTCAAAAAATTGTATTAATGTGTTTGGTGATATACATTTCGCGAATAATTTACATTGTCACTAAAGGTCTCTCCTAAGATTAATTGAGCCTACACTAGCAAAATTGGATCCGCCGCCGCGGGCGAAGTCGAGATTCGAACTCAAAAATATGCACACGCCACGAAAGCTGGCTGACTGGGAACTTACGGACGCGCGTCCGTAAAGAGGGAGGCATGCTCAAAGGTTGATTACCTCTTCAGCGGTGAGTTCCTCGCCGGCAGTGCCTCCCTCACCAGGCCCAGTTGCGGGGCCAGGTTCCGGACGCGCGTCCGTAAATTCGCCCTGCGTGTCTTCCACCACCAACAAATCGGCTCCACCTGCTTGCGACGCTTGCGTGCCGACGAAAGGTTGATCCTCATGCGAGGAGTCTTGGCCCCCCCCCGCATATGTACATCTTCATCGGCGAGGGGGGCGTCGCCCATGTTGACATCTTCATCGTCTCCTATGGCGGGAGGGGAGGGCTCTGGAGCGGCAGCAACCTGGGGAGGGGGCGGGACAACCAACGCGGGGGCCGTATAGGTGTGCTCCGGTATGTACACCGTGTGGCTGCTAGAAGGAGTGCGCACCAGAACGGGGGGCACGGACATGGCGGGCTCGGGCGCTGCATACACCACCTGGGGTCTTGCCTGCAAGCTTGCCATCATGCTCATGAATTGTTGGCTTTGAGCCAAGAATTGTTGATTTTGAGCCATGAGGTCGGCGTGCCTCCGAGCAGACTCCAACCTAGCTTGCTCCATCTCAGCTTGGATGGCGGCCATCTTCCTGGCGTGCTCTTCGTTGGCCTCCCGGAGCCGCATGTCAAGCTCTTCCTTCATCCTCTTCTCCATCTTCTCGTCCAGCTCGGAGACGGACATGGGCTCTCTCTTCACCTTGCCTGGCTCAGAAGGCAAGGCGGAGATGGAAGCGTACAGCCTCACCTCATCCTCGTCTTCATCTGAGAGTTCCAAGACGGCACCTTCGGGGTATTCGTTGTAAGGCGTCTTGTTCCTCTGCCGCCGGCTTGCACGGTAGGAGTCGATATCGGGCCTCGATATCAACTCTAGCATATCTCTACCTTCCATGGGCGGGAGCGCCGCCTGCTCACTGGGCTCTCCCCCACCAGAGGACGCCGTGCATCCGGTTTCTGCAGCAAGGTCCGCATCCCTCTCCGCCATAAGCCTTGCAGCACGAGATGGCCCCGCAGTGGAAGGAAGCCCAACTCGAGAAGTGGGAGTCCCAAAGGGTGATAGACTAGGCGTATTATGAGGCACCCGAATTGGAGTGACGTTGGGCTGCGCCTCCTCTGCATCCATGTCGTCTTCACCCAGGAGATACGCCACGCGATACACTGGATGACGAGCAAGACCGCGCAAGTCTTCCTGCCTGGAGGGCTGTCCTTTTGGAGACATTGGATCATCGTCTCCATCGCTGCCCCACCCGCCTGCATGAGAAGGCTCCTCTCTAGAGGCAAGAGGAACAATAGGATGTGGGGTAATGATATCCAAGAAGTCATTGAGATCCATTTTCTCTGCAAGCTTCCTGTGATCTTTGCACTCATCCATGTCGCCAACCCCCACAAACGAGTTAACCTGCAACCCAAGCATCTGCACCAAATAAAAAAAGTTAGTGGATTGTTGGTATCAAGATTGAATTGACGGGGAAGATGGACATACAAACATGATGCAGTGTGCATTTTACGGACGTGCGTCCGTAAAATGCACACTGGGTTAGGTTTGATAACTTTACGGCCGCGCGGCCGTAAATATGCACTGCAGCGCGGCCGCAAAGTTGAAATGAACTAGGTGGTTAAACTTTACGGTCGCGCGGCCATAAAGTTGCATCAGGTGGAGGCATGAAAGTTTTTTTAAGTACTTACCAATTCCGCATAAACAAATTTGGTCCCCCCGAAGACGTTGTACACTGTCTCACTCATCACAGTCATAGCCTTCAATACTCCTATGTAAAAGTCCATTCGGAGCTCGGTTGCCGGGCAGATTGCGAACATCGCCTCGTCCATTAGCTCCTTGGGGTGTGGAGGCGGCAACTGGTAAATTTTCTTGAACACGCTCTTCGCCTTTACAGGCAAACGCCCACTTGGCGAAGACTTCCGTGTCAAGAAATAGAGACATATAGCGCCGACCTGCTTTACCCCCCTTGCTTCTTCGATGACGGCGATGCCTTCCGTCTTTGCGGGGACGTATGTGCTGTGGAAGATATTGTATTCGAGATCCATCGTCGAGTTGTATAGGTCGACGACCGCTGCGGATCTCTCTTGGTCCACAATCCACAGCCACACGTTTGGCTCCAGAAGTGCAGGGGACCGAAAGCTCTTGAAAGATTTCAGGAAGCTGTCGTAGAAAGGGGTCCCCGGAGGAGGTTGTTTCCAAGAATTTGGAAATGCACGGAAATCAAAGATAGCAAAAGGACAACCCCGGGGGTCATCTCTCACAGTGGCCCGCGAAGCATGGGTGTCCCACTTGCCGAACTTGAATTGTGATGTCACAGCGCAAAACCTCGCGACACCCTCGAATTTGGCATTCTTCTTTCTATCGAGGAAGTGTTTATATAAAGTTGTCTCCCTTTCGTCGATAGAACCTTTCTTCTCGTTCTTTCTTGAGCGTTGGGCCAAGAACGGAGATGCTGCTCTTATCAATGCCTTCATTGAGACGCCATTGATGTGGTATGCTATTTTCAATCCCCTCCAGTTGTCCCACACAATGTCACCATCTGCATCTGTAAGGTTGTAGGCGGGTACCAATTTGCCTATCTCCCTCATAGCCAATGTCTTCTTCTTCCTGTATTCGCACCATTCCTTAATATGGTACGTTGAAGGCTTCATAAACCTTGGTCGTTTGAGGAAGATTTTTGGATACGGCGCTGTCCTTCTCGGAGTCTCCTTAAGAAGGTGTTCTGCCGCCTTGTAAAGCTCGGCATCGAGCAACCCTTGGAGGGGACGGAAGAACTCTCTGAGGATTGGAGGCACCTTAATCTTCAGGTCCTCTTTGTACTTCTTCTCCGTCTCAAGGTTGATGAGTTCTCCGTTGCTGTGTGCATGGAAGACGCGCATCCAGATAGCCCAGGTCCTACCCGACGAAGTGATGAGCTTCAGTTCGCCCTTCAGATCTTGCACTGTCTTCATGCCGCTTTGCTTCATGTCAATGCTTGAGAACTTCGTCACAATCGCACTGCTGAATGCCTGCAAGTAGAGAAACAAATGAGTTGTTGAAATGAGATCAAAAAATGGAATGAGAACCGTCTAGTTTACGGACGCGCATCCGTAAACTTGGAGCACACAAAGAATAAAGGGAAAGTTTACAGAAAGAGTGAAGGAGAATTTACGGACGCGCGTCCGTAAATTCATTTGGGAATATTACCTGCCATTTGGGATTCTTGACGACTGCGTTGTCCCTCTCTTTTGGTGGACAGCCGTGCTCCTCCCACAAGGTCCTACCAGCCACGATGTTGGCTGCCCATGACGCCTCAAACGCTTTGATTTTGTTTGTCTGGTTGAGGAAGGCAGATATGGCGATGAGCTGATTGGAGTCCTCTGAATGCACGAGAAGTGCCTTCCAATATCAGATTGTGGGTTTCAGAGGGCTCTTCCAATTATCGTCTGCGAGGAGAGCTTTTGCCGCTTCCACGCTATGCTGGCCGTCCACGATGTAGAATTCCCCTTGCTTAATAATTGGCCAATGTTCTGGTGTGACCTCCACGATTGGATCCTTTGGGGTCACACATATGGTCTGCCGGTCAGCTTTCGGGTTGTTCATGATGTTGTTCATCTGCCACCAGACCCCGTTCTCTTCTTGCACCCGAGTATTCATACTCTCGGTGCCCTGGTGACATTTATAAACATCCACGTCAAATGTGAAATACCTGCCCATTGGCCAGCAGGCTTTTGTTTTTTCGTCGAACTCTTGTTGAATTTTTGTTGATAGATCAGAGTTCGGGCGTTCTCCTTTCTTCAGAAGTGGTGCGACAGTAAGGGTGGAGCTGACATCTGGACCTTCGGTAAGTCCAGATGACTCCATCTGTGAATGAGAGCGTTTACTGGATGGTCTGCTCCCTCTCGATGCTCCACTTTGGGACGGTTTTGGTCCTTCCGGGACTGTCTGTGGAACACGCGGTTGTCGTTCAGAAACGACTTTCTTCTTCCTTTTCCCCTTTCTGGACTCCAGGACTGCCCCATTCACTCTCGTGACATTGTTGAGGAGTCTTCCAAGCCGCTTACCCGTCCAAGGTGCATTGCATGCATAGTCTTGGAATTCAGTTGCAAGATTGAAGCAACCCGCATCCGGGCTGCCATTTTCGCATTCAGCCTTGTGGAATGGATGTCTGTGCTCATGAAGAAGAATTGTGACTCTGTCATCTTGTTTTTCAAGATCTATGACGACATAGTCACCTTGGGCCACTGCACACTCTATTGACCAATTTTTAACTCTAACCCATTTATCTACGTCTATATCTTTGGTATTCATTTGATACCCAAATCTAAGTACGAATGTGTCATTCTCAAGTTTCTCTACGTAAACTGTCCAGTTGTCTACTGTGTCTTCGACTGGCTTGTAGTGATCGTTGTGGCTTATATCTTTGATGGCGGGTGGAAGTGGAGGCGGAAGAAACTCAAATGCCTGGTCAATTGCAGGTCTTTTTGTAGATGCCATCTGCAAATGCAAAAAACAATGCTTAGCATCATGATCAATGTCAAGTTTACGGACGCACGTCCGTAAACTTTCCACAGGTTGTTTTGAATTATAATGTCAGAATGAACTATCCGAAAAGATTTTGCATATGTCAATACGAAATTTCACATGTAGTTTATGGACGCGCATCCGTAAACTATCAACGGGTAGTTGGGGATGAGAATCTCAACTATGAACAAAGATAAGATTTAATAAGATAGTTCTAGTTTACGAACGCACGTCCTTAAACTAGTAGTTGGGTTTACGGGGTTAGCACTAATTTACGGACGTGCGTCCGGAAACTAGGAATGGGGTTTACTTGGATGTCACTAGTTTACGGACGCGCGTCCATAAACTAGGAATGGGGTTTACTCGGATGTCGCTAGTTTACGGACGCGCGTCCGTAAACTACGAATTTGGTTTCCTCGGATGTCACTAGTTTACGGACGCGCGTCCGTAAACTAGGAGTGGGGTTTACTTGGATGTCACTAGTTTACGGACGCGCGCCCGTAAATTAGGAAAATATACTGTCCATTAGTAATAATATTGTTTTTTAAATATATCCAGAACTTACGGACGCGCGTCCGTAAGTTCTGGATATATGTTGCATGCTTCACCCACCTGGTGCGTCAAAGTTTACGGACGCGCGTCCGTAAACTTCAAGCCCTACATTGGTTAATCTGGTCCTTGTTGAGAGGGTTCCGGATTTTCAGGAAGGTGGTTTTGTATATGATGCAAAATACAAGCAAACCAGCAAAGAACAAAAAAACCAAGCAATCAAACAATCAAACCAGCAAGTAAAAAAACAAGAAATAAACTAAAATACAATCAAACAAGCAATCTATGTACTTATGCAAGAGGCCAGCAAGTAAACAAACAACCACGCCAGCAAGCAAAGCAAAGCCAAGCAGCAAGCACAAGCAAATCAAACAACTGTAAGCAAGCAAGCACACAAGCAAAAGAGAGAAAAAACAATCACAAGCAAGCACATAAACAAAAGATTAAAAAACAATCACAAGTAAGCACAAGCAAGCACAACCAGCTAGCAAGCACAAACAATGACACAAGCAGCAGGCAATCAAACAATTAAACAAGCAAGTCAAAGCAAGAAATTAACTAAAACACAATCAAACAAGCAACCTATGTCATTATGCAAGAGGCCAGCAATCAAACAAGCAACCAAGCCAGCACAACAAAACACAAGCAAGCACAACCAGCAAGCACAAGCAATGCAAAGCAAAGCAAAGCAAATCAGCAAAGCAAAGCAAAGCAAAGTAAAGCACAAGCCAAGAAAGCACAAGCAAAGCAAAGCAAAGCAAAAGCAAAGCAAAGCACAAGCACAAAGCAAAGCAAAGCAAACCAGCAAGCACAAGAACAAACACAAACACAAACAACAAACAACCTTGTGAGGTGACCAGGAGCGCCAACAGCAAGAGGAGAGGAGCGCGGAGAGAAGCGCCAACAACAAGAGGAACGCGGGGAGGAGAGGGTTTAGGGTGACAACAACAAACCCTAGAGAAGCAAGAGAGGAGCGTGAGAAGAATGTGAGGAAGGAGAGCGAGAGAGGGGAGGCGGAGAAATGAGAGGGTGAAAATGGGCAAATGAAACCCTAAAACCCTTAAATACTCAAGAGGAGCCTCCCAAACGCCCCGACTCCCAACGTCCCATCCACCCCGCACCCCATCGCCACGTGGCTGAACCCTATAGGTTCATATTGGAGAGGTATGTGGCACACCTCTCCCTCTTTAGTAAGACACGTTTGGAAATCACAAAAAATGTCGTATTATCGACATGTTGTCTTCTCGTTAATATGACAAACGCTGTAAAATTGTCGTACTATTGAGCGAATAAAAAAACAAAAGAAATATGAGCTTCAAAACACACACAACGGATGTAAGCAATTATTATATATATTGTATGAAATAATAACGTATAACTTCAAACAAATACAAGCGTTCTCAATAATTATTGAAATAAGAGTCCAGTGATCTGAGTCTAGTGTTGCCTACCTAAGTGAAACAAGTTGTCTAATAAAAAATTAGACAACAATGATGCATAACGTTGACGCTTTAATATTGTACGTGAAAAAACATCATCCAAATGAACCAAATGCAAATTAACATTAAAATCAAAGCCTTCTGCATTATTGATTCCCAAAATGGCATCCACCAACTCAACAACCATTATACACACTTCTTGCTCAAT
This sequence comes from Polytrichum commune, assembly GCA_950295325.1. Taxonomy (NCBI): domain Eukaryota; kingdom Viridiplantae; phylum Streptophyta; class Polytrichopsida; order Polytrichales; family Polytrichaceae; genus Polytrichum; species Polytrichum commune. The sequence continues at coordinate 43,633,206 of OX485804.1, forward strand.
ATCATATGCATATAAGTATTAGTTGACATGTCACCATCATCCAGTCGCAACATCCAATTACACTAAATATCACTAACCCTATGAAAGTAAGGTACTTTTAACTGTGAACTCAAACACTAAATTTCAACTATTAATGGTAATAAGTGGAAGTGACATATAATGTGTACCATTAATTATATGATTAAAATTTAACAATGACAAAAGGAGAAGGGACATGGTAGTAACATAGCATGTAAGATACAAATTGTAAAAACATAGCACCAGTAACAATTGGGTTCTGCACCTTGTACTCGAATATAGTCTTTGTTTAAAATAATCTCTTGAAACCCTTATTTTCATTAAATAGTGGCAGACTCTTGGTCTGAAACCTAAATATCACCCTTATTTCATTTTTTCCATGTCGACATAAATATTTATATATTTCACATTTTCATTCGTAGGTTTATTTGGGAATTGTTGTTCTGCCAACCGACTATGGTGCTAACCCAACTCACACCATATTACTTCATAACTCCACATGATAGATTGTTTGATATTAGTCCTTCAATGTAGCATCATATTTATGACAAAGCCCAACTAACATAAGGTGAAGATGCATGACCTGGAGTCATATTAGTCACCTTTCATTTATTAATACCCTAACCAAACCCATTCTACAATACAAATCCTAATGTTTATTAAGTTCACAATGATAAGCCTAGGGAAGTTTTCGGTATTGAAACTATAGAACAATATGAGGTTGAGTAACTCAAGTGTAACATTTTTTTGTGGAGTTGTTGCAATATGAAGGTAAGTGGACTTTAAATGACTAGTACACTAACTATCGCTTATTATTACGAATTACGATATGCTACAACTATTTATTGTATGATAGTATATCATTGTCCACAATTAAATTACATCAATAAAAAAAATTTAAAGATTAAGCATTTTGTAAATACAAACATCGACATATGCCACTATTTGGACTCCTCTATCAAGAGTCTTTGAAAATATTTGTATTTGTTTGGAGTTATTAGCTCTTATTTCATATCATCTATATTGCCTATTAAACTTGTTGTATATATATCTTTGCGCTCATTTTTATTATGATAATTTCGTATTCCCTCAATAATATGACAACTTTACGCCACTTGTCATATGAATGAGAAGACGACACCTAGATAACATGACCTTTTTGTGTTTCTCACACTTGTCATACTAAAGAGGGTGAACAATAATGACATTCATGTTCGGTTTGGATGAATTTGCATGTTAATCTCTTTAATTCTTGGAGGACATAACTCTCGTCCGTCACTTGAGGTCATCCTAAGCCGGTATCAATAACATAACCTCGAAGTGCGAGGCTTGGAAGAAATTTCACCATATTTTGAGAAGAACGATATAATACTATGGGTTGAGGGTTTAGGGTTTAAGGGGTTTAGCATGAATGCAAGTCTAGAACCTAGGGTGAGCATTCAACTACCCTACTTCTTGTAATCATGAGGCCAAATTGCTTGCCTCTCATTTGAGAGTTTTAATGATAAAATGAGGTAGTGGGGGATGTCAATCCAACTACACTCTTTGGAATCTTGTGTCAAGAGTTCTTGAAAATGTTTGTATTTGTTTGGAGTTATAAGCTCTTATTTCATACCATCTAATAGGGTTGAAGTCATATGCCTATGATATTATCTTGCACAACATTACGAATTAATTCAATCCCTTTGAACATAGGTCTAGTAAGCTTGTATTAAAAGTGCACGCAAGGGTATGTATTGAATTTACATCCCTCTTGTACATTAAACAACCATCGGGATTCATTGAATCCTTCCACGAGCTTGTATATCACCTACATCAAGTAGTAGCAAACTGTTTTTTATTCTAGAGTTTTGTTTCCATGGTGACATGGATTGATGTGTTAAGTACTCCATTAAAGAATACCAATTAATATATAAGATCTTCAAAACCTTTCATCAAAAGTATATGTTAAGAGCAAATGGCTAAAGCCGGCTTGGAACATAAATATTATAATGATCTTCAATGTTTTGAAGCCTTAATTGTTTCCATATTTGTATCCCTTCATTTCATTTTAAACTTGGGGTCACATCAAAGGATAACAAGTCCCGGCTAAATCTTCTACTTGCATGTAAGGGGTACATTTCACCCAAAAAAAGTAAGATTCAAAAAAATGAAAGTTAGGGTTACATAACCCAAGTTTTATGGCTCTCATTAAAGGATACCAAATGAAGATTTTGTACATGGCAATTAGAATTGTTATTGACAGTTTCATGAATATTTGTTCAATGTCATATACTTTTTCACCACTTACTCCATCTTGCAAAATAATTGGTGTTGTTCAATAACTAAGAATGCTTGCAACTAAACCCTAAACCCTAAACCCACCAAACTCTAAATCCTACCTAGGTCCATAGATGTTCTACTTTCATGGCCTCACGGAAATCAAAGTTTCTGTATGTATTAATAAATTTTTGTGTAGGTGGAGAAATTAAAAGGGTTGGATGGTAGGGTGGTGGCCGATTTTATTACAATATTAAATGCAAGATGAGAGGAGAGAACATGATATTATAATATCATAAGATTGTATGCAAAACAATTAAATAGTTGCTAGATTATTTCCGAAGCACATATATTTTTATAGTTCATGGACTACAAATGTTGTTGTGGTGGTTGATTTTTTATACGATTCTATAATTTTTTGTCCACAAATTCTACAATGAACTCTTAATATTGGGTACTCCATTAATATAAACCCCCCCTCAACAATGTTTATTGCTCATATAATATTAACCAACTTGCTTTGTTATACACCATAAATATATAGATGCCTTTTGCTTTGTCATTATGTGGAGTCATGGTCAAATGCATGTTGGCCGCCATGAATACACATTCCATTGCAAGGCTGGCATTCTCCATGTTGGAATATTAGGTTTTTGTTTTTATGAAAGAGTTGGCAGCTAGTATCCTATGCTGAAGAAAGGATCCAAGGGAAGACGACGAGTACTTAAGGGAAATCCCCCCACTAAGGGACTCTTTTTGCATCTCAGATGTGGGTTGCGCTCTTGAGACCCTTGTAGTGTGGTGGATACTTGTTTCGCGCAGGTATAGATCCTATTGCAATGAACCTATTATACCCTAAACCCATATTCGATTTGCACTATCTGGATCTCTGAATGCGATGGATTCTATTTCTGACAGGTATTGTTCACGCTTCAAGTGTCCTATTATGACGCCGCAAATTACGGAACTTTACGGACGCGCGTCCGTAAACATTACATCTCTTGACTTATTTGCTTATTGAATATCTCATATCTTATTGAATCTCTCAGTGGCTTGTTGCATCATTGAGTATCTCAATCTATTTTCATTGGCTCATTGAGCATTTACAAGTAGGTTTACGGACGCGCGTCCGTAAACATGCATCCTTTTGGTGTCACATGGTGGTATGTCATCTACAATGTGGGTTGTGAATTATTATCTGTTTTGATAGTATGCATATTTGTTCTGATGAATATTTACGGACGCGCGTCCGTAAATCTTGAACCTTTTGCATCTGTTCTAGTAATGAGGTAAAGGTAGGTTTTCGGACGCGCGTCCATAAATATACAAACCTCTTGCATCTGTTCTAGTAATGAGGTAAAGGTAGGTTTACGGACGCGCGTCCGTAAACATACAAACCTCTTGCATCTGTTTAGTAATGAGGTAAAAGTATGTTTACGGACGCGCGTCCGTAAACAGACAAACCGTTGGTACACATTCAAATACATTACTGGTAAGGCCAGGAGGTAAAATTTAGTGTAAATGTAAATGGGGCTGGGACTTCTTGGTTCCTTGCAACCCTATTTGTTTTGGACACAATTATCATTTGACATAGGGATGTTTACGGACGGGCGTCCGTAAACATACATTGTTTAATTTGCCAAGACGTTTGCGCCTAACCCTGACATCTCTTATCAGATAATGATTTGCGGACGGGCGTCCGTAAACATACACTGCTTATATTTTATCTCATTCTTCATTTGGCTCTCTTGTAGTGGCCATGGATTCCGACGTCGGTGAAAGTGCGTCCGATTTCTCCTCGGAACCGTCAAGCTATGCTAGCGAGTTTGAAGATGTCGTGGAACAGGAAGCTACAAATGGTGTGGCCGATGCAGATGATGAAATCATACCACCATGTGAGGGTTATTCGCGGGAGCAGTGGGTTGATCTTGATGTTGTACTACTCAATGCATGTGCCGTTCCCGTGGCCAACGGTGTTTGTAGGAACTCGAATCCAACGGATTGTATTGATGCAAAACCCCTCGGGGAGGACGATGTTGGGGTGTGCATATTGAACTCCTTACTTCCATCGGAAGTGCCTCTTGGTTGGAGGTTCTCTCTCCGTCGATGGCCTTTGCGAAGTGTTCATCACGATGGTGTGAGCTTGTGGGATCAATCCCGCCGATTTGAGCAACTGCAACAGTCTTTGTTCGCTACAATGCGTCCCAGACAAGGTCGTCGTAAATATGATTCCGTTCGTGTGCCTCGTGAACCCACGCAGCGTCGTCGAGATCATACATTGGGAGACACATCTATTAGGTCCGTAGCCACAAAGGATTGTTGTGCGAAGAAGTGCTGCCAACTATTTCCCCGTGGCAAAATCAAATCTTTGAGGCAAGAGATGTGGCTTGCCGACTTTCATATGCGGTCTGCCAAGAAACTTGAAGTACATTGCAACATGCACTTGGATGCCGGAGGTTGTAAGGTTGTGACCTTGGAAAATATAGAAGTTTGTTGCCGGGCATGGTACATTATTCATGCCGTTTCAAAGGCAGATTTTTATAGGTTCTGGAACTACTCGCTGCAAGGAAGGCGTTCTCGGTTTCATGGCAACTCAGGTACAAAGAAGCCCAGGGAGGCAACACTCCAAGCGGCTGCAACTCTGTCAACCATTATTATGCCATTAGCGGATGCGATGCCACACAAGACACGCACTTTGCCGTCGGGGGAAAAGGTTGTTCAGATGGTTTTACCCACAGGGACAAAATGGAAGAACATACTCGTGGATGTTAATGAAGTTGGTGAAAATGTTGGATGTGGGCCGATTTCGTTGTCAAAATTGAGTGTGATCAAGAATCAACAGTTCGCTGAATACATTACGAAGAGACCCGGGGATAAGTTTGCTAGGTGTTCTACTTGTGAAAAATATAAAGGCCTTCGAAACGCACATCCAATAGGGACCGAGTCGCACACCAGACATCAACAGAAATACATTGAGCATGTCAACAACCAGGAGGCACACCGTCAAGACTACTACAAGAATCGCGCCTTATCGATAATGAGGCCGAACGAGGTGTTGACAATCATTCATGACAAAATGGACCATGCGAAGACCGCTTGCCCTTGTTATGCGCGGAAAATAAAGGCCACAGATGGATATTTCAAGTTGCCAATATCTGTCACAGGTTCGTTGGTTTTCATTTTTTTGGCGTGCCCACATACTCATTTTTAAGAGTTACGGATGCGCATCCGTAACTCGTCTGTGCATGGTTGTTCCTTACTTGCGGCAATATCATATTTCCTTTATATATATGATATTGGAATGTACTTCTCATTTGTATGTCTTAATTCAGGTATGATTGCACATGGCCATGTGGACGTCAAGTATGCAAAATATGGCTTGGATTTCTATCCAGGCGACGCCAATCATACCGTAGGGTCTTTTGCAAAACTTCTACGAGATCTTGAGAGTCCGCCAACATCATCCTCGCGTGCTCTTTTTGTTGGATGTGGAACAACTCCGATTTATGAGGCTGTGCTAGAGGGGAAGGAAGTTTGTCTATCTTCACTTCAAGAACCGCCTGAACAACCCGTTCTTGCTAAACCTTTGCCTCGAACTCTACACGTGCAACTTGACAATTGTGCCAAAGATAACAAATGTCGATACGTGTTTTGTTTCTGGTCATTGCTGGTAGCCAAGGGCATTTTCAAAGAAGTGTTTGTGTCTTTTTTGATGGTTGGCCACACGCACGATGACATCGACGCTTCATTTGGACGTTGGAGTATGAAGTTGCACGAGGAGGATTTTCCGACAATTCCTCTTCTCATGAAATCATATATGGATTTGGACAATGTGCCAGTCATTCCACATTTGATTGAAGAAGTGCCCGATTTCAAATGGTTTATAAAACCATTCATTCTTAAGGGGTCTGACCGACTAGTGGGCCACACCAAGGCTCAACAATTCCGATTTTATATGCGTGACGATGGTCTGCCCGCCATGCAATTCAAAGTTTTGTGCACTTCCCTGAATTGGGGTCCGGAGGAAGGGATACTCATTTGGCACAAAAACGAAGATGGCAAATGTGTGCTACCTGATGGTGAGCCGAAGCCTTGCACACCCAACCCCATGAGGAATGGGCCAGAAATCATCAAAGGTATATCTGGATTCATTGAGTATTGGAAAGAATTGTGCGAGGAAGACATCACAAGACGTGTTAGGGATACCCACGAACCATTGATTGCGTATTGGGATCGCATTCGCACGGCATTGATAGCACCCGATGTTGATACACATTCATGTTTGACACAAGGGTTTTGGCCACAAAGTCGAGTGACAGTCGTGGAATCTAAGGCCATGTTGTTTAACAATGGGGACGTTCGTGAAGAGTTCGCTGCGGACGATCATTATGTTGGCCCTGCTCGCAATCGACCGGAGCCGTCGTTTCGTGTTGGGGTTGATTGCCACGAAGGTTATTTGCTGCTCGTACGTGCTGGGGATGAGGAGCATCCCAAGCCAATTTGGTTGGTGAAAGCATTGTCATCACCAAACTTTGTTTCAACTAGTCCAAATTTTCGCCAAATTGAGGTGGAATATTGCCGTCCAAGCACCAAAGATCAAAATGTGCTCCGGACATATTTAGGGTGGGACACCAAAAAAGGTTTCAAATGGACAATGGACTCATCATACGAACCGGTTTGGATAAACACAAATGCCATACTTTGTGCTTGGAAACCACGCAAAGGTTCGAAATCAGAGACAATGACCATCCCGCAAAAACATATAGATTTTGCCAAAGACAACTTGGCACGTATCGCAGCTGCGGAAAACGATCTTGAAAATGGAAATGAAGTTGAAGATGAAGATGAAGAGAGGGAATTATATTGACGTACGTCGGGACCAAAGTTAGTTGAAATGTGTATTTGTTTGTCATTAATATATGACATTGGGGTTGAATATTATATTAGACACATTTTATAGATTACAACTAGTATAATATCATTGCATGACTGTATTGATTTACGGATGTGGAATCACCCTTCCCATGCGCTATCAAATGTTTTCTAGTATATGTTTATATTTACGGATGTGGAATCCAAACTATTTAATATTGCATATTATGTTAATTTGTAAATTCCAATTAACATTGTCAATTTATTTTAAGTATTGTTGCAGTTGGGATGTGCCATTCAATTCAACCACAATAGGCCAAGAGCTTTATGTTTCGGATGCGATTCCAAGAGTCAATACATATAAAATTAGATGGCTATTTATGGATTCATTACTTTTGTTCAACACAATCCCAAAAAAACAAATAATCATGTAATTGTGTGATTTGATTCTCATCCCCATACTTACTATATTTAGTAATATATATAGTTCCATCGCATATGGATTTCTAAAACATTATGATGTAATTGTTCCCGATGTTCCCTACGTTCACAATATTCGCATCCGAAACTATGGGTCCAATTTATTTTGAGACTTTCCAAAGTCTCCAAATAACGAATATAGTGTTATTAACTCTTGGACGCTCACTCTTCACAGCTTTGTCTTACTCACTTTCTATCGCAATCACACGCTCTATTAATCGCAATGTAATAATAACAATAGGTTGTTATCTCTTACTCACTCAATCGTTACAGACGCACATTCTGTCTTGATCAACAATGTTCTCAATCTCTCACTCAATCGGTGGCGACTTCAACAATGGACAATAGTTCACAATTCTCATGACTTCTCCGAAACCAGAAAATAGTTCGACTCACTTCAGTCGTTTAATATAATCAAAATCAAAATCAACAATAAACTTCAGTAGAATCCAGTGTCCCGCAATCACTGCGGTGATCACTATATTTACCCTGAAGATAGTTTAACAATGAAAACCTCACACGACTCTTGTGCTGAGGGAGACAAGCCCATAAGTTCAACTATGCGCTCAAAAATAATCGAAGGAATGTCTGCTCTGTCCTTCTGCGCCTCCCCTCTTACAGGGCGAGGGAGACGATAGTTTTCCTAACTACCTGCTAGGGCCTCCTATGGCCGTGACCATAGTTATAACTTCCTCCTATGGTTTAACTATATTCCTCCTATTGGATGACTCCATCCGAATTAAACTATAAGCCTATAGTTGAACTGAAATGACCAAAAATTTGGCTCACAGAGTACACACATGATTTACGCTTTGGCTAGTTCCATTTCCAATATTACTGAACGAGGTAATAACGGCCAACTTTAAATTTTTTTATCATCAATGACTTGGCAGTGAGTTGATTTATAATTAAGCACATTCACCCTTGGAGCATTGCACAACACCCAAAAGAAGGCTACCAATTACCTTATAATTGTGGGCATGCCTATACTTAGCCCCAACGATGTCATCCACCCATCGCATAACTCTTGAAATATCCATGTTGGTATCATAATCACGACACCAACCATAACCGCTTGCGCAAATGTCATGCACCATGATTGCGTTCTAGATCGTGTCATTATGTCCGCTATCCCCCCCTCTTTTCCTACTACATTGTTTATGGTATTTAGTGTCACTTACTATTTGGAGTTACATACTGCTTAAATATTTTATTGTTAGTGTAATTTTTTACTATAGTTTTAATGTTCTACAATATCCAAGCAACCAATTTGACATTTTTTTGGTAAAAGACTAGATCTACAATAATAGAATTTTATAGCACAATGTAGGTCCAAATAGAAAGTGACACTAAATACGCAAAAATGTGTCACCAAAGTCGACCTAGGATCCAAAGGATGATAGGTTTGTACTTTCATCTCATAACAGAAGCATTGACTTAACGCACATAGGTAGCAACAACGCCAAAACTATGCACCCAACCTTTGAAAATTCACATCTAATGCATTATCTAATCAAATCACACATTCTAAGCAGCTTTAGAAATCTAGAAAAGGAATTTATTCGGAAAAATATGACATCAGAAGTTAAAGCTTACTTGAAGCCAACATATTTGATCCAACAACCGTTGTCCGAATGAACACCTTACTTTATACTCCAACTTTGAAAATCCAAAATGCCTTGCACCCTCAACCAATTCACAAAAGAAAAATGTCTATGGAAAGTTAGAGAGAAGATCTACAATAAAAAAATAATAATGAGTCTTCCATTCAAAGTAGTAACTTGAGCATTTTTGTCATTAGCCGCCAAGGTCCATAAGAACTAAATTCTAAAACATGAAATCTAAACCTACCACCAAAGGAGAGGGAGCAAAAAGTCTACACACACACACATACTCGGAAGGGAGAGAGACAGAATCAAAGAAAATAAAGATGTCCAAGGAAAGCTACCCTCTTGCACCTTAGTTGTCAAGCTGCAAAAGACTTTGGTAAGTCACCTTTAAGCTTCCCCGGTCATTTACCAAATTTAAATATTTTTTCTACCACACAAAGATGGTTTTCATATACCATGCCATTTTTCACCCAATTAATTTGTTTCTACCCCAAATCATCACCTATTGTTGTCACCTTGGTTGCCGCTTGAAAGGTCTTCATTCCCCTTCCATTTGATCTTCATTTAGTTCTTCAAAAATCTTTGTCTTTAACAAGTCTTGTAATCGCTTTCACCTCCTATTTGCCTTTTACTTGCTATCCAATCCAAACTATTTTTTTCTAAATTTCAAAGTCTTTTTTTAATTAACTTACAACTGGAATTAAACATGTATCTAACAAATCATCTTAATATTAATTTCTAACACAATGTTTTCTAAATACCCTCATTGATTAACATTTTAAATTTAAATGCTAGGTGAGTCAAGATTTTTGGATCACACAATTTAATTAGAGTAAGACGTTCAATATATAACATATATTCATTTTAAAATATAGAAAGCTTAAAAATAATGGAATTTTTTTATTGATGATACAATAATAACTTTAAAAATGACGGAGCTAGCAATACTTGATATATGAAATCATTGCATAAACCCAAACTAAACAACACAAATAATGTAGTGAGGAGTTTATCTATAATAACCTTGGAATATATCAAGGTACAACACTTCATTAGAAACCTAAGTAAGATGCCAAGAGGATAGTGTAGAGCTTTAGCCAAGAGAACAAGAGGTATCCATAATCACCCAAAAACTAAGGGACATCGCTACCATGGGATGCATTAAATAGTGTACCATTCATTGCAAGTTGGTAGAGAGTTGATTGGCGAAGCACTTAGGCGTAATTAGTCGAGTTGGACATGCATAATATTATTCAACCATTTACATTTGGATGCCAATTACATTTGGATAAACTAGATTAAATTGTTACTGTCTAAGGATGAAGAATTAGAGGCCAAGGGCGGTAGATTAGCAGACTTTTGAGTTCTTGAGCTCAATGCCAAAAGTTGGCAAAGACTGAGATAAAGATTTGGAGTGTTTGAGCAAGCTTGAATTATGTTTAAGGAATCTGGCTCAACTTTGATTGTGGGGACTAAGGGCCGCTTTACACCTAGAGGCCGGCCCAATTCCCCTTGAGGCCGATTGCATGAAATTTCAGCCCCTGTTGGGTTGGAGGCCGGCCTCAACTACACATTATAATAAGATTATAATGGGGGCCAATTTTCCCATATGTAAAGGCCTTAGGGTCAAGAAGCTAGGTCGATTCAATAAATCTAGCACAATCCAACGGATCTAGCATAATCTAGCATAGAGCCGTTCATATTTCCACATAATCCAATGGATATGGTTCGCTAAAAAATCATATTTTATTCAAGAAAAATTTCTTAATTGAAATTTGACATTGGCCTTCCATTTTTGGTGCATCCAATTCAACGAGCTCGGGCCGTGTCATACCATGCATTTTTTGATTGAAAATTTCATACCAACAAATCGGCCTGGCCTCTAGGTGTAAAGGGTTTGGGACCGATTTCAGCCTTTTGGCCAATCACAAGTGAGGGTTTCAAGCCTCTTACACAACGAATTGGCCAGGCCTCTAGGTGTAAAGCGGCCCTAAGTTTTGGCATCTCACATGAAGGGTTGTGCGCATTGCTGGCGATTCCAAGGGCTTTTGGAAATAGCCTCCCATAAATTGAAGAAGATCTTGGGTCCAAAAAGAAGGCACACGTGGCTGTGGTCTCTGACCTCAGTGCCTTGCATATTTGTGCTTACAAGTCCCGGAGAGGCTGGGAATTGGCAAGGGCCGTCAAAGGAGGGCCTATTATTTGAACACAAAGGTTTGGTGGCGAAAGAGGCTTCTGGTGTCGATGACAAGGTTTAAGGTGGAGATATCTTTGAAGAAGGTGAGTAAGTAATTAAGGTAGAGGGTGCTAAAACCAACACCCCATCCAAAACCAACATCTGTAAATGCCTCCCAATTGCCAACACTCTACGACCTTGAACCGTATCTGGCGGTGTAGGAGCGTTTGGGCGCACGGAGTGACGGTTTTAGGTGTCATTAGTGGTGCCACCTCATAGTGGCCTCCACTACCTCCATGTAGGGTAGGTAACGGGCTCCACTTTATCTCGGGTTGGTTCAAGGTGGGATTAGGGTGGCTTGTCAATGCCTATTCTAGCCATTCTATCACAACGTCAAGGAGGTAGGCCCACAAAACACACAAGGGTTTTCCCGGGATGCAAGGTGATGGTTTTGCAAGTGAATCGGGTGGGAACATAAAGGTAGCCGTGTGGCTTTGCATACCATTACTACTTGGGTTTTGATGTAGTTTGGGTCTAGTACCCAACTATGTTGTGTTGCTTCTAGGCAATGAAGGTGGGGGTCCTCATCATATGCGAGGTTGTCATGCACGGGGCCTATGGATTAGTTTAAGGCAGCTAATAGTTTTGACTTTGAATATTCATCAAACATTCAATTGAGACTAAAAATGCTTTTTTCCTTTCTTGATACCTATGTTTAGCCCAAAGGCTAATATAAATTTATATTTTTTATATCAACCACATAGCCATATGAACGTGCAATAGTTTAAAGTGTTGGTTTAAGCACCCTCTACCTTAGCAGGTTCAAGAACATGTGGTTGGCGCAGTGCCCGGGAAGTTTTTGGGCATATATAGTCAGTCCAGATCCTAGTGATTCTAAATCCAACCGGTTACATGTTGACATCTTACAATTTTTCTTTAATCATTTGAGGTATATTCTCCATAGATTCCTCAAATGATCCGGTAATCCTCCTGAAGTCTCCAACTTCAACCGGTTATTTCTCAAACTCAACCAGTTCATCTGTAACTAACCGCAGGTTCATCCCAAGCCCTGGGCTGGCAGATTGGTAAATTGCCAAACATGTATTTACCTTAAACCCATCCGGATAATAGGAAAATAGTTGATATACTAACTGAGGCCCTTTGCACTTTGACATTGGACCCTCCAGGAAAGCCAGTCAGTTTTAGTAGTAATAACAGTTATTACCTCAAGTCAGGTGGGAAAGCCCAGTGTTCAATATTGGAGTCTTTAACACCTGTCAAATGCCATTTTGGCCGTCAATTTTAATTTTTACTTTTTAAAGTTTTTTGGGGGCACTTCACAAAAATGTGCTGTGCAAAGTTTTCATCAGCCACAGTGAAGGCCTCTCCAAAAACCACCTATCACACAATATTGTGGTTGCAATTTGCACATAGAAACATAGCTGGACTCCAATCTTGGCACTATGGCATACACTTCCAAATTCCAATAACTTCTGCAATTTCGACTTTGCAACTTCGACTTGGCACCGACTGCAACTTTGGCTTGGCAAGCACAACTATATGTGAATGTGGATTTTCCAAACAGAGTTGGTGAAGAGTGATTGTAGAAGTCGATTGAAACTTGAAACATTGGATGTATTGATACAAGTGTCCTTATGTGGTCTTCCGATGGAAAATATGGATTGGACTAGAATTTTTGACACTTGAAAATCGACCAAAAACCAAAGGGCTTTGCCTTTGGAGTTGAATGATGACTAAGTGCATTATGTAGGAAATCTAAATAATCTTAGTACACATTTTATTGCAAGTACTTGTTCAATATAGTGAGGCATCATATTATTTTCATATTCAATACAAAATGGCCAATATCAAGTTCTTTTTTCTGTGAAGTGTTGCAAAAAAGTCTGAAAGTTTGAGTAAGGTGTGAATATTTTGAAGCCCTTCACATTGAAATGCATGTGCACACTTCAAACTTGAACACTGGGGAGGCCAATTTAGCCATGTACCCGTTATCATGTATGACTGTTCAAATATGGACTATGATAAAGCTTTCTATCTTGAAACAAAATTTTTTTTGAGACAGAAGGCCAACCGGGCCAACGCCAAATGAATTGAAACCAAAAGAAAAGAACGCGCCCTCACAGAGGGGAGGCGGAACCCCTCGGACGCGCGACACCGCCACGTAAAAGAACCCGATAGACGACCACCACCAAGGACAACCCCCACAACCACCCAACCAAGGACCACCCCCACCCCACCGACCGAGGACAACCCCCTAACCAAGAGAACCACTAGAACCCCCTAACTGTTGCCTAATTGTCTTTTCCAATTCCATTCGACGTGCAAATTATGTCGCTTGCAGAGCACATTCCTAGCGCCCCACGTTTTGTCGAAAGCTTGAAGTAAACTAACCGCCGCGAAAGGACAAATCTTGATGTGTTTGATCACCCGCTTCCAGGCCATCTTGAAATAGATTGCTATCGGCTTTTCATTATGAATGTTTTTCATAAGAGCTGAGAAACTTCTAAATTGAAGTAAAATGCTCATAATAGATTCAAAGGTCTGACATATTCTCTATACACAACCATTGATAAATTTTTTTTATAGATAATTACTGGAGCATATGATGGAGGTTATTAGGTCCTTGAGAAAAACATGCTACTTCAAATTTGGTTTATTATACAAACCAAAAGTGGGCCAAAATGTTGCTTGGAATTACACCGTGCATGAGTTCTTAGGCGGATCAACCAATAAAATGACGTATGTGGGTATGAGTACAGTTTATTCAAATTGTTTTTTAGGAGGAAATCTATAAATATTGGAGCATTTGATCCAATGAACGGGGAAAACGGACTGCTAGTCATAAATGAACCTGTTGAGTTTGAGAAATAACTGGTTGAAATTCAAGGCCTTAGAATAACTGCCGATCATATTATATGAATCTATGGAATATGCCTCAATTTGATAAAGAAATACCCGAAAGATCACAAAATGTAACTAGTGGGACTTGGAAACACTAGGGTTTTGATAGATTATGCTCAAAAAACTCCCCAAGCATTGTCTAGAACAAAAAATTTAGGCTATAGTATGAATAGAAGTTTTTGAGTTTGTGTCTTTTGGAATTAAGATGAAATTTTGGTTGTAGTCGGAGGAATTTCATTTACAACCAATTGTGGCAACAATAGGCACAAGATAGAGGTTATAACTGTCTACTAGAGACGAGGATAATAGACTATTGCCTACGGTAGCAAGAAGGCAACTTTCCAATGAGGACGGTTTGGCAACAAGTTGTATAGCAACAAGAGGCTATACACATGAGATGGAAATAGATAGGCAACTAAATTACAAAATGTTAAATTTTATTCCAGCTGAGAGTCAAAGATGAGTGATAAGAATAACATGAGTGATTGTAGACTCAACATATCGTTCCGTAGTGGTCAAGCTTAGAAACACTTCTACGTAATTAGGGTACAAAACTTGTTCACCATGCCAGTAAATAAAAACCATACGTACGATGCCACCATATGAATGCACAGCAAAACATTGGGTGGAGAATGTTGAATTAATTCGGATCGGATTGAAAGAGAGAATATGCCTTTTGGAAGTTTGTGGATTGTCCTCGTCATTATCTTATGCCCATGGACTGGAGGCCATCATTGACCTTTATAACCTACATCCACCACCCCTACATGGATTGCATTATCGATGTGAACTATATAATAAGTTATGTGCTTAACTTATGGTCCATGCTGTGTATTGCGGATTCGGTCTCTTGCATGGATGGAAGGAACTACATGTTCCGCATGTTTTATACCTGGATACAGCCACTTATAAGTACAATATCCATGTGTAAATGCAAACAGTCGGTCTGGCACTTGCAAGGAAGGAAATGACGACCCTCAAGACAGGATGCAAGCGATTACTGCACTTAATATAATATTTGGTGTCACTTACTATTTGGAATCATGCAATGCTATATCTATTTACTGTATATTCCATACTTTACTAACAAATGTCAAATGGGTGGTATGGACATTACAGAACAGTAACAACTTTACTTGGTAGAAAGTTACATTAGCAATGGAGAGATATAAAATATATTGCATAATTCCAAACAACAAGTGACAAATAATATCATATATAGTGAATGTTTTTACCCGAGGCTGACATGTATTAACGCACAATATTGTTAGATGACGAGCGGTCAATTTTTTTTAAACTCCATGCAAGTTATTGTCAAAGGTAAATGTGAGTTTTGAAGAATACTCGTTGGTAGAAATAGGTTTGCCCACAGTGAATGGAAAAGCAAAGGCTTGGACAAGTGCTCACAGGAATGTGCAAAGACTCTGACACTTATCGGCCTTGTAGTCCTCCTAACTTCGATGAATGCACCATGATTTAAGCGTAAACTTATCCCCACCTTGGCAACGGACGACGTCCAAGATGACATGGGTTTGACATGGCCAAGGCTACCCCCACTTCAAATCTAATATTTGTTATGCCCCCTCCCCACCCGACTTTACCAAATAACCAAAGTCTCTCCTAAAATTTGGGTAAAGCTCCCACGGTTATAGCGGAGGCGTCTGGCTATCCCAATGCACCTACAAGAACTTGCTCCAGAGATTGTAAAGTAGCTTTTAGTTACGTAGCTTTCACATATGGTCATTGTTTTATCTACCAAGCAATGAATGTTGGATAGTTTTTGTCCCATCCCCAAATGTCTTACTACTCATCTATCTTAGCATCCGTTTTTGTTAATGAAGCTCCTCAGTCCCTCATAGCTAAGACTAAGAGCAACCCACCACAAGGGCGGGAGGTGACACTTTTAAGGGTCCTACATTCTTGCCTCATGTCTAGGTACCGATGGGAGGGTCAGTGTTTGAGGCTTACAACCTCCACTTTTAAACCATGCCACGTCATTTGCCAACTAGGCTCGGCACTAGATAATGTCCATGGTGTGAAGGCCGTGTTTTTAGAACCAATTGTTAGGCTTAGCTAAAGTCAGGTGGGGAGGGGGCATTAGATTGGCTAGAAGGGTGTCATCTAAATGTCATTCCGGTGTCCCCTTGACCCACCTTTCCATAGGAGTGATTCCTAGTGTGGCGGAGGTCGACCCACATTATTTCAAACCCCGCTAGACAATTAGAGTGGCCCATACTTCTTATTTCCATTCTAATTCTCCACCCACACTACTGTAGTAAGACTATTTTGTGCACACTGATATGTGCAATAAGGTTGCCTTTGTGTATAGGTTGCCTCATTACCCATGTAACATTTCTTGGGTCAAAATTAGATCATGCAAAAACTCCTAATTGCCCATTATTCAGCTGCATGGTTGTATTCCATTCTATATTTATCATCGAACAATGGACCTCCACTATCTTACCTTAATGGGAAGAAACTTAAAAACTTAGGAAGAAACTAGAGCCGGAACGAATAACGTATAGTGTCAACATGAATAGTGCCAATTTGAATATTAAGTACATTGTGAATAGTGTCGATATTTTCAATGATAGCTCAAGTATGAATAGTAATTTTAGGGAATAATATTGAGATGAACAATGTTTCTTGATAGTGCCAAGAATATAACTCCACCCAAATTTGGAAGCTCATCCTAAATGTACATATAATAATAGAATACATACACTTTGTCCGGGGACCCATGGAATCCAATTGACATAGTCCGGGGTCATTGGAACCGACCCACATGATTGAATAATGTAGTGAACTACGTGATTGCGTAACTTATACATATTTAATCATGTGTATGCGGGAATTGTGGTTGCCGTGCAAGGAGGGCTGCCAAAAGCTCTTAGAAATTGGAGTTTATTGATCATGTCCCAAGGCACCGAGTGGGGGATCAGTTGTCTGCAAGCCTAGTTGCATCTGCCATCCTCCGACTACCACACAAAATACAAGATTCAGTGCCATCAATTCTAATTGTCTTGCTCAATACAAATTGAAAACTGCAGTGTAGTGCTAAGAGCATCCTCAGTCGGTCTAGGTAAAGCTCACTGCAAACCAAAACCTATCTTTTGACTGACCTAAAATTAGAAACTGAAATTACCATCATTAGAAGCACACCTAAATAAACGTGAGATATTTCTCAAGAAAAAAGAATTGTAAAAATTTGACGTAGGTGAAATCCCTCATTGAAAACACCACATTTTCAAAATTTAGAGGGAGTGCACCAAATCTTGCTTTAAAATGGAAAGATCCTCCCACACTCCCTCCAAATTTTTGACATTTAGAGGGAGTGTGGGAGGATCTTTCCATTTTAAAGCAAGATTTGGTGCACTCCCTCTAAATTTTGAAAATGTGGTGTTTTCAATGAGGGATTTCACCTACGTCAAATTTTTACAATTCTTTTTTCTTGAGAAATATCTCACGTTTATTTAGGTGTGCTTCTAATGATGGTAATTTCAGTTTCTAATTTTAGGTCAGTCAAAAGATAGGTTTTGGTTTGCAGTGAGCTTTACCTAGACCGACTGAGGATGCTCTAAATATCATATTTAGTAGTGTAGTTGTGTCCGGAAGTTAGCTTTGCTACTGTGCTTAAGTTAGAACTCCTCCCTCATGGCTTGTGAATCACCCTCCAGACACCGCATGTGGTGGAGTGCGCTCTCCTTCCCAAGTGATGTTGTAATTATCTAAACTTCCAACTTCCAAGTGCCTGCTGTCCGCATTGCCGGATCCATCTTGTGCAACTAAAGTGAGCACTTCCAACTGAAGCTTCACAGAGAACGCAGATTCTGCCTTCTGCTCTGGATCTCGCTTTGTGCTCGTGGGTGGGAGGGTTTCATGTGTGAGACAAGCTTGTTGACGTGTTGTGCGAAATGATAGACGAGACCTGTCGTTGTTCAAGTACTTGTGCAATTTACACAGTCTGTGGCAGAGGCATAGAGCATACAGACAAACTTGATGTTGGAGTTGCAATTTTGGACTACTTACAGGTTCGTTAAGGAATAAGGTGACCTCTGCGATCGGGCAATGGTAATAGAGTACCTTCAAAGGTGGAATAAAGCCATAGCCATGCTCCTCTACTGTAAACCTGTTGGAGGGGATGTAGTGAATCGCCATCCATTTAGTTTTCCTAGTTCGAATCTAGTGCTTATGAGTTCCACTTGAATGTTCATGATGGTTGTGGAAATCAAGTGTTGGATCTCAACTAGCGGAGCCTTATAAGTTGAATGCTTTGGTCATTGGTGGTCTAGCTTTCTTTTGTTTAGAATCATGCATGTGTAGTATTTTACATCATTATGTATGTGGATTTCATTAGGTTTTTGGTGGTGGGTTTAGAGATAAGGGTCGTTGAGTTTTGTGATTGAGTTTTCAAAACACCTAGTTGTCGTACATGGTGATGTTGCATCATTTCGCTTTAAACTAGCAATCTCTTGAAGTTTGATTCATACTGTTGAGAGCATTAGAGTGGGCGGATCGGTTAAGGTGGTTAGATGAGGTTCAATTTGGTGTAAGGGATGCGGGTTGGGTTTAAGTAAATCCCGATTGTTACGGATGTTTTGAAGTATCTAGTAGGTGACATTGGTACACCTACCATTATCTGGGTAGTGGGAATTGACGTGACGAACTTTAGGGTTTGTGAGGAGGAGGAAAGAGCGGCACATGTGAAAGATGAAGGTGCATATATGTGGTGGCCCTATTTACCAAGTTTCAACTAAACTTAAGTGACAAACCAACTTCTTAAGTTCGGTCTCACTTTATCTCTTTATCCAAGACCACTGCACTCCGAAGCTGGAGGGCTGAACCTAATGTGTGAGGCTCGGCCCGAACTTGCGCCTTCGTTTTTTGGTTGCTTCAAAGAGAGCTCCTCCCTGCCGTCTCCTATTGATCAAACATTGACCGATTCCATTGCATTTTGACTATCATGTCGGGACTCAACACCTAGCTTGGCAGAGGCAAACAATTATGACTTTTCTCAAGAGCAAGACGATCTAGATGTGGAGGATTTGGAGAGGTAGGGAGTGTGGGATCTACAAGTCTATCGAGAGCTTTTTGTTGCATCAAGTTGGAGATATGCTTATGGCGATCCAACGCCAGACATCCCCAATTTCATTAGCCTCGTGATTCATGTAAGCTCCTACTTCCATTATCAATATTTTGGCGTTATGTACGAAGTTGAATCTTGTATAGCAACATAGGTGGAAGTCGAGAAGGAGTATATATTTTGTATCACTATCTTTTAATCTATATATATTCTTTGGACTATCATTGTTTTTGGAGCGACAAGGGACTCATTGATGCTCTCATCCTTTATCTTCACACATAGTTTAGTCTTTTCTATCCTGCAATGGTAAAAGGATGTTTTCTCATTTTTCCAACGGTATGTAATTTTGCAAAAGGGAAACTATCTTTTTGTGTTTGGGTGTGGTTTCCATCCAAAGGTTTGCAGTCAATATCCCTGGTTTTAGACCGTGTGTTTTGCTTTGTATGTTTTTTGGCTCCTCAGTAGTGAAAACCAATGAATTTCAATGATTTTTTTGTCCATAACCTTGTCCTTAAATCGAACATTTGGATAAATGTTCTTTGAAGTCCCCAAGACATGAACTTTCCTTTTCCATTTCTATTTTACTTGACATATTATTGTTCAAAAACATATAAGCAAATGCAACCAAATTCATTAGGCTAAGCTGCATGTATAGCAACTTGTTTGCTTATATCTGCGATGGAACTCTATAGGGCATCCCCTATGATAAGAATCGATAATGCAATCGGTATTGAAATCAACATATATGGCTTATTGTTTGAAAATTTTAATGTAATCTTTGCATTTTGTGCTTGCAAAATACTTGAGTCTTGTAACTTCACCACGGTAGATGAAAATAGGATCTAATACCATGTTTTATCACCTGTACGAGGAGGTTGCCTACGTTACTCATTGGATTTCCTATGTTAGTCATTGTTAATGATTAGTGATGCATACCATGAGTTTTTGAATTGCATGGGAATTCCCACAAAAACATTTCCCTGAGCAATATAAGTGAGCTCACACAAAAACGTGTGGCCATGTTATTAAGGTTGGGAGAATTAGAAAGAACAAAGATTTAATTACGAGCATAATTAGCCGAGGAGAACAAATGAAACATGCTCTTTAGAGGGTTTTTATTTATTTTTGTTGGCCCATTGTCCATCTTTTCTGGAAATTTCAGGGCCTCACCTAGATCGAGAATTCTCAAGTAGAATAAGTTTTGCAACTTGTGATTTGCAGAGGTGTTTAAGATAATTGTTTGTGCTAAGTAAAATTGGGAGTATGGGTTTTGTGTATGTTTACAAAGTCATAGATTGAAATGTTGGCAAAATTGATGTAAAATGTAGGTTTGATTTCGTCATGGCCATCGAGCTGCGGCAATTATTGGTGAAGCAATTGTCAATGTTGTGGCGGTTCATCATCACTTGCTTCGTATACTTCTTGACACTTGTTGACAAAAAGACACCACATCAATGTGAGTTTTTGGAATTTTTGCAATGGAAAGCAAAAGAAATGATCAAAATGCAAACTATTCTCCGACGAGATGATGTGTTGAATAAGCGACAATGCACAAGTCTTGTCACCAAACTTTCTACAACCATGCATAATATTATTGAGATGATGACATCCATCGAGCAATCCATCGAAGTTAGGGTTGTGGTGATGGAGTTACATCATATCATACAAAAAGGGGGAGCATTGGTGTATGAATGTGGGAGTGGAGATTGGTGCCGTGCAGCTCTTTTCCAATTAAACAACAAAGAGGCCTTTCGGGAACTCGTGTTTGATATGGAGTGTTGCTGGGAGGGAGTGCACGAGATATACTTGACAAACCATCCAAATCCACAAAACTACACAATGTGTAAGGATTTGAATGTGGCTACTTTGAAGGAAGTTGAAGGCGATGAACAAGACTTGCAGAACAAACTTGAAAGTGCGCTTGAGGACTCCGAAGAATATAGATTAGCAAAGCATTTGTTGAAGAGATTGAAATGTGACTTGCAACAAGTAGAAGGCAGAGAATTGGATGCTTTGGAAATACCTAAAGACTTTCCAAAACCTGCGCTCGAAGAACTACTGGGTGTTGGTGCTTGTGGATCAGTGTACAAGTCAAAATGGTTGGGATTACCAAGTGCAACAAAAACGGTGAAGGTTCTAGAGGATTGTTCTGGTTTTCGCAAAGAAGTTGGGATTTTGGCAGGCTTGAGCCACCCAAACCTCATCAAATACTTTTGTTGTGGAATAGACGAAGATCGTAAGGAGTTACATTTGGTGACGGAGTTGATGGACACGAGTTTGACAAAAATGTTGGAGAAGGGCAATAAGACATACTTACCATACGTTGTTGCAATTGATGTTATGCTTCAAATTGGAAGTGGCATGTGGTATCTTCATGACATGCATGTTGCCCATCTTGACTTAAAGCCAGACAATGTGCTTTTGAGCTCCATGACCATTGATGGCGCAAAGGATACAAATCCTTATCATTGTAATGTCAAATTGATTGATTATGGCACTTCCAAATTGGAAGTTCAAACCAAACCGCAAACAGGAAAGGATAATTTTATTGTGGGTACACCAAGGTATATGGCACTTGAGGAAATGGACAGAAACCTAGTTTGTATGGCATGTCCTTTCCAAGCGGATGTATGGTCTTTTGCTATGACATGTTCAGAGATCCTTTCCCATAAGGTACCATTTCATCGCACACATAGTATGAAAGAAATTCTTCTAAAAATAAAGAAGGGTGAAAGGCCGGAGCTACATGTCAATTGTGGGGAGCTTACCAAATTGATCGAGGAGTGTTGGAGGGAGGATCCCTTACAAAGGCCAACATTCTTTGATATTTGCAAGAGACTTATAGGCTTGAAGAAAATGTTCATGAAGGCGACATCTTTGAATGACATGGTTCCGCAATTTTATGGAGTTAGGAATCTTTTCCAAAAGATGTCAACAACATCGAAAGGTTGGAAAAGAGAAATGAATCACGGTAGTGAGAAGGTAAATGCCACTTCCATTACAATGCGCTCACTTTTCAAGTTATTCTCAATTTACTAATTGCTTTGATTTATTATTGTGAATGTTTGAAGTTGAACATGCATTTTTGGTGGTAAGGTATACTATTGTTTATTGACATATTTATATGTTGTACATACAGGTGTTTGATGGAACATTACTCAATGATCCAATGGTGGTTGGTCTTGAGAACAACCTTGCAAGAGTGAAAGATCACCTCAGAGATGTGAATACCTTGGGTTTTGTCGGTATGGGTGGAATACGGAAGACCACATTGGCGAAGGCCGTATTTGATGATGTGAAGTTCACATATGATGTTTCATGCTTTGTCGGGCAATTAAAACGTAGGAGTCCGCTTGATATTCTACGTGAAATTTTATCAAGATCTGGCGTGCACAAAGAAGCCCAGAATTTATTGCATGCGCACAAATTGATGGAAGAATTGTTGGACGAAAAGAAAGTCCTTTTGATCTTGGACGATGTTAAGGATGAAGCTCAAGTGGATGATATTATACCAAAGGTCGTCTTAGATCGGAGCAAGGGCTCCACACTTATTATAACAACTCGTGATTGGGGTGCAATTAGAAATCGTGTGAGGGCGAGTGGTACAAGACTTGATGTGAGCAGGTTAGGTGATGATGCAGCAAAAACTCTCTTCAACATTCATTCTTCTTGGGAAACATCTCATTTGTCACCACAATTCAATGATATACATGACATAATTGTTGAAGCTTGCAAGGGCTTGCCTTTGAGTTTGAAAGTCGTGGGGGCATACTTACGTGGGAAAGGATAGTTGCAAAGTTGGGAACGCGCATTGCAAAGGATGAAAAGGGGAAGAAATTTGGACGGGTAGGATGATGAGATATGGAATACCTTGAGAGTAAGCTTCGATGATGGTTTAACACAAGAAGAGAAAAATATGTTTTTGGACATCGCTTGCTTCTTCGGTGGAGATGTGTATCCTAGTGGCATGTCAAAAGAAAGAGCCCTACGCATATGGAGCAATAACAACATCCCTCCAATTTCCGCATTGGAGAATTTGGTCCATCGGGCATTGGTAATCATAGAAATTGATGGTGTTGGTGATGAAATTTTGCAAATGCATGACCACCTATGTGCCATGGGACAAATGATTGCTGAGAAAGAATATGCAGGTACTCGAATTTGGAACGCAAACGGACTCACAAGCTGTTTGGTATTTTACTAACATTGGCTATACCAAGACATTGTCTTATGTATTATAATTGTGAATGATTTCTTAAAACATTTGGCTGGATGCAAAACCTTCAATTGAAAATGACATTTTGGTTGAATATTTGGTAAATTTTTAGCATGTTATAGATGCTTAGCATAAACTGATGTTATGTACTAGCACTTAGGAAAAACTACACAAGTACAATATGCTAATACTTTCATGTATTCTAAAAAACAGGATGTGGAAAAACTTCAAGGTTGTTTTTATTTTGGCGATGGAATAAGCCACAACCTATTTCAAGTTCGACAAATCCAAGATGGTGGTCTGAGCTATCTTCGGCTATTGAGATTTCATAGCAAAGACAAGGAGATCTCAAATATCATCAACAACATACAGTCCATTTGTTCACTTGCTGCACGCTCTTTCAACTTGAAATGTTTTATAATAGACTTACAATCATCAATTTGGGGTGAGACGGATTTGTGCAATTGGGATGAATTGAGTTTGGAGATTTGTGAGAATCTATTAACAAACACACATCTTTGGAGAATTTGTGACAAATTACAAGTATTGCAATTGCAAGGATGTTCATTCTTGAATCTAATACCCAAAGAAATATTTTCAATCACCACTTTAATGGACGTTGATCTACAAGGTTGTTCAAAATTGATAACGATACCGGAGGGATTGGGAAACTTGAGTTCTTTGATAACCCTTGATTTGCAAGGGTGCAAGAGCTTGACAACGATACCGGAGGGGTTGGGGAACTTGAGTTTTTTGACAACCCTGTCTTTGAGTGGGTGTACGAGCTTGATAACGATACCCGAAGGATTGGGAAACTTGAGTTCTTTGACATACCTTTATATGGGATGGTGTAGGAGCTTGACAACGATACCGGGGGGATTGGGGAACTTGAGTTCTTTGACAACCCTTAATTTGACGTGGTGTACGAGCTTGACAACGATACCGGAGGGATTGGGGAACTTGAGTTCTTTGACAACCCTTGATTTGCGAGGGTGCCAAAGATTGACAACGATACCGGAGGGATTGGGGAACTTGAGTTCTTTGACAACCCTTGATTTGGGGTGGTGTATGAGCTTGACAACGATACCGGAGGGATTGGGGAACTTGAGTTCTTTGATACACCTTCATTTGGCAGGGTGTAGGAGGTTGACAACGATACCGGAGGGATTGGGAAACTTGAGTTCTTTGATATACCTTTATTTGCAAGACTGCTAGAGCTTGATAACGATACCGGAGGAATTGGGGAACTTGAGTTCTTTGACAAGCCTTGATTTGACGTGGTGTACGAGCTTGACAACGATACCGAAAGGATTGGGGAACTTGAGTTCTTTGACAACCCTTGATTTGCAAGGGTGCGAGAGCTTGACAACGATACCGGAAGGATTGGGGAACTTGAGTTCTTTGACCTACCTTTATTTGCAAGACTGCAGGAGCTTGATAACGATACCGGAGGACTTGGGGAACTTGAGTTCTTTGACAACCCTGACTTTGAGTGGGTGTACGAGCTTGACAACGATTCCGGAGGGATTGGGAAACTTGAGTTCTTTGACATACCTTAATATGGGATGGTGTAGGAGCTTGACAATGATACCGGGGGGATTGGGGAACTTGAGTTCTTTGACAACCCTTGGTTTGCAAGGGTGCGAGAGCTTGACAACGATACCGGAGGGATTGGGGAACTTGAGTTCTTTGACAACCCTTTATTTGCAAGGGTGCAAGAGCTTGACAACGATACCGAAGGGATTGGGGAACTTGAATTCTTTGACAACCCTTGATTTGCAATGGTGCGAGAGCTTGACAACGATACTGGAAGCATTGGGGAACTTGAGTTCTTTGACAAACCTTGATTTGCGAGGGTGCAAGAGCTTGACAACGATACCGGAGGGATTGAGCAACTTGAATTCTTTGACAACCCTTGATTTGCAATTGTGCGAGAGCTTGACAACGATACCGGAAGGATTGGGGAACTTGAGTTCTTTGACCTACCTTTATTTGCAAGACTGCAAGAACTTGATAACGATACCGGAGGAATTGGGGAACTTGAGTTCTTTGACAACCCTTGATTTGCGATGGTGCAAGAGCTTGACAACGATACCGGCTGGATTGGGGAACTTGAGTTCTTTGACAACCCTTGATTTGCGAGGGTGCAAGAGCTTGACAATGATACCGGAAGGATTGGGGAACTTGAGTTCTTTGACATACCTTTATTTGCAAGACTGCAAGAGCTTGATAACGATACTAGAGGGATTGGGGAACTTGAGTTTTTTGACAACCCTTGATTTGCGAGGGTGCAAGAGCTTGACAACGATACCGGAGGGATTGGGGAACTTGAGTTCTTTGACAACCCTTGATTTGCGAGGGTGCAAGAGCTTGACAACGATACCGGAGGGATGGGGGAACTTGAGTTCTTTGACAACCTTGATTTGCGAGGGTGCAAGAGCTTGACAACGATACCGGAGGATTGGGGAACTTGAGTTCTTTGACAACCCTTAATTTGAAATAGTGTACGAGCTTGACAACAATACCGAAGGGATTGGGGAACTTTAGTTCTTTGAGAACCTTTAATTTGGGTAGGTGTACGAGCTTGACAACGATACCGGAGGGATTGGGGGGAGCGCTATCATATGAGCGGTGAGCAGTGAGCGATGAGTAGTGAGCAGTTACTAATGAGTAGATTAGGGTGAGAAAAATTTCAGTAACATACCCATCACCGTGGGTTTGGTATCTTATTACCACATATTTGTAGCTCAAACATCAACACATGTTACATGTTGAAAACTAACTTGCCAATTGATTGTTCCAATTCATATGAACATTTGAAATCATGATGGAAGCTATAAAACAATGATGTTGTGGAAATCATTAGGATTTAGGGATTTTTGACAATGGTCCCACAAATCAATGTCCACTCTTAGTGGTTATTTTATAAAAACTAGATAATTGCTACAAAAAAAACATGTGCACATATATACCAAGTCATGTGCAAGACCTCTTCATGCACCTATATTTTATTTTATTATCTATTATTCTTCTTATTATTACAAACACAAACATTATATTCATCTGGCTTTATATCCATGAATGCCAAGATACAAAGATCATAATGTTTAGATCTACTTTGCCTTGGAGGTGTAATAACAGTTGCTAACGGTATCGCCTTAGACTCGGCATACACAGGGCTCGGGGAGTTCACTGCGATAATATTAGAAAACAACGTGCGGGAAAATATAGGGTAATTTATATTCACAAAAGAAAAAACTTAGAATTTTCTTAGAAGTAATATAGGTGAGTATGTATGATAAAATTTGTATTATAAATAATATAGGCTTGATACAAATAATGCATATTTTTAAAATATTTGTAAAAATATACCGTAGGATTTTAAGGATCCTAGGGTTTTTTTTTGAAAGAGGGTGTCCTTTGTGTTCAGAGGCGGGAAGATTTTGGATGAAAAACTAGGAGTTTTGGTTGGTCTTGTATTTGTCTGCTTCAAGCAGGATGTTGTAGTATTAACTCTATACCCTTCTGCATTATTGCATGGACCCTGTTTTTGCTTGCTTTGTTGTTGGTGTTTGAATTGTTTTTTTTGACACTCAGTACTGTTGTGTTTAATTGTGTGTGTAACTTGATTGAGGAACATGGGTTGATTTTCTTGTTTGAAACTGTTTATGAACACTCTTAATGTAAAACCTTGTTGTGCCTTGGATTTTGGTGACTTAGCACTTTGATTTATTGCTCATTGCTCATTGCTCGTGTCTTAGCTTTCCTCTATACTTGACCATGCTTGTTTCCCTTAGTATTTATGGCTCACTCTCATTAGACTTTGATCATTCATAACAACTCGAGATTGACTCACAAATTGTCTAAGATTAATAAGAGCTTCTTCATATACTATTTGTAGACGCATTGCAAGCTCAACCTCACGAATCTGAGCAGTCTAGTTAAGCAAGTATCAAAATCAACCAAATAAGGCCCATCCACCTTATTTAATACACCCCATCCACATTCCACATCATAACTCAGGCATGAACTGTACATCAAAATTCAATCTAATCATGCCCTAGATTTTGGTCACCGTGTTACTCAACTCCCTTGGGGGGTTCATTGGCGAAAATCGTAGAACAACGTGTGATAAAAAATAGGGTCTAATATATTCATTGTAGATAAATTTTGTGAAAAAAATTACATATAATATAGGGGGTTTTAAAATAGTGAAAAAGGATTACATGTAAAATACCATTACACCTTTATTTTGAAAAATACCATACCTTATAATATTTTCTGCAAGGTAAATAGCCCCCCAATAAATAGGTCCCGAACGCATGTGTATGCAAAATATAAGAGGGAGTGAACCCCCCGAGTCAACTCCTTGCCAGCTACATTCGTGAGACCAGGTGTCAAACGAGCATAATTTGCCTTTAATTATGGGATGTCCCTTTTAAAAACTCACTTATATGCTATAGAATTTTTGATAAGCATAGGTATTTAATTACAGGCTCTTTCTTTGGAAAAAAGACCATCATGTAGCTGCTTAGTAATGTTATGGTATTTTCTAGGTGCCAAGATAGAAAGCCAAGGTCAGGTGATGGCCACTGAGCCTTGCAGCAAAGCAGTTGAGTTTCCTCCACACAAGACTCTTTCTCTCTCTCTCTCTCTCTCTCTCTAAAACAACGAAAAAACTCACTTATATGCTATAGAATTTTTGATAAGCATAGGTATTTAATTACAACCTCTTTCTTTGGAAAAAAGACCATCATGTAGCTGCTTAGTAATGTTATGGTATTTTCTAGGTGCCAAGATAGAAAGCCAAGGTCAGGTGATGGCCACTGAGCCTTGCAGCAAAGCAGTTGAGTTTCCTCCACACAAGACTCTTTCTCTCTCTCTCTCTAAAACAACGAACAAACAAAGAAGAAGAATAGAGTTGGGAGAGAGCGGCTATGGCTATGGCTATGGCGTCCATGCACTGCTTCTCCCTCCTGGCCTCCACGCCACGAGCCACGCAATCTTCTCTCCTCCTCAATTCCTCGGTTTCGCCTTGCTCTCGATTCTCCTACTGCACGCTCCCATGTCTTCGCATTAAGAAGAATTCAAGAAATGCGCGCCTACGAGTGGTGTCGCAACAAACCCCCGATGCGGAGGCATCCGACGTCGGCGCAGCGGGCGTGGCCGCCATAGCTGGAGGCTTGATTGCCAATCCAGTGGTGGCGTGGTCGCTCTTCACGCTGAAAACCACCGGCTGTGGATTGCCTCCCGGTCCTGGCGGTGCAATTGGAGCTGTGGAAGGTGTGAGTTACCTCGTCATTCTTGGAGTCATTGGCTGGTCGACATACTCGAAGGTGAAAACCGGGTCGGGACTCCCCTCTGGCCCTTACGGCCTTCTTGGAGCTGTGGAAGGCCTCTCGTTTCTTAGCGTTCTTGCTATTTTGGTAGTCTTTGGTCTACAGTACGTCGACTATGGTTTTATTCCTGGCCCTGTGCCCAGCGACTTATGCTTTGGCTCACCGTGAAATTCAATTTATGAGGCTGCATTTTAGAGTTTGATGTCTATTGTGGCATTGCATCTTGAGGAAGAGACTCTGAGTGTGTAATGGTTGCTCATTCTTCCTCGTATTGAAAAACACATTCCTCGTATTGCTGCGGATTGCCTCCCGGACCGGGTGGTGCAATTGGAGCTGTGGAAGGTGTGGGTTACCTCAATCATTCTCGGAGTCATTGGCTGGTCGACGTACTCGAAGTTGAAGACGGGGTGGGGAATCATCTTTGGTCCCTTACGGCCTTCTTGGAGCTGTGGAAGGCCTCTCGTTTGTTAGAGTTCTTGCTGTTGTGGTAGTCTTTGGTCTACAATACGTTGATTTATGGCTTTATTCCTGGCCCTGTGCCCAGCGACTTATGCTTTGGCTCATCGCGAAATTCATAATGCTGCAATTTAGAGTTTGATGTCTACTGTGGCCTTGCAACTTGCGAAAGAAACTCTGAGTGTGTAATGGTTGCTCATTCCTCGTATGGAAAACCATCGGCTGTAGTATATTTGGAGGTCAGTGGAAGGTGCGAGTTACCTCGTCATTCTTGGAGTCATTGGCCGGTGGACGCCAAGAATGACTTAAGAATCGGAAGAATGAAAAAGAGTGGCGTCATGGGCTGGTGACTTAAGCTTCGGCACAGCTTGAATTCAAATCATGAGGCTGCAATGTAGGATTCTGCGAATTGGATCTTGAGAAAGAAACGTTGAGTACGTAATGGTTTTCTCATTCCTTGTGTTCTTGTGAACTTCCGCCATTGTATTCTTGTGTAATTCATAAATGATGTGCATGTACGATATGCAGAAATTCGTATGTGTCGTTGAACTCACTATCTTCAATATTGTCCGCTCTTGATCTTGCCTTCCTTTTTCTGTTCTTGATTGCGCCCTAATTTTGAAACCTCGCTTTGGTGAGCATGCAGACACATTATGTGACTACGGTTGCAATGCATTTCCATCGTGTCTAAATATCCACTAAGAAGCTTGAAATTTTAGTGAATGTTCGGATGCATGTAGTTAACCAGGCGATTTCTTGATTTTCAGTGTCCAAAGATTCTTTACTATGTCTGTTTCCTGGTCATACATCAAGCTAATTTATTTCGGCAATGCTCATTGTAACTACGAATTTGTCTGTATGTTGTGGTGTTTGACATGTTCACTCCTTAACACTACGACGACGACGGTTCCGAACATGGTAGACACTAAGAATTTGCAAACCGTTGTGATTTGTCCAATCTCCACGGCACGCAGACATCGCTCAAGTTTCCCATGGCGACAGGAAGTTCGAATAAGGATTTGAGAGCTCAGGCTTTCAACCACTCTATCCAGTGTTATTGTAGACCTCTGTTGGACTGGTATCGTCCTGTTTTAATACCACTTAATGAGATTTTTTTATTTGTGGCACTATTCGGGTCTATATACCGTCCAGGAATCTTCATGCTTGGTATCAATATGGTTTAGTATGGTAGTGATCCAAGTAATTACTCGGGTATACAAAGATTCTCTCATCTTGCAATATCCACCAGTATCAATATTACAACGGTGTTTGAATTTTGATACCAGTTGGTAGGTTCTTTGATACCACTATTGATATTGTATATTGATACCATGTGTTCACCGATATACTGGTCTAACATTGGTATGGACCACCTGGTACTCGCAAATCACGAATGGCTCGTGTATGTGGTGATCAACCCAGGCAACATGTCTAAAGCCTACCGGCCCTTCGCTTGTTCAGGTAAGCTCTTGATCTGAGCAGCTTTGCTTGGCAACCTAGTTTGGTATTGTCATTTTGACTTGGCACCTTGGATCTAGCTTGCAGTTTCTTTGATTGAAGTTGTTGAGACGCTATACTCGCAGGCACCAAGTCGGGAAATATTTCTCTTTTGATGATCCTAATTATCTATTACTGTAGCCACAGATGTTTATTGGAAATGTTGCAGAACTTGTCAGAGATGCATTGTAACTGGCAAATGCTATCCATCCATCTTGGTTGTTTTCTCAAATTTTTCTGTATGTTTCTTTGTCACATACAATGAGCCAATTTCCTTAAGCTTTGTGTATGTAAGTGTGAATTTGTCCCCATGTGGTTTTTTTGACGTGTTCAGTCATCTTCCTCAACAGTCCGACAATGGAGTTAGAACCTGGTAGACACTGCAAATTTGCAAACTGTTGTACATTTTCCACTCTCTATGCGATGATTGTGTGCAGAAATATTTCAGGTTGCACATGGCAACAGGAAGTTCAAAGAAGGACGGGTTTAATATGGCTCAAGTGCATGTTGAACATATCCTGATCGATGGAACTGTAAGATTTTTTCCTATTTGATGGAAATTATAGATCCACAAGGAACATTCCGCGTCTGCAGATTGAATATGTGGATACTAATTTTGTGAATGGAATTTTGTTGCAGGAAATCAGCAAGGAGACTCTAGGCATTACTTGCTCCTGACCAGAGTCTCATTGATTCTTGCAACAAAATTCCATTCACAAATTTACCATCCAAAATTGCAATCTGCAGAGAATGCAGATATCACTTACATTCAGAATGAATACAAGATGTTCTCTTGGAAGTTTCTGACCATTTACTATTCAAGAGAAGGAGGGGCATGAGAGACTTGGTGATTGTCCAACATGCTGAACCGTTCACTCGTCCAGGAAGTCCTTATGGTTTTGGTGCAAACAACCAATATTGTAACTACCGGAGATTGACACAGACGTCCAGATCAGCAGATGCGACTCTCACATTCTGAAGGCCAGAGGTATTCCAGTGACAAATAGAATTCCACAAGGAACGTTCATGTAGCAGGCAACCTGAGTCCCCGCCATTTTCTTCTTTGCGCTCTGTGACTCAGGTGGTAAACTCTTCACTCCAATTCTGTTTTCTGGTTTCGACTCATGGAAAGTGTATCAAAGCCCACCAGCTTAGGGTAAGGTCTGCTCAAAATATATAAATTGAAGCTCAATTTGGAGGTGTGTTGTTGAGCCCAGAAGAGTTGTTTTTAGTGCAGGAAAGCAGTGTAGAAAATAGAGACTCATGGGTACTGCTCCATTTTGCCTCCTAAATTTTCTTAAAGCGAAGAAATAAGTTGGGTTCTTACTCAGTCACAATTCAATCAAAGAAATAGCTTGGATTCACGCGAAAAGTAGCAAAAACCTTACAATTACCTACCTAAGGCCATGTTGGATCATCTTATGGGGCCTCGCAGGTTTACCTCCAAAGCACTGAGCAAGGTGACGGCTAGTACCACATCTCCTCGTTTCAGGATATGGTCAGAAAGAATGTAAGTTCTACAGCTTTGCTCAAGCTAATTGCCAATGCGCAAACTCAAGCAGAATGTGGTATCCCTAAATTCCTTGTCTTAAGAAAGCCAACATGGTATTTTACAGAATTTGTTGCATCGAAATCAATGAGGACTAGCTCTAGATGCTCAAGTCTAGTCTTTGCAGATACTACACCATTGTCTATGACAGTGCGTGATTCATGTCCCACATTCGAAGCACATTCTAAGGAATGGAGTTTCAATAATCAAGGTTATCCTCGTTTTTTGTGCTGTGGGCGTACCAAAAATGGTGCACTGTGTATCCTATTATCTTGCACACTGTTTCATGCTGGCAAACCAGACACATGCTCTCCAAGAATCAGGTTATCGTCGTCGCCCGTAACTCTCATGCATAAAAACCACACATCAGCTTAAGTTCCCTTGTGTATTCCCGAAAATGTACATTGTTCTACAGATTTTAGCAAAAAGAGTCACTGTGCAAATCAGGGCTCAATTGCCTAAGAAATCTTAAGCACATAAAGCATAGTACTGTTCATTTTATTTCTTGGACTATGGGGAAAACTGGATTTTGCAGCTAGACCTCCCTTGATTGGGGTTATTGAGTCAAGACTTTTGAAATTTACACCATTTTGGATGCCAGGTACGCATACAACTCATTACTTGTTAGTTGGGCTTCATCCTTGATGGGCCCAGAACTAAGCTCTCAACAAAGACTTTGGCGAAGATTTGACTTTCTGGTCACTAGTTCAAGGACAACATTTCGTATAAAACATGGCTCGTAAAAATTGGGTATATATGTCGTGCATTGGGCCCCTACACCCTTCAAGGGTTAAAGCCCATTATAATGCCAAGGCACTGGGAACTTACCATTTTGTCATTCCTTACCCCTCCTTGCACCTTGCTCCCAATCTTCTTCTTTTTTTCTTTTTCTTTTTTTTTTTTTGCACAAATTGAGAAATTCAATTGCAAAGGTAACCCAAAAGCTCCCATTCATTGTTAGTAGGTGTTTTTATTTGTGGTCCTCCCCAAATTGATATCCCAAAATTGGATACAAAGCATATTTCAAGTCCTCAACAAGTTTTTAATTCAAATTTATTTTGTGTATGATCTTTACATCAACACTCATTGTAATGATTGAGTGACATTATGATCAAATATTACATGTGACAATGGCAATCAATCAAGTTGAAGCTTTGCGACGTGAAGGTGAATTCATCCATTATGGAGGAAGACTGACTTCAATTAAAAGAAAACCCATCTAGGTTTGAGGGTTGCTTCATTCTAGTTGGGTCCAACTAGGTTAATATGGTGTTTACAAATGTCATTTTCTGTGCCAAAACAATTTAAAAATGGATAAATTCATGATATAAAATAGTTCATTATATTTTCACCCTCCATGTGGATGAGTCTACATAGATGTCACAAATCTCTAGCCCATCATGCACATTAGTATAAAATAGGCACATCATGCACATTAGTATAAAATAGGCATTTGAGCTACGATCTCTTATGTATATGTAACATTTGAAATGAACAATGATGATAGGTGTAATTGAGTTCAGTCCAATAAGGGCCACATTTGACATCAAGGGGACATGAATGACATTATAAAAAAATTCATGTATTTATAGGCCCATGTGGTAACCTTTTGAACCTTTTAAATATTAATTTGGGTGGGATTTGCACATTGCTAGAATTATAAATTTTCAATTGCATAAGACATGTGCTATGGGAATCTAATGATGACTCATCATGAAGCCCTAGGGCATAAACAAGAAGGAAGCTCCAACTCAATTGGTGTACATCAATTGTCACTAGATTTCATGGTAACGACCTTCCAAATGGAAGACAATATTCTTATCATGAAGTTTTTTTTTTTTTTTTTTAAAAAAAAAAACATGATTAGTGCGAGGGAAAACGGTCACCCATTCACGTTGGTGTAAGAAACATCAATTTTTATTTTATTGTATTTTATTTTCTCACTAAATTATATACCTTGTGTGATTGGACTAGTTGCTCTTGTTCCCACTCCCATGCGTAATCTCAAAATTTCTTGGAGAAATAGGATTGGTAAGGTACATGACCCCATTATAGGATACTTTGACTAATGGGTCAAAGTGCAAATCACATAAATATTCATTTCAAGTTTCAAAATTGGAGTAGAGATGTAAAAATTATAGAAGGTCAAAGTGAAGTTACTCATCCTTTTTAAGTGGTCACATAATCCCTCCAAATTATGTTAACTATTGAGTCTAGAAGGGACAATTAATTTCAATCACATAGTTCAGTCTCACTATAACACATGTTGTCCTTTAGTATCCATTTTTCCACTACTATAGACATTGTCATAGAAGTTAGACATGTGTTATTCAAACACCAACTTCATCAAACTCTTACTTGTGAAAAACAAAATTGTTTAATACTCTTATGGTATTTTTCTAGGAGTAACACGACATGTCACTGGTCGGGATAGGCAAAAAGTCAAAGCCCAATACTTGCTTAAGATTGACCACTTTAGGCCCACCTATATAACCATTTTAGAAGATCGCATATATGCCCTTCAAAATCCATCGAACATTTGAAATTTAAATAACCTTAATCTTATCCTTATGATAGCATTACTCATGCCTACATGGAGGCTCCCTTTTCCATATGGGGAGGGGTAGCAACCTCGCCACGGGTCTTGTACATACCAACATGTAGCGGTTGGATGTGTTTGTTTTTATTTATTAAAAAAAAATCATTGCAGAGTGAACAATACCCAAGTTGAGTATCCTTCATTTTGCAAGGATGGCTCAACATAAGGGGCGACTAATCTTAATATAGTTACCAACACTATCATAACATAATTACTAAGTAGCTAGATGATGGTCTCTTTCTAAAGAAGCATGTTTGTGATTGAAAGACTTTGATAAATTATAGTTGTAGTCAAATACTCTACAACACACAATATGACACTTGGCATTCATATGTGCTTACCTGTATCTTGGCATGAGCATGTTCAATAGTGTTATGTGGTGTATGCCTATGTTACAAAATGGTTCACAAGTTCACTAATGTGTACACAAATGATACTTGGCATTAGTATGCTCAATAATAATATCTTCCTCTTGCATACTCAAATGTAAACACATGACACTTGCCATTAGTATGCCCAAATCATATCTCTCTTTGAACACTAAACCACAAAACTATCACCTCAAGTATCCCAATGAGCTATGCTAAATGTCATAATGTAAATAATCTCTCGCTTAAAGAAATTACTTGCTTTGACAAATAGCATCATATTGGCAACTAGCAAACGCGACACTTGGAGACCTCTGAACATCTAGTTTAGGCCCTTCGCAAACAGTGCACGTGACACTAAATAGCATAAACGGTGCAGCATACGAGTCATACGCAATCGCCCCATGTCGATGAAAGAGCAATGCGATCTTACCACTGGAGCAGATTCGCAGAATCTCCAGTTACAATAGGACAAAGCTTCCGGTGACGTGGGTCATTTGCCTAGGATTCATATGCTTGTAGTGGAGTATCAATTGATGGAGGACCGGGACAACCTCATAGGAGTATTATATAATTTGATAGTTGATTCGTTCAATGCAAGGCCCCGTGCAAAGGTGGAATGTGTCAAGCAAGTGGGGGTTTTGTAAACACCCATGAAACTTTGGTATTACTTGGAGGAAGGAGCTTGGCTCATTGAACTCAACACGAGCTCAAAAATGGTCCAAATGACAGTGTGTCAAAAAGAGGCGTGTGGGAGTGTCAATCCGGGTTGAAAACGGTCCATTTTGATACCAAAAGCCTCATATTAAATGTGTGCAATTTGGACCAAAATCCAGTCAAAATCTACAACATGACGGAGTTGTATGATGTGAGCCTCCGATAGAATTGCAAATACAGACACAGTTGTGATGATAATATCAATCTAGATATTTTGAATGGAATTGCGTTATTTTTATCTAGTGATTTTATAGGTTTGAATTATGTGTCGGAGTCGTTGGTTTGGTTTTCTTTTCCATTATACTTTAATTATGAAATGTTCCATAGAGCATGGCAAGACAAGTTTGGCCTTGATGAGCCGATATAGAAAGTTCTTTCAGTCAGTCAAACCTCCACACCAACTCCGAACATGCACTGAAACCTTACCGCTGCGTAAAAAAAATTGTATCTTAAAAAAACAACCAACTCCCAACCAAAACTCCGGTTGGATTAAAGGCTAACGCAAATGGATCATTGACGAGGGTCCACAAATCTCCCATGAAATCTACATATATTGAAAGTGTATCAACAGATTCGCCCATAGATATAAAGTTAACTTAAAAGTCGAGAATGTGAGAGCATGTTCTACTTTACCTAAACTTTAGTTCAAAATATGGCCCCTTTCGACAAGCTTGTTTCCCTCATATTCTTAGAACTCACATGAATGTTTTGTAATTCATCATCAAAGTGAAGATTATCATTCTTCTTAAATGATCATTTAGGTCCTCCAAATTAAGTTTCCTATTGAACCTAAAATAGTCCAATCCCCTTGGAACACATTCTTTTTTTATGCACGTTCTTAGATCTACGCCTAATTACACTCCGCTCAAATTCTTATTAAAGATAATCAACCCACATAAAGTCCGTTTACCTTAAGAATGTGCTTGAGACCTTCATAACATTAGTCAGCACATACGTTTAGTTGGGGTGGGCTACGGAATCCTAGGAGTATAAACATAGCATCTTGCAAATTTGTACACTTCACGCTACAATGCCAGCCCAATGATGTAGGAAGACCCTTACTCTGCTGAGTAATGTTATGTTTCTTGTCTCTTGAGAAGGAATATTCTAGGAAGGTAGTAAGAAGTACGAGAGAATATTGACATTTTAGCTAGCACACGCGGTGCAACTCACAAATGCTATGGGAGTTGTGTGGTCGTCTAAGTGGATTACTAATTCGAACGAGTTCAAGAAGATTTAACCCCTCATTTAACTTGCAAGAAAGGCTTACTTATTCCAAGGCTCATCGGTTCTTTGAAGTTGTTCCAATCAGAAATGTTTGCGGTTAAGTTAACCCGTAACTTCCCAAGCCTATGAAACGGTTTTTTTGAGTGCATTTCACTCAATGTTAGTAGTGGAATTTTCATGGACAAGTTTTGAGGTTAAAATGGGATTTGTTTGTAGGATTTTGAAACATGGGAGATGAGTTATTTAGAGGAGGGGGAAAATGGGCATGAATAACCCTTTAGGTTTCTAAAGTATAAAAATGGAAGGAAATGATGTACAAGAAAAATGTCATGTTTTATCCCCTAAAAAGACCTTTGACCAACCAAATTCACCTGGAAAAAGAGCAGAATGCTTGTGTGATCCACTAGATAGGAATCACTCACTAATTGAGCACCTTCACAAATTCTCATGCCAACTTGTGCAAACCACAATAGGCCAGCCACCTTGCATTTGGACCATATTTCCAACCACATATATGAAAAATAATTCCCCAAAAAGTAGAGTGTGTCAAAATTTTAAATTGAACGGTTGATGTGAGCACAAAGGCCGGTTTTACATGAACACCCAAAATGTTTCACTTATACCAAAATAACCTTCATTAATGTTCATGCAAAGTTGGCATTGAATTGGCGACCATTGATTGGAGCCAACACCCTCGCATGAGCTTCCAACAACAACAAAAACATGACCACTTCCCACTTTGACATTTTTGTCCTACATTCTAATCATTTGCAAATTCCACGGCTCATGTGTCTATCGGTAGATGCCCATGTTGGCTTGATGATGATAGTTATTTTGATTGCGGATGAATGTATTAGGCATGGTTAATGTAGGAAAGAAATCATCCATCAACCCAAAATGGGTTGCTTGAGAAGCTAGGGGTTAATTCAAGTGTATGGGTCCAAAAAGGCAAGCACTAAGTCCCGGTCTATGGATATGGTGATTTGATTGCTACACTAATTTTCCCAATTAGCATGTATTATTATTTGGGGTTATGCAGTGCAATAACGTCTCTTACTTAGGAGTTCAATATTTTACTACAGAAGTGCAATAGGTTATTTAAACATTATAAAACAAAAATGACTTTGCTTGGTAATTTATTACATTGTCATTAAATAGTTATAACACATTCAACCTAAACCACAATTAATCTTCTTGTGTAAATGTAATGACATATGTCTATTCCCCCCTATTAGTCCCACCCTTGACAATCGGTCAACAACTCTCACAATGTCATGGTCACGGCTCTTGGCTCATGAGTGAAGTGGCCCTAAAGTTTCTCTACTAGAATTTGATAGCAGACAATTTTTTTTAAATAAAAATTAAATCTCAACAAACCCCGCATTCAAAGCATCGATAGCGCTTAATTCTTTCCCTAAATTCTATATATCTCCTCGAGAAGAATGGGCCATGGCCCTACTGCTCAGAAAGAGCATCAAGAGCTTCAAGACGATGTTCGACCAAGTAGTTGTTTCTTGAGGTGGAAGTTAGAACTCCGACAACGAATTTGAAGTACGTAGGTGTTATTCGGTTACCTTCCTTAATTGGACACTTTTATTTGACTGCCGTGTGGTTAGGGTGAGGGTCAAAGAATAAACAAAGAGAAAGGACCGTCGTTGTTCGTTTTACAATAACATGCGGAGTTTATTCACGGCCTCTAGTCCATGTCTGCGTGGTCATGGGGGAGCAGACTATTCCTTTGTCAACGCCACACGCCATGAGTGACGCGGCGCCAAAGAATAAACATGATTCAGACACGTATTTTTAAAAGAGCTTGGACTACGTCTTCAAATCTTACTAAGTACTCTACACTCAATGGTGAACACAATTATGATGTATATAAGTTAACCTAGGCATATTTACAAAATCTAGGCTTTTTGGTTGCTTCGATTTTATCATAGGATCCTCCCATACACATTTGTTATACTTGAATTTTATGGGAGATATGTGAATCCTTAGAGATTACTTGAAATTTTATGCAAATAAAATACGTTGAAAAAGAAAGAAAAAATCTATTTTTAATGTTAAATATATAGAATAAGATTCTAATAGTGAAAGTATAAACAAATAAACTACTATAATATTATCATAATCAACTCTACATAATCTATTGTATGATCTTACCCTACAATCCTATCGTAGGATCTTGTGATAGAATTCAACATGTAATAATTTTTTATTTGGACTTAGTTCAAATTTACTTAAATAAGTGTTTTCTAGGAGGCCCTATATATTCAATTAAGGAATCAACAAACCTCCATTTCCAATAACCATAACTAAAGCATGAGATTTATTTATTTATTTATTTTTCTTCTTCTTCTTCTTCTTCTTCTTCTTTTAATGCTTCATAGCAAGTATGATAATGCAACAAACTTTTGTTGTGTAAATGTAATCGATAGGATTTGGAGAACATAAAAATCAAGTAAAATAAAATAATTAAATTAGAATATTGAATTGATTGACACCCACATACCCTACAGTGAGATTGTGCAAGGCACAACTAAGGTTTGTGAGTCTAGAACAGACAACGAATGTAATGTGGTCATATTCTTTCTAGATTATATCTAGTCCTTCTAGAACACAATTCTAAGAACCTTTTACACTGGTCATGTTTGAAGAAACGTATCCGTTTTGGGCTCACACACCTTAATTATGTGAGAGTGCAGTGGCTACAAGCCTAAGTTAGAAGCACCTATCATAAACATGCTTCTTAAGTAAGGTACGTATACCCAAAACCAACACTATGTACCATAATCGTACAATTGGGGCTTTCAAATGTGCGTCAATGAGACATAATAGGACATAATCTTGGTTTAAGGTAATATGCGGTTTCGGGTTTGCTTGCCTTTAGTCACTATCTCCTAGAATGTAGCATGTCTATGCATTTTGGAGCACAAACTCAAGACAATCATACAGTGGTAGTTTTCTTGGAAGGATGTTTGTAGTAGGCCTCTCCATGTTCCATAAGATAGGCACCATAGGAGTGAGGCAAGTTTGTCACTAAATGTTCATTTATTGGATGAACACGTCATAAGACTTTCTATATGTTGTCGTCATTGGTTCCAAAAAAACAAAACACATAGATCTAGGAAGTGCCCTAGAACCTTGATGGAGATAGCATGGCGTTGCATTTGGTTTCGTTGTTCCTAGATCAAGTATTGAGGATTTCATCATCGTGGTTGCAAATTTTGACTTATTTTGCATTGAAAAAAAGAAAAAAAAGAAAAAAAAGATTATTAATTAGTCAACAAACCAAGGTCATTGGTCCAAGATGACCCTAAAATACCGGATGATAGTGGAGAGGTACCCAAACCGAACAAAGTGGTTGGCGGTTTGATTCCTGGCCATGAAATTGTCTCTCTACTTGACGGAAAATTGACTAGGTGGTCAAGTGCCTCCTGTGTTGCCCAAAACAAAAACCCAAAAAAAAAGGTCATATCATCGTTGTAATAGATATATGAGCTTTAAATGTATGATGACTACCTTGAAGATTTGAAATGTTTCTGCAAAAGTTGGATGGTTGTGGTGTCAATATAACCTCGTCATGATGGATGAAGTTCTAATAAAATCAAAGTCTCTCTAAGTTGAAATGTAGTATTATTAAGCATTGTGCATCCATTCATGTGGGCCTTCAGAATATATAACCATGGGAGACCTAGTGCAAGGACACTCAAATTAAAGTCTTAATCCGCACTGGGTTGGGGCATCCCTTGGTTATATGCTCTGGACCCACATGAACGAACGCACATTGCTTAATAATGCTATGAGGTCGATTCATTCCAAGTAAATCCCAAGAGTGTAATTAATGTCTATGATGCCGTTCCAAAGGTGGCACCGAATTTTAGTGTTATGATTTAAAAGACTCCATCACGACACACTGCGTTCTCACCTTCCAATGGCACACAAACCTCATGCTCTGATCACACCAAACTTTCTGTGTAGTTCTAGCTATGAAATTGCTGGGGATTATGTTGAGAAATAGATGTTGGCCCACCACTTTTCACATCATTACAGCCGGAGATGTTGATGGATGGTGCTAGAAATGGCCGGTGTGATCGGCCCCTCAGTCTTCACGCATAAAGATAGGCTCTATGTATCAACCCACGGAATTGCATGTTCATACTATGACTTACATTACGTCGTATGTGAGACATTAAAGAAATGACAAGAAAATATATATGCATATTGTTGCATACGAGCATACTTCTCACCCATCCATCCATCCATGTTAGCAACCCACGGGGAGGTCACTTCATTGTCAAGTTGAGTCAGACACCACGTGCGGACAAAGTTTGCTACCCCTATATTACATGCCATATATAAATTTAAAATTTATGATATTTTTTCTACATATACATAACCATTGATAGTGTCTTTTGTATACTTTTTTGAAATTTATAGTCATCTTTATTTTTTAGTAATTGTTTTAGTTCAATTCTGTGTCA
Organism: Polytrichum commune; assembly: GCA_950295325.1. Taxonomy (NCBI): domain Eukaryota; kingdom Viridiplantae; phylum Streptophyta; class Polytrichopsida; order Polytrichales; family Polytrichaceae; genus Polytrichum; species Polytrichum commune. The sequence continues at coordinate 43,675,078 of OX485804.1, forward strand.
TTCTAGTTAGAAATGGTATGTTTTATGAAAAAAAAAAATCATCAAATTTAGTTACTACTTTTGACTATGTCATAGGTACTGTGTATATCTACTCATGAAAAAATTTTGATAAAATTTTGACCCATTTTGGTGGTGCAACTTACCAAAAGAAGATTTTTTTTGGTCGCACGTGGTGTTCAACTTGACAACGGAGTGATCTACCCGTGTAGCAACCTAACCCACTTATAAAATTTTGGTTGATTCATTTCGAATGTGCCCAATGCTCAACTAATTTGGGGCCCATTAGGTAGCTTTGAAGCTCAAAATGATCATTCCGGTGTCATTGGCCACCTCCAAATTCTTAAGAATCTAAGTCTTTCTAAGACAACATTCACTTTAGCTGAATTACGGTAAACGTTGGCACCATTCTTTGTCTTCGAGTGAGCAGCATAGATAGTTGGACCTGGGATTTGCAGCTTGCTCCCTTAGTTCTTGTGATCAGATTCGTTTAGTCTTGGATCCGGCTATGTGCTCGTGATTTGTGATTCTTAAAATGGGCAATGGAATATTCTTTTGTTTATTCGATGGCTTTGTGGATAAAGTAGCCAAAAGTGTTCCTAAACTTTACAAAAGCGGATGAGATTGTCAACTTTGAAATGAACGTGTATAGATTTGGATGAAAATTTTGTATAAGCATCCATATATGGCTTTGCCACTTCAATAGTTGTAGCCAATGCTCCTCTCTTCAAATCTTGAAATAAAAATCATTGTTTGTGATGAATAACTTAGTGTCTAAGCATCTATATGGAGAAAGTATTTTTGGTTGTCGTTAAGTGTCACGTAAGCTAACATAAGGTACATGTAAGTAAGCCTTGTGCAATCACTCTTTTCTTAATTGGACACCTATATTTGAGTGGCATATATTGTAAGGTTTGCAGTTGACAATGGACATCAAAAAGACATGTATCATCACAATGAGAGCAAGATGAGGTTGTACTAAGTGCTAAAATGTAGATACTCTACTAGGTTTTAATACACTAGACACATGAGTTAGTGTGGTTGCTCATTATTGACCCATGTAAAGTGTCTTGCAATCACTAGGTGGCAACCATAGAAGGTGCATGGGACATGGATTTGTTGCCATGGACATGAAAAACCATGAAGGCCAATCTAATCAGCGTGGTATATCAGTTGAATCCCACACTAAATCACATATTTAATATAGTGAACAAAATTGCAAAAAAAGCACATGTGATCATTCAATGCATTCTCTTAGAGGAATACGGCACTTTGAGCTCTCACGACTTTTGCATCACAACTCGCTATTCTTGAACTCGAAATGACAATCTTTGTGATTCGCAATTGCAAACCAATGAAACAAAACATGAGCCGAACCAACGTTCAAAATCGTAAAGCAAATAAAGCTAATTTGGTGACTCCTCCCAACCCAATGGAACTCATCTAACAAACAAGAGGTATCAACGGTTAACTTTTCTAAACCGGACACATGTACTTGAATGTTGTGTGGTTAAGTATGGATCTAAGAACAAAATTCACAAAGACAAATGTTTAGGAGAGATAGGGCCACATCTTCAAATTTTGTTAACTACTCTACACTCAACAATAAGAATAATTACTGGGACCTTATACGTATGTGTTTAAGAAATCAACACAATATGTGCTTCCAAAAACCACGACTATTTCAAAAAAGAAAAAGAAAAATGATTTTCAATTTGGATTTTGTCGATGCTCCATCATAGATTCATTAATACAACACACACTTCAAGACATAAATTTGATCAATAGAAGATGGAGAAGAAAGAAACCTAACCTTATAAACCACATCCATCTCGTCGGCCTTCAAAGTGACTCGATTGGCAAATGGAACCACAAAGGCGCCACAAGGCAACCACATATGTTATTAGTTACCCACCAATGATCGCGGAGAAACCGGCCGCTAGTTACAGTTACACCGGTGGAGTTAAAGAAACAACCGGTTCAAATCCAAGACTTCGGGACATTACCGATCCGTGTAGAGGAATCCGTCGAATATTCCTTGCTTCAATAAAGAGCCCCCGAAAGGTGTCAACATGTGACCGGTTGGTATCGGAAACACTAGGATCTCAACCGTTTAACCCTATGATCGGGGAGAGCCGGTGGTTACGTACAGATGAACCGGTTGAGTTTGAGAAAGAACCGGTTGAAGTTGAAGACTGCAGGAGAATTACCGATCGTTTTAGAAGAATCTATGGAAGAATATACCACAATCTAGTAAAGGAACATCGGAATTCAATGCAAGGTTGACCAGGGAGATTTTTGGGCACACTAATCGGTTGAGATCCTAGTGTTTGCAAGTCCGCCTGGTTACATGTTGACAACATCCTCCGGTGTTCCTTTATTAAGTAGGGGTATATTCTTCTATAGATTCCTCTAAAATGGTCGGTAATTTTCCTGCAATCTTGAACTTCAACCGGTTATTTCTCAAACTCGACCGGTTCATCTGTAACTAACTGCCGGCTCTCCCCGATTATAGGATCCTAGTGTTTGGAAGTCTGACCGGTTACATGTTGACATCCTTCGGTGTTCCTTTACTAGATTGGGGTATATTCTTCCATAGATTCCTCTAAAATGATCGGTAACTCTCCTGCAGTCTTGAACTTCAACCGGTTATTTCTCAAACTCAACCGGTTCATCTGTAACTAACTGCCGGTTCTCCCTGATTATAGGATCCTAGTGTTTGGAAGTCCGACCGGTTACATGTTCACATCCTCCAGTGTTCCTTTATTAGATTGGGGTATATTCTTCCATAGATTCCCCTAAAATGATCGGTAACTCTCCTGCAGTCTTGAACTTCAACCGGTTATTTCTCAAACTCAACCGGTTCATCTGTAACTAACTGCTGGTTCTCCCCGATTATAGGATCCTAGTGTTTGCAAGTCCGACCGGTTACATGTTGACATCCTCCGGTGTTCCTTTACTAGATTGGGTATATTCTTTTATAGATTCTTCTAAAATGATCGGTAATTCTCCTGCAGTCTCCAACTTCAACCGGTTATTTCTCAAACTTGACCGGTTCATCTGTAACTAACTGCCGGTTCTCCCCGATTATAGGATCCTAGTGTTTGGAAGTCTGACCGGTTACATGTTGACATCCTTCGGTGTTCCTTTACTAGATTGGGGTATATTCTTCCATAGATTCCTCTAAAATGATCGGTAACTCTCCTGCAGTCTTGAACTTCAACCGGTTATTTCTCAAACTCAACCGGTTCATCTGTAACTAACTGCCGGTTCTCCCCGATCATTGGTCACTGCTTTAACCAATGCCGTAAAATCTCTCAGGCCATCGGTACCTTATACTGTACTCAGCAGTGACAAAAAGCTACATAAAGTACTGAGGAAGTTTTATTATAACGCACCATGAGCATATATGCATGCATTCGGCGTCAGGGTTGACCCAGTCAAAGACCAAGCAAACAAACAACCAACCTGCCCGCCGGGAGGGGGGGGCGGGGTCGGCACCGGCCAAGAGTACCAGTGGGCCCTGGTGGGCCCCGCCCCCACTACAACCACCCCTTCTTTCTATTTGTTCGTACAAATCAGTGTCCGGGGAGATTCTTGGACAGAAGGTGTGAGGGTATTATTACATTTGTTTTCTCATCTATGTCCGGGAAGAACCGGTGGTTAGTTACAGATGAACCGGTGGAGTTTGAGAAATAACCGGTTGAAGTTGGAGACTTCCGGAGAATACGTTTTCTCATCTACGTCCGGGAAGAACCGGCGGTTAGTTACGGATGAACCAGTGGAGTTTGAGAAATAACCGGTTGAAGTTGGAGACTTCCGGAGAATACGTATTCTCATCTATGTCCAGGAAGAACCGGCGGTTAGTTACGGATGAACCGGTGGAGTTTGAGAAATAACCGGTTGAAGTTGGAGACTTCCGGAGAATTAGTGATCGTTTTAGAGGATGAATCAAAAGATGAATATACCTCCTCAAATGAATGAAAGCAAAACCGGGAGATGATGTCAACATGTAACCGGCTGGATTTAGAATCACTGGGATCTTGACCGACTCTATATGCCCAAACTTCTTCCCGGGCATTGTTTCTCATGTTCTCTAGCTTCTGCACTCTAGCCTCCCTAATATCACGTGCCCGTCGCAACCGAGGTGCACGTGATATTAAGGAGTTCTCCAGTGTTGACGTGGATGTGTGATAGTAGAGAAACGGTTTGGCATGTGATGTTATGGAAGAACGCAAAGCCAACATTGCAGTAATAATTAACAATGATGATAATGATGACGACGTGATGTGTGCGAGTGTGTGGTTTGGATTCTTTGGTGGGTTCGTTTAATGTCGAACTAGTGTTGTCTTTAAATACATTTGACTTCATAAATTTAGCATCAAAGACACCAAATTAGTTTACTGGAGTTTAATGGAAATGAATCGGCCCTCAACACTATAGGGAGTTTATTTCTACTAGGGTTCCCTTCATTCGTGGTGGACGGGCTTATACCATGACACCACGAATCCCAAGCCATCATGCACTGTTCTAGACCCACTAGAATGCCGTCTAAGTAAACGTTTGAGATTCAATGCTCTTTGTAAGGTATGTGGCTTTGTTATGGGCACTTCCAACTCCACATACACTCTTGGTTGTTGGAACAAGCTAGGAAGTTCGGTCTCACCCAAAAAGAATGTCATTGTCTCAAGGTCCGAGATCGGGGTTGAGGTCCAGAAGTTATAAGAGGTCAAATTGAAGATTTTCTTTTTGTCTCTTCTATGATCCTAAAACACTTGGAAAAATATTTGTTGTGTTCACAAAGGGGGGGGGGGGGGACGTGAAACCTACATGCTTTCAGGGGGAGGTGGATAGGGGCTGAGGCAACCCCCCAAAAACATTTTGAATTTTTTTGATCCCAACCAAAAATTGTTGCCCGCCTTGCCCAACTTCCAAAAACACATTGTCCTTGCTATCTTGAAGGTTGTTTGTCCACAGAACCCATATTGAATGCACTTCACCTTCAAGGGACAAAATCCAATATATATGTGCATTTCCACTTAGTAAATAAGCAATTGACTGGGATTTCATTCCCGAAGTGAAACTGTCAATAAAGCATGTAGTTTAGTTGGAAGTCAAACACATTACAAAATCATCATTAGCATTGAGGTTATATTTTTGTGACTTGCCATTTGAAAGGGTCTTTGTCATTCTAAAATGAAATTGAGATTAGTGTGCTATTTCTAGTATGCATAATTTACAATAATTTAGGTAATGCCTTCTACTTTCACAAGTATTCACACACATTCAAATTTACTAAGTACAATTTAATGTAATGTAGCATATTTAGCCTAATTAAATCGGACATTTTGCTTACCAATTTAATGAAGCCTAATTTATTCTAAAATGGGTGCACTCAATATGGGTTTTGTGGACAAGCAACCTTCAAGAATGCAAAGGCAACATTTTTTGAAGTTGGGCGGGGTGGCCAATAATTTTTGATTGGGATCAGAAATTTTTGAAATGTTTTTTTGGGGGGCTACCTTGGCCCCTATCCACCTCCCCTTGAAAGCTCGTAGGGGGGGAGCTTTAACGTCCCACGTTCACAAAAGGTCCTTCTTTATCGGAATTCCTTCCTTTTTTTTAAGGTTAAGACATTATGAGGGGGACCAGTGCGATAGGTATGGCTTGGATTCACAACACCGTATGATTTCTCCCTCATGTCTTGAGTAGGGGAAGGCCCTAAAGGGAGGGCCTCCCATGCCCCACCCCATTTGTGTTGACCAGTGAACCTAGAACATGTCTATATTTGTGCCTAAAGCTGAATAAAAGAAGAATGGTGTTTGTATTTTGAGCACATATATATTACAGTCTCATATTTACACATGTGTTTGTGGTATCCATTCTTGAGTACATGGCTTGGTATATACCACTCAAATATAGATGTTTGGTTGAGAAAAGTGAGTTTGTTAGGCCACATACCTTCCACTTTTTTGATCGGATATCAAACATATGATAAGTTAAGTGGACCTTTGAGCCAGACATGTTGTTCTTTCGATTAGCCCACTTATCTTATGATATTGAACACACAACTAGTACATGATGACCAACATACCATAGCTTGGTGACCCTTGTTCGTCATTTCTTAATCATAAAAATCGAAAATATAAAAACATGCAAACTCTTGCAGCCTCAAGGATGAAATCTTGGCAAAGCACACGTTTTGATGTAAGAGCAACGAAATGAACACATTGTCCTTCATATTCTTATGCAACATGGCCTACCTTTGCTTGTCGCACTATATTGCCAACAGGACCAAGGCTTACAATCATTCATTTGAGCTTTGTGTTTCGATGAATTTGTGCCTAAACCTTATTTGGTTTTAAACCATTTTTGGGAAACACCTTAGCTGAGGTGCCTGCGAAAGAATTTGCGCCGAAGAAGAAAAGCAGTGAAAATCCAAACATTATGAAAGAGCTAAGCGAAGAGGTTGCAATGACATTATGATCCTTGCAAAAGAGTTTCACCTTCTTTGTTCAATGTAGTGACGTACCATCTTATAGAGGAGTTGGACCTCTGTGATCTTTTGCACACCATATGGATGTACTTTATAGAAAAGGTACATGAAGACATTGAAGTATCTTGTACGAAATAGGGGAAGGCCGGAGAGAGCATGGCTAAGGGATACTCATCGAAGATCCAATCGGATTTTGTGCATAGTACATAAAAAGACTCCAAGAGCACAAAGACACGAGTATGGGGTGACCGTGAAGATCCAAGGATGTATGATGAAATGACAGAATGAGAGGGCATGACATGATTATGCTTGCTATCTCAAGGGATTAGGCACATCCGTTGTTTTAAAAAATGCAGTCGCATTGCATTATAACCTTGAAAAAAAGTAGAATCTCATATGTATACATATAGATAGGCCCATATTTAAGTTCGGTCTACAATGACAGCCTACTATGCTTATGTGTTCTCTGTTCGACATATATGGCCTAGCATGTTGTATTGAAGATCGTGTGTTCTATTTCAAATTGCATGCAGTGAATAACAATGGCTAGCAAGTGGAGCACTTAATGGTACCACACCCTATCATATATGTGATTTCTTACTATATTGTCAAAATCAAATGCCTCCATGACTTTTATACCTAATTTTATGATTGTAGGAGGTACAAAGGCGTCGTGGAAGCTCAAGGCATAGCTTGATTGTAGGAACATAATAGTAGGAGGGGGGGGGGGTTAGGGCAAGGTTACAATTTCCAGCTGAGTTGAAGTTGTTGTTGTGTTATGAAAATCAGATACTACCAACCATTAATGATGGAATAACTTGATTGCATTGGTTCTAATGGAGGTCATTGAATTGAGCATACCTCATACCATGAAAGCTACTGCAGACATGTTATGTATTTATATGGAAATGGCATCCGTGTGAAGAGTGTTGAAACCAAATCTAGTTACCATGGACTTTAATGTTGCAACTATATTTGGGACAACGTATTAGTCAAGTGTTAATTACAGAAATCCCACTGATGCATAGGTTGAATATGTAGGCTTTATGGAGGAGATCTTGGAATTAGACTATGGTACCATGTGTGTGATAGTGTTATTATGCAATTGAGTGAGAGCCAATTATAGAGGAGCAAGGGCTACTATGAAAAGTGACGAGTACGGTTCACTTTGGTGAAGTTCAAGCAAATGTTACCCCTCAATGAAGATTCTTTTGCATCTCCAATGCACGTTGAGGAGGTACTTTGCTCAAATGATCTTGGTAGTGAACTTGCATGGAAAATGGTTTTAAAGAATGAGCCTTCTAGCCAAAGAGTAGAATGTGCCAAGTTTAAAAAATGGCATAGGTGCCTTGTCTAACCTAAATTAGGAAATGATAGCAACTATTTGGGCTTGGCAGATCCCACACTAGATGCAGGTCATGTGGAGCATGATGATTGTGCAAATGCAAATGATGAGGGGCAAGATATTAATGAGGTTGAGTTTGACCCAGAGGACAATTCTCTATTACTTTAAAATTTCATCTTGAGATGAAAAATGAATGTCTTATTGACCAATGTGTCTCATATGTACAAAGTTTTTATTACATGGTGCAAATAAACATGCTTTTTATTCAATTTGTATTTGATATGCCCAAACTCATGTAAAACCATGTGCCATGCATGTATTTTATCAAACTTGCTAGTTGAATGTAGTTGTTGGAATGAATACATGTTGTATGTTGCCAACAATGTTCTTTTCCTCATGCTTAATTAGACTATGTTTAGTAAACAATTTTGGATGCATTGCTGAGTCAAAATTACAAATGCAATAGATAGGTTGCTTCCTACCAATACTATATGTCTCCTCAAGATTTTAAGATAGTATCTAGTCTTAATGTGTGATTGGGCTTTAAGTCAAAAAATAACATATTCAATTTATAGTTTGCTTGCTCTTAATAATGTTTGCATGCTCTGATTTTGTGGACTATGTTTACTCAATAAGTGTGATTAGGTCGTTGAGTCAAATAAACCTAGGGAGGTTTGGGACTTGGTTAGTAAAAAATAACCACCCCAACTATGAGGTTGGGCTACCTCCGTGAAATCAATATGGATAATCAATTGTGCTGGCACATTAAGCCATGGTCTTGTAGTAGAGCATGTTGACTATTGAGTTCAAAATAGTTAATAATAATTCTAAGAGTGGATTTACACTAGGGTCCATGACAAAAAGAAGAAGAAGAAGAAAGGACTTTGTAGTTTGGCGATCCTATTGGTTGAGAGAGACATTAAGGATCCAATGTCTTTACACTAGGATTTGCATCCAAGGCATGAAAAACCAAAGTGATGCTAATGTAGCATCACTTGCCCGCCAAATCTTGGCGGTCCCGACTCAAGAACATTATACTCCCAGTTTGAGAAACAAGTTTTCAAGCTTGGGTCCAATTCCAAGTCCAAAAAGTAAGGTTTGTTGAGATACATGTGCCTAAATGCAACAACTCTAAAGGGGTACAAAGCTCGGATTGATTTCAATACAAAATTACAAGTCTGCGAATGTCTCAAGAGTCAAAACTCCATAAGATAAATTAAAATTACATGCACCCTCCGAGATTACAAATTTTTGCCTAAGTTGTCTTAGGCAATAGGCCTTTATCACTACACCACTTTTTTTGGGGGGGGGGGGTGAGAGAGAGATTCATGCCGCATTGTTAGGTGAGAATGGCCCTCAAAATCAACCTTGTAGCAACTTGAGAGTGCTATATATGAATTTTCTGTGGATGACAACACTTCTTACAGTGCCTCAATCAGCGGGTTGATCCTAGATTAGCCATTGAGATTGGCCAAAAAGTTAGTACTTTCATGAACTGTTCTTTGGTCCTTCTCACATGGCTACTGTGATGGGCCAAGTTGGTGCTATTTTGTACTCACCATGACATATAATCACTTCAAAATATCGACTTACAAACTGCACCGTCACACTCACTTGTTGACACTTTAAAGATGAAAAAATAGACGTCACTTTGAAAAGTGGTGTTACTTTTAGGCACACATACCCTCGTAAGCAATAGAAACAATCGAGGAAACAATCAACACAGTATCGCCAGTGAGGAGCAAGCTGGTTCCTAGAATTCCACCCCAAGTCTTATGAATCACGCCACCTACAATTCTTTGGTTGGTTGGTTGGTTGGTTGTCAAACTAACCTTGGGTCGCTGAATTCCACCAAGATTTTAATCCACCTCATTGACTAGGTGGCTCTTAGGGCCACTTCACACACGAGACTGAGAGCCCGTGACCATTCCACTTCAAGCACTCTCATTGGTGGGAAAGGCGGAGCCGGTCCAAGTTCGTTACACACTACGCTTGAGGGACCAACGGAGCATGTGAATGCAAGATGGGTGTACAGTCTACATGGATTCCTACATGGCATCGAATGGATCACGTTTCATGGTCACATGGATTATTTTCAAAAACCACCTCTTGGAGGTAGGTTAACACAAAATCGGGAGACCATGACACTCCGAACGCTCACAATCGTTGGTTTATTTTATTTTATCATGTGTGAGGACCCGCATGAATGAGGTTTTATCGAAATAGCATTTGGTTGGGGGTCTGGTCACATATGGCTTCACATTACACTTGAGGGTCCAAGACAAGTGTCTTGGGACGGCCTTTGGACACTTTCTTTTTGGCTCTCACAATTTCACGGTCACGGCTCTTGACTTGTGTGTGAAGTGGTCCTTATTATACAAACACCATGATAGATATCATGATACTATTGGGGGGGGAGAGAGAGGGGGTGAGAGAGAGGGAGAATTGTCATATATGAGTGTACCTCTCATTCACCATAACATGAAAGCCAAGTTGACATAGTATGCAACCTGGAGATTACTTTTTTCGGATTCATTTGACACCGGAAATGGTGTTAAAGACCCCGAATTAATCTACTCAACATCAATTGAGATGAATAAGAAACAAACCCGTTGTGTACCTCTCATTCATCATAACATGAAGACCTTGACCCGAAGATTACTTTATTTGGATTCATTTCACACCGGAATTGGTTTTAAAGACCCAGAATTAATCTATTCGACATCAATTGAGATGAACTGGCAATGAACCCGTAGTGGGTCAAGTTTTTGGTGTTGGATGGGACGAGAAGAGGTACATTCGTGTACGATAATTTAATTTAATTCCCTCTCTCACTCTCTCTCTCTCTTTCATACGTAATATTGTAGCGGTTGTCAACTCATGTGACCGCAAGGTGAGTTACACACACACACACACACACACACACACATATATATATATATATATAATGATTATGAACACTTCAATAGAGCTACTCAAGGCCTTCCGCTTGGCTCATTCGTGCGGTTACCAAATCTACATGGCGACAAATTCAATGCCAATTCGCACTCGAAATCGGAAGAAGATTTCACGAGATCAAATTGCGTCGATCCGATGCGATGCGGAGACGTTGACTTTTGCTGGAGATTTTTGGGGCATAATCGGTCAAGATCCGAGTGTTTCCAAGTGCAGCTAGTTACATGTTGTGATGATCTTCGGTTATTCTTTATTAGTTTAGATTAGATTCCATTAGATTCCTCCAAAACGATCGGTAATTTCCCTGAAGTCTTGAACTTCAACCGGTCCTTGTGCAAGCAACCAGTGGCCAGTTCTCCCCGTTCATTTCTTTGCTCCTTTCGAGCCAATGACGTGAGCTATGTACTTCAAGGTCCTCAAAATTACATGAAAATATACATGTTTCGGGTCCAAAAATGTGTGGTGAAAACCCTAGAAGAAGGAGCCCCGGTCAAGGGTAGGAACCATTTTGTGTGGTGATCTTGTGAGGTTCAAGAGGCCCATTTTGGACCTCCATGCCCATGTCGTACGCTTGTGGTTTAGGGTTGTTTATAGTTTTTCTTGGTTGAAAATGTCAAGAGTGAATCCACGCAGAACTAGCTCAGATTCTAATTGCATTTACCTAGTCGAGGCACATATATAGGTGAAAATGTAACATAGGACATAACGTTACTTCACCGATGAGCTGTGTTCACTTGCCTTGACTTCAAATTCAGTATGAAGCAATGGACTTCCGGTATTCGGAGTCTTTATTCTCGAATCTATTGTTGGGCCCACGAACACAACTCATCAACTAAACAATGTTGTGGAACATTTGAGTTTTTATAAAACCATTGTCAAGGTTCAAAGACATATCATATTTTTTAAAAGGAAAAAAAAGCTTCACCACACATGGTTACATTTCATTTGTTGATTGCATTACACTAAATATAATAGCTAGTCTCACTTATGATTTGGATTTACGGAGTGCTATATATTTTTACTATTGACGTAGTTTTGTACCAACTAAAGTTGTTAATGTTCTATAGTGTCCAAACAACCAATTTAACATTTGTTGATAAAATATGATCTATATAGTATATAGATATAGCACTACGTAATTCCAAATAGCAAGTGACACTAAATATCATATTTGGTGTAGTTTGTATTAGATATGAATGTGATATCATTGACCAAGTATAATCTTATTTCAATATTTTTGATAGTCCATGGTCTAAAACTTATTGAGGATTCATGGCGGCCATGTTAAGAACCTATTCATTGTAAAGTGCTATGGCTTGATTCATCCATACAACACACATGCTATTCCATGTGCTATTGGGCATGCCCAAAGACCACCGGACGTGACCTATTTGACAAGCTCTTGCCCCAAACAACCATACAATCTTTTATGCTCCAAATTTTTTGTAAACCCCCAAATCTTGGAGACATGATGGGAAAAAAGAAAAAAAAAAAGAAAAAAAGAAAAAAAGAACTACCAACCCTCAACATGTAGCGGCGCTTGCAAGTACACCCCCAAGAATCTCATTCTCAAATGATGGATCTCAAAAATAAGGTCGAATCCATCAAGATATTGTATATATATGTACCTTGTATAACCAATATCTAGGTAATTATAGACGTTTTCCCCCAATTCCAGACTAAAATGTTGTCACACACCCACGTTAATATCTCCACCATGGTGTGAAATGTTTGCATACATCATGTCCACAATCTTGTTAATATACAAATAACAAAACTTGAAGCACGAGTGTTCTCATTTTTCAAAATTACTTGCTTATTTCTAAACTTGTCAAAAGTCTGGAACTACCTATATATATTAGTTGTAAGGATTGCAACATGAATTTAATTAAATTTTAAAAAACTTGTGTCATGTGCCATGTGCCATGCCTACATTGCTGGAAACCTCATAATAAGTAAAATAAAAGTAACGCATGTATTCAGGTACTAGCATGAATGTGAGCCAGTTAGCCGTATGTTGATCACAATTAACCATGATGTGACATAGAGTGTCATGCCTCCTTTGGGAGGTGGGCTCTGGTAGTAGAGTAGCCATCCCAAGTTCATTTGCGGGGTAGTGGTGGTGGTTTGGAGGGACGGGTGCTTGTTTGTTGTCAAGTTTTCTTTTGTTCAAGACTAGATAAGTGAGATATTTGATGGCGTTTTGATGTATGTTTTTCAAGAGGGTTATAATATTTGATTTTGGGATGTTTAGGTTGGTGAGTTTTTTAATGAAGTGTTTGTGTATGGCTCCTCTCACCCCAGCTGTGATGGTAATTGGGGGGGGGGGAGGGGACGGGACGGGAGCTTGTTTGTTGTCAAGTTTTCTTTTGTTCAAGACTAGATATATGAGATATTTGATGACGTTTTGGTGTATGTTTTTTCATGAGAGTTTTATATATTTGATTTTGGGATGTTTAAGTTGGTGCTTTTTTCAATGGAGTGTTCGTATATGGCTCCTCTCACCCCGGTTGTGATGAAATCGAGGGGTTCATTTTCCCATCCGTTATTTTGTATGAAAAAACCTTGGAAAGGTCCATATGTGTCATGTGATCTAGAAACTCAATTGTTTCGGTGAGAGTTGTCTAACCTCATAGGCACATATCGTAGAAAGATAGGTAGGTGAGTAGCCGAGACCAAAAAGGGGTTAAGAGATATACCTTGTCACGGTTCTCACTCCATGGACTCATTCTACACAAGAGCCTGGTGGACTTGGCCAAAGGCATAGTAATTTATATGGTAGTATCTTAGGCACCAAGTATTCTTCTATGTGACTTTAATACTTGGGATACCTCTATAGTCGGCTAGTATTATAGGTGGCTACTATATGAGAAAATACTACATAAGTCAATCCAATGGGCCTTTAGTACTTACTTAGTACCAAACGTGTACAGGAAAATGGGCAGCATGGCCGCCCAGGCTACTACTACTGCTCCAGTATGTGGTCATTCTTTGTGAGACCAAAAACCCTAATATCTGCAACATAATAGCATTACTAATTAAGCAGCTACGTGATGGTTTCTTCCCAAAAACGAGGCTCTAATTAAAAAAAAGCTATGATAATTTACAGCTGCTTGTTGAAACTTGAGTCCACAATGCATGGCAACACGAGTGTCCTCCGTAAATGGGATATCCCAAAATCAAAGGAGAATTCTGCTCATGTGACACATGGTCCCACGGAATGCAACCAAGGATTTGTGTCATGGTATGAAGGTTCGTTGTTACTAAATGGACATTACAAAGGAGAATTATGGTCATATGACACCTGGTCCCACGAAACGTGAGCCAAAGAGTTGTGTCATGTTATAAAGGCTTGTTGTTACTAAATGGACATCAAAAAGGATAATTCTGCTCATATGATACCTGGTCCCATGGAACGTAGACAAGGAGTTGTGTCATGTTATGAAGGCTCGTTGTTACTAAATGGACATTACAAAGGAGAATTATGGTCATTTGACATCTGATCCCACGAAGCATAACCCAAGGAGCCGTGTCATGTTATAAAGGCTCGTTATTACTAAATGGACATTAAAAAGGAGAATTCTGTGCATATGACACTTGATCCCATGGAACGTAGTCAAAGAGTTGTGTCATGTTGTGAAGGCTCGTGGTTACTAAATCGACATTAAAAAAAGGGCACATGCTACCATTTGTAGGGTCAGTAGTTAACGTGATTGAGAGATGTGATCATTAATTTAGACAGGGAAATCAAAAGAATCCTCACTTTGATTTCTCAACGATTTTTTTTGCATTTCAACTTCAATTCCGAAACTGGAAATGACGATCTGCGTGACACACGATTGCTAATGAGATGAGTCGACAAGTCCCCATTCGATTCAACGGCCAAAATTGTATGCGGTGTTGGAAACGCCGCCACCCACAGTACTGTTAGGGCCACCGTAACTTGAGGTGATATTAAGAAGTTATATTATGCTGGTCCCATAGGGGACTCATTATTTGTAAGGAAAGCAGTCAAAGCAGGGTCAGAAGTGAATGTGACGTCAAAGGGGTTCTGATTACAAAAGTTTTCAAGTATCGGTCCCACTTTGCCAGATTCTTCTTCACTGATTCTTCTTCTGGGCTGTAGGTGCCACTCATAAACACATTTTGATATTTGTTGGAGGTTGTGCAATTGATCTAGGCTACCGAGGTTTAGTACAACAACATAACTAATAGGAGAATTGGTGTGTCGGAATCCAGCAGCGACTTGAACTATATCTACAATCGACAACAATATTCAAATAGGTCGTAACTTACACTAAATATTGGACTTAGGGGCGGTTTACACTACGGACCATGAAGTCGTCCCACGTAAGAGGCCTATTTTGCGTGGGACGACTTCATGGGACGACTTCCATGGTCCGAGTTACTAAAATATTAGTTTTCATGGTTCATGGGCCCTTCACTAGGTGTAAACCGAATGTGGACCATGAAGAATGACCATGCACCAAAAAGGCTTAAAACGGCATTTTTTTGACATGGGTCCTTGCTCTTTTTCCCGGACCACCTCTTTTGCTTGTCCCAACGGAAAACCCGTTGGACCATGGCAGTGGATAGAGTAGGCTTAAAAAATAATATTTTGTGGACCTCAACCTCCGTGGTCACTTTGCCATTTTTTCCTTGGTGTAAACCCAAGTCGTCCCGGGACGACTTCAACGTCCAATCACATCGCTTAGACAGCCGTGGGACGACTTCATGGTCCATAGTGTAAACCGCCCCTTAGTGTCACCAATTCTATTTGTCTCGCTCAATACGAAGTGTTAACTTCACATTCTCTGACGATTTTCTTGTAAACAAATTGTTGTTACATTGGATGAATGAGAGGTGCCCTCGTATCCAATAATTCCCTTCTTCCCTTTACTACATTGATTATCTCAATTAACGCGTGTTACTATTTGGAGTTACGCAATGTAATAACGTCTTACCCAAGAGTTCAATATCTACTAACGAAAGTTCAATGACTTGTTTGGACATTATAGAACATCGATGACTTTTGCTTGGTACAAATTACATTCTCATGAAATAGTTATATAACACTGCATAACTCCAAATAGTAACACACACTCATTGGGATAATCTTGGTTCACCTCGGGTATCAGTATATGCACATGTATGTAGTGGAAAGTGAAATAAATGGTACCCGTACAGCACTGGTTTTTACAAGCCCCCTTACATGGCTGCTGCGAATCTCAAGCCCTATCCATGTAAAATCTACACCCTGCGTACATATCTCTTGGGAACCCCCTCTTAGCCTTTTCTTTTATTTTATTTTCTTTGGCTTTAGCTATGATTCCCAAGCCCTAAGTTATGTATGTGAAAAATGCACATGACTTAACTTACATATCACATGGAGCGGCCACCAGCTTCTCCCCCCTCGTTTCCTCTGCTTGAGATGTCGCTGCAGACAGGATTATGATTCCGATATGCTTACACACTGGAACATTTATTCAGCTCTTCAAAAATGCCATGACCTACGAATGCCCTACTGAGTATCGAATTCTAATTAAATTCCCCTTACATACCGGTTAGAAAAAGTAAATCATATCACCCACACAACCCTGATTTTTATCCTTACCCCCTTGCTTCCACGTCTCTCTGGCCCTATCCGTCTGTGTGAAATGTACAACCCGTGTACAGACCCCCCACTAGCCTCTCCTTTCATTTCTCCTGACTCTGCAGCCACCCAGCCTTGTGTCAATAAATAATGAAAATGCACAAAACCCGTATGTAAAGACCTGACCCTAATTTCTGTTTGGTTATGTCAGGGCGCCTCACGTTGCATAATCTCCCTCCGGATTTCTCAGAGCGCATGATGATTTCCCATAACTTTTGCTCTGTCGAACCGGCGCTTTAAGAACGCGTAGAAACTCTGTTGCTGCCCACTTAAATGTGTGGAAACATCCAAAAATTAGAGCCAGGTCTTTACGTGCGGTGAGGCCCTCGAGACATGGCATTTGGAAATAAGACTCCCGCTCAGGCTCCCACCCTTGGGGAGCCTTTATTTTTCCGATAATGCCCTATCACTCGGACCCGGACCACTTGGACTGCACCTTCGTCGGGCTTTACAGCCATGAATCCTCAGCCTGCCTGCTGGAAAATGTTCGCGGTCTGTAGATTTACGGCCACGAATCCTCGGCCTGCCTGCTGGAAAATGTTTGCAGTCTGTGGATTTCATGCGGAACCGGCACTAGCCTTTCCTCACCCTTTTCTTCAGACTCTGCCTGCAGCCATGAATCATCCCATCCCACGCCATGCCCTGTGTTGAGTGAAATGTAAATAGAGGTGTTCATAATATAATTACTTTTGGTACCTTCTTTTCTTCCACATTGTTGCAGCCACGAATCCCAAACCCCAGGCTGGGTGAAATGTAGGCAAGCGGTACATATGCCAGGGATTTGCCCAGCAGAGAGCCGTGGTTGCTCTTCCCTTTTTCTTCCGCTTTGCAGCATTGCTGCGGAGGGGACTGGACGACCTTTCCACCGCGCATGCTCTTTTTCTGACTCTGTCCACCCATCTCTCTCTCCGGACTTCTTCAACTCCTGCGGCTTCGACATAAGCTATTGTACCACACACTAAAGGAAGCAGCGCAATTTACACAGCCTTGCAGGATACTCTTACTCACTCTGTAGACCCTTCTTCCAGGCAACTTGCCGGGATCAGCTGAGACCCAATATCGACACAATATTACCATCACGGGCACTGGACTCAGCACAATTGTGAATCTTTGTCCCACAGCCAGAGCTTTCCGCCGCAGGCAGCTTGAGAAGATTTTGGGTGGGTTGGTTGGTTGTGTCTGGCGCAATTGGGGACGGGTGGAATGTGTGGTGAATCACTAGGCAGGTGAAGGAGGTGAGCAAAGGGGACTCAAATCGATCTGTGAATAGCAGCAGCATGTGTTAGGATTTGTGTTTCGGTCGAAGGAAAAATTCTTGCGACTTAGATGAGTGGATTCCCTACCTGTGTCTCTGATGCATAATTTGCATGAATTGTTTGTGCAGCTGGAGAAGTTCAGGCCGGAAGTACATCGAGACGTACTCTGCAAAGTTTGTGTGTGTGTGTGTGTGTGTGTGTGGGGTTGATCAATCGGTGCAGAGCTCTTGATACCGGCCGGTTTGCTGGGCGATTTGGGCTCCGAACGACATGAGTCGGCTACTGGTACATATATTCAGCTCTTTAATTAATTGTTCGGGACTGCTCTGTCTTTGTGACCTGCTATCCTCGTGCTTGATAGAAGTCGTCGTCGCCAACAACATGACGAATTAGACATCGTTGCGTCGACCCAGTCGCATGGGTTGTAGACTTCTGTGCGCTCATTCTGACCTGCGTAGGCGCGATAGTTAGCATCGTTAGAAACAGACAGCTTCTGATCAATAGCCTCCCAGGGGAGAGTGAAGCAGATTAATGCGTGGTTCAGGTGAGCTGTAGGATGCCTCAAGCGATTTTGGAAAAGTACTTACCCTCACTTGAAATGAAGTTCCATCCATTTGAATTCTTCCGGAAGACCTCATAGCCAATCTTGTGCCCTGCAAACTCTCATGCAAGCGCTTTAGGTTCTTGCTCTCTAGCTTTGACAATTGGTGTGCTCGAAAAGAGGAAGCTTGAGAAGCAGGCGACCGATTCTACGAACTACTCGATTAGCTACATAGGTCTCCCAGTGGAAGTAACTCCGAGTGGTCTTTGATCAAGGTTCAGACACGGAATCTGGAGTTTGGGAGTCATCAATTGTTCTCAAAGTTTACAGACTCGTCTCCAATTCTGTTGCTTACGCAGGTAGAAAGGGGAAGGCGTAATGCGAGTGACCCTTGAAAGAGACAGAGTCCGTTACGGACAACTTACATGCATTCGGAAGACCAGGATAGGTGACTGAAAAGCAGAGAAACATGTGGTTCCTTCCGGAGTTCCTGTCGCCCTTCGGCCCGGACTGCACAAGATGCAAGACCTCCAATAATGGCTCCTTCGGGGATTCGGTTCCGGCAGCAATTTTGATCGGCTTGTTTTTCGCGTACGTATGGGCGAGGCTGAAGCCATGGGTGTCGCCCCAGCCCGACGACAGCAAGGACTACATTATGCAAGATTTGCATCGTGCGAAATCGTTCTTGAGCAACTTACATGACCTAATGTGGAGTGAGAAGTCGCCTCCGCAAACGAATGAGAGCATCTCGAAAGAGGGAGAGGACATCCTCTTGTCGAAGACGCACTTGCGCGGAGCCGGCTCCATAGCCACGAAGAAAAGCACCTCGGAAACGATTACAGGGACTTTGACGATCGGTACCCACATCGATAAAGAGGAAGTCGAACGGTTGAAGCATAAGCTCCACGTGCTCGGCCATGGCGATTACGTGTATCAGGTGCATGAGCCTTCGGTCCTTTTACAGGCGAGGCTGCCGATCACCTCCGAGCTTCTCAGTCAAGCATTCGAAGTGGCGCGGCAAGGGGTTGCACTTGACCCGCAATGCACTCTTCAACTCGGGACTTGGGGTGTCATCTTGGAGTCAGGTAATCTTGTAAACGATCGAATGCTTTTCCGATTTTATGTCTCAGGCGAATCGAATTAAGTTACATTGAATTTCTTCACATTGGCTCCATCTTTTTGACATTGTCGAGTTGATGAATGTATGCAGAGGGTGACATGAAGCTCCTGCGGCTCCGGGATGGAGACGCACCTATTTTGCTCGAATCGTTCCAGGAGGAAGGTAGCGCCCCCCCTGCCCTGCCGTTTGATTGAGCTCCTCGGAATTCAACATGAATAATTTCGGGACAAAATCAATTGCACTATGCTTTATTCTTTTCTTTTCCCTGCCACAATTTAGCAATTCTGATCCACGTTGCCGGGCTTGTGTGAACATTGAACAGACGAGGACCTGAGAGTGGAGGGGATGTTCCTTCAAGGAGTGCAGTTACGAGCTGTGACGGGTGAAGAGAGTTCTGCATTGAAAACCAAAGCCCTCCTCAAGGTGAACCAAACATTCAACATATATTGTCAGGCATTTTATGTGAGGATTTCTTGCCGGAAATGAGAATAGGTAACTTAGAACTAGGTGTCAGGACAGATTCTTACATGTACTTGGTGGAAGTAGTAATACGGTCCCGACTGGCCGATTCTGTGCAGGAAGGGTCGGTGTGGGTGGATGCGCTCATAGTGTGGGCGCCAACAAATGACGTCAACAAGACGTCGTTGCTGTATGCCACGAAGATTGTGGAGTTCCAAGGGTTAGCCGTGGAAGTTCGCAGCGGCTTCATTCCCGTCAGCTTCAAGTTCAAACCAAGACACGAAGGTTCTCATTCTTACCCTTGCATTTGAAGTTACTTCTATCTCCTTTTCTTCAAGCTGGCTTGTTTGGTGAAGTTTTTGAGATCATGGCAATCATTTGGTCGAGTCGATGGTCCATTAACGACTGCCTCCGAGCTTACCCTTAGTGATCCCCAAATCATAGCAGAATTCTTTACTGCATTGCAGTCACTAGAAACATAATCACTTTCTGCCGAAATTGCCACTGTGTGTTGTAGTCTTGGATGCACTGACAGTCAAAAGGCGATGGCAGATCATACGGGCTTGTACCTGGCGGGAGCACTTGCGGTCACGGTGGCCCTCATGCCAAGCCAGTTCTGGTTACCGATCCTCGGCAAGATTGGAATGCTGTTTCTTCCGATTATGCAGCTAGCTGCGGTAATTCTCGGTTGGAATTTTGGCCACTTTTTGATACTCGGAGAGTGGCCGACCACGAAAGGGTAAGATCTCTATGTGATTGTAAAGATTTCCTACATTGTATCGATAATCTCCACACTCGTATTGGTAAGATAGACTCCAGATGATAGGAAGAGAAAGAGCATTAAGGCAAGTATACCTCAATTACGTAACCTCAGAATGGCCGATGAAGTGACCTATGTACATGTCATGTTTGCAGAGCGCATGAACTGAAATTAGATGCGCATGCTGTCAAGAAATTGGACCACGACCTTCATCGCTACATTACTCCATGGGACAGGTAGGCATTCTTGCTTGTTTCATATCGATCGCTTTGTCATGTTGTAGTTTGAAGCATTTCGATCTATGTCAAAAATTCCGTCGACACATAGCAGGACAATCGACTAAGAGAATTTTCTGAAGTTTACCTTGTTGTCAACTTTTCTTCTCCAATATATTTGCCGCCACTTGGAAAACTCAACATTTTTTCTCTAATCATCTTCGAAGAGATAATGGTTGCCGATGTACGCTGATGATTAGGGCTGACAATGGTGAGTAAAAGTTTCAGCTTAAATAATCATGTATTTGGTTCTGACAGTGTGGTAAGGATGGAAATGAGCGATCTGGAGAGAGGACTGGTGCAAAGACTAGACAGGCGACCTAGCTCAGCAAACACAGGGATATACGCGCAACAGGCGGATTACCGCACCGAATTTTGGAACAAGGGTGTTACTGAAATGAACGAGGCAATCGAAATTGAACCTGAAAATGAGCTGCCGTTCCGGTGAGTGACCTTAACAAGTAAATGTGTCTTACAATATCACACCATTCATGTCCACCGGGAGACAAGGAATGTATGAAGTGGTGTATCTGTCATTTTGAAGCCCGATTCTTGGGTTGTTCATTATCACATGTGAAGGTGTCAACGTGTGGCAGGGTACGAGGTTGCATTAAAGGACTGGCAGGCAATTACGAGGAAGCGTTGAAAGATCTGGACCAGGCCATTGAGAT
This sequence comes from Polytrichum commune, assembly GCA_950295325.1. NCBI lineage: Eukaryota > Viridiplantae > Streptophyta > Polytrichopsida > Polytrichales > Polytrichaceae > Polytrichum > Polytrichum commune. The sequence continues at coordinate 43,696,606 of OX485804.1, forward strand.
GAAACCAGATGATGTCCTGGCAATTGTCGATAGAGGCGTCTTCAGATTCTTGAACGGTGACTTCAAGGCTGCATTGGCAGATCTCGACGAGGGCATCAGACTTGAACCCCTTCAGCCTCCAGCGATAATGAGGCTGCGTGAGACCATCCTCCAGGTTAGTATTCGAAGCACCAAAATACTTAGCAGCTTGAAGGAGCTCATGCATTATGGACGGTTAGTGTTAGCTTTTGCTCCTAGAATATTTTTCCGTGACAAGGGCTAGAAATTCACGTCGAGTACGTCATTTCTCGTGCCCTGCGGGTGCTCTTAAAAGTGCGCTAGTAGACTATCATAAACTAAAGCGCATTTCGAAACATTCCATGATAGCACTGCCTACATGAAATTGCCTTATGAGTAAATCGAGACATAATAAAACATAAATGAGATTCCTGTAACAGAAAGTTTCGTTTGATGAATTTAGATTTTAGAAGACCAAGCGGACCTAGCCCGGCTTCGAGAGGAAAACCCCAGACTGAAGGAGGAATTAGAAGCAACACGTGCGAAAGCTGCGGCCGACCTAGAAGCAGCTGAAGCCAAAGCTGCGGCCGAGCTTGCAGATGCCCAAGCCCGAGCTGCAGCCGAGCTAGAGGCAGCCATAGCCAAAGGTGCGGCTGAGTTAGCTGCTGCTCAGACCCAAGCTGCTGCTGAGCTAGAGGCAGCCATATCTAAAGGTGCGGCGGAGCTAGAGGCAGCCATAGCTAAAGGTGCGGCGGAGCTAGAGGCAGCGCAAGCCAAAGCTGCGGCTGATCTAGAAGAGCTGCGGGCCAGACTCCAGGCCGAGATGGCAGACTTGCGATCCAGACTCGAAGGGGAGATGGCTGAGTTGCGGTCCAGACTCGAAGGGGAGATGGCTGAATTGCGGTCAAGACTCGAAGGGGAACTGGCAGCGGTGCGGTCCAGGCTTGAAGGGGAGCTTGCGGACTTGCGGTCTACATCCGAAGCGGAGATTACGGACTTGAAGTCCCAAAATGAACAATTGCGAGAAGATCTCACCAAAGCCGAGGAAATTATTAGCAAGTTGCCAACAAATCAAGTAAGTTATTCCAACCACTTCGACGAGTCAATTTACTCAACAAGTTTCAAAGACTGATTCAGACCGGTAGACCTATTAATCTTTGAAACTCTTCTGCCGATCAGAAAACGTGAACGACACCCAGCGCTTGCATCTCCATTGTTCACCTCCTTATTTTGGAGTTTCCACGTTTCCAGCTGGTATCCATCCGCTCTGTAGACGGATAGTTTATCATGATTCAAGCCGAATCCTTTTATCGTGTTTGCACTCAACGAGACTCTGCTGAGCTCATTTCAACAATATACTCATCCGCATAGATCTACTACTGATTTATTGTTCCTCCGTTAGTTTACATAAAATGCTGCATTCTATTACGTACTCATTGGAACTGAAAAACCTAGGTGGATTTGTCTGCATTACTGCAGTTTTTGTGTGGCATATCTGCTAGCAAGAGTCTTGGCACTACTACTAGCTACTTAGCAATCCCACACTTGAGTTCTAAGCTCCTTAGAATTTCGTCAAGTGATGTCACCAAAACGACCTACCTACAAGGCCGATAAATCTTTGAACCTGTATATGTTGATAATCAGATACACATGCTGGGCTGGAGTTAGTTTGCCACTCCGTCTCTTGACCCGTTTCACCAGAGGTAGAGCAAAATTCAAGTCAGTCCAGAACTCGCGTTGTTGATCATCTGTGATAATTTGGACGTTTCTTGGCTGCAGACATTAACAATACAATACAACAACCTTTGTTGCGAGAAGTGCGTCAAAGACATCAGGGCGGTACTCACGAAGAATGTTCCTGGTAACAACACAGTCTACCACACTCCACCAAGTTTGTGATGATGAAAATAAACTTATTTCTGAATCGCTCAATTCTCACAGAAACAATGCTTCTGTGTAAGATGCATCGTAATCTTAACATGTTTCTGTGTGTCGCGCTACAGGGGTTGAAAAAGTGATCGAGGATTTCATGGCCAACACGATCACAGTCATCGGCCTCGTCTCCACTGCAGAAGTATTAAGAGTCTGCAGAGAAAAATCTCCGAGGAAGGCCATCAACCTTATTGGCGAAGCTCCTGGAGTTCCACTTGAGACAATGACCAAGGGCTACGAATCTGACCAGCATCATTATGAACCTCAGGCTACACCAGAGCCAGCACCAGCTGCTCCTGCACAAGAACCCCCAGCCGAGGCTGCTGCTCCGGAACCGGCACCGGAGCCCGAAGCTGTACCCGAACCGGTCCCGGAGGCTGAAGGCGCACCCGAGCCTGCTCAGGAGCCCGAGGCTACACCCGATCCCGCACCGGAATCTGCTTCGGAGCCCACTCCGGAGCCTGAGTCTGTACCCGAGGCTGCACCGGAACCGGCTCCCGAGCCTGCTCCGGAGCCTGAGGCTGCACCTGAGGCTGCTCCGGAGCCCGAGGCTGCACCTGAGCCTGAACCGGAACCTGCACCAGAGCCTGAAGCTGCACCCGAACCCGAGCCGGAGGCTCCACCGGCACCGGAGCCAGAAGCAGCACCCGAGCCTGAAGTTGCTCCTGAACCCGAGCCTGCACCGGAGCCGGAACCGAAGCCGGAACCGAAGCCCGAAGCAGCACCCGAGCCTGAAGTTGCTCCTGAGCCCGAGCCTGCACCGGAGCCGGAACCGGAGCCCGAAGCTGCACCTGAGCCCGAGGCACCATCCGCACCTCCCGCACCAGAGCAGGAGGTAGCCTCGGCACCTCCTGCATCTGAGCCAGAGGTTACACCTGACGCCGAAGGAGAACCGACGACAACACAGGCAGAAGAAATCTTCGAGTGGAAACCTAAGGAGAATGGTGAGGTACAGCACGAAGTGGAGGCTGTTGCAGGTTGAAATCGAGGAAGAAAATCATGATCTGTAGCGTACATGTGTAGCGTTTCGTCACTCTTTTTGAAGCCGATCGTTGGCTGCCATAATCTGAGTGCCGAGAAACGAAAGGAGGGCGGGGGAAGTAGATGAGCAGTAGATTACAGCATCTGTTAGGCTGGTGATTCAGTGAGTCAGGAAAGACAGAGTGTTCGACAGAAACGAGCTGGTTTCATGCAACGTTAGGAAATGTGACAGGCTTGAAGGCTCTCAAGAAGCCTTCGTCCATAGATTAGATGCACTCTAGAAAACTAACCAATATGTAGTAAGTCATTTATTTGCTGTTCCAGAAAACTGGACCTATAGGATTATGATGTTCACCGTAAAAATCGCAATACGGCAATGTCGCCTGTTTTTTCTTCTCTTTCGAGATCTATTTGAGTTGCTTAACCAGTGTCAGCTTACGAGCGTCCCCACGGCATGCTTGTCCCTCCATTCATAACCAAAATTGCTTGTTGTCCACTTAAAACCTATCTGCACAGCAATCTCATTCTGGCAAACTGTGAACTACTAAGCGTTGAGAAGAGCTTAATTGGCCCTCAAATGCTGCAGTTATCAATCGGGAATAGGTCGTGGAAGGAGTGATTGCAACAAGTACGTAAATGTGAGCGAGCATTCATTAATTTTCAAAAAATTCAAATGCTGCGTCAGATGAGGTTGATAAGCACCTGTCATGAGAAAATTAAATTCTCTATCTGGAATTCATTGCAAACCTGCACGTATGTTGACAGTGCACAATGTTCATGAATGCATTCTCTACCTATGACAAAATGGGTGAAAGTTTTTGTTTGTTCCTCTGGGAAACCTAGCCAGTTCCTCGCACATGAATCTATTGAAACTCTATTGAAAGAAGCCCTGTTTCACAGACATGGATAAACTGTGAGAGCACTTATAATGGTGGGCAACAATTCTCCACCCTGCAGATTTTATTAGCAGTGTCAAAAGTTCATCAATTAATGTTCCGTTTAATGTATCGACCCTCCATCACTCATATAAGGCCATTGTAGAAGCATTAAACGAAATTTGGCCACAACTTAAAAAGTTGGACAGAGGAACACAGGAATTGAATAGTTTTTGAGATTTCACTTTAGGCATAGGGTTGTCCACGTTTGTAGAGTTTCTCTTCATGAAGGATATTGCTCTACACCATACAATTCAGTTTATGACTTTCCCTCAATTTGCGGGTGCCTGCCTTGTACATGGCCAAAATCTCAAGGCAACAACAATGTGGAGATCCATCAAGATTAAGAGAGTACGTGATGACAATAAGTGAGGCTCTTCATAATGACTCTGGCCGTTCAAGCTTGGTAACTCCTGAATTAGTATTCTTGCTAAAGTTAGGTCGACATTCTACTTTTGTGGCGAACAATTGATTTTCCATGTGCATTTCTCATTGTTGCAATGTGCTAACTTCATCTCCATTTGCTCTACAATTATCTGCACACGGCCAGCCGCCAACTTCGAGATGAAAAGGTGTAGAGAACATTAAGCATTGCCACAATGACAATAAAAAATGCATATGTTGGAAAATCAACTGGTCGTGGCAGCAGAAGTGGAATGACCTATCTTTGAAATCGTTGCAAAAACACAATTTCAGGCGGTACCATGCTGGATCGGCAACAGTCATTATGCTGGACCTCATACATTCGTTATTATAAAACTCTGGCGAAGTTGTCAAGTATTGTATCTCCAAGAGTAGATGTTTCTTGCTTCAGGCCCTCTTTTGTGCGTGCTGTTGGCCGTTTTTCATCTCTGCCTTCGTCATACTCTGAATAGTGGATGGCAAGTGCTTGACAGCAGCATGGAAATAGTATACATGATAAGCGTCCAAAGTTTGTGAAGAAGTTCCGATTTATGCATTTGGCCAACGCTTCACAGCTCCTTCCTATCTTCTAACTCTTGGGCCGCCTCTTGGGCCGCCTCTTGGGCCAAGATCACAGGAGCGGCCTGATGTTTCATCAGGACCTTCACATAGGGAAGGACTCCCCGAATGTACCTCAGTTCCGGCTGCAAGTCCAGCTGATGGGCGCGGCAATATTGTAGATACATAATACCGAAATAGTTGTTGAGGCCGTTCAAGACATGAAACAATGCATGCCACTGCGGCGCGACAGGCAAGGTGGTTTTCCGGTTGCAAGACTTCTGGTCGATGGCCCAGATTCCAATAAAAGACGAGAAGCAAAGGAGATACTGATGTGACAATCGCCTCGCAAGGCAGTCCGTTGTCTGCATGTAGTGCCTTAACATCCCTGGCGCACACACCATCGCAAGGAAGAAGTACTGGAGCTGAAAACCGATTACGAAATGGTAATTCAAGTGCAGTAACATGAATCCAGTCCCATATAAGACTAAGAACAACGCGAACATTCTTCGTCTGCGAATATCGGGGGCATACAGCACATGGATAAACAGCAGCATAACCCAAACCATGGGTATCTCATCACTCAGGTGCTGTCTGCAAGATTGGTGAGGACAAGAATAATTTCATTAAGTGTGCATTAACCGACACTTGACTTCCAGCGTGAGACTTTAAAAACCAGCACAATGTGCATGACACATATAATGCTTACGAGATTCGCCAGGAAAATAAGGGCCTGGCATTAGTTAGGAAATAGAGATTACTGTGAAGGACCGAATGAACCATACAAATTGGACTCCGAATCCTGTGAGGAAAACTAAAACATGCAGACAGAAATACCGTCGCCTTTTCGGTCTTGCATGCTGCTCGGAGAGTTCCTACCATCGTTCAGAGCAATACCGAAGGCAGCAGCCTTGAAGAACGTGATGCAGAAATTATTCGTCAGCTTGGTAAGCATGGCCAAATCCTGATTCTCGTATGCAGGACAGGACACTTCAAGTAGGTTGCCTTCCCAGCTAATAAAGTCTGGACGTTTACTTGAAAGTGTGGAAAACCCTAGTTACAAACTGTATAATCCATATCCAATTCCACTGAAATAGCCATATCTCGCGTCAGTGGCAGTACTTCCGAGAATGTTATCACATCTCATCTCGTAATAGAAGGCTTAAGATTTTAACGAAATTATCTCAAGCCTCAATCCTACATCGCAACTACATCGAGAACCACGACCTATTTATTAACGTATACTTCAAAGAATGGAACACCCTAGTAACGAACAGCGTCATCCACATCCACTTCCACGGAAATAACCATGTCTCGCGTCAGTGGCAGTTCTTCGGAGGACGTCATAACTTCTGATCTCGGATAAATGAAAGGCATAAGATTTGAACCAAATAATGTCAAGTCTCAAATGTTACGTCGCGACAGCTACTTCGGGAACCACTACCTACTCCAGTTTCTGAACGATTGCGTGAAGGAGTGGAAAACCCTAGTAACGAAACTGTTAATTCCACTCAAATAGCCACGTCTCACGTCAATGGCAGTAGTTCGGAGACCGTAATGAGACTCCTGATCTCGGAGAGTTAAGGCTTGAGGAGATTTTGCAACATATAAATCTCAAATTCTCTTACTTGACTATGAGGGTGCAGTGGAGGAGCATACTGCCGACCCCCACCACCGTGGAGTAGAAGTGCAAAATACAGAACCTCCGCTCAAACTTCATGTGCACCGAGTTAATAAACCCGATCAGCGACAGGATGATGCCCGGCAGGTTCGAGAGTGTGTTGAAAGCTTCAGCTAACATGGGCGAGATCTCATATCCGGGCTCACACAGACGCCAATTCCTCACCGTTTCCACCCACTCTTGCAATCTCTCCATTTAAGCGTCAAATGTCGCTACTGTCACCCAATCTGCCATCTCTAACACAAAAACAGACCCAAAAATAACCTCGCCTTACTCGCGCTGCGACACTTCCTCTCGCAAATCTCAAATTTGTGCACTCTATCCGCATTCGTCACCGTCATAAAAATGCGACAGCAAGAAACTCCACACAGAAAATTTATAATAATTATTTCACTCAAATTTCACATGGAAGCAGTTCTCGTTGAGTTGGTTAGCACATGCGATCTATCTCGTGGTGTTCCCGCTTCTATAGCTCAGTTGGCTAGAGCACCCGTTTAGTAAGCGGGAGGTCCTGAGTTCAACTCTCAGTGGAAGCAACTTTTTCGGTTTGGTAGTTTTTGCTTGACACCCATATACAGACAGAATTGCGCAGTCAAGTCGCAGATTCATGTAAATCCTGTTTTAAGTATGCCGCAAATCCCAGAAATTGTCAGTTCGATTTTCAAAACCGAAGTTGACATACAGTAATAAGAGATCAAATTGAAGATTCTCTTTCCCATCACACAATTGCATAGACTCTCTCTTACTTTTGTTCACTATTGAACCTAGAGTGGTGTCTATGATTTGAGCACATAATTTAATCACATCGTAACACATGTCTCTCGTGTCTATATTTTGAGTACATAGTCCGACATCATCGTGACATGTGGCCTTCTGGCATTTGTTCCTAACTGCAAATCATGCCGAATACCACTAAAGGATAGGTAGTTGATTAAGGAGTGTGCCCAAGTAAGGTCCACATACCGTGGTTGCTCATGATTGTCACAGGTGCTCTCCTGAGTTTCATCATTCTGTTAAGGGTCAACTTACATGACCCATACATATAAGCTAATGAAAGAGATGAAGCTTCAAGAGTTTAAGAGTGAAACAGACACACCCAGTGGTATGCTTCCACTTTCCTCCAATCTCATGCCAATATTATAAACCAGCAAAGTAATACATTATTGCCAAAGTAACTTTTTTTATGTTGTGGTTTAGGAGGCTGAACTTGTTGAGCAGGTAAAAATTATAGGATATGAAAGACAGTGGGAGTGAATTGTCGCATACCCCTCATACATCCAACATAAAAACTTACCCTTATTCAGTTTGTAGCTGACCCAGTACATTAAATTGGGGGCTTTGAAGATAATTACAGTGTCAAAACAACTGAAAAAGGCAACCTCCACACTGCACACTACTTCAGGACTTTTAAGTTGGATGTACACTCTTATGCATGTCTCACTATGGAAGACACTATGTAAGTTGCTCTTGTCCTATGATCGGGGAAAACTGGCAGTTAGTTACCGATGAACCAGTTGAGTTTGAGAAACACGCAGTTGAAGTTCAAGACTGTAGGAAACTTACCGATCATTTTAAAGGATTTTATAGAATATACCCCAATTTAATAAAGGAAAACCGAATGATGTCGACATGTAACCGGGTGGACTTGCAAACACTAGGATCTCAACTGATTATGCCCAAAAATCTCCCCTGAAATGCTCTGAAATGCTCTGAAATGCTCTTGTTTCAGAGGTTACAAATGGAGATCATGGAAGCCAGCAACAATGTATCCAATCTTCAATTTAGTTCAATAACTAAAGTAGGGTTTGACATAAAAACAGTTTTGTTTAGAATGTCCTCTTTAGAATGTCTACCAAGTTGAATTACTTTGAACTAACGTTTCCTGGCAGAATGCTCAGCTGTAAGGCATGTGTTCTGGAGTAACCATATCTTTCACTTGACACATGTGAAAACTCTGCAGAGTATTTAAACAAACAACTGCAGAGAAACCTGAAAAAACTACTGCATGGATTGCACTGTTTTGCTGCAACAGTTACAGCACATTTCATACTTTTGGCAGTATATTGTGAACTTCGGTACCTTTGTAAGGGCATCATCAATCTGTCAAATCCCGAAACTAGATTGGGCAGACAACTCAATCAAACTTTAGACTGCAGCCTGCTCCACCTGGGATGGGGATGCACAGCTTTGTGGTTAGTAGATTGCGTTTTGAAATTTTCCTAACCTATTGGAAGTGGAGCAGCATAGAATATAATATGTTTTGTGTTCAAAGTTATAACAGTTGCTTAGATTGCAAGATTCTGCCTTAAGTTCAAAATTGCAAAACTCTGGGGACACCAGAATTCAAGCTCGAACTCAATTAAAGTAACATAACATACATACTACATACTACATACAAAAACCTGTACACCCTTCAAAGCTGGGAAGCAAAAATTGAATGACCACCAAAAAGAGTGTAAATTCTGGGGCATCTTTGACATGTTCATCCAGATATAAACCATTTGAAGGATGACCGGACCCATATTTCTTGTTCTCTGACCTAATTCAGTTCGATTTGATGGCTTCAGCATATAATGTACAGCCCTTTTTTCTCAGATGAAAGTCTCACAAAGATATATTTAGTCAGTACTTTGTTGTGATCAAGATGATCTCTGAGGATTTTTTTCAGTCCAACCCTTCAACCACCTTTCGTTTGATCTTCTGAATTTCAAGCATCTGTTCCATTGTTCCTTGGCTTTGCACGAGAAGCAAATATATTAATATGTGTGCCATTTGGAAGTTTCTTATAAACTCTTTTAAACAAATCACTTGATATAACTCCATGAATGCCTTCAGTGACAACCTCCTTATCTTGGAGATAGAGCTCCATTCCAGCTGCACCCAGCAAGTTGCACAATGAAACAATCATTCACAAATACATGTTTCTGCTGAATCTGTCACATCTACCATTAATTTCTCAAAATCGGGAGTACACCGCACAAAAAATACATACCGCCCAATGTTTCTGCCAGCATGTACAACTATATGATGGGAAAAAAAAACACACAATGCACTTGAAATTACCTAAGCACTTGGAGCCTTCGCCTGAAAAGACTAGGATAAAGTCAAGAATCCCATGATACATTAGAGTCATCCTCAAGCTCAACATGACTTTTGGTTGGGAGTTGGTTATTTTGCATACAACACATTCCATGTTCGGTAGGTTTTCAGTGCATGCTTGAAGGTAGTGTGGAGGTTTGACCAAAAGAACATTCAATATCAATTCATTGAAGGTCAAACTCATTTTGGTATGCCAAGAGGTGCTAAGATGAGTTTGGCCCTCAATGAACTGAAATAGGTTCCTCATCATTTTAATTCAAACACTCCCTCTGAGCATGCACCACAAGTGGAAAGAAATTATTAATACTTGTATGCAAAGCAACCAATATGATGTTATAAGGGGACCAACTCCCAACAAAAACTCCCATTAAGTTAAAGGATGAATCATAAATATATAGCATTACGAACAAACCTCCAACCAGCAGGAGTCTCTCATTTGTATGAACGGTCTCTACTTTATACTACTACTCACAACTACAGATGTCAAAGTAGGTGGAAGCACAAAAACAGGTGAAAGATAAAAGCAGGAGCTTGTGTAAAATAAGTTCTCATACCTTGAATGGCCTTGTCCACATTCAGATGAATAAAAACCGGATTTGCCACCCTTTTACCTGCCCCTGGAAATCCACAATATACCCCCATTATGATGCCTTGCATTGTCTCCACCCTCTGGGTTAAGAGAAGATTCAAGGAGCAGAAGAATTGACAATTTCAAATGCTTTCTCATAGTGAAGAATTGTACACATTAAGAGAAACACAATTTGTACACAACTGCACTTTACACTGCAAGGAGGGCCATACCTCTTGTGCTGCTCTCCTCTGTCGACATGGCAGTAGCAAAATGGATGAACTTGTCTGTTGATACTTTCGATACTTTCAAGCCTTCCTCCCAGAAAGTAGTCATCTCCTTTTCGGTTGTGCAATACACAGGATCTGTCATCCATCAATCAAACCTATTTGTCAGTGTAAAGCAGGTGTATGAAAAAAAAGGGGCGGGGGGGAGAGAGAGATGACTCCAATGATGCCACAAGCATGATATATGGTGATGGTTCGTCTTTGAGTCTAAATCCATACATGATCCCGAAACAGGCATCACAAGAATTAGAGGGGCCTCTTAAGACTCCTGTCACCTTTCAAAGGTGGAACACCTTGAACAGGCATGGACAAGCCAGGCCCCACCTGTTCCCCAGAAGCAAGCCCCTGGGTTCCCACATGGTTGCTGGAGCTATCCAGTTCACCTGGATTCTCCCCCTGTGATTGGGTGGACCAGAGTGGTAAGGTGCACTGGAAATCAAGTGCATAGGAAGGTCACCCATTCAAGCACTATTCAGGCTTTACACGGCTTAACCTTGGAGTTTCCATGAGAACAGGGTTAAGCCCTTGGGTTTATGCCACCCCCGTGTATAAGACTTCCATGGTGGTTGATCCCTTGTTCCTTCTTGTAGAAACTCCTACCAAAAAATGGTCATCTGGAAATTCATACTAGCAATGCTCTGTGATCATAGGTGAGATGCCAGTTCCATCTTCTACATTGATTTGATGAGCTCCGGTTGCAATCATTTAAGACTGAACTTCTCCTATGCAAAACATAGGCAGACTACTGCTCCTGCCACTTCACATATGCCCCTAAGATGGCAGGACGAAATGATTGAAAAACAAATTCCAACATAGCATCACAGTAGAGATAAGCATTGAGACAAGGAACCCTTGTTGGTGAAAAAGAACAAAAAAAAGAGACAAATACCTAAATGTTTATGGGGAGTTTTTATCTGTGTCCTCCGAGGCTCAGCCTGCAGAATACAGCATCCAATTAGAAGCTAAAAATGATGAACAAGAGGAATAGGATAAAACAATTTTTTTGAGAAGCAATGTTACTGCACACTCCCTCCCATGTAGTGGTACATTTGCATGTTCCACAAGTCACCATTGATGAGAATGTCAGTGAGAAGTACTACCTTAGGTTCTGCTGCAATATTTGCCACTGATTCATCATGTGGTAGTCTCAGCTCTACTTCTGTGCCGTCTGCTTGTAACTCAGTGACTTTTTTAAAGTATTGAGGTGGGATACCCCCATTGATTCCTTCAGTAAGCACCACCTTATTCTCTGAAATGTAGAGCTTTATCCCATCTGAGAAACATAACACTCGAATCAGTAAATAAGTATCCTATGAATGACAGCCTAAGGGTTCCTAATTCTCATTACTTCTTTTTTAAATGGGAAAATTTTCAGTGACTAAAATAAACAACAAAAAACTGTGTAAAATGCTGGCTCAACCCAAATATTCAAGTCATGCAAACATGAGTAAATTGACCAGAAGTACAAAACAGACTTACAGGGCCTAACTAAATGTCCAAAATCTATAAATCCTTCGAACATCAAAATATGTGGATGTAAATGGATGTGGAAAAACAACAGGAAGCAAGAAGGTTGAAAACAGGGCAACATATACCTGCAAAGGCTTTCTCCACATTTAAATAAATACGAATCTGAGAGGTCACTCTCATACCTAGCCAGGCCAAGCCAGAAAACATTAATACTTGCAATAAATAATGCCAAAATTTCTTGAAGAGCTGTAGAAATCTAGAAAGAAACAACTACACTCTCTACATAAGTAACAAGCACATCAGGTAACTTGATTTTTGAAGTGCAAAGAAGCACAAACCACTGATGACGCCATCCTCTTTGGGTAAGCCAGTAGCAAAATGGATATGATTGCGTGTCATTGGTTTCAGCCCTTCTTTCTGGATGATAAGCCAGGCCTTCTCAGATGTTCCATGGACACAAACTACCATCCAAGAAATCACAGCATTTGTGTTAGAAACGGTTCAAGACTCCCAAGTAGTGGTCCCCAAACTTTACTGCCTGTGAATACAAGGAGATATTTCAAATATATATGATAAATAGGAGATATTTCAATTAGGAGAATACAAATAACAATATTTGTTAGAAACTCACCTGGAACTTCTGAAGGATCTGCAATTAAATGTAGGAGATGTTCAGATTCTACAGTCTGCAGAATACAGGAATGATCAATCAAATGCTCTGTGGCAACAATAATAGTTACATTAAACTAGAGCAGATTAGTTCTGGAACAATGTACAAACTAAAAATATTGGATGAAGATTTGCCAAAGTAGATCATCCACAATGAGCACAAATAGTGTGCTTACCTTGATAGTGTGCCCTTGGACTGCCCTAATGTATAAAACCCCATTCTCTTCTTTCAGTCCGAAACGCTGTTTACTGTCAACTTTAACAGCCTGCACCCCACAATTTAATTTACCACATGGATGTGCCTATAACATGCGAGAAGTAATCAACAATACAATCATAGCAAGATTCATACCAGGGCGTCCATTAACCTGACTTTCCAGAATACATAGTACCTTAAGAATTTATGTGAGTACTAGGATTAAAATTACCTCACGGACATCAGCTTCAGAATGAGAAAATAATGGCATGCCAGCTGCAGTTTTTTTGCTTAGCATCAGCAAGTCACTTACTAAGACATATCCATTATTTTTTATGTCTAGAAAGTAATTTGCAGCTTGATGCCGCAGTATTCCCGTCCTGGAGAATAATCAACAGAAACCTTCATTATCCCCATTCAGTGCAGGTTGACTCGTTGCAGTGTAATCTTGATCTGGAGCTGTACAGATATTTTATTAACATTTGCCACCAAGTCATCCACTTGTGATCCCAATAAAACCTCTTAACCAGACCAAGAAGATCAAAATATGAAATGACTGCAGGATATAAGGTACTGAAAGTTGCCCACTGAATTCTAATAAAAACGGTGATAAGAATGTCATGGAACAATATCTTACATGCACCTCCCAAGAGCCTCAATTCGGTCTATGCTTCTCCTCCCTCTTCCAGTGCTGGAACCAAATTCATTCTCATGCCCAGGCCTTCCCTCTCCAGCATTATAATTACCTCGACCACCTCGCTGTCTACAAGAAGAGGTAAATTGGTTGCTGCCTTCTCTTTGGGACGCAGAGTGAGATGATGTCCCACCTTGTTGTCTGCTTAAAAGAAATCCAGAGTCAGTGTAGGAAGAATCCACAGGTAACAAAATGTAGCTGATGAGGTACATGGCCTAATTGTGGGTACTTCCCAACTCCACAGGCATTTCTGGCCACTAAATTGTCTCAGATATTGTCGCATCTGATTACCATTTGTGAATCACAAAGGTAGTCATTTTGAGTTTCAGAATTGGAACAAGGATGGAAAAGTTACAAGCACCCAAAGTGAAGATTCTCCAACACTGTAAATGATTGCATAAAGGCCCTCCCAATTGTGTTCACTCTTGAACCTAACATGGTGTCTAACTTTTGAGCACATAGGCCAATCTCATCATAACAAATGTTATTTCAATGTCCATTCTTAACTACTTAGCCTTTGCCACATACCACTCAATTATAGGCATCTGTTCAAGAAGAGTGACCCCAAAAGGCACAAGTACCTTAGTGCGAACCACGACTTGAATGCAAAGCTCCACTGACCTCTTCCTAAATTCTGAGTCCTTTAAAGCCCCAGCTACTACCTCCTAGCTTAATTCCAAACTCAATACAATTGGAGACAGTGTAGAAGTGATCGAGAATCCCAAAAAAACCCTATATTCACTTCCCTATTACCCTCCCAAATGTCAGGACATTACAACAAGACGCAGCGCATTGAGGAAAAGAAACAGAGACATGGCAATGACATGCAGCCTCCTTCTCACAGCATCCCCTAGGAAGCAAACCAGCTCCCTAGGGCGTGGATTCTTTTTAGATGGGGACACTAGATAGAAGCGGAGGAAATTTTATTTTAGTTTTTTTTTAAAACCCTCCTATTGCTCTTCTGTTCATATCACCCTGTGATTCACACAGGGAGGAAGCGCCCATTGCAGGTGAAGTTTAACTGTCATTTGAATAGTTGCCCATAGCAAGAAAAGAGAATGACTCCCAAGTAGGTCGGACAGTCACCTTTAACACCTGGGGATGCTTGAGAGATGGGAGGTGTTGTGTACACACATTAAAGAGAGCATCCAGAGGACTACTCCTTCTGCACTTGTGCATTCACAAGGTATTTTGTGGGCAGAGAATACTTCACTTGTGTCATGACGTTGTCCCCTTACTTTTTTTTCCCTCCTCCTAAATTATGTTGGCACAAGAGAGGGGTACTGCTACTAGCAGTGCTAGTGACTCAAGTTTTGACAGGGGACCCGACAAACGAGTGCACCACAACATCATCTGATCAATACTCTCACCCCAAAAACAAAGAGATTCAAAACTCCATGGGGATCCAACAAACCAAACAAGTACACCACACCATCATCTGATCACACAACCTAATTTCCAAGGTAGAATAAAAAATCCAGCCAATGGAAAACTGCATACCTGGAGACAGGGGTGAAATCACGCTGAGGATCTCCCCCTCCTTCCACCGGCCCACCCGCGCTGTTAGCTGCCGTGCCAGGACCACCGAAGGAACCCCTCCTTCCACCTCTTTCTCCTCTGCCAGCCATCATGACTGGCATATGCAGCCTCAAAGTGCACACTTCCAACTCCACAGACACGTTTGGCCAATGTTCAATTCCACTGCCAATAGTCGCATCCGGTTAGTTCTGACAGGGGACCCGACAAACGAGTGCACCACAACATCATCTGATCAATACTCTCACCCCAAAAACAAAGAGATTCAAAACTCCATGGGGATCCAACAAACCAAACAAGTACACCACACCATCATCTGATCACACAACCTAATTTCCAAGGTAGAATAAAAAATCCAGCCAGTGGACAACTGCATACCTGGAAACAGGGGGGAAATCACGCTGAGAATCTCCCCCTCCTTCCACCGCCCCACCCGCGCTGTTAGCTGCCGTGCCAGGACCACCGACAGAACCCTTCCTTTCACCTCCTCCTCCTCCTCTACCAGCCATCGTGGCTGAGGTATGCGGCCTCCAAGTGCGCACTTCCGACTCCACAGACACGTTTGGCCAACGTTCAATTCGACTGCCAATAGTCTCATCCGGTTGTCAGTTGCAAATCCCGAGGTTGGCATGTCATTTCAAGATTAATCATACTGGGAATTTAGATGCAAAAGCTGTAAGAGGTCAAAACGAAGATTCTCATTCTCTTTCTCCTTTAAGTGATCACCTGAGCCCTCCCAATTGCGATGTTAGCTATTAAACCTAAACCTAAAATGGTGTCTGTAGGTTGAGCACATAGTCCAATCTCGGCTTACGGTCCGTTCTCAACTACAAAACTTGCCAAATACCTAGCAAACACAGGTATCCGATTACGAAGAGTGACCCAATGAGGAATTAGGCCCACTTACCTTGTATGGAAAAATCTGGCACAAGAAGAAGACGAAGATGAAGGCGCGGAGTTATAAGGACTCCTGACAGAACTTGAAGCTCCTAAGCCTAAACCCCGGTGCGCGAGTGCACACAACAGCTGAATGCGTGAGGAAGCCAGTGTGGAGGGAAAACAGAAACACAAATTCCCTCAAGTTCAAGTTGTGAGCTCCTAACCCTAGTCTAATTTGGATTCTTCATCACCTTCACCATCGTTCCCCGTGAATGCGTCCAAGGAGTGTTCCTCACGGTGACTGGAGCAGCTCAGAAGCTACCATTCACAGGGTTAATGAATGACACTGAAATTCCTAGCAGGCCAAATTTGGGCTTATGGATGACACTTGAGGCAAATTTATCATCCAAGTGAATGAAATGAAATGAAATTGATTTTAGAGTTCGGGAAGCCGAAAGGCTTGGGGTGAGGTTCCATGTAGGCCGCTTGCCCACCAGATTCTAGTGTGAATAAGGATAAACCTGCCCGAATGTAGAGGAAATTTGATGGGGTAGGGTTCTTATGTGCCAACTACACTATATATGATATTTAGTGCCACATGGTATGTTATTTCACTATGGTAACTTTCCAGATGACACTTCTTATGAATGAGTGAAAGAGATTTCGTCATGGATGATGGATGAGTTCATCCATTGGCCACAGAACCCTACCTTCTCTTGGCAGCAACTTGTGATGAAATATTGTCATGGATGATTCAAATTTGGATGACAAATCACTTGGTAAGTTAATGTCGAATGTCAAATGTGGTAATGTCAAATAATGTTGGGTTAACATTTAGTGTTGGTGACACTACACCGCGGTTTACAATTAGTATCGAGCAAGACAATTAGAATTGGTGACACTGAATATCATATTCCATGTAGCTACTCCCATATTCTCAAATCTAGGCCCACCTATTAATTTACTCCTCCAGGTTAAAAGCTCGTTTTCCTTCTAAAAGTGGTCTTCAA
The DNA here is from genome assembly GCA_950295325.1 of Polytrichum commune. Classification (NCBI taxonomy): domain Eukaryota; kingdom Viridiplantae; phylum Streptophyta; class Polytrichopsida; order Polytrichales; family Polytrichaceae; genus Polytrichum; species Polytrichum commune. Next base: position 43,713,500 of record OX485804.1, read on the forward strand.
TCCTTTGGTGGTTGGTACTTGCATGTTTAAGTGACTAGTGTGAGTGCATGAAAGTCTAGCATCATGTGTCCATGGCTCTCCACATTCAAGCAAACCACCAGAATGTGGATGGATGGCGACTTGGGTTTGATGTGAACACCTCCAACCCACTACTATCTAGAATATTGTGAGCAAGTAGCCTACATGGAAATTCACTCTCATGGGACTAAAAGTATATCAAGATGGTGTCAAACTGCCCGATTCCCTAGAGTGGCTTATGGTGAGTTTCCATGTAAGCCGCTCGTCCATCAGATTCTAGTGTGAATAAGGACCAACATGCCCAAATGAAGAGGGAATCTAGTGGGATAGGGTTCATATGTGCCAACTAGCTACTCCCATCTTCTCAAATTTGGGCCCACCTACTAACCTCCTCCTCCTCCCAATTACCAAGGATGGAGTATTAGACCAACATTGGTTCTCTTGAGTCTTTAACAAGTCTTAATCCTTTGGTGACTAGCACTTGTAGGTTAAAGATTATTTAGTGGGCACATGAAAGTCTAGCGGCCCATGTCCACAACCCTTCACATTCTAGTGAACCACCAAAATGTGGTTGGCTGGTGGCTTGTGCCTACATGCAAACACCTCTTACCCACCATTATCTAGAATCTAGTGGGCGAGTGGCCTACATGGATATGCACCCTTAGTGCAGTAGCCTCCATGAGGTAGAGGCTATTTTCAACTTGATGGAATTGAAAGAAAGACTTGAGACTCCCTACTAGGTACGATCTTCTCAAATAGTGATTAAAACTTATCTCTAATGGAGTTATATAGGGGACACTCCAACACAAAGTGTGCTTCGTTTTCAACTACATGTACCAAAAGGAAGTTGCTACAAAGGTAACAATAGGTATCATCATGTTCCTCATGAATTTTTATTATCGATGACAATCATCCTATTCAAATATGTATGAAAATATGGTTCGTTCACAATAAATTTTTAAAGTCGAGAATGAACTAAGTTTCCCCTTTTGTTTATATATTACTATATATAGTAATATTTATTTATTTGGATTGAAAATTGTCAATTTTCTATGGACTTTTTTTTCTCTCCTCAAAATGTATATCTATTCTTAATATACCTAATCTTGATATTTTGGGCGATGATTTTATTACATATATGTAACACAATTTCTTGAAGTTTAATGATTTTAAATCGATTGTAAGCAAATCATGAAAATTACTAAATATTGCCACCGCATTGATGTGATCTTAAATCAATTGCAACAACTTTTCTTTTAGCCACTATAAAATTTGAAGTCTAGAAAGCTTAGTTTTTAGACGATCTAATGAAACCACAATACCCTATGGGAAGCTAAGGGTTAAAGAACATGAATTCCCAATTATACAACCACCATATACACAAATTATATGAGCCTCACCAAGCTTATAAATCATATTTTGTATCTTTGTGGGTTTGAATTCTAATCATGCACATTGTCTTAAGGTAGATGGGTTGTAAACAATCACTTTTTCCAACTATTCTACTTCTCCCATGATGTTAAACACACAATTAGTACGAGATGGTTAGCAAGTTTAATTTGTGGTTGTAGCAACTTTCCTTATACTCTTTGGAGCTTATTATGAACATCTTATTCATTGTGAAAGTGACCATTCTTGTGTTTGTTGAATGGTCATATGGGTTCCCCGCAATCATGTTAACTTTTGAGCCTAGAATAATTAACGTATTCTAAGCACACATGCCAACCTCTTTTTAACACATGTCTTTTTGGTGCACATTCTTGGATGCATGTCTAACCACACACCACTCCAATATAGGTGTATGAAAAAAAATGATTGAATTATGCATTTCTATCTTTTGTCAAGAAGAAAACAAAAATATACTCATACTTGACATTGATGATCAAAATAGAATGTATATATTTGCATCCAAAGGCACATGGGCTGCCCATTTCAACTAAACTCTTTAGTAACATCAAAGTCTTCATCTAATTCAAAAAATGATCTTGAAGAATAAGTTGATTTTAGATAGGGTCACTTTTGACACAATTAGTTTTAAATGGAAGGTTGGAGCTTAATTGTACTTCGAGAGGCTAGGTATGGGCTAGATTAGCATATTTTAGGATAGCATTAGGATCTATAGGCTATGGTATATGCAATGTGGGATATGACATATGCTATGCTATGATATATAGCCAAATATCTTAGGCTAGGTATGGGCTAGATTAGGCACATCTACCTTAGGATATGAAACACATGATTGGTATGAGATAGTTATCAAATTCAAATTGAGGCCATAGCCACTTTCCTCATAATTTTAAGAGCTTATATGAATATCTTACTCATTATCAAAGTGAAGAACCTTGTGCTCATTGAATGCTCGTACACCCCCCAATATATATATATATATATATTATTGAGCTCAATACAATTACCATATTTTGAGTCCAAAATCCAATCTCTTTTAAACACGTGTCTTTTTTATGCAATTTTGGAGCCACACCAAACCACTATCACTCAAATGTAGGTGTATGTTGAAGGTTAGTATCCAAATTAGGCATGTCTACCTTTTTGCACCATTCATTTCACAATGAGGACCATGATTGTAAATAGTGCAGGCCAGACTACATCAAGTACAACAAATAGCTTGGGCAAATTGTGTGACTCGCCTTGGGCAACGCTATCATGTGTGTGGCCCACATTGTGCATCATCGTGCAAGGAAATAGTGTGAAACCCTAGTTACACTTGTATGGCAAGAGGGAATTATTGCATGTGAGTGTACCTTTGATTCATGCAATATAAAAGCCATGAAATAGCATGCACCGTGGAGGTTTCTATTTTAGTTGATTGACACTAGAATCAACTTCAAAGACCCCAAAGGACTAGGGGGAAGTCATTTCAAATGAATTGGCCACAAACCTATTAGGGATCAAGCCTTGAGGGGGGGGGGTGCATGCATGGTTGAAATCTAAAATGACATGTGTGTATCACCCCTAAGTTAATATCCCTAACATAAAAGTTCTTAGGTCACCAATAAAGTGTATACGTACAAAGTTATAGGTTAGAACTAGCGTCAAGTATTTACACAAGTTCGAAAATTTGTAAAACAATTAAATGCCTAGCATACATATAGTACCCCAAAAACATGATGCCTATAACCTCAATGTAGGCTTATAACTCTTATTGCACTAGAAACAACCCTAGTATATCTACCAAATGAGAGTTATTAATCACCTACAACTATGTGTAGTTTGTATTCCTTACGTTAGGTAATGCTCTTTTTGTGCACCCACATGGATAGGTACGGGCAATATTGTATGCACCCTCGTGGGATCAAGTTTTATGTGGGATGGTTGAGGGGCTCATCACACTGCCCAATTCTAACACCATCCATCAATATATTCGGTTGTAGTAGTGTGAAAAGTGGTGGGCCAATGTTTATTTTCTGAATATAATCCCCATCAATTTCATGGTTGGAACCATAAGGAAAGTTTGGTGTGATCAGGACACGAGAGAGACTTACGCTCATAAGTTGTTTTTGGGTTGTAGATTGAAGCATAATGAAATCTTTAGTTTTACATGTGCAAATCCAAGAATATCCTTGAAATCTCATGTCTCTTTGATAATATAATGTTCATTGAATGTGTAGAAAGATATGCACTTATTTTTCTTCATCCCCAATGACTAAGATGACAAATATAAAATGGCATTCTTCTTCTTCTTCTTCTTCTTGGTTTGAATATGGTTGAAGGTGATATGATAGTTTGGATTGTTTTTGTTCTTATTTTGTCAGGGTCCATTTGATTTGTCTTGGTTAGGGCCTTAACATTCTCTCCCACCTAAGCATTTGAAGCTTTACTTTAGAAGGACTTTGTTTTGTCTTAACATGTTTTCATCTCTTTATACCATAGGGTGGGTGGGTGACTTAGAACAATTTAGTTAGAATGGTGACCAGAGATATGGTTAACATATCCCAAAATTTGGTGTTTTTGGATATAATATACCAAGTCAAATAATTTATCTTCATTTTGGGTAATGGAGCATGTGTGTGTTGTTTGTGCCATTGAGTGTGTAATGACAACAATTTTGAAACCTAAGTTATTGAAGTTCATAATTTATGGTCGTCAATACAAAAGCAACTACCATTTGGAGCTCAATGTTTCATGGTGCCATTTCTGGATAACTAAGTCTTAGTTTTGGTACTCAAATTGTTAGAAATACCTCTATCTTTAATCTTTGGATTTGATATTTCACTATTCTTATTTTCTTGAATTTGTTACAAAAAAAGTAAGAGGCTTAAAAAACACCTCCTTCACAATTTGTAAGTGATTATATGCACCCTTAAAACACAGTGAGTTAGATAATTAGGTACATGAAGAGTCCATCTAATTAGTCTGGGCCATCAACCCTTGGTTGCACATGATAGACAACCCTCCCCCTGGAATCACACCCCCAATCCATGCTTAATATGTGTGTAGAAATTCTAGTAATTTCAATTGTGACATGATTATTCATCTTAATTTGAGTGATCCTTGAACACAAAGGTGCAATCATTTTACAAATGAAATCAAGGTTGACATGTTCGAGAAGTATGATGACATTGCCAATAACTTGTAAGGGAAAAAAAAAATGAAAATTTCGTGCATCGAGATATTTGGACACCATTCATATAGAATTATATTGACATGGTTCATTTGCACTTTATGAACTTCAATTACTTGAATCCTAAGTTACTATGTTTTCCAAAATTCCAAACACAAAAATGTCAATTTGCACTCCACCCTTTGACATGTGAATCATGGTGAAGCCCTAAGCTTCAAAACCTTCAACCCTAGTGTGTCCCGCTTCGAAAAATTAGGGTTTTTTAATTTGTTGTACTTGGACGGAATCATTGTTTTGGGAGAAACAAGAGAGAGAGAAGGCCGTGATTCATGAAAGGAATTGAGGGTTCGGAGGTGGTCCGGGTGACGATTCTTCGAGGGGTCAAATCTTGTTCGGTCGACGGTTGCGTGTGCAAGCTTTCAGTTTCTTCTTCACCTTCTTCAGGCTTCGTGATCGAAGATGATACCATGCTCCATAGGCATCGACCACCTTTGTACTGGATTCTTGGCATCCTGCTGGTTTGAGCAACGCGGTAAGGATCAAGCTCTGAGACGACGCGATTGGGTTGTGGTGGCCGCAATTTGGAGCTATCCGCATTCGAAGGTTGGATGGAATCACCGGACTTTGATTGGCAACAAGTTGTCGAATCTTTAGTCGAAGGTATATCTAACAAATGATCTTGGGTTCTTGAATTATCCATATCTGGTAGAAGTGGTGTGGAAATTTGTGTGGAGTGGATGGAGGTTTGAGAGTCGGAGCGAGAAAATAACGTGTCTTCGGTTTGAGACTCATCGTCTAGAAATTGATCAACATTTCTTGAAACGTGAGATAGGTCAACTTGAATGTCTTTATCTTCTGATGTTGGCGGAAATGAGGTGAGCGTGTCGGCCACAACAAACTGAATGGAATTGGTGGATGTGGACCGTGAAATTGCCATTTCATCCGCGGACTTTTAGGTTGAAAGTGTTCGTCAAGAGCATTGATAATGCTTTCAACAAATTTCTCTCTGATCACGAGCTTTAGATAGTTTAGCTCTGTCCTCGTCTGCTGCTGCTCTTGCACTTACTCTTTAGATTTCTATTCATCCAATTATGGAATCAACTTCTCTCGGAACACGATATGGATCCATTTGTGTGTCTCGAACCTTCAACTTAGGATGATTGAGGTCAATATCTATTCAGTAGAGCATTGCATAATGATTCTGGAATTTGTGCCACATAATGCCATTTTTCGGGCAATGTGGACTCTTAAGTACGACATATCATATATGGAAATCATAAACATGAAGTTTTCTTTTAAATGTGATGAGAATTATATACACGAGCAGAGGGTTAGGTTAGAATGAGGTTGCTTCACAACAATTTGTAAGGTGAACGTTGCTGACATTAGAGATACAAGGAGGTATTCATGAAGAGACACGTCAAATCACAAAACGATCAATGTGAAATTTGTTGTGAGTTTGTTGTGGGGTCAAAAATTGATGCACGCGCTTGAAAAACTCGCGCAGGAATTCAGTCATTGTTCTACGCATGCACTTGGCAGAATAGAAATGTAGAGATGAGGAGGGGGAGCGGGAGGGGGGGGGGGGGGAAGAGAAAAATCTTTCAAATTCTACAAGAGATGTGGTCATGATCTTGAACGAGCCCTGCAAAAGTTGGGAATTATGGTTGATAACTGTGTGGTAACAAAATTGTTGCAGGTTGGAACTATGAAGCACAAGGAAGAGATTCAAGGACCATGTTCTTTCAAGAACATGGTGTCAAGAACAATGAGGTCCTACGAAGAGACCAAAATTGATATCCAACTTCAGATATCTTCCAAGGAAGAAAAATACACGTTGATTGAAAGTGGAGGGATTGCCATTGGGACATCAAATCTTTTGTGAGACTTTCAAGGAACAAGAGCAACGTGGAGTTGTCTTTTTTGTATAGTGCTGAAGGGAGAAACTCAATCATGGTTACCAACAAGGTATGTGGGTGTTATTCGGTTCATTATTCATGTTCTCCAACTTCTACCGAATCTTAAATTTACACAACAAAACTTGTGTTGCATTAGCTTAGGGTACACCCTAACCTATTTGTTGCGGTTTTTTTCTTGTGTGAGAGGAAACGTAACATTGAGTATGATAAGCACGTTGTTTAGTGGCCTCTCACACTTCAACTTTGAAACGATAATGAAGAATAAGTTTATGAAACACCATGTATGTCGTTGGCATTTTTGTGCAAGGAATGTCAATGTAGAGACTCACACAAAGCATGAGTCTGGGTTGCAAGATACTAGATTAGGAGGTGGGAATGATGTCAATGGGGAGCAAGGATCTCTTTTGTAATGTGTGCAAAGATTGGTTTCAAACTCTATCATGGAACATTTTTGAGGGACTCCCTCATACAACATCTGTGAATATGGTTGTGGAAGATGTGTAACACCATTGACTGGCTAACTTCATTAGGACATCCTTTGTACATCAAAACTTGGAGTTCAATGTCTACATGGTCAATCATGTCATCCATTGTAACATTCTAAAATCATTTTTTTGTTTGTGTGAATGTGTTCCACAGCTTTGGAGCTTGTGAATCCAACAAAGCTTATGGAGGTCTCTGACTATGACAAAGATCAACTCAAATGACAATTTCATTGCCATGCAGTCCCTGAAGGGGAAAAACCATGGGCAAGTGACATGAAGATTTCAGATTACTGAATACATTATTTGGAACCATTTAGATTGGAAAGGAATTGGGAGCCCATTGCCTCCTAGACGAGATTTAATCAAATCAAGTGTTGGGCCTCAGGTGACCACTTAGTGAACCCTTTCTTGATACATACAAATGATATTAGTTTTAGGTGCCTTTTGGATATGCAATCCATTGATATGTAATTCACGCATGTGTGTATAGAGATTTGATTCATTTCCTGCACGTATATAAAAACTAGCAGATTACAAAGGCACATAACATTAATCAAGCTAATTGAGGCGCTCTATTTTTATCATGGGAGGGTTATGAGACACATTGTTAAAGAGTTGCTCGCCTCCCTTTGCTAACCAGCCCCACAACTTCACATTTGGTACCTAATATGATGGTACCATGTACCAAGAGGTAGGTTAGTGTGATGTGGTGGGTTGCAAGGAGCTCCTACATAAGCCGATATTAGTACTTCGTTGGGTCATTGAATGAAATAGGAAATGTTGGTACTGGGATGTGGATGATATTGGAAATGTCGGTATTGGGAAATGTCTCTCCTGGGCTTGCCAGATACAAGGCATGCTCATCCATTGTACGTAACAACTTTTCTTTCAGGTACAAACGAATTTGAAGTTTAGAAAGCCGAGTTTTGAGATGATCTAATGACACCACAATACGCTCCACGAAGTTAAGGGTTAAGTTACATCTATTAGGGTGTAGCCTAAGATATTAATGAAGGTAACACCACATGAATCGACCAAGGAGTTCCTAAACTACTTGCTGGTGGGTCGGATGACCTCCAAGGATGTAGAAAATCCTCGCCAATATACATGACAAGAGGACCCAACATTTTGAAAAGATTACCCATTTCAAAGAATGTTAGATATTTTCGTTTGAGCTCATGAAAAGTGATGTTGAAATAGGTCCATCCCAATCACTTAGCCAATGGGTCCACTACTGCAAAAGTTAACCTAATATGGATCATCAGGAGGTACAAATACAAAATCTCCCATGATGGCCACCTTCCAAGAGGAAAGCAATATCCTTACCCTGAAGCTTAATAACACATGATCAGTGTAAGAGAGAACAACCACCCATTGTTTCGTTTTATTTTATTTATCAAATAAAAAACCCAATTTTTTTTGAGTCATTGAACGATGCAATCATAAGTATGAGTTGAAGACTAAAGGTGAGTGGGTTTCTTTGTTGACCAGGGCTTGCAACCACTTTCCAAAAACTTCAATCCAGCTTACACTGGGTTCACAATAGATGGCCGATTTCAAGACCAAAATTTACCACTTGCCAGCGCTTGGAACCTACGATTGCTAATACATGCTTCACACCACTGCTTGGGAAGAACCGGTGGTTAGGGCCGCTTTACACCTAGAGGCCAGGCCAATTCGTTGTGTAAGAGGCTTGAAATCCTCACTTGTGATTGGTCAAAAGGCTGAAATCGGCCCCAACCCCTTTACACCTAGAGGCCGGGCCAATTTGGTGATATGAAATTTTTAATCAAAAAATCCATGGTATGACACTGCTCAAGCTCGTTGAATTGGGTGCACCCAAAATGAAAGGCCATTTCTTGGCCTCGGGGCCAATGCCAAATTCCCCAAAAAAACGCTTTCTTTAATTAAACATGAGTTTTTTTAGCAAACCATATCCATTAGATTGTGTGGAAACATGGACGGCTCTATGCTAGATTATGCTAGATCCATTGGATTATGCTAGGTTTATTGGATTGGCCTAGCGTCTTGGCCCTAAGGCCTTTACATATGGAATAATTGGCCCTCATTATAATCTTATTATAATGTGTAGTTGAGGCCAGCCTCCAACCCAAAAGGGGCTGAAATTTCATGCAATTGGCCTGGCCTCTAGGTGTAAAGCAACCCTTAGTTACAGATGAACCAATTGAGTTTGAGAAATAACTGGTTGAAGTTGGAGACTTCAGGAGAATTACCCATCATTATAGAGGAATCTATAGAAGAATATACCTCACATGAATGATAGCAAACCCGAAAGATGGCAACATGTAACCGGTTGGATTTAGAATCACTAGGATCTTGACCAACTATATATGCCCACAAACTTCATGGCCACTGCTTCACACTGTTCAGGGCTTTGTTGTCCCGCATGTGTTTATTATTAGGAGTAGCATTGAGGACTTCCACTTTTTAAAAGTTATTTTTAGTTCGATTGCAGGAAAGCAAGGTGGATGGGTCTGAAATGGTTACTTTTTCCAACTAGTCCACTTCTCCTTGGATATGAAACATGCAATTAGTACAAGATGGTTAGCAAACCTCAATCAAGCCCATACCCCCTTTCCTCATAGTTTTTGGGGTTCATATGCAATTCTTATTCATTATCTAAGCGAAGATTCTTGCGCTCATTAAATGGTCATACAAACCTCACCTCCTCCCCCTTGATTAGATTCACTATTGAGATTAGAATGGTTATCATATTCTGAGCACACAATCCAATCTATTTTAAACACATGATTTTTTGGTTTCCATTCTTGAAATCACGCCAAACCGCATACCACTCAAATCTAGGTGTCCGATTAAGAGAAGCAACCAAATTAGGCATATCTATCTTAGAGCTAGAGAGACACCAACTATGAGTGGGCGTGAATGAGAGACGCTCCACCCTTGACCATAACCATGGAGTTAAATCTAAATTTGGAATGGATTTATGGAGCATGGTTGAGTGATATTATCACATGTCGGAGATGATCCCTATTGGCAAGTATTCTAATGTTGTGTTAAGTTATGACCACTGCAACTTAAGCTAATTTCATACCTTCATTTTGGTTTTTTTGTTCTTGTCAAGCGGGGGGGGGGGGGATGAAGAAGATGTTAAGTAGGTGTTTGAATATCCTTTTGTCAATCATACAATTACACAACTCTTTGATTGTAATCCGTGGGACTAGGGTATCAGATGAGCATACCTGAACTCCTTTACACAACTACTTTAATTTCGAGATTATCCGTTCTATAGGGAGCACTCAAAGTCTCGCAAGGGATGGTTGCAATGGACAAGATTTCTTCTAGTGCATGTGAAAAATAAACCCGAAATAGATCGATGAAAAGGAAATGAGTCTGATGTGGATGATACTGCATGTGAGCAAATGAGTAGGTGAAGGTACTGAAATCAGAGCATGGAAGAACATATGAAGTTATCGCAGGAGATGATTGCTTGGGCCGAATTGAAACCATGCACTCGTGACCAACGAGTTTCATGATCGAAATGATCAATATTGTAAAGTCTCTTGGTGAGGTGGAATGATTCACGTCTCCAGTCAGTTTTAGGCATTCAAAAAATTCTCAGGACGGGTCTTCCAATTAAAGCACTCTCAAGGAGTTTATCTTATCTCAGGCATGGATGGGTATGGATGCATTGCTAGTTGCAAGTTTGTATTGAATATAAACCCCATCTTTGCGATGTCACAAAACATAATTTGCTATTTAGATGTTGCTGATCGTGCGATTCTTTGGTTGTATCAAAAATTGTGGCTACAATTGGTAGATCAGTGTTCTCGTAAGTGGACGTAATGTTCAGTGTGGTAAGTTTTGTGTGCTTGAGGTCATCACAAATCTGCAGAAGCTAAATTATTATGTTAAAAAGATCAATTATTGAAATAACATCCTAATTAATATCATGAGAATCACGTTATCCTCTTTATATCATCTACTATGTGCCCACATTATGCTACTACATACCAAAGGTTGGTTGTAACATAATTATGTTCTACACCGGTAGGTGTAATCTCAATGTATTAATTCCACATTGGGAAGTTTGTGTTGGTATTATTTGGATTACTTTCTGTGATCACTCGTTGTAATTTCCTTTTGTGCACAGGGAGCATCAAAGAATGGGATAAACCTCAAGATGCACCCAGCAACATAGCAATGTCAAGTCATGATTCTATTTACAATATTCTGCCGAGTCACCGCGACTCTGGTTGTATTCAGATTTTGTGGCTACAATTGCTGGATCAGTGGACTCGAACAAACGTAGAATGCTCTACGATATATAATTTTACCTTGCAATAATATATAGCTAGAGGACGATGGCGATTATTTCGATGAATCCACCAGTTCAAATGGGGAGATCCAACTGCTAGTTACAGATGAGCCGGTTGAGTTTGAGAAACAACCGTTGCAAGTTCGAACCTTTAGGTAAGTTGCCGATCACTTTGAAGGAATCTATCGAATATACCTTAGCTTAACAAAGAAAACTCGAAAGATATCGACATGCAAGCAGTTGGATTTGGAAACACTTGGATCTCGACCAATTTTGCCCAAAACCTCCCTGGACCTCTGTGAACAAGGAGACCCCCGACTGCTAGTTACAGATGAGCCAGTTCAAGCCTGAAACTTTCAGCAAATTCTCGATCACTTTACAGGAATCTATAGAATATACCTCAATAAAGAAAACCGAAATAAAGACACCAACATGCAAGCAGTTGGACTTGGAAACACTTGGATCTCCACCAATTTTTGCCCAAAACCTCCCCGGACACGACTCCACAACCCCATTACCTGGAACACTTCCTCCGCGATCAAAGACTTGAATCACGGTGAAATTGTGCAGTTGGAGAAGAAAGCCCGATTTATTTGAGGTTTGGACGAGATGTAATGAGAATGTGGATAATACATGTACAAAGAGCTATATATAACCACCTTTCCGGTCATCATGAAACCACAACGCACAATACATAGTATACTTACACTGGAGTTGCTTGATGTTGAAAAAGAATGTGCTTAATCATGGAGGAACCACATCTAAAAACGCTGTTTGCTTCCACCAATTTTATACATAGTTTCTGTACAATATCGTGTTCAAATACATTACAAGACTTCCTGTATGATGATTTGAATCTCTTGAATGTGGGTTAGCAAGAAATGACTTTTGAGGGTTATTATGTTGTTATGTCCTCACGGTGTTAAACCCCATGTGGAGGTTCAGGTCGATCCTACTTCCTCATTACAGACCTCTTTACTCACATGTCATCTGTAGTTTAATCACCTTAAACTACAACATTATAATTATCCTTTGATCCATCCGGAGTTTTGGTCGGAAGTTGGTTGTTTTGCATACAATAGAGTTGTCTTGAAATCCTCTCAAAGAGGGACGAAATTGAGGGTTCGATCCTTCCTTGAGGCTAGCTCATCGTGTTTCGGAGCCTGTTTTGAAAGTTGGGCGCAAATTTTGAGATGAACCAGTTGAGTTTGAAAAATAACCGGTTCAAATTCAAAGCTTCAGGAAAGTTACCAGTCCGTTTAGAGGAATTTACAGACTATTCCTCAATTCAACAAAGAAAAACCGAAAGAAGTCAACATGTAAATAACCGGTTGGTCTTGGAAACACTAGGATCTTGACTGATTGTGCCCCAAAAAACTCCCCGAACACTGGGAGGCGGTTTCGGGTTTATTAAAAATATCAGCTCAATTAGATGTGTGACAATGGCTTTATGTGGCCACTCTTTGTTAATTGGGCACCCAATTGAGTGGTACATACAACATGGCAACTTGAAGGCTCGTATACTGATAATGTGTTGACTTCACAATAATAAGTGTGATTAGGGTTGCCTCTTCAGTTACCCATGAAAATAATATTGGGTCATAACCAGAGCACAACTTATAACTTTCTTTAATCATGCGTATAGAAACCACAAAAATTGTGTGCGCGTGTGTGTATATATATATATAGTTAAATTATGGTAGTGTGAAATGTCAATAATTTAGTGTGGGATAACCTAATTGTACATATCAATGTAGTTAGGAAACGACACCATAACATGTGTTATGATGTGATTGAAACTACACCTTTCACACTTATTAATGTGAAATCAACATTTGAAGTTATGGATTGTTATAGCTTTTTATTAAGAGTACATATGTGTGTGTCTATATATATATATAGATTCTACCAAGTAAATCATGTCTTGTTCGTGGATGTGCATGTTACCTTTTTATGTCATATGGGTTAAAATTTGATACATTATTAGCAATGTGAAACTAGGGCATAACTCCAAGTGGTAAACCACAATAACATGTGTGAAAGGTGTAGTGCTCAAAATACACTAAAACGGCAATCTAGGCTATGTGATCACTTAAAGAGAAAGAGAAACGTCAATTTTACCTTTCAGACAAATCTCGATGCATATCAAACACCAAATCTACTGAATTTGGAAATGACAATGTGCACATTTCACAATTGCTGCTAATGGATGAGCCAATTCCCGATTCGATCCAAGGGTCAAAAATTGTGCGTGGAGTTGGAAGTGCCCACAACAGGGCCACATTCGTTGTCTGGGAGGTTTCCTCAAATGTCTTTATGAAATGCTGCTTCGGTTTGTACGAGCCAGAATGGCATTAAGAAAGTAGGATGACGACATGAAACTGAGCGGAATGGTTATGGAGTGGCCACTGGCAACATGGATGTGCTCATCTTCAGACCGTGTCTGTGGAGATTATGGGCTTCATCGGCTGAGATCCTACTGTTTTCGAGACCAACTTGTTGAATGTTGACATCAGTGTCTGCGGAGATTTTTGGGCTTCATCGGTTGAGATCCTAGTGTTTCCAAGACCAGCTTGTTGAATGTTGACATCAGTGTCCGGGGAGATTTTTGGGCTTCATCGGTTTAGATCCTACTGTTTTCGAGACCGACTTGTTGAATGTTGACATCAGTGTCTGCGGAGATTTTTGGGCTTCATCGGTTGAGATCCTAGTGTTTCCAAGACCAGCTTGTTGAATGTTGACATCGGTGTCTGCGGAGATTTTTGGGCTTCATCAGTTGAGATCCTAATGTTTCCAAGACCACCTTGTTGAATGTTGACATCAGTGTCCGGGGAGATTTTTGGGCTTCATCAGTTGAGATCCTAGTGCTTTCGAGACCAACTTGTTGAATGTTGACATCGGTGTCTGCGGAGATTTTTGGGCTTCACCAGTTGAGATCCTAGTGTTTCCAAGACCAGCTTGTTGAATGTTGACATCAGTGTCCGGGGGGATTTTTGGGCTTCGTCGGTTGAGATCTTAGGCTTCTAAATCCAACCGCTAACATGTTGACATCTTTCGGTTTTTCTTTATTAAATTGGGGCATATTCTATACGTTCCTCTGAATGATCGGTAAATTTCTCTGAACTCTTGAACTTCAACCGGTTCATCTGTAACTAGCAGCCGGGTCATTGTATGTATGTGTGTTTGTATACCTCATACATACATACACATATACACATATATACATACATATATACATACAAGGGTTAAGAGCCTTTCCAAAGTTTTCCTAAAGGGAAGCCCATAAATGTTGAAAACACATGTCATGTGTTCCGAAAGTTTGAGAGTACAACTATGCGGTAACGTACATTGTTCCAAACGCTTTTAAATTGGTTTCTTGGGAGCGAGGGTCATGGAATTCACATGTAGTACCACTATCCATTCGAATGGGCCCCCACCTCGTCGGATCAAGATCCCCTTTGCATAATATTCCTTTGGCATTCATCAAGATACTCATTCATGCGTGAGCCTTCATTGAATGGGGAGAACCGACCGCTAGTTACGGATGAGTTGGTTGAGTTTGAGAAATGACCGGTTGAAGTTCAAGGCTCTAGGAAAATTACCGATCATTTGAGAGGAATCTATGGGCGATACCTTGAATTAACAAAGAGACACCAAAAGGTTATTACATGTAAGTAGTTGGACTTGGAAACACTAGGGTTTTGACTGATTAAGGTAGATGAGGCTAATGGTGGACACCTCCAGCCATGTGGAATCATCCAGCCAACGGATTTGAGCATGAGAAGCTTGAGCAAGTTAGCAATCACAAATCTAAACCAAAAAATATTGAAATCGTTGAAATCAGAGTTGAGGAAGGTGTTCATTTAGGTTTTAGAATTAAAGATTCTTTGCTTCTCAATATGATGTTTTAGGGGGGGAGGGGAGGAACTCTTCCATTGTTCGATGTGGACGAGATCACTACACTCAATATTGTGTTTAGTGCCATATGATATTTTATGTCACTATCATGGTAATTTATTTAGATGACACTTTGTATGAATAAGTGTACAAATACTATCATGGATGATGGATGAACATGTTATGTTCATCCATTGGCCAAAACTCTACTACTCTTGTCGCTCACTCTTCTCTAGGTTGCACCTCCATCTTAGCAACTCCGTGTGTGCAAGTTTGCTTGATGCAATGATTTGGTATAATGTGCATCCTAATAAATTTGTGATGAGATATTGTCATGGACGATTTGGATGAAAGGTCACTTAGTAAGTGACAGTAATTGCAACATTGTAAATCTATAATTCCCAAATAAAATTACAAGGAATGACAAATAATGTTTTGTTAACATTTAGTGTTGGTGACACTACACCGGAACTTACAATTAGCATTAACCAAGACAATCAGATTTAGTGACACCAAATACAATATTCAATGTAGCAAATTCTACATAAATCCTTAATTGATGAAAACCAAGTTTAATGTCAATATTGAATGTGTCATGTCTCTAAAGTGGTCATGGGTAAAATGAAATGTTGCCAAACTAGCTCTTCATTATAAAATACCCACAATACAAGTTGGTCGGCACCTCATAGTCACATGTCGCCTCCTAATTTGCCCACCTCAGGCACAAAAAGTAAGCTTGTTAGGATTTAGTGGGTAACACTTCTATTCATGAAGGATGGTGGGTGTAGTTTAATTTTGGCAAAGGTGACTAACCCAAATATCATCAACCCGATTCAGGAACCTAACCGAATTAGCCTCATCTGCCTTGTGCCCAAAGGTCTTTCCGGACACCAGAGCCAACTGAGACTTCCAATTTCAATTCCTTCGTGCTTATCAAGATACCATAGCTCTCTAGCAATTTGGACACCATTCTACCTAATAATTAATTAAAGTGCAAAAGTGAGTTAGGCAACCCAAAAAACAATATTCTAAAATTGGGTTGATTCACAAAGTAATTTAGAATAAGTTAGACATTCATCCAAGTCATTTCTATATTTTATGAATGGTTTTCCTAATCCCATCTATGGCAGCTACAATTAACCTAAACACCTCCCTTAACCAACATTCCTTACCCTAAAGTTTGTCTTTTACTCGTACGTCAGGGTTTTGCTTGGCAATATAGTTTGCTCTAGTTTGATGCTACTTTGTTGGATTCAAGTGAATGTCACTATGCATTATTATGATTTCAGGCACTATTTGGATGTTATTTCTCTTTGCTATGTACACTCAATGAAATTAACTTCCCCAGAAATTTAGACACCTTTAAATTTAATCATTTTTTGCCCAAGCCACTAGAGAGCTACGGTCTCCTCTCCTCTCCTCTCCTCTCCTCCGGGCATCTATGTCTCGTACCTTTAAGTTACCTCATCACTTCTTAAGTTATTAGGAGGCTACTCGTACACATGTTGGCTGGCGACAAAAACGGAAAAGGTGTGTGTGGAGCTTCAAATTATAAAAAAGTAAAAAATTGACCCGACCTTGAATACGTCGATGTGGTAGTTTATTGTTCCTCGATTGTTGTGTGCATGCTCAAAGAGATCCCCCCACGTTTCTCTTGCCAAGAACTATTATGCTTAGCCCCGGACTTACTTCCCGAGCCTTTAAAAAGAGAGGGTAGGGTTGTTTTTTGAGCGCATGTCACTTGATGTTGGTTGTGAGAATTTCATGGATATGTTTTAAGGCTAAAAGTGGGATATATCCGTAAGCTCTTGAGACATGGAAGATGAACTACATTGAATATTGTAATTAGTGTCATATGGTAGTTTATGTCATCCTAACAATTTTGTAATGAAGTATTGTTATGAATGATTGGAATTTGGATGAAAAAACGCTTGGTAAGTGACATTATGCCCAAAGTTTTTTTTGCAAGGAATGATAAATTATGTTAGGTGAACATTTAGTGTTGGTGACACTACATGGGTGATTTATAATTAGTCTTGAGAAAGACAAATAGAAGATGTTAAGCATGGCATAAAGAAAAAGACAAAAGACAAAAGACAGAGAAAACACCATTGGTGTTCATGTAAAGTTTGCATTGAAGTGGCAATCATTACTTGGAGTCAACACCCTGACATGAGCTTGCAACACAACAAAAACATGACCATTTCCCATTTTAATATGTTTCTACATATTCTAATTATCTCCGAATTGCACGTGTTGGTCAAGTGTCTATGGGTAGATAACCATGTTGGCATGTTGTTTAGAGTATTTCCAATTGCGGATGAATGAGCTCAGTAGGATTAATGTAGGGTAGAAATCATCCATCAACCAAAAAGTGGTTTGCATGGGAAGTTAGGTAGAGTGCTTGGTGAAAGAATGATCGCATACGAGTGTACGTACCTCTCATTAGTCCAAAAAATAAGAGCCTTGAAATAGTATGTGATCAAAAGTGTATATAATTTGAAGTTGATTTGACATTGGAATTAGTTCTAGTATGAGTTTATTATTTAGTTTGGTCAATCACATTCAATATGAATCAACCACAAACTTGTAGGGGGTCACGACTTAACATGGAAGATGATAGGTACATTCCTCTGCAACAATTCCATCCCGGTGTCTGGACTACATTGATTATGGTAAATATTGTTGGCCATGTATAGTGTAACTTACCTTTTGTATCCCTATGGTGTGGCTCAATGTACTACGCCATCACACATAATAACATCGTGCAACACTAGTTACGCTTCAAAAACTACTCATCGTGTTCTCATTCTTTTTCAATTAGTTGTGGATAAGATATCAATTGAAAGCAATTGAGAGTACGAAACATAGACCATGAATTCACTTCCTATGTCTCTAAACTGTGGGAGGAAACACCAAAAATTGACTTGCATGCATTTCAGGAAGGTGTACGCATCTAATCTTTGAATGGTCACTACCACCAAATGGTTAAAACTCATGAGGTGATCTTAGAGTCCTTAGAAAGAGCACAAGAACATTGATGGGTCATTGTTTGTGGAATGCAAGCAAAATTTGAAGGAGATTACATCATTTAATTCTTAGACCTTTGATGTTATATAGTGTGGATTGGTAAGTGGGCATAAGCACAATCAGGTACACAACTCCATTACCCTGCATAGGTTTAAGTGAAAGTGACTCAAAAATATATACTAACTTTGAATTTTGTGAAGGAAAAAAATCATAAACATTTGGAAAACATTGATCTACAAACCATAAAATTTATGTTGACAAAAAAAATTCAAGAAGAGTCTACATATTTTAGAAGACAGAGCAAGCAATGTGCAAGCAAATATATTGAACACGTAATTGTTTGGAATTTTTTTAAATAGGATAAAATTACATTAAACTGATGTTTTCTACAAATCTTTGTAATTCTGCCTAAAGTTTATAATGATTTCAAGGAATGTGGAATAACAAATCCAACTTCAAAATATTTAAGGTCATGAAATCTACATCCAATATCAAATTTAGCCAGTACCTTTTGAGCAATACTTTTAATGATAGGTTTTAAAAATCTCATCTTAATATTTCATATTTGAGTACCTAACATAGCAATAGAAGGCACCATGAATTTTTTTTAATCTAAACAACACTTTGCTACTACTTTTAGGCATTTGACCAATAAAATTATGGTTTTAGTATACCAAAGCATTTTTTTCGTACACTTGACCATGCTTGCTCCCAAGTAGTGTGCTCCCACATTACTATCCTTAATGCTTTTGGTGTGAACACCTCATTAATAGTATGGCCCACTGATTTTACCATAATCATTGTAGTGTTGGGTGCAAGGCATATAACTTACCCATCGGGATATAAGTCAACTATTTATGGTATTTAGTGTCACATGCTACATAGTGTAATTTACCCTAATTTTGAGGTGTATGCTCGGTTACGCTAATGATGAACAACTTCTTTACTAGTGTCACCTCTTGACACATGGCGTTCAAGTGCACTTACTAATATCTTGGCATGAGTATCCTCAACAGTGTATGCTTATGTTACACAATGGCCAACAAGTTGATGAAAGTGTACACAAATGACACTTGCTCAAGAACACGTTCCTCTTACACACTAAAATGTAAACCACATGTCATTTGCATTAGTATGCTCAATATTATCTTCCCCTTGCATACTAAAACACAAAAATATCATCTCAAAGTATCCCAAAGGACTACGCTACATGTTAAGATGTGAAATTGATGATTTGGCCCTTTGACCACTTTGTGGTTTCCCGTGCATTTAGGGGTTGTGTGTCCTTTTATCCTTTCCCTTGGCCAAATTTCACAAGAAACCCACCAACAAACCACGAAATTGAAGAGGAAGGATCATCATTTCAATCTTGGAAAAGACCAAGAGGATGCTCTATAAGGTAAGCGGCTACATTGGTTGAAAAGGCAAATCTCTCAATGAACTTGTAACAAAGTTGAGTCACTATTGACTACAAGTGTACTTGAGAATCATTTGAAGATGGAGATACAAAAGAGTTGTCTGTAAAGTAAAGCAGATGAAGCCATGGGTTTAATCCCGAACCCCAGGTTTATGAGAATTAACACAAAAGCCACCCAAGTTTTCTTAATGTTTGAATTACTATACACAAAGAGTGGTGTTGGGCTATTAAAAATCAACTTTTTAGATGTCCTACTACAATAGGTGGACCATTTGTTATGGGTATAATGGATGGGTGGGTTTTTTCTTTTTCTTTTTCCTTTTGAGGTCATTTGTTGGTTTGACAAGGCTCATAAACATCCAAGATTTGAATAAGAATAACCATTGAGATCAAACGCAATGAGCCGTATGAGAGTAATAAGGTTAGGAAAGTTTGGCTAGGGTCCTATTAAGATAGGTGCATTTTCTAGGGACAATCCTAGCCATGCTATTTAACTAACTAAAGGATACATTGGGCAACCAAAGCCATGATGTAGATTTCTTCGTTGTAGTCTAAACAAAAATGATTACATTATGGTTTTTGGTCGGAATAAAGAACCCTCTACAGTATGGACGATACTATGAGTTCACCAATGGCTAGCCCAAACCAAAACAAATCAATTTGAACCACCCTTTATGGAAATGCAATTGTCACCACTTAACACGGGTTCCCCTCATAGAAGTATGATATCATGTATATGGATAAGAAGTTGTCTCCAAGCGAAACATAAGGATACCTTCAACCTACAAACAAACAAACAAAATAAATAAATAAATGCCAAACATGTAGAGGTGATTTTGAAATATATTAAACCCTATGAAAATTGATTTTTGTATTTCAAAAAAAGGATGAAAACTTTCTCCCGAAATGTATGTAATGACATTCCAAAATCATTTTTTAATGTCATGAAGTTTGCCAAGAACAATAAAAAATATTTGCATATACAAATTTGTCTAAAAACCTTAGAGTCTTGCTACACAAGCTAGTCACTAACCCGAAAGGGTCATGTGACTGGCTCTTAGGATCCTCGGAATCTATGCAAAGTGGTTTGACATTGCTCAATCGACATAATTTACTTTCTTTTGGATTCCACTTAGAAGGCTTGAAGATGATGGATATATATGGGGCTCTTCTCAACACCGAGCTTTGCACATATTTCATCGTCTATGTGGCTACTTGTGCACAAACTCCAATAGAACCAATGTATCAATCACCCCAAACGTTCATGACAAGCTTCTACACTTTTATCTTAAAATCACTTGCATAATATCCTCTAGGTTCATTTTCTTATTAAACGGTGATGTTACTTGAATCTCCCTTAATATGGTAAAATGAAGTTCTTGCAATGGGTCCTTTGGAGGAGTATGAAGCCGCTTTGAACCGCAAAATGTGGTGAAGGGGGAGGTCCTTGATGGATTTAACTCCATTTCGTGTGTTAAGATAGTAATGGCTCATCGAATTCACGTGATATTTAACTTGAGAAAAAACATGTCCCTTGTATGAGAACGAAGTATTTGATTCCCTTGAGTTGCAATTGGGGTTCTCTCCCTTGTGATTGTACTCTTATTCTCTTGTGATTTAAGTTTCTACAATTCGTACCCAAAAAAATTGATGTCACTATCACATTGTAATAAGTAGATGTGAAACTTTATCCCTCACATATGATTTCCAAACAAATAAGAGTGTCTTCGACCTCACGCAATCATAATGAAATGTAAAGATCCACGACTTACAACTTGTTACTACGTTGACATATTATGCACCCATAGTAAAACCCCGATTAAGTACGCACCCGTTTAAGTATGCATCCCGGTTAAGTGTGCATTTTTTTTTGACAAAAATTAGGGTTCATACTTTATTGTTTGAACATGTCATGCAGAGTCATTTGTTGGGAATGCATGATTTCGTCACGTTTGACGAATCAAAGGGTCTAGAAAGCGATTTGAGTAAAGTACGCATTCATCAATGACAAAAAAAATTGATAATCCATGCGGGTGTACATGGATATAGAGGGCGGTGTGGATAAGAATGTCATGCATCAACATTCGACAATATGACAAGTAATCTCTTTCAAGTTGTCCTAATTTTTGGCATTTGGCCTTGGTCCGCCACGTGGCTCCAACTGCATTCGAGAGTGATTGTGTTAGATGACTTTGGATGTTGCATGTCACCAAAGGGATGACAATGTTTATACCCATTCTCTAATCTTTCGTACTAGCCCATGTGAAGGTGATGGCTACTAGAGAGTCATGCGGGCAGGCAAAGGACAGGGAGGATTCGTATGTGCCAACCAACCACTGTAATCTTTCAGGTTTAGTGGGTGCCTAGAAAGTCTACTGGCCCATGGTCACAACCCTCCACATTCTAGTAGACAACCTAATGTGGCTTGTTGGTTGGTTGCGTGCTTTTGTTATCTTCACAAGAACACATCCAACCCACTATTATCTAGAATCTAGTGGGTCAACAACGAACACAAAAACCCACCCTTCAATCGCCCCATCTACCATTATCTAAAAGTTGGCAAAATTGAGGGTTGAGATTTCCAAATCGGCAAAACAAACTTGTCCCTGTCCATCTTGCATGACAAACATTGAATGTATGATTGCAGGGTGTTATCAAGCGAACGTCGAGTGAGCTCTACATGGCCACCAGTTTTAAGAAAACACATGATTTTCATGACGACCACTTTTGATTTGGTGCCAAAAGAAAAATGCCAACTAATTTGGTTGGTCCATATTATGTATGTATGTATGTATGCATGTATGCATGCATGTGATTAGTATGCCATGAAAATTTGATGTGCCATGTTAATTAAAGTGGCATGCATGACTTGTCATGTAGCAACAAGTGTCCCGTGAGGCAATTGGGAACTATTAAAAAAATACATTTACCTAATAAATTTAAATATGTATATAGATGGCCAAAGATTTGTTAGGCTCTTCTAATGTTTTGGCATGACAAGATTCAAATCAATTCCCAAAAGAAACAAAACACAAATTCTTCTATTGGATGATCCATATTTTCATCTCCCAATCATTTATAGGGTTTCTTATAGATTTTGGATCTATTATGCAACTCTTCACTTGTACCTCCCAGAAAATAGGCTCCAATTGATGCCCAAATCCACCTATGTTCATATATTGTTGTGATCTTCTAAAATGCGAAACCTTGACGATTCAAAAGTTTCTTAAATGTTATAAGACTTCGACTCGTTATCATCCATATACTTAGATTTGTTGAATGTTGAATGTTTTCTATCTAAGGATGCTCAAAGAAAGGGCTTTAAGATGATAACCTTCGAAATCAAAACCCCCTTGAGGAACAAAGTTGTTAATAATCTCTACATCAACCTAAATGCACTTATCAATGTACACTAGTTATGTGTGCGATTAGGCCGCCCCAAGCTAATGTTTTGGCAACAACAATACATGATTTTGTTTTCAGTTTTTGTATTGTATTGTGTTTCTCCACCTGTGGTTGCTATAGGGCTGAATAAACAAAGTTATAGGCTTTTGTGATATGATTTTGACCCAAGGCAATTTTCATGGGTAAAGAGGCAACCTAATTGCACATATGAGTGTAGACAAGCTTCAAAACTTGGCTTCAAGAGAGAAGATATACTCGTCAACTCATAAATGACACAGGTGATACACTTTTTTTATTGGTGTTTTTTTGTTTTGTTTTGTCACCAATGAGCTCCGGAAATAAGAGAAAATGAGCCCAGTTCCAACATATGCAGGGGTTCACAAACCCTTCCTTCTAAAATGCAACAAAGAGAGGCAATAATTGTATATGAGCATACCTCTCATTCATCCAACATTATACATACAACCTTGAAATAGTAAGCATGCAGTAGAGGTTGATTCTTTTAGTTGACTTGACACTGGAATTAGCTTCAAATCGCCCCAAATTAGTATTCTCGAAGGCATTTGAGACGATTCCATACTCCCTCTATCCCAAAATGATTGTCCTATTTTCTAACTTTGGCGAGATTAAGGCCCGTTGACCATTGACTAAGTTGACTTTTAAAATATAGAACTTGTAGGGGTCCAAGTTTTTATGGGCTCGGTATTTGTGGTGTTTGAGTAAACTCATCTATCGTGGATGAAGGGGCTCCAATAAATTACTATTTAAAAAAATCTCCTATAAGATCGAGGGCCAATTCATTCCAACTCAACAGTATTAGACTAATTCAGGTCTCTGACTCTATTTTCGGAGTCAAACCGTCCGAAACTGGACATTGACATGTTATAGTACGAATCATTGCGTTTTCACCTTCATAACGGATGAGTTTACGTAGACACCATGAACCCCTAGCCGTTTTTTAATGATGGATGGATGAGAAGAACGCTCCTATACGAATACACACACACTCTCCCTCCCTTCCTCCCAATGGAACACTGAGCAAGGAACGAGAAGAACCAACCGCTCGTTACAAATGAAGTAGTTGAGTTTGAGAAATTACCGGCCAAAGTTCAAAATTTCCGGAAAATTACGCATCATTTTAGAGAAATGTGTGGAATGTACCTCAAATTAGGAAAGAAAAATTAATGAAAGATCACAACATGCAACCGGTGGGACTTGGAAATTACACTAGAATTTTGACCAATTATGCCCAAAAATCTCCCCGGACACGGAGCAGTAAGTTTCATGACCCTGGGTTCATTGAATGTGGTCAGGGACATGACATGTGTAAGCTTTGGTTCATTGTATTTGGTCAGAGACATGACACATAAAACTAGTTGCGGTTCATTGAATCTGGTCAGAAACATGGAGCCATGGCCTTTGTTCCCACACTGGGCACCAGTGAACATGAAACCACCAGGGAAACGAGGGCAACTGCTGGTTGGGCATCTAGATTCACTGTATCTCACTCCCAGGTGCAATGTATCTGGTCAAGTTTTTCTTTCTTTCTTTCTTTTTTCCAAAAACCGAAAAAACAAGTGTAATTCTCCATAAGCGAATATATTCGATTTAGCGGCATAAAACGTTTCATGAATGGGGAAAATTCCTTTGTTGCGATGTACAACTTTCCCATGAGAATGGGGCTTTTGGAATCGACAAAACGGGAGGGCTAAATCCAAGATGTTGTTTCCTTCTATTTGGAGCCGTTAATTTGGGGGAACGCCGTCAAATATCCAAGGAATAAATAACAATAAGTAAGAGATATTTGTAAATATCTAAAATTTAACTAGAAAGCATGTCATAAAGTAGGTTAGAGAGGAATTGGGGTGGGTTATCTATGAGGTTGACTTGTGCACGTTTTTGATGATCGTGACTATTGAAAGTATACCGAAGGATATGTTGGACACCAAAGCCATTAATGTAGTAGTTGTTGTTATTTCATGAACCTATTTGCATGACGTTGCTTTTCGTTTGGAACATAATCTTGGACGTTACTAGGTTAGAGCTAATCTTGAACACACAAATGTGCTTTCTCTGTGAGATCGAGGTGCCTAATTCAGTTGTTAATCTTAAGTGGGATTTTTGACACCTATATTTGAGTGGTATGAGATTTGGTGCGGCTCCGAGAATGGATACCAAAAAGAAGTGTTCTTAAAGTGATTGGAATATATGCTCAATACACAAAAACCATTCTAGACTCGACAATCAACTTTATATTGGGGGAGAGGGAGGTTGCACCGTTGCATGACCATTTAAAGAGCAGAAGAATCTTCACTTTTGACAGCGAATAAAATATTCATATGGACTCCAAAAATGACGAGGAAAGTGACTACTGCCTCGATTTGGATTCGCTAACCATGTCATACTAATCGCGTGTTTCATATCCTAGAAAAAGAAAAAGGAGAAGGAGAAGGAGAAGAAGTGGGCTTGTAATTTTTTATTTATTTAAGAAGAGTAAATATTGAAGACTCGCCTACCTTATATCACTAACATGTATTATTGAACACATAGGAGAAGTCCCTTTGGACATGTAACCCTCCCTCCCTTTGTTGAAAAATAACATATGAAGTGAGTGGTTTGTTTATCTATTGCATTACTTATTTATCTCAACTCCCACTGCAGATGCAAATTATTTCAGATAATAGAACATTTACCATGTCCAGGTTCATCGAATGTTTGTGAACATGGGCAATAATGCCCTTTTACGACAACTAACAAACATAAAGGTTTATGAAGGAAGGGGGAGGAGAACTGACCGCTAGTTACAGATGAACCAGTTGAAGGTTCCAAAGACTTCCGGAAAATTACGGAACCTTCAAACCCTAAAGTCTTGAATATAGAATATACCTCGAATTATATATTTAAAAAACCAACAAAAAAATCACAAGATGTAACTGGAGTTTTGACCGATGATATGCCAAAAATCTCTATAGACACTGTATAAGGAATTCAAGTCCTATTGTGTGCGATTGGACCTTTGGGAACCGGGAATAGTCTCATCCAATTAGCAATAAAAAATCACAAAGATGGTCGTTGCAAGCTTTAGATTTGGAGTTGAAATGTTAAAGTTATAAAGAGGAGAAACGTGACCATGATGAAATTGTGAGAGCCCAAAAGAAAGTGTCCAAGGGCCATTCCAAGACACCTTCAAAATCATGTAGTGTGGTCACGGGTCCTCAAGTGTAGTGTGAAGTCATATGTGACTGCGTCCTCAACCAAATGCTATTCGTAGGTAAATGAGCATGTATTTGTGAATTTAATATCACTCGGTAAAAATTTCAACCCTTGCTAACTTCGAGACTTGGAAAAATAGTGTGTGTTTTGGGAATTAGCACCACATATACTATTAGGATATATATAATATGTATATGATATAATATATATTGGGATAATTAGTGTAGTTACAAATGAACCAATTGAGTTTGAGAAATAACCAATTGAAGTCCAAGTTATACAAATGAGTAAACAAAATTTGTGTGTATTGTAATTTAGATTAGACATGAGGTAATTTGCATGGGTAAAGAGGCAACCTACTTGCAAAGGTAATCTAATTGCACATATCAACGTAGAAATTATGATTATGTAGTCGTGGTAATCAAATCACCTTCGGTCAAAATTACTTTGAATCAAAATGAGAAGACAAAAACCTTATAACTTTATTTATTCCTATGTAAATCCGTCACAACTCACAATACCAAAGAGTTTATTATATTTTGTTTAATGTGAGAGTAAATATTCAAAATAGTGTGGAATTTTGATATACGAGTGTGGGGCAACCTAATTACACATATCAATGTAAGTTTCTTTATAAGTTTCTTTATAAGTTTCTTAAAGTGCTTTAGTGAAGGTGATACTAAATCTCTATACACTATGAAATTAGTGCCACTAAAAGATTTAGGAAGCATTGGTCATTTCATCATTATTTATTAAAAATACTACTCATAGTAGCATTGTTCATTGAAAGCATCGGTAATTGGCATTGTTCACTAACGAGCGTGTGTTTCCTTATAAGTGTATTTAATCATTTTAACAAACATCTTAGAACATGCATTAATTTTCTTGAATTCTATGGTAAATGAACATGTATTCATGAACTCAATGTCACTTGGTGATAAAATTCAGCCCTCAATAACTTAGAGATTAAATGCTCAATCAATCATTCCATGATTGATCTACCTTCTTTTACTTAGTTCAAATCTCCGATTTAATGTTGTTCCATTCCACTCACGCATATCCTCCAACCTCGGTGACAACCTTGAGCATAATCCTAATCAATCCTTTAATCCCCTCACAATATCAATGAGACGATTGTGAGGCCATCACAACCACTTTGGTACAGGAGGGCTCATTCACTACATTAGAGTTATCCATTAACTCAACCGGAGTTTTAGTAGGGAGTTGGTTGTTTCGCATGCATACCTTTCCATGTTCAGTAAGTTTTGGGTGCATGCTTGGAGTCAATGCGGAGGTTTGAATGAAGGACATTCCATATGGGTTCATTGGGTACCAAACTCATTTTGGCATCTTTTGGGACAACTATCATTAAGAATTCTCCTCTCCCGTCCCTCACAAGATATTTCACAAACAATAGACTAGAATGAGGTGTTTGAACATCCCAACCCACAATAGAACTTAGTTCACAAACTCTTATACCGAACTATCAACATGCTTCTCATGCAATTCCCATGCAAAAATGCTTACATGCTCATACACAAAAGGCGAGAATATTTCACCGAAATTTAATCCTCAATTAGACTTGTACATGGTGCAATCCCCTCTAGTTCTTGGGGTGATCACACCCCCTTACGTTTCATAACCACTTGCGATAAAAGTTTGCTACCCTATATTATATGCCATATATCATTTTAAAAATTATGATATTTTTTCTACATATGCATAACCATTGATAATGTATATTTTATATTTTTTGAAAATTTTAGGCATCTTCATTTTTGTAGGAATTGTTTTAGTTCAATTATGCGTCATTCTAGTTAGAAACGGCATGTTTTATAAAACAAAAAAAACAAATCATCAAATTTGGTTACCATATTTTACTATGTAGTAGATATTGTGTACATCTACTCATGAAAGGGGGGGGGGGGGGGAAAAAACTCGTTTTGGTGATGCTTTATGTAAAAAGAGGATTTATTTATTTATTTTTAATCGCACGTGGTGTTCAACTTGACAATGGATTGCACCCCACGGGCTCTAGTTCTACACAATATAGATTTGTGACCCAATGTACATCTCCGGAGGGTTGATTCTTCTTTGGAAACCTACAAAACGTGCGTGGGTGACTATGAAATAAAACCCCCTATATACATGAAAGTTATAAAAGAAAAGAAAAGAAAATGTATACAACTAACAATAGCCTAGAAAATGGACTCATGTATTTATACTAAGTTCTTCAATTGAATGTGATGAATGCCTCCACTACATACAGAGAATTAAATCGTGAAGTAACCTTTGTCACATAAACAATCATCTTTCACTTTCCAATGAGAAAAGTCATTGAACATGTTCTTAGTCCATGGGGAGTTCACTCCATTGTCAAGTTGAACATCACGTGCGAACAAAGTTTGCTACCCCTATATTACATGCCCTAGAATTTTTTTAAATTTATGATGTTTTTTCTACATATACACAACCAATGATAGTATCTTTTTTATGTTCTACTGAAATTTTTAGTCATCTTCATTTTTGTAGTAATTGTTTTAGTTCAATTTTGTGTCATTCTAGTTTAAAATGGTATGTTTTATAAGAAAACAAATCATCAAATTTGGTTACCATTTTTTACTATGTAATAGATACCGTGTATATCTACTCATGAAAACAAATTGATAAAATTTTGACCCATTTTGGTGATGCTTTATAGAAAAGTAGATTTTTTTTTGTTCGCACGTGGTGTTCAACTTGACAATGGAGTGACCTCCCCGTGTTTTAATCATAGGATATAATTCTGAATTATTTGACCTTGAAATACACATCAAGTAGTTATTAAGGTAAATGGGATGAAACTAGCATATATATTGCTATCTTCTTTATAAACCCATGGGGGGGGGGGTTTTGTACATCTACCTTTGCTTCAAAAAAATCAATAGCCATTTTGAATGTACACACTAGAGAAAAGCAATACCTCTCCATTATGTATAATATGTACACTAATGCCTAAGATAATACCCCTTTCTACACTCACATTAGTCCATACGTGGTATGAAGAGTCCACTCCCCCCCCCCCCCGCCCCCCGGGGTGTACATCCAACTTCTCTTAATCAAAAGGTTTGCATGTTTCTCAAAGTTGACTCCATGTCATCAATCACACTCAAAATCAAATTGATGCATAGACGATGGTCCAAGGAGCCATGCATGCTTCTCCTCTTGAGTATGATATGGACTAAGGAATCGCCTACAAAGCCCCCAACACATTCATAGGCTTGGGTAAATCCATATTGCAAAGGATCAATCCATAATCCTACATCAATGTAATCAACTCCCAAAGACTATTGCCAATCCAACAGAGGTTTAAGGTTAAAAGAAATAATATATAGGAAAAATGGTCTATATACTTACAAGAAGACATGTGCCAAATCCCAAGACTACACATTCTCCAATCAAACCATGGTCTCCTCATATCTTCTCCTTTCCCAAACTCCTATACCCTGACCCTAATTTACACATGCCAATTAAATTTCTAGTCATAACTAAGTTTCTTTCACATTGTTTTTCCTATTCCATTTCAAATTTGCAAAAAGTTGACTCCACATCAACCCACATTAAATCCACCATGACTATACACTTAGAATGACCCACATTGATTTTTTTCTTCCCGCAATAATAGGACAATTTAGTGTAGTTCCAACTAGAGAATTATAACAATACACTAGTGTGGAGGTCTGAACTGTGACTTAGAACAATGAGTTTTTGTAGTGGGATAGGCTATCTAAGTGGACTCATACTTTCGCCACTTAGAGGCATCCGACTAAGAATTAGACCAAGTCCCCCCCCCCGTGGGTGAAATTCTTATGTATGCCAAGATCTTATTTCCTTTTGAAGTGTTCAAATGCTCTGGATGAGAGGTGTAAGAACAATACATCTTTGTTCCAAAACATGTTTCAATGTCACTATTGCATTTTCAACATACCCATAATTTCCTCCTCAACGGGTATGTAGGGATTGTTTAGATCAAATTCCAATCATAGTTGATGCACTCATATGCATTAATAATGGGTCCAATTTCACTCTCTACAAATTCCCATGCCAGTTATTCTATTAAGGTATTGGGGTTTAGGGTTAGAGTTTTTTGTCAATTTCATCCAAGGTATCATTTTCATAGCCTCATTTTCATCCAAACTAACACTTATCAAGGTGAATTCGTTGAAGAGGGGAGCATAATTTTTTCTTATAAATTCTCTTAGTAATTAACAATCAAAATTGACACAATATTTTTTGGATTTTTTTTTGGGAAAGTGCAATTTTCCTTAACACATATGCGATTTTTACACTTATTAGGTGGATTGTATTTTGGTAAGAATGGCATGTGAATCCAAAACGGACACCAAGAATCACATGAAGTGGGCGCGCGTCTTTCTTGGTTCTTAGGGCCACTTCAAACATAAGCCAAGCCCCACGACCATGAAATCGTGAGAGCCCAAAAGAAAGTGTCCGAAGGCCGTCCCAAGACACCTCCATGTAGTGTGGTCACGGACCCTCAAGTGTAGTTGAAGTCATATGTGACCAAGCCCTCAACCAAACGTTTTTCCAATGAATTTTCATTCATGCAGGTCCTCAGACATGATAAAATAGAATAAATCTACAATTGTGAGCATTTGGAGTGCCATGGTCTCCCGGTTATGTGCTAGGCCTACCTCCAAGAGGTCATTTTTGAAAATAGCCCAAGTGACCATGCAACATGATCCATTTGATGCCATGTAGGAATCCATGTAGACTGTACACCCATCTTGCATTCACATAATCCGTTGGTCCCTCAAGCGTAGTGGGAAGCGAACTTGGACCGGCTCCGCCTTTTCCACCAATGAGAGTGCTTGAAGCGTAATGGTCACGGGCACTCAGTCTCATGCGTGAAGTGACCCTTAATTCATTGGCATGGCTTTTCGGCCTTATATCTCAAAAAATTAAAAATTAAACAAAACAAAACAAAATGGACTCCGATTGTAAAGTGGTGGGGTTCTTCTAAAATGTAGTATACTTATTACAAGCACCTCTTCTCCATTTCAAATTCTCAGAAGAACCAAAAGCTACTAGAATTGACTTCTCACTTAATAAAAGTATCCGTTCGTAGGCTCACGCGCCGCCGAGGCGCCGCGCGGCTCCTTTTTTTAACTTAATTCCTGCCGTAAACGCGCGCGTCAGTCAGCGGCAGGAGTTTTATATTGAAGCGTACGGCCAGAGTACATGGATGAAGCCGGGTGTCTTGCGGCCGCCACGAGCCGCCGTATGCCGCGGAAGAGGACGGGCGAAGCCACCACATGCACAATTGGCACCAGCGTTTAGACTGCGCGTGGGGGTTGCGTCAGCCACGTGGCAGAGGGTGGAGCTATGAGACAGAGAAGTGCCTGACACGTGGCCAGTCTCACACGCTTCTTGGACTCCCTCCTTAAACATATTAAGCAGCTAGCTGGTGATACCAGAGTTCGGGAAGTTTTTGAAGCCTTAGTGGCTAATTGCCGGTAGTTGCTACGAAGGGTCGGATTTTTCCCAATTTACATCAGCAACAGCCGGTCTTTTGTAAAATCAATCGGCCAATTGCCTATATTTTCATATTTTCATATTTTCATATTTTGATTGGCCAATATCCGATTAAATGGAATTCATATCGGCACTAATTGTTTAAAAAATGTATGAAAAGTTATTAGAAATCATTTCTTAGTACAAAATCTTGAATAAGTGAAAAGAAAGGCATGTTCAAAACTTTAAATTTGAAGAGTTAATATCCTTGGTAGGAATTAAACCTAGCATTGCCTTCACCGCTTGAAGGCCAAGGGTCCCCCAATTCTTCATAGAAGCAATTGGATTTGGTCATGGAAAGGTTGCATAATTCAAAAAGTTTAAGGTTTAGGGTACTTCCTCAAGTGCATCATCAGATACCCCAAACAAATAGCGCTCTGGATGCTTCTGGCTGAAATCTAGTAACTCACAAGAAGAATCGGCTACATTTCCGGGACATTTTCTAGTCCATCGGCTGATTGCCGGAGGATTGAAATTACAGTCGGATTGCCATCCGATGGTTGGAAATTTGGACCGGCCATGAGGGGAAATCCATCGGCTAATAATGAACTAGCTGTCGGTTTTCCCCGAACATAGGGTGATACTAGTCTCTCTCTTTCTTGTGATAAAAAAAAACCTTTCATAAATTATACTTGCTTATCAACAACTTTGCAAGACACAACATGATTGTTCCCTATGGTTTTGACATTCCACATTGTTTTGAATATTTACTACCACACATTTATAGGGAACAATCAAAACACATGTCCGTTCTTGGGGCCACACCTAACCACATCTTGAATTATAAGAAAATGACCGAGTATGGGTTGTCTACATGAAGCTTAGGTTGGGTGTACATAGGTTTTTTGTTTGTGGCACCTACCGTGGGGGATGTGGTATAAACCAAAGTATATAACCGATGCACGGTATCAATAGTGAGCATCGATAATGGTATTAAAGAATCTATGGGTATCGTAATTATGATCTTAGTTATATATTGATACTTGCTTGTTTCTCAAGGTGAGAGAACTTTCAAAATACCCATTTATTATTTGGGTTAGTGCCATTCTACACCATATTGACAATAGGACGATACTACCTACGTGTGAAGGCTCTTGCATGCTATATAGATGCAAATGGTATTGAAACCGAAAAAAAAATGTTGAATATCCATACCCTACTGGTATCAAAAAATGTGAAATCCTTATTATAGGTATCTGATATCTATCTATCTATCTATATATATATATATATATATATATATATATATATATATAATGATACCAGCTCCACATTGGCAAAAACTTACCTCTCCTAACTTGTTTGTTATTTAGTTTAGTTTGGTTTATTCAATTCATTTAGTTTATCTAGACTAAATCAAAGTCTCTGGCCTTAATTTTGGGGTTAATTTTGCTTACATTGCAATTTCATGGGCTATATGACGTTTCTCAACATCTTGACCCTCCCCATGATAGGTGTCACATAACTTCATATGTCCACATTACGGTTAGAGCTCAAAAAAATCTAGAGGGTTTAAAACACCCTTACATGGACCTTAGTTTTTTTTAAATGCCTCGATATTGGACCCATTGTTTTAGGAGATTAGTAACTGGGAAGAATATTTTCTTGGATGGACACTGCCAAAAATTTGGCAGGATGGTGATGCCACATTAGCACCACTTCATATTGCCATACCTTGGACCCAGAACCACGTGCAAACCCCTTGGGTCCAAAGTTTGCTCAACCAATGGGATCGCTTGATTTTGGAACTTTTTTTGGTCTTGGACCCTAGTGTACTAAGCCCACATTTAAAGCTTAGCATGACTCCAAAAAGGACCCCTCCACATTTTCATAGGTTGAGTCAGTCTTTATCCTTTCTCTTGGGATTCGGCCAATGATTTATGCTTTGAGGTAGGTCGGACATGTAGCTAATTAGGTGGGGAGTTGATGAGTTGGCGGACAAAATAGACATTTTAGCTCGATTTTCAAGTGACGGGTGACATCCATGGATGGTCTTTAACACATGACTCAATTGACTAGAATTGAGTATATTCCTTCCTTCACATTTTATTGCAAAGATAGAGAATTGTAAGGATTAACCCCATGACAATCATGTTTTTTTTAAGGGGGGGGGGGGTTGAATTGTCCTCATAAGTATATGATTATTTCCAAGCATTTTCCACAAAATGGGCTACCATTACACTAAATGTGTTCTTGACTACTTTTCAAAGCTCCATCCATTATGGACAAAGTAATGCTCGAAGGTCAAGAGGTCCAAGCACGACTACCTACTAGACATGATGATTTTGACACCCTATCCTATGGACCCTCCAATCATGGAGATCGAAGGCATGAATTGAAGGCATGGAAAAGAGAGGGTTATGCTATAGAGACGTCATCATCTTCTCCAATACGGGAACACCAAATCATGTGCCAAATGATTATGGATATGGAAACTAACAATCATAATTTGGATCCTTTAGTGCCACCTCAAATGCCTAAACCATCCACATTGTTTTTGATAGTAAAATAGTACAATGGCCCACATTAAATTCTAAAAAACAAATCATGTGAATAAGCATTTGACTCCATCGTCTACAATTTTGGTGTCTAGTCACCCGGCTTGGACCCACAACCTCGTGATTTGAATTGCTTCCATTGCAATGAATGGACGAAGTTCAAGACTTCAGGGAATAACCGATCGATTTTGAGGAATCTATGGAATATACCTCAAATTAGTGAAGAAAAGCCGAAAGATCACGTAACCAGTTGGGACTTGGAAATACTAGGATTGTGGCCTCTTTTTCTTTTTCTTTTTCATTTTTTAACCCTGAGATCTTGAACTTCAACTGGTTATTTTAAACCTCAACCGGTGCATCTGTAACTATATAGTGGATGGTATCCCCGTTCAATGCGTGAGGGCCTTCAAGCAATGGAGAATATGTCAACATGGTTTTTAACCCTTAAAGGACAATGCTGCCCCACGGGCTTGGTATTATTTTGGGAGAATCTTGTTCAAAACTTCTACTCCATTGCACCAAATGGGGTTTTTAGAATGCCAAATCGAGCACCTTAGCAAGATCTATACTTCTTTAGAATAGAGCCTATGTAAATTAATTGGTTAATCATGCTTAACATGAATTTTAAAAGATATTTTGGGTGTGGTATCGGGAAAGCATATGTCCTTTAAGGGTTAAGAGGGATCCTCTTGACAAACTTATGGTCATGCTTTTTCTTTTTCTTTTTTTTTGCGATACAATTGAAACTTTTATTTCAATGTTAAAATACCCTCACCCCATCATCAAGGTCATGTTAAGAGAGAGTGGCGGGCTCTCTTGGGTGCATCCAATGAAACCAAAGCATCTCATGCCCTGTAAGAACTTGATACACAGTTAACAAAGCTAATGATAGGCGTTCTAATGTGCCAATGAATAGTTCTAGTGCTATCTCTATGGTAGAGAAGTTCTTTTTGTTCATCATAGATGGCGGTCCTATCTACATCTTTGTGTGTTGTATCCCAAGCAATTCTAGCATAATCAAGAAGGTTGTGCTATATCATTTGTATGGTTTTGGTAATCTCCCATCTATTGTTGTTGAATGTGAGATCATTCCTTTCGATCCAAAGAGTCCACAACGTGATGCCCTTAAGTAAAAATCAAATTCTAGAGATTTTGCTAAGCGAAGTGGGAAATTTTATGCCAAAGATCCCATGTTGCCAATCAAGTGGTTTCCATGGTCCACTTTGTCTCCCCTTCGCTTTCATGAAATTCATGATGCCAATGGAGAAGTCATGTGAGCTAGCCTGCAAACCCAAATCTATGCATAACGGTTTCCGGGATGTTGGCGTTGCACATATGGTAGGTATCATCCGCATCTTTGAGGAAATGCACATGCCAAGAGTTTACCACAACAACTTTGTGACAAATTGACCAAATGAATGTGACTTCCTTTTGACTATGAGTTCTAACCCAAACATTTATCCTTTTGAGTTTAAGGCTAGGAGTGATCATGCCATGTCATTTGGTGGTAATTGACATGGGTTGTGGATTTTTTGCCTAGAGGAGGTGCCTTCCAAGGCCATAATTATAGCTAAGGAAGTCTTCCCCTGAGCTCCATCTAACTGAATGGGGTCCACCTCGAGCATATCTCTCTTTCCAATGTCGATGTCCCGGCTAGGGTTTTTTTTCTTCTCCTATATTGATTGTGTTGATCCTAACTGACCTATACCATCTTGACTTAATGCTAGCATTACCTTCCTTAAAGTTTCCCTAATCAAGGCTCCCAGTGTTCATTGGAATTTGAAAGTGTTGTAACATGGGAGGGGGAAAGGGTGCCCATGAACAAACCCCCAATGGTGGTCTAAACAACTCAAAACTTTGAAAGATGGCCTGTGCCTATTTCTATCAAGAAGTGGATCAAAATGTGGCCCAAGCCCTTAACCCCCCCCCAATGTTGGTATAGTCTTGGTCTAGTAGGGTTCCTGTGAGCCAAATTTTTGGTCACTTAGTAAACTATAGGCTTATAGTTGAACTTTGGATGGATTCATCCTAGAGGATGAATATAGTTAAACCATAGACTAGGAAGTTATAACTATTATCATGGCCATAGGAGGCCTTAGTCGGTTACTGTAACTATCGTCTTTCTCTCTCGCTGAGCTAAGAGGGCTGGCGAGGAGGAGGAAGCCAGACATTGCATGATTATAGTTGAGCGCATTGTAGAACCATAGGCGTGTCTCCCTCAGCACCGAGAGCGGGCGAGGACCATTGTTGAACTATTTTCCTTTTTAAGTAAACACCGCAGTGATTGCGGGTTGCTGTTTTCTATGAAAGAACATTGTTATTGTGAATGGAATTTGTCGAGTGACCGAGAGCGAGTCGAACTATGTCCTGACTTCAGAGAGTGCGTGTGAATTGTGACACTCTAATCTGGAATTGAAATATTGATTCAATGTGAGTGAAGGTGAGCAAGTAAAGAAGGATTGAGAGAAAAGTAGTTTACCACTGATTGACGGAGAAAGTGAAGGAGCTTATGAGGAATCAGAGAGGGAATTAAGAGTGAAAGCTATTGGCGAATGGAGTTGAACATTGTGTAACCATAATCAAAGCGAAGGCTCTCGAATATAGTTGAGTAATCTGGAGCGGAGAATTGAATAAGTATGAGAGTGAATAGGAGAATTTCTAAGATGAAGAAAGTCGAGTGAGTTGTGAATGATGAACGGAGAGTAAAAGGTGTACACATTTAGATCATTGTGAGTAATTGAGATGGAGAAGGAATAAGAAAAGTAAACCAGGAGCGAGTAAGCGAGAGATCTCGACCATAGTTGAATTACATGGAGTCGAGTGTCAGAAAGGGAGAATGTTGAATGAGATAACTATTGTATGACCGAAAAGTATAGTTGTCCGAACAGGAAACCATCTGTTGAGAACCACACGAGGGTGAAGCTCAGTAAAACTATAAGCAGAGGAAGTTACCTATAATGTGGAGAGAGAAAGGAATTCTGAAACCCTCGGAGCAGAGCAATGGAATGTTGGCAGAGAGGGAGAGATTGAGTATAGAGAAAACTATATTCGGGTAGCTTTGGGAGAGAGGCATACCTGAGAGAGAGAGAGGGCGAGGGAGTCGAACAATCGTCAGGTAAGGCCTGAAGGCCAAGTGTCGGGCGATAGTGTAACTATTGACGATTGTTAAGGCCTAAGATGGGCACTGAGAGGAAGTGTAAGGCCAAAGGCCAGTTGATAGGGAGGAATGATTATTGTTGAAATTTGTGAGAGACTATTTTGAGTGAGATGATCATAGTTCAGCCAAATGAGTCCATAGTTGAAACGTGAATTTAGGCTGATAGGGTTGTAATTGAGAAGAACGGAATTTAAGAGAGAATCTCAATCAACTGAATTGATGAGAAGTCACTTCTGATCAATTGGTTAGAGGAGAAAGTGAGGATTATAAGAGGGATTAAAAGCAAGTAAGTTATAATTAACTTTGGATTATCAAGAAGACCTAGGCATAAGTTAATTTATTTTCAATTGGAGTTATAATTGTTAATTAGTCAAGAGACTTGATGTGAATAAACCCAATCAACTATTATCTTGTGTGTTACCCTGGTTGTTATTGTTGCAGGTTGTGCAGGGCAGCCAAGATTATAGCTTGACTGATAATGGTTAATTGCATAAGTCGTGAGTAATGATTAAATCCGGAGATAAGGAATGAACAATTGTTTTGTATTGGAATTAACATTGACCAAGTAATGAAGGAGTTGTTTTGAATTGAAGATGCATTGGCCAATGATTACCAAAGACAATTGTGATACTCAAAGATTATTGTTCTCGAAAGACTATTGTTATACAATCTCATGGCGAGATGGTTACTACTGAGACTGACACACATACCCTACTGACTGAGAAAGATTGAAAGGGAAACCAAGAGAGACAAGGAGAGTAAAAGACATATCAGTCGTGTTTTAGAGTGAAGATAGCAACCCCTTGGTCTAATTAATGAACTATGAAGTGACAAATGCTTGTAATAGACACCAGTTAAGTCTTCCTTGAGAGTCTGTACCCTGGGTTTGGGTTATTTAAGTGAAAGCAAAAACCTACTATAGTTCCATTGGGGTTTGTGTAGGCATAAAATATATTTAGTCTAGATAGTATCCTAGCATCTCCCAACCTACCATTGTTCCATGTGTATATAGTGTTATTCAAACCCATCTTGAATGCCAAAGGTCATTTTAGCTTGGGCCCATGCATTTCCCCCCTCCCTTGGAACATCTTGTTGTTATGTGTGGACCTATCCCTTTCATTTTCGACCATATTCCAATCTCCGCCAAACACCCACTTGCCCCCCCCCCCCCTCCCCCCTTTACTTGCATTGGGTACCCCATAATCCTTAACTTCGGCATGCAAAATATTGCACTTAAAAAATTCCTATGAAGTAGTTCACCAATTTTATTAGCTCTCTCAATATGAAGCTTGTGCTCTTGGATAAAAAAAAATGGCAATACTAGGCTTAAAGTCCCAAAGGTACCCTCTCAAGGCTGGGGCTAAAAGATGATCATTTAGCAACTCATGTTATATGATAGAAGTTGTATTTTCATACGAGTGGGTTATTGGTAAAGGATGCAAGTGTTCATGCAGTTTTAGTTTCCCCTTTCCTTTGGGTTTTGTGCGCCTTTGCTTGTTAATGCTAGGACATGGCCTTCTATGGGTTGTTGGTTCATTCCTTTGTTGGGTTTGTCACCTCCTCTTATGTTTAGCATTGCCTCAACCCTTTGTGTGAGGTGACCATTGCCTTCCCCTCCATTAGTTGCTTGCTAGTCTCGGGCCTTTGGGCAACAAACCTTATTTTGGGCAATGGTCGGTTGAGTGAGGCCTTTTCCTATCATTTTTTAGTTCCCATTCTCAACCCTGATTTCCAATTTGAACTCATTGCATTCCATGATATTGTGCATTAACAATAGGCAAAAATGACATCACACTGGTAAATAGTTGTAATCAAGTAGGATTTGATGTGCAGTTTCCCCTTCTTCGCACTCAATCTTAATTGAGATGACATATTGAGGTGGCATATCCCTCTGAGAGATCTAATGCTATACAAAATCTTGGGTTTTTCGCAAGATCATTGTTGGTATCAAAATCCTAATTGATTTGCAATAAGGATGATATTATGCCTATACACTAATGATATGCTTTTGAGTGTAACCCATGTCGGAATCCTTAGGGTTTCTTAGGTATCTGGATTCAATCTAGGTACCCATTGTTGCATCACATGTGTCCCCACATCATATTTATCCTATCAATTCATCAAAAGTTGTGTAATGACATCAACATTCTCAATTTTCTAGTAGAAGAACCCCCTATCCACATGTTGCAATTTCACTACATCTATAGCTACAAAATTGCATTGATGGCAGTTAACCAAAGGTTTTGGGTTACAACATTAAGTCGTCTACCTATGAACTTACCAATGAGTGTGTGTTGGGTAAGGTAGTCATCCCTAGGTTGGATCTCAACTTGGTCGATTTGGACTGCTTTGGAGCTGAGATTGATTAAGATGCCGCTATTGTTTCTCACCATTCCGTGTGGTATTTTCTCACCCTCAGTTGCTCTCAATGGGTTCAAACCCAACCGGGTAATGCGTCCTGAGTTGCTGCATTCAAATCGTCTAATTCCATCAATGTGACGGACATCTGGATTTGGATCCCTATGTTCAGTACATGTCTTCCATCCATTCCATGACCAAGATCCCTTGAGAATGCCGCTTGTCCTTACGCTACTTCAGTCAAGATGTCCATTGTCATGCGGATTTGATCAACATAGCTTGGGACCAATGTTGGTATGGTATTGTTTTTTATTCAATTAAAAAAATGCCATCATACGGGTATCTATAATGAGGATCTCATATATATTTATTTAATACCAATAAAATATGTGCATTTGACATGTTTTCCTCTTCTTCTTTTTTACATGTTATTTGGATCTATATACCATGCAAGAACCTTCATACCTAGGTGACAACAACACCTTAGTACCAATGTGATTTAAAGTGGTATAATGTATTGACCCAACTAATAACTTGGGTATAGGTGCAAAGATGCTCTCACCTTGACATAATCCACCAAATATAATTATAGGATGGTTATCACAATTTTGATACCAACGGGTAAGCTCTTTGATACCAATATCATTGATGTCGATTATGAGAGCCTATGCACCACATCATCAACACAGGTCGAATCCTCAAATGCCAACCCTAAACATGGACCACTGTAGGTGTGAGGATCCACCTCCAACTTAGGGCCACTTCACACACGAGCCAAGAGCCGTGACCATGAAATTGCGAGAGCCCATAAGAAAGTGTCCAAAGGCCGTCCCAACACACCTCCAAAAAATCAGGTAGGGTGGTCACGGACCCTCAAGTGTAGTGTGAAGCCATACGTGATCGGGCCCTCAACCAAATGCTATTTCAGTGAATTTCTATTCACGCGGGTCCTCACACATGATAAAATAGAATAAACCAACGGTTGTGAGCGTTCAGAGTGCCATGGTCTCCCGGTTTCGTGTTAGGCAAACCTCCAAGAAATGGTTTTTGAAAATAGTTTAAGTGACCATGAAACATGATCCACTCGATTCCATGTAGGAATCCATGTAGACTTTACATCCATCTTGCATTCACATACTCCGTCGGTCCCTCAAGCGTAGAGGGAAGCGAACTTGGACCGGCTCCGCCGTTTCCACCAATGAGAGTGCTTGAAGTGTACTGGTCACGGGCTCTCAGTCTCGTGTGTGAACTGGCCCTTAACTTGAGTGTCTCTTTGCTAACGTACACAACTTTCTTTTATTTTCTGATAGAAGAAACGAATGATAGATGCAACTTACCAGGCATATTTAAAATGTGCCTGAGAATATTCACATATTCCCTGCAACACCAAAGCCAAATGTAAGGAAAAACCGTCTTGACCATGTGACGATCCGTTCGAGTCTCAGAGGGGATCATCCCTTAGCAGATGCTATGGCAATTTGTAAGTTAGCTTAGTACATTAGTATGTGCCATAAGGATATTCTCGCCTGTTTTGTTGGCTAAATGACTGCCATTGCTTATAGTATTTGAATCCCACGGTCAATGTATGGGGAGACTTGACCCGCTACGCTCTTTTGTGTGTCATTATTAGTGTGGGTTACCATTCGGAGTTTTGTGTTGCTCTAACATTTTTACAAACATTGTCGTTTTTTTACCAGCTAAGTTATATCATATTCTTCAGTGTGCATGCTAACTACACTAATGGGGCATTCCCACCTGACATTAGTGAGAAGTAGTTTTAGTTATCTAGGGTTCACACATACGGCTCTTTTTAGTGCCGAGCCTAGGTGGCAAATGATGTGGCATGGCTTAAAAGTGGAGGTTTTAAGCCTCAACCACCGACCCTCCCATCGGTACCTAAACATGAGGCAAGAATATAGGAACTTTAAAAGTGTCGCCTCCCACCCTTGTGATTGGTTGCTTTTTAGTCTTAGCTATGAGGGCACGAGGAGCTTCATTAACAAAAACCGATGGTAATTAAGATAGGTGAGTAGTAAGGCATTTGGGGATGGGACAAAAACTACCCAACATTCATGGCTTGGTAGATAAAACCATGAACATGTGTGAAAGCTACTTAACTAAAACCTACTTGAAAATCTCCGGAGCAAGTTCTTGTAGGTGCATTGGGATAGTCGGATGCCTCCGCTATAACCGAGGGAGCTTTACCCGGTTTTTAGGAAATACTTTGGGTCTTAACTAAAGTCAGGTGGGAATGCCCCATAATTGTGTTGTTTAATGTCACATACTATTTGGGGTTATGATACGTTGTAATTGCTTGGTGTGTTTTTTTCTTTTTCTTTTTCTTTTTTGTAATTGACGAAGGTTGAATTGGTTGTTTGGACATTATAGAACATTAACATCTTTACTTGGTGCCATATAAGGTGTCATGTAGAGTTTTCATCCATTTGAATTCGTTCGGTCCCTGAAGCCCTTAGGGCCTAGTGTCAAGTGAATTCTATATATTGTCGATGAACGGTGATATTGCATTGGTTGCGATACACTACACTACA
Source organism: Polytrichum commune (assembly GCA_950295325.1). Classification (NCBI taxonomy): domain Eukaryota; kingdom Viridiplantae; phylum Streptophyta; class Polytrichopsida; order Polytrichales; family Polytrichaceae; genus Polytrichum; species Polytrichum commune. The sequence goes on from OX485804.1 coordinate 43,755,896, forward strand.
CTTTCTTTATAAGCTTTGTGACTGGACAACTGTAACATTACACATATGATGAGTTGTGTTCATGGGTGTCGCAATACATTCGAGAATAAAGCCTCTGGATGTCGGAATCCCAATGCTTTAGAATGCAATTGAAGCCAAAGGCATCTAAACACAACACATCAACTGAATAATGTTATGACTAATACAAATAAGCAAAAAAAAATTCTAAGGATACATGTTATTGGTCAAGTGACTTCAAGCTTGCACTTTTAGTACCACGGTAAGTCCCAACCATAACTATAACGTTTTAAAGCCATTGTGGGAGGTGCCGTCCACTTCCTATTGTGATGCAAGGCCACCAAGGCATGCGAATATTGGAGCTTTGTGTACGATAACCCTACTATTCACCCATCACCCACGCAAAGTGTCAACGCTTTCAAACGGCATCCAACTTTGCAAAATTTATGAGACACAAGTTATTATTGAAAAATCCCAACCCAAATGGGTGGCAACCAACCTTTTTGTCTATATAGTGATCTTGTGGGCCCTAAAATTTTCATCTAATCTCTTGTTTCAATCTCCCTAGAGGAAAATTTTCTCTCTTGTCTCATAAAAGCGTAATGTTGACTTTGTGCAAGTGTACTAAGAAAAATTGTATTTAGGCAACCTTAAAAGGCAAACTCCACCTCTACATGCACTTGCATCTTGGTCCGCACCTTGTCTCAAACATGCTCTTGTAGATAGAGAGATAGAAATGACAACCTTGTAAGGCAAGCCTACGAGAAGAGTCTCTTCACCCAAGGGATATTGCCATCTATTGCTCTTATATAATGACTCAAGGTCTTTCAAGCTCCCAACATGGAGGCAAAGTCCCAACTTGTGAGCCTCAAGTAATCACTAAAATATGCCCAATTATCATTAAAGTCGGATCTTGATTATTTTATGCAAATATATTCGCAGGACTTGGGTTGAGAGTTGGGTCTAACATTTTGCTTGATCCAACTCACAACACAAGTCTCAAGCTTCACCTCCAAAAAGTGTTGCCATGTAGGCATCCATGTCATACTTGGGACTTAGGACTTGGGACCCCATGTGAACCGGCCCTATTTCCAACGTCAAAGAAGGCTAAAACAAAGGCAACACCTAGCCTACGTATTATTTTAGGGCACTTTAGTTGCATGACCGAGAAGTTTGCCCTTTGCAATCATTCCACTTGCTCAAAGAATATAAGGGTTGGGAAGGGGGGGGGGGAGAGGAGGAGAAGAGGAGGAGGAAGGGGTAGGGTGCAACAATATTCGCCTTCAACTTTTTCTATAACTTGGGAATCAAGACATAACATTATTCAACTGTGTGTTTATGTTCCAGTCTACATTTAGCATATGATATGGGCTTCCACTATCTTACCTTCATGTAAGAAACTTAGAAAAAGGAAGGAACTGACGTCGGTACGAATAATGAATAGTGTTGGTTTGAATAGTAAGAATATTATGAATAGTGCCGGTATTTTCAATGCTATTTTCTATTCATAGTAATAAAAGGGAACAATATTGTGATGAATAATGTATCATGTGAATTTTCCTAGGATGAACAATAATGCATGTGCATAGTGTCGGGTATAACTCCACCCAAAATTTCAAGTTTAGCATGAATGTATGAATAGTTTATGAATATTCCCACCTTGTTCAAGGGCCCACAAAATAGAAATGACATATTCTAGGGACATGGAACCGATTTGCGCGACTGCATAATGTTATGGTTGGGTTTACTTTGATCACAAGTCCAATAAACTTAGGAATGTATCACACCTCTTCATGAACCTTACATTTTGACTTGAGGATGTAGTGCCACATGAAACCCCTTTTCACCCGTTGATAATTTTAATTTGAACCCTTGTATTACAAAGGGCCTTGGATCCAAAATTTTGCGTTCAACCAATAAGAGCGTTTGCTTTCAGAGTTTATCCTTGGGCCTAGACCCTTATGTAAACCCACCCTATAATAATAAATGCCACACTTCGGAGGTTCACCATTGGTAAACTAACTAAAGGCATAATGTACACTTTGTCCATTTGATTTTCTCCAACTACATTGTTTATGGTATTTAATGTCACATGCGAAATAGTGTCCCTGACCCTATTTTGAGGCGTATGCTAGGTTACACTAATGATCACCAAACTTCACCATTAGTGTCACCTCGTGACACTTGGCATTCAAGTGTGCTTACTGGTATTGACATGAGTATGTTCAATAGTGTGATGAGGTGTATGCCTATGTTACACAATGGACTACAAGTTGAGTAAAGTGTACACAAATGACACATGGCATTAATATGCTCAAGAATATCTTCCTCTTGCATACTAAACTATAAACACATGACACATGCCACTAGTATGCTCAATAATATTTCCCCCTGCATACCAAAACGCAAAACTTATCATCTCAAGTATCCCAATGTGCTACGCGAAATGTCATGATGTAAATATCTTCCACTTTAAGAAAGTTACTTATGTTGACTAATAGTATCATACACGCAATTAGCAGATGTGACACTTTGAGACCTCTAGGCATCTAGTTTAGGCCATTTGCAAGTAGTGTACATGACACTAAACACCATAAACAATGTAGCCCACTTCCCCTAGGACATGAGACACGTGGTTAGTACAAAATGTTGAGAAAATCCAAATTAAGACCATAGCCAATTTCCTCATAATTTCAGAACCTCACATGAATACCTTATTCCCATCATCAAAGTGAAGATTCTTGTCCTCATTACATGGTCATCTAGACCCCCCCCCCCCCCTCCCAATTATGTTAACTATTGACCCAAGAATGGTTATCACATTCGGAGCATTTAATCCAACCTCTTTCCAACACAAGTTTTTCTCATAATCCATTCATTCATGGAGCCTCATCAAACCACACACCACTCAATTAGAGGTGTCCGAATTACGATCACAAGTAACCGAATTAGGCACGCCTACTGTAAGTGATTGAATCACATCACCCAGTGTATAAGAACAGGCCCCCTGGTTGGCTAGGAATCTGCGGGTGGGACCCACGGAATTTTCTTACGTGGCCGCTGCGTCTGATGACTCATCATCAGCATCTCTTTCGAGTAAGGTTCTTCTATGCGTGGGCCCCACCCAGTCCACCTGTCAAACCCACCATACTTTGGCATGTAATTAATAAATATAGTTACCCTTTACTTTTGTTTTTGCTCTACACTGGAGTATACCAATTAATGTATGTTACGAGTCGGAGTTATGTGATGCTATAACTATTTTAATGAGAATATGGTATTTTACCGAGCAAAGTTATTTATGTTCTGTAATATGGGAACAATGTATTGAGCTTTCGTTAGTAAAATTTGAACTTCTGAGTAAGATTTTATTGCACGGCGTAACTTTGAATAATAGCATGCACTAATTGGGGTAATCAGTGGACTAAGTTTTTGTTATGGTATTTAGTGTCACTTACTATTTGGAATTACGCAGGAAAATAACTTCTTATTGAAGAGTTTGGTTATTTTACTAGAAAAAGTTGGATAGGTTATTCGGGCGTTATAGAGCATTAATGGCTTTGCTTGGTAGAAATATTTTCTTGCTTAATAAATAGTTTATTGCATTATTAATACTTTGAATAGTAAGTGACACTAAATACCGTAAACGATGTGTACTATCCTCGTTGCTAATAAGTTGCCTATAAAAGAAATGTGGCCTTAGTGTTGTGGGCACATACTACTACACCCACAATCTTCGATGTTGGATCGAACCGGGAAGTGTCACATTTGGTTAGCAATTGCAAATCATGCATATTGTCATTTCAAGTTTCATATCGGAGTTGAGATGCAAAAGCTACAACATGTCAAAGTGAAGAATTTCTTTCTCTTTAAGTGTTCACATAGGTTATCCTTATTATGATTGATTGTTTGATTGTATATATATAGAATGCTCTTATATATAATACAAAAGCATATTAGCAAACCTTTAGATAGATAGAAACTCCAGTCCCTTTTTAGCAAGGGGCCGGCGTGAATAAAGTGTCCGTTCGTAATGTTAATGACCCGATGCCCACCGGACAAGGGGACATTGGGGCAATACTACTCTCCCCTTTCGAGGATGGGCACTATAGTGACACACTATACTAGTTCCTAGCTAGCCACTAGTGCCTTGAAGATACCGGACATGGTATCCCCCCAAAGGGCTTTGAGGTACCCATACAACAAGGTCCAAGGACCCCCCATAGTTGGGTGGACTAAGGTGGTGAGCACCACGCCGGCATGGGGAATAGAACCCACAACCTCCTCATTGGGGGGCCATGAGCCCTAACCACCAAGCCAAGGCCCGTGGTGCCTGCAAACCTTTACATTATAGAGAGTTTAGCTTGTCATTTTTGGAGTCAAGGTGAGTAATTTCCAAATTCTTAAAGTGAAAGCCATAGATTACTTTTATTCGTTCTCTTTTGGATATATGTAACTTGGATATGCGCCTATATGTTAGATCCCATTTATAGGTCATTATTCGTGATATGTGCAGTTGCCTTGTCATTTATACCCGTTTACTTATTTATATTGTGTATATGTGTGTGTAACTTGGGTATATACAATGAGGTTTTTTCGTGGATACTTGTATTTTTTTTTATGCCATTCATGTCTATATATGAAACAACCCAATTGGTCCAACATATATTGGACAACCTCTTGGGCTATGGAACCTCAAACGACCCAACTACTCAAATTCCAATTTGCTCAGTATATGGGGAACCACTAGAATTCCATCTTCTTCCGCAATACAACCTCTCCCCTTCTACCTAGTTTGGTTTTTCCTTAAATTCTATGAAATGGTCTCAACTCTTATCTCACTACACTAAACCCCATAATCAAAACCTATGTGTCAATTGCCACAACAGAGGTGCTCATCCCTACTTCCCACACTCCTTGTCCACCTAGGCACACATTCATACTCCCTCGTGAACAACAGCAACACACATGACAGACAACAACAACCTCCTATCTTGGCATGGCTACTCTCATGCACAACACCCCCATGCACATGCCTTGCCAAAAATCACCATGATATTGTCTCCATCTTTGGTTTACACCCAAATGACAACCCCCCCCTTCACCCCTACCCCCAGGATCAAACTCCAATTGTTTGGATTCACACATTGTCACAATCGACACCCTGACACGGGCATTGTGCAGATAACCGATAAATATGCACATGTCCTTATTATGTTTTGTAATAAAGGATGGGTTGTTCTGCCCCTTATGTGTCATTACCATTGGTGGCTGCAGCAGTATCCACCTCCACCCCATTGAATTCCTCAAAGCACTTGACAAACCTAAATGCTCCATTAAACAACTCACAACGACACTCCACCAACGCTCAATCAAACGACTCACATATATCATCCTTAATAACACAATGACTTGAAAAGCGCCAAGCCACCATCCCTATACATCAAATTCTCATGCTCCCTCCACATCCTACAATCCACCTATTATCATAGGCCATAACCCTCCCCAAGGGATGGGCGAGTGAACCAAATTAGTTCAAATCAACCCCATGCTAATCTTATTTTTCTATATCATGCAAGAACCTAGCATACCTACTTAAAACCATCTTAGCACCAACATAACATCAAGAAGGTATCAACCTACTCAATAATCATCATGTATATATGCAAACCGAGCCTCGCCTTATGATGCCCGTGAAATACGAATGTTGGACTGGTATTATAATTATTCAGATGTCGGTCAAGTGGAGTCTTTGATACCATGTATTCCCCTCTATACCAGTCCAACATTCATCATGACCGACGAGGGCATAAAACCTTATAACTAAGCACTTAATCAACAACTTTGCTACACCGATTATCCCAATTAGTGCGTGTTACTATTCAGAGTTATGCAGTATAATAACGTCTTACTCAAGAGTTCAATAGATTGTTCAGACATTATAGAACGTCATAATTGAGTTTGTTTGGTAAAACGTTACATTCTCGTTAAATGGTTATAGCACTACGTAACTCCGAGTAGTAACACACACACTAATTGGGATCACGAGTGTAGTCCCCAAGAAAATTCCTCCAACTTCCCGACACACTGTAAAGATTTTCTACAAGCGGATAAGATTCCCGAGAATATACTAAGGGATGGGACGCGGCTTGCTGTCATGGAACTCAATGCTCACGAATAATGGTACAGTGCAACTTCCTCGAAGGAAGGGTTTAGGGGCGGTTCGAGCTTTGGGGAGGTTTATGCCGAGGAATAAAGAAAAAGAAAAGAGGAAAAGAAAAAGAAGAAGAGAAGGGAATAAGAATAAGAAGAAGAAGTTGGTGGTATTCATGCATCGACATGCATAACATCATTTAGCAGTGTGCATTTGTTCATGTGGGTCGTGAAGAATGTAATCATAGGATATCCCAGCCTAGTGCAAGGAGACTCAAATCAAGTCTTAATCTGCACTAGGTTGGGTGGGGCAATCCTATGGTCATATTCGCAAGGCCCACATGAACATTCGCAGATTGCTTAATAATGTTATGTGATTGTGAGCTTGTTTTCTTTCTTATATATATCGGACATTGTAAGTGGGTGTGTGAGAGTCCGAAGTTGCTCCCACTTCTTGTGTGAAATGAAGCACAAATAGCAACATATGACTACATTGATTATCCCAATTAGTGCATGTTAACTATTCGGAGTTGCGCAAATGCAACAACATCTTTACTCAAGCGTTAGTTGTTACTAACGAGTGTTCAGTAGGTTGTTTGGGCATTATAGAATGTAAATGACTTTGCTTGGTAAAACGTTACATTCTTATTAAATAGTTATAGCACTATGTAACTCCAAATAGTAACATGCACTAATTGGGATTCATAGTGTAGCAATTTGAAATCCTGTTTGTAGTAGCTATTTTCTCATGGTTTTTGGAGGTCATGTGAAAGTCTTATTCATATTCAAAGTGAAGATTCTTCTTCATATTGATTGATCATATAAGGTTTCATGATTATGTTGAACATTGAAGCTAGGATGGTTGATGAATTTTGAACATAGACCTAGTCCGATTTTTTTTACGTGCATATCTTTTTGGTGTCTGTTCTTATATCCACACCTAACCATACACCACTCAATCATAGGTGTCAATATTAGAAGTGTAACTAGACTGGGTTTGCTTATCTTATACAATGACTTCCAAAAGTAATGCAGCACCCTTCATAAACCTACAAAATTGACATTTTCTCATAAACGGGAAAACCTTACATCGCATGGTGCCAACATAATTCAAGTAAAGTATGTAGCTAGCTTCACATCAATTTCCATGGTGATTGGACTCATAAGCCAACAATAAATGGTAAAAATATGAATTTGGGGTGTTGCATTACTTTTGGCACTTTTGACATTATTATGTTCTGGGATATATGAACCTCGTTGGATGACCTTGAAAATGTTGCAAAACATATGAAAAAATGTAGTTTATTTGTTGATCATTTTGTATCAATGCTATGCTACTTGGCTAGTATTTGGGATATCCTCCTTTCGCTTTCAACAATGCGTGCACTCTGTTGGGCATTGATTTTAGTGGCGTATGTACAATTCCCACCTCTATGTTGTTCCATTCATCATGTAGCTTCTTCCAAAGGTCATCCTTGGTAGTGGGGAGATTTTTGTGGAGTTGGAGGCACTGGTCCACTTTGTTATAGGGTTCATGTCAGGGGATTGTGGACTCCATGGCAATACGATGATTCTGTGATCATTGAACCATTTGACTATTGACGTACTAGTATGCTTTGGGTCATTATCTTGTTGGTACACCCATTCCTCTATTTCTTTATGAACTTCACAACTGACATGCTTAGGCTTTCATGTAAGATGTTATGTTAATACTCATTTTTCATTGCTTCTTCATTTTTTGTCAGCTCCCCAACGCCCTCCCAACTCATGCAACCCCAAACTATGACGTTCCCCATGCCTCACCCAACATCACTCTCGACCATGGGACCCCACAATGTAGAATTTATATTCATATATATACCACTTTCCTCCACTTACTGTAGTCAAGGACTACAAACTGTAGTCCTTGGCGTTCTAGTGCTCTTCTTCTTGTGTTGGGGGAAGTTGTGATATTTGAAATCTCTTGAAGAACCCTTTGACATTTTACTGCACCAATCATGCCAAGTAACAATCATCCCTCTCACTAAAAATGTGTGGATTCCTCGACTTTCCCTTATCTTCCAACTTCCCCATAGCTCTGTAACGTTTGATGATGCGACTAACTGTTGATGGTGTTATTCCTAGTTTGTTGGCTATTGAACCAAGGACCTCGTGAATGCAAAGCAAAAGTGTTAAGTAGTGAGTTATGACATACTATAACATGGATTGCTCCGTAATTCAACAAATTTGAAAGAGTTCTAGAAGTAATGCAACACCTCAAATTTTACGCTTTAACCACCTACTGCCGGCCTATGAGTCCAATGACCATGGAAATTGACACAAGGCTAGCTACATATCATGTTTAGATTGTGTTGGCATCACGTGACATAAGCTTTTCCCGTTTTCGGCATTACTTTTGGAAGTCATTGTATATAGTGTGACATGACATTAGAAATGATGAGTGGCCATGTTGAAAATCTAAGTGACCCCCATGACTTCTCTTGTAGAAGCATGTTTTCATGTCACCTTATGTGGTTCCACCCAATTATTGCAAGATCACTTACGTGAGTCGATGATGAACAATGTGGGCCACATAAATAAGATGTATGGTGTGATGTAATTATCACAAATTTTTCACGTTCTTTGTAGGTATCCACACTAAGGGGCGGTTCACATCAACACCATAGCTAGGTAGTATGGATCACTTGAATTCAATGGTAAGTAGACTACCCCACTTGGGGGCCCAAGTGAGAAAGTGCATTGGTACTTTGTATGGTCTCCGCGTAAACCCAAAGATCCCATAAGGAAGGAGGGAAGGGGGGGGGGGGGGGGGGGGGATGGATAAGTTTATTTAATTTTCATCTCGATGATGTGAGTCACACGGTCAATTGAATACACTAACACGGTCGTGAGATTTTAAAAGTCATCATCATTAGGAACTCCGCCTTGGTTGCTTGAAAGAAGGTGTTGAAGAAATTACACTCGGAGGAACCATGAAACCATTATCTACCTAAACCATGTAAGATGGGCTTCTCATTCATTTGAAAATGGTGTTGGTCTCATGTATAAACCCAACACATAACTAAGAGCCAATCGCATCTTTAAGAATTCAAGACTTGGTCCCTCGCTCTAGTCGTTGTATAAACCACCTCTAACTTGGTAACTACATTTCTCTCAAACAATAATGCTCAACAAGATAAAGAGGGCTTGATAATGATTTAGGGGATGATTTAGGTCATCCCATCATTGTAGATGAAAGGGATCCACTAAACCCAAGCCCCTATTAGGTTGGGAGCCAATTCATTCCAATATGACCCAAGGAGAGGAAATTTGGTGTCTCTAATACCATTATTGGTGTTGAATATACTAAATCTTAACCATTCATGCTACAAAATACTTCATTGCTTTGCACTTTCCTCTATAATTTAGGGCAGAGTTTGTGTAATTGGAATTTGACCAATGAGGTCTCCTTGGATTCTTGGTCCGTTGTAGGAAGAAGAGGATGTACGTAACCACCTCTTTATCTAAGGTGAGGGATACATGAGTTGGGCATAACATTATTTAGCTACTATCAGCCATTCTATTCTAATAATATCAATAAATTACTTCATCCGAGTTTTCAGCTTGAATCTGTTAATGTTGTGCTATATTGTGAGAATAATAACCATAGTATACTTTTGAATAAAATTTGGTTCATTCCTGGCCCAACCCAACATATAGACTCAACTAAATAATGTTATGGGTCCCCTCTAATCTCACTGAAGGTAAAAAAGAAGAAGTCATGTAGTCAACTATTTTATAACACAAACATTCATTTTTTCAACTAATTAAACTCTATAATGAGTACGAAAGACCTTACATCAATGCATTGGGACCGTTAACTAGACACATGTTATCAATAGACCCCCTTCACCTCCACAAAATTAGCATGGACCCAACTCAAAGAACAAGAGTATCTTGTCTCTTCCCAAAAATGTGGAAGATGCATATTTTTCAAAACCCATTTACTTTGGTAAGATTGGTGGGGACCCATTTCAAAGAACAAAGACAATTAGCCTTGGGCCAAACCTATGAGAGACACATTTTACTAGATTGTAGGGGCCCAACATAAAGAACATAAATTCTAACTTTGGCCCCAACATGGGGAAGATTTTAAAGTTTTTTACTTCTTAATAAATCCCCTTCACCTCGATAAAATTAGTGGGGGCCCAACTCAAAAAATACTATCTAGCTGTAACCCAAACTTGCTGGTGTGGGCTAGGGGGGCCCCATGTAAGAATAGTGGGGCCCCAACTTAAAAGGTAGGCATCTAACCTTGGCTCAAAACTACAGGGATCAAGTTATCACTAGACTTCCTTTAGCTTAACAAGATGGGGTTAGCAACACATCATATCACCTGAGTGTTGTCAATGAACATGAATCCATAACACAAACCGACATGGAATGATAAAATCTTACCCCTTCTATGTTTTTTTATCGATTCACCCCAATTTAATGCCACTTGACTAATTCAAGATCTTAAAAAAAAGAAAAAAAGAAATCCTTGAGCTGTACACTACACTATTTATCCCAATTGGCGCATGCTACTATTTGAAGTTATGCAATGCTATAATATTCTACCAAGCATAGTCAATTATGTTTTATAACGTCTGAACAACCTATTAAACTTTTGTCAATAAAAAATGAGCTTTTAAATAAGACGTTATTACACTGTGTAACCCTTGGAAAAGTACCACGTGCTCATTGGGATAATCAGCATTTTCACCCTCCCTTCCCCTTTCTACCCGGCCACGTTTTTACCAGGTTTTTGTTTACCGCGGTAAATAAAGGTGGACCCCACCGCAAAGAGCAAGACCTGGCCCCGCTCATGTGCTCATGTGCTCATTCATTCACATCGCGGGTGACCCGTGATCTGGCTCCCACCCGGCCCAGTCTCCTGGCAGCTTGGTCGATGGCTATAGGAAACTGGCTGTGCAGCGATGGTGGCAGAAGACTCCTCTCCCAGCCAGCAAGCAAGCAATCTCCTCTTTCTCTCGCTCTTTCGCTCTCTCAAATTTCATGAATCCTCGCCATAACTCGTGGAACTCAATCCGATCTCTCTTTCTTGTGTGATAATTCCCTGCATAAGTGGTGTTAATTTGCAGCTGGAGAATCAACCCGCTTTGTTGTTTCCCGGTACCCTACTTAAGCTACCTTGCTTGTACAGGAGCAGCCAAATTTGGGCACAAAGCTTGCTGCCGAAGCTGCTGCTGCAGTCAGTCACGGGGGTGAGTGGGGGTGGGTGTGAGGAGTAACTTAAGTGGCATATGTTATTGGAGACGTAACGGTGAAGAACGTTGCCGTGGAGATAATTAGTGTTGTAGCCAAGTTGAGGGATCGAAGGTGGACGGGTGCAGTTGCGAGTTCGGTTCATTGTGGTGTAGTGTGGTGTGGTGCGGTGTGGTGCGCTGTCGTGGGGGTGGATCGGTTCTTAATTTTGAGGTGGTGTGGGCAGTCGTATATGTGTGGGGGACAGGTCGAGTTTGGATAGTTTGGTTTCGGGGTAAGGTTCGTCAATTGGATTGGGGCTCGAGTTTTCTTGTTCCAGGTTTGCGAGCAGGCAGATATGTAAACGTGTTTGGTTTCGGATTTCGCAACATTGCGTGCAAGAGCTACGAGAGGTGGGCGAGGGTTTCGTCTTCTTACCAGTGAAGGAAACAAGGAGTCCGTCTCGTGTGAATGACGATTCAGGTTGCGCACACGCCCGCGGATCGTCTGCACACTTCCTCGTCGGATTACGCATGAGCTGCTTCACATATCTTTGCCTTACTATCTTCTTCTTCTCTTTCTCCTTCTTTGACGTTCCTTCAAGCAAATGAGGTCGAGACACGAAGAACAGATGCAGCCATCATCAGCAATGGATAACTGAGTCGAGAATTCTTCTTCTTCTTCTTTTTCTTCCAGATCAATATTCGTCAATATTCGTGCTCATATCCATTGTGCACTAGGAAATCAAAATGCCGGGTCTCATGGCTCTCAGGCCAATGGCGGCGGCGTCGAAGGCACGGCGGGGCACATCAAGGCTGACAGAGAAGATGGCCGAGGAGAGGGAACACAGAAGACCTGCTGCACATCCCGTAACGCACTTCCGAGCTGCCAGCTCGAAGGTGCATCCCATCAACATGCCTCATGTGCAATCCGATTCTCACCCTTTCAGGAGCAAGCAGGTCACTGATCCGCTGCCAGATAACGTGAGAGCACGGCTTGTGAACGGCGGTACTGATGCCGTAGATGTAGAGATTAAGCAGTTGAATTACAGCTCAAGTGGCAGCGAGCATGAGCCAAGCTCCATGTGCTTGGCAGCCATGGTGCATGAGTTCATGGAAGAAGTGGAGGTGGGGAAATGTGGGCGCGCCAGGTGCAATTGCGAAAGCGGCTCTTGCAACGGTGGTGCAGGTGGGCTTGAAGACGATGACACAAAGTCCAGCCTTGGTGGCGAGCTTTCTGAAGTCTTACAGGTAACCTTCATTCATCAGTATTATTACTTTTGCACAAACAAAGAAGCCAGGTCTTCGTCATTCGAGCCAAAAGCATGCAGATGTTTCCCATTTTCCGCTACTACTACGTCTTTATGCGGTTGCCGATTCATTTTCTAAAGTGATGTTTAAGAAGAATGTTATCCTGATGGCTTTAGTGTCGATATCAGATATAAGGAAACCGAACCTGGTCAGGATCCTTGTAACCTCAAATTGTCGATGTTTTGTTATGTCGACTCGATCTTGACGTAGTCTCAATTGCTACGACTTATGTGGTCGTGCAGACTTTGAGTCCTTGCGTAACCGCCGAGGAGAATGCCGTGTTGGCCAAGGTGGTGAAAGCAATGACTGCCATTGAAGAGGATAAATGCGCTAACAGTGGAATCTGCTCGAGACGGAGAGTCATGACGCAGCTCCGGGAGCTTGGTTACAATGCCGCTCTCTGCAAGTCTCGGTGGGAACATGCGGGCACCTTCCCAGGAGGTTAGTAGGTTTTGCAACCTGTCGCTATATTGAGGCTAACGAAACCCTGATGTCTCTTCTTTAGGCGAGAACATGTGTACATCAGCACCTTGTACAATTGCAACTGCAAGTTATTAAGAACAGATGTGGAACAATGTTCCCACAGAATCTGTCGAAAGTGCATACTCTCTGAAGAATTCAAGAACAATTTTCCACCCTTTAAGGAGCATATTCTCGAGGGATATATTAGGGAACCTCGGTGATTCGGAGCACAATGTCATTTCTCTCTGGACGCTGCAAATCGCGAAGAGAGGAAGCTGATAGTGATCTTTGTGTTGTAAAATGCGCAGGGGACTATGAATACATAGACGTCGTCTTCAAAAGCAGCAACGATGGAGCAAAGCAGGAGAGGTTGATCGTGGACATCGACTTTCAAGCTCAGTTTGACATTGCAAGGCCCACTTACCAGTACAAAAGCATCGTCCAGGCGCTCCCACCCGTGTACGTGGGCACGTCGGATCGATTACAACGAATTCTGAATGTGATGTGTGACGCGATCAAGAGCTCCTTGAAGAAGAAAAGCATGTTCCTTCCACCATGGAGGAAGCCCGAGTACATCAAAGCCAAGTGGTTCTCCTCATACAAGAGAACCACCAACGAAGCTGCTTCCCAAACCAAACAGACGAATGAGACAAACATCTCTTCTATAGCTGTCAAAGGAAAACAATGGGACAAGAAGTTCACAGATGCCATGGAACTCGAGTTCGAGATAGCAGCCGGGTCAAGGCCATTATCGAAACTAGGGATGACGATGAATGGGATGGACTCGTCTTCCTCAATTAGGGCAACAACAACATCGAAACTAGTCTCTGAAGATCAGAAGGAGCTTGAGGGAGCTGTGCATGGAGCCAACAGGTTACAATTCCTCTTCAATAACTTCCAAGCTGAGAAAGTCGCTGATCCTGGTCACGATGTAATCTGGGCAACTGTGAATGCAGAGTGGCAGCCACCCGCCCCTCTGCCCCGAGCTGTTCCGATGCGGTCAGCAGGTCTGGCATCCATTTTAAGGGAAGCAGGGTTGATTAGCGTCGACAGATCATCAAAGCCCAAACTCGTTAAACAGGGAAATGGTAATATCTCAGGATCAATTGCCGACACGCTGATCAAGATTTCCTGAACGGCAAGGTCGATCTCCTGCTCAACTTGCGACTTCCCATGGGCATGCCATCCGATCCGTCCCCCGTCTAGGATTGCTTACTTGGGTGTCTCCGAAAGTTGCTAACCTTCACAAATTAGCAATCCACGCAGGAGTCCATCTTGTCAGATCTGTAAACATGTGTTATTTCTCCACAGTCGATGTTCATATATCCTGACCTGATAGTGTGTACCTAAAAATCTTACCTAGTAGTAGTATTAGTTTGATCTTAACCGTGCATATCCTTCGAAGCCAGAAGGATCGGAAATTGGAGAATTGGCTGCATACGAGGAGCTTGGAATTGCGAACCCTAGCCATCATCACCATGAATCTCTGCAAGGATTTTTGGTTTGAATAAGTGTGCCCGTAACCATGGTACACGGCTGGAAGTACAGGGGTCGACCATCAGCCCACAATATTGCTGAACATGAGGAGTTTTGATTTTGTATTATAATACTATAGATGTACCAAAAAAGGATCTTGAGCGGTAGTGGGATTCGAGAAGTATATGCTTTTCCAACACCCCGCTGAGTGTTGTCCATGTGCAGAGCAAATAGTGAATTGAATTATATTCGGATTATGATGATTCACGGTTTGCAATATGATATGTTCACTCTTGGTGTACCCATTTCGGAGATGATGATGCTGTTGGTTCTGCACATTGCCATAGATTCTTAAGCATGGGTACGTGTCCTTCGAAACCAGACAGATTGGAAATTGGCTGTATAGGAGAGTGGATATTGACATTGCAATCTGAACCCTAGCCATCACCATAAATCTCTGTAAGGTTCTTGGGAACCAAATCCTTGCTTGAGGTAGACAACCCTTATTCGGTTACTTTTCTTACTAGGATACCTCTATTGGAGTGGTATGTGATTCGGTGTGGCTTCAAGAATGGATATCAGAAAGGCATCGTGTGCTTCAAAGAGATTGGACTGCGTGCTCAAAAAATGATAACCATTATTGGTTCACATATCAACAGAATTGGGGGGCAGGGCGTATATGACCAAGTAATGAGTGAGAGTCTTCACTTTGATAGTGGGTATGATATTCATATGACCTCTGAAAATAATGAGGAAAGTGGCTATGGCCTTGATTTGGATTTGCTAACCATCTTGTACTAATCTTGTCTTTCATATCCCAGGAGAATTGGGCTAGTCATGAAAAGTAACCATTTAGGACCCATCTATCGTATTTTCATTTCCACCAGTATGTCCATGTGCAGAGGAAGTACTGAATCATACTTGATGTTTGTAGGCGAAATTTTTGACTTTGGCTTGCAATATGATATACTTACTCTTTGGGTTTCCAGTGAGATGTTCATTCTGCACATTGAATAGACTAACAACATCATTAAGGTATGTGGGCCTCATTTAGTAACTCTTCTCAATTGAATGCCTATAATATTGAGTGGTATGTCGGCAAGGCTTGTTGTCAAGAATGTATTGGAGTATGTGCTCAAAATATACACATTATTCTAGATTCAAGTCTCAACACAATTGGGAGTGCCTATGTGAGCGTTTAATGAGTAAGGGAACCTCCATATTGGACTCATAAATTTTGCATCCCTATTCCGATTTGAAACTTGAATCATTTGACAATCTCTGATTCACAGATGCTAACTGGACAAGATTGAAATCCCAAGTCGGTCCACTTGTCAGGAATAAGTGTGGAGTTGGAGCTGCCAGCACCTTATATGCTGGACTTCTAGCTTGCATATAGCTAGTGTGACAATTTATGAAGTTACACTCGGGCATTTTAAGGGTTTTGGGAGGACAGAAGCACACTTCAATTGTCTATTTCCTTCAAGTTATGTAGCCCTATCGTGGAATCTTCCAACCCCACATACAATTTTGGCCGTTGGAGCAGATCAGGAATTCTCTCCTCTGGTTAGTAAGTGCGATGAAGCACAAAGACAGTTATTTCAAGCTGCAGAATCGAACTTGACATGCAAAAGTTCTGATCGGTCAAAATGATGTTTCTTGAGACTCTTTCAGAGAACACACATGCCCTGCGATTCTGTTCACTCTTAAAACTGAGTTGGTTAAGAAATTCAAACCATGTAGTTTAAAACTCATCGTAAGACATGATTTTTTTATGTCCATTCATAACCACAAGCTTTGTCATATACCACGCAAATATAGGTCTCTGATTACGAAGAGTGACCACATAAGGCCCACATAGGTTACATGCTCTTACAACCAGTCCAGTAAACATCCATGGTATGATGAATGTCAACAATATTCCGAGATCACACAGTTTGAACTATCACTCTCCCAAACAGTGTATGGGGAGAATTTTGGGCATAATCGGTGAAGGTCCTAGAGATTCCAAGTCCAACCGGTTACATGTCAGCATCTTCCGGTTTTTCTTTATTGATTTGAGGCATATTCTGTATTATCCTCTAAAATGATGGATATTTTTCCTGATGTCTTGAACTTTCAACCAGTTATTTCTCAAACTCAACCGCTTCATCTACAACTAGGAATCGTTCTCCTGGTTCATTGGCCCCAAAATCCAATTACACGAAGTTAACATTAATACTGATTGATGTTTGGGATACTGAATCGAAAGATGCTACAGGGTCTCCTTTGGACTGAAGTGGCCAACTGATGACAAACGCCTTCAAGGCTCACAAGATGGTTTAACAGTGTTCAAGAATTTTATTCATTTCTTCTTCCTTTTTTTCCCCTAAAAATGTCAGTGGCAGCTGCATCTGCATCAAACTGGGAACTCAATTGGGCGAGATGGGTTCTTTCTTCTCTGACAAGAAGCAAGAAGAAATTTATGATGATAAATGTATGTTAGTTCAACTGACTGTACTTCACAGAAATTCTCCAGAGTGTGGTTAAATGTGTGATTACAATTTACAGTACAAAGATTGAAGTACTTTATCTCACGAGTTTCATGATTCTACGGACTGTAAGGTATGCGGGGTTTATTTATTCGGTCACTCTTCATAATTGAACACCTATATATATTGGAACTGTAAATGGCAAAGGCTTGCAGTTAAAAACAGACACCACAAAGACATGTGTCAAAGATGAGGTTGGAATATGTGCTCAAACTGTAGACACCATCCTCTAACTTGAGTCGTGTTGGAATAGGAAGGAATCATCACCAAGTTTTCTATCGATAAATCTTGTAACATATTCATCCACTCTGGAAATCACGTGGTTGTAATTATCACTCGGTTTCTTCCACAAGATGGGTTAATGATCTACTACAATAATAAATTTTCAATCATGACATTACTCAACGTTTAGCTCTTGTTTCGTGGGCCCTTAGAATGTAACAGTGGGATGCTCGAAAAGCTACACAAGGAGACTCAAATTCAAAATGAGCTCCCAACATCCCACTGTCATATTCTCAAGGCCCGCATTGCTGAATAATGTTATAATCCGTATCATAGATTTCAAAACCATCTAGTGGAAGAGAGCCAATGGTAAGACCCTGCAAGATTCTCGTAGTGATCAGACGATACATTTTGCAGTATGTTCATATAGACATCTTTTGATTTTGATTTTGGCCCCAAAATCCATTGTTGTGCACACAACAGATCAAGATCACCGTGGATAAGTTGTAGACATATAAAATATAAGTTGAGTGGTGATCCATTTAGTAGCTCTCAATTCTTTGAAATGAAAGAGTGTGAAGAGGATCTCTTTGGATACCTTTAATATTCTCCTAGTATAATACGAATGAGAGAAGTTTTGGTGTATTTGTGGTGTTAGTTGTACCATAACTTCTTGTTCTTCCTTGTACACACTTCTCCTGGTTTTGGATAAAGGAATGCAGCCCTATTTTGGACACTTCCAACTTCATGTACACTTTTTGCCGTTGGATTGGAATTGGAAATGTCTCGTCTACTTAGCATTTATAGACCACAAACATTGTCGTTTCAAGTTCTAGACTCGGATTGAGATTCAAAAGCTATATACAAAGTTGAGGTGAAGATACTTTTTCTCTTGAAGTGATCACATAGCCCTTCCTAATTGTGTTAGCTATTTGACCAAACTCATTTTCAATAACACATGTATAAATATAAACTGGTAGATTTATGATGACTATATAGGTAGATAGATAGATAGATATTGTTCTTGTCAGCAATTAGTCCCTTAGTGAGGAATTTGATTGGTGCTAAGTGATATGGGGATTGGGATAGAGAGGCAATCCCAGGTTGACATGAAATCTACACTAATACTCCCAACTAGTGCGTGCTACTATTTGGAGTTACACAATGCTATAACTATTTAATGAGGATGTAGTATCTTATCAAGCAAAGTCATTTATGTTCTATGATGTCCGAACAACCTATTGAACTTTTGTTAGTAAAAATTGGACTCCTTAAGTAAGACGTTATTGCAGTGCATAACTATTTGGGAGAATCAGTGTAGTTTCACAAAACCACATAATAACTACATTCAAATCAGCCTGAATAAAGTCTTCCATTGAAAGATGGCAGCAACATATACAAGATGGAAGGAGAGTGAAGCATAGTTGCAATCTACTTAGCTATTTCAGAGGCAAAATCAGCAAATTCAAAACTTAGTGGATTTAATTCCATGGCCCAAACAATTCTTATCTTGGCCCATGTCTTCTGCTTAACACCGTGTAGTGTTGTGTGAGAGGTTGTTGCACAATAATTGTCTTCAGAGTGCACTTTACTGGACTTGTAGTACAAACTTTACAAATGGAAACAGTTTTGGATTAATAGCATTTCATCGTTATCATCACTGCTCGGGAAGAACTGGCGGTTAGTTACAGATGAACCGGTTGAGTTTGAGAAATGACCAGTTGAAGTTCGAGACTTCAGGAGGATTACCGATCACTTTAGAAGAATCTATACAAGAATATACCTCCTCAAATGAATGAAAGCAAAACCAGAAGATGTCAACTTGTAACCGGTCGGATTTAGAATCACTAGGATCTTGACCGACTATGCCCAAGAACTTCCTGGGCATGCACTGGCTTGTCAAGGTTCATGAGAGTTATGAACTTCAATCAAATCATTATTTAACAATGTAAGCATGTTCCATGTGTCAGAGAGTAACAGTGAGAATTACATTTTTGCACAAATCCGACAAGATGATATATTCCTGACAACGCAAAAATTCAAACTTGTATTTGAAGATACATGAACAAACCTTATTTTCTTGCACTCAATCTCCTTGAATCTGGACTAAAGTGGCGACAACACAGTGACTTGTGTGGGTTGAACAAGAATGAATTAATAGAGTTGAAAGAGAATGAACAACTTGATATCTGAATTGTCTTGTGCTGAAGTGAAGTCACATCCAGATGACTTCGATTCGAGCAAGCTTGACATATTTCCTGGTGATTGTGTCTTTGGGAATCAGTATTGTACGGATAGCTTATCGAGCTTGTAACTCATGAATCTTTCTGCAAATCTTTGATTTAAAAATATCCAGGTATTTAATTTAATAGTCTGACACTTGCTTTTTCTCATAGGTCGCTTGCTTTTCCATGGATGGTGGGTCCAAGCATGTTAAAGTGAACGCAGATTGTGTGTTGTCAATGTAAGGTAAAAGTAGTCGTAAATCAATGTTGAATGACTCAAACCAATAATAACGGATCTAAGTAATGTAAATTTTACAATTATATATAAAGATCATCATTTATAAACTTAACTAGAAAACAATGTCCTCAAACTACATTTATTATTTTGCATCCATTCATGGATAGAATCCTTGTTTTCCATTTATAGGTCTCTTGTATTTTCACATGTTAGAGAACATAGTCCAATCTATAGAGACACCTTCAACAATATTTCTCCTGTATGTACGATGTTCGGAATAAGATTATTAATAATTTATTTTTGCAAACATGTGGGTAAGAGTTGTAGTGTAGAGAGCACCCCCTGAAGTTGCAAGAGTGATGCACAAAGATCCTCATTTCACTAGGATTTAAGCCTGAAAAATATCAAATTGTACATATAAACTTCTTCGACGCCAAACAATCTAAAAGGTGGGTGCACCTAGTATGTATACTTTTTGAGTTTCATGTTATGCAGAGATCTGTTAACAAATTAGAAAGTGCATAAGCACATGACCAAATCTAGAGAAGGAACATGAGATTCAAGCTTGTTATTTGTGGAATTGAAATGAATATCTTCTGCATTTTTGAAGTGATAGCCATAGATGACCTATAATGATTTAAACCTTGAAAGATGTAAATTTCAAACTTAAATAGTCTTTGTTGGTTTTCCGTCCTTTAGATACTTAATACTTAAGGTTGAGGCATTTATAGTCAACGAAGTCAATTTAACTACTCACTAGGTTACATGTAATGCCAACATGGATGAGATCTATAATTTTTAGGCAAACGAAGTTAAGGTTTATGTGGTGGTGGCTTGAAGCATCGGGTCATTTGACAATACGAACGGACACTTCATTCATGCCGGCCCCTTTAAATAGGGACCGGAGTTTCTATCTATCTGGTGGTGGCTTGTGATTGATTACCCTCATAAGAGTTTCAGCAAATATTGCAGCCAAGAATCAATATTTAGATGAGCAGTATAAGGTAACCAATAGATCGATTGTGTGTTCCAGTAAACTTTATTGCTTCAAAATTAGTAGCAATTTCTATATTCTTGAAAATTGAACTAAAAAATTGCATTCATCTCATAATATGTTTCTTTTTGCAAGAAAAATAATCCCCTGCTATTACTCCTCCTAAACAGATGCAAACTCTCTTATGTTATCGGTTTTAGATGCCTCAACCTTAGATGTTTCAGCTTGTTAGAATCATGACACGAGCACTCATCTTGTCCCAAGCCTTTACAAAAGCTAATTCGGCCTCATGACTCTTAGTGTAGCCAAACGAGTTCAGATATCACCACATAATCAATTTTGAAACCTTCTTTTTTTACAAATTGAAAATTCAATTGCAATAAAAAGAACCAAATAACAACCACCTCGGGAGAACCAACGCAACTCGAGGGAAAATTAAGAAATAATGTCCATAATTTTGAATACTTTTGACTTACTTCCAACCTGGAACCATGAACTGCTAAATTTGCATTTCATAAGAGCAGTTTCACATACAGTCTACGCTCCATATTATGACTCTTGATTATATGACATATTGACTAATATGACGCATGTCTTGTCAACCAAACTTTTTGATCTACCTCCATATTGCAGCTACAACGTATGTAATATGACTTTTTTGGGGTCCAAGTTGTCACATAATAGAGGTAATTAATGTGCATAAGGGGGGGGGGCACATGTATTTCAAGGTTCATATGTGATTAGTACTTGGAACATGTAGGGGAACCTTCAGGAACGTTGTGAACATTCGGGACCTTGGGAGAATGTTGTGAATATATTCTTCAATACAAGTGTTTTTTCATACTTATGTATCTTTATTATGTGCACAAAATGACATTTGACATTAGAGTTCTCCTTAAAGTCACTCAAGAGGGACGAAGCCGTGAGTTTGCTCCTTCTTTGAGAATATTTTCTATCAAGAGCTCGTTAGCTCGTTGTGTATTGGTACCTAGTTTGAAAGTTGGGTGAAGCTTTTTTGAGACCTCCTCTTTTCACCTCTCAAACTTTGAGAGAATTTTAGGATCTTACATAGGGTATGCGCATGGATCTGCTATCTTAAATCCTGGTTCAGTATGTGCAAGGCTAGCTTGGCCCACCCACCTTAGCGGGACAAGCTAGAAGCCGGTCTCTTTGTGTATGATTGTCAAAGCATTAAGATGACTTGAGTAACCTTCATAAACTCAAGGTTTGGGACTGAACCCAGGGTTTCATCTTCTTTACTCTACGAATAACTCTATTGAAATAGGCATATTCTTGAATACCTTGATAGTACAAAATTTGAGGTCAAATGTCATATTACCGAGAATATGACTTTGAATCATATCACATTTTCTTGGGCGACCAAACAAGTCTTAATAAAGTGGAGAACATTATATACATAAGGTAGTAGCGCCTTAAACCAAGAAGTTAAGAAATCTGGCAAACATGTGGCAGCCACATGAACTGAAAAATATATTTCCAAGTAGGAAAAAGAGACCAAGTGTATGAAAAGTGTTTTCTATTAAAAATTTCCCTTCCCAGTATTGAAATAAACATAAATTTTTTAAGTGAAAATTGTGTTGTCACACAAAACCCATCAGGGGGCCTGATGTGAACATTCTCATAATAAATTAACACTTCTCATGCAAGATTTTAGAGGCGTTGGATTTTGGATTTGTCTTGGTTTAACTACGTCACAAGGTCTCAAATTGCTCATGCAGAGATAAGATTGCTCATGTATATGGATTCGATTTGCAAGAAGATTTCTGTCTGTTTAGAATCGTGATTGAGCTCTTGCATCAGTGTCCGGCGAAATTTTTTGGGACATAATCAGTCAAGATCCCAGTACAGTATTTCCAACCAACTCCAACCAGTTTCTACATGCATGTTGACATCTTTCAGTGTTTCTTTCTTTCTTTCTTTCTTCATCGGAGGTATATTCACATAGATTCCTCCATCAATAAGTTCCCCGAGGCCTTGGAACTTCAACCTCTGATTTCTGAAAGTCAACCGATTCATCTGTAACTAGCAGTCAGTTGAAGGCTGTCCCCATTCATTCATTGCTTGCATGTGTGTGTGCATGTACTGGAAAGTGTTAACTCCAGAGTCAGAACTAGTAGTACATTCTGGGGTATTATATTGTGCAGATATTGTGAGTATCAGAGGGAAGATCCCTCATTCACGCACATGTGAGATTAAGTGAACCACTGTCCGGGGAGAACGTGTCGGTTACTTACAGATGAAACAACCGGTTGAAGTTCGAGACTTCAGGAGAATTACCCATCATTTTAGACGAATCTATGGAAGAATATACCTCACATGAATGAAAGCAAAACCGGAAGATGATGTCAACATGTAACCGGCTGGATTTAGAATCACTTGGATCTTCACTGACTCTGCATGCCCACAAACTTCCCGGGCACTGAATGAAGTGAACCCCAATTCCAAAAGGAGACCGCATGCGTGTGGAAGCATCAAGAGGTTGGATCTTAAACATGCCGTTGTGGCAGACACACTTTCTGCGTGCTCTCTGTTTGTATGTGACTTGGCTTTCATGATGCTGGAGAAAAGAGAAGGAAAGAAAATGGGACGTCGGTTTATTTCGATGTGCATATGAGTCTGTTGAGTTTGTTGAAGGTGGAGCATTAGATTGCTCGTAGTGGATAGCAATGTAACGGAAGAGGCATGAGAGATAATAAGGTTAGAATAAGGCCACAATGTGGTCCGAGAGGGATAAGAGTTATCCCATATTGTTTGTATGAACCAAAGAAAAGAAGAAAAGCAGTAAAAGGCAAAGCAAGGAGAGCAAGAGGCCATCTCACTCCAAGCATTGTTCATATGCCCTTTGTGTATGTGTATATGCTTGTGTAATCTCATCTCTAGTCCTGTTGACTTTCAATAAGATTCACCATGTTCAAGAGCCCCCTTGGTATAATAGTGTAGGCATGACGTTTAATATGGAAGGGTGCATTCATCCGGCATTAGCAAACATACTATACATACAAGGGAGAGGTGTTGTGTTTCTCTCGTGTGTACATTTAAGAAGGTTATTACGAATTTTAAAATACAAGTAGATGTACAAAAGACCTAACCCTCATGATACTAGCCAAAGGGAAAGCATCAAGCCCGTACAACATTTCGATAAATTCATTAGAATACTACCTCAATGATGTCACAAACTACTCTTCTCGTTCTCTAAACAATGCTACATAAAGGGACAGATCCCATCTATATGGACCATAGCAAAGCCATCCTGCTACACCAAAAAAGTGACACCCTAATGATCTTCTCCTATAGACCCATCGCCCTAACCAACACAATATATAAAATTTTACATGAGCACACTCACCTCCCTCCTCAACAGTTATGGGGAACAACACAAAATCCTTCACTAAAGCCAAGAAGGATTTAAACCACAACCAAAAAGGGCGAGACAAATCCAAATGCTCACAACGGCCTTAGAAGACATGAAGTACACATCACAAGACATTTACATTATGTACATGGATTTTAAAAACCGCATTCGGATCCATAGATCATGCCTGACTTCAAACCATTATGGAAGACCTAGAATTCCCACCATATGCAATAGAACAAATTGGAGACATAAACATTGACTCTACCACCTTTCTATGGCAACCACTTTGGAACCACCTCCCACCTCAATAAATATTAGCCATGGAATCATACAAGAGGACACCTAAGTCCATATCTCTTCATTGTACTATTCCTAAAACCCTTGCTCATTTGGCTACAAAACATGCTCACTAGGCTACCACTTCAACATACCCCCCAATACATGCACCACCATAACATACGAAGACAACTTAGCCATCCTCACAAATAACATAATTAATTTTCAACAATAAATAGAAAAACTCCAAAACTTCCCAAAAATGGGCAAATACGGACCTCAACCTCTCAAAATGCACATAACCGGAAGCCCCAACAAAGCCAAACTCAAACCTCTCATATTCAAAGCTTTTATCCAAGCACAAAGAATACCATATAAAGGAGAAAACAATTCCAATAATAACACATCAATTCCCAAGACCAAACAATCCCCATCAAACAAATTCAACTTGAAACCCAATGGTTCACAACCCACATTTCATAACATTCCCTCAAGACTAAAACATGAACGCAAGAAAATATCTAATACAACATAACAACACTAGAACAAATCCAAACCCCAAATTAAACCACAACCATAACCATAAACAAATTCGCACAAAGATAGAAAGCCATGCCCAAAATCATCGAAGAAGCCGTACAACAAGTACTTATAATATTCCCATCACAACACCAACAAGGACGAAGACCTCCACCCAAACAACCACCACCAAACAGGTACGACCCCCCAAAAGTGCAATCACAACCCTCATCCTAGAAACCATCCACAAAAGAACAAGAAAATGAAAAGAAAAATGGCGAGCCCATGCCACATTTCAACAATTTCTATGTAAATGGTGCACCCCAAACGGTATCATAGAGAAATAGGTTTCATGGTCAACATGTCCTCAACAAAGACAACCCTATGAGCACAACCTTGCCCTTATACACAAAGTTTCTCTAAACCAAACACAACACTAATGCCAAGACAAATACTCAAAAAATCCCATACATTGTAATCAAACAATATGAGGTTTGTGAGGCCACCAATAACAGTTCTCTGGATCACACATTACCCAAGAATGTAACCCAAACCAAGACCACAAATACAACGCCCAACAATACAAATAAAGCAAGACAATGCTCTTATATTTGACCACAACGGCTCATACATAACTAGCCTCACAATGGCTCTTGGAAAGGTACATTATAAACCGCAACACCACACAATTAACAACACTCTACCCCTCCCCCCCCCCCTCCCCACGCTTTGCCACAGAAATAACTGGACTAACACACATATAAGTCACAATTCTACATCGAAAGAAGTCTAAACAAATACTCCCCATCAATCAACACCACTCCCTTAACCAATCAATTATAAATTACTAGTTAATACATTCAAAGTTCCACACTCTTACTTTTCATCACCACTCACATGCCCCACCTCAATAGCAAAATATAACTCGCCCCACCAAAGAGACATCATATTCGGTCCACAAGGCCCAACACTAGCAACTCAATGGCAAGGCATGGGCCTCACACATCCAAACTGACTACCAAACCACAAGTAAAGCAATCCATTGGGCCATAATGGCCACCAAATAAACGGGTTGTCATGGGTTTCCTAGTGAGATAGATCCCATGATGTCTTCCACATGGTTGTTGATTTGCGCCAATTGTTAAATCCTTGTTCGGCCAAGTGTTGGGAAAGTGAGGTTGCTTTATTAAATAACCAAGAGGGGGATAGGTGGGCAAGCCATTGTTGAAAATCCAAAGTAAGCTTGAGAGTGTATAATTCAATGGGAAGGTCCCCAAATTCGGCCAGCAAAATATGAAAGGTAGTCAAAGAACTCACTTTGACATGAGACATCATGTACATCTTCATGCCCTTCTCGAAAACCTTCCAATGAAAGTTTTTCAAGTCACCTTCACAAATTTCAAAGTCATACATGAAAGTAGGAAGCACCAAAGCCTTGAATAGACGGGATTTGAGTTTCCAGCATGTGACTCCCACTATTGCTTCTTTCCTTAAAGTGCCCATCAAGCCTTTCATACTTATAATTCTTTACCTTTTACTAGGTGGCTCAAAGTAACCATGTGTATAAAAATCAATCCCAAGGTATTTGTATTCATGGGTGATCTCAATTTGGTCTTTGTCTAGGTAAAATTCCTCTTGGTTAATTTCCTTATGTTGCAGCCAAATATCATGATTTAAGTCTTAGATTAATTGATTAATTTTAGCCAATTCAAGGTTGAAAGAAGTGCAAAACTCATATAGCTTGTTCAAAAGTCTTTGTAGGCATGCTCCTAATTTAGAAAGTAGAACAACATTGTTAGCATAAAGAAGAATGGCAAATATTGTTCTAAATAAACATGGAGAATACCCATCAATCTTGTCCAAATAATTTTCAAGTTCATCAATGTACAAGCTGAATAGTGTGGGGGAGAGCATCATCCTTGTTTAACACCAATGTTGGTCATTACTTCATCATGTGTGTCGCCATTTATTTGAACTTTTGTGTAGACTATGGTGTACACGGCTTTTACAACTTGTTGTAAATGAGGTGGTACACCTAATTGTTGAAGGCATTCCCACAACTTGTCACGCATGACTGTGTCAAAAGCTTTTTTGAAATCAACAAAACAAGAATAGGGACACCGACTTGCAAATATTTCTTGTTCGATTAAAGTACGTAATGTAAGGATGTGGTCCAAAGTAGATCTACCTTCCCCAAAATGTGTTTGTCCTTTCACTCTGACTCCTTTCAATTTTTCCCATTGACTAATTATTATTTTCTAAAACTGAGCCATAAAGCTTGCCAAAGATTATTCCTAGCATGTGGTCCTATAGTTCTCCGGGGAGCATCTCTCACTAGATTTAAAGGTCAGTTGCATGCTATTGATAGTCTATGAAGTTGGGAAACCCTCTGTAGCCACCAAATTTACCAGCTTTGTGATTGATTCACATAGATTATTTGCAACCCATTTTAGAAGGTTAGGTTTATATATCCCCGGTCTTGTGATTTGCTAGGTCTTTCACATGGGCCCATATTTCCCTTCTATAAAAACATTAAGAAGCTAAATGATTGGAACAAAATGATCATTGATGCCTTGTCCCGAGGTGTATAGATTGTTACAATAATCTACCATGTAATTTGCCACCTAATTTTCTTAAAGAAGTTGGGTTGAGCTACCCGTAGTATGAAGTGTAACTAGGCTTGAGCATGGTTGTCTAATTAGGTGTTTGTCATTTGTTGTTGCTTGGAGCTCTCTTAGAGGCTACATACTCACTTGTTGGTTGCTTGTAATACTCCCTCTGGTCACGCCTCTGGTGTATACATATGGTGTATGATAGGGGAAAAACATTAATATAGAAAATCTTAATGAACAAAGGATATTATAAAATATTAATGCCATCATTTTGGGTGACAAATTATGAGGATAGTGTTAGGAATGAGAATATAAGATTTATATTTCTTGCAATTAATCATATTAAGCCACCTCAATTATACCTTGAGGATGTTTAATTCTCAATTAAGTATTAGTAAAGCGTATGACACCCACACATATATGTAGCCCCCAAATATACATGGATAAAAATTTAGAATATGAACATATGAGGAGTGTAATAGTTATAATTGTTCAGGTAAACTCTCATCTACAAGTGTCATAGACATGTCAAGATTTAACCAGAAGGAGATAGTGGTTATAAGAAGTGTAATTTTTAGTTCGAAGGGAAAAGACTATATAAAGGAGGATGTTTTCGGGAGACACACCTCTTTTCATAGCAATGAGGTTATCTTAAAAATGAATGTCAAACAACATTTGAGTTTACCTTGTATTTGTACTCTTGGAGACCCTCTTTTGGAATATGCTTACAACTTCTCTCTAGTCAAGAGTGTGATATCTCATTCTCTCTCAAATCCTTTGTGAGTTGTTAGATGTTGTGATAGTTGAATGAATTATCAATTAAGAGGAGAGTAGCCTCTTTTGAGCAAGCACTCAAGAGAGTAATGGGTGAGATACAAGCGCTCGAGGTTTTATAGAATGATTGGAACTTTGAATCGACATGATGATTGAGTTAACCTCAACACATATTGAAGTTTGACAGATTAATTGATCAAGTCTATTATTCTCATCTTTTGTATTGAAACTCCTCAAAAGGAGTATTAGCAAGTGAATATCTTAATTATGAGAACTTACTTACTCTAGTTGAAGTTTAATCACTTAACCGATTACAGAATTCTTGTTTCATCTTTGAGTCACACATAAGTTCTTGCGGAATTGTATGATTACCTATGTGAAATTTTATTTAGTTACTATATTAATATAGTTCAACATGTCATAAACATGTCATATATAGTTATACAAACATCATACATATATACTAAGCGGAAACACTTGAGTTTAAAAAAGAAAGACACAAGAACATGTATCTTCTACCACTTAA
The DNA here is from genome assembly GCA_950295325.1 of Polytrichum commune. Lineage (NCBI taxonomy): Eukaryota > Viridiplantae > Streptophyta > Polytrichopsida > Polytrichales > Polytrichaceae > Polytrichum > Polytrichum commune. Next base: position 43,784,813 of record OX485804.1, read on the forward strand.
GACAATAACATTCAATGATCACTACTACTATAACTTATCAAAAAAGTGATTTGGTGTTACGCAAGCTAACATACACTTAAGGTAGAGGGGCCCTTTCCCGCTCGGGTCCTTAAACCGCTCACTAGACCTATCCAAACAAGAGGTACATTATAGCTTCCAACCTCAAATTTCTATGTAATCATGGTGTACATTTTTGGGGTGAGTGGTTTTGGGTACCCCTATGAGTTCTCCTTCCAAAATTCATAACTAATTCAATATTAATCCAAAATTAATTATTCCAATTGGTCCAATTTCCAATGTACTTTGCACATCTTCCAGGATTGATTCCCCCTTAATAACTCCCCAATGAACATGCCAATCTGAAATTCGAGCGGGAAAGGGCCCCTCTACCTTATAGTAAAATTTAAGGGTTGATTTTGTGAATTGATGAGAGTACCTATATGCATACATTGTAAGGCTTACATTATTACGGAAGGCATAAAGTGAACTAAGAGCTTGACCTTCTTTGGGAAACTTAACTGGGACCTTAAACAATTCTTTTATCATCAACGACTAAGGATTTTGATTGATGTGATTTCTCTTTATATAATAAAACAAACCTTTATGATGTTGATACACCTCCAAGAGCTCGCTCCATCTTAGTTGTTTCTCACAATCAATGAGACTTACATTGAAAGTGGGGAACACTATCATGTGAATAGTGAGCAGTGAGGAATGATTGATAAATTATGAGCAGTGAGAGTTGAATTTTTTTTGAAAATACACCCATCAGTATCCTATATCCATGGTGTTTCAACATTAATACTAACAAGTTTTTAATTATAAATTTGAGTGGAGAGTTCAAACAAAGTGCAATTACCCTAATGAATGTCTTACTCCACTCTTGACATTAACAATTACAAGCTTGGCATATGAGTTTAGAAATGAAATCTAACATATTTGTTAGATTCAACATCCAATTCCTCCAAAGATGAAAGCACACTCCAAGTATTGAGCATTATGTAAACTATATTTCTAGAATTCTCGTAGACTTATGAAATGAATTGATGAAGGTAGTGTTGGGATAGGACAATTGAGTTTTTGAATATAGATGGAAGTAAAAGAGGAATTTGCTCACATAAATCAATGTCCACTGATTGTGGTAATTTGAGCAGTGTCCAAAAATCCGAACATTATCATAGGACTTGTTATTTCAAATGATGCGTTCTGTTTCATAACTATAACTATAAAATACATTTGCTTGCATAAAAAATGTCAAATTGACTGCAGTTTAAGTTCAAATAAGATAATATCCAATCCAATCAAATCAAATCAAACATGTGGTGGGTGGTATTATCAACTATCTATTGTCTCCTAAACCTATTTTATCTTTGACATTAAGATCATGAAAATGAAACATTGAAAGGTCACTAAATTTGCACCAACCATGAACAAAACCACATTGATATTTAAACATGTGTAAGCATCATGGATAACAAATGCATGAATTCTTAAAGCCTCAAATAAGAATTGCATCTATTTGGAATCTTTCTCTCTACCACCTCTACATGACACTTTCCCATTCATGAGTTGCATGCTTGCTGATGTGAGATTGAAGTACTTGTCCAAGGCTTCCACATCCACCTCAAATATTGCACAACTCTTTTGAAAACAAATTCAGACTTGCAATTTAAACAAAGAAACAACATGATGCGGAAATTGCAAGTTTAATAACCTTAAATTAGCATTAAGTGGGGGATGACAAGTCCAATTCAATACTACATTACAATAAAGAAAGAAGAATTAGAAAGGAAAATAATATGAGGTCTAATGTGTACCATAAACAATGTATCAAGTGAAAAACACAATGCCAACTCATTGAATCCCATCATGTTTTTGTAATACAAAATCAAAGGAGGCCACGAATGTCCCCATATTTTCTCTCGGGGGGGGGGGGGTAGTCATTGGTTGGAGTAGCAATATACGTGCGAACAAATGATGGGGTATTTTAAAAACATGGGGGCTAAAAATTATAAATGGACTTAAGAGTAATATAGGGTATCAAAAATGGCACTGGACATCTTTAAAGTACTATAGGGTATGGAATAATAGGTAATTTGGAATTATAAGTAATGCAAGCCATTTTTTTATTAACCCAAAGTAGAAATTTACATAATGATAGCATGTGAAAAAAAAAAGAGGATTGAAAGTAATACCCCCCTATAAAATAGTGGTTGTTCGCACCTATATCCTTAACTTTTTAACACATTCCCCCCCCCCCCGAGTATTTTCTCTAATATCTTTCTTCTCATGGACAAATAAAAGAATAGAAGCATCATGGTGAAATACACAAAACCAAATTCAAACAAAGCGGGATATAATCAATTATAATATTTGACCATTATTTTACAATGACTTTGAGAAAAATACGACTTTTGAGAATAAAGGATAGTGATTTTGCAATTATGAAAAATAATGCACCTTATTGTAGCTCTGCAAGTCAAGAGAGTCTTTTGTGTTTGATACGTCTTGGTTTGTATTGCTCACTTCGTCTTCATTGACTTTTCCCATAAATTCTTGGTTGGGACACAATTTTTCTATTTCTATTAACTTGATCATCATTTAACTAAAACCATTGTGCACGTGTGGGATCTGCTATGTTGTGGTCTATTATTTGGGATTTTTTTTTTAATCTTGTAAATTTTTATTGTTTCCTAGAAGGAACTAATAACCCATTTATCTTTCTACATTTCCTTTGTCATGTAGCACAACCTCTTTCTTGCATCTAAAAGACTACCTATAGGAAATAGTCAAGCTTGCCTCTTGTCCAAGCACACAAGTTTAGATTCTCTTCAAGCTTCAACACCTTTTTTCAAATATCTCAAGGGACTCATATCACTATCCAAAAGTCAAATGCTTGCACCAAAAGTATAATAAAGAAGTCTTTGTGGGACACAAAGAAGGGCACTAGAAGAGATCATATATGCCCAAAAACCAAATTTTGGTTTAAAGTTTGAAAAAAAGAGAACCATTCTAGCAAGCTTTTAGCATATCCCTTTATTTTAAACATTGTACATTTTTTTTTACCAAAACCCCAAAAATCAAAGTTTGGTTCAAAGTTTCGAAAGAACTAAATTTTCCACCAAGAATCTAGGGTTGACCTTAATCTTGTAAATTGTTGTAAATTATGGTTTTGTTAACGTAATTGCAATTTACAACTCTTCAGGGTGCCCTAGCAAGCACACATGAGGTGGTGAACCAATTCCAAAAATCTAGGTTTTGTTCAAGTTTTAAAAGAATGGGACTTTCCAACAAAAATCCAGGGTTTTCTTTAATCTCATAAATTGTTCTAAATTATAGTTTTGTTAACGAAACTACAATTTCCAACTCCTAAGAGTACTCTAACAAGCATGCAAGAGGACATAAACCATGTCCAAAAATTTGATGTTGGTTCAAAGTATCCAAAGAACTAGACCTCCCACCAAGAATCTAGGGTCCCCTTAATCCTATAAATTGGAGTAAATTTACAATTTATAATTTACGGAACTACAATTTACAACCCCTAAGGGTACTCTAAGAAGCACTAAGAGGAGGTCAACCATGTTCAAAAATCACAATTTGAATCACAGTTTCTAAACAATAACAAGAATCCAAGGTTTCCCTTAATCATGTAAATTGTTGTAAATTGTACTTCTATTAGTGGAATTACAATTTACAACTCCTAAGAGCACTCTAACAACCACACATGAGGTCGTAAACCATGTTGAAAAATCAGAGTCTGGATCAAAGTTTCCAAAGAACTAGACTTTCCACCAAGAATCTAGGGTTTCCCTTAATCTTGTAAATTGTTGTAAATTGTAGTTCCATTTATGGAACTAGAATTTATAACTCCTAAGGGTACTCTATCAAGAACACAAGAAAAGGTGAACCATGTCCAAAAATCAAAGGTTGGTTCAAAGTTCCAAAGGCACGGGAGTTGGGACTTTCCAACAAGAATCCAAGGTTTGCCTTTAATCTTGTAAATGGACTATCCACCAAGAATCTAGGGTTTCCCTTAGTCCTGTAAATTGTACTTCTGTGAACGGAATAACAATTTGCAACTCCTAAAGATATTGTAATGACCACCCAAGAGGACGTGAACCATGTCCAAAATTTAGAGTTTGGATAAAAGTCTCCAAAATACTAGACTTTCCACCAAGAATCTAGGGTTTCCCTTAATCCTGTAAATTGTTGTAAATTGTAGTTGTGTTTACAAAACTATAATTTAAAACTCCTAAAGGTACTCTACCAAGCACAAAAGAGGAGGTGAACCATGTCCAAAAAGCAAAGGTTGGTTCAAAGATTCAAAGGCACAAGACTTTCCAACAAAACTCCAAGATTTGCCTTAATCTTGTAAATTGTTCTTCCATTAACGGATGTACAATTACAAATGTGTCGTAAGGGGGCTACATTGCTAGATAAGCGTTGCTTTTCACAACAATCCTAAAGTACCCATGATGTAAATCCCGATATGACCTCCTGGTCAACCCTTGACCCGGCCACCTTTGTTGTGCAATTTCAATTCTTGAGAGAGTCCACATGTTTCCCAAAAATATCCTTAGCCTTGGATTGCAATCAATATTATAAATAGACGATGCCAAGGGCATCCAATACAACATGCTCTAGTAATCCACATTACAACTCCTCAATGAGTTGGTTGGCCATAGATGTAAGAACAACATCAACCACCATTACTTAACGTAAAGCATAGGAAATTAGAATATGAATACAAAAAGAAAAGAAATGAAAACAACAAAAATGAAAATAGGGTTTAGGGAAAACAATTCCTGCACATTGACTCTCACATCTTCCACCATGGTTGCATAGTTTAGATGATGAACTCCTTTGCACCTATGTGGACATCCTTGCATTTGGCAAACACATTGTTGCATGCACAACAAAGGCAAGGTGCTCTATTTCACAATTCAAATCAATCATTCCCACATTTTGTGGATCACATGACACCCATTGAGTGTGCATTCACTTGTGGGTTCCTCTACCAAGCGTTTGAGTACAAATAACTCATCGTTGTTGAAAGCACCTATTGAAAGCATGACAATTGTAAAGGGAATACAACTGCCCCCTCACATACTTTGAGCGCCCCAATGAAGTTGCAAATGAACACATTGGACTTTTGGGCAAATATGGTCAACAAATCCATCATTTCTAGCAAAGGCAGCAAGGCAGCAAGGCAACCATGCCTAACAAACATATAGGATCACCAAATATGTCTAGGACTACTCGCAAAACCACCGCCTATTGAAGAAAATACCACCTCATGAGGAAAACATAAATGAACAAAATACAAGTTGGAAGGCGCCTTGAATAACATACGACCTAGGAGGCAAAATTGAAGCTAAACAAAAATACATGGTAGCGATAGATTAAAACATGGGCATTCCTCTTGATGTCATTGTTGGCCTTCATCTTATTGCTACCAATAAAACTCTACACTCTTGTAAAATTTGTCCAAGAGGCTCAATCATATACACTCAACGTGACTTAACATTCTTTAGGAGCTTAAGCCCCTTTGTTTCCATTAGTTCAACAAGTCTAGCAAACTCAAGGTGTTTTTTGGGAGAGAACTTGAAGTACGCAAGGAAAATCTTTAGCAAATCCTCAATTTAGCTCATGATGTCAAGTTGAGATAGAGTTTTAAAGGCTAGGTTGCAATGGTGTGCCATACAGTGCACACCAAGGGCGGAAGGGGTATACTTACTGTCAATTTGTGTTGTAAAACCAACTCTTTGATCCTAGAATGTGCTAACACCATCTATTCCAAAGCACATAAAGGCCTTGGCCAAGTGGGCTCTCTCCATGTTGGTTGCCCTCATCATGGCATCTATAATCACCAAACTCGGATTATTTGACCCGGATCCTTCCATAACCTTTTGGAGGGAGATCATGTAAGGAACGTGAACCCAATTCTATACAATGTAAGTGTGGATCAAAATCCATGACCCATTGTCTATTGTGCTAACCTCATCACATGTAATGCCAACAAAGTTAGCACCTACAAAGACCTTAGAAAAAGTAGCCTTAACATGGTCATACATAAACTCCGCCATCACCAACCATAGTTGTTCGACCAATGCATGCTTGGAAAATTAAAGACATCGAGGAATTGGTACAAAGGCGCTCAATTTTCATATTCAACCATGGATCACCCATATGAGAGCACTTGGAACAAGGTTGCAAAATACACCTTCCTCTTGTCTCTCTAATCTATGGCTTGGTTCATCTAGCCGTTGGCATCTTCATAAGACACCTCATGAGAGGATTCACCCCCCCCCCTCAACTAAGGCAAGTTTAGGGTTTAAGGTTTTGGTTGTTGACCGGTTATATGAGCATCATTCGTATAAGAATTAGACCTTGAGACAATCCTAAGGGCCTCAATGATGTGAGGGTGGAAATTAGTATGTTAGTATCAAAACCTAATTTCCCTCTAGTTCTAGGGGTGAGGAGAAGTATCTTCTTTCAAGTATACTTTGAACTACTCCAATCTCAATTATCCTCTAATTAGAACACTCAATGTTCTACACTGTTTATTTCTCCTTGGTTATTCGAATTAATCCTTAGAACCTCCTTGACATCTTGAATGAATTGCAAGATATAAATTTCTCTCTTAGTTAAACTAATTTCCAAGACTCTTAAATTTGGTACTCACGATTTTGCAAACTCATATTCTCCTAAGACCCTAATGTCAAGGTTAGGTGTCTTTAGGATAAAATTAGGATGAAGCCTTCCAATATTATTTCCAAGTGCAATGTTAAGGTTAAGTGATGTCTCACCCTTTTTGCAACTTGGATGGAAAAGATCCTCCTGTTTTGCTTTTTTATTAATTTATTCAGGATTTCTTTTATTTCCTTCACAAGGTACCAAGTATAATTGTGGGTCTATACTTTTATTTATTAACACTTGATTCAATTTGATTGATTGAGGACTTTCATGATGTGAAATTGTAGTTTAGAACTTGAGGATGAGGTGATGATTGATTAGCCTACTTGACAGCCTTGCATGAATCACCTTCAATCCTCGGATACTTCTTTCAAATGATGGCTTTCACTTGCTCCGATTAGATCTCATATGTCATTCTCCGAGTACACTTTGTTGATGAGGCCTAAGACATCCAACATCTCCTTGAGATGTGTTTTTGAGTAGGTGGATTGTCTTAGCCCTCTTATCTTCAATTTTGTGGTAGTACTTGTAATTTCTTCTATGTCCAAACTTCCTAATGATTTTATCTATTTTGTTTGACCACCACCTAAAGCCAAATTCTTGTGTAGATATTTAATTTTACGACCTTGAATGTGACCTCCTCTTCCTTGATTCTAAATGATGAGCGTGTGCGTTCAACTCCTTCGTCACTACCAACTATATACACCCCAATTTCCTGGGTAGCAAGGTAACACTTCCAAGGTAACGATTTCCGAGGTAATCAGGTTGCATTCCCAAGGTAACAATTGATGCTCATGTAAACTTTTGGGGCCAAATGAAGTGTTATAGGGCCCTTAATTGGGCCTTCTTATATAATGTTTGACATCTACGTATTTTGCATATTTTTAAAATTGAACACTACAGTTCAAAACAACAATAAGTATAGCTTAAACTTAAAATCTTAATTAAAAAAATCCCGGATCTAAATTACTCAAAATGTTCATCCTATCTACATACCTTTTGGCATCAATATTCATTCAATGGCCGGATTCCCAATTAAGGCTCATCCATCCACCGGTTCATCTAATCACATGTTCCTATCAAAAAGGGTTTCAAATCCTTATTCACATGCCTCTTGGATTCCCGAGCCATGTATTTGCGTCCCAATAGTCTCATGGGCATTCTTGATGGCTTAGTTGCGTTCCCTTGGTCTCACAGGTGTTCCCAATGCCTAGTTGCGTTTCATTTGTATCCCCGGGAGAGGGATCTCTCTCTCTCTCTCTCTCTCTCTCTCCCCCCCCCCTTCCCAGTTTCCTCCTTCACCAAGCTCGCTGCTCCTCTCGCATGCTTCTGTTGATCTTTACGCATCTTGGATGTGTCTACACGTAAAGCCCACAACCTCAAATTAAGACCTAACACCTTCATAAATCTTAGAAAACATGCACATGTTGGCATTGATGAGAAGACACCCCAGCATGAGAGAGAGATTAGAACCATGAACCCCAAGAACACCGAATTGCATGTGCACATGAACCCAATGATTGCACACAATATAAATATATGGCAACTTGAAAAAGAAAGTTGAGAGTTCCCATTATAAAAACATGGAGACAATTGCATCATTCAAAACTTGCGACAAATTGACAAGACAAAAACTAGGGTAATGCAATTTGTGGTGGGGTCTTGAAGCACATGTGATGGACAAAGGGACTCCATGTGTTTGAGAGATAGTATTAGAGTTTTGCATACAATTAAAGTTGGTGACAACAATTGAAGAGGTTGGGTGAAATGGCGACAAAGGTGAGGAGGAATGGAGTTAGAGTGGCGACAATGCTACAATGAAGGTGGTGAGGAGCAGGCAAAAGCACACACACTAGAAAACACTAATTAGTGTGCTCATCCACCACCATCAAAGGAAGTGGGCGACTAAAGACGGTGGGGTGGATGTGAAGTGGCAATGCATTAATCAAACTGCATCATAGTAGGTGAGCAAGATTTGGTGATAATGGCCATGGAATTGGCAGCAATCTAACATCATTATAACCCAACAAGGATGGAAGGTGGCAGCTCGTGGGCCCTTTCATCCCCATCTCTAACACATAGTTGTCACCTTCATTGTTTTAGTCATTCTCTAGCCAAAAATCACCCCCCCCCCCAAAAAAAAAAGGCTTAATAGGGTCCCAAGTCCCAACATGTAGGCAAAGTCCTAACTTCTAACCCTCAAGCCACCATTAAAATATGGTCAACAATCACTAAGTTGGATCTTGATCATTCTATGCAAGAATATTACATGGGACTTTTATTAAGAATCGGTTCTAGCTTTTTGCTCAACCCAACCCTCAACACAAATCAGGCCTCACCTCCAAAAATGTTGCCCTATAGGCACCCGTGTCATACTTGGAACTTAGGACTTGGGACCCCCATATGACGTGCTAAGTCCCAACTACCATTTTCTCAATGGTTTTTGATTGCATGGATTGACTTCAAGTGACTTGGGACTTAGGACTTGGAGCCAATGTGAACGGGACCTCAATAGACCCCTCCTCCTTACAATATGTGTTTCCATAATTATAGCAAAAACTCATGCACGATGACCGTATGATGATCATCCCCTCCACATTACTTATTTGGTACACAAAGTTGGGGTGAGTACAGTCACATGAATGTTGTTGGGATCCTTGAGATCTTAAAATATTGAAACCCCTTTTGAACCTCTTCAATTGCAATGAAGCACATAGGTACCATCTAATTATAACGGCAGTTGTTTGGTAGCTTTGACATTAAATGAATTGGAATTTGATCAAATTGCCATGCATGGCTTCATCTACTCTTAGAGCCTCCACCAAAATCCATGAAACTAAGTTGGAGTTGAACGATCGCCAAGGATTTTGTTGTAAGCTTGAATACTAGATGTACGTGGCTTCATTACCCATAACTTAGGCCATTGAAATAATTTGGGGTCAAGGGTTTTCCTCCAACCATAATGCACTTGGAATATCAATGTGTTGTGTGAGGGTATTCTATGCTATGGAATGTACTATGGTAACCCTGCTCCTAATTGTGATACTCATCTAAAAGTAATCTTCATATTCTCTTACTTGACCCCTAAATGCTCAAGCATTTACATTCTATTTTCGGGTAGGTCCAGCACCAATGCTTCAACTTTCAGTCATGTAGAAATATAGAATATGCTTTTCTCAATTCCATTTGTACAAATGTGAACTACAATACCATATATTCTTGATGTGAAAATTATGGGTCAAGCAGACAACGCTTGCAAGGTCAAATTGACATGTGAATAGGGCCTTCATCAAGGGGGTAGCTCCAATTTTCTTTTTGAAATCTTTCGTTTGATGTCACTTGGGTCAAAGCATAATTTTTTGCAAACTAGAAAATTGACCACAATATATTATATGTTTGTCAAGTGAGCTCCTCCCAAATAATGTAGTTTTTTATTTTAAAAATTTGTGAAGTCCATCACCCTCAAAGTTGAAGTGCCAATTCATGACATTTAGCCTTTGATTGAGGTCTTCCACCTGTATACTCAGAGTTTGCCAACCCTGTCTGGCGGAATCATGCACAACCGTGATCTTGTCAAGTGGGAAAAAAAAACCCTCACCCAATTTGGAAATGTTAGCTAAACTATATGGGCTGCAAATTAGAAAGGTCACATGTGAATATATGTGCACTTGACACACATTGGGTAGCTCACGGGACCACCTCCCATAACATGTACACTAAATATGATATTTAGTGTTAGATACATTAAATATGAACACTACACTAAATATCACTAACCCTATGAAAGTAAGTAACATTAAATGTAAACTCAAACACTAAATATCATTTATGGTAATATGTGAAAGTTACATGCACGAATTTAGTGTTTAGTAGGAAAGAGGTGGCAACAAGGAAGGCGGCGGCGGCGCATTTATGTCTAACACTAATTATCAAAGAATTGAAAATTAGTGTTGAGCAAAGTAGGGTGGTAAAACACTAAATCTAATCAAACACTAAATATCATATTTAGTGTAGTTCCAAACCCCCAAAAAAACCTACATGCTTGGAGTATATGTTATTTGGCCTACACAATAGTGGGCAACACCCTAAACTAGCACATACCTTCCATCCATGTAGAGTCCTAGGAGAATGTTCCAAGTTGGTGAATGAACAATTCAAATCTACCACTATGATGATATGGTAGATATGCAAAAAGAAAAACAATGACGCATGACAATTGCATAGGACTCATATGCTTGTAGTGGATACACACAACCAAATCTCTCCTACAAGCAATTAATCTTTGACATACTAATGGGAGTTGTGTTAAGTTCAAAGGGGGGTTTGTGTAATAGTCAAATGAGTGCTCTTAATACCAAACTCAATAAAAACTTCGCATTGAGGTCAAGGAAACAACCAAAGGCAAGTTGCATCAAGCGAATTTTTTTTCACTTTTTACTGGGGGGTGAAATGGCTATTATAATGGTTGTTTGCATTGCAGTTTCGGCTATGTGAACATGTAAGGAAATTGTAAACATTGCGATGAAATGTGTGGTAGAATGAAATTGCCGCTATCTAAAATGGACAGTAGAGAAATGCAAATGCGATACTTGTTGTGATGCCTTTTGGAAGTTTAGCTAAGTGAAAAATAAAAAATATTACAAGGCCACTATTGGAACAAGGAAATGCAGCAGTAAATATGCGAAATTACATCCCACAAATTACGTCACAAAAAATTTAGGAGGAAACCACTTTTTTATTTACAATGGCATGCATCGCCAATAAGCCGTATGAGATGTAGGCTCTTAAAAGTAGAAGTTATATAAAATCCTTGTATTCTAAATAGTTATGAAGAAGTGGGAAAAACCCCCTAAATGTCTCATTCTATGCAAATCAAACACCAAGTGCATATCGGCCGCGCTTCGGCTTGCAAGCTCTCCAATCTGAAACGACATCCTTGTACGGGAATGATGTCAATGTGTAATGTTTTTGTACAAACATTGTTGTAGCAAGAGGTAAATGTTCAGTTAAGCGGTTGCGGAGTTTGTTCTTCAAGAAAGAAACATTGGAAAATGTTCTTTCGTCTTCTACGCTCCCAAGAACCTACAAAATGGATGCAAAGAGACAAAGTCAGTAAGAAGCCAACTTGCATCCAAGAACATGAATACAAAAAGCATGAGAAAGTTTAATGAAGTAACATATTTTCAAAATATAACCCCGTACCTGGATCATTGCAATTTCTGTGAGCTTAAAGAACTCGGGAAACATACCCTTCAAAGGGGCAGATTGTGCCAAGGCGCCATAGTTTGGTTAAGGGATGAATGTGGGTGTCCATGGCCCTCATTGCATGAGGAGAATTATTCACCATAGCCACAGCAAACCAATGCAACTACCGATCAAGTGCTATAGCACTCAACACTATTGGACATGTATCACAAACATTTGTAGCGGTAGAGAAATCCTTGGTGTGAGCATATGTTTGCTTCAAAGTGTTCATGTACCCTGTGAGTTTGTCCTCATGCCCTGGCTTAAGCCAAAATTGAGGATATACAATGAACAGTGCATCCATTACCTCACTAGGGGGAACCTATTTCCCAATTCCATCACCATCTTGGCTGCAGCATCTGCAATAAAAAACCAACACATTAGATCCATGCTCATGGATGCAAAACCTTGATATAATCAAAAGATGCAAAAACATAAACTAATAAACAAAACTAAAAACAAACACATACCTGCAACCTCGACCTTCACCTCCGATATCGTTCTATCAAATAATTATCTTGTCACAAAACTCCTCAAATGTGTGACATGATCAATGCAAGTCGCATTGAGGTGGGAACCGGCTGAAGTTGACAAATGGGCCTCAAAAACCAAGTGCTCAACACAATCATTCACATCTGGATACCACCTTAGGCGGATGCTCTCATGCGAAAGATCACATATCTTTTTGAAGCATGAAAATGCATCTAAAATGAATGCATTGTTTGTGCAATACAAGTCATTTATATCTGAGATACAAAGGCTCAATGCCCTTGTGAAATCACACACATATACAATGGGGGATTGTGCAAAGACAACCAAGGCTTTCACAACCTCTAGAAGAGGTAGCACTGCAGCCAAGGTCAGTAAAGACTTGATATCAGCCATGAGTTCATAATTTACCTTGGCTGCCAAGATTGTTGGTTTTACAAGATGATCAAAGTACATCTTCACCAAAATGGTGCGGTACTCCGACAGAACATGTTTCAATGGACTCAACATTGAAATCCACCTCGTTTTTACATTTTGAAGAATTTTTCTGCCCTTAGAATCAAGCAATTCAGCAAGTTTTTGGAGCTCCAAATGACGTTTTGGGGACTTACTAAAATACTTGTACAAAGCAGCTAGTAGGGTTTCAATCCTAGTCACCATCTCCAGATCTGATAGACATTGCACTACAAGGTTGCTTCGATGTGCCACACAATGCATGCCTTGCATGTGTGGCGCATGAGAAATCTGCAGCTTGTTAGTGACACCATTCTTCTTCCCTTGCAAAACCGATGTACCATCTGCCCCAAATGTCATGAATCGGTCTCTAATCTGATGTGGGGTTAACCCACCTTCATTAGTGAGTGCACCAAGAATCATCTTGGTTATATTATCGGCACCACCACCCTCAATCACACGTTGCAAGCACAATAACATTGGCACTCTTTCCCAATCGTGAATTGTGTAAACATGCATGCTAATCCAAGATTGGTTGTCCAACGTTGTGACTTCATCGCAAGTGATAGAGAAGTAAGGGGCTGTACTTACTACTTCTTTTGTCATTGTTTGTACAACGTTAAACAAACTCTCAACCATTTCTCAACCCGACCCCTCGGTCCAATGCTTCAATGGAACCTGCACATACACTCAAGTGCCATTACTAACCAACACGATGTTTCAAAACAAAATTAATAACATGAGTAACTGAAACTGAAAGGAAATGAAAGATTCTGACCTTAGGAACGCCCATGAATTGTAACAGCTCCTTCATGGGTGGATATTATGTCATAGGTCTTCCAAATTGTAACAAATGAAAGATGACTGCCATTTGCACTTCCTTGCGTTTTGGAGGAGCCCCAGCTATAACTAGGGTTCCAATATCATTAACAGGCAGTGCTGCAAATGTCCTCTCAGCACGTTTGTGGACGGAATTCTGGTCCCAATACCATTCACCTTTCTTCACCTTCAAAGAAGGTAAGTCGCTAAGTGCTCTCTTCCATCCTTGGTGTTTTTTCAGGTTATCATCTTTTGCATCTAGTATTTTGTCTCTGCCATTTACTTTAGAGCAGATGATACATCGAACTTTGTCAAATGTACCAGCCCCTTCAAGGTCCTGTTGAGACCATGGGTATTTTGTTGCCCAATTTTCTTGAAATCTGCACCAAAACCACCCTAAGCCAGTGAAAAACAAGACATCATCAAAAACATATCCTCAAAATGCCAAAAAAAATCCCCATAAGAAGTGGCCCCTAAACCCATAATGTTTGGGGAGACACGTGCGTGGCGGGTTTGGGTCGGGTATAACCCCCCCCCCCCCCCCCCGCGTCTAGAGGAGGTGGAGCGGGCCCTTCCGGTAGAGGTCACGTTTAGGCCTTCCGGTAGAGGCCACATGTAGGCCCTTCTGGTAGAGGCCAAGAATAAGTTTCACCAGTTTTCACAAGAAAAAAATGTGGCCTCAACCGGTAGGGCCTAATCATTTTTTTCTCGTGAAAACTTTTTATTCTTGGCCTATACTGGAAGGGCCTACATGTGGCCTCTACCGGAAGGGCCCGCTCCACCTCCTCTAGACGGGGGGGGGGGGGGGGGGGGGGGTTATACCCAACCCAAACCTGCCACGCACGTGTCTCCCCAAACATTATGGGTTTAGGGGCCACTTCCTATGCTGAGGCCCTCAAGAATGGGTACACGTCAAAACTTGAGAAAGAAAAAAACTTGAGAAAGAAAAAATATCACACATCAATTGACATGTTAGAAATTGAAATGACACATGCTTAGAAATCGGAAATTGAGACGACATTTTAGAATAATCTTAGCCCTCAGCCCTCAGCCAATGCATTACTCCCCAAAAAATATAGCCATGGTTTAGGGTTTAGGAGGTACCTTCTTTTCGGAAATTTTCACTTCCTTGTTGGAGGTTCATGTGAGGTTGGTAGCAATTGGGTGTCTGATTGCTCATGGAAGCCATCTAAGTTGTTGCTACCACCACTTGAAGGCGCATCGACAGTGAATGGGGAGCCACTGATGTCTAATGAATTAGCCTCAAAGGGAGCAAGTACATGCAGTGGGGTGGGAGAAAAAATGTTTGCAGACGCGGTTGAAGAGATCTGGACAACCTCTTGCATTGCGGCAGTTGATAATTCTCCCCCATGGGTGATCATCAACACCCTCTGCTTGAAGGAGGGACGTTTTCCAGAACCAGATGCAGGAGCCATTGCCATGGTAGAGCAATTGCCACCTGCACTCACTGCAACTGCCGGAGCAAGGGGATCGCAGATCCACAGGCGACCACACAAAACCAACTCCCAAGTAGCCAGGCGATGTGGAGTGGCGTGGCACGGCAAACACCAGCAGATCACACAAAACCAGATCGGGCAAAGGCGACGACGCCAATGCACACACAACAGACGATTACAAAAAACCAGATCGGGCAAAGGCGACGCCAATGCACACACAACAATTGCACATACCACTTTGCAAAACAACAATGCACATACCTGTTAATTGCAGATTCCATAAATAAGATGTCACCACTCCCAGCTCTGTAACGCTCACTCCCTATAGCCACACCCATCATCATCCTCATTAGTGAATGCAGTGAGAATTGTGCACAAACCCTACCTAAAAAATGCCCAGACTTCAATGTGGCTCCAAGCCTCCAACTCTGACGGCCTCAACAGAACAACCATGCACAACATTGTCTATCAGATCTGGAGTCTGGACTTTGGAGAGAATGGACAATGCACAAGTTTGCCGCTAATGGAACCAGCGGATGAATCTGCCAGTCTGCGAAAAGGCTTCATCCATATGAACAGGCGGCTGCGAATGGCCAGGAGCGACTTGGAGAATCCGGCGACATAAGGTGGCGGAGTGGAGGGATGGGCCGCCGATGTGTAGGGTTGGCGAGGTGACCCAACGGCGACGTGACGGAATGGGCGGGAGGTGGGGGCAGCATGGAGGAGCTTTACTGCTTCTACTCATGGTAGATTTGGGCGATTTGGGGACACCTAGATTTGATTATTCTAATAGGGAATTTCGTGGCATCATTTAGAATATAGCATTAAATGCGAATAATCGCCCAAATAAAATTCACTGGTTGCATCCTTAATCGAATTTAATGTTGAGGTTTAGAAGTTGGAATGTGAAGTTGGGGTTGAGGTGGGAATGCCTCCAACCCTTAATTTGTATTATCATCCAATATTGAGATATTGAGGTATTGAAGTCAAGGTTAAGGCCAACGTTATGGTTGGGGTGAGCATGTGGCCCTTCTGCAACCTAACTGAAGTTTTGTTGTCATCTCCAGGGAGGATTTTGGGCATAATCGTTTGAGATCCTAGCTAGTGTTTCCAAGCCCAACTGGTTACATGTTGTGATGATCTTTTGGTTTTTCTTATTAATGTAAGGTATATTCTATAGATTCCTCTTAAATGATTGGTGATTGTCATAAAGTCTTGAGCTTCAACCAGTTATTTCTCAAAGTAAACCGGTTCACATGTAACTAGTGACCAGTTCTCCCCGTTAATTGATCCGGTGTTGAGATGGGAGGTTAGGGTTGACGTTCGGATGGCCCAATGACCATTCTCTAATCAATGACTAGGGAGAATTGGTTGCTACACTAAACAATATTATTAGAGTGGGTGGAAAATTAGCATGAAAACAATTAACATGGACCACACTAATATTCTAGTCAAGGCAAAAGTAACATGGGTCAAAGATCCGGGTCTTCCTCTAGGTCTTCAAATTTTGTGGCCCGCAGTAATAGAACTCTTTAGTGTAGTTGCAAATGAATTGGTTGAGTTTGAGAAATTCCTAGTTGAAGTTCAATAGGATATGCATATGAACTCTAACAATTCAAGAGGAAAGTGACTAACGCCCTAGATTTGGGTTTGCTAACCATCTTGAACTCATCACGTGTCTCATATCCTAGGAGAAGTGGGCTTGCCGGCAAAAATAACCATTTAAGACCCATCTACCTTACCGAGACTCGGTCAATGACTTGGGGAAACAATAGATGCATGTGTATAGATATTTGATACACGTTTATTTATAATCAAAAGGCCGCCACGTAAGGGTAGTAACTAGGAACATCCGTACCTAAGGTTACAATAAGCCAAGCCTACATGATACGGTGTACCCAAGGAGATAAGGTGTGTGTAGAGGCACATAACCTTTCCACGGATGCACCATTCTTGTGAACTCCATCATAATTTAGACCTCATTCTGTGTTCGATGTTCCTCAACATATGTTCATTCTTTAAGAGAATCCGCACATTTGACGTCATAGGTCATCATAATTTAGACCTCATGATATGTTCGATGTTCCTTTAAAAAAATGGTCATTATGTAAGAGAATCCGCACATTTGAGGTCATCGTTCATCATTTAAAGCCCACATAATGTCCGCCATATGACGTCATGCATGTTGTACAAGATCTTTATGCAAGGGAATGGCCTTTGGGGTTGTGCATTATCAAGCTCCCACCCTCGTGCAAGTGTCCTTAATTTTCATAAAGCACTCTACTCATGGCATTCCCCTTATACCTAAGAGCATGTATGCATGAGATGCCGTTGCAAATGTGAAGATGGAGGGGTCTTTTGTGGGACAAGTGAGGAGTACGAATACCATCGCATCTCCTCTATTGAAAAGGGGAAGGGCACTTATCAAGATTATAATTATCTACATTAAGTTTTGTCAACGGTTCCTATTACACGAATGGCATAAAGTAACCCTAGACGTGGATTACATAAGGCCTTTGGCTTGTCACAAACAACTTTTCGGTTATTTTGATTATTTTTTGCATGTGCAACATCGCAAAAGCGTTTATGTTGCATGTACATACTACACTATGTTATTTGTGGGAAATACACTTCTACAATGATTTTTGCCCACATTGCTTGAAAAAGTATCTATAAGTGGGATTTCCACCAAGTATGCTTGGTTTCCTTCCCAAAAATAACATGTTTAATTATTTACAAACATTGACGGTAATAAACAATTGCATATGCATATTATTTTTGGACAAATATTTGTCTATCTTCCTTAAACGATTAAATCCTTGTTTTGCTCGTCAAAGCTTTCCAAGATAAAAGAAGTGCCTTGCTATCATCTCCTAGAATTTGGGGCTGCAACTTCTAGGGGCCTTCCACCATTCGAATTCAGTATGCGGGGCCAATGATGGAAAACCAAAAAGTTGTTGCGCTTGGATACTAGAGTTTTAGGTTCATTTGCCAAGTTGGGCTAGAGAAGCTCTAAAAGCAACTCCACCTAGGACCCCCCGTCCCCAACATGCCCATGGGATGGTTTGTAGGCTCAAAAAATTGAAGAGTCCTAGTGGCATAGCTAAATCGAGGTCAACTCACACGCTCAATTTGGTTTGTCTTCTAGGAGGACCACTTTTTGTACATTTAATGTCATTCAAAGAAAGTTAATCTTCACAATGATCTTCTTTAAACAATTTTTTTTGGTTGAAACTCTAATTCTCAAAACCCCAAAATTTGACAATCTTTGTGATTTGCATTGCTTACCAAATGATTAGTTAGTAATCCTTGTTTGATTCAATGGCCAAATGGTTTGTAGAGTTGGAAACGCCCATAATAGGACAACATGCCTTAACATAAGGTAATTGGTAGCAATGACTTAAAAAACAAATACTACAAAGACATGAACTTGAAAGAGATTCAACTACATGCTCAAACTTGTTAATCATTCTAGATTCAATAGTCAACATAGTTTGGGGGGGGGGGGAGGAGGCTATATGATCATTCACTTTGCAATCAAACTAGACAAAGCCGGATCTCAACTACCAATTATTAAATACCTCCCATGATTTATAGAGCAAACCAACCATGGAGAAAAGACTAGAGAAAGTAACATCGGCATTCAAGCCCCAACGTGTATGGGAGCCCATTCTCTCTATTATGATCACGGCTCGCCGAGACACGTTGCGGAGTGTACTCTTTCCTTCAGAAGGTGGGCTTCATTAAGAGAGAGAGAGAGAGAGAGAGAGAGAGAGAGAGAGAGAGAGATCACCCTGAACATGGATAGGGTCTAGTTAAAACTCATTACAATTATCCACATTTCCTAGAGACATTACATTATTAAGTTGCTACCAATTGTTCCATATATTAATATTTGGTGACAATGTTTCACCCAAATATGTCATGTTGAATCTCATATAGCAATGATGGTAAGAGAATAACCATGGTATAGTTCCCGAATAGTATATGACTTAGGGTAAATTTCCATGTAGGTCACTCGCCCACCAAATTATAGTGTGAATAAGGACAAACTAGTCCAAATGTAGAGAGAATCTTGTGGGGTAAGGTTCGTATGTGCCAACTAGCTACTCCCATCTTCTCAAATTTGGGTCCAAGGATGAAGTCCTAGACCAACATTGACTCTCTTGAGTCTTCAACTGGTCTTAATCCTTCAGTGACCAACACTTGTAAGTTAAAGAATTTGTAGTGGACACACGAAAATCTAGTGGCTTATATTCACAACCCTCCACATTCTAGCAAACCACTAGAATGTGGTCAAATGATGGCTTGTGCATAACTACACGCAAATGCATCCAACCCATTGTTATCTAGTTTCTAGTGGACAAACAACTTGCATGGATAACCCACCCTTATTCCCGGCCCACCCACCCTCCATACTCAGTTGGATAATGTTATGGATGTAATATGAACATATCATGGTAAGGGTTTGTTAGAAAAGTATACTCCATAGCTTATCTCATTTTGGCAAGAGTAGAGATAAAACCATCATATTAGTGTAGTAGCATGTTCTCCTCATTCATTGGGATGATAAGGAGTAATATGAGGCTGACACAACAAGCATGCAACTCTATGATAATTACTAACACGGGAAGGTCGTGATAAATTAGTCTATACTCTAAACTAGGCTTGCCGACTAAGAGGAATGAGGTACTAATCAATGATCGGGGAGAACCGGCGATTGGTTACAAATGAATCGGTTGAGTTTGAGAATTAACCGGTTGAAGTTCAAGACTGCATGAAAATTACTGATCATTTTAGAGGAATTTATAGAATAAACCCCAATTCAATAAAGGAAAACCGGAGGATGTCAACATGTAACCGGTTGGACTTGCAAACACTAGGATCTCAACCGATTATGCCCAAACAATATCCCCGATTGTTGGTACTAATTTGTAGACCCAAAATCAACATTTAATGTTGGCAAGGAGATATGCTTAGGGTGAGTTTCCATGTAGGCACTCGCGCACAAAATCCTAGTGGGAATAAAGACAAACCCGCCCAAATGCAGATGGAATTTGATGGGGGTAGGGTTTGTATGTACCAACTACACTAAATATACCAATTAGTGAGTGTGAGAAATTAGTGAGGTGGAAAATTAATGAAGATGATATTAGATTCCTTTACGCTATGAATTAGTGCCACCAAAAGATCTAGGAAACATTGTTCGTCTTGGCACTTGGCATTATTCACTTAAAGTGCCAACACTTGGCACTATTCACTAAAGTACCGGCACTTGGCATTATTCACCGACAAGCATGTGGCAAGCACTAATCACAAGCACACACTCATTTTTCTTGAAATCTATGGTAAATGAGCATAGAATTTACTATAGTCATGAATTTAGTGTCATTCAGTAGCAACTTAAGCCCTCGGTATCTTTGAGATTTGGCTAGATTGTGCGTGTGACTTGAATTAGTACCACCCTCACTAATTGGTATATTTAGTGTAGATACTCTCATTGTCTCAAATATGGGTCCACTTAGGGTGAGTTACCATGTAGGACCCTCACCCACTAGATCCTAGATAATAGTGGGTCTAGAACTCCACCCTTGGTAACCAGGAGGAGGAGGTTAGCATATGGGCCCGGATTTGAAAAGACAGGTGTAGCTAGTTGGCACATACGAACCCTACCCCCATCATATTCCCTCTACATTTGGGCAGGTTTGTCCTTGTTCACACTAAAATCTCGCGGGCAAGCGGCCTACACAAAAATTCACTCTTACTGATCTCCTCCTCTAGGTTAAACCTCCTCCTCTTTCTCCTCCTCCTAAAACCAGTCTCCAATCCTTTGATGACCGGCACTTGTAGGTTAAAAAGTGCGTAGTGGGCACATGAAAATCTAGCTGCCCATGTTCATGGCCCCCCACATTCTAGTAGACCACCATGATGTGGTTGGATGACAACTTGTGCTTATCTACATGCAAACACCTCCAACCAACTATTATCTAGAATCTAGTGGGCGAGCAACCTACATGGAAACTCACCCTTACACAGACTGTTACAGATATAAAGATAGGTAAAGAGGCCTTACCGTAAACAATGTAAGCTTTATGTACGTTCTCTAACATAAGTACACTGTGCACTTAGGCAAGCGAGTCATTGACAGTGGCTTCTATGCTGAGTATGCATAAAAAATTGGCCTGAAATTCATATCATTTCTAAGAGCATCCTTGTGACCTTGAATTGGAGCGATCTGTCTAAGTTTGAAAAGCGGATCCAGAGCCCTGACCAAGGAAAAACTGAGGGTCCTTGAAAATCATCAAAAGGACCATGGGAAATAGAAATTTAATTTTGCAATAGTGGGTCCTCGAGCTCAGTGTAAAAGTGAAGGTGGACCATGTTGAGAATTCGTGACATATTTTATCCAAAATAGTGGGTAGTCTAGGACCTCATCATGGTGGAAAAAAAAAAAAAAAAAAAAAATCTTCTACGAATGGTAATTTAATTGCTTGGCACGGTCCCTACGTTGGCGTTAGACCAACCGTTTGATGATGTGCCTAATGCAATAGTGGTAGACCATGAAACATCATTTGCTTGGTGCCATGTAGAACACCCATGTAGGATATCACATAGAGTTTTGATCCATTGGGGGGGGCTCCAAACTTCTCAAGTGGAGGAATGCTCGTACATGTTTAGTTAGGGTTGGTTCAGGTTACCGTCAAGTTTGAAGTTGCGTTTCATGAATTGGAATGACTTGATGATGTGGAACCACTTTGGGGGGATGAAAGACATGCCAGGGTGTCAATGTTCACGCCGTGGCTGGGCGCTCGTTTGAACTGGGCCTAAGTTACCTCTGCAGAACATTAAGTTGCATGGGATGTGTCATTTGGAATCAATGGTAGTGATAAAGCATTTCCAAATGGTGGTGAAGGAGGATTTCACTAGTCTACTGGTGTTGAACAAGAAAATTAAGGTTTGTTTGGGATGGGATGAGGGTTTACCAACGGACCATGTGGTGTCATGCAAGAAGTTGAGATGTGAGGGTTTGCATACCTTCAAGGGCATGATCATGTATTGTATGAACGACAATGGGGAGGAGCATTTTGAAATCGTTCATCACAATGTATTGGCGGAGGACATGAGCAATGGCAAAATGGAGTATGTGAAGATTGATAAGGTGGGTTTAAAACAATTGAGTGAGTCTCTCTCATAGCAACATATTGCAAAGGGCTCATCAATGGGCAATCATGAAAATCATGATGAACCCCCATGATATCGAGATGGAAAAGACATCTCCAACGTCTTCTTCAATACAATCACGGGGGTCTAAAACATGAGATATTTCGAAGTGGCAAGAAACCGCACTTGAGTACCGTGAGGAGGAGCAAGAAATCAACCGGGCTCTACGGGACCAAATAAATTGTTGTTGTTGATGGCAAATGAAGGCGGCCCAGAGTTGGAAGAGTTGCAATGTCGCGCACCTCTCCATGAGGAGTGGTCGAAATACCATGGGCACAAGGGGGACCCCGGAGTGACACCCGGGACTTGTGGCGCCGTTGGTGAGAGGGCCCAAGTGATCCTAATGTGGATGAGGGGCACGGACGTTGGGAACACCTCCTACCCATGGAGACTAGGAGTCATGAGGGTGAGGCCATTAGCTATGCGTAGCTTATGGCGTGTTGATTGTAGAATGCTCAAGAACACCTCAATCGGAGGTGTGAGCTAGGAGATATGGCAATTTGAGTGGGGCGTTGTCCCGGGACAGCGCCCTGATACATCAATGGCATGGGAGTGGCTCCTGGGACTGCCAAGGTTTGAACAAGCATAACTTCCTCAATACTTGTCCAAATGGGGCAAGCAAGGAGTCTATCGGCATCTACGTGAAGCGTTTATGATGACGAAGTGGTTGTTTGTTAACATCAAAGTTGATACAAGGAAGTTATGATGTTCTGAACCTGCTAGGGGCTTCTAGCCTCAACGGCTAAGGGAAAATGTCTACTTGGCCCCAACTCTTGGTAGAGAGATAAAAGATTTCTTGATGGTGGTGTAGGGGCCCCGCCTAGAGTCCTAGAGGCTTATATGAGCGAGGTGGTGTGGCCTCACCCACCCGAGGCCGAACGGCAAGGCCTCCATGGGCTTTGGCCCAATGTGAGGGCATAGTTGCCTAGTAAGGTTGGGTTGTTGTAGTGTTGCTCCGGCAACGCAATGATCAACATAAGATTGGACTTTCATGAATGGAAGTCCACATCCAAAAATTGGTTACCGATTAAGTGGTGAGTCCCGAAAGCAAAGTAGAAGGATTGATTCTCCTCTTATGAACTATAAGGTCCGCGGTATGGGGAACTAACCAATCGCACGGCGGAATGCAAAGGGTTAGCGCTCGTGACCCTTGCTAGAATTGAAAATGACCAAGCTAGTAAAAGGATGGTAGCGAGGGTTGCGACATGCAGCGTGTGTGGATGGCGGAAGATGCAAGAGAGGGAGTAGCCGAGGCACATGACGCCACTATGCCCCGCTAGCCGCATGGCGGAGGTCCACATGGCTCCCCGCGATTGACCAGTGGGGGCATGGGCAACAAGCGCCTTGCACCCTAGCCTCTGCCTCCGCGCGCTTCCAACACTCATTTTTCCCCGACCTTTTCCCCCCTTCATATATGTCTGTGCGTGTGAGAGAGAAAGGGGAAAGAGAGATACACCAGCCACACCAGGGGTCCAGCTGGAGCCCAGCTAGCCCAGCCGGTGCAGGCCCCCCGGTGTGGCGGCTCTAGGAGTTTGAGAGTGTTGAAGTTTTTCTATAGTAAGGAACTTGACAAAGAATCACCCGGTAGAGGGCGGCAAACCCGTGGCTCCTGGACCAAGGCAAATGATCCGCTCCGCCACCCTCGCCGGCGAAGTTGGATGAGATTCAACACCTCTGCCATGCGGAGCGGCTGATGGTTGCTCATGTGCCTGGCACCATTGTCCACTAGAGCCAGTGTTGAGCCCAACTAAAGGACAACTACCAAGTGCCACAAACGTATGGTAGCGGCAGACTCGGCGGTATCTTTCTAACAACGGTAGAGTGCCACTACATACCCCTATTCACGGGCTTGAAGAGGTGAAGTAGGCCTTTCGAGGCCTCCAATTGTAAATTTGTTATTATACGAATAGTAATAATAATAATAAAGTGACCTTTCTGCCCGCCCCCCCACCCCCGCTGACGTGTTTTATTTATTTATTTATTATTATTATTTTGTGTGTGTGTGAGTGTAGAGCTTTGGGTTGTCTGCTGGTGCCACCTCAGCCGCTGGTAATGAGTTGGATTTCCACACCGCAGCGGCACCCACCCACCCACCCTCGATTGGGGCGGCCACCACTGCTCGAGTGACTGTCACGTGACCCGCACCAAAAGTCGCGACACCGCCCTGGCGCCCCGAACAAAAAGGTGCGTGGGGGGGGGGCACGGATTGGAACATTCCGGGCCCCTCCTCCATCATTTGCCAGGTGTCGTCTTCGTTCAGAAGAATATCAAAAGCTACTGCCAGGACCCAGGCTCATTATGAACACCCCCCCCCCCCTGCCCCCTGCCTGCCCTGTGTGTAGTGGACATATATATAGCTAGGTGTACATGTATGATACAATGCATTCCGGGAACACTTTGGGACAAGGGAGATTCATACGCCCCTTTCAATGCTCGACAATGTCTTCCGGTTTTCCAAACAGTTTTTTTTACTCTTCATCAGAAGCATGTACAATAATTCAGGGCCACTTCGCACTCGAGACTGAGAGCCCGTGACCGTTGCACTTCAAGCACTCTCATTGGTGGGAAAGGTGGAGCCGCTCCAAGTTCGCTTCACACTATGCTTGAGGGACCAACGGAGTATGTGAATGCAAGATGGATGTAGAGTCTACATGGATTCCTACGTGGCATCAAATGGATCGCGTTTCATGGTCACTTGGACTACTTTCAAAAACCACCTCTTGGAGGTCGGCCTAACACAAATCCGGGAGACCATGGCATTCCGAACGTTCACAACTGTTGGTTCATTCTATTTTATCATGTGTGAGGTCCCGCATGACTAGACATTCATTGAAATAGCAATTGGTTAAGGTCCCGGTCACATAAGGCTTCACACTACACTTGAGGGTCCGTGACCACATTGCATGATTTTGGAGGTGTGTTGGGATGGCCTTTGGACGCTTTCTTTTGGGCTCTCACAACTTCATGGTCACGGCTCTTGGCTCGTGTGTGAAGTGGCCCTAAAGCGAGATTAATTGGTCCAACATTGTTGTGCTCGTTAAATTATTGAATTCCTAAACTTTGGTCCGCCGCTTTTTAAGACACTTTGAGGTCTAATAAGTGTTTTTGTCTTGTGTTTTCATAAATTTTGGCTTGTGCACCAATGCCCAATCATTAAGCAACATTGTTCATAATCCACATCAATTCAAATGTAAGATTTGCCAAGAAACCCCCACCCCCTCCCCTTTATACAATTGGAGTGGGAGTAGTGTTGGAGTAATGTCCACAATCCATGTGGGGTATGTGAACTTGAAGTGAAGACCCAATAGTCCTTTTGGTGGTATGTATTTGTACTTAACTCATGCAAAAATGGTGCAAACCTCATAATTAATTTTGGAGGTGAAATTGTGCTCAACATTTTGGCTTTTCTTTGTTGAACACGATTCCAAAACAAGTGGTTCATCTTTGCAAAATCAAGCTCCAAAAAACATATTTTAAAAACGTTTTTTGAAATAATTTATAATTTATAATATTTAAAAATAAAATTTAGTGATTTAATTGTGGTTTCTCCATGTATGAATAAGCAAAGTTATAAATATGATGTCGGGCGAATATACGTTTTGTGGGTAAGAGACAATTTCTCATTGCACGGTCAACCTAATTGCACGCATCACTGTACATAAACTTGTGACAATACAATGAAAATTTAACCCAATTTTTTGGGGTGTTGGACTCTTCATTACAACCCTAAATGACGTGCACGGTTGACTATGAAATAAAACCCCATGTATGCGAGAAAATTATAGAGAAAAACATATGTAAAATGGTAGGCTAGAAAACATACTCGTATATCTACACAAAGCTTCTCAATTTAATGTGATAAATTCATTTACTACATGTGTAACATATGAATCTTGAAATAAACAAGCCATTATTACATAAACAATCCACTTTCACTTTCCAATGAGAAAGTTAGTGAACATTCTTTCATCCATAGGATGTAACTCACAATAATCGACCCTACAATACACATGATCGATTTGCAAGTTCCTACACATTGGTATCTCCACGATTCCATCAATACAAACAAAGACAAGAGCACGATAACTTACCCACAATCCATGGAGCGAAACCCAATGAAGCCGACAAGCGCTCCAAGAGACTCTAGTTTGAGAAAACCTAGAACCTATATGCAAACCCTAACAAGAATGAACAAGGTAGTCATTTTTGCATTGTTACCACATGTCAACAATGGATGAAAACATAAATTAAATGAAATGTGTTCAAACATTATAGAACATTACCAACTTTACTTGGTAAAAAATCACATCAATAGGAAAAAGTAAGTGATACTAAATATCATAATTTTAGTGTTTAAGTGTAGTTTTATGACCGGGGGGGGGGGGGGGGGGGGGGGGGAAGGGGCTAGGTAACATGGCTACATGCCGTGGTCACTATGGGCTCCTCAAAAGAGGGCCAACGCCTCTGTCTACCCTGGCCCGCCTAGCTTGAGATGGTTGCCCGCCAACTCACCCGACTTCAAAAAGACATTGGCCACAAGTACCATATTGAATGCACCACTTTTCAAGATCTAATACATATATGTTGACTTGAACATAACATATGAGCAAGTGGCACACATTAGGAAAACATAAAACCAACTTGGAAATAAGAAAATGAATAGGAATCTTCACTGGTGGTATAAATTTTGTGACATTTTACCCTTGGAAAGGGCCTTTGTTGTTTTTAAATTGAACTTAAAATCTTACGCTAATTCACTTGTCATGTGTGAATTGTCTTTGCTTGATTCTTTTGAGTGTATGAATACTTGTGAAATTATATTAATACTGTAATAATTAGTGCTCAATTAAGCTAATTCAATCTATAGATAGTTTAGGTTTATGGCCCTTAAGGAAGGGTTAAGGACTTTATGTTTTTTGATTTTTTTTACGGTTAATTTTAGGGTTTAGGGCCTTAAATACGGGTTTAGGATTTAGGGTTTTGATCGCACTTAATTTAGTTTGAATATGTATGAATACTTGTGAAAAGTGAAGGCATCAATTACAATATTGTGAGAAAAATTAACAGAAATTATAACAAGTATTCATATACATTCAAAAGAATGACACGAAATACAATATTGAATGTCATATGGTATTTTATGTCACTAGGGTAACTTTACGGATGACCGTTCTCATGAATAAGTGATCAAATACTATCATAAATGACAGACGAGTCCATCAATTGGCCAAAAACCCTACCTCCGCTTGTCATCAGTACACTCGTGATGAAATATTGTCAGGGCGGGCAGCCATCTCGGGCGGGCGGGGCGGGCAGAGGAGTGGGCCCCACTTTCGAAGCAGCCCCGTCCTTGGTGACGAGGCATGGCTACGGGGCGTAAAATAAGTGGTGGGGCCCCAGCTGAAGCGAGAGGGTGGCCTCGGGAGTTGGCCCAACTTATGTGGACGATGGCAGCAAAAAGGCAGGGAGGCCATTGGCTCTTTTCCAGCCACCAGTCAGGGAGCCACAAAGGATCAGTCAAATCTGCACTAATGAGCTTTACTGGAAAGCTCCCATCCGGTGCTATCCAATGGGCGCCCCGCCGGGATGAGGAGCACGTTCAGATCCAGGACTCATGGATGAACGCTCCTATTTCTCATCGACCCCCCCCCCCCCCGCCATCCATGGAGCAGGAGTGCTGCTGGTGACTGGCGGCTTCCGACGCACATTGGCATTGGATGCTGGATGAATGCTCTGCGCCAATTCACGTACTTTCACGTTCTCGTGGATGTCGGTTGGATGGATGTTGCGAAGGGTGAATGGATGACAATCCTGGACGAAAGTTCCTGGCTCCCCTCCTGCATGACTCAGTTTACTACACCCTAACCTTGATAATATCACACTTGTTAATAGAACACCTTGATATTGTCACCTAAAAGTTTGAAACCGATTTCCATAGTGTAAAACTCCCTCGTTATTATCACTATCACCCTTGATAATGTCACATTTTTTTTTCAAAATTTGTAGTGTAAGTGTGATAATAACAAGTAACATGGATGAAAAAAGGCCGGATGGACAACAAATTCTATGGATGATGTCGGCATCTTTACCTGCTTCCGCTTGAATCTTGGGTTCTTGAATCTTGAATCTCATATGCCGAAGAAGCAACGGTTTCTCTCGCAGATCAACTTCTCGTAGCTCCGCTTGCATCGTATGCTCTCTCCTCTCGCCGCTCCACACACCGCTCTGCCCCTCATCTTCTTGTTGCTCTCCTCAACAAACTACTGCATCCACAAGGTTTCTTCCTAAATGGTACTTTTGAAGCTTTGAGGCTTGTTGAATCAGTTCGGTGTTGAAGACCTTGTAATTGATTTCTTTGTTTCAAACTTAGACTGCTGGCATTCATTCTGTGGCATTTTCAGAGAATTGCATTGTGAGGTGGAAGTTGATCAATCGGTGGTTCCTAAGGATTTTGTGGTTGCCGTTGAAGATGGCGCACACATGGTAAGCACCTTAGTTGCATTCCTTCAGTAGCCATTTCCAATGTCGATAAATGCCTCTTAACCTTGAAGATTTAGAGCTGGTAAAACATTTCTGAGAAGCAATTTGCTGGAGCTGCATGCTTTCGCATTAGACACACCTTCAAGATTGTAAATTCTAAGAAGTTTCATGATACTCTTAAAAGTGAAGAATACCTACGGGTCTGGAAGATGGTGAACCCTGCTGTAGAAAATTTGATTTATCTTGGTTCCGTAGACATTGACATTTGTAAGTCTGAAGCTTCTCCATCTCAGACACAAATGATATCAATGGGTTCCTCTCCACGCCTTATTTCCAAGCATACGTAGCACTAAAAATCTATGAAGATACGTTCCTCTTTGTGTAGTACCAATGAAGCATCAGTTCACGAGGAGTAATTTAGAAACAAATATTGTAAAGGGGAGAGTTGCCACCCGGGACTTGAAGAAGTCCTACTTGTGATCCACCCCTCTACCATTCCCCTATTGTTTCTGATTCAGTGCTCATTTAACCTTCCTCCCTCTCAAAAGTAGCATTAAGAATGAGTGTTTTCCTGTATCATAATTTGACAGATTGAGCTCGGCAACTACGATCCTTTTTATGAGAGTGGACGTGTGTTCTCCGCCACAGAGGTAAAACATCAGTGCATTGCCATCTTCCACATGTGCACTTCTAATCAAACTCACCTTTTCCCTTGATTCCATGGAAGTGGATCCATTGATTGTTGATAGCAGTGACGATGAATCTAAAGTAGTGAAGCTAAGCGATGCACAAAAATATGCTAAAGATGTTTTGAATTTTATGGCTAGCCAAGGTTCTCAGATTTTCAGCACTCATGAGTTGTTAGAAATGGAAAAAATCCATGACAAACTCATTAGAATTGGTGTTGCACATTTAACATCAACAAAACAATGTGACATGCATTAGAAGCTTCTTTGTCTCTAGTGAGAGGTCTTTACCTGATCTCAATGACACATTATGATGTGCTCTTGTTGTTATTCACAATTTTGAATTAGATTTTACATTCAAAAACATTGAAGTCTCGTATTTGTTATTTTTTTAAAAATTGTAATTATATTTTGATTTTCTACATATTTTTTGATAATATCACATTATGCACAAAATGTGACATTATCAAGTATGTCACACCTTGTTTATATCACACTTTTTGGTGAAACGGAGGGTGTGACATTATCAAGGTTAGGGTGTACATTGATTGTCCCGTGTAGAGAGGGAGGGCTAGGTGGGTAAGGGTGAGTTTTTTTTTGAATGTAGGTCACTTGCCCACCAGATTCTAGTGGGGGTGAGGACAAATCCGTCCAAATGTAGATGGAATCTAGTGGGGTAGGGTTCATATGTGTCAACTACACTAATAGTCCTATTATTATGGACCACAATATTTTAGAGTTTAGGCTAATTCTCATAATGGGAATTGATGTGGACCCTGATCATTTTTAACTCATGCTAAATTTGTAGTAGAAAGTTAGTGTGGGCCATGTTAATTTGGTTTTTCTAGAAAGAAATGCGGGTGATTAATTTATTTTTTTGGCTACTTAATGTCCAATATTTAATATCCAATGTGTTGGCAGGAAGTCTTCGTGAAGATTTATGGGGGGACCTAGAGCCTCGGACCCACGTTAATTCCACGTTGACTAGAGAATTAGTGTGGCCCACGCTTATTTTCCTCCCACACTAATAGGACAATTTAGTGTAGCTACTCTCATCTTCTCAAATATGGGACGACCTACTAACCTCGTCCTTCAAGTTAAAACTTCTTCATCCTCCTAAAACTGTTCTTCAATCCCTCAGTGACTGGCACTTGTCGGTTAAAAGTGCTTTGGTGGGTGCATGGAAATCTAGTGGCCCATGTGCATGGCCCTCCACATTCTAGTAGGCCACCAAAATGTGGTTGGTTGGCGGGTTGTGTTGATCTACATGCGAACACCTCCAACCCATTATTATCTAGATTCTAGTGGGCAAGTGGCCTACATCGAAACTCAGCCTAATAGAGAAATTAGTGAATTATTGCCACAAGAATATCTAGGGTTTTGGAAGTCCAAAGTGTCTCGTTGCTTTGTGCTCTTTTGGTTCTCTCACTCGGTGATTCTTTCAGAAAGCTACCCTACCATTGTATAACACCTAGAGTTATTGTAGTTTCTGCACCATCGAGAATGATTCTCATAGTTCCAACCTCAAGCTTCGAAACACCTCAAAGCAAGCAGTAATTTTCTCCAAATGTATGGTTAATAAGCATATGTTTGTGAATCTAGTATCACTTGGTAACAACTTTAGCCCTCACTACTTTTGAGATTTTGGCATTGTAGTGCATGTTTTGGGAATTAATACCATACGTACTATATGGGATAATTAGTGTAACTACAAACACGGTTTCTAGCAATTGCTTTGTTAGATCATCATGCCCAATCTAGCTAGGCTTCTCCTCATAGATCGATCGTGTCTATGTTGATAATTACATGTTGTTTGGGACTATATTTTTAATGTTGCTTGTAAATATATGGGTTCAACAACACGGTTCCAAACAACATAGTTGTAAAATTCAACACAATTGATTGTTCACAACAACATAATACATGCGAACACATGTCCCAACACAATGGTACTTTGGACCATGATCTACTAGTTAACCAACACACCATGAAAGTGATTCAAAACCTATATACAAACTTTGAATTTTGTGAAGGAAATAACAATCAATTTTTAAAAAAACACATTGATCTGTAAAACGAAACACTTTATGTTAATAATTTTTTTCCGAGAAAAGTCTACGTATTTTAAAAGAGAGTGCAAATGTTGTGCAAGTAGGTGATATTGAACAAGTAATTGCTTACAAATCATTTACAATATGATAGAAATGCATTAAATTGATGTTTTCTACAACATTTTGTGATGCCGCCCTCAAGTTTATAATGAATTCAAGGAATATGGAAAAAATCCAACTTCGAAACATTTAAGGTAATGAAATCTCCACCCAAAACCAAATTTAGCCATTACGTTTTGAGCATCACTTTTAATGATAAGTTTTGAAGATCTCATCTTGATATCCTATGTATTTGAGTATCTAACACAACAATAGAGGTTGCCATGAAAAAAAATTCCAACTTAAACAACACTTTGCTACTACTTTTTGGCGTTTGACCAGAAACTTTGTGGTTTTAGTATTCCAGAGCACTTTTTTCGTATACTTGACCATGCTAAGTGCTTGCACCCAGACATTTCTGTCAAAAAGTGTTTAAAACTGTGTTATTTGAACCCCCTTTCCTACTAGCACTACAAAACATGATCCCAAACAACATGCATGTAAAAACCGGCATGCAAGATCTAGGACAGGTGTAGATTGGGTTGGGCATGTGGATTCAAAACAACGCAGCTGCTTGGAAGCATGTCACCTAATTTTTCTCCTATTGTAGTGACTGCAAAGCGTTGCAAAGTTTTTCATCCGTCGCTATCCAATCGCCTCGATGGATGAGAAACGTTCATATCGAGGGCACTGGATGAGTGACCTGGCTCTCATCCACTTCTGAAAGGGGGTATCCAGTGGAGTAGCACTGACTGCGGCTTTCGACGCGCATTGGATACTGGATGAATGCTCTTCACCAATCCGCGGAAAGGTGCCAGGCCTTCATTAGGCTTCTAGGGTGCTGGATGGATGGGGGCGAGCGGTGAATGAAAGTTGTGGATGAATGGAGGAGACTGGCTCCCTTGGTGCGGGACTGCCAAGCTATGGCAGAAGAGTAGCCACGTCCATTGTGTATTGGGAGCCGCAGAATGGAGCTCCGGAGCCTGTAATATACTTGGTGGAGATACTTGTGGACAAAATAGTAGTAAGCCTGACAAAGTGGTGGAGAACTAGACAAACCAGCGGAGCCGGTGGAAATTTGCTGTCAAAACAAGTCAGCAGAGCAACAACTGGCAAGGTTCGGAAAGACTCCGAATGCAGCAGGTAGGGGGAGAGAGCGAGGTTGAAATGTAAGAGTAGGTCATGTGTCCATGGAGCTTTTCACGAGAAAATGGCACTGAAACGAGGCAATTGATGAGTTAGTATAACGGACAAGAAACGGCGGGGAGCTGGGAAGGAAGAGAAGAGCCCTCCACTTCCACAGGACTGCTGGAATAAAGGAGGAATTGATATTTATGTAAGAGAGATACATTACAACTTGGACCTCCATTTTGGAGCGGGACAGTAGGCGCGCAGTAAATGGTGTAGGAAAAGGAGAGGGTAATTCTCGAATTTACACCACGAAAAGTCAAGACAGGCTGATATTAACCTTTTTAAAAAATAAGAAGAAAGTTGGATGAGAGATGAAAAGGAGACGGCAGATTCGAGGATAATTCGCATTAGGTAGTAAGGTTGAATCACCACACTCAGCTATCCGCGGTATCTACACCAGGGAACTGTACAAACTTCTCATCATTGACGTCTGTCGTTAGTATTCATTACAAAATACATGCAGGTTACGGGGAAAAATGTTTTCGGTGTACCTAAATTCGCAGAGGTTATTTTCGCGAGGAAGATATTGCTGCACAAAATGACAACCGGTGTGTGTTTCAGCTAGACTACCGCTCCTGGAAGTCGCTCTGAGAGGATTTATGCTAACCAGTGGTGCGGAGTTGAGCCTGAAAAATGGGAGAGCCTTAGTGATGAAAACACTGCGATTGATCCATTAAACTATTTTCCAGATAAGAGTAGTGTGCTCCCGTGTGCCGCAATTTGTCGTCGTCCTCGTCTTTAAGAGAAAATTGGTAGGATCAAGGCTGTAGACCGCTAAGCACCTCTAAGCACCTTTACCGTGCCTGTCCTCCATATGGTCCCTCGGTCTCCAGTGTCTTGATGTTTTTTCATTCAAGCGTCATGAAGGTTGCCTCACAGCAGCAGCTGGATCAAGCCCTCCGGTGCTAGTGTCGCTTCGTAGACTTGAAAGCTTACCTTGTTTGAGTTCGTTCGTGAGATTCTGTGAGCAATGTTGACAGCACAGCGTGCAACAATCGCACCAGTGCTTCACGTGCATCACTTTGTGGCGACTTCAACAGCATCCTCGTACCGTCGGAAACCGAAATGCTCCCGAATTGACTCTCACGAACGATTTGACACCATGGCTGTCCAGGGGCCTACTCACATGGCGGAGACTAGCTTCAGAGGTCCGCACAAGCTTCGAGCAATGTATGTCGATGACGACAAGGAGGCAAGCAGAATTTATCTCCATATCCTCGCAATGCAACTGTGGCTTTCTTTAACCATATTTGTTTCCTTCTAATTTCGCGTAGGCACATCATTGCAACTATTTATCAACAGGGTTACGTTCACAAAGCAGCTTCAAATTTTTGATGAATTCCCCCGCTACGTTGTGTCACTCTTCTTCTGCACAGAGGTGTCAGAGGCAGGATTCCAGGCAGGACACTGCGATTGCTCCTCCTAATTGTCTCGGTGATTAGCTTAGGTAATTATTACTTATAAAAAACCTCGCAGTGTTCTTGAGCAGACTGTAAGGGTTGGAGAGATATGTACAATTTGGAGTTGCATTGTATACTTTAAGAATATTACTTGCCGGTCATCACAAAGAAGTAAGGATAGTTTTCCAGGGGAACATAAAGGACTAGAACGCGATGAGTCCAATGCCACGTACTTTGGTCTTTTTACATTTCTAATCATGATCTTTCACGGAGCAGAGCAGAATGGGAAAAGTACGTGTGCTTGCTTTACATTGTATGCATGCCACTGCCTGTGTTCTACAAGAGACAAGTGGAATCGCTTATCGGCAAAGGCGGGAGAATTTCTTAAATCATTTATAGGTGTAGAATGCAATAGCATTGAAGGTTTTTTATTTACACTGTACATTGCGTGCTTTTGTAAGAAAATAAAATATCATCACCCACTCAACCACAATGTAACAAGAACAACAATAAGAAATAACGTTGGAGTGGATTATGAGCTTGCAGTGTCGATATTTTCAAGCATGTGCATCAAGGATATAGCTGACATGAAGATTATACAAGTGTACAATTTATGTCTAATTCTTATGAAATTGTGAGAGATGCCCTGATACTTGTCATGTGCACGTGCATTTTTTTTTTAAAAGCACATTTTGAGGTCTATAGTTCTGTAATTGTCCTAATTGTAACAATAGAGAAGACATAACATATATCCTGAAAAAAACTGTACGTGTTTGCCAAGTTGCTCACACGTCTCCGAACTGTGGTACAGGAATACCTGATTGATGCGCCAGTGTCGATGGGAGATGGATTTTCTTTCACTGGAGGTAATTACATTATGCAAACAATTGTGTTTAAACTGACTTGTAAGATAACGTCTTCTGTACATCGTGCTCGAATCGTTGATTAGTGAACAGCAGGAGAGGAATTCTGCGACTTACGGAATTAGAGATTTAGCCACCTCTTTGTATTCAGCTCAAATGAATAAAATAGTGAGATAGATAACATAGACTGGTGGCTTACATCATCGTCAAGGCTTTAAATAGGTACGATGATCTTAAGACCAGAATTTGGCTAGCGATTGGTGCTAATGATTTGGTCTCTTACAGCATGTCATCCTCGTATGGCTTCTAATCTCGAGATTTATCAACTCGTCATTGGCAGGAAAATATTCTGATGAAACTGGCCGAGCCAACGAGTGGTTCGCCCGTGGAAAAACAGTGAGTAGATTCTATCAATCTTTGCTGCTACGTGGAGAGTCTGCTTTTCTTAGATGAAACAAAAGTATTCAACTGTGGCATCATAAGTCTGATCTGCCTTAAGTAATTTGTAGGAACCATCTGGAACTGAATTTGGTCGCGTGAAAGTAAATTGACTTCAAAACGCCTCGCAGGTGAAGGCATATCCAGTGGAAGGGGGATTGGATAAAGCTAGGGATCCGCTATTTGGGCTGGCAATGGGGCAAGAATCGCAAGTCTCCAACGATTCCTTCAGGTTTTACACAGCTGCGAAATGGAGTGCAAGATGTAGGGTGCTAGAGAAGTGTATAATTAACGGACAATAATATGGAATAGTGAAGGAGTTCCGGTATTCAGACGGGTTAATCTTCTCAAAAGGAATAGAATGTGACAGCAAGTCGCAAGAATTCACCTAAGTAAGCATAGTAACATAAAGAAGTAAATAGAAGCTAAAGAGAAACATCCTGGTTCCTTGTGTACCAGATATTCTCACATCCTTAAAGGTGTTAGAAGTATTATCAACTATATGTAAATTTTTGTTCTAGCTCATTCAATTCTGATTCAATCTCTTCATTTGGTCAAATACATTTGTAGTTTTGAGAGTAACTGCAATGTTACACGAATATGTGGACATTTTGGGGTGAGATCACCCACTTACTAGAGGTGTTGAAATTAGATGTCCAAGTTGTGCAGTATGACTGGAAGAGTGAATATAAGGCTTGCAATCCTCTGAACAGGTGGTTCTATGTGGAAGAAGGAGATCGGAAGAAACCAACTATCCTTCTCGCCCATGGGTTTCCTTCCCAGGTGCGACATACGTTTGCCAGTTCAGTGATCTCCATGAGGATGTCGTCTATGTGGCATATTTCATCATTGGGAGGAAGTAATGTAATCGGATGGGGCATTACAGTATCCTTTGCCAACCTGTGAGATACTCGAGTAGTATCGAGATCATTATTGGTTAGTTCCCAAGCAAGTGGATAAGAGTCTGGAGTAAGAGATGCCTGGTACTGAAGAAGTCATTGGTTGCATGTATTGTGCAGGCGTACTCATATCGTAACGTCATACCATTGCTTTCTTCTGACTACCATGTAATCGCCTTTGACTGGCTAGGCATGTACCGAACCCCCACTAAATCGCTTGAACTGCATACTTCAGATATGATAGGTCAGTAATTGATATAGAAGAACAGACATGTTATTGAACAAGTTACAATAAGTTGAGATATAACAGGTTTAGTTTTCTTTCTTTCAGGTTTTGGATTTTCGGACAAGCCACAGCCTGAATACGGCTTCAATTACACCACAGATGGTGCGAGTCTTTGTTATTTCTAGTTCCAATGTTATCTCAAATATGGCAGGTTCTAGGCATGCTCGACCATAACACTCTTTGTTATTTTTCAATTTTTTTTGTAGTACTTGATTTTTGAAACCAGTGATGTAGCACCTGTGTATTCTAGATTGCAATTGTACACCTAATCGTCAATTAGAGGTTAGTCTTGCACAAGCGAACGATGTCTGAAAACTCAGTCATATTCTATTTGGTTTTCAATCGATATTGGGGGTGGTCTGGCAGAATATGCAACAGCACTGAAATTGTTAGCGGACGCCCTTGACCTGAAGAACTTCACTCTCGTTGTTCAGGTGAGTTATGACTACCCTGAATTATGTAAAATTCTGTATGATTGTCATCTGCAGGAGCTATGAGTTTGGGCTTTCAGAAGTGCACTTAAGCTAAACTCACGAAGTTGCTAGTACAAAATCTTATTTTGCGGTGGCTTTACCTATGCAAGGTCCCGAATTGGAATTACACAATTGACTTTCTTGATGAGGATTCAATGATGGGATGTTCAGGGATACTTCGTGCCAGCCGCATTGCAGTTTGCGAAGGACCATGAAGAAATGGTGAAGCAGCTGATACTGATCAATCCACCTGTAAGCGAGGGGCCCAACTTCCCCATTAAGTGAATACGTGGTAAAGAACTTCGTACAGTTGGTAGCATGGTATTCACTTGGAGATAATTTTATGAAAATATGTTGTGTACTTGCTACACCTAATACTGAAATTTTTGAACCATAAATAAAAAATGGATTAAATATATGCCTCTAGAATGTCCTGTGATATTCATCCATGTAGACATAAAGAATTTTTTGGAACGCTTGATGGGTCCATGACATCCTGCACAATATCGTATTTTAAACACTTCCAGATAAGGACAACACAACATTAGACATGTGCAACTTTAAGTTTCAGCAGGCTCAAGTCTTATACTACTATGACACATGATCGAACTTACAATTCTGAGATGACCCTCTTCATAAATTTCTCTGGTGAAGATAATTACCTTCTATAGCGATTGAGGATTATTCTATAAACACCGAATTTGGAAAGTATACTCACTCCCGTGATTTTAAGAAACGTCTTTTACAATCCGCAGGTTAAAGAGCAACATGCCAAGCTACCCTCCTCGTTATCTGCCTTCTCAACTTTTCTCCTTGGAGAAATTTTTGCCCAAGTATGTTCTGACAATTTACTCATTCAGATTGATGGCTCATAGGAATATTCTTGAGATGCTCGGTTTAGCTGGTCGTTCGTCAATATATTTTGGCTGCTAGAAATTTGCAGAGGCTCCTCAGCTCATTGTGCTTTGGTCATGCCACGAATTTGATAAAGAACATGACAATTGATGAAGAGAAGACATTCTTACGACATTTTCGTTTCCAATTTCGTCTGCCGTTCGAGAAATGTACAATGTTGTGCCCTTCTGTGTACACTGAAGTTAAAAATGCACTGTTGTTCCATATTCGTGTGTCAGGATCCCTTGAAGGCCAGTGACAAACCTTTGTCAGATTGTGGACCCTATATACTAGATGAAGAGGATGCTATGGTTTATCGCCGTCCATATCTCACATCTGGAGCTTCTGGATTTGCATTGACAACTCTGAGTAGGAATATGAAGAAGGAACTGAAGGTGATTGGAGCTTTACAACGTTTGATGTGCATATTGTTGCTCTAATACTGTTACGTTGTTGCGCGACATCCAGTGTGTAGTCATTATTTAACCTCGTTGCAAATGGCCAATAAACAAACTTAATCACGGTTCATGTTTGTTAATAGCTTAAGGACAATTATGCAACTCATGTTGCGGTATTTTTCTTCATAATGTCACCTGGTCTAGCAGGACTCTGTGAAAGCATCTCAAGAGATTCTCTCTCCCAACATCTGGACGAAACCAGTTTCCATTATTTGGGGTCTTAAAGATCGGTGGTTGGATTTCAACGGTGTTGAGGCCTTCGCCAAGTCCGTGAATGCACGTCTTGTGCAGCTTTCGGAGGTAACACCCTTCAGTCTCATTGGTTTTATGCATGCCATTCGAATTTGACTATGTAGAACACTCATCTGTCGTGGTTCTTAACTAAAGGAATCCCTCTTCTCTTTACATACGTTATGGTATGGATTAAGTTGTATTATTTTCACATAAACCACATGCTACGCAATTACTCACCAGTGCTGCCTCAATTGTATCTTACACAATGTATTATTCTTCGATGGTGCTTTAGGTCGGCCACCATGCGCAAGAGGACTACGGTGAAGAGGTGGGGAAAGCTCTGAAGAGTTTGCTCAGGCGGTGAATGGCTCAACATGGTGCGAATGGCTGTGAATACTCAAATTAACATCTATATGTACAATAGAGCAGCTCTACTCCCTTTCGTTACTGCACGCCTTTTTCCTCTTACCGCCTTCTTGCGTGTAATGATTTGAACACCACGCAGTCCACAGGGGAGCGGACGTTCAACAATTTTTGCAATTTTACACAGTTTACATGCATGCAATGCAATGTGTGTCTACGAATGTAATAGTTTCTATCATCTTGTGTTAGCAGAGAGTATGTCGTATTGGCCAGATGTTGGCCTTAGACTCTCACACATGCCTGATGTTGGCAATCAATACTGTATACTTCTGTTACAAGTAGAGTTACACAAGTATGTGCCTTCGAGAAAGTTTAATGATATAAATACAGATTTTGGAAAAAATTTGTGCTGAATTCCTGGTGGATTTTAGAAATGCAGTTCCAATGCACCTGCATATTTCCTGAAAGGCACTGCAATGGTGCATGATAGTGAGATGGTTGAAGAGTTTTCTTTCTGTGACTCGCTCATTAGATTTAAGTCTAGATGCTGGGGACAGTGACATCCTATCTACCCTCACGTTCCAGAGGATAGGAAAATTGTTTTTCACCTAATAAGCAAGATGTTGTACATATTTGAGTAGTTTTGTAACTCAAGAGGGGATGAACATGATTAGAGTGCTACAATGGCAATGCTCAACATCTAATTGATGGTAAATTTTGCCCACATGTGAAGCCTGTGCAGTCATGTGCCTGGACACTCCTGGGGTTTAAGGTATGTCCCAAAATCCACAACTGAGGAAATGAGGCGATCAGCAGAAATTGGTTCATGAGAAGGTGCGCGCCTTTGTTGATTATTTACTCATTCAAAGTCTTCTTTCAAACGACACAGCTTGGTTCATGTGCAGCTTGCCTTTTATCACTATTGATCCACAAAAATTCTTAATTTCATTTTCATCCATTTGACCAACATGTATTGCTGCATAAGATTAGTGTGAAAAACATCCGCCCAACATCATTGAGCATTACTAATATTTTGACATGAACTCAAGACTCTCTCGACACCCATGAAAGATGAAACAAAGGTGTTGGAAAAATTTATAAATGATGCTATGTAATTTTCTGGCTACAAGGAATCATTTGAGTCACAAGCGATTTCGACAGGCGTGAGCCAAAAAATAAAGCGACGCTGCCAAACTTCTTGTATGCTGCTGAGTCGTCACTGCAACGAACGATTCTCAAACGGCAGTGAGACAAGGGTAGCATTTCCATAAAATTCCTCCAGATTGTAAAATGCACGCTCCTTGGGGAGAAATATATGAACCACAACATCCCCTGCAATCCAACACAATGATTTAGCACCTCCGAGCTCGGAAGTGACGAGTCTATACATCAACAGAGAAGTGTCATTAAACTTGATTTGGATACTAGATGCTGCCAATTGCCAAAAAGGTCACATAAGGAGAAGATTCATACATGAAAAGTACATAGCCTGACAAGATCGGTCTGACAGATGATCCAATCTCTTGCTGAAAACATTTCTTTTTGGCAACAACCTGTTTACAAATTCATGATTGATAAACTGACAGGAGGAATTGATGGTTCTGTTACCAAAATCTAGCAGCGTCCAGGAATTTGGCTTGTTATCGCCTTTCGGGCTGCGGTTGAATTTCTCCTCTGCTATGTCTTTCATCCTCTTCCTACATTACCGCAGAGATTTTTTTAAGTGCACGTGCAAAAGTCAGGAACACAAGTAACGGGAACGCAATCAGCATCGACATCCATACTTCACAGGTGACCGTTTCATCAGTCAAAGTGAAACTAACCAACCACAGGTGAAAGGAGACAGCAGAGATAAAAGTGCCATGGAGGGGAGTATGGACATACCCCACGGCGTCGATCTGAGGCTTTGAGAAGGCAGTGACAACGACAAAGAATCGAGCCCAGTAGATGAGTGGCTTCACACACATGACTTGGATCTCATTTCCCTTCACATCATTTGCTGCTTCGGCCATGGCCACCGCAACTGCAATAGCTTCGCCCTCAAATTAAGACCTATGCATGGTCTATAAGCATGCGAACGCTTGGCTCGTTACTAAGGTAAGCAGGCTTAATTCAGTCACTTATCTTAACCGGACACCTATATTAGAGTGGTGTGTAATCAGGTATGGATCTAAAAACGGACACCAAAAATACACAATTTCAAAACAGATTGGACTATGTGTCAAAATTTGTTCTCTTACCTTGGCCCTCACTAATAAGCAACCGGATGACATCTCAATAATGCCCATGGTGTGCTTTGGGATCCACAGGAATGTTTAGCAATCACAATCAACAAGTACCAGAAATCTCGTGCAGACATAATCACACAGATTGACAGTTATCCTGGTACCTTCAATTCTGTCTGATTGACTGGTTGATTGGATATTTTTGAGCCACTTGACATCCCTATTAGGAGGAATGTATCCCCCTTCCAGCACAAAACCCTTGATAAAACTTGATGAAAGGAGCAAAGAGGAAAAGAAAAGTCGACGAGAGTCCAAGAATACTTACACGCTAGGCTGTCAGAGTCTTCATCGACCTCGGAGGTAACATTGTTTGAATCCTTATCAGACCTCACCACCTCCCCGAACTCCTCAAACAGCGCATCCAAGTCCTCCTCTTCCAGCTCTTCCAGCTGGTCCACCTCTAAATCCTGCTTCCACTAATCATGGTCAGAATCAGTCATGCTATGGTGTATTTTCTGTGCTATGTAATTGAGTTCGATAGGGAGCGACACTTGAAAGAAATTGATACAGTACAAACAAAAACAATAGTACGGAGTTGCCTGAATTGCAGCAGACACAAACGATTTGTTGCTTTTAAAACGTTTCTGAGTATTGGCAGACACAAGCACACATGGCTAGAGGTTTCACCCATACATGTGGAAAAGAGAAACTTCGGAAAATTTAGGGTTCTAGTCCTAAGAAAGCAATAAATCAAGTTAGTTGCCAACTCCCACCCAATGTCATTGAAGTTCGATTACAAGGTTTGAGCTGGAGCTCTTTCAACTGCAGATTTCTGAATGGGAACCCAAAATTTGAGGGGGTTTTAGACTCCAACTCCCAAGGGTTCTCGAAAGGACAAAATAACAAGGCAAGAGGAAACAATTCTGAAGATAAATTGTATTAGTCGGCTTAAGTCTGAGCATGGGTAGAATGTGTCATTTAGGTTCGATACTGAGGTCTGAGCTGTAGCTCTTTCAGAAGCCAGTTTGTGAATGGGAACCCAACATTTGAGGGGGTTTTAGGGCTCCAACTTCCAAGAATTCTTGAAAGGAAAAAATACGAAAGTAAGGAAAAAGCATTCTGCAGACAAATCGTAGTAGCCAGCCTAAATCTGAGCGAGGGTAGAAATTTGTCACTAACAATCAACGATGAGGTTTGAGCTGGAGCTCTTTCCGAAGCCAATTTGTGAATAGGAACCTAAAGTTTGAGGGGGTTTAAGGCTCCAACTCCCAAGGGTTCTAGGAAGGACAAAATACCAAGGCAAGGAAAAATAATTTGTAGATAAATTGTAGTAGTCCGCCTAAATCTGAGCACCAGTAGAAATGCGTCATTAAGATCCAATTATGAAGTTTGAGCTGGAGCTCTTTCAACGGCCAATTTGCAAATGGGAGCTCAAATTTGAGGGAGTTTTAGGCTCCAACTCCTACAGGCTATCGAAATGACAAAATGACAAGAAGAAGAAGGGAGAGAAACAATCCTAGAGTAAACTCCGATGTTACAAGACATGTTGCAAGGAAAGGACAGAGTACTACTGACCTCAATTTCCTCCATGTTGCGTCCAGTTTGCGAATTCGATACACTTCTGCAACCTTGGTGCGCATCCCTAGACGAGAAATCGAGCCTCTGCGAAGAGGAGAAGAAGGTGACGCTCTGCGGGTGGCGGCTGCTCGATGACGTTGCTGCTCCTGCTGATGCTTGCAAGACAGGCCGAGGTGTAGATGTACTCACGGCCCGCACAGTGTGACTGCGACCACTGCAGCTAGTCGGGCCAGGCCACAGCCCCATCGGAGGAGGACTGCATTGTTGCATAGCCAGAACCTGGCGATGATGAAGAAGCATGGTACACACGAACCCTACAACACACTATCTCTCTCTCTCTCACTCTCTTCTCTTCTTGGCCCACGAAACCCTAACCGAACTCCAGCCGAATTGAACCCAAATTCCTTTCGACCTGTCTCTGATGTAGTAGCTGCAAGAGCCGGTTGCCACTAACTTACATAGAGCTCGCGTTACTCCTATCGATTCCTGACAAATACAACTATACTGGAAGATTGTACAAAGCCAGAAACAAAAATCATGGCAAAACTCCTACCCTTGAGTCCTCGCCTGTCCACAGCAAGCGAGAGATGCGGCTAGACAATTAAGTTATCCAAACATCCGGTTCGGCTCCTGAGACGCTGAAGCCTGATGACAAGCTCGTTGTTCGTCTGAAGCTCCTCCGCTGCTGTGGACAGAATGTCCAAT
Organism: Polytrichum commune; assembly: GCA_950295325.1. Taxonomy (NCBI): domain Eukaryota; kingdom Viridiplantae; phylum Streptophyta; class Polytrichopsida; order Polytrichales; family Polytrichaceae; genus Polytrichum; species Polytrichum commune. Next base: position 43,828,515 of record OX485804.1, read on the forward strand.
CCATTATCATCCGTTGGCCAGGGCCCACCCACCCGCCTCGTCCTTCAACCCTAAACCCTAGTACTAGCCGGTCCCCGGACTTCGGCAGCCGGGTATCAGCCGTCAACGGTGATCCCCGCTGGATTCGGGACACCGGAATAATTTGATTTAATTTAATTTAGTTTGATTTAATTTATGTATCAATTACGGCCTAAGGGCCGCTTCACACAGGAGACTGAGAGCCCGTGACCAGTACACTTCAAGCACTCTCATTGGTGGAAAAGGCGGAGCCGGTTGAAGTTCGCTTCCCACTACGCTTGAGGGACCAACTGAGCATGTGAATGCAAGATGGATGTAAAGTCTACATGAATTCCTACATGGCATCAAATGGATCATGTTTCATGGTCACTTGGACTATTTTCAAAAACCACCTCTTGGAGGTTGGCCTAACACAAAACCGCGAGACCATGGCACTCTGAACACTCACAACCGTTGGTTGATTCTATTTTATCATGTGTGAAGACCTGCATGAATATATATTCATTGAAATATCATTTGATTAAGGGTTCGGTCACATATGACTTCACACTACACTTGAGGATCCGTGACCACACTACATGAATTTGGAGGTGTCTTGGGATGGCCTTTGGACACTTTCTTTTGGGCTCTCACAATTTCATGATCACGGCTCTTGGCTCGTGTGTGAAGTGGCCCTAACATTTCTCAGCACGGGTCCGGCGTTTAGCACCGGTGAGGGTAGAATCATGGGTCATGCCCCTCGGGCCCTTTCTGGCTAGTAGGTTCGTTAGGCAGAATTGGTAGGCCAATGCCATACACACTGGTCTCACCACCGGCTCCAACGGAGAGGTTGCTAATGTACAACCACTAATATTCTTCTAGCTACCAGTAATTGCAGAATGGGGTCCTAAGGCCAGTCCAAATTCAGACTGACCCGGCGTTTAGAATTCGCACATTCACAGTTAATGTTGGAATATGATGAAAGTATGTTAAAAACCACAAAATGAACCATATGTGCTGAGAAATTTTATGGATCAACAAGACTTAATGAATAATATTTTCATTTGTCAAATTTCAAATATTCTAGACAAAGTGGCTAGGGCCTTCATTTGGATTTGCAAACCATCTCGTACTATGTGCACTCACATATACCCATACATATTTGAAAGGTGCACCCCCCAGGCTCATTGCATGATGCTTCGTGGGGTTACCTCATGGGGTTGTCACACAATCGGTGGTGAGCTTGGGAACAATGTTCTCAAAGACTAGGGTTTGTCGTTTACAAAGAGGGATCCACCACTTCTCCTCGGTCGTGACACAAAAGAGACTTTATTCTCTACAAGTGTTGTGGCAAAAGAGAAGTGGCACCTACACAAAAATCTAACCTAGACACTAGAATCAACAAACAAAAATCACATCACTTGTAAGATGTCAACTTCTTGACATCTACCATCACTTTCAAATGTGAGCAACTAGAATGATTCTCCCACACCCTCAAACACTGAAGTGCAAGGAGATTTCTTCTTTCCTATCTCCCTTGGAATTTCTTTTTTTGGTTATTTGTCTATTTATTTACTTTATTCCTTTGAATTTCAGTTGGTAGAGAAAAATTGTATGAACTCATAGCACCTTGAATTTTTGGAACATCTTAATATTCAAACTCACAGACATTTTTGCTGCCAAAACCCAATTCAATTTGGCACATAGTTGACCATTTCTCTTCATATTTTATAGCAGGTTTTTGGATTCCAGTAAGTGGAGCAAACCTCAAAAAACCATAGCACCTAGAATTGGTCCATTTGGTACAATCTTCAGGAGGTCATGAGATTCACACCCACTGCCTCTTTTGTTGCCAACCCACACCATTTTGGTGCAGAATTAACCCTTTCACTTTTAAAAAAATTGAATTTTCAGAGCACCGAGCAACAATGATTGGGGAGAACCGGCAGTTAGTTACAAAAGATGAACTGGTTGAAGTTCAAGACTGCAGGAAAATTACCGATCATTTTAGAGGAATGTATAGAATATACTCCAATTTAATAAAGGAAAACTGGAGGATGTCAACATGTAACCAGTTGGACTTGCAAACACTAGGATCTCAACCGATTATGCCCAAAAATCTCCCCCATCACTGCCGACCAAACCATGGAGTATCATGCACCTTAGAAAGTAACAGCTTCATTAACTGCAGGCACAAGCATCCACAAATTACTTCCTCCCCTTGTGCCAACACATGATCTTAAGCTCTCGCCTCATCGTTTCTTACAACGCTCCAAAAACCAGCCAACTAAGGTAGAAATACCATAACCCGTGAAAATAAGGTGATTCACATTGAAGATCTGGTCTAACAATGATGAGATAATTTTCCAAGATAGACGAGAAGGATTCATGAAGAATGCAAGTTGTTTCATATTTTTTTGTCCTATACAAAAAATGCTACAATTTTTCAAAGTGGAAAGTTGTCTAACTCCCTACTCGTTCACTAGATTTTCCCTACACTGAACACGGTAGTCCGCATTTCCATACAGAACATCGCCTAAATCGGTCACCTCATGAGTACATTAACACTTGACTCCCATTGGCTACACTAAGTGTACATGCATTGAAGTTGCTACCGAGCCATGATCCGTTTTAAAAATGGCGCTTCACCATTATGACGGCGGTCTACTGCATGGCTAGAGGGTGGTTAACGGGTTATGGTATTTCTACCTTACAACATGTAGAAGCTTGCATTCATGCAAGGTAGACTTCCTTCCAAGTGACATGCCCATTGTCAATGAAATGATGCCCACACACGGATAATTAATCTGTGTGCCTATTCCACTCAAGATATGCTAGGACCAACAACAAATAACCCTTAACTTCTTAGAGCGTATTGTGGTTTCGTTAGATCATCTAAACGTAAGCTTTCTAGAGCTTAATTTTTATTGTACCTAAAAGAAAAGTTGTTGCTAACGATTTTAAGATCACAGCAATATAGTAGCAATATTTAGTAATTTTCATAAATTGTTATAATCAATTTAGAATCATTAAACTTCAAGAAATCATGATAAAAATATACAATAGAATTATAGTCCAAACTTTCAAGATTATATTAAGAATAGATGTACAGTTTGAGGTAAGAAAAGGAGTCCATAGAAAATTGATAATTTTCAATCCAAATAATGTGAATGTGCTATATATAGTATTGTATCAACAAAGGGAAAGCTTAGTTCATTCTTGACTTGAAAGAATTCTTGTGAACAACCATCTTTTCATATTGGAATGGGATCAATGCCATTGCCAAGAAAATCTCATGAGGAACACAATGATACCTATTGTGACCTCCTAGCACCTTCCTTTCGGATAAATTCGTCTTCAAGAGTCATTTATAAACCCAAAAAATGGCCTCTCATGAAGTTAAGGGTGAAGGTATGTGTGCCTTATGTAGTCATTTTTCTCAATCGAATTCAAAGCAATATTAGAGTTGTGTATAAGAAGGTTGCCATAGGTATTGCAATTTAACAATATATTGGACACCACGAAGACAGATGGTACAATGAGATTGAACTATGTGCCCCAAAAATAAACATCATACTAGGTTCAATAGTAAACATAATTGGGAGGGCCTATGACATTTGCATTTCAATTGGAATTCTTGAATCTCGACATCATAGTTCGTGTGTTTGCAACTGCTAACTGGATGAGACAATTCCTGATTCATTCCAATGGTCAAATTCGTCAGTGCATTTGGATGTGCTAGAAAATAAAGCCACATACCTTAAATCAGTAGATAGATGGCGACTCTAGACCTCTTTCGAAACTAGCGTGAATAGAATGTATGTTCGTAATGTTAATGACACAATGCCCACCATTAAATCAATACATATAGACATGGGTAATAAGTGCTTGACTAACAACAGGCAATTTAGTCTCTGAGTTGCATGCCTGCTTGGGATTCTATTTACCTAAACTTGGGAAGCAGAAGTTGGGTTTGGTTAGTTGTGAGGTTGAGCTCCAGATCACATGATGAAGTTTATACGGACAAAGTTGAGATTTAGACGTGCACTACAAACAGATGATGATGATGTATGTGGAGTAGGGAACAATCCGACTCCCGCTAAGCGTTTAGCATCAAAAAACTGCATCAAATTCTTGATGAAATATCAAATCAAAACTACACTGATTATCCCAATTACTGCATGTTACTATTCAGAGTTACGGTTACGCAAGTGCAATATTGTCTTACTTAGGAGTTTAATTTTTACCAACAAAAGTTCATTAAGTTGTCCAGACATTATAGAACATAAATGACTTGTGTGGTCGAATAGTAACACGCACTGATTGGGATAATCAGTGTACTGAACCAGTATAGAGTTTAGTATAGAGCAACTAGAACTAGGGGGAGATGGACCAAACATGAGATTGGAGATACAAATGGACCAACATAATCAGATTTCACGACACACTGAGAACAGATGATAGGAAACATGTCAACTTGGAAGTTCATGCACTCTAAAACACTACAATGAATAACATCAGAGATGCGATAATAATGCCCACACACAACATGAACAACGCACATACCACAGAAGACTCCCATATAACTTAAGCACTTTGATTTTGACTCGTTACGAATGCAGAGTGGCTCCCCACTCTCAACTCATTTCCTACTTTCAGGTATCTACCCAAAATGGAAGGCCCTTCCATCTGTAAATTCAGCTCTCATTCCGGAGATGCTGAAGGCAACATCCCAAAACTTTCAACCCTTTGGGAAAATGGAGCATTTTGTCCCACACACACTAAGTTTCTCGTTTGTTGTTGACTCCCACAGCGCTTGCTTCCACGGGAAGAATCCGGTGACACTCAACTGATGCCAAAGGATGAATCGTGAAGCAAAACTTTATGCACATCCTAACCTGTGAAAGTATGGTAAGAAGAAAAACTATAAGGTAGAAGTGCCCTATTCTGTTAGTGGACCCAATTCCGATACTGGTTCGTAAATCTAAGGACTAAATATGTGGCTCTCTGGTCGTAGACAGTATGTCAACGATGACTGCTATCCACTTTGGGAGGGCCTAAGTGACTAGGAAGGGTCAAATGATGTTCATGACTTTGAACATTTCTATGGAAATTAGATATGCTCTGGTTCATGTGATCGTAATGTCGTTATGCTCAAAACATAATTGCTAATCCAAACCAAATATAGATGATTAGTATGATGTAGGTACGGACCGTAGTGCTCAAAGTGTCCACGACAGGCACTTCTACCTTCGAATCTGTGAGCTCCAATTGAGAGCTTGCTTGGTTTCCAAATGATGGAAGCAAAAATTTGTAGGATTCTTGGTCACACTGCTAATCTGCAGCCAGGAATGTGCAGGAAGAGTGCATTGCTGCTGAGAATATGGCACATCACAGCCATAAACTTATGGAAGTGAGAATAGGATGTTTTTGTTGGTACGGTCATTGAAGTAAGAGCTCCCATCTGAATCTTGTCGTTCCAACATCACCTTATCCTTCACGTGTTCGGCTCGTTTCTGTGTTTTGGCTATGTCTTTCCGTGTAATCATGCCTATGACCCTGGACACCGTATCAACAAAACGCAGTAATAAGGAATCTTCTACAAAACATCGCGGCTTAGTACATAACTGGTTGGAATTAATTTCTGCAGTTTGGACATATCTTTCCGCGAAATCATGCCTATGATACTGGACACCTGACCACCAAAACACAATCAAGTGGGAGTCTTCTCGGAAACATCATAGGGTAGTACACAAATGTTTGGGATTGAATTCTGCGCTTTGGCTATGCCTTCCACATCATCATGCCTGTGCCACTGGAAACCGCATAAAAGGAACGCAATCAAGCGGGAATCTACGAACAAATCAGCACAGCTTGGTACACAAATGTACGGGATTAATTTCTGAGTTTGCCTATGCTTTCCGGAGTCATGCCCATGACATTGGACAACTCACAAATGAAACGCAATCAAGTAGGAGTCTTCTAGAAACAGCTTCGCACAGATTAGTACACAAATATTTGGGATAACTTTGGTGTGAGGTTTCGACTCATGACAAACATACATAGAATTGAATATATACAAAAGATTTCTATGTATATTTGTCGCAGAAACGGTTTTTGAAACCAAACCTGTTACTGGAGTCGGTGACACACAAGTGCCTTAATCCTAATGTGCGAAATATTATATATGCACGTTGAGCTGAACATTCTGCACGAACCTGCACTAATCCCACAAAAGGAGCTAAGATCGACCGCAAGACTTCCTGCACTTCATACAAAGGGGAGTCCATCATTAGAAGCAGAGATGAATATTTAGAAACGAATACTATCATGGTGTACATACCAAATCATAACCCATCCTACCGTCACAGGTGCACGATTCATAAAACATCTGAGGTCCAAAGCCAATTCTCTCCTGCCCTTGGTAGATTGTTCTTCAGTCTTGACTGGTTCGTCAGAACCATTGATCTCCACAGTTGCTGAAGAATTAATTCCATTTGTTGACTCATGCACTCCAGTTGTTACTGGGTTCTCCTGCAAAAGCACCAGTCACGACAGGCATTTTTATTGTAGGGGATACGATCAAGATGGAAATAGAACAGTTGGCATCTGATTAGGATACTGGCAGATTTGTCTCATAATTTTAAGGACACTCACGCAAAAGAAGACCTACCTGCAAGATGTCCTCGAGCTCCAACTCCTCCAAGGCTTCAGGGAAGGATGACAAATATCGCTTATGAGGGTAATGGCTATGATGATACACACGCATCGCATGGTCCAAATACACATGCTCTTTCGTGACCCTTGGTTCTCTCTCAATTAGTCTCCGAGGAAGAGACTGGTGTAATGTATCCGAATCCACTTCGATCAGAGCTCGCTGTTCTAGGAGCAAGAGGAGCTGATGCCGGAGAATCAACCCAACTAACTGGCCCTCATCATAAGGCTCTGCATGTCTAATAACTGGAAAACCGTTGTGGCGAGTGCTTTGCAGAACCTGAACAACCTCGGAAACTGATGCAATCTGTAGAAACCCAGGTCATTGATAGTTTCAAGACTTTCCTTTCATCAAACACAAGTAGAAATCAAGAAAAGTACACAAGGGTCATAAACTTGGACTACAGCTTGTCCGAATGTGCTTGGAGTGCTATTGTGGATGCTTTGTTAATTCACATTCTACGGATCTAATAAATGCCTATAAAACATTTGCAGAATTTGTAAGCAGAAGAGCTCCCAACTAGTTACCTCTGTAAATGTGATGACATGGGGAGCCATCATCTCAGCTGCAGTAACTGAGACTAGATCGCGAGGTGGCTCACTTTGGAGAAAACGAACTTCTCCTGAACAATCAGATGGCAAACTGAATTCTCAGTACGCAATGCATGAGCGCCGGGAGAAAGAAATGAGCCATAACAAGGAATACAAACAAATAATCTATGTATATAATTTGGATAGCATGCGCCAGTAAAGAGAGGATGGATTTGCATGATGGAAGTACCGAGGCGTTCTAAATCAGCTTCATAGGCACCAGCATGATGGATATGATGAGCCACCCAATTGCCAACATAAATAGAAATAATTGCTGGCAAGAGGTACTGGATGCCGCCAGTACCCTCCATCATGATAACCACCTATGAAAATTCAATTGACAGGTGAATCAGGAATAGAAAAAATAACCATTTAGGAAATCTGGACCATGTATACTGCATATAAACAGAAACTCATAGAAAGGATAAGCACATACATAGTACATAGTACATAGGAAACAGAGCAAGATTGACAGAAAGCCTGGCATAGAAAGCATGTGAAGCCATTCCCATGTGGCCTCTTTATATAGAAGTCATCGGTGTGGAAAGTAAGTGGCCATGTTGCAAATTAAGTTGAAAAACGGATTGCTTCGGTACCAAAGACAAAGAAGACCGAAAGACACCACCTAGCATTGCTGTTGCTCCAACCAATGCATGAAGACCTGGCTGAATGTTTTCACTGCAATTCCAGAAAAGGTTGATGAACTGTTCAAAACCTCAAAAAATTTACCAACTACTCTGCACGTTGTAGATATATGTTAGACTGAAAATGGATGCATTAATTCAGTGCACACTTCATATTCTACAGACTCCAAGATGCATATACTTCAAGAAACTAACAAGTTCTCTGCTTACTCTGGAAAGTATATCTTAAAAACTCGACCCAAGAAGCCTCCGACAGATGCCCCAACCTACAAGGCATCACAGGCATTTACAAAAAGGAGCAAAGGACTGAACTATTTTGAAATTGCATCCATAGGGTAGGTACAAAAAGAGTGTCAATAGCTAAGTGATTTACAGATGTGTGTCATTGTGTAGTGCAAGGCAACCATCGAAGCACTTGTGTACATCACTACAGCGTTCCATGATTTGTAAACAACAGTTGAGCAATGGAAGTCCTTCATCTTTGATTAGGTCAATTTTCCAAAAACACCCTTGTACTCTGACGGTTACTACACAAAATCAGATGCAGTTATGAATTTCAGATTCTTCAGCAGTGATTTCACTGAATTCTCGGTTGCTTTAACTCATGTTATTCGTGTATTATTCATGTACTGACTGCGGAGTAGTGTGATATTTACAACTTTGAATGACAGTGTATGTGGTTGTGAGCTTTTGAGGACTTATGGCATCATTTTTTTTCATAAGAATCAGCTTGTGAGCCCAGAGAAATTGAGTTCTAAACTCTGAGTTGTACCATAATCGAAGGCATAAAAATGCCTCCCGGAGTTGCAACGCCGTAAGCAAGGTTGAACATAGCAAAAAAAGACATCGAGTGTATAGCCAGACTGCGTATGGTGAAATATGTATCTGATACACCTCCCATTGCCAGCAACTGCTTGATTGTCTGCCGAAATTGACCAACAATTACATCAATATGGACTACCAGCATATGCATAGAATCTTTAAATTTGATCAGAATTATCAAATTATTTCAGAAAGTAATGCAATAATAATATAACTGTAGATGACATACCTGGTGAGGTACGGCAAAGAACAAGCTTCCAAGGTCATTATAGTAGGCTACCCCAGTCTTGGGATCAGCTTTTGGACATGTGTAACGAAACCAGTATTCATCATCCTTTTGCCTGCAAGAAAGTCATGTGCTTTATACAAAAAAGCTCCTGGATCCAATTTTCCAAGCAAAGGCTAACGGCATCCAACAAGCGCAACCTTATTGATACAAAATATAGTGTTCAGACATACCCTTCCTGGATGGGCAAACAGCGACCGAAAAAGTGAGATAGGAGGAACATGTTGCTAACAGCAATGAAAGTGATGAAACACGCCTCTGCAATCCTGTAGACATTTCCCATAACCAATTATTTATATGATAGAATATAGTAATCTCGTACTACAGGATCCATGAAAAAATTCTGGAATTCATGTTCCAAATGCTCATTATCAGCCCTGAAATAATACTCTTATCTAGTTGAGAACTTAACATAAACCTCTTAATAAGTTCATGGATGTTTTTTAGAACTTTGGACAGTTCCTGACACATCCCCATGGTAATATTTGAAGATTAAAAAAGACGAAAGAGTCTGTTATTTGAAGACTTCAGGACTCTACCACCCCATGGGCGTATGTAAGAGGAGTTACAGTGACATAAAGCGCAACAAAAAGCAATTATTAGAATAATTATAGAATGAGTCTGTTAAATAATGGTTAAAGGACCCTCCCACCCAATGGACGAATGCAAAAGCACCTACAGACATAAAGCGCAACAGATGGCACTCTTTCATATTAAAATTCTTTCATCATAACGTTCATAGCCATAACGAAGTTTCTTGGTCCCTGATACCCACTAATGTCTCAGGTCCCTTCACCAATATTGAAGACAGCTGAGCTACATATATTGCGTTGATGCATTTGAAAGTAATAACACTTGCCACTTATTGACAGGTAATCAAATCAAGAGGCTTGAAAGTAAGTCAAAGCCAAATTTTCCCTAGGACTATTTGGCTTGTCAGCAAAACATGGAAGGTATTCCTCATAAACAAAACCAAAGGACCCGTAAAAAGCAGGTGCAAACCTTACGAGCCTGTGTTTTGATGGAGGCCTAAATTGAGATAGCCAACCATGAGCCGTATTGAGTAATGCCCCCAATACACCCAATGATGCAGCAGTAGCCATGATTAGAGGAACAGAGTCCAAATCAACCTCCACCTGTATTCAAATGGCACATTGAGAATCAACCTACGTCCTAAATCTGAGAAAATAATCAACTCCTGTTTAGTGGAGGTAGTTCTAAAAGCAGAAATTAATTATCTTACCATGCCGCACACCACATTGTCACCACACTATTGGACGAAGTATAGGAGGTCCCTATAGATGATTGCTTGTTCGAGAGATTTTGATAAGAGCTATATAACAATATGGAAAGATGTTCACAGGAGTACCTGAAAGCCATGGAAAGCAAGACCCCCCGGCAATGATAGAGAGGAGACGTCCCTGCAGAAGTCAAGGATCCCTATAACTTATACTGTAATGCAGTGAGATACAAAAGGTTCAACTCAAATAATAGCCACATTACATGGTTAGTTATTTGATAATTAGGTTTCATTTACACTCCAACCTCCCTAATATCACGCCTGTGACAATCAAAGTGCATGTGATATTCAGGAGGTATGTAATGTTAACTTGGATGCATGATAATAGAGATTTAGTGTAGCATGTACCATTATGGAAATAACACAAAATTAACATTGCAATAATGACAATAACTAGAATGATGACAATGTGATGCATGCAAGCGTGTGGTTTGAATTCTTTTATGGATTACTTTAATGTCAAAACCTGTGATATATTGGAGGGATATAAGAGACAGTGTGACAATACGGAAAGTGATATTACGGAGGCTAGGGTGTAATATCAATATGAAAACTTCAGATTGCAATCAAGAATGAAGGACATCCAATAGTAATACCAAAATGTACAAATTTGAAAGTACAAATTCAAATCAAATTGCAAACTAAACACATCCAGAAAACACACCCGTCATTCAACCATGCAAGTACCAAAGTTGCCATTGTTGTGCATAAGAGTGATCGCCACATGACCTGCATCAAAAGAATTCGGATGAAATTGGAGTGCCGCCAAACGTCAAAATTATTTCACAAGACTGTACAAAGCGTCTTACTATGCTTCATACAGGAAAACTAGACATAGTACCCACAACGGTCAAAATCTGCCAGCTTAGTTCATATTGTGCAAATCAAGTCATGTATTTACCTTCCTTGACCAGAAGCTTGAGGCTTCCTCCAAAGAGAACAACACTCCACCGATTGGTGCACCGAATGCAGCAGCTAAGCTGAGACCAAACCACCAGAACGTCAATGGAGGCCCTTAGCCAGGTGTACTAAACCTCATCCTAAAATAAGTTGGGTATAGATACAACTACACACTAAAGCAACTCGAAATCAAGAACAAATAGGTTATCAAGTAGGTGGAGAACAAGTTCCATTCAGTACAAAGCATCTTGATGTGAGCATACCCTGCTGCTGTACCAGCTGAGATGAACTCTCTTCGGTCCTTGTCATTGTGAAAGTCCTGAATACAACTCACACCCTGACGTCACACATACAAGTCTACAACCTAGAGAGAAAACATAGACAGAATTCGCATTGAAGTTGCTGACAATCTACTGGGCCGACGATACCCTGACAAAAAAACACCATCGTTCAAATCCCAGATTTACTAATTTCGTTACAAGTTTCTTTCCCGGTCACCGAATTGACACAAAGTGATGAGCTCCCAACCACAAACTTTAGCGTGTCTGAAAGGAGCTAGGGCCTGAATGGTGCGTCTAGAGCCTGTCAGCTTGGCGCTATTTGATCATTCTTGATAACTAACCCAGTCATCCCTGAAACCGACTGAAACAAAGAACTCGACTTACAAATGGCCACGCCTTTCGAGTAAACTTGCTGAGTTTTTTAAGGCACAATCTAGAGGAACCCCTTGAACCCTGCTTTCTCCGTATTGGAAACCGACCATGCATCCATGTAAATGAAGAAGCGATAGCAGCACCAATGTGTACCATGGGTCCTTCTTGCCCTATCTGCTCTACATGAAAATGCATACACTTGTGTCAGCACCTCCAGGACCTGATGCACCTCCAAGACAACACACACAGAATCCTCAACTACTATACACTAAACACTATTGTCGAATCATTCACCAGAGATCATAATGAGTATACCACAATAAGCAGTTCCCTTTAAAAACGCCAACTCAAATTGCAAAATAACCTCAGAAAATTCTCCCTGACGTACCGGCAACCCAGATGATATTGTGCAGATAGTTCCAAAAATCTGCAAGAATACTAACATTGCATTGGCAATTAAGGCTTCTTTCTGGTATCTATAACATTGCTTGATGTGATGCAATACATATCCACATTCACCTGACTAAACAAAATTCAAGAGTTCTACAATGATACATACAGGAGGAAGCCGGGGCTAAGGAGGAGATGTTAGGAAAACAAACTGATTGACATGGACCTTGCTTTGAAATGAGGTCAATGTTACCTTAGTGACAAGAGTTCGGAATTCAAAAAAGTCTGGAATATCGATCCCATTCAAGTAGGCCATTACCAAAGTAACCTGCACAATTTATGAAGAAATTTATAAACCAGGGTTTGCAAATACTTTCCCTGCATCTTTATGGTCAGAATGTTGAAATGTTTAAGATAGATTTCTGAAGAACCAGACTTAAACAAATAAATCAAGATCCAGGAAACTTGTCATACAATGTACTGGACATAAATCACAAAATGTTCAAAGAATCCTACTTTAACTTACCCCACCACCCGCAGCAGCAGGGGCCCAAAGAAGAACTAAGCAACTCGATATTAAGACCAGGAAAGAACCAAACGCTGCATAAGCAAGGAACACAAATGGCAAATTCATCCCTTCGTCAATGGTTTTCTGTGTCCAGTCTTTCTGCATCACCAATTCAAAGGTCACTTGTTTGTCAGTTGGAAATTTAAACAGACAGAGGGTGGACAGAATGAAAACTGCAGAATCACCAACCCTGTACAAAGCAGATTCAAGCCATCCCACGCTCTCAACACAAAATCCAGCAACGTGTATCTTAAGCATAGTTATCAAAGCTCAATCCGTAAAAAACTGAAGGAGCGTAATACACCAATGAATACGGTAATATTCGCTCAATATGTAGTACAATTCTTATCTTGATCCATAGGAAATGAACCAATAATCTACCTTTGTGGTAATGAGTAATTCTTGCGAGGATTCGACAATGTATGCGACCACACCTGCATAATTAGAAGAAAAAACTTATTACTCTTGATCTCCTCATCAACCAGGTCATATTTCCGGTCAATAGAAACTCCAAGTACTGTAACGGTCTGACTAATCAAAGGATGAATTGATGGCTTTAATGCATATAAGTAGAACAATATGTTTCACAAGTATCAAAAACTGTGATAAGAAACTGGATGACATACATCGAATACATAAGTCAAACCATATAGAAAAACCATCAATATTGGAAGAAGTAACGGAAGAAATTTTGAATCAATTACCCTTTCTTAGGGTACGTCACATCACAAAAAACCAGCAAGCCTACTCCTAAGTTGATCAAGCGAAAGAGAGCTTACCAACAAGAACACCAATGAGGATAGTAATAAGCCATTTAGCCAACGTGAGACCTGTATATCTGCACAAATAAGACTTATCTGATGAATTACCTGTGGTACAGATACAAGCCTCGAATTCAGAGATGATCTCCAAATCCGCATACATTCAAATCTTATGAGATGAATCAAGAAGTCAAATTGGCGCACATATAGGTGCACGTGAGCAAAAGTAAATGCTTATAAGCACATGCAAACCAACATTGTACCTCAAACACACTTTCTTACCCATAAAAATGCCGCCGTTGATTCCCTTTCTTTTGTTGTGAATACACAAGACTGTGAATTGGGTCATAATCTAGACTCTCAACACCAACTTCATCGTCATTAGGCTCTTCCTCCTGGTAACTTTGGCATTCTTCCAGGTGGCCAAGAAGTAATGGAACCTCAGTCTCTGGTTCTATATCTGCCATCTTTATCTCAAGATAGTCAACATATAGAAGCAAAGAATTAAGCCCAACACAAACTTCACACACCTGCTCTGTCCTCAAAAAGTCCTAAAATGTATATATAACATATTTTCCATTAATAGATGTCATATTGAAACTCAAGTGCAAACTCCGTTGTCAACAAAAGAGAATACACCGCACATGATATTATCCCTTGAACTAAAGATCACAATGAACGGTCGCAAATTTTGTGCTTGAGCAAGAAGAGTATAATTACCACGATAATTATTCATGGAAAACTTGGAAATAGGAACTACACCAAAATGCAACCCCCCCTTCACATATTCCCTCACTCAATTTTTTACCTATTGCAACGAACAGATACGAAACAGGCCTGGAATTTCCTGTGACTGATCAGATGCTTGGCCACAACTTGCTGATCTACAGCGTAGTTAATGTGAATTATTTGTTGAAAGAACCTCCATGAACAAGCCCTTCAGCTAAAACAACTCGTCCAATTTCCAACTAATTTGGTTGATCAGTACAGAAAGACCAAGACTCTCTGCACTTTTCACGGATGACAATAGGAGTTATCATTGCAAAGTAGCAGGCACAAGGAAAGCGAATAAGGAAAATTTTATCACTCACCTCTCGCAACAAAGCCACAGCATGCTCCTGATTGCGCCCCTACATGTGACTTGTTCTTAGAGTGGTCTTATTCTAGAGTTGCGTAAAGAAACCCTGCCCATCCAACCCCAGAAAAAATTGCTCTCGTTAAGGAACCTTCGTAGGACTCCTCACAAAGCGAGAATGGAAGGTTACAACTGAACTACAGTGGAGACCAGAACCACAGAGCAGAGAAACTTAAAAGGGAGACTGCCAAAAACTACTCCTTGCATGTAAAGTTCAAACTTCAATGTCGAGAACTACGTGATTGACCGATTGAATACACATTCATGATCAGATACCTTGGAGTTACGCATCCTAAAATCCACTTCCATAACTTCAAAAATAGTATCAAAGCACAACTCTCAACGCTTTAAGCTGACTTAATCAGGCCATGGCACTGGTGACGACTACTACTTTGATTTCAATCTCAACATAAGGTACTATTGAGTGCTTATACCCTAAACAATGAAGTCCAACGTCCAAACTCCAGTAATTTTCAAACGAAGAACTAGGTTATTCTTCTGCTTCCGAGAAAAATTAGCCACAAGAGCTCTCTATGACCACAGATGGTTTTGAAAATCGAGAGATCATTCAAGCAATAAAAGAGACATCGCTCTACTCGAGAGATCAGCAGGACACTGAAGTTATCCATTAACTCAATGGGAACTTTCGTTGGGAGTTAGTCCCTTATGATTTCCATTGGTTGTCGTACATACAAAATCGAAATTTTTCTTTCCATTTTATGGTGCATGCTTGGAGGTGGTATTTGACTTTGACTGAAGAGCAACCTATCTCAGTTCATTGAGGGATCAAACTCATTTTAGCACCTCTTGAATGCCAAAGCGAGTTTGACACTCAATGAACCGAATATAGTTCTTCGTTTAAACATCCACACTACCTCCAGGAACGCACCACAAACTTACCGAACGTGGAATTTATGCAAAACAACCAATTCCCAACTTAAAGTCATGTTGAGTTAGAGGATAACTCTACTATTCTTCAGACAACTTTCCTCCGATCCTTCAAATTCTGAACGAACCGCTCGAGTACTTCACTGTCACTCTACCGACAATCATCAAAATGTACAGAAACTAGCGTCAAGGAGACAAACCTTGTCGAAAAGCAAAGAGAATACCTGAAATCCTCCACTCAAGATTCCGAAGACAACAATTAGATTCCGCAGTAAGACAGAAACAAAAAGAAGACGAACATTTATCATCATGGATTGACAGACAGGCGATGAAATCGCCATACAAGCACCACAGTACCACACCTTCATCCCTCAAACTAACGCACAAACGCAGAAATTCTCAATTCTACATTCCAGACTCGCAAATTACGCCCCGTGACTGCAAACTATCCATGGAGAAGATCCACCCCATGGAGTTCTGAAACAAATCGTTCCTTAGCATCCACCGACGCGGAAATGCCGGCAGCGCATCCTATAAGCAAGAGCTCGAGATTCATGCAAAATTCCCATCCAGATATCACATTCGGTGACCAGAAAGCGATGACAGCGATGCCTAGGAAAACCTCAACACTACGACGAAGATTTATCATCACGGATCCACAGACGATTAAAATAACTTCATGAAAAAATCCAAATCCACGCCACAGGAGCATGAAATTCAAAATTCTTGATTCGCAAATTAGCTCTCCGAGACTGAGAATATATCCAAGATTGAGAGCAGCTGCTCCCTAACACCCATCCAGCCTAGGACGGCATGAGAGCGACGAAAGAATGCAAGTTAGCGCACCTCGCAAGTTCAGCAAGAGCTAGTGATCCTCCCCAAAATTCACACCGAGAGAGAGAGAGAGAGAGTCACATTTGGTCACCGAATTAAAGAAGCTTAGCGTGGCCTCTGAGTGCTCTTTAAATGCTTGCAAAGTGCATCGAAGTGCTCTTAAATGCTCCTGGAAATGGCCATGAAGTGCAGCGGATGAAGCGTGTGGGGGATTGTTTTCAGTGCGATCTGGAGCACGCAAGAGCAGGCTGGAGAAAGAAAGATTGGAGTGAAGCAATATGCAAAGAGTGTCTTGTCTGCGCGCGGCGAGCCCGAAGAAGGGGAAAGCAAACCTTGTTTGTATGTAATAAGTAGCTTCGGTGCTGACCTGGAATTCCAGGAGATTGATTGATTACGTGGCGTCTCGGACACTTTCTGGCCAATGAGAGCGCAGCCGTCAGGTGCCATGTCAGATGCAAGGTTCGTGGGCCTCCACTATCTACTGTATGTAGTGCCACGTGGCATTATATGTCACCGTGGTAACTTTCCTAATGACACACCTTATGAATAAGTTCACAAAGATCATCATCTCAACTTACTTGTAGTTCATCCATTTTTTGGTATATTTGCATCCTAACATTTTTGTGATGAGTATTGTCATGAATGATTGAAATTTCGATGAAAAATCACCTAGTAAGTCACAATAATCATTAAAATTATGAATCTATAATGCCCAATTTATTTTACGTGGAATGACAAATAATGTTAGGTTTGCGTTCGGTGTGAACATTGGATATTTTCTTGATGTAGTTATAATAATTGGAAGCGTGTGTTTGTTGATTCCTTGATTGATTACAAAGGCCCTCCCCATTGTGTTTCACTATTGATGTGGAATAGTTGATACAATTTGAACACCTAGTCATAATCTTTATTAAACATGTGTTTTTGTGGTGTTTGTTCTTTGATCTTCACCCAAGCAAACACCACTCATATATAGATGTCCAATTAAAAATATGAGTTCACAGCTATTATCAAGGTAATCTCTCTCTCTCTCTCTCTCTTAATTGAATAAAAATCGCATGCCTTAGGTAAGCGGGTGTCACATGGTCACTTTAAGCCTTGTGTCCACTTCTCGCAAGTTGTGATACACACAATGACTGAAATGATTGCCAAATACCTAATAATGTATGCAGTCATTTGTCTCATAATTTTCATAGCTCATATGATAATCTTATTCATGTTTAAAGTGACAATTCTCAATGTTGATAAACCCCTAACATTTTTCACTATTGAGCTTTGGATGTTTACCATATTTTGAGCATGTTACTAGTCCATTCTCTTTTAAACACATGTCTTTTATGGTGTGCGTTCTCCCTTACATGCCTAACTACGCACCATTCAAACATAGTTGTCCGATTATGAGAAACACCACAATCAATGTGATATACTACATGTTGCTTTTCAAAAAGCACACATTCTTTATCAAAGACATATACATAGGACAACTGCCCAGGAAGCACAATTAATCACAAAATGCTCAAAATCGTTGATCTTGTCTTGGGGGGAGGGGGTTGTTTAACAAGAAAGAGAATCACTTTTGGCTCAAATAATAAGGTTGTAGAAGATCGTTGTGCCACTACTATGATTGGACTAAAAACACATGGGATTTTGGACAATATTCCTAGAAGAAAGAACCCATGAAAATGGTCGCCTCATGTACTTTATTAAGTGGTTTCTCTACCTTCCATCATGTATGTGTGTATAAGGATATGCTCTCAACCAATGGTAGTAGTGCATCTCTTATCCCAACAACTATCATGTGAAAGTGCATGTGGGTGCTACCAAAGCAAAAATCCTCCCACCCCAATATTGTGATTCCCAACTCATAAGCAAACCCATTAGACTAAAAGGGGCATAACATTGCTTTGGATTGCTATCTTCTCATTTTGGAAGAACCGCTAAGTATATGCGAGCACAATCCCCTTCATGCCATCATTGGTAAACATGAGGGTTACACTGTTGTTAGGCAATGCCAAGGTTATAACATTGATGAGACCCAAATACATGTTATATATTTGAACACTTATTACCGCATGTATTGGCAAAGGTGAAATTTTCATATACCATGTCCTATAAGGAACGATTTTTGGGTTCCAAATACTTGCCCCCGCATTATAACTACCCAAACAAATGAGGATATATATATATATGAAATCATACGCAACCCACACTCATCTTCTGAAACAATGACAAGATATTTGACAAAACTCCAATTCACGTCCGACAGTATACCATTATTTTAGGGCAAAATCACGATTGCTTGTCGAGAAGAAGTCTATGGGCGATGACAACAGCTTCTGGCTTCTGGTGAGGCCACGTTGCATGTGCTTTCTCGACCGTCGGATATGACCGATGTAATCCTCCTACCCTAATCTCCTCCGTTCCTGCCACCACTCATCCATTGCATTGTGAATACCCGCAAGCATTTTAATACCCTTGATTATCAAAAAAGCAACTATCACACGTATCCGTATGTCAATAGCGGGGTTTATCCGAAGAACCACCGCCGGTGATTTTTCAACTTGTGCACTCAAAGTTAAATTAGGTGGCACATGAGATTTCCCCTTTACATATTACAAACCGCCCAACGATGATTTCAAGTACATCTACAAGTTCTAAATTTTTTTTTTTCAAGAGCGTACTATCATGTGGACGGTGAGGGAGGCTCGAGATGGTTCATTACTCATATGAGGTTGCTTCACCATGTTATGCAATTAGGGCTAATAAGCACGAGCTTCGAAAAGCTCATTTTATGACCGATTGTGGACCTGCTTATTATGACGATTTTTTAAGAGTCAACTCTAGCTTGTGCTTCTAGATGATTGACATTAATGATAATACGTGCCATAGCAATATATGTATACTAGCATTGTGGCTTGTTGTGTTTGCACCTTGGTTCAATGATCGGGGAGCTTTTTGGTCATAATCGGTTGAGATCCTAGTGTTTGCAAGTCCAACCGGTTACATGTTGACATCCTCCAGTTTTTCTTTATTAAATTGGGGTATATTCTATAGATTCCTCTTGAATGATCGGTAATTATCCTGCAATCTTCAACTTTAACCAATTATTTTTCAAACTCAACCAGTTCATCTGTAACTAACTGTCAGTTCTCCCCGATCATTGCCTTGGTTACATGCCATTAGGATATGAACCCATGATATGGTTAATTATTAGTGTTCATGATTTTTTTTACTAATAAAGGTTCGGGTGGTACAAAGATTTCCATTTTCAAACACCCTTCAAGCATTACATGGAATTCTCTTATAAATCTCTTGGTTTTGTGTTTGACTTTGAAACATCGAAACACTAAAATCCCAGATGTCATAACTGCCAAGTTAAGCTATCCAAGACGATTGTTCAACACATTGAAACCTGAAATGTCCTACTTATCAAGTTAAGTTATCCAAGATGATTGTTGAACACCTTTCCCAAATGACCTCAACCTCAACACCAACATCATCAACTTGCCTGAGCTTGCCTCAACCAACCCCATAAATATAATAGATATTGTGACGTGAACCCAATGAAATCAATAACGTTCATCATGAGATTATGCAATCTAAACATTATTATATTTTTGGTCACACTTGTCGAAATATAGAGAGTGCTCTACTATCATAGAACACTTTGTATACTAAACCATGCGTCCTAAAAAATAACTTTATCTATTTGTTGTTGTTATTGTGCATGTGAGTGCACAATCATGGTTGAAATGTGGCCTAATTATACAATCCTACCAGTTGGTTCAATGTAGCCACTTTGGATAATGAGCAATTACATGCCCGCACAAATATATTAACATTCTCCATTATTTTTATTTTTATTTTTTCATTACAATAACAACACTCGTGATTTTTTTTAAATAAAATTTTTTTTATTTTATTTTATTTCCTTTTTTTTTGGAGGTAGTATGGGTGAATGTATAACTTTATAAGTCTTTGTGATCGGATTGTCACCCAAGGTAATTTGCATGAGTAAAGAGAGGCCACCTATTTGCAAAGGTAACCTAATTGTATATACCAATTTCAATTTAAAAGTTTTACACACACTCATTTCTTTAAATACATCGCCTTTTCGATGTCTGTTCTTAGATCAACCCTCCCCTTAAATATAAGTGTATGGTTAGTAAGATTAGAAAAATTAGGTTTTCTCATCTTAGTTAACCCTTAACTTCATGGAGTGCATTATGGTTTCATTACATCATCTAAAAACTGAGCTTTCTAAAGCTCAATTTTGATTGGACCTAAAACAAAACAAAAAAGTTGTTGGTATTGGATTGTAAGATCACATGGGGATCACACCAATACGGTAGCAATATTTATTAAATTTCATGATTTTCAAATAATAGACATACAATAACTAAACTTCAAAAAATTGTGATAAACATATGCATTAAAAACATTTTCCAAAATTTCACAATTACATCAAGAATAGATATACACTTTCCGGGATTTTTTTTAAAAAAAAGTCCATAGAAAGTTGACAATTTTCTATCAAAATAACACCAAATTACTCTATATAACAACACATCAACAAAGGGGAAAAGTTAGGTTCTCATCTTAAAAAAATTCTCGCGAACAACCATCTTTTCATTGTAGAATGGGATCAACCCCATGGACAAGAAAATTTCACGAGGAACACAATGATACCTATTGAGAACTTCCTACTAGCTTCCTTTTGGACAAGTGTGCCGTCAAGAGTCATTCATAAGCCAAACACATAGCCTCTTAGGAAGTTAAGGGCTATTCAATGAAGGTTACAATTAGTCAACGTGGCTTGCTCTTCAAGCGTTGATTGCTTGCCCGTGATTTCAAAGTCCCGACCACCTTAAAAAGCCTCCCTTGTCATATATGTATATTTGTGCACGGTACCCAAGCATGCCTCCACTTTAGAAAAATATTTGCATCACCGTGTGATTGCCGAGCATGGAAGATTTGAAGAAGACAATGACCAAGCTTAGAGGCGGAGGAACATGAGCACTAGCCGTCGGCATGTAAGTTAGGTCACCGACTAAAGGCCTCACAACGGCACCCGAAACGGATGGCATCTAAGGTGGTACCCGGTAGTACCTTAGGCGGTTTTGGTGAGATTCTTATAAAATTTTGGGGTTTTTTTTAATTGAAAAAAAACTAGGAAATCCCCATTTTTTTGTAAAAGGGAAAAGAAAAAAAGTGAAAATCTAGCAAACCATTTCATATGTCAAAATGAAATCTTGAGTTAAATTGATTATTCGACAACAATTTGCTTGAACCGTCATGCGAGTACGGTACATCAGTTACTAAGGCATGTGGACCTTATGTTGTCGCTCTTCTTCATTGGATACATGAGGTAGATGGTGCTAACTTAAACCCACGTCTGGAAATCTTGTCCAATCATTACATATCGATTAAATTTTTGAAAAAAAAATCCTAAAAAGACATTGTATTTGTAAAGGAAAAAAAGCGACACTCTAACAATCTATTTCATTTGTCAAAATGGAATCTTGTAATTTAATTAACTATTTGACAACGATTTGCCTCAACCGCCATGGGAATATGGCACATATGTTATGAAGGGATATGGGCATTATGTTGTCCCACTTCTTCATTAGATACCTAAGGTGGATCATGGTGCTAACATAAACCCACACCTTAAAATCTTGTCCGCTCAACAAATATCAACCATGAGAATTTGGGCACCTGCACATTAGGTTTCTTTGTGGTCTGAGATGACCCTAAACTACTGGGTGACAGTGGAGAGGTACCCATTTCTGAATGGAGTGGTTGGCGGTTTGATTCCCGCTATGGAATCTTCTCTCTACTTGATGGAAAAAACTAGCTAGATAGGTAGGAAGCCAAGAGCTCACCCACTGCAAGGTAGGTAGGAAACCCCACCTTGCACCTAGAGGATTCTTGAGCAGGGTAGGGCCAACGGGCTCAAAGTCACATCGGATTGCTCAACGTTGTTTATATATTTACTTATTTATTTGGGTTTCCTTGTGGGTTTTGGGTCATCTACAAATACAACTTTGAATTCTCATAAAATTTACATACATATCTAAATAAAACACATTTTGATCAGTTGAAAACTATTGTCATTTGTGAGCAAGAGTCGTGTATAACTTTCAAGTATAATGATATTTCTTATGCTCAACGCTTGCAACAATGGCTTAAGCTTTCTCTACCTTGGTTTTTTAATGATATATGGCAAGGCTTGGCTAAAGACCAACATCTAAAAGACATGCGTTACGATGAGAATGGAGTGTACATTGTGGTAAATATACATGATATGTATAATAACCATTTTAGGTTCAATAGTGAACACAATCAGGAGGACATGTTTGATTGTTTAAAGAGCAATATGATATTCGTTTTGAATAACCAAAATTGTATGTGGAGTTTGGAAATGCACAGAATAGGATCATGTGCCATACAAGGTACATGGGCCTAACATTGTCACTCTCCATGATCAAATGCATGTAAATTGACGATAGTTGGCAAGGATTGTAGTTAAGAACATACATAAAAAAGACACATGGTCATGGATCCTCAAGTGTAGTGTGAAGTCACATGTGACCAGGCCCTCAACCAAATGCTATTTCAATGAGTTTCTATTCATGCGGGTCTTCATACATGATATAATAGAATAGATCAACGGTTGTGAGCGTTCGCAGTGCCATGGTCTCCCGGTTTGGTGTTAGACCTACCTCCAAGAAGTGGTTTTTTGAAAATAGTCCAAGTGACCATGAAACATGATCCATTAGATGCCGTGTAGGAATCCATGTAGACTTTACATCCATCATGCATTCACATACTCCGTTGGTCCCTCAAGCATAGTGAGAAGCGGACTTGGAGCGGCTCCGCCTTTTCCACCAATGAGAGTGCTTGAAGTGTAATGGTCACGGGCTCTCAGTCTCGTGTGTGAAGTGGCCCTTGGAGTCACGGTCTCTAGCTTGGCATCATGCTAACATTGTTCACCACAATAGGTGAATGTGGGCTAATATTCTCGGAATTAAGTGAGCCATTACCATGGCCCACCCAACTCAGTTGCATAGTCGGGTAATTTTTTGGATTTCATACACAAAGAGAGGGAATTATTGTATACAAGCGAACCTCTCATTCATCCAACATAAAAGCCTTGAACTAGTATACAACCCAGATGTTATTTTTTAAAGCTTGTTTGACACCGGGATTAGCTTTAAGGGCCCTAAATTAGTGTACTTGAGGTCATTTGAGATGAATCGGCAAGAAACCTTTAGGGGTTCAAGTTTTAATGTTGGATGAATGAGAGGTATGCTTCTGTACGGTAATTCCCTCTCTCCCTCATACAACACATACCAAGTAAGGTAGATTCTCCTCTTTCCCATATATAGGAGTCCAGATTCAAACACGTTTATTTTCCTTGGGAATCGGAACACTATACTATTATATACAATTAGGTTGCCCCATACCAATTTATCAAAGTTACGCACTATTTTGAATATTTCCTACAAGAATTTAACAAAACATAATTACTTTTACTTTTTACTATGTGCACTATACGAATGAGAAAAAAAAATTATATGTTTTTTGGTGATATGATTTTACCCCAAGCTAATTTTCGTTAGTAAAGAGGCAACCTATTCACGAAGGCCACCTAATTGCATATACCAGTGTAGCTTGGGTGAACTCAGCGGTATTCAACAATTATCAACTTCGTAAACTTATCAATGTTATAGTCTATGATAGACTTTTAGGACAAAGTCATTTATTATAGGTTTTGAGGTCTTTTAGACAAGTGTTTATCCACTACTTACAAGCATTTGAGACTTGGGCCACACAATCTACATCGATGAAAGAATATGCAAATCCATTACAATGGTAGATATACAAAAATAATATCAGTGATGCAAGACAAATTTCATTGACGTAGGGCGTGTTGTCCGAATCTTGTTTGCTTGTTGTGATTTCATGATTGTGGTCATGGAAATTTTATGAGAGTGATAGTTGGTGGACATCATGCATAACATCACTCAACATTATAATCACGCTCAACCACCAAAAGAATGGCTATTGAGTGAATCTTGAAGAGTTTATATAGTCAACATGAATACAAGACAATGTGAGGTGCTCAAAGCCGATCCATGGTGTATCATATTTCATGGATTAGATCAAGGGTGTAGTGCACGGATTGGGGGATAGGCCAACAATTTATAAATGGGTAGAGAACACTACAAACCTCATGCATGATGTTATGTACCTCGGTTGTCATTCTCTAGTGTTCACTATTAATTAGTTATTTTTGTATTCAATTTTATAGCATTGATTCAACAATCATCCCCTACTAAATATCTCAGCTTAATGTAATTGAGGGTATCAAATGAAATGCTAATTTGACTCTTGAGATGACAGTTATCTATTATTGATATTGGCCTCTCACAACCTAAAGTTTTATAATAAGAATATTGTGTTGTTGTTGTTACTGTTGAGGATATAAGTATGTCAACTAAGTTTGTTTTTGAGACACATAGATACCTATATTCCATGACCACATAATAACCCAACTGGTCAATGTCCTGAACATGTCTACCCAACCATCCAAAATTGATTTTGCCTTTTATGATTTAAAACTTGTAACTACTATCACCTATTAGCGTGGTTCACTAGTTCAAGTCATCGCGTTCTATATCTTCTTCTTTCAAAAGAGTATCATATATAACCCAAAATAACATACACAACTAACATGGACATCAAGAAACATGATACACATACTTGGCAAGAAATAATATTCTCTATAAAAGTTACAGTAGTACAAAAACTCCAAGTGATAAAACCCACTACCAACATATGAGCCCTAGACAATCGAGATGCGCCACTAAAAAGCATATGCAAGTCGACCACCGTGGTAGATTTATAGATTTTTGAGTGATGCATGATAATTTTCCAGTGGCATATGTCAATCACCCATGACACATATGCTTGTAGTGAACACACTACCTAATACTCGATATTATAACAACTGTAACTATCATGTACTCACTTGGGAACCACATGTTTGGTTGAAAAGAGAGACAAATTGTACCATAAAGGTAGATGGGTCTTCAATGGCTCGTTTTTTTAATTGGACCCCTATATTTGATTGGTATGTGGTTCAGTGAGGATCAAAGAGCAAACATCACAAAGACACATGTTCAAAAGAGATTGGACCACATCTTCAAATATTAATAACTACTCTACACTCAATCGTGAACACAATTGGGAGGACCTATGTATCCAATTAAGAAATCAACAAACGCACACTCCCGATAATCATCACTAAATCAAGGGAAGTGCGATTTTCAATCCGATTTTTGCATATGTTTCATTATAGATTTGCTAATGCAATAGAGTTTTGTTATGCAAATCGAATCGCACAACATTATTCAGATCCATAACAATATTATGTGGGATTGACAGTATTATGTGGAATATTCTCCCACATTTAGACTGAAAGTGGGGAATATTCCGCAAAATATTGTCAATCCCACAGAATATTGTTATGAATCTGAATAATATTATGCAGTAGAAGTTGGAGAATATTAAAAAAAAATGAACCAAATAACACCCACATACCTTACCATAGTCAAAATTGATAAAAGAAAATTGTCATCTTGGATCGAAATTAAAATGAATAATTTTAACCAGGCAAAGAGGAAGCAACCTTGAAACCAAGCTCCTCAAAATTAGACACGTGTCAAGGCCAAATTCCTCTAACCTTTTGCCCACCACTCTCCGTTTCGAAAACCGGCGTTTTCAAACGTGTGTAGCCTCGTCCCTTCGCGGTTGAGCTTGGATTGTTTTTTCTCTGTTCTGTAACCATGGACGATCTCATGGAGGACCTTCCGGCGGATTCCTCCGACGGCAGGGGAATGCAGATTTCGCCGTCTACTGGAATTAAAGAAGGTAATTAACCTTTATGTCAATCGCCTTCTTCAATCTCAGCCGCTACAGCATGGGGTGTGGGGTTTGTCCTGTCTGTAGGAAACTTTGCGTGGGCGAGGCTTGTTGAGAGTGCTGGAAGTAACTGAAGTCGAATTTGGAGAATCTTCTCATGTCTTTTGAGTTTTTCTGACTTTAATGCAGGGTTTGTGGTATCAGAAACATCAGAGTGAGTTGTGTGTTTAATCACTCAGAATATTGTTGTGTGCTCTGCGTCGGCCATGTGTAGAGAGACTTACATATGACTGTGAACTAAGACTTTGACCTAATCAGCAACACCGAAACCAACATGTAATATGTTGGGAAGCTACACATGTTGAGAAGCACTCTCTCTCTCTCTCTCTCTCTCTCTCTCTCTCTCTCTCTCTCTCTGTGCTTGTTTCAATCGATCATCTCCACAACCAATTGGGCGCGTTTCTAGTTCTGGACTAGTTGAGCGTATTCTGAATTCGTGACTTCAATCCAGTGGTTGAATGGAGTTGAGATTGGGGTTTATTCTTTGAGTGCGACTCTGTTGGATTGAAGTGTAGGAGGCATCATACGTATGTGTTAAATGAATCACAACATTGTTGTCTACTCTGTTTCGGTGGTATGTGGAGAGGTACATAGTAACTGTGAACTAAGACCTGACCTAATCATCAACAGTGGAAAAATGTGTTAACACTGCAATCAACATCTTCACATGTTGAGAAGCTCTCTTACTGTTTCAATCGATCATCTCCAAAGCTAATTAAGCGCGTTTTTAAGCCTGGAATTGCATGGAGCTTTTCGGGATCACATTCACGTGGTAAATGTACGTAGACAAGGGATTGCAAACTTATGGGCACGAAGGGAAGACAAGAAACAAGAAGAAAGAAACGACTAACAAGAAACTCAGCGGAGGAGTAAGCAACACAGAAGTCTTGTAGTTTTGAATTGTAAAGGAGAATGGACTTATTAAGTCAGATCAATGCGGCCAGGTCGTCACGGCCATCGAATTAGTGGAAGGCATCGAGCTTCAGTGAGCAGGTTTTCCTTTCCGTGTAAATATAGGTGATGTAACATAATCTGTGCTCTTCCATGTCACATTTCTTAATTTTTAGTGTTCTACCTTTCTGGAGTGTGTTGAATTGGCTCGATTTGCCAGACTCCTTTGCTGCAGGGACTTAGCTTATCTTTCCGATCCTCAACCGAGGCCTATTAGTCCACCAAGTCTGTAAGCATCAGCTATGAGCCGAATTTGCCAATTTTGATTTGAACTAAGAAATCAATGTGTACATCTTGACCTACCGAGTTCTCACTCTGTGAAATCGCAACGTTTTTGTCCTTTTCGTGTAACTTGAGCTACTTCAAAACATCCAATACCCTCGTTGACAAGTGTGCAACTGAGATTCCTTCAAATAAACTGTTCTTTGAGAGCTTTCTGCGGCAACAGGAGCTGTTCCTGGAAATTTGTTCTGCCTTCCTTTCTGCTGAATGTCTACAGTCCTCCAATTTGGAGATGCGCACTTTTCGTGGAATAGATATATGTTCTAAGTCGTTCAGCGGACGGTTCTTCATGGCATAATCAGTCTCACAACATAATGTCGCCGGTTTGTTATCTTGTGCAATGCTCTGCTCCAGTTGGAAGTTCTTAAGTTTGTGTAACGATTTTGGTTTTCTTGCAGAAATCACACCTGGACCAGTTTCTGAAGCAATCCAGTCTCAAGAAAAGCCAGAAGCTGAAATAGCCCCCTTCTATGATCCCATTGATGATGACAAGAATGACATGTGGGCAGCCAAGCAACGGCAAGGGCGAAAGTCAGATGCAGTTCTGAGTTGCCCTGCTTGCTTCACCATACTTTGCATAGATTGTCAAAGGTATCCTTGCATATCTCATATTTACTTATGATACCTATTCATGTTTGATTCCCTCTGATTTGTTTTCTTTTTGCACTGTTTTCTGTGTTGTAGTCGTCAGAATTGCTTTATGATCCTTCATGATTCATCATGACAAGGGTGGCTTGAACCCAAGGCCTTAACCTGGATCCCTCGACAACTCCAAGGTTAAGCCGTCTAAGGCCGGAATAATATTTGGATGGGTGACCTTCCTAAGACTTGATTTCCCCATGCACTCTACCACTTTGAACCAACCAAGTGGGAACCCAGGAGCTTGCCCTTTGGGGAATTGTGTGCAGGCTGGGTTGTCCATGCCTGTTCAAGGTGTTCACCTTTAAAAGGAGGCAATTTAGACTTCAAGGGCGATCTTATTCTTGTGATGCCTGTTTCGAGATTATATAAGAGTTAGACCAATTTGAAAGTGAAGCAACACCATGATTCATGCCGGTGGCAACATCGGATGACCTCTCCTTTTCTTTGTCTTTTCCATCATGACCCTTGGTAATTAATGTGTGTTTCACTGAAACCTCTTATATTTTTGTTTGCAGACATGAACTGCATGTGAACCAATATCGGGCAATGTTTGTACGAAACTGCAAGATCATTGAGACAGAAAGACTTAAATATCCTGCTGATAGGAAGAGAAAGCGGAATCAGCGGCGCAAGAAACAGCATGAAGAAGATAGTAGGGTAGGAGGGCCTGGCATGATGAGATTAGATCCTAATGATGCAGGAGTTGATGAGGTTTTCAAGCCCGTCCAATGTGGTGAGTGCGGGGTAGAGGTTGCAGTCTTAGATAGTGATGAAGTCTACCATTTCTTTCATGTTTTTCCAACATTTTCATAAACACATGTTTTCACATTTGGAACTTGACATTGATGTGGATGTCAACATTGCTGAATTTTTAGTTATTGTGTTCTCTTTGCATCCTTTCCTACAATACATTAAGGATCATTGTGTGTATATTATACACACCGTTCTCCATGTTTCTGCTTCAAACTTGAAGTCTTACTCGCAACTGGTGACACTGTTAGAAAAAAGTAGACATTAGCCTTTTATACACAGACAAGACATATTCCTCATGCAATAGTCTTGGTGTTCAAGGCTGAAGAATTGCTGGAGTTCATGTGCAGCTATGATAGAACTGGTTGTAGCAACCAAATGGCACACTTGCTGTGCATGGTAAGAAAATGTTGATGATCTTGCTTTCACTCCTTGAGGTAATTCAAGTTGTTGTGCAGAAGTGAGTTATGGTGTTAGTCTGACTTGTTCTCCTGCAAACAGCATCAGATTGTGGTGGAGATCAGGGACATGAGTTATGTAACAGCATGAATTAACTCTTAAAGCTCTGAATGGCCCCCACAAACATATCATCACCAGTCCAATTTTAGGCAGTTTTGCCAGATGGGACCCTAACTTAATATAGGCACATTACCTATTCACTCTCTTCTGATCAGTATAATACATACTAGCATTGTGGCCTGTTACGTTGCAACTTGGATATGTCAACTATATTGAGTTTAATACCTATATGTATACATAAACATAATATTATACATTTAACACTTCTTTATACACCACATTCCAAGTACACCTCAAAAGCTTCTCCTGACCACTATGGGCAAGGTGTTTGCAATGGTTTTCAGCGGTTTTATCGCACCCTGGCTGCTTTCACCCTAAGGTCTCTCTATGAGCTTTCGTCGTTTTTTGCCTTTCTTTTCATTAGTAAGAGGAAATTGGGTTAAGTTATCCAAGATGATCATTGATTAACTTCTCCAGACGACCTCAACCTTAACACCAACAATTTGCAACCTTGCCCAGTATGTGAACATAACAACCCTTTTGTTGAAATATCCATGTGCATTATGCACATAGCACATCAAGATGTGTTTCAAATTTAAATTTGTATGACAATTACATCATCATGACATCCACATGTGATGCTTAAGCTTTCCCAATGTGTTGTAGTTTGGCACCCCCATACTCCAAATCTAGATTATGATAGTACAGCACCAAAATAACCACAGGAATTGGCTTGGGTATAGTTCAAATAACACAAGTGCTTGCTTCTGTTTGATGACAGTTTTCTGAAGTATTGACACTTAATTCTCCAGGTTATGAAGCAACATAGGAATTGCATTATGATGAATGAGTGCCCTCAGATGTACACTGATAAGGCAACTAACCACTAATAAAATGGAAATAGAATATTGGCGAGGTTTAGATTGCACACTTTACTGGACGCAACAAAAGCCAACCCAGTAAAGTGTACGTTTTTTTATCCTAGAGTGGATTCATAAAGTCAAGTGTTGCATTTTGCTTCTAAGACAGATCGACACCAGCAACAGAGGGTCCACGAAATAATTACTAATGATTGGTTGGTTGATGAGGGCAAATACAACACCCAATAAACATACAAGTCAAATGATTGTCATCTATCCCACCAGTGTAATCTTAAGAATAAGTTGCATGCCGATGCTTTTAAAGCATCATAAAGAATAGTATCACTCTTTAAATTTGATCACCCTACAGAAGAACCCTGTGAGGTATGCATCAACTCCGTACAGACACAGAGCTTGGAAGTCGAGACTCTTTCGAGGGCAGCTCATCCGAAACAGGCTCACTTGTTTTGGATTCCACATTCCCACCATCAGGAATGTTGTCGGCTTCTGAAGGCACAGGCTCCTTCCCCAATACCTGCGAGTAAAATTATGTGAAATACAGAGTGAAAATAACGCAAACATGTGAGAAATATGTGGAATATATGCAGATTTTTATTCAAGAACATATTCTCAGTATATGTTCTTGTGCTCTGTAGATTTGTATAAAACAGAAAATATCACCTTGACATTAGAGAGACTTTCATTTTATTTCATCTCACTTCATCTTACTACCGTAGAACCAAAGAGGTCTATACATGTGAATTTGTTCTGTGAAGATAAATATCTGTGTGTAAGTGGGCCTTGGAAGTGCACCTACACAAGGCCAGTGGACACTGACTTCTTGTCCTGGCAATTTATGTTGTCGTCTTTGCTTCTTCAAACTTTTTCTGACATAGATAGGTCGTCAGAACAATGTCAAAACTGAAATCTATGGTGTAAACATGCAAGTTGCGAAGTGTCCACTGTATTTCGACCTAGTCACAGGCATGATGGGACAAGTTGCCAGAACTGAACATGGTTTGAGTTACCATGAATCAAACTCCTATCGTCTTGTCACCCACTTTGAAGGAGTCTATCTCAAATCTGAGGGACACTTTTCTGTGTTTTACTTACAGAAAATACATGTCCATATACTGCAATATGTTCTTCTCCGAATCCAATATTCAAGTAAGAAATTGAACCTGATTCAAAGTGGCATCATTTTCGAGCTCCATCTGCCGGACATCTTCATATGTAAGACCAAACCAGTCATCGATCCAGTGGAAACATCGTTTGTGACTCTCAGAAAACAATGCCCTCTCCGCCTGCTCCATAACACACTACATAAGACCCTGACGAACACTATTCATCTAAAGAGTTCTAACTCAATTGGACTTTTTATTAGAGGTTGCTCCCCCGTGATTTTCCATTGGTTGGTTTGCCTACAATATCAATAACTTATTTTCCACTTGTGATGCATTCGTGGAGTTACTGTTTGAATTTGAAAAGCGCAACCTAATTTTATTCTTTGAAGCCTAAACTCATTTTAACACCTCTTGGCATGCCAAAATAAGATACCCTCAATGAAACCCATCCTGAATGTTCTTCTTTCAAACCTCCAAGCATGCACCTAAACTACCTCCAAGCATGCACCAAAAGCCTACCAAACATGGAGGGTGTAGTATGCGAAACAACCAACTCCTGACCAATAGTCATGTTGAGTTAAGAGGATAATTCTAATCAAATTGAAGAGTTTGAAAATTAGAATCATGACATACCCCAAGAAGCGCTTGTTCCAGTCGATAACCAAAACCCCAATATGGCACATCCACAGTCACCAGCTTGTACGCAGTCATAACTGGCTCAGAAGTAGCCTGGCACAAAAAAAATATGGGCCATGTGTAATACAATATAAGGCCACTCCTTTGGTCATTTAAACATTCCTTAGATTCTTGGGACAAACCCTAAACCCTATTTGACACACAATATACAAAAAATGAGGTTATCTGAACGGCAAAGAACGAAACGAAATAAATCAGACTCAATGCATAGTTGGCTACCGTTGCACACCTGCCAACCATGTGAAAGCATTCCTCTTCCAGTTTTTTGAGATTTAAATTTTGAGAGGTCAATCTCAGGGCCTCCAACTACGTAACTCCAATAGTCTTTTGCATTTGACGAAATATCTACAAGCTCCACCTTCCTTGAAGATAATGCGCCTGCATTCAAGTTGTGTACCTGAATTTAAAACGTGCCAAATGAATCAACACACCTTGCTATAGAGGAAGTAATTTGCCACACCTGCACAAAGATAAATTCTTAAAACTGGGTCTTCAACACTCATCAGTGTAAAATACAGGAATTTCTATTTGTTTTTATGTCACATTATTTTATGATCTTTAAAAAAATTAAATGAATTTAACAGAATATTTTAGCATAACTACACTAGGTATGATATTTAGTGTCAACAATTCTAATTGTCTTGCTCAATACTAATTGTAAGCCACGGTATAGTGTCACCAACACTAAATGTTAACCCAATATTATTTGTCAATCCTTGTAACTTTTTGGGGGGAATATAGATTTACAGTGTTGTAATTACTGTCCCTTACCACGTGATTTTTCATCCAATTTTCACTCATCCATGACAATATTTCATCAAAAGTTGCTGACAAGAAAAGGTATGGTTTTGGCCAATGGATGAACTCATCCATCATCCATAATAGCATTTGTTCACTTATTCATAAGTGTCATCCAAAAAGTTACCATAGTGGCATTAAATACCATATGACACTAAATATCATATTTAGTGTAATTTATACACCATCAGTTGTAATTTCAACGTAATAATTACACAATTGCAAGTTTATGAGAAACACTCTGCATGAGTATGGCACTCACATTTGAAGAAGTGCCGTTATCCGCTACATGTAATGTCTCAATTGTAAGCTTGAATCTGTTCAAATATGGACACTACACAATATCCGAGTCAGTCACACATCTCAATGTCTTAATACTGTTTCTAAGCAGAGGTATGTTAGCCTACATACACCCATATTTTGGATACAAGAATGATAATTCACTAGATCTTTCATAAACTTTACAGATGAGTTGAAATATTAATGTGTGAGAAGAATTGGTCATACCTTGAGCACTGACGCCCCAAGCAACAGTGAGTGAAGAGCCCATCACATGCAGAGAAATTTGCACACATTATAAAATGTGGATAGTCCCACCATCTTTTGTATGAGATCTTGACAGAAACCCTAATTCAAACTTTCTCCCAAATATTGACATTGTTCTATCAAAACCAAGAACACAATATACATATTGGCTTGTAAAAGCACACTTCTGAGTGGAAGTCCTTAATAACAAAAGTCTCCCATAGACAATGGAGCTTACATTCTGAATTATACATTATCCAGGAAATATGTTCTGAATTATATGTTATCTTATGGTGCCAAAGGAGCCAAGGAGAAGCAATTTCAACCTGTTTTGCA
The DNA here is from genome assembly GCA_950295325.1 of Polytrichum commune. NCBI lineage: Eukaryota > Viridiplantae > Streptophyta > Polytrichopsida > Polytrichales > Polytrichaceae > Polytrichum > Polytrichum commune. Next base: position 43,862,471 of record OX485804.1, read on the forward strand.
CTTTGGGTATGCATTCCATGCCTCCTCCTCAATATGCAATAAATTCGTTGGCGCAAACGTTGACAACCACGAGGGGATTTTGCTGCCAAAGGAACATTCCACAAGGCATGTCAAATGATGGTGAAAATAGTATTACTACGTGTAAATCTTGCAAGGTGCAACTGGATGGTCTTCCAAAACTTGATACATAGTAATACTCTTGATGCATTAAAATTATCCTCTAACTCAACATGACTTTTGGTCAGGAGTTGGTTCTTTTGCATACAACAAATTCCATATTTGGTAACTATTCAGTGCATGCTTGAAGGTAGTGTGGAGGTTTGAACAAAGAACACTCTATATCAGTTCATTAAGGGTCAAACTCATTTTGGCATGCCAAGAGGTGCTAAAATAAGTTTGGCCCTCCACAAACCCAAATAGGTTGCTCTCCATTTAAATGCAAACACTACCTCCTAGCATGCACCACAAGTGGAACAAGAATTATTGATATTGTATGCAAAATAACCAATGGAAAATCATAGGGGACCAACTCTGATGAAAAGTCCCATTGAGTAGAAAGACAACTCTATTATCCTCTTTACTTGGGAGTTGGATTTTAAAATGTCACCTTTGCAAGTGGTAGATTTTTGAGGTATATTGTCCCCGACCATATTCCTCGTTCTCAAAGGGTCTGTTTATCAAGACTTCAACACCCTCGCCTCCTCCTGTCTGCTGCTCTTGCATTTTGGTGACCATGTACATCTGTGCTATCCTATACTGGAAAATCCAACCAAAAATACCACCCACACAAGTGAGAAATACATATTATGCATTCCAAAAACAAAATCCCATGTTGCATAAACTGCAGGTTTTGGAAACCACCCAATATTTCATAATCTTGGAAATTACAACATAACCCACCAATAATGACACTAGTCACCTACCAACAAATTTATAAACCTAATAATGAGCTACTGAAAAATTCAGGGGAAGAAACGGTCAATCACCTCTTCAAGGCTCAAAGGCATCACCACTCGACTGAAACAAACCACCAAAGGCGTACAAATTTCCTGGTCAAGGATTCCAATAAATCCCTAAAGTAATTGGCATTACTTCCTTAAAATGCATCAAGTCTTTCAGATTCGTTCACTTTAAAATGTACAATAACAATGTGCGCATTGGCTCGCTTATGGTGGATGGCATGTGACTGCAATTCTTTTGCAGCACTTGTCCAACAATTTTATAATCAAACAACTGAATTGGAAGCATGTCCTAAAAGCTAACATGTGTGAGAAGACCAACAGCAATTTCACAAAAGTGCTGCGGTGGAAAAACACATTGATAAAATTCAAGAATCAAATTTCCTCGCAGTAAACACAATGTCTGTGCAAATGTTGGCATTTTGCAGAAATCCTCCGCAGCATTCCACATTCCACCTTCTAAACAACCAACAAAGATAGGCACTCTATAAAATGTGAGAAAGGCTACCGACAAGTCCAATTCATGTCCTTGTCATTCCCTCCTACATGCCGACATTGAGAAGATGAAAGTTAGAATATGACATCCTACTAAATGGCGAGATAAGGAGCTGAAAAGACACGTCAATTGAAGGAATGCGCTTAACCCTGCAAAATCAAAAGGAGGAAGGAATGCTTGTACTGAGTGACTTCTCCCTCCTCGACCTAAACCAAATTGAGAATGATTGATTGAATAAGACTCGCTGAAACAAAAATCTCAAATGAAGTGCGCCAATCAACACGTTAAATTGAGGATACAATTCTGTGATTTGTACCATGGCTGATGATGATGATGATGATGATGTTACCCTCTTGCACCTGCTGATCCCAAATTGGAAAGAGAAATCCTAAGAGTATAGCCCACTCCACGCAAGCTTGCACCCAACCAATTTCACCAAAACCGGATGCTTCCAGAACCGGGTTGAGGAAATTATCCCAGATTTGTGAGACCCATTCAAAAGAAAAGCCTGCTTTTGGTCGAGGTGCCCGGCCTTTACCCTCACAAGAAGCCAATAAAAGCTCCCTTCGATTGGATTTACCCTACCTCGACGGCCCTAAACGCACCGAACCCGCATCGAAACCCACCGCGCAAAACTCCTCATCCCGCCAAAATTAGCACCCACACATGCCCATCCCCTCGGATCTGAGCAGCTCCAAAACTTGTTCGCGATCGATGGCGCGCTTCCCTGTTCTGCGAGAGGAACACTCTGAAACTTCAGCAACCCATAACTTCACATAAAACCATAAGTTAACCCCTCCCCTCTCCCTCTCCCTCCCCCTCTCTCCTCTCTTCCTCAAAGAATGGCGAAAGTCAGATCCCTTAACCTTACTTACAGGAATTTGGAGCTGCAACTTCGGGATGTTCAATTGTGACAAAGAGGCTCACAAATGCGAAAGGCTCCCTTCACTTGTTGTGAATGATGATCATGGCCATAGCTTGGAGGCACACATTGCATTTGTGACAAGGAGGTCGCAAGGAAGGCAGGGCTAAGGTTAGACAGCTTGCGACCAGGACTAGATTAGCAACTTGGCAGCCCCAGAATGATCACCACCATCTTCCACTCTTTTAACTCCACTCCATCCTGCAAACATGTGCTTTTTGTGGTCAACATTTGAATGAATATTGTCACACTTCAACGATTCTAGCGAGTGAGTCTGTGACGAGAACACTATTGTGCAAACTATTTGTGGAGCTCTGCAACATGCTCGGAACATCGTGGAGCATTTGGTGGGCTGGAAACCATCTCCACTCGTTTAAAGGTATGTGGGTGTTCTTTAGTTCGTTTTTCGTGTTCTCCAACTTCTACCAATAATTAGACTTACGCAACAAAACGTGTGTTGCATTAGCAAATGCACGACGAGATGTATGTAAAAACCGGATTGAAAATCGGACCTACCCTGATTTAGTTATGGTTATCAGAAGTGCATGTTCTTAACTGGATACACACGGTGCCAGACATTTATAACTGACAAACCCAATTTTGAGCAGCCCAATTTGAAGCTGGAGAAATTTAATCAGTTGAACTCATTTTAAGTAGGTTCTCAAGTGTCTATTTATATTAAAAAAATAAGGTGCCTCCAATTGATTGGTTTTTGATGAAAACATAAAAGACTATAACATTTTATGTTCATTTTCATCAGCACTCGTTTATGAATACCAATATTATGCTAATTTGTCTTATCTTTGAGCATCTATGGCTCCGTGAAAAATGAATAATAATTCAAATTGGAAAACGACATAATGAAACTAGAGCAAAGTTCTTTCTCGTTGCATTCCAACATTATGTCTAACTAGCGTGCATCATTTTCCTTAGCAATTCTAGCAAAGGAAAAAAATATTTATTTATTTATTTATTTATAAGTGCCTAGCACTATAGGTCCTCCCATTGAGTGTAGAGTCGTCATTATTTGAAAACGCAATCTAGTCTCTTTTCAATATGTATCTTTATGATATTTGCTTTTCACTTTTCATTGACCACACACCAATCAAATATAGGGGTCCGATTAAGAAAACAAGCCAATTAAGACCCATCTACCTTATGTTCTTTTGGGGGCAAGAGGAAGTTCTTGCATACTAAGTGTAGGTGTCTCTCATTCATCCAACAAGAATGATCTCAAATGTTATAGGAGTGAGCCTAGTTCAACATTGGAGTGATGTAGTACGTATTTATTTTGGAAGCATTTCGTAAGCTTCAACTGAAAAATCAGAGAATTTTCATCACAAGTTCAAAAGTGAATTGTAAACAATAATTCTCATATTAAAAAATATCCATGTAACCCCTCTTAATTTTCAATAGGAGTTGCAACCCTCATGCTCCCATAACATTTTCAAATCCATACCAATGTTTTGTAGGATTAACGGTATTCCACCGAACATTCTCCATGTCCAGTTTGAATATGGGAAATATTCCATGAAATACTATCAATCCCACATAACATTGTTATGGATTTGAATAATGTTATGACTGTTGACACAAGAGAATGAATGATCTGAACATATAATTGTTGTGGACAATTGAACTCTTGGGCCCAACCATGAGGTCCAATTACTTGACTCCCGTATGGATATGTTGTACGAAAATCACCATATTGTACTCTTCTTAGTGGACTAGGCACCAAAATCAACTTGAAGAATCTCATAGTATCCATAAATTGTATGCCTCTTATTCAAGCGAGGGTAATGTTTCACTATTATGATGGATCATGTTACCAAAAACCTATAGTAGGAGAACACGTTTCCAACATGGGTGGATGAGAGGTACACATGCAAGCAACGATTCCATCCTACGTGCATGTCACTTTATGTTTACTAACGTTTTGACAATGGAATTGGGGGCAGGTTTCATGGAGTCTCGGTAAACTCGTCCATTGGGAAGGTGAAAATGTAATGAATTGTTTTGTAGCATGGTTTTATGTTTTTTTGTATATTTTTTGGACATGTTTTGAAAATGGAATAATAGTCTAGTGGACCCAGTTGGAATGAATATGCCTTTAGCTTCCGTTAGGGTCTAGCCACACATCCCGGTTAAGGCTCCGGTCAGAGTAAGGAATCACTCGCATTAGTTATATTGTGCCCGCATTACCTTGTTGAGAGAGTTGGCTAACATATGAAGGTAACCAACCTATATGAGAGCTAATCTATTTCACAGGCACACCCCCTAGTTGAAATTAAGGTTTAAATTGAAGTTATCAAACTAGAAGTTAGCTAACTTTTGGGACTAATTTTGTGAAAAAATCTCAACTCATTCATACCCCTAATGCTCACTAACTTTCACAAATGAGTAACCCAAGTGTTTTTTTAATTTTTTGATTTTTACTGAATGCCCGCCTTTGATTAACCTATCTCTTCTCCATTCCGCTACAATGTGGACCACATTATTTTTTACATTGTCCTAAATTAGCATACATATAAAATTTTAAAATAATATATAGTGATAAATAAAAATAAAAATGTTCAAATGTAGGTTAGGTAATATTATTCAATAATAATAGTTTATTATTATTTTGAATCATAATGAAATAGAAATGGTGTGGGCAATATAATTATAATTTATCAAAATTAGTCATGTTCAAAATTTTGGCAAGTTGAGCAAACTTTGGTCGGTCAACCTTAACTCCTCTCTTAAATTGATCAACTTTTAGTTAGTGGTAATCAGGATGTGTGGTTGTGCGATTGGTTAGCTCATATATATGAGTTATTATTAAGGGCTCCTTGTTTCATCTTTACATGTATTGGAATGTAGTTTCCATGTGGGATTCAAGTGGGTCATGGCGAATGTGAACATGACACGCATCAATTTATGAGGGGGAATCAACTATTTTGTGTTGGAATAGAGAGCCCTTTATGGTAGTTGATTTCACTAACTCACATGGTTAGCTAATTATCCTAGCTAAGTGGTGCGGCTATGGATTTAGTTAGCTAGAATTTTGGTTAGCTAATCCTCACTAACTGTAACTTAGCTAATTCTCTTAACTAGGTGGTGCAACTAGACCCTTATATGGGGACTTGTTTTTATAGACCCCAATGCTTGAGTTTGTCAACCCATCATTAAGCTTGAACAATGGAATCATGCCTTGTTATGGCATGAGATTTGTGCGTGTATGTTACATGGAGGGTGTAGTGACCATATGTTGTAAATTAACTTGCACCGACATCAAGAGGTGTTAAATCAAGTAGCACTACACTAAATACAAACGCATACACTAAATGTCCATAACCCTATGAAAGTATGTAACATTAAATGTAAAATCAACACTAAATATCAACTATGGTAGTATGTGAAAGTTACATGTTTGAATTTAGTGCTAATAAGGATATGGAAAAAAAAACGATGATAAAAGGAGAATTTCAGCATATCTTCTAACATATCTTCTAACACTAGATATCAAGGAATTGAAAATTAGTGTTGAGTATGGTAGGGTAGTAACAACATTAAATATAATCAAACACTACATATCATATTTGGTATAGTTTACCATAGATTGCGCAAAGAGTGACCCCTCTTTTGTATTTTCCATAAGATTCTATATGAACACTTCAAATTTGGGAGTAATGTCAACAATACTAATCTCATACACTCCATATGGTGGAGGGGGGGGGGGAGGGGTTGTAGCTAACATGTTATGTAGATAGATAGATAGATGTTGCATTGTTGACGAAATTGTAGGGTCGAAAAGGGAGATAAAGATATTGATTTAGCGACTACATGAACACACAAGTGAGTTGTTTTGTTGAATTGCACCATTAAATCGGTGGCATGAGGTTAGAGGTGGTCGATGCTAGGACAAACAAATATTCTTGTATTAGCGGCGTTCAAGTTACATTCAAACTCTAAATTTTAATTTCATGTTAGAAAGATGTCATTGTCTTCAACTGTTTTGGGTTCTCATATGAGCTCATGGCTATGTTCAAAGTGATCTCTCTCTCTCTCTCTCTCTCTCTCTCTCTCTCTCTCTCTCTCTCTCTTGCTATCTTATAAAAGAACTCTAACGTTAATCTACTTAGCAATAGTCTTTGTGAAAACAAAAAGACTTCAAGCTCATTCAAAATCTACATGTACATGGAAGGCTATGGTAGATGAATAGGTAAAATAATCAAAGTTACAAATGTAACCCACATCACTAACCCATTGTTAAAAGTTAGGGTTTATGGGAACTTGCCACAATTAAGGTCTTCAATATAAACCCTTGACCCCAAATGAACCTCCTACTTTTCATTCATGTAAGTGAGAGGAGGTGCTCGCATTGTTCATACATACCGAGGCAATAGATACATGCTAGATGTGGGAGAAGTCAAGGTAAGCCACAAGAGGAGTATTCTACTTGGAGTTACCCAATCATGGCAAAGTAGCAGGTTTGAACACTCGTTTGTCATCTTGCAATGAGTGAAGTAGTTGGAAATACCACAATGCATTTGAAGTTTGTTATTGACGTGTGACATGGATGACAACTTGGTTTTGTTGTTATTTACCTCGTGTACACGACTGATCCTCAAATATTTGTTAGTTGGTGGGATGGGCATAGGTGAGGCATGCCCTTCACTTTCAACACATACAAGTGTGTATTGTGCTCAAGAGTTTTTATACAATGTTATTGGATGAAGTTACTAGGAATTTGTACCCTAGTAAGTACTCCATGGTTGTTATAGTAATGTTACATATGTTTTGTGGTGAAGCAAAGGGTGTTTGCTTCAACTTCCAAGGTACGACACATTCATACTTAAAATCTCATGATTGGGTATCGTTGAAAAATTAAACCCTAGGTATGGTACACATTCTTGCAAAGCAACTTAGCCCAATACGAAACTTGTGGATACCTCACCATGCACATACTTAGTTGTATTTGAAAACAAATATACTTTACCATGCAACCAAGTACTTTGTTACAAATGTGAATGTTGAGAAAAAGTTGAAGGAATCTTAGGGAAAATTCACCCCACCCATCCTTGCATTGCAATGAAGAAGAGTTTGAAGGGTTTGGCCTCTAAAAAGAGGAAGTTCAAGCTTTGAAAATCTCTCTCTCTCTCTCTCTCTCTCTCTCTCTCTCTCTCTCTCTCTCTCTCTCGATCAATGCCATGATATTAAATTTTTTGATTATAAACTTTCACATTAATCAACTAGCAATTGTCTTCTTTATAAATAGATGACGATGTGCTCAAAAGATCCTAAATATACATACATGGAGAATGGTCATACTTTCCATACCAGATATGTAACAAGGATGTAGATGAATGGAGCAAAATAACCATGGTTACAGTTGTGACCCACATCTCTAACCCATGGTAAAAGTAGGGTTTGGAAAAAACTTACCATAGGTAAGAACTCCAATATAAATCCCTAACCCTAAAAGGAGCTTCCCTTTTTACTATTCATGCAAGCACAAGGTGGGGTGACTTTGTGCATACTCATTGGAATAGTAGATACGTGTGGAAAGTGAGAGAAACTAAGGCTCATCACCAAGAGGAGTATTCTACTTGGAGTAACCCAATCATGGCCAAGGAACATGTTTGGACTTTTCTCTTTGTCCATTTGGTTTGGACTGTTCCGCTTGTAAAAAGTACCATTATGTAAAGCGTACATACATATCAGAAGGTGAAGGTTAAATAGCTCAGGCCGCGCTTGAACACCCATATGTCATTTTGCAATGAGTGTTGTAATTTGAAATATTGCAACGCATTTGATGTTGTTTAAATGTGTGCGACATGGATAACAACTGGGTCATGATGTTATTTACCTCATGTATGTAACTAATCCTCAAATGTTTGTTGCTTGGTTGCATGGGCATAGGTGAGGCAGGCCCTTCACACTTTCAATATAATGATGTATTATGATTATGACATTTTATGCATATCTATTGGTTGAAGTTACTAGGAACATTTCCATTGTAAGTAATCCATACATGTGGTGGATTAGATATATATGTACTTTGTGGTGAAGCAAGAAGATAGGTGATTAAACTTCCAAGGTATGGGGCAGTCAAACTCAAACATTTGTTGGATATCATTTTATAGCATAAACCCTAAGTAAGGTACATATTCTTGCAAAGCAAAGTAGGGTATACCACAAAATGTCCAAGTTGTACAACACATAGATAAGCATGATTGCAAACAACTCTATTATGCAAAATGCTATTGTGTTACCAAGTAGGAAGATGCAAAGGAAATAAAAAGAGTCTTGTGGAAATTCCCACCCACCCACCCTTGTATTGCAATGAAGAAGATGTTGAAGGATTTGGCCTCTGAAAAGAGGAAGTTCAAACCTTATAAAAGTCAACTATATATATATACTCTGTACTTTGTTTTTACCTTGCATTGTATGACTAGCACAACTTTTAACACATAACTTCAAAGAGTTATTATTCTGGATTTCGAAAAAGGTTATCTAGGAAATATCCACCATAGATTCAACAATATGTATCTACGGACAAGGATGTTTACTTGATACTATATTAAGAGGAGGGAGACATGAGAGCCTCCTTTCCAAAGTTAAGCCGCATATGTAGTTCACCCTAAGTAACTTCGGGGTCTAATGAATAGTGTGCGGACTTGTGGGTGGTGTAATGCATGGGTACAAAATGTATGATTATGCCGTATTTGTTTGTGTGACATAGATAATAATTGGGTTATGATGTTATTCACCTCGTGTGCGTTACTAACCCTCTCTTTGGATTTGGTTGGTGGCATGGGCACATGTGAGGCAGACCCTTCACAACTTTGACGGCTCTCGTAGGTTTTGTATACCATCTTCTTCTTTTTTAAAAGGATGTGTAATATGTAAAGATATTCCACAATGTTGGTTGGAATGCTTAGCGATTATACCTTGCAAAATACTTGGCAAATGTCTTAGAATCCCTTATTGAGTTTGACAATACACATACTAGATATGGTTTGCAATATCTTATGTAAGGGTACAAAGTTTTGAACCTTAGCAGTTTGATACTCAAAGGTTTAATATTGTTAGATACATACCAAGATGAGAAGGTTAATAAAGAAAGAGGACAAATATGCAATTATATAGCCATGAGGGATGGTCCCACCCACCCTCCCGGTTTCAAAAGGTACATGGATATGTGGAAAAATGCTTTGGCCTCTAAACATGAGGATCTCTCTCTCTCCTTTCGATTATATTTATGGCATTTTCAAGATTTTTTTAAAGTGGAATTTGCAAGATTGGTTTATGGGAAGAACACTTTTTAAAAATCATAAATAAATTTCTGGATATTTTGTAAGAATGTTCATTCACGTATAGACATATGTCATATCTTAAGATGCATACAAATATACAAACACTATTATAAGTCTCTATTTGTAATACAATTAAAAATACATGCATGATCGTTTTAAAAGGAAAGAAAGAAAAAGAAAAAGAAGAAGAAACAACAACAACAACAACAACAACAACCTTCACTTTTAGCTACAATATAACTTTGCATCTCAAACACAATTCTCCATCTCATAATGATAATTTTTGCGATTCGCATTTGCAAGTTGGATGCGACAATTCTAGTTGATTTGATTTAACAACAAAAATTGTATGTGGAGTTGGAGGTGCCCACAACAAGGTGTGTGGGTGTTATTTGGTTCCTCTTCTTAATCATATCTCTATGTTTGACTGGTATGTGGTTTGACGAGGATCAAAGAACAAACACTATAAAGACACATTTTTAAAGAAGATTGGATTACATCTTCAAATATTCTTAACTACTCTACACTCAATTGATGTTGATGCTTCATCGTAGATTTGCTAATGCAACAGAAGTTTTCTTATGCAAATCCAATTGGTAGAAGCCAGAGAACATGAAAAAAATGAAACAAATAACATCTACATACCTTAAACAAGTGTTTCATTTCCTTTTGGAGACTATCACTTTGCTAGAAGGTCTACAATAGAACTCGGGTCACGATCAACCATAGGGCGTACTAGGCACCAAACAACACACGTCTCCACTCGACCATCACGAGAGTGGTTCTTGCAACACGTGAAAATGGTACAATAACTCCAACTTAGAATACATACATTAAAACATCTAGTTGATTGTGGTCCACACCATTCATCATCGATCCACGCTACTTATTTAGTGGATGGCATATGTCATAAGGCACTTGGTGCTACATGGCCAGTCATGAATAACACAATATGATGAACACAACCCACTAATTTTAATGCCACACAAAATTGTATATGCTAATGTGGTTCATCATTTGAAGTTGTTGGTATAATGGGCACACTAAATAACACGGGCCACAATCAATCATGAAGAGCCCACACTTATTGAATATCAATCCATGTCGAATTTGTAGTTGGTATTTAATTAACAAGGAAAACATTTCAAAAGTTCAAGTATTTGTTCTTAGGAGATTGATGTGGAGTGAGGATGGTTTTATTGTATGCTACTTACATTGAATCTAAAATTCAAGGTGTTGGTCAAAAGTCTTGGACACGATGACTTAGGGAAAGACGTGGGTTTTTGGGGCTTATGTTATTTCCACCATGGTTAGATCATTAGTGCAACTCACATTAATTTCTCACCCACACCAAAAGGTCCATTAAGTGAACATTGACATGTGAAACCAAGTCAACCCACACTAGTTTTATCAACATTCCACACTATTTTGGAATATTCAATACATCTCATTTATTCACTAATGGTTGGCATATGGATGGATGAACAAACAACCACTTTAATTTTTTGTGATGTAGTTTTGACCCAAAATAAGTTGCATCGGTAAATGCGTCGACCTATTTGTGAGGAAGTCAACCTAATTAAGCATACTAGTGTAATATATACTAATTATCCTAGTTAGCATGTGTGTTACTAATTTCCAAAACACACACACTATTTTTCCAAGTCTCAAATTTTAAGAGGGCCAAAATTTGTATTGAGTGAACTCACAAATACATGCTCAATTACCATGCATTGCAAGAGAATTAGTGTGTACTTTAAGGTGATTGTAGGAGTGATGAAACAAATTATATGCAAACACATGCTTGTCAATGAACACAACCAAGATGAAGAGTGCCGATACTTTTAGTAATTATTGATGCTATGAATAGTAATTTCAAGGAATAATACTGAGATGACCAATGCTTCCTAGATTTAAAAATAAATAAATAATTGGTAGCACTAATTTCATAGCGTAAGTATTACCTTCACTAATTTCCCACACACACTATTAGCCCTCCCTCACTAATTGGGATGATTAAAGTAGTTTTGCCACAACGTAATGGATAAGAATATCTTCATGCTACAAATGTTTGAAGCTGAAGGACGAAATAATAAATCATTTCCTTAAAATCAAGCACCGTGTAAAAGAATCTATGTGTGCGCACAACACTACATATGGTTTCAACAAGTGGATTCTAGATAGATTAAAGTTTTGAAAGAAGTGAATTTGAGGGCCACTTCACACATGAGCCAAGAGCCGTGACCATGAAATTGTGAGAGCCCAAAAGAAAGTGTCCAAAGGCCGTCCCAACACACCTCCAACATCATGTAGTGTGGTCACGGATCTTCAAGTGTAGTGTGAAGTCATGTGTGACCGGGACCCCAACCAAATGCTATTTCAATGAATTTCTATTCATGTGGGTCCTCACACATGATATAATAGAATAAACCAACTGTTGTGAGCGTTCGGAGTGCCATGGTCTCGCGGTTTTGTGTTAGGCCTACCTCCAAGAGGTGGTTTTTGAAAATAGTCCAAGTGACATGAAAAATGATCCATTGGATATCATGTAGGAATCCATGTAGACTTTACATCCATCTTGCATTCACATACTCCATTGGTCCCTCAAGCGTAGTGTGAAGCGAACTTGGACCGGCTCCGCCTTTTCCACCAATGAGAGTGCTTGAAGTGTACTGGTCGTGGGCTCTCAGTCTCGTGTGTGAAGTGGGCCTGATGTAATGATGGATAAATTAAATAGACAAAAGGCACAACTTTTTGAAATAAGTACCGTAGTACCATAGCTGGTTCGTTCAAAAATAATTCTAAAAATAAAAAATGTAAAAATTATGAAATTATGAAGACAAAAAAACGAAAATAAAATAAATTAATTTTTGCAATCTTTTGGTGTTTCTAAGCCATTTAAGGTCATTTTTACTGATTTTTTGCTAAAAATGAAAATTGAGAAATTCAGTTTTTTGAGAGGCGAACCTTATTTTTTCAAAATAAATAAATATTCGTTCGCCAGGGGACGAACCAGCTATTGTGTTACGGTAGCCATCGAGAAATATGTCAAAGTGAAAATTATCACTCTTTAAACATTCACGTAGGTCCTCTTCAATAATTATGCTAACTACTAAACCTACAATGTTGAACATAATCCAAACATGATTTATAAGAACCCAAACCTTCCAACATCTCTTTTTATGTATACGTATGCCCCGATTGGGAGAATTCAATTGATACATGGGTTTATATCATGAGGACATTTTTCACATTTTCAGCTAGAAACAACAACAATTATCCTCCATACGACACTTTGATGCCCATAATGGGCCTCACAGGCATTCAAATTCTGAGGTAAGTGGGCCAAAAATATGCACTTTCGGCTACAATATTAAATGTTGGAGTGACACATACAAAGTGATTAACGTACCCAGATCGAGGTTGTAGTCAATTTCCTCATAACTTTGTAGAGCTCGTATCCATATCATGGCACGGGTAGATCACTCCATTGTCAAGTTGAACATCACGTGCGACCAAAAAAAATCTTCTTTTGGTAAGTTGCACCACCAAAATGGGTCAAAATTTTATCAAAAAATTTTCATGAGTAGATATACACAGTACCTATGACATACTTAAAAATGGTAACGAAATTTGATGATTTGTTTTTTTCATAAAACATACCGTTTCTAACTAGAATGACACAGAATTGAACTAAAAAAATTACTAAAAAAAATAAAGATGACTAAAAATTTCAGAAAACTATTCAAAAGTTACTATCAATGGTTATGTATATGTAGAAAAAAAATCATAAATTTTAAAATTATATATGGCATGTAATATAGGGGTAGGAAACTTTGTCCGCACGTGGTGTTCAATTTGACAAGGAGTGATCTACCCGTGTATCATGGTCATTATCAAAGTGAAATTCCTCTTTCTTCGTAGATGATCATATGTTTTGTATGTCTAAACAACAAGTTAGATCCACACCACTCAAATCGTTTTATCAAGATAGACGCCATAACATTTTCAACTACCATAAGCCATTCCATTATAATAATATTAAGTGACAATGCTTAGCCGAATGTCACTTGTTTTTTCCAGGCTGGATATACTTATTAACAAGCATCCATAAGGTATAAATCTAGCACCTTTGTATGACATATTCCCGGTCCCACCCAACCTGGTCATTCATATGAATATTGTTGTGGTGTTTGATTTTTTTAGTGATCTTAAGCAAACACCCACATTTGAGTTGTATGTGGTTAAGTCCAACTCCACGAACACATACCAAAAAGACATGATGTGTTTAAAATGAGATTAGATTACATACTCATAACATGAAAACCATTGTAGGTTCAACAATCAACATAATTGTGGGGACCTACATGACCATTTAATGAAAATCTTCACTTTGACAATGAATAAGATATTTATATGCTTTCTAAAAATGCTATGGCCTCGATTTGAATTTGCTGACCATCTTGCACAAATAGTAGCATGATTCAATTCATAGGAGAAGTGGGTTGATTGAAGAAAGTAACCATTATAGGTTTACAATAATTCAAAGTGCTTAAGTACACACTTTGAATTGGAGCCATTGGTGCGCACTTAGTTGGTAGGTGCGTACTTTGTAGATCTCCGTCGAACCAAAAGAAATAAGCAGTTTGTTAAATATCGATGATGCAAACAACAAAGAATATTGTGTTGTTATGTTGGAGGACGTTGAAGAAGTTTTGGAAACAATGCAAATTGAAGAAGAATCACCTATCGATGACGAAATCCAACCTATCGAGACATTTGTTGCATCTGAAAGTGATATCGACTTCAAGGGTTTTGAAGCTTTGCACATCATTGTCCTCAACGTCGATGACCAATTGCTTTGCTCCGATGTTCAAACCGAAGTTGGATAGATGTATGATGAACTGCGATGATCGTTTGAGACGTTTAAGTGAAACGCTAACAAACTGACGTTGAGTGTTGAGTGTAAAAAAATCATGCATTCGTGACAAATGACTCTACATGATATGTTCAAACAATCAAATATGAACCATGAGTTTTGTCAAAAAAATTGCGCACTTAACCGGGATGCTTACTTACACGGGTGCGTACTTAAGCGGGAGATTACTGTACATACTCAAAATATGATAACCATTCTAGGTTCAACAATTATCATACTTCGGAGGATGTATATGACCATTTCTTGAGCACGACGAGAATCTTCACTTTGACAATGAATAAGATACTCATATGTGCTCCAAAAATTATACGATTTGCTAGCCATCTTGTGCAATATACTAGCATGATTCAAATCCTACGAGAAGTGTTCAATAACTATACTAAATATGATATTTCGTGTCACCATGGTAACTTTTTCGGATGACACTGCTCATGAATAAGTGAACAAATATCGTCATGAATGATGGATGAGTTCATCCATTGGCCAAAACCCTACCTTCTCTCGTCAACAACTTTGTGATGAAATATTGTCATGGACGGTTGAAAATTGGATGAAAAACCACGTGGTAAATGACAATAATTGCAACACTATGCAAATCTATGACCCCCCGGAAAATTTACAAGGAAGGACAAATATTGTTGGGCTAACATGTAGTGTTGGTGATACTATACCGCGGTTTACAATCAGTTTTGAGCAAGAGAATTGGACATAAAACATTATTCAGATCAATAACAATGATATGTGGGATTGACAATATTCCATGGAATATTCATCACATTTAGACTGAATGTGGAGATCATTCTATGGAATATTGTCGGTCCCATAGAACATTGTTATGAATCTAAATAATGTTAGGGAATTGGTGACACTAAGTATCATATTTAGCGTAGTTGAAGAAAGTAACCCATTTAAGAAAAATCCTACCTTTGCTAGGTGGAACTGAATTAAGCTCGGTGGCGTTAAAGCAAAGTCCGACTTTGGAAGCCGGGCTAGTCCACCCAAAAGTACAATTACAATGGGACATGTTTCTCAAGTATAGAGCCAAATAGCAACATTTCACGTCGAAGATCGGCAACTGGGCACATCGCCTGGTCATGAATCATGATGAATCGCAAGTGTTCGGAAGGAGCGGATCATACTTATTATATTTCGGGCTTGACTCAAAAAGGGGCAGCCCCTCGATCGGCCCAATTGCAAAAGGACGAGGGAAACTAAACTAAACATGTACTTTTTACGTCTGAAACTTTGAAGTGAGATGAATGCGCGACTCAAGCGAGGAATTGTCGGCGAGAAGAGAGGATTTGTGGGGGAAATGGGCTTGGCGACTACTTGGTACGCGGCTATGGCGGACTGCACCAATTGCATCTGCCCCTTTTAGCCCTTGCGCCTCCACGCCTCGCATTCCCCTTCTTGGCTTCGCTTTCCTGTTCCTTTCCCTCTGTCCCTCCGGTGGATGTCAGTGGAGGAATCAATCATTCCTCCCCGGCTCATTCTTACTGATCTGCCGCTGCGCTGTTCGATTCATCAAAGCCTTGGAAGAAGTTTTGGGTGGCTTTTGGTTGATGGAGTTCACATAAGTTTCTGTCAAGAACTTCAACATCTGCTGCTGCTGCTGAATCTATTCGATCTCTTTGTTTCGTAGCCGGCGGTGGATTGATTCCCACGAGAAAGCTGGTCGGGAGAAATCTGACGTTGGTCTTGGAGTTCAAACTCTGGAAAGGTTAGTGACCTACTTCTCTCCTCTTCGTGCAACTCGAAAGTGCTAGTTGACTCGTCCTTCCTTCCGACACATTGGTTGGTTCAGACCAGCAACAACATCTGCTGTTGCTGAACTGGATCTAAGATGCGTAGCTTTTGTAGCTGGTGGATTGATTTCTGTGACGAGAAAGATGGTGGAGAGGAATGTGACGTTTAGCTTGGGAGTTGAATCTGTGAAAGGTTGTTGGTGGCGCTTCTCTTCTCTTCTCTTAGTGCAACTTGTCTGCTGGTTGAAGCATTCTTCTTCCGACACATTCGTTGGTTTCTATCAACAACAGCATCTGCTGTTGTTGAATCTAAGCTACTTCGCCTATGTAGCCGGTGGATTGAGTACTGTGACGAGGAAGGCGGTTGATAGAAATGTGTGTTTGTCTTGGGAGTTGGATCTCTGGAAGGTTATTGGTGGTGCTTCCTTCTCTTGGTGCAACTAGTCTGCTGGTTGAATCATTCTTCTTCCGACACAGTCGTACAGATCATCATCATTCTCTACTTAATGTCGCCTACCCCCCTGCAGGCAGTCCTTGCCAGGGGCAATGTGGATTAGGGACCACAAGTTTGCTTGCAGTGAGTGAGATTGGAATCTGTCTATCTTTCTATCAGTAAGGTTGATGTTGTCCTGTTTTATGTGTCCCCGATCTTAAAGCTTATTAGGTTGATGTCCCTTCCTTATCTTCACGGAGGCTCTTCGACAGAAAACCACGCATTGTCACTGATCCACCTTCCTGTCTTCCCTTGAAGGACAAGAATTTACATTCCGAGCTGGATACTGGGTTGCAATGTAGGTTAGTGGCTGCAAGCAGCTTGTACATTTGCCATGGTCATAGATTTGTCAGAAGTTGTCTGTCTACCTGCCTGCCTTTCCGATTTTTAAGAAAAAAGTGGCTCTCGCGTTGTCAAGGTACGGTTTCGGAGGAGTTGCTGGCAACCACTGGCACCTGACCACCCACCTCATTATGTATCGACACATTTATTCAAGCTGCAACTACAAGTAATGAGCAAGACAAAAACAGCTGGACTACTCGCTGGTGATCACTGTGTGTGTGTGTGAGAGAGAGAGCTTAGAGCAGTTTGTTGATGAGCATTCAAACAAACATTTGGCATCCGAATCGTTCATATTTCCTCGGACTCAGGTTGTTTGAATCTCTTCTGTCGACACTCAGGTCTGCGTTTGGTGGCTCAGCAGACACACATTGTCGACATACTTACTTAGGAGGTTTAAATCTTGTGGACTGAAGAAAGAAAAACAGATCCTACACCAACAATGGCGACCTCAGCAGGGCGGCGTTCGTTTGTCGTCCTAGCCGTCGCTCTTGCTTGTTTCTGTTTCTTCATCAGCGACATTGCTGATGCTTCCGCTCCCGCTCTGAACTCAAACTCGCAGCAGCAACAACAGATCGGTTACGGCGTCTTGTCACGAGGATTTCGACGGACCCTCCTCCTACAAGCGCCAGGGCCATCCCCAACTGGCGTTCCTCCAATCCCACCGACACCTCCATCGGCACCTCCAACTCCAAGCATAGGAAGCCCTCCCGCTCCATCACCTCCAGCAACATCACCATCTCCATCGCCAGGCACCACCATCCCTCCGTCACCAACACCATCCGCAAATGGTCCTCCATCTCCAACACTATCCCCATCTGATGTTCCTACACAATCTCAACCTCCACCCTCTCGACCTCTAGGGAATTTCTTCACACCCACCCCTGCACCAGCCCCTGCAGATAGCGGTGCAGGCACCAACCCGCCTCCATTTGAGCCGTACACACCGCCTCCTCCTGGCTTCGTCATTTCAACTCCTCCTCCCCCTGCCGACAACAACAATTCTTCCTCGAAGAAATCTACCACTAGGGCAGCGGTGGGGGCAACTGTGGGGATTGCGTTGGTATTTTTGTTGGCTCTAGGGGCGGTTGTGTTCTTCAAGCCGGAGTGGTTGCCTTGTTGCAAGGAGGATAGGAGGCGGCAGTCGCAGTATGAGCGTCACATGACCGATTTCTGAGGGGAGAGACAAAGAGAAATTTGTATCTGAGTAAGTATATACCAAAATTTCGAGTAATCTGATGATGGTGATGTTTCTGATCGAGGTTGGAGTGAAAATTTTTGGGGTTAGGGTAAGCATCAAGCAGGTGATGATGTTGTTGTGGACTGCAAAGTTGTCACAGAATTGGAGGATGCAGACCTGATCGAGGTAGGTTACACAGATGAGAAGAGACACTTCCCAGAGTGGACGTCTTTGTAGATTACATATATATGGTACTGTTGTAGGATTCTCCGACAACCATTGAGCAGTTTAGAGAGATAGAGTAGGGAGTTATTTCTTTGTCTTTCGCGAGGATGGAATATGCCCAGTGATGTAGTGCAGAGGCATGTTGTTACATTTTTAGTTTAGGTAGACACTATCTCATTGATCAACGTGCCGTAGGAATCTTTGATGATGGCAACACAATTGTTGCAGTTTGCAATTCAAGGGAAATTGAATAGGCATGTTTTTGGCGTTCAAGTTGTCTCAGGTAACCATACACCCAAGTATTCATTCTGTGATTGCACCCCCACTTCATCACTTTGAGGAAGGAAACTAGAGGTAGTGGATTAAAATGTAGATTCTTCATGTTGAGACTAACATATGCTGTCCCGGATCGAGGTCTGAGTGCGCTTCCTCGAGTTTTACGTTTACGGTAGTTTTTGACTCTCCGGGAGAATCGACAGGACCACAAAGTTGGAGCATGCAAGATTATACAGATTCAATATTCCTGAGTGCACAATTACTTGAGATTAATCACAACAATACTGTTGCGGTTCTCCGACCACCATTGAGCAATGTGGAGAAGCTCTGCAGTGATTTGTTTGTTTAACAGTATAGTATACTCAACATGTAATAGGAATGTTTGATGGCAATACAACTATTGCAGTTCAAGGAATATTGAATCGGCAGGATTCTCACATTTTTGTTTTTGTTACTGCACAGACACTACTGAGCTCTTAAGACCACCAAAATGTCAAATTAGCGTGGATTATATTAATTTCGTACAACTGGATTAGGTCATATTTCATACGAGTACGTGAAATAAAATGAAATAGGTTTTAAAGTCTGGGAAGCCAAGAAGGGTCTGCATCAGGATGGTTTCAGGAGCGGTGGAATGCGGTAGCCTTCGAAAGGCTGATGTCAACTTGATGGTCCAATTGATAGAAAGACACAAGCCTCCCTCGAATTACTGTTTCAAGTAGTGATGGGATAAAGTTGTTTTGGGATAAAGCCTACACTTCACTTTCAAACATGTCTGCTTGATGAAAAGGGCCTATTTTCAATTCTTTTTGCGAACATGGATATAAACTCTGTAGACTGAGCACTGAACAGTTTCCAGTGTTAATGAACAAGACCAGTGCACTGAACAAGACCCAGGCTACTCATCAAGTGTATTGCAAGTGTACTAAATGAAATTGAATCTAACAATCTGGTCAATGTAACATCTCTTATATTGCCCACTTTTCATCGATACAAATCTCTCAAGTATGGTGTTTCCCTCCGCAATGATTGACAACGCCAAGACAGTTCTCAGGTACACTAATGCAGAAGCTTGCCTGTCTTATCTACATTACACAAGTTTTCACCATTTGTGACTAGTGAATGTTGGTACCATGGTTTGATCAGTTTCTAAACATTTGAGCTACTGCTCAATCACAAAGCTTAGATGTGGATAAACACCATCCACTTGGTGCTTGGTCTTGTTGTACTTATTATCACATCAAAGACCTTAATTTCATGTGCCCCGCTTGAAACAGAACTAGTCATCAACCTAGCTCTTGTTGCATTTACGAAGGATTGTTAATGCTAAACAAGAACAAAATATGTATACAACATGGGGGAAGTATGCTTCTCTGCTTTTCAATTTTAAATGTTACATGTAATGCTCCAATCCAAGGTAATTAATTGACACATTTCGGCCATGCTCCTTAATATGCTGCACTATTCCAAGATCTTTGGTGTAATGTCACATTACTCACCTGCATCCAAATTGCAATAAGTCAAGATAAGAGTACGATTCAGGACGTTTCTACTCCAAGCTTAAGAGAATTTCACAAATTTCAAATTGCAGATCAGACTCAAGTTTTTTTTTGTGACTACAAAGCTTTTTGCAATTTCTCTCTACGCTGTCAGAGCTGAGAAGACAGAGAACGTACCTCCATCCCACTGAGAGAGAAACCATCAGCGTCTTTTCTGGTAGACCTGCTAGACATACTGATAGGTGACAATCGCTTTCCACCAAATCTGGCAGAATTTCTGGATAATTCGAATTGGCCAGCTTCAGATTTGCCACTAATGGAATAACTTTTCCATTTCATTTCTAATACAAACCATGACAAGAACTAAAGAGTTTCCTTTCTCACAATTCTGGTCGGAACTCCATAGTAAACTGGAGAAGCACCAATCAAGTAGGGTAATCGACACAGATCCCTGCCCTCCCCAATGAAGGATCCCATCTTTAACGACTGCCCCCCCCCTGCTTTTAATGAAACTACATCCAGATGTTTGTCACAAGTAGTCGCCTGTTTACTCGCCCTGGAGCTCTTCTTGGCACCAAGACAACTCGAACTCCCTGAAGATTGCTCTGTATTGTTGCAAGGCAAAGGCGAGTCAGGTTCATTGGAAGTCCCCAGCCATTTGTGCAGGAGAAACCGACTGAAGCGATCAATGTCACCATCAGTAACATCCCACAAATTTGCGATTGCTGCAGGGCACCCACCCATGAGATAGGAGAGAGGAACACCAACAGGTTCATAATCTCCTCGAGGAGAAAAACGTCCACTACTACAACCCATAAGAAGAGCAGCTGGGCAGTGATCTAAATTTCGTATGAACCTCTCCGGAAGATACTGATCACCTGCACATGAAAAGAGTCACATTAGAAAAAAGGATGCAATTCCAATGACAGCTTTGTCTGTCTTTCAGGAATCTGTGTTGACATCCGAAGCAAGTGCAACTGACATGGAAACACACTCATTAGATGCAGTCATGAAATTCTGCTGTACACAAAGCCTCACTGTTGAAATTCTATGATGATGATTGCAGCTCCAAATAAATTCTGTATGCCAACATAATAGAAATAAAGAGTTGAAAGTTGACTTTACCACTGCCATGGCCAAGATAGGCATAGAGGTCATGTTTCTGTAGACCATCTGCATACTCCTCAATTGTGGGCACTTGGCCAGCTTTACCATCCCACCCTAATTGTTCCTTGAACCAACTCTCAAATGCAGCCTGTGTCTTTTCAAGATCTCCACTTGGGTTCAGCACGTAGAAAGTATTATAAGGGTCCACACAAGGGTCTTTGGCACAAACTTTCAGCCTGTTCAGCTCCTCGAGAGAATCACTGTTTAAATGGTTCGGATGGTTGTCACTTTGCTCTGGACTTCTTTTTGCTTGCACGCTGGAAGGAACAGTCAAAGAGCTCAATTGCTGGTGAATGAACAAAGCACAAATGCTTCCAATGGATGGCATACGATAAGTATCAGACCCACGGAGCACTGGTAAACTTTCCCAAGGTAGGGCCTGTAATTCTGAGTCTAAGACAATTGTCAAAGGTTTTTGTGCAGATGGAATACCGGCCAGATCAGTCTTATTCCTGTCTTTCTCGACTGTTGTCACAGACAGCTCTTTTTTCTTCTTCCTTGTCTGCCTACTTCCTGAAGTGCCAGTTATGACATCAGTACACCCAATTTCTAGGGTGGTTAAAGAAGCAGTTTCAGGTGCAAGCAAGTGTTTCCAAGGGCCAAGCCATGAGTCCTCAATGGACTTGAGCAGAGACGAAAGGCGCGCATCGAGTTCCAGCCGCCATCTCCACCACTGTCTTTTCTCCTCTGATGTATCAATTTGTGCATTGCCTGACGTAGATCTTCGGCTTTCATCCAAGATTGATGCAAATGCACTGGCAACTTTCTGCAAGCGTGCCCCAATAAATTTTGATTTTGGGCTTGCAACTGCTGACTTTGTGATACTTGAATCTACAGGAGAGTTTGGACCTTGTAAATCGTTCAGATTGTAAGGGCATGTGTCTCCTGATTTTCCAGATTCAGCATCAGTAAGTGGGTTTGCTGGCCTTAGAACTGTCACTGGTCCCACAGTATCATAACTGCGTGTGATGAGGACCCAAACTGAAGACTCTTCTGACTGAAGCGCACGGTCAGCATGTTGCCTTTTCAGAAGAGCAGCCATCTCCCTGTCTACTAGGCTAATACAGCAAATATTACAAGAAGGAACCTCCTTCAATAACTCCATGACAGTGAGCTGTCCTGTCACAAAGTTTATCGGAGCCACAGAGAGAGCTTGTTGCATCTTTTCTAAGCAAATCTTCAATGCGGCGCTAGCTGATCCCTTGTCTGTCTCAGAGAGAAGACCCATCAATCTTGAGTCCAACACAGCTAGATGTTGCTGCCGGCTTCCTGCACCAACAGATACTTGATGAAAGTATGCAGCTCGTTCATTCATTGTAGACGCATCTACTTCCTGAAGTAGACCTGGACCACCGCATGCTATGGGCACGTGCAGAATTGATAACAATTTGGAGATCTTGCGGAGGAGTGGAGGTGTGCGCGTGGAGAGATTGAACGCATGAACAAGCCAGTTCATTGCCATAACACCTCTTGAATGGTCCCCAATTTGTAACTGAAGATGACTTTTGTGGTATAAGAGTGTGGCCTCCTCAATAGGAAAATTGCATATTGCTGGCTCCAGGACAGAATCAGATGCAGGACATGTGGACAATTTCAGCAAGTCTGCATTAATACCCAGTATGTAGCACGCATGCTCATAGATCTCCTCTGCTTTGTCAAGATCTCCAAGCTCTACATACAACTTGCCTGTCTGCATTTTCACTCGAGCCAGCTGCTGATGACAATATCGTGTCCACTTGTACGCTATCCATTCATCCATTGAGGCAAACACCACTCGTCTCATAACACATGACCGATTGTCCTTCTCCACAATCAATTCACCAGTAGTATTCTGTGAGTATAGCTCACCAATTATAATAGATTCTTCATTGATTGTAGTAACTTGAGCTGCCTTCATATTGATATCTTGATCCACTTCCTTCACCTGTTTTGATACTGATGATTTGCAAGCTGCTTTTCCTCTAGGCACTGCTTTTACCACCGTTACAACTTCAGATGCAGCAACTTCCTGCACCACTGAAGCTTCCTTAGAAGCTAGCCTGCCTCTCTTGATCAAGGGCTTCTCTTTCACTATCTTTTGAGGAGCAGCACAACTGGCTTCGGATTTTTTAGGTCGACCACGTCTCCTGGGGGGTTCCGCGCCAACACATGTTACACTCTCAACCTGCGCCAGTTTCAACTTCGACAATTCTGCTGCCAGATCCACTTCTGCGAGTGCTTCCAGCCTTTCACTATTCTCTGGACCCAGGTTTTGGTCATCACATTCATTGACGCCTACATTTCTTGCCTTGATAGACTTCATGGATGTCTTCGTATCAATTTTCCTAGGTCGCCCACGTCTCTTGACAGGCACTTTCTCATCACATTGTTCACCCTTACTCGGCGTCAGTTTCAACTGTGAGAACGGTGCTGCTAAATCCAATTCAAAGGCTTCTTCCACGTTGTCAAAACTCACTGCGCCCATGCTTCGGTCTTCAGATATAGGCACAATTTTGACATTGGCAGACTTTACAGAAATGCCCACCTCAGCACCATCCCCTCCAACTGGGACTGATACATCTTGTTCAGAGCAACGAAGCTTCTTTGGAATAATGGTCAGTATTTCTCCAGAATCCATACAAGCAGATGCACACACAGCACAACCACATCCCTTGTTGACTGTTTTCAGTACAGCAGCTACAGAGTGATTCGCAGAATTATAAAGAGACAGAACATTACAGGAATATATGTTTCCATCAGCTCCAAAATTGTCGGGAAAATATTCTTCACGCTGTCCCTTCCGTCGCGTTAAGTCACCAAGACGCAAGAACACACAAGCTTGGCCAATATGGCTACAGCAGCTGCATATCCATGGAGACTCCAGACTTTCATATGCCTCCTTGGCCATACTCAGATCACGTTCAGCCGCCTCCCAATGATGTTGCCTCCGTTGCACTTCACCTACACAAATTATTGACATGAATTGAATTGTCAGTATTCTGCAATTTCTTTGAATGCCTAAGAAAGACATACGCAGGAACATATCTAGGGTAAATAGCAGACGTGTAGAATAGCAGCAAAAGTCTCTCAACCCCATGTATTTCACAAGTAGATTTGCTTGTGGTTGTAGACCTACCCAAGCAGGATTCGAAAGCAGCCTGGGCAAGCGGCATCTGCTGCGACAGAGACAAAGTGTAACCCTCACGAAAGCTGTGCAGTGCATCATCCACAGCCCCCAGTTTCTCACTAGTCACACCAACCTGCATGAGGCTTTCGATATAATCACCTAGAACTCTCCAGGGGCTTGGATCGAATTCCAAACTTCTTGCAGTACTTTTTAATGTGGGCCACACAAGTGTGGCAACAGACCCTCGAACACCCAACCTGCCTGCTATGTTTCTGTGTCCCTCAGCAGCATCAACTTGTGAGTTGAGGCTCTCAGTTTGTGAATGCGAGAACTCCTTACTTCCCATGTGAAACATATGGCTCACAAGTCTTAATCGCAGTTGTAAAGCTTCTTTAGCATATTTGAGTGCTACTCTTGGATCCCCTTCATCCAATGCTTGCTCAGCTAGGATATGAAAGAGGACTCCTAGCTTGGATACCCCTGCAATAGATTTTGGGCTGGAGATGAACAACGTGAGAGCCATTTTCTCTACAGCCTTGAAAGCTCCCGAGCGCTGTTCTGCTCTACTGTTGTGAACATCATGAGCTTTCGGCTCAAAGTCTTGATACATCAATTGTAATCGAGCATCAAGTGAGGTGCCTGGATATAGGAGGGCACACTCCTTCCAAAATTGAATACAATCACCTGCTTGTCCCCACTTTTGACTTGATAGGTCGAAAAACCCTGAAGGATAGGAAATTGGACACAGCACATGACTGAGTCGTGCGTTTCCCCATAAGGATGCAAACAGCTCATGAGCAGATTTCACACAGGCTGCTGAGGTGAGTGAGACAATGAGCTGCTGAACTCTGGATTGCACTACTGCATAGCCATTCAGAGCCAGGAGGTCATGTATGCTGAAAAGAAGTAGCAACAGTGCAGCTCCATGAATTGCAGTTTGGCTCTCCATACAAGCATGGCCTTTTGCATCCAGTGTAATCCAAGTCCGTTGTGCTTCAGCTGATTTCTCCCAAACAGTCAATGCAGAAAATATTTTGTCAAGGTACTCCTGCCCAGCAGGGTTGGATTCATATGCACAAAGTGCTTGTAAACAATATGACATTGCTAACTGATTCTCAATACCTGCAATTTGAGATGAGTCTGACTCTTCCTTCATTATTTCCTCCAAACTTGAGTTTAACATAGTCACAACTTCTGTAAGGGACGCAACATCATGGTCCCCTTTCAGCCGGGCAAGCCGTCCCTTCTCCAAGAGAATTCTACATCTTTCAACTGGAAACATCTCCACCTTGTACACATTGTCAAGAAGACACTGTAACTGTTGCTCTTTCATTGAGTGAAGGTCCCCTGAATCTTTAGACTCCAAATCATCCAATGCCAATAGCTCCTCCTCCATGAGGAGTCCAAGCGTGCGATTACTCAAGCCTTGACTTCTACTCTTCAACAAAGTATAGAGGGAAGGATACTCCTTTGCAAAAGTCCTTTGGCATATAGAAACATCTGTATGCAGCATTTCAAACCATACTCGTACAAGGGAACTTGGAATTTTTGTGGAGTTGGGCACCAGTGTGGAGTGAATGGCAGCCCAGCGCAATAGTCCATCCCCTAATATTTCAAACCCTGCTTGGCGATTGCCACTGCGCTTCAGAGCATCTGCAAGTGTCAAACACTTAACGCAGCTGTCCATAATGAAGTCATTCACAGCTATGTTGGTGTTAGCTTTCTCTGGCTGTGTCAGGTTCTGCTCACAAGTCACAGACACTCTGGCCCATGCAACATCATATGCAACTCTGAAGGGATAACAGGCAGATTCAAAGTCCTTGTTGTTGAAGATTTGAATCCCCATGTTGTATGTAGAAGCCAATATCCATCTAAGCTCATCTGGTTGCAGGCTTTCTCTTGAGATCAGATCATTGATAAAGGTGATGCAGTCTTGTATACCTTGTCGGAGGATTAAAGACAACCGGAAGCATGATACAACAGGAGCAGATGCCAAACTCCAACTCTGTTTAAGTACAGCTTCTTCTTCACGTGTCAAATTACTATAACTTGATACCCTTTTCACGAGTTGAAACCAAAGGCATAGAACTCTCTGAAGTGCAGCATTACAACCAGATGACTGGTTCATCACTTTGGAGCTACTCCTGGAAGCTTCAGTAGTGAAAGAGGCCCATTCGCCCTGGACATATTTGGTTGCATTCTTTCTTATCAGTTCAAGGGCTTTCAGTAACCTGTAAGCATCCTCTCTCCTAACCATCTCTGGATCGTGCTGAAGGCAGGCCTCTAGCATCCCTGCTCCACTTTGGAGCAGGTCACAACATGTCACTTTGAGTTCCTCCTTGCTTGAACTTCCAAGCTCTTCAGGAGTAGACTTGCTGCCATGGTTGGGCATTTGACAACCCTCCAGGGCATCCTCGCTAGAAAATATTAAACCCGCTGCGTAAAGCCCTACAACAGGAGCAATCGAAGGAAAGGATCGTTGTATATGATGCAAGGCATTGCAGATGTAGGACCAGCCATCAAGAGACCGTTTGGCTGTCTGACACAGGCGTGCATAGGAGTCCACTAGCTCTAGTAAATCTGCATCATTCCATTGACCCTGGAGCTCAGACTTTTCAATGAGAGTCTTCATGGCAGTTTGATTCAATTCCAAGGCCATGGAAAGCATTTGAGCACCATGGCAGCTCAAGCAGTGGCTAATTTTGCAGACCACCTGCATGACAACCTTCAATCAGAAAATTCACTTTCTCTAGTTTGCAACAATCAGATCAGATGTCTAAAGGGCCAAGCCACTTATGTACACAGTGTGCACCAAGACCAAATTTTTTTTTCATTCAACTAATTCCACCACAAGAGCACTTGCTTTCAGCCAAATAAAAATCCTCATGACAACTATTCATAATGGAGAACTAGATTTTCAAGGACAAACCAGCAAAAGACAAACTATTGCAGGGCAGCTGCACTGGCCTTGAAGGGGGACCGGTACCTTAGGATATTGTCTCCAAATAGAAGAAGACACACAGTGTTCAAGTGTAAGCAAACAGAATTTCTGCACAAGCTCCGGACCATATTGCCCAGGCTTTGCTGCAAGAATCAAAGCACACTTATAAAGCGCTCTGAACAGAGTATCTCTCTGCTTCTCAGCCGCCCCTCTGTCCAGCATTTGGAGCCAAGGCTCCAACTGTTGGGGTAATGGAAGAAGCGATTGATAATTTTCAGAGGAGATAGGACCACTTTCACCAGTACACCATATTACATCAATTGTGATTCCAGCAACCAGTGTTGGTAACCCCGTTGCCATCTCCACATGTTGGGGAAGAGGAAGCCCCTGACTTTTCGAGGTTCTCCTTTTATCAGCTATTACAGCCACAGCACCTCGCTGCCCTTTCTCAGGTCCAGAAGCCAGCCCCTGAAAATATGATGGATCTAAAGATAGTAAGGCTGATGGATAAATTCATGACTGCTCCAACAACAACAAGAATGTAATCGAGACAAAGGTTTCTGGGTTTTGGAACCTCGAAGCAAATCCCAATGGCAGAAGCGTCAGGAAATTATACTCTTGATAACGATGAATTCCAAAATTGGCCAGCTATAGATGGATACTAGAGGACAAGAATGGGCAATTCCTCATGCTGCATCTTTTTGTCAATCAGGTACAGATGATTTTTGGAATGCCATCATCTTGCAATTATGTCTCACCAGATCCATTTCCAGTTTAACCATACAACTACTGCTCAATCAGGAATATGGCCAGAAGCGTGGAAAGGTTTAAGTGCTGTAGCATGAAAGACAACATCTCGATGGGGTGGTGGCAGGGGTAGAAAGTGGCGGGAGAAACTAGTTGCAAGGAACCATACTAATCTGCCCATTCCCGTTGCTATCAACAATCGAAACAAAAGAGGTAAAGAATTCGCCCCGCACTTCGCTACACATAACCAAGTCTTCGAGATTTACCAGTTTGAGGGAATCTTTCTTGGGGGCAAACAAGTGGACATGCAAGCTGTTGAAATTCTTCTTGCACTGCGCCAGAGCAGCTGAATGCCGTCGCCACGCAAGCAAACGCCTCACGAGCGCGCACCTTTGAATCTCAATTTCAAATGCGGAGCCTGTGAGGAACGACCGCAACGCGTCGAGGCTATCCAGGGCAATTTCCATTGCAGCAAAGACTTCATCGCCCTTTTTTACATACGCAGGGCCTTCATCAGCAGCTGGCGCAGTGGCCACACACGCAGAACAGAGCTTCAGAAGCTGCACTAGGAAAGGGACAAATTGCTTCGCATGCCTGTGCAACTCTGTCTTCGACGTATTTTCTTTCCCAGGCCCCGAGACGCTGTTGAGTGGCGCTATATACGCCTTCAACTCCTGTGTGAGCCCGGCCACATCCGGCCCCTGGACCAATTTGAGAATCGACTCCGCATTAGTATTACTCAACCCGGTCGCCTTCTTGGCCTGCTGACCTTTGGTGTCCTTCAATGCCATTTCTACCTTGTCCACATACCTCTCCCCCCTCCCCGGGGCGGAGATTTACCTATCCCCGCCTACCATCCCTAATATGCTTCTTGTTCAATGCTCAATCTCATTTACTGCCGCAATTTCAGACATCCACTTCTTACCAATGCGCTCCAACCATACTCCTCCCTCTCTGCTGAATAATGCGTTATCGCAGGTTTACCAATCCCTACCTACTATCCAGAGTGTGTTTCTTGTTCAAAGGACATATCCAATTCTTGCCAATGCTCTCCGACCATACTCCTCCTTCTCTCCTGAATAATGCATTACGGCAGATTTACCTATCCTCACACGCCATCATGAATGTGCTTCTTATGCAATGGTCCCCATCATACACTGCTGTAATTGCACACATCCAGTGCTTGCCAATGGGCTCCGACTACACTCCTCCCTCTCCCTCTGTACTGAATGATGCGTTATGGCAGATTTACCTACCCATGACTACCATCCAGAATGTGCTTCTTGTGGAATGGTTTGTGTCATTCATTGCTGTAATTCCACATATCCACTGCTTGCCAATAAGCTCCCACTATACTCCTCCCTCTCCCTCTGTGCTAAATGATGTGTTAAGGCAGATTTACCTATCCATGCTTACTATCCAGAATGTACTTCTTGTGCAATGCGCTCTCTCTCTCTCTCTCTCTCTCTGCGCCGCAATTGCATTCTACTCATCCACTGCTTGCTAATGTGCTCCGATCATACTCCATCTCTGCTGAATCATGCATCATAGCAGCTGGGAAAAAAAGAAAAAAAGAAAAGGGAAAAAAAAATGAAAAAAAGGCATCGACGAGAATGGTGCGATGAGAATGCAATCTTTCAATCCCGCTCTCTCTCTCTCTCTCTCTCTCTCTCTCTCTCTCTCTCTCTCTCTCTCTCTCCCCGATCTGTGCAATCCAATGGGCTAGGGTTTCATCACTGCCTTTCCCTCCATTTTTGAATGTCCCCGCTAACGGCTACCCTGCCATCCGAACACATAAAGGGCCTTTTCACACGGAGGGCCAGAAGTCATCCTAGTATCATACTGTAACGAGAGAAGTTTCATTGGTTCTCATCAGATGCAACCATAAGCTTGGGCAGATGCCTACAACCGAAGGTAGAGTATAGGCGCCCATAACCGATCTATTAAGAGATTATGTGATGAATTTGGAGAAGTATAAAGGCGGTGCAAATTTTTCCCATGTAGACAGATGGAAATTAGGAGGATTGTAAATTCTTTGGTAATTCCATTTTTTAAATTAAAATTATTGTGAGTGTTTGAAGCCAAAAGTTGGTCCAAACATATTACCAATGTCTAGAGTATGCCATAACCGCTCATTCTTCCTTAATTTGGCACTCAAAACCAGGTTATGTGTCATGGCATTATTGGTTTTAGCATGATCAAAATTAAGTCCCACCATGGTCGAAATTGAGCCCCAACATGATCAAAATTATAGTACCCATTAGATTGTCAATGGGGTCCTGATTAGGAATAGGCGCCTCTACTATAGATGGGTATTCTTAATCGGACACATGTATGTGATTTGGTAAAGATAAAAAAGAAAACATCATAAAGACACATGTTTATAAGAGATTCGACTATGTCTTCAAATATTAACCCCTAAAAACTTGTGCGATCAAGAATGGTGGCCAACAAACCTAAGTATCAATGCAAAGCTTAGGTATTGACTATTTAGATATTTAAAAAAAGATTATGTTAGCATGGGACCGGTGTCATACCTCTATAAGCCTCTAGTTTGGGTATGAACATCCACGAGGAGGTTGAACTTCACCAATTAGTGTAAAGGTATCGAATTTTTCTCTTAGGGGCCCACTAAAAACCCTCTCAAAGATTGCCAACTATCATTCCAATATTTGACTGAAGGCAAAAACCTCGACCATGGCAATCCGAGAGTCCAAAATATTGTTAAAGGGGCAAGTGCATTCTCCACATTCAGTTTGAATGTGAGGAATATTCGAAAATATTCTATATAATATTGTCAGTGCCACATAACATTGTTATGGATCTGAATATTGTTATGGATCTGAATAATGTTATGCCTCTTACCTGGTCTATTAGACCAAAAAGACAAGTTCATAACCCACGAGTGAGAAAGGGGGCCTAGAATGGCATGTAACCTCCCACAACGACTTGGATTCAACCGTCTTCGGAGAAGGGAGAACTTTGCAAGCTCTAAGACCTTGGGGGGAAGAAAAAAAATTAAAAAAAACAAAAAAATCTCCGCACTATCATGATTCCAATCCGAAATGCACAATGGTCGATTAGAGCCAAAGGCTCCAACAAAATTTTGGTAATCCACAAGAATGGCTACTTCATTGTCGAAACGATCGATCAACATCAGTTTGCCTATACAAGAGCCGAAACGATCTCAACCAAAGCCACACAAATTCTACACTACAACTTATAAACCAATGCGGATTTGCATGTGCATACTCCATCTTCACACTATACTAGAGCGCACACGTGCCATAGAGATTTATCCGAAGATGGCTAGAGTTCGAAGTAACACTCCCGCCTACGCAATTGGTGAGGATGCTTAATTTTCTCGCATCTAGACCCAGGTCTTGGGGTGTATGATCATTGTCTAATAGCCCACCCACACTTACTGGTGCACATCATCAGTGAACGGTGGGTACCAACACTGGTTACAATCAGTGGCTCTCATTGGCTAAACCATCTCTAAAAGCGGTCCCTGCTGGTAGGAATCGTCCACTAGTGGTCCGCACCAGTAAATGTGGGTGGACTGTAAGACACCGCAACAAACAAGGTGCTTGTGGAGGTGCCACCTCGCAAATTATGCAGGTTGGGTAGATTGCCGCCCCATTCCAACCGAGATCAACCATGCCTTACATTGCATGTGGCCCAACGACAAAGTAATTGCAACTCGGGGAGTAGCAAACGATCACAATGGCCAGGACCGAGGGCCACTTCACACATGAGCCAAGAGCCGTGACCATGAAGTTGTGAGAGCTGAAAAGAAAGTGTCCAAAGGCCGTCCCAACACACCTCCACATATGTGACCATGCCCTCAACCAAGTGTTATTTCAATGAATTTCTATTCATGCCGGTCCTCAAATATGATAGAATAGAATAAACCAACGGTTGTGAGCGTTCGGAGTGCCATGATCTCCCAGTTTGGTAATAGGCCTACCTCCAAGAGGTAGATTTTGAAAATAGTCCGAGTGACCATGAAACATGATCCATTTGATACCATGTAGGAATCCATGTAGACTCTACATCCAACTTGCATTCACATACTCCGTTGGTCCCTCAAGCGTAGTGGGAAGCAAGCATGGACCGGCTCTGCCTTTTCCACCAATGAGAGTGCTTGAAGTGTAATGGTCATGGGCTCTCAGTCTCATGTGTGAAGTGGCCCTGAGACTCAAGAGGAGCTGAGGAGAGACCATGCGGGGGGGGGGGGGCGGCAAAGGGAGCCGGATGTAAGAAGTGGAGTCATGGTTGGGGCCACTATTGACCTCCCCCCCCCCCCTATTTTGTTGTCCCATAATGGGGCCACCCCGAGTTGGCATTTGGAGTTTGCAGCAGTTGCACTACTCTACACTCAATAATGAACACAATTGGGAGGACTTATGTATCACGTGTTAAGAAATCTACAAACATGCACTTCCAATAATCATAACTAAATCAAATAAGGTTCGGTTTTTAATCCGGTTTTTCCAAACGTTCGTATAGACTTGCTTATGCTACACGAGTTTTGTTGTGTGAGTCTAATCGGTACGTAGAAGTTGGACAACATGACAATGAACCAAATTATGTTCACATACCTTATGCCACAAGGTACATGTGTGGGTATGTGGGCCATGTTGTGGGGCACTTCCAACTAAACATACATTCGTATCAAGAAGTGTTTCGTCCAATCAACCAATTGCCAATCTTAAGAAATGTTATTGCAACTTGTGGAACCAGAGCCAAGCCTATGCAAATGTTATAAGAGGTCAAAATGAAAATTCTTGGCTTTGCCCTTAGGGAAGAGACCTAGGGGTGGTCTTTGAAATGGGCCAAAGTTTGGTAGCCAGCTGGAAAGGCCACATATGTGTGTGATTCTACGGTGTTAGTAACTTACTCTTCAAGTGGAAGTCGATTGTTAAGTGAGTGTTCATCTAAAGTGGTCTCTAAACTAAGCCAAAGTTTGGCCTTGGTCGGATATATGACCAAGATTAGCCAGGTGTGCAAGATAATAATAGGGTAGAACATTCTTCCTACCGGCCACTCGTTTTGACGATTGCATAGGTCCTTCCAAGTTTGGCTCCATGTTGTAACTACTGACTCATTATCTCAAGCCTTTGCACCCATCCACATGACACATTGTTTTAATGTGGCCCCGTCCCTCAACCTTTTCTAGAAGTTGGGGGGTGTGTGTGTAACACATGTCATTTTGGTCTTCGTTCTTAATTGCAAGTCTTGCCATATACCACTCAAATGTAGACATAACAATATTTAGCTATGTGGGTTGGTTTCATGACCTTGCAACATGTCGATTATATTATATAGGCCCCTCAAACAAAATGGTAATATTCATTTACTATTCATACATTCATGCTGAACCGAGATTTTTTTGGTGGACCTATACTCCCAACATTATACATAGAAATATATTTTTATTCAAGGAATATTCACAAGAAACATTGTTCATCCAAGTATTATTCCATGAAATTTTTATTCATAGTAGCACTGTCATTGAAAATGCCAACACTATTCATAATGTCTTTCTATTCAAACCGACACTTTTCATTGATTGTATCGGTGGCAATTTCTTCCTATTTTGGTAAATGACATATTCCATCAAGTTCTCATGTTTTCTTTGCAAACAAATTATAAAAAAATAACCTTCAAACTTGTAAACACATCCCAAACTAATTCATCAAACATTGAAATTGCCTTTGGACTCCGGTATACGAAAGATACATTGTAGTTAGATTAACTCATAATGAGCTTGTCTTCATCTTCCACTCCTCTGAACTAAGAAAATTAAAATATTGACGAGGTGGCTTTGACATAACTATACTGGGCATTAGGGTGTTGCATTCATAATGCAGGGAATTTTGCAAGCATCATTCCCCATTTATGTTGGGTCACCCTTGCAAAATGAGCAATATTTAGCACGAGTTTTGTTCACATTGCCATGGGTGGGTCATTATATTGGAATGTTGTACATCACGTGTGGCAAAGGAGTATTTGTTTAAGGGCAATTTACTTCACAGGCGTGAATGAAAGGTTCCCTTAGAATTATTGAATTCTCTAAAACAACCTTTTTTTTTGCACCCTACAATTACTTGTATTTTCCATGGGTGCAAGCATGGTAAAGTGGACCCAAAAAGTACTCCATTATCCTAACATCCTATTTTATTTTTTTGGTAAAACGCCTAAAATATTATTTAAACTATTTTTTTTTTCATGCTAACCTTTGTTGTTGTGTTAAGTAATCAAATGTAGGATACCAATATGAAATCTTCAAAGCTTATCACTAGAAGTAATGCTCAAAAGCATAGACTAAATTTGGTTTTGGACGTAAATTTCATGACCTTAACGATTTTTTAAATTTATCATTTCTTCATGTTTCTTAATATCATTATACACTTGAGGTCATCATCAAATATTTTTGTAGGAAATTATGAATTCAATGTAATTTTATCATATAAGAGGCATTTGTATTGACCATTCTCTCGCCTCAACTTTAGGTTATCAATAGACATATTCTATTGAGATTCTATGTGTGATGGGTTATCAATAAGAGTTGACTCTTTGATTTTTTTTGGAACCACATGATCTAGATGAATCTTAATTGGTTACTTTTTGTTGTTTAGTACCTTACACTAGGTTTTTGGATTTACAAGGTTCGAAATTTCCTTTGCTTCTGCAAATATATCTAATGAAGTAGAGATTAATCTCTATAGTCTTAGGAGCTAATGCCATATTCTTATGAACTATAAAGTTCAATGACAATGAGCCATAAGAAAGTCACATAAGTACTCCAAATTCTGTTGATTGTTAACAAAAAATAATTCTGCTCACATAGTCCAATATCTTGTAAACATGTGTCTTTACTATGTTTGTTCTTAGATCTGCACCTAACCACTTACAGATGTCCAATCAAAACAAATACATGGATGTAGGCCTGCTTACCTCATACCTATAGTTTCATTTTACAGTTCACTTACAAATTTCGTTTTGCAACAAGGTTTATATTTAGATTCCTAATGAATCAATCCGAACGTATTAATTTGGGGTCTATGACCCCAATTTAGGAGCTGCTTAGTTTCAAATAGTAAGAAACCCAACTCTACATAAGAATCATCATTTTCACCCTCCCGGATGGTGGTTACTACGAACATGTAATATCCTTTAACTACATTTTCAATTCATGTAAGATTGGTGGGGTCCAATTCAAAGAGCAAGACATCTAGCCACTCGCATAACAGGTCATACATTCGAGGGACTGCGTTACCAAAACGTAAAGGCCCAATGATGGTTTTCAGCGGTTCTGGCTGGTTGGAGAAACGAAATGCCCTGCCCTAAAACACAATGGACTCTTAAATACGTGGGGTGCATTAGGTAAAGTAAAGGGTACCTCAGATTACAAAGGGAAATTTGGCATGGGTCTTTACAAAGGGGACATGACATACCATGTTATTTCTTTAAAACACCTAAAGAAAAGGAAGTCAATGATAGAGGCCCATTTGCTGCTCCATGAGTGGAGGTGCACTCGCCAGAAAGTTTTAGTGGGGCCGGTCCACGGCCTAGCGTATCGTAGTAGGTTTATCATCTCCAGCGTGCTGGGCCTCGGCAGACGCAGGAGACGAGAAATGTTAGTAGTCTACAGACCAGGAGCGATCTTGGGCTGTGCCAAATTGGCACTCACTCGGAGCTTAACTGATTTTCTGGAATTCTCGCAACCTCTTCTCCAACAGAACGGAGCCAGATTGCGAATTTGGAGGTCGTTTGGGAACATATTGAATGTATTTTGGCCGAATTTGGGGGAGGGAAAGAATCTAATCTTTGAACGATTTTTGAGTTGACCGAGACAGAAGAGAGGACTCGGAGTGGAAGCAACTTATTTGCCAAATGGTCTTGGGAGTAAGTGCTCTAACCTAGCTGAATGTCACTTTGACCATTTTTGCGCCCAAAAGTGTTGATGAATTCGAGATTTTTGAGACTTTTCCACGCACTTTGTCATCGAATTCGCTTTGGGAAGCGGTGAAAACATTCGACTCCTTAGTTGGCAAGCGGTTCTTGAGAGAGTGCAACTTTGGGGAGAAGTAGCGAACCTATCCGAAAACTTTGAAGAACCCTCCCCTTGAATTCTTTGCCTACTTCTGAGGTTTTAGCTGCTGCTTCCAAAAGTCAGCAACCACAATTTCTAGGGTTTTAAGGGCTTGGAGGCCATCCTCATCATCATCATCATCATCATATAAAAGATGCAGATGAAAGCGTTGCAATGGGTTGGTGGTGGAATTGGGCTACCTCAGCTCCTCCAAGTGAGGAGAATCACATTTCCACGGGGATTGGCTGGCCAAGCTCGAGCAGGTTTGCGCAGATGGAATGGAAGGGTAGAATGGAACGGAAATCCGGGCGAGAAAGGCAAACTGGGCAAAGGCACTGAAACTGGATCCGTTGAGACGGCTGCACTATCATCAAGGTGCGAGGATTTTTATTATCTTTATCTTTGTTTTGTTGTTTTTTTCCCCTGTTTTTGTGTGTTCCCGGATGGCTTTCTCAATGGCAATGTACGTCTTTATTGCCATTAGTTCGGGACTTCAGATGAATGACCATTTTATTTTCCGTGAGGTTGGACCTATTCTTCATCTGAATGAAAAACAATGCTTGAGCATATACGTTATGTTGCGGATTTGTCGTCCCGAGCGTAATCTTACCTGTTTGCCTCAAAAGTCTGTATTTTAACCATTTTGTGAGGATAAGGGGATTTTATACCTCACCAGCTGCATCCTTGTGTTCCAATGATTTTGTACGTTCCCAGATGGCTTTCAACGTGGCAATCTGCGGATACATTCTCAATAGTTCGGGACTTTGGGTGAATGAACAAGTTCTATTTTGTGAGGTTGGGCCTGGTCTTCATCAGAATGAAAACAATGCTTTTGTATGTGTGTTGTCGATTTGTAGTCTCGAGCGTCATCGGACCTATTTTGCCTCAAACGTCTGTATCTCAACCATTTTGTAAGGGTAAGGCGAATTTGACCTCACCAGGTGTATCCTTCTGTGCGTTGTGTAAGGTTGGATTCTACATGACCAACCACTTAAGTGAATCCATTTGAGCAGAAGGAAATATCAACACCACTTCATGCTGCTTGACGGCTCCTGTTGGCTATGAATGTGTGACTTAACTAGTGAATAGACCTGGTATGATGATGTTCTATTGATGTGAGATGTCTACTTGTTTGTAGTTTTATGGGTTTCAATGAAAGTGAACGAAGGTGTTTGTTATATTTAATGCAGAGGAGGTGATGATGCAGACGCATTCTGTATCATTGAAGGGCGTGATACTGTGTTGGATTTTGCTAAGATGGACCTTCAAGAGATTCGAGATAATATTACAAGTCGCCGCAACAAAATATTTCTTCTTATGGAAGAGGTTGACTTCTTCGATTTATTTTTGTTCTTTCAATTGTAAACTTGTGACTTCCATGCTCTTGTTCAATCAATAAATCTGTCTCTAAGCAATTAGGTACTGTGAAGAAGCTGAGTGACATTCCCAAATCAGTGACTTCCTTTTATGATGGTTTGAAACTTAATGTTATAAATTGATCCACTTCTTTCTCAAAAAACATTTTCAGTATTTTCCACAAATGGTTCTGCTCTTCCTCTGCCAAACTTCATCATCTTCCAAAATGATCAGTCTTGATACCAACACGACTTCTGTCCTCATGCAGCAAATATCAATGAGCCTAAGTTCCTCTCACCCAAATCTAAAATTGTGGTAAACTTACAACAGACCCTTAAAGAGTGTGAAAGATGATGTATTCTGCAGGTTAGGAGATTACGGATTCAACACAAAATCAAGAGCACAGAGAAAGGTATAGAGGATGTTGCGGAAGATGATGAGATGCCTGAGTATACCTCCTCCATCCCGCTTTTGCCACCAATGGTATGTCTGACTGCAACAATGAAAGGGCTGGCAATAACACAATAGAGGCTACCTAATTAGATCATTTTGGCTACTAAGTCTATTTATAAGTACTTTTGAAGGGATTCTAGTGGTGCTTATTCAGATTAAACTGAAGGGATTCAAACGACTGTATTTTGCAGACAGAAGCAACTCTGCAGCAGTACCTAAGGACATGCATTTTCATTTTGGCCGGAATTATCCTATTTGGTGGTCTCATTGCCCCTGTTGTAAGTCTTCTATCAACTCCTTTGCCTGCAGTCAACATGAAAGTTATGTGGATTTTTGTAAAAGCTGTTCTCCTGTAGTAGAAAAGGTTGCCACCAGTAACCATATTAAATTGTTCACCTCATTGGGTTGGTGCCAATTAATACAGCCTCAATTAGGATCAATTGCTATTGTTTCTCTTCTTCAACAATTTGTAGCGGGCCTCATATTGTGATTTTTCTTTCAAGTTGACAAAGCTTAATTGGGCCCAATTGAAAATTTTGATAGCAAGTTTTTCAACTTGCAAGGTCATACTCCTCGCGATGGATCTCTGCATTTTATTCATATGAAGGTGGAAGAATAAATATGCTCAATTTTATTTGGCTGCGCTATAATTGGTGCAGCTGGAGTTAAAGCTTGGAATTGGAGGTACTTCTTATGAGGATTTCATACGAAGCATGCATCTTCCAATACAGCTCAGGTATGTACTTGCCTCTGCAGGTAGAATAGTCTTCAATATGTGTTTTGTGGCGCATCTGAATGTTAGAAGTGGATGTTCTTGGTGTCAGGTTTTTTTATAAGCAAAGCTTGAGAAGTTGACACTGAAGCTCTTTACCCCTAGTACACAAAGGTGTATTCAAGTTCCAGATGTGAACTTGATTACGTGCAGCAGATGTCAAATGAGTTTTTTTTTTTTTTTTTTAATTTAATTCACCTTTGATAGTGGTACGATTTGCATTGATTAAAGCAAACACATATGGCACTTTGAACCATGTAATTGATTTCCTGCAAAAGATAATTGTTGTTCGTGGGATGTGTGGGTGTAGTGAGGTGGACCCAATTGTGGCATCCTTTTCTGGTGGAGCAGTTGGTGTCATCACAGCTCTCATGATTGTGGAGCTTAATAATGTGAAGCAGCAAGAACACCAGCGATGCAAATACTGTCATGGAACTGGTTTGTTATAACTCATGGTTGCTCATGTTAAAAAACCTTGTATGCAATGAAACTTTACTACACAGAAGGTTATATATTATCCCATTTCAATGTTTACAACAATACAGGTGGACCCTGGTTTGCATGTTGTATAGGGTGTCATATTTGTGGTCTTTTTGCTATAGGCCAGCTTGGCACTGCTTTTGATTTCCTCTTCCTTGTCTACTCATCTATATATTATATGTAGACTCCACGTAGTGGTTAGGCTAAGTGATTATGCTCATGTGTCTATTTTTTATTGGATATGATGAGTGCACTTGAATTTCTACACCCTACCACCTACGGTCTACCCATTCATAGTGGAGTTATATGGGTGAATTGGATATATTCAACCGACCATTTGGGAACCTAGGGGCTTGCCCTTGGGGAGATATGTGTAGTTGGCTTGTCTGTGCCCGTTCAAGGTGTTCACCTTCAAAAGGAGGCAGTAGTCTTCAGGGGCCTTCTTATTCTTGTAGTGCTTATTTTGGATGACATATAGACTTAGACCAACTCGAAAATGAAGCAACACCTTAATTCATGCCGGTGGCAACAACGTAGTCATCTTTCCTTTTTCTTTATTCTTATTGCCTTGACCAAATGAAGCATCTTGAAGCCACAATGCATTCAAAATCTATGCATTGGCAGAGAGCTATCTCTGTTCAGGAACCGTTTGCTTCTTATTCTGCAATTGTGGATTAGAAACTGACTTTGTAGTTTTATGACTGGCAGGGTACTTGGCGTGTGCACGTTGTGCTGCCTCTGGTTCCATAGCAGCAGTAGATGCACTTGCAACTGCAGATGGAGCCGTTGCCCCTACAACATCTCAACGGTGCCCTAATTGTATGGGCGCCACAAAGGTATTTATCATGGTCTAACTATTCTTGTTTGCATTTGTGTTCGTTAAACATCAGTG
Source organism: Polytrichum commune (assembly GCA_950295325.1). Classification (NCBI taxonomy): domain Eukaryota; kingdom Viridiplantae; phylum Streptophyta; class Polytrichopsida; order Polytrichales; family Polytrichaceae; genus Polytrichum; species Polytrichum commune. Next base: position 43,902,860 of record OX485804.1, read on the forward strand.
TTCTAGAGTCATTTCAAATTCCAAATCAGAGTCAAGATGAAAAAGTTGTAAGAGGTCAAAGTGAGGACTCTCTTTCTCTTTACGTGATTACATAGGCCCTCCCAATTATATAAACAATTGAACCTCGAATGGTTTCTATATTTCTAGCGCACAGTCCAATCTCACCATAACACGTACTAAGAGTGTACTCATTGTTGAGAGGGTATAGTATGAAGTGCCATGATTGAATTAAAAAGTGGAGCAATATTGTAGACTGGTAAAGAGGATCTTGGAATCAAGGTATTTCTCAATCTAATCACATACTCAGTGTACTTATTGTAAAGGTACTCAGCATGTAGTGTTGTAACCAATGTTGGTCTGGTATCGTCGTTATTTGATACCATTCAGGTATCTATAACGAGGATTTCACATAATGGATATGGGTGTTTGACGGTATTTATAATTTCAATACCATTTGGATCTATATACCAGGCAAGCAAAATTGTCCCAGTATGAATATGGTTTAGAATGATTTTGACCCAAATGCAATGACGGGTATGCAAAGATTTTCTCACCTCCACATACCTACCGAATATCAATATTTGATTGGAACCATAGGTAGGTTCTTCGATACCATTCTTGATGTTGATTATTGATACCCATGCATTCACCTATAAACTAGACTGACATTGGTTGTAAGCACATTACTATCTGATGGTCAGAAAGGTCATTTTGTGTCAGCTTTCTTCTATAGTCTAGTCCTCTCTGTCAAATACAATTTGGAATTCAAAGTTTCTATTAAATCTGTTGATATCAATTTGGAATGTCTTTCTCACTTTTCATTTGCTTATGTGGGATGTTATGTGTATATTGTGTGCAGGTGATGTGTCCAACTTGTCTCTGCACAGGTATGGCACTGGCAAGTGAGCATGACCCTCGCATTGACCCCTTCCAGTGAGAATTAAACTCTTATGGATCGATGTAATTTGGCAAAATATGCACCATTCTTGTGTGTAACTTAGGGACCAGCAAGTCTGAAGAAAATGCAGGCTGCAATGAATAGACCATGACATGAATAGACCATTCTATTGTGAGGAGAGTGGTTTGTCAAAGGATGTATTATTACAAAGCATACATATGATTGGGTTTCTCTTATCAATTGACTATGTATGAACTGAGTTCACATGTGCACTTCGGTGTTGTCTACATCCATATCTGTGCAAAGATGCATCATTTCCATTGCGCAAAAGAACATATACCATTGTTCTGGGTTGTATTACTTAGCAAACCCTACATTCAAAAGTATAGTAAGCTCTAAAATAAGAGCCAAGGAACAAGGGACCTTGGCCCCCAAACAATAAGTTCAACATTCCCCCAATTGACATCTTCATCTTGGAGATGGAACTCCATTCTTTTTGCATCCGATATGATAATACCTGGACGTTGCAAAACCTGAGCCTCTGGAGAGATGTCACATGTACTCATTTAAGCACTTTAAAAAGGAAGGCATTGCAAATTCACAAAAGTAATTTGCAAAAGTATATGTTAACCAACAATCTAACACTTAAGATAACCCTCCACATTGTGCTTGAAAGAATCCAGACAATTTCACACTGCTGATTAAACTTGCAATATATACAAATGCCAAAAATTGATATTTGAAGTTGTTACATATTCATAACTGTAATAACAGTGAATTTTGTCACAACCAGGTTCAAGGCCTTGCAGAAGAATAATTGTGATTTTACGTTTCTTGTAACAAGTAGATACCATCAAATTGCATGGTAGGCAAAGGTAAGACAAGTATAACCAAAAACTTGAAGCCGTAAGCTAAGCTCTTCATAAAAAAGGTGAAATCAAGTTTCCGTTTCCCTACAGTAAGGATGGATAGGCCTTTCCAAGGTCCAAAAATACTGGCTACACTGACACAAATCAGTTTAGTGCTGCAAATCACATACCCGGAAGAAAAAAATTGGTTGTCTAACCCTGAAGGATGTTGAGTGCGAGTGTGAGGTTCTAGGTGCACAAAAGTCTTAATGATGACCTGCTTTGTCCCACTTGCTTTTCTTATTGGTGCGAGATTCAGTTCTGACTTCACTTGTTGACGAGGTGTGTACCAGTGAAGAGGTAGTAGTAGTAATGGTGGCATGGTTCGCCTCACCTAGTCGAGTATGTGAAGCGACCACTGCAAGCCCTGCAAAATACAGATGTTAAAATTCAGATGCTAACGATGCTAAAAGTAGAACAGGTGCTATCAATCCGTTTTACCAACAAATGCTAAAAAATAAGAATGCACTCCTGCTAATTGGAACGTGCAAAAGAGATCATTGGGCATTTGCAGATTCTAGGATCCTAAAATTTGTTCCAAAAGAAGTGTGTGCAAAAAATGTGAAGACTCAAGTCAAGAAGCCTTTCAACACACCCTTCTGAGTAGTGAGAAGCTGAGTGGCTCGCACGAAGTCAACATTTGTTCTCTGATTCTGCCTTCTCTCATTCTCCTTGCGTTCAGATTCCTTTCTCTGCTCTGCGGCTGCTCACCCAAGTACACACACATATAATCAGATAGGTGCTGTATAATAAGATCTAAGACACAAGTATCACAATGTAAAGAAAGGTAAGTTACTCAAAATGGCTGTTTGCAGAACTGATCCATCATATAGAAATAAGTTTTTAATTAGTGCATTTAAGAACCCACAACTTGTAGGAAGTTGCACCTGCTCAGTAACATATTTTGTAGATACTCTAAAGGCACAAACTTAACCCTGGTATTCAATATAAAACCATGATGATGGATTTAGAGATGATCAACTAGCAACAATAGGCAAAATAAATACAGTTGCCTTGAATTCACATAATGAAGTGTGCAATTGTACCCAAGGCATCAGCATAGTCGCTTTTATCATAACCATGAGGATCAAAGATCTTGGGATCAAAACAGCTGCCAATTTCATCAATTTTCTGATGAACAACTGCCAGCTGCAAAAAATCAGGATTTCTGTAACCCTTTGAATTGCGCAGGTCTTCGTTGAAGCTCCTTCCCCGTTCTTTCCACTTCAAGAACATCGCAAACTTGGCCTGCCAGTGTCAACATAAGGGAAGTCAATAATATGGTAACAGCATTCCGCTAGAACTGCAAAAGTGTTATTTGATATGCAGCTAGAACCATGTAGTATGTCAATGAATAAGTTCAAGTTCATCCTGAACTGCAAAACACGTGGTCTTCATGAACTCCATTTCAGACTTATCATCATCCCAGATACATTTGCCCAGTCATTGGTACCATGGTGTTTCTAAATACAAAGTATGTCATTCTTTACATCCATGAGTGTTTTCTCAATTCCAAATTCAAACAGCCTTACACAGTCTTAGTTTGTCACCACCCCTACAAAAAATTGATCCATAAGAAACTTATGTAGATTTACAACTTTTGATACTTTGATACTAATTTCTATAACCTTATGCAGTTCAAAGCAAAAATCAACCGTACAAACGGTAGTGTCAAAATTATGCATCTTCAACTCATGATGACTCACAAATACGAAAACTACCATTCATTAGTAACTGAGTGAGGTGGACAGCTCTTGGAATATGTATATGCCTTGAACCATAGGAAGTTATGCTTGGTGGAACAACAGCAGCTATAACTGTACAGTGCAATAACACTTATTTCACCTTACATAGCACACAAAAAAGATTGCGAAAGAAACCTGCAATTCGTTTGAGCATGGTGTTGATGGAGGAGATGGCCAAAATTCTGAAAGCACATCCTCCTCTGCACTAGGGACCTCACCTCCACCATTGTTGATTGATTCTTGTAGAGTAGAATCATCCTGTGCTTGCTCTTCTAATTTGCTTGCTGCAGATGGCTCACCACCAACTTCTGCTATTGGTGAAGCAGAAACTTGCTCTGGAAGGCTACCTGCTCTTCACAACAAAAGTCACAAAATGGTAACTTTAGAGATTCAGAGCATTGATTGATTCCAACTAATCTCTTCATAGTCCTGTAACATGAATCCAGCATAACAATGCCACCAGGATTTCACATAGCATGGTTGGAATGCACATTTAATTACCACCATAAAAGCTATGATATTACCAATCACTATGAGTGAAGAAAAGGACTCTGCCTGCATCATTGATTTCGAGGTACGTTACAGATTTAAAATGTCAACCCAATGTCAACCATCCCATCACACAAACAAGAGGTCGAAACAGGAAATCACCTTCATCAGTCTGCATGTCATCAACCGTTGCCTCATCATTTGCAGTGCCTACATCCATATCCTGCACACAGATTGGAGAAAACCAACTAATCAGCCCACCCAAATAGTTTCAGTCAGCTACATCAGGCTACACTTATAGCCCCAGTAGCCATCATGTCATGTTCCATAAGTGTACAAAACGGCATACACTTTGTAGTTTGTCATGCAATTCTCCAAGAGAGTCACCTCTATGAGATTCTTTCGGCACAATCCTAGGAGCCGCCAGAACATAAAGGACAGGAGAACCAGGATTTAGAAGCTCAAAATATTTGTCAAAAAAACTATAGCAGATAGAGGATGTGATATACTACAAAACATATCACATCTTAGAAAAGAAACCTTACTTTCTAAAACATCTTAACTCTGACAGGAGTGTATCACTAAGTGCTTTTGACTCCAACAAATAATTTCAACAGCAACCTGCTAGACAATTAGTCCACTAACTGACGCACACACACAGAAAGGAGATGCTCCAATGCATAGCAAAAATGCACTGCAAATAAAACCCAAACTCATCCACCTCCTCAGAATGCGAAACCAGAAAATCTTCTTATCAAGCCTCCTAGTAACATTGCCCTCCTGACCATGACCCGGGCACATAAAGACTGAAAATCCTAACACAGAGTACAAGAAGAGGTGCTTCAGTACTTGCAAACTCTATGTGGTTATGGCATGAGACTAATAACAGGATTTCACTACGAAGGATGCTGAGAGATCAATGTTGTTCCTGCTCACAGGAACAACTGTTGTGAATTGGCAATTGATAAAAATTCCAGAAATTATACAGCACATCAATACTTGGACCCAGCCTTGTCCATTTCCTATATTGGATTGAATTCAAATGCCACATATGCTACACAACACCATAATTGGTAAATGCAATAGTCGAAACACTACTTAAGGAGGGGTTTGGAATAATCCAGTGCAATACTACCCTGGATTGTCCTTCCACTCTGCTCTGGATTAAGAGTCCTTCATTACTATGCCTTCCAAACTTAGACAACAGAGGCTGGGCCTTACGGTCAGTGTTCCTAACCCCCTTATTGTACACTGGCGATTGATAAATATTCCAGAATTATGTACTATACCAATAGTTCGAACCAACCTCGTTCCTTCCTCTATTGGGAGGAAATCAACTACCACATATGCTTGGTAAACGTAATCCCTCTGGATGAGGGATTTAAATTTTTGCCCAGTATGACAGAACCCTGCATGGTCCTCACATTCTCCTCTGGAATGTAGTCCTTCATCACTATGTCTTCCAAACTTACACAACAAAGGCTGGGGTTTGTGCCTTATGGTCCTATTGAAATTAACGATTAATAAACATTCCAGAATTATGCAATATATCAGTTATTGGAACCAGCCACGTCAATTTCTTCTACTGGATCGAAAGAAACTGCCACATATGCTACACTACACCATAGTCTGTAACTGTAATCCAATCGAACCGTTTTTTATCAAAAATTCTCCAGTATGACACGACCCTGCATGGTCCTCACCCTCTGCTCTGGATTAAAGTCATTTCAAGAGCAAACAACAGAACAGAGGCTAGAGTTTTTGTTATTACCCGGTGTTCTTACCCGTCATCAGGATACCGAAAGACCGATGTTGTGCAACTATTGTGAATTGGCCATTGATAAAACATCTAGAAAATTATGCAACATACCAATGCTTGGAGAACATTTTGGAATTCTCCAGTACGATACTACCATAGATGGTTCTCACACTCTGCTCTGGATTAACGTCCTTAATTATTCACCATGTTTTCAAACGTAGAAAACAGGTCAGAGCCTAGCGTTCGTAGGTTTTGTGCCTTATGGTCCGGTGTTCCTGCCCCCGTCAAGATGTTGAAAGACCGATGTCAGTCCTGCTATTATCCTGTACAACTATTGTGAATTTGCCATCGATAAATATTCCAGAAAATGCAACACGTGTAAAACTTGGAGAATACTTGGGAATTCTCCAGTACGATACTACCATGGACAATTCTCACACCCTGCTCTGGATTGAAGTCCTAAATTATTCACCACGCTTTTCCAACGTAGAAAACAGAACAGAGTCTAGGGTTTGTGCCTTATGGTCCGATGTTCCTGCCCCCTCGTCAGGATGCTGAAAGACCAATGTTGTACAACTATTGTGAACTGGCGATTGATAAAATTCCAGGAAATTATGCAACATATCAATACTTCGAGAACATTTTGGAAATCTCCAGTGTGATACTACCATGGATGGTTCTCACACTCTGCTCCGGATTTCAGCCCTAAATTTTCCACCATGCTTTCAAACGTAGAAAACAGAACAGAGTCCAGGGTTCGTACCTTATGGTCCGGTGTTCCGGCCCCCTCGTCATGCGCATAGTCGACAATGCTCCCAGGTGCGTCAACCGCCGGAATCGACGGCGAGGCCGCAGGGCTGTCATCGAGCTCGTTGTCTGAATCCACGTCGCCGTAAACGGAGAGCAGTGCAATGCCCTCCGCATTGCGTTTCCCCGCCATGGCGCAACCTCGCGCAACAACAACAACAACTCCTCCTCCTCCTCCTCCTCCCCCTCCTCCTCCACCCCTAAACCCTTGCACACACTCCAGACATCTTCGTCACGCCCTCTCCTCCCACCCGCGCAACCCCTCCATGCCTTCAAATCTACGCTCCCAATCCAATTTCAAGAACGACGACGTTCCGGGACTGAAATTCCACACCTCGAAATCAATGACCGGGAACGATGACGATCCGTGACCTAACTTGACTTCGATGATTCGTCGTGGCGTCGAGGTGGTCGAATGCGAATCCCTTTCCCACTTGGCACTCGGGAATGAGAACTTGGAAGGGAAGGCAAGTCTAAGGCCTCGTTTACACCACACTAATTATGGTAGATTTTGTGGGCCACACTACATATTGAGCTTATTTCCACACTCAAAACACTTTAAGAAACTTTATCTAAGCGGCACTTTAAAAAAAAAATCCAAATGCAGGCACATTAAATAGCTTGGAAAATTTTAGAAAAAATCCATAGATTAGCAAATCTATACAGGATCTACAAATTTTTAATTTTTCAAAATACAATAGATTCATGAGCAATTTACAAAAATTTGTAAACTAGTTTTAAGCCTTTTACTCTCTGGTAAAGGGGGGGGGGGGGGAGGGGGTTCCCATTGACCGGCTTGTGTTAACCGAATTTGGAGAACTTCTCCTAGATTTATATGCTCTCAAGCTTACTATGGGTCTTCACACAATGGCTTGCCCACCTACCCTCCTCCTGGTTACTCACTCCAATAGCATCACTTTCCTGATGCTTTGCAGAGCAAGGATTTAACACTTGCCACAAATCGACGACCATGTGGAAGGCAGCGTGGGGTCCATCTCATTGGGAAACCCATGACAACCCAACAACATCAAAAAGATCACATTTGATGATATCAATGTGGTTTTTCTTACTAAAGAGTGGAATTTTTTCATTTCTAAGGGAGGAAACTAGATCACCTCCACCTCAAGGATTTTCTCAATTACAAATGTGAATTGTACTTGAAGCAACCATTGACACCACCATAATGCAAGATCATTACTGCTTACTGCATCTCGAATCATCAACTTGCTATTGAAATTGGATGGTGGTTGACTATCCCTATCTCTAGAGAAAATAGATTATGCCACTTTGGCTCTTATAATGCAATTGACAATGAGGCACAGTTTGTGTTGTAGTGTCCCTATAGACTCCCAGTAGAGATAAGTTTCCATCATTATTTAAGAATGTACTTTTAGGAGCCTCAAGTCTTTCTTTCAACTGGACTATCAAGTTGACATGAACCTCTATCTCATGAAGGGTACATACTCCGCCACTCTAGGGAATTAGCTCATTTGAAACCATCCTGATGTGCTTTTCAGTCCCATTAGGCTTTTGGCTTCCTAGGACTTCATAATCAATTTCATTTCGTTGATGTTGGATTTCTAGGTGAGAATCATCACAAAATCAACTTTATAGTGGGCGACGATTTGCTATTAAATGAAGGTGTTGTCCCACTTTTGTGGATCACTTCTTACACCACCTCATTGAGGGAATAGATCCCTGATTAGCCATTATGATTGGCCAAAGTTGGCGCTCTTCTAAAAGTAATTTTTGCATCCTCCTTACACCACTATGATGAATGGCAAAAGTGGTGTTCTTTTACACTTGATGCTGCATATGATTCATTGCTTTTAAAAATGACTTACTCGATGGCACTCTTTGCTTGCACTTGTTGGCAACTTAAGGATGAAAATAAGGCGTTGCCAAAAGGAAGGTGTTACTTTAAGCCCTCTCAACACCTTAATATTAGGGGTGTATACCCTTACCAACCAAACCCTCAATGTGTATGTTATGTAGCAATCATTCAAAAATGGATGGAGATGTTATCAGGGGGTTTATGAGCATCAGTTGGGGGGTTTGGTTGGTGTACATGTCCTAAAGCTTGCTCAAATTTAGGTAACCCCTCAACATTTCAATGCTTTGTATTTTGCGAGAGGTTTATAGAAAATGGATTTCTAGAGTATCTATGAATCACTTGTAGAAATCTAATTTTGACAAACTAAGACTCAATTAAAATATCATAAATTGCCTATTTTAAAGTAGGAAGTGATTAGATGTACATAAGGAATTATGACAAGTGTAAAGGTGTGCATAGGGAATTATGACAAGTGTAAAGCAAGTTGGACACTATTATCTTGCGTGATGGAGTATACTACGGTTTACATTGTAGGATTGTGCAAGGTAAGTCACACTACAAGGTAGACGTGCCTAATTCGGTTAGTGATCTTAATTGGTATTAGCTCCAAGAATTGATATATAAAAGATATGTGTTTAAAAGAGGTTGAATTATGTGCTGAAAATATGATAAACCATTATAGGTTTGATAATCAACATAGTTGGGGAGACCTATATGACCATTTAATGAGCATGAAAATCTTTGCTTTGAAATTGAATAAGATAATCATGTGAGCTCCGAAAATGACGAGGAATGTGTGTCATAGTCTTGATTTGGATTTGCTAACCATCTTGTACCAATAGCATGCTTCATATCCTAAGAGAAGTGGGATAGTTGTAAAAGAAACCATACCTTACAATACATTCTAAACTCCGTAATATTACGCTTGTGGCAACCAAAGTGCACGTGATATTAAGGAGTTATGTAGTGTTAACGTGGATGTGTGATAAAAGAGAATTAGTGTAGCATGTGACATTATGGAATAACACAAAGTCAACATTGCAATAATGACAATAACTACAATGTGACGATGTGATGCATGCGAGCGTGTGGTTTAAATTCTTTAGTGGTTTATATTAATGTCAAAACCCATGATATATGGGAAGAAAACGTGATAATAAGAAATGAGATTTAAATTGAGAACATCCGTTTCCTAGGGTTTCGGGATATAAGAGAAAGGGTGACATCAAGGAGGTCGATATTATGGAGTTTAGAGTGTACATGGCCCACACTATTTACCATATAATCAATGTAGTGCAAAAGGAGGCCTATAGGTGAAGAAGGTAGGCCCATCCCCGTGAAGAAGGTTGCCATTGATGAAGATCTAGGAGGGGTAGACATGATGAGTGTCAAGTTAGAGCAATGCAAGGATTTGACGTAGACTAATAAACAAGAAGCACAGATCATTGCAGTAGAGAGAAGAAGCGATGGCGATGATGATGGTGCGCCCTTTGTTGCCAGCGGCAATTCTCCTGTGCTTGTTGGCCGCTCCCTGGCTCCTCTTCTACTCTTCGCACACAGGTCTACTTTAAAAAAAAAATTCTCTCAGCTTCTTGTGATTTCTCACAACAATTATCTTGATGTGATCTTTGCATTGCTGCAATTGATAGAGGAGTGGAGAGGGACTGGGTAAGAGCTTCGATGGAAAGGTGGTCATCTCAATTTCCAAGTGGCTACCGTTTAATGTTGAGTCAGTGTTGTTACATATCCTTTCAGTGTTCAATATCTTTCCAGGTCTATCCCAACATTGATCTAATGGTTCATTCAACATGGAATGGTAATCTCGAACTAATTCAAGCTCATGAATTTAACTCATTCTTCAAGCTCTGAGGTCTTGGAACTATAGCGTATAGGAGCAAAAGATGAGAAGTGCAATCCTATGTGTGGTAGGCATTGATTCAGTGTTGAGACAATGCCATTCAGGGTTCAATATTTTTTCAGGTCTAACTCATCAACATTGAGCTAACGATTCATTCAACAACATTGATTCAACTCATACTTCTAGCTTTTAGGTCTTGCTACTATAGCTTATAAGAACAGAAGATGAGAATTGCAACCCAATGTGTGGTAGGCATGGCGTTGATTCAGTATTGTAGTTTGATGTGATCGAGTCTATAGGAGATCAGTGTTGATATGTGAATTTAGAGGTTTGTGATGTAATGGTGGGTGTTGGTGCAGAAGTTCCTGGAAGCCCAGCGACGATGCGAGAGCCAGTTGCGAAAGCTGCACTTTGGGGTCTCCAGCGACAGCTGAAGCAGTGTGTGGTAAATTGATCTCTTGCATGAATTTGCAATTTGAAATGGAAAGGTTGGCAGAGCTGAATCCTGATCATGGGCAGAATGGGTGGGTGCAGGAGGTAAATGGATTGGGGTTACAAGCTGAGGTGATGGATTACTGCAAACTGGTGATCAAGTATCCGAAAGGAACCAACAGCACATGGGTAATTGCATCGGTAGTTTTCTTTTTCTTTTTTCAATAGAATTTCATATTTTACTGGATTTCTTACTCCTGTAAAGAGGTTTTCTGAAGAAGGTTGATCACACTTCAAATTTATAGCTACTTAGCATTGCTTTAAATGCAATCTCGTCAATAACCCTGAAATTTTTATCTGTCTTAAAGTTTACAAGCTTGATCACTGGTGTTTGCTGGAATGATGTGAGGCTGGCAGTACAACAGGCAATTCAAGATGTACGAGCCTTTGGAGTTCGTCTTTGATGTGTGTGAAACGCTTCTTCTCTGGGAACAGGTGTGTGTGTGTGTGTGATTTGTCAGGAGCTCTTGAATACAGGCGTTTTATGTCGAAAGGGTTGAAAAGTCGTGAAGGTTTCTGATAGTGTAGGGTTGATCTACTGCTAGTGTATAATCTTTGAACATTATTTAAATTTCCAAACCATGGGCATGCAGTATCGCAACGTGACAAGCATTTTGACCAGAGAATACCTGGATGCTCGCCATAACGGCTGGTTGGAATATGCTCCAAAGCGAATTTCCCAATTGTAAGTACTAACTCTCTCCCCCCTCTATGGATGTGTTTAGGGTTTAGGTTTAGGGTTTATGCTTGAAGAGATTCTAGCTCGTTTCATAACATGCCATATACTAGAGTGACTTTACATTAAGCTTGTAGAAGTTGGAATTGGGCTCCTCCAGTGGCTGGGAGAAGTGCCACAACAAGAGCCTGTGTGAGGAAGAGCTGCAGCTGGTTTTGCCAGCCAAGCCCCCCTTCAAACCACGGCAGTTTGCTACATGTGCTGTGGTTGGAAATTCGGGTGATTTGCTGCTTACAGAATTTGGGCCGGAAATTGATGCACATGATGCAGTCATTCGAGATAATGAAGCACCTGTCAATGAGGTATAATCACCCTCCTCCTCATTTGTAAAATGAGTGTATTTGCAAAACACCCGGGGATGTCACTCTTTGTAAGATATTAAGAACCACGTGCAAAAAATGTAAGGTGAAATAAAATCCAATAATTTTATAAATCAATTAACATAAATATAAGGCACTAGAATTTTTTTTGAAAATATACTGGGCACATTCCAAGAATTTTCATCAACTGTATGGATTGTCCCATGAATATGCACATAACCGTGTATTGCACGTGGTTCATATCTCTACAAGGGAGTTGCCCCTCCGGTGTGACATTAGTTTGTGCACATGCCATCCTAACCCGTTGCTCCTATGCATATGAATTAATGTCCCAAGCCATCCTCACTGTCTGCTCAACATGCCACCTTCAAAGGCTAACCGCTTTGGAATTTTGGAATAGCAACTGCGTCATTGCCCATGCGCCCTGACTGTTCCAAAGTTCCACAATGCATACTAAATTGCAATAACATCAAAGTCGAAATTTGTTTCCCTGCACAAAGATATAGTGAAACTCCACACAATTGACAAGCTGTGAAACTTTGCAGACCTATGCTAAACATGTGGGCCTTCGACGTGATTTTCGGCTTATTGCTGAAGGTGTGGCACGAAATCTACAGGAAGTTGTGGAAGGAAACGGTATGATCTTTTTATCCTTGGTTGTTACATCCAGTCTTTTGTTGATTCCATTGTTATTGTCACTGTCTTAACACCCTGAGCAGATAAAATTTGATCATTTGGAGGAGTGTGCTGTCACGGTTTAGATTTCAGCCTAACAACTTTCTGCTACAGCGGATGAGGTGCTGATCATCAAAAGTAAAATTCATCGAAACTTCAATGCTATGATCAAGGTACTACTCTCTGAAGAAGGCTAGATATTTTTCCATTATAACATACCATAACTCATCTCAAATGTTGTGGGAGGTAGATCACTAACTTGTAGGTTAGTCACTTTGTTATTTGATAATTGTTTGCAGCAATGATGACAGGAGATTCCCAATCCAGTCTATTTGTTCCAAGGGGTGGTCTTTCGGCATGGGGCAAAAGGCACTGGGATAAAGTCCATTGAATTGGCTGTGTCCATGTGTGACACAGTGGACATCTATGGATTCACTGTCGATCCTGGCTATGCCAATTGGTCAGCATCTGCAACCTTAAATGACTCAAATCACATATCATTTATATTCAATGTCGACTGCACCAGGTTCCAATAAATTCGTGATTTAATGATGTTCAATAGGTAGTCATCCTGACAAACACAATATCATTTGATTTCCTGAGCAGGACCAGATACTTCTCTAACCCTCGCAGAGGCCACAATCCCCTACGAGGCCGAGCCTACTATCAGCTCCTCGAGTGCCTCGGTGTAAGTTTTACTGAAAGTTCTATCCTTCAGAATGGGTGATGTACACTGATTATGGCAAATGCTGTGGTGCGCACTAGTTTCCAACCCACAATATTTTACATCAAAGGTCCATGGTGTAGGTTACAATATTTCCATCACATTGAAAATAGTGTGCATTTGGAAGACATCCAACCCAGGAGAAAGAGTTGAGTATATTAGGGGGCCATGACAAGTGTAACTAGGGTTGCACATTATTTTCTCGTATGATGATATATAAGGTAGATATGTGTTGTTTGGATACTTTTATCTCTCATAGATATGAAACACGCAATTTGTGTGAGATGATTTGGAAATCCAAATCGTGCCTGTAGCCATTTGTCTCAAAACGTTTGGAGCTCAAATGAATATCTTATCCATTATCAAAGTGAAGATCGTGCCCATTAAGTGGCCAAATAGGTCCTCCCAATCATGTTGACCATTGAGGCTGGAATGATTTAGCATATTTTGAGCATGTAGAGCAATCACTTTTACACATGTCTTTTTGGTGTTCATTCTTAGATCCACACCTAACCACATACCACTCAAATATAGGTGTCCAGATTATTGACGTGTTGGAATTAATCACGTCTACCTTAATGTGGGCCACACCATAGTGTTGATTTTAGGTAAGTGACACTATATGTCTGCCCACCCTATTTACCATAATTAATGTATTGCATCTGCAATGAGTTACTAATTCTATCTTACAGTCATTATCTAATGAGCATATTACTGTGTTGCGTTTTGGAAGATTATAAAATTGCATTCACCCCTGCGAGGGAAGCACATGCGAGATGTTGCAGCCACCCTAAGCCGTAAAGAGCTGTCTGTTGCCCACACAGCTTCCATGTATCTACATTGGCAGCGATCAGGAGGCCTATTACACAGTCCTGCACCTTTCAGTTTCTGTGGTGTATGGGCCACTGGAGCAAACAAGGCGGGGCCTCTCTCAGGTATGCTTAGTACAATTTTAAAGTTGAGTACTGCCCTGATTAAGGTATGTGGGTATTATTCGGTTTGTTTTTCAACTTCTACCGATTAATGTTTCACAACAAAACTTGTGTTGCATCACAATATCTAGATGAAGAATCAGCAAAAATTGGATTGAAAATTAGACTTCCCTTGATTTTGTTACGATTACTGGAAGTGGATGTTTGTTTATGCTTTAACAGAATACATAGATCCTCCCAATTGTGTTCAGTATTGAGTGTGAGTAGTCAATAAAAATTCGAAAAAGCAGTGTCTTTTAAAAATGTGTCGTTATGGTGTTTGTTCTTTGATCCTCACCTTATTACACACCAATCAAATAGAGGTGCCCAGTTAAGAAAAGTATCTGAATAACACCTGCATACCTGCTGGTTAAAAGTTGGAGAGATGTTTAGTGTGACTTACCGTGGGCAATCCTACAGTATGCCCAAAATATACATCACCACACAGGAGAAAAGTGTGCAACCGCCACAGTTCGATGAAAGTTACGCCGGTTACGCCCCCCTGATAAAATAACCACCTCCCCCTAAGTTGAAGTCTTTCAAATGCTTGATAACTTTAATCCAATAGGAATTATGTAACTTACAACATTGACTTTGGATGTCCAACAATATGGGTTGGGAAATATTGTGAACCCCCATTATAATCCCCAAATTGGTTGGTGTGGACGTAAGCTCAATAGTGTGGTCCACACAATTTATCAGTCAGTGTTGCTCAGCCTGTTACCATGTGGAGACAGCTGGAGGTGGAATTATTATAGAGCCTGAAGCTGCAGGTGATTGTATTGTAGGTTCACCTGATATGAGTCACATCAGAAAAGCTTCGAATTACAGTAAGTGGGAGAGACTTCAAGTTCCTGATTTGCGAGCCCAAGCTAAGGAACACCAAATTATAGCAAAAGGGGTGTCATTCTATAAAATGGATGGTAATAAACTGCAAAACCTTCTGTGTGTAAGACCTCATAGGACTTGGGTTCGACAAAGTGCTGCTAGATCTCAAGGAAAAGAGCTCTCAAAGATGGGAAGCTAGCAAAAGAATCCAAGAGATTCTAATGGCAATATCATCATAGCTCAGACAGACTCGAGGTGGTGACAGACCTCAACAGGAAGCTGCAATTCTTTCACGATGCTGTGTGAAGATTTATATGGCCACCTCAACCACCACAATCGGCATAGTTCTCCAATACCGGTCTGTCTGGCAGGAGTGAACATGTTAAGCTTTTGGTTGAAACTCTAAAACATCAAAGAAGTGCTCAGAATGGCCGCCTCAAACACTCAGGTTTCACAATTACTTGATATTTAGAAATTACTCATCAAGAGGTCCGAATAACATACATCTGCAGTAGAGAGTAACAATATGAATAGTAAATAAAGGAAAGAGGAAGGTGCAAAGAGCTTGCCAATTGGAAGAAAAAGGTGGCCAAGATGACAAAACCTCCACTTACAAACCATAAATTGTAAAGACCCATGCACTAGACATGTAAATAGCTGGACAACCTACGAGATGCAGCCAGGTGCAATTGAGTTGAAGGTTAAAAGCATATGTTTATGCAGGAACTAAGTTGCAAGAATGATGATTTCAACACAAAATGCTACGAAACAGGGCACTGTCAACGTGCAAAGTAACGAGCACAGCAGAAGATCACCTGTCGCTCAGTGGCAAACATTGTCAGTTCCTAATAAAATAACTACTTCTTGAACATCAACTCATTTTGGTACCAGATGGTGTGATATAATGATATTGTGCTTTCAGAAAAGGTGAGATGAACACTTGAGGATCCCAAACGTGTGCTCTAACTGCAATACAAGCTTGTAATTGCATTTCGTAATATACATAATTGGAGGAGCATACAGCTTGTCAGGGTTACATTATCCCCAAATTTTACAACTAAAGCTCATTATTGCTGGCTCCTAGGCTAACTTGATTTACCTGTTCTCAATTTCATGCTAGTCTTCCAAAACAACTACTCTTCAAAACTAAGCCTGCAATCGAGCTCCTGTGAATTGCTAGATTGCATGACTCCGGATTCTAACAAAATCTCGTGACAGACCAAAAGACTACAGTTTCACGAGCAGTTCCTTCCTTTTGACAATGCATGCAAACTCCAGAGAGAGGCAGTGTATATAATGATGATCTTCCACTCGCATTTGATCACCTACAACCAGTCGAGTTCAAGAAATAGTATAACACAGTAATAGCAGGCTGGTTGAAATTCATTGAGTCATCACAATGAAGGATACATGATACATACAACTGAGTGACGCGCTTGCCTGCCTGCTGGCCGGCTGGAGGAGTATAAGGTTTCCACCACTGGGGCTCATCAAAAATGCGATTGTGAGAACGTTCTTCACTCGAGGTACGGGTTGAGGCGCGCGAGTTGGATGTCTTTCAACAAAAGGCGTGTAAAAAACGCGGTTTCTTCCGGGTTGGCGACCCATAAGATGGAACACTGGGAGCGAGTGGCCATGTCGTTGCCACTCGTCGTGAACCGGTCTCCGACGTGCAGCGTTTCGCAGGGTTTCTTGTTCAGGTAGTTCATGAGCGCCTTGAGACCCACAGATTTGTTTCCGACGTCGACAAACACGTCGTTCCCGCCATTGAATGCGCAGAACGGGAGCCCAGAATCCATCAGCTGCACTTGCACTGTCAATGCCATCTCCTCCAAAACCTCGTAAATTGTCGACTCCTTAGGGACCGCACCCACAGCGCGGGGTTTTCGCACAATTTCAATGGGGACGCGCAGCCTCGTGGCCGCGTGTCGTAACGAGCATTCAGCATCATTGAGCAGTTTCTGCACATCAGATTCGGCCCAGTCGAGCATATCGGGCGATTTCCATAGCTGGTCTGCAACAAATTCGAGGCGGTACTGCTCATTAACCCTCAGTAGATAATTGCACTCTCCACCCATCACATGAAACAGTTTGGTGATGGTGGGCGAAAGGCGGAGGTCCTTGAATGCTTCGAGTAATCCAGCTAACCGATCCTCGAATTTTGCAGCGTTTCCAGGGTACCCAGCCGCAGTGACAATCGCGACTTGCACACCCTGCTGCATAAGCTTGATGATGAGGCCTATCATCTGGTTGTCTCCTTGGATGTGGTGACCGTCCGCATAAATGGTGCCATCTGCATCGAAAGTAATTAAGGATAACTTTTCAGCTATGGCATGCACCTGGGCTATGTTGAGCACATGGCGAATCTCTGCGAAATTCGGCGGAACGTATCTTCGTCTCGAAAGAGACGCAAATTCATCGTACTCGTAGAATGCACGCACCAGGGGTAATGGTGTGTGGAACCTCCCCAGAGAAGGAATTAGCCTGCTCAAAGTGCTCCTCATTGGATCCTCCAGATGCTCCCTCACCCATCTCTCCAGCTTCTCCATCACTTGGAACGGCGAGTGCGTCGAGTGCATCGAAATGATGAACTCGATCAAACCATCTTGCTCTTTCAGCCTACCTTTCCTCCTAAGAACATGTGCATCCGTCACACTCGACGCCCGGGATAAGTGAGCATCCTCCAAAGCTTCCGTGCTCAACAGCATGTTCCACCGCATCCCTCCCTTGTTTCCACCTGCTTCCACAACATTATTCCTCCCCCCTCCTCCTTCCACATTATTAGGCACAACAACAGAAGCTCTCAAAGAATCTCCCCCAATCGCAAGCTCGGAGACGACATTCTTCGTGGCATCCTCGGACAACAAAGCCGTTTTGTCCCCTACCGAAGTGCTCTGCAACTCTTCCCTGGAGACACAATTGAGCTCCAATCCACCTACTTCGCGGTTCCCAACAATGCAACTAGTTCTCAGACTCCTACTCCTCTCATTCCCTGCATTGTGAGATCGGTACTGAGGAAACAGAGAACTCTGCTTAAACCCTAAACCCCGCCACCCTCCTGCACTCGTTTTGGTGCAATTGTGGGGAGAGCGGGCACCGCCGCAGAGCAGTGCTCCAGGCGCCGCCATAGCCCGCCTCATTCCCAAACTTTTTCGTTCAAAATTGAAACACAAACAGTTGGGGTAACAACGACGCCGACAGCTCTCTCTCTCTCTCTCTCTCGCTCTCTCTCGTGTCGGGAATGTAATCTTCTTTAGTTACCCGCAAGCCCAAAACCCCAAAACCCCAATCCGGACTCTTGGACTCTGGGCCAAATCTTGGAACATGAAATCATAACTGGTTCGTCGCCCATATCCAACGGGAGAGCACTTGCTGGACTTCACTGCACTTGTGCTTTTCTATCCATGCAGGGAGCATTTCATCCATAGCCTCCAGTTTTTGTTCATGAGAATACTGGTGATGCCCTATCCATGATTTTCACAGGTGGATGCTCATCTCTCTCAAGAATCCACTTGAAAACCCAAACCCCCGAACCATAAGTCCCAATCATATTCTTGAGGCTTTCGGTACAACCTCCGATGCTCAACAATTCATGATTTGTCTTTCATATCCAAGGGGAGAGCATTTCTAGCAATCCATCATGCTTTTCTATCCATACAGGGAGCAGTTCATCCATATTGTCCAATTTTTGTTCATGACCATACAAGTGATGCCCTATCAATAGTTTTCATAGGTGGATGCTGATCTCTCTCAAGAATCCACTTGAAAACCCAAACCCACAAACCATAAGTCCCAATCATACTCTTGGGGCTTTCATGATAACCTTCGAAGCTCAACAATTCATGATTGATCATTCATATCCAAGGGGAAGGCATTTCTAGCAATCCATTGTGCTTTTTCTATCCATGCAGGGAGCATTTCATCCATAATCTCCAACCTTGTTCACGAGCAGATGGGTTATGCCCCATAAACTACATTAACATGTGGATGCTACTTTTTCTAGAGAATCCATCCGGAAGCCCAATTATTTCACATAATTATAACGCATATTATAATACATGATGATGCTCCCAATGGCATTTACCTAGTACTTTTTGTTCATGGTTCAATTTGCTTTCAACACTATAGAACTTCAGTGTCACACCTACTCTATATGTACGCATTGCATTATCCAAGTGGAGAGTACTTCCAACAATTCCCTTGTGATTTTTTAAGTATGCATGGAGCATTCAAACCATTACCTTCAATTTTTATTTCTGAGAAGACAAACTACACCCCATAAATGACTTGAATATGTAGATGTCAAGTTGCTCATCATCCACTATCCCCCTTTTGATTATGGTATGCAAATTTAAGCTCCACCGCATTGATATCTCATTGATTGAACTTTGTGTGATTTTTGTAGAACTGTCCATGTGACGATTTCTTGTGTTTCATTCATAGTTATGTGAGAGAGAGGGGCCAAACATTAGTGGCCGACCAAGTTCCATATTATAGACTTTGCTTCATTAAAATCAATGTGGTGCATTTTTGCTCTTTGGAAACTACCATGAAATGAACATGGATGCATCCACCTAGGTGTGTGTGGCAACCTAGCCCAATTGGGGCCATGTAGATGGGCAACAACATGTCGAGCAAACCAATGAGGAGTGAAAGTGACCTTGCTCTACTAAGCACTTGCAACTTGGAGTGGTCCAAGTTGGTTGAGTTTTTTTATGATTTTAGTTGGTTCTATAAAAAAGTTACTATACATTTATTTGTTTAGAAAAGAGCACTGAAGTGGACTCATTGCATATTGTGAACTTGCCCTATGTCCTTTGGATGGTCTTCTACTCCAAAGTTGTTGGTTCCCACTATGCCTTCATGAAGAAGACTATGCACCTCCATCATGGTCATATGTCGACATATGGAACATCATAGGTCCATCCCTATGCAAAAGACAATTACTTGTGGTGGCGGCTAGGTAAAGCCAATTAAGTCAAGTGGGTGTTACTCAAATTTGTGGACATGGAACCTTCACACTCTTGGATTTTGTCCATTGCATAAGTTTGCATGTTCACATGTTTGTGAAATGTCCCCCTCCCCCCCTTTCCCCAACAAGAGGGACTCTTGCTCCTGCCAAAGAGCATCGATTAGTCCTAGTGTGGGCATGGAAAAAGATCTCACCATTTTCAATTGTTGAACCTCTAGATCCTTTTTGCTTATCCTTCACGATTTTCACCTTGCGCAATTTTCACGAGTGCATTTGCACAATGTTTGGGCATCATGTAGATTGAATGAATGAATCAATGGATTGAGTCTACAAATATGGCGCTTGAAAATACAAGGAACAATTGTGTGTACAAGGCACAAGCCTCACTTGCTGCAAAATATGCACCCTTGATCCAATGGGGGAAGTTTTGACATGAACAAGAAAATATATCATTGTTTCTTGACAAGTGAAGCCCATGAACTAGAACATAGACTTGTGGAATAATGGGTCAATATACCTGATAGACCCTCAAACAAGACAACGCCAATTCACTAAAGGAAGTTTTAGAATTTGTCAGAGACGGTGAAGACAGGACATTTGAATTCCCATCAATCCTTTAGCAGCGTATTAGTGATGAAAGCGTCTCTATATTATCCAAATCGCTTTACTAAACAAATACACTATTAATTGAAGGAGGAAAATTATATTTTAGAAGAAAAATATATGTCATCTGGTGATTAGTTAGGAGTTCTGCGAACAGAATGTTAGACTCTAAAGAAGAATGTGAAGCTTGGTTTTGAATTTCACATTGTGCAGAAGATAGAGATTTTGACGTCAAATCACAGCATTGCATTGCATTGGCTTCAGCAAGAGCTGTCAATGATGAACGCCGCCTTCATATGGGTCAATGACAAATTAGCTCATGCAGAAAATGCTGTACTTGAAGTTCAATACAGTTAAAAGTGGTTCAACAAAGAATTCTGACTCCAGAGAGAAGTCTCCTTTCAGTCTGGCACCCTGACCGGAGTGAGGCTTGGCACTCCATAACTTACCCATATTTCCAAATTTCCATTTCCATAATTTCAACTTAAGTCACACATGTCAAAAAACTTGGCTTAATAGCACAACTTGGGTCCATCCAAAGAAAAATATATTTGTGGACCTTTTAGACCCCAGCTCAATAATTTTCATGACTTTCATGTTTTGAATTGAGTGCCAGCTCACATGGGAGGCTGCGGGACCTCAAAGATTCATAACAGGACACAGAAATAAATATCATGCAACAGTGCAGAAGCTTGCTAAGAAACTCAAACCTCAACATCTTGTGCCATTTGAAGCTCAAAAATGCTTCAATTGATCTGTTCAGCTGGCAGCTGAGTATGAGGAAACCTTTAATAATGCAATGGGGAAGTAGAATCCAAAACCCCAGGGGAACAACCTCTAAAATGAAGCAATTGATATACAATGTGCCCCCATACTGAAAGTGCGATAAGCACTTTGCAGTGATACCCTTGAATCCGCATTTAACAAAATTGAAGGGGCGATACCAGTGTAGAATGCCATGAAGAGACCATTTGTCACTTCTTGCCAAAGCCTTTTTTAGGAGCAGCTCCAGATGCAGAGAGCTGAGCCCCAAATCCTGTACGGCTCTTTTTCCTTTTTGCTGTGCCTGGTGCTGCCTGCATAAGCCACTCCCATGAGCTTAGAATGTGAGAATCAGTCTACAATGTTCTCTTCCTATTCACTAAGAGGAGTGCAGGTATTAAAAAGACACTTGAATTTCTTCCATTTATAAGACTTCTTATCTAGTAATTTCTGGACAGTGTACAGGTTATGCTGAATGCTGATGATGAGAAGAGATATAGGTACCTTTCTGCCTCCTTTGAGAGGGTCTTCCAAGCCTTCTAGACCAGGTAATGCACCACCTTGCAACATATTAGACATACTCTTCATACGAGCACGCATTTGAAAAAGTTGTGCCACTAGAGCACTTACCTGCAGGGACCAAACATAAATACGTAGAATTGAACAGGGTTTACTTTCATGAATACACTGTCTCATGAGATCAAATAGGTTCTGTACAGTAATATGAAAGCACAAAAGCTATCAAAGAACGTAAATGTCCAGAAGATATTTGCAACGTTTAGTGAAAACTCAACATGAGAAACTTGATTATAAAGGAGGAAAATTATAATAAACTAGCCATAATAGCAATCAAACGGATGCTGAAGAAGGAAGAAAACACTTTAGAAACCACAATTGAAACAACTAAGTGATACTTCATTACTTTGAAAACAATGGAAATACTCACATCTGGCACTAGTGCAGTGAATTTCCTGTAAATACCAACAACATTAATCTTCAGAAATAAGACCATACCTGCTCTTGTGATCTACCAGAACCATTCGCAACTCTCCGTCTTCTTGAAGGTGACTTGGCAAGTAGCTCTGGATCAGCCCTTTCCTCTGCACGGTGTTGGTCGCATGGCAATGATCAAGTCAGTTCCTCAATCACATCATCTGATTTTTTGGCAGACCTTTTATTTTGTTGTTGTAGCTATTGCAGACAAATTGGAACCTTATAACCTTTTAAGGAAATAAGACACTCCTCACAGACAACACCTAAACAAACGCACAACATGGATTGAGAGGGGAACTTCAATCGTACTTGGAGTCATAGATTGAATCATGGACTCCATAATTCTCAGGCTCTTCTCAGCCTCTCGTACTTGTTGAGGAGTAATCTGCTCGATTGTCACAGTTCCAAGGTAAGTCCTAAATTTGATAGATAGCACATATGAAAGTAGACAAACTTCTCAGAACAGAACAGAGCAGAGCATAGAGTCTCAGCCCATACCACATCTAAAAGATACATACAAGGAAAAGAAGCCTTTTCCCAATATGTAATATACTAAGGGTGCCCTTCCCTGGAAGGAAAGAAAACCCAGGTTGAAGAAGCCGAAGCACCTTATTCATGCCAGGGATGAGTTTGATAATGCCACTCATAGAGCCCATGCGAGCTAGATTTCGAGTTTGTGTGAGAAAGTCATTGAAGTCAAATTTTGCTTCCATCATCCTTTTCTGCATTTTCTCTGCATCTTCTTGCATCATCTGCAAATTAGAACACCCAATATAAGCTCTTGACTAGTAAGAAAATAGAATGATGCTATAGGTGCATAGAAACAAACACCACACAGAAACCAATCACAAAGACACGGCCAAGGTGTTGTCTATGCAGGAGAACTATGTCTAGACAAGAATACTAAACTGTGCTTCGCCTACAGAACATACGTACCCATTGATCATTACATCCTCTACGACCATGATATAGCACGACAATTATGGTAGAATCACAACAAGAGTGTAACTAACAATGCATGTCTAACATATTACTAGTATTCACTTACCACTCCCTGTGCTTTCTCCACGAAAGACAATACATCTCCCATTCCCAAAATCCGGCTTGCCATTCGATCTGGATAGAAAGGTTCCAATGCTGACATTCCCTCTCCCTCACCTACAAACTTAATTGGTTTGCCTGAGACCTGCAAACATCCACATGCCAGTCTTCTTCATCTTCTAAATCAACAAAGGAATAGCGCACAAAGTTGCCCTGAAACCTATGAACTCAGCTTTTATCAGTGCAATTGTCCAGATATCAGTTACCTTATATCAGGACAATTGATAGCGACCCACAACTTGCCTGAAATATATTCAACTTAGTTCTTTGATTCACGCTACAACGATATGCTCAAGAAGAATTAGAGTCATATAGAATACTGTGAGTCTCAGGGATACAAGTTTGAAATGTATTTGTTGTTAACCTCTTTCACACTCAAAGCAGCTCCACCTCGGGAGTCACCATCAAGCTTGGTTAGAATTGCACCAGTGATGCCAACTTCCAAATTAAATGACGCCACCAGCCCTGAATCATTGATAGTCCACACAACACCACCAGAAGTTAGATTTGATAAACAGGAAATGCCGCAATTCCATCGAAGTCACCTAAAAGGAATTCTTGAATGCATCTGGGCAAGCAAATCTGGAACACTGAATCCAAATTGCCAGATCTTTAACTAATTCTTTTCTGGTAACCTCAGCTCAAGAACTGACTCAACCAATTAGAAATTATAAGTCATTGGACTCTTAAAATGCACAATGCAAACCTGCTGCTTCTTGTCCAGTCATAGCATCCACCACCAGTAGGATTTCTGTAGGGCTGACCACCTGTTTGATCTGCTTTAGCTCATCCATCATTCCACGATCTACCTGTACTCAAACAAATGAAACACCAAATATGAGCTGAAACATTGATATTACACACAAAAAAGAGGTTACATTCATGCAAATATTACCCAAGAAATTGAGCCACATCAGCAGAAAACCAAAATTCGATAAATGCTGTTCCAACTGGAAAAGGAGGAGAGTTTGAGCAACGATGGTGATGACCTCCCAGAAAAAAACACAACATAACAGACCCCAAGTTCTAGGTGACATCAGCATTGTTGTCCTTCTTGGTAGGCAAGGTTTGACGTTCTTTAAAATCTGTCCTTATAGTGAAATTTACATGACAGTTTTGACTGTTAAGGTTAGTTTATCTAAAGACAGAAAACCTAAATATCCAATGCGAACAGCTCACATACAAACAGGGTGTACCTGAAGGCGCCCTGCTGTATCAACGATCACAACATCTACCCCCTTTTTTTTAGCCTCAGCAAGACCCCTCTTGGCGATTTCTGCAGGACGAAGCTGATTACCTGCTTCAAAGACAGGGACCTCCACCTGAAACACGCCACACAAGAGCTCATTAAAATGCGCAACTGTCTATCAACCATCCATGTTTACAAGGAGAAAGGACCATGTATCTCACATCCCAAGAGACTAGTTTACAATTTCTGTTCATCCTCCCCCAATATTAAGTTTGCAAAATTTATCCGAATGATTCAAGATATGAGATATCATTTGAACAACACTCTCCACGAAACATGTCCACGTGGATACTTTTTCACAAATCTGGCAGTGAGACTTAAACTCAATGAACTAAAATATAACAATCTACAAGCACAGTGTCTCACATCATCAGAACAGAAGCATATGAATGTAAAGACATACTTGCTTTCCAAGGGTCACGAGCTGGTCAATAGCTGCAGGCCTATACACATCCGTTGCGACCATCATAACACTCTTGCCCTTCACCCACCACAAAAACTCAAATCAATTCACAATGCACAAACAGAATATGCTAAGGAGAATTGGGCAACTCTAAATGTGTCCTGTGGACCTTCAGGAAA